>CM042021.1:56697500-57947500 GCA_023525975.1 Smallanthus sonchifolius
CTAGGTCTAGTGAAACCCGAAGCCGGTGCTCTGTCTTTTTGACATTCACGAGCAAAGTGTCCATAGTTCAGACACTTGTAGCATTTGGCCTGGGATTTGTCAAAACCAACCTTGGCATTAGAATTCCCGCCAATGAACTTTCTTCCTGTTCTGTTCAGGAAACGCTTGGCTCTCCTCAATATCATGGCCATATTCCATTGAATATCCATGTCCTCCACGTCATCAGGATCCACTTGATTGAAGTCTTCTTCTATTGTCTCGGGATCTGTAAGCTTGCCACCTATGAAGTTCTCGTAGGCCAGCATACAAGATGAAAATAGTGCCACATGATCTTCAACTATTTTGGCTATAGATGATTGGTTAGCTGAAGTTGTAGCGAGAGGATTTCTTGAGGTGTGTTGTTGATGAGATCTGCAACCTGATCCAGATGCATAGCATGCATGACCACCATAGCCATTTGAGTGGTCTTCTTCAGTAGAGTTTCCAGATAAGAGGGCAATTCCTGAGCCCGGAGATTTGGTTGTAGAAGACGTCCCATGATACATAGAAGGGTCTTGTATCTGAGGCCTTCCTGAGCTATCCTTCTTTCTAAGGTTCATGTTAGGAGCTTGAACCTTTCCAATTGCCTCCTCTACTGTCATTTCATAGAATTTTGGATTCTCTCTCATCAAGGTTGTGTACATTTCAAACCTGGGTGGTAAAGCGTCCAGAAAATTTTCCACCAACTCTTCATCGGGATACTTGAGCTCAAAAGCTTTCAATTCTGTCTGCAGATGATAGAATCTAGAGATGAGGTCATCTAAAGACTCATTCTCCAAAAATCTGAAGCATTCATACTGCTTCTTGAGTAAATCCCGTTTACTTTTCTTGATATCACTATTCCCCTCGAATCTTTTCTGTAACGCCCTCCAAAGATCCTTAGAGTTGTCATAACCTCTGAAGTTGTGGAACAACTCCCGAGCTAATTCCATAGTGATAGAACCGTGAGCCTTCTTCTCTCTATCATAAGCTTTCTTTTCTTCTTCATCGAGTTTAGAGTTAGGCTTAGGCAGTTCATCATCAAGATATATGTGTGCGGGATGCTTATAGCCTTCTAGAATTGGAATCCATAATGAAGAATCAGTGTATGAAATGTAATGCTCAAAGCGTGCCTTCCAGTTAGAATAATCATTTACATTTAGCAGCTTTGGCAGTTTATGAGGAGTACCGATCTCATTGTCATAGTTTAAAAGGTTTCCAAGGTTCTGAAAATTCGACATGGTGAACACTTGGTCAAATTTTAGAAAAATCAGAAACACTTGCCCACTTGATATTGGCCTTGCGCACTTAGAGGAATGGTCTTGCGTATTTAAGATTTGCTCTTGCGTACTTGATAAGTACGCAGGTGTAAATGATAAGTACGCAGGATATAACTTAAGTACGCACAAGACTAGTCTTGCGTATTTAGTAAGTACGCAAGAGATTATTCTTGCGTATTTAGTAAGTACGCAACAAGACTATACTTTTTGCCAGATATGGTAAGTACGCAGAACACCTTTCCACCAACTCTCACCAAACTATTCCGGTCACTGGAAAACGCACCGGAGATGGCAAAAATTGGACTGATGAACAATCAAACTGAGCCAAAGGGTTAGAAACTTGTTTCTAACCAACCTTTGATGCTCAAAACACTAAAAATACACAACAAAAGTCGGGTTTTGAGTGATTTTTGCTTCTAAAATAGTGTTCAAGAGCTACCCCTACTTTATCACAAAAATCAACAAAAACACCTCCTTTTGCTTGTAAAACTCTATAGAAAGCTCTCCAAACTCACTCACAACACTCGAAATCAAGAGCAATGCTCTGATACCACTTGTAGGTCCCTCAGGTGTGGCGGATCGTAATATGCAAGTGGGTCTACTAGTCGGACCGAGTGCGGAATACCCGTGACTAGGTGGAGAGTCTTACGAAACAAAGTAAACCGACAAGATAATCACTATAAACGTTCGTCTATTATAAACACTTGAAGGTTACAGAGAGAAGTTCTGAGATTACAATGTTCTGCGTATTTGCTAATCTGAATGCGTACTTATCTACTGTCAACCATTCCTATTTATACATGACATGATGCCTGCGCACTTAGCAAGTGCGCAGGACAATTTGGTCATGCGTACTTAGCAAGTACGCATAGGTATTCTTGCGTACTTGCTAAGTATGCAGGAACTACTTCATGCGCACATACAAGTGCGCAAAACACTTAAAGAAAACAGCAACAGTCAATATGTAAAAGTAAATACAACTCGATAACTAATACATACAGACACTTATAAACATAGACAAATACATACATGAAAGTAATAAACTACGACTATAACTATGCATAATCTATCCAGAGTGTTTGTCACAGGAAAGTGCTTCAACAACTTCAAATGATGTCAATTTTATATTTTTCATTTTGTTTTGAATTTTTTTTTATTTTTATTTTTTTTATAAATAACAATTTTTGACTGAAATTTAAAATGCAGAAATATAATAAAGAAATAAAAGAAATTTAAAACAAAATCTCCCATGAAAATTGTTTTGAAAAACTTTTATTCGGGATTGATCATACCGATCATTTTGATCAGAAATTCAAACCTGGTATGATCAAATGCCTTGGTAAAAAGATCAGCAAAATTATCATCTGTATGTACCTTTACCAGCTCAATCAACTTCTTATCTGCACAATCATGAATAAAATGATATCTAATTTCAATGTGCTTTGTTTTACTGTGCTTAATAGGAGTATTTGTGATAGACATTGCAGCATTATTATCAATAAACATGGGGGTTCCTGTAAAATTCAAACCGTAGTCTCTTAATTGTTGTTGGATCCACAAGATCTGTGAACAACAACTTGCAGAAGCAATGTATTCTGCTTCACATGTTGAAATGGAGACCAAATATTCCAGATTCGGCTTACGATTATTAAGCAACTCATAGCATGTCTTGTTGTGCCACTTAACAGTCAAGACTCTGTTCAAAACATGACACGCAGCATTCACAGCCTCAGCCCAAAAAGTTACTGGAAGATTAGAATCAGCAAGCATCGTACGTGCCGTTTCAACCAAAGTCCTGTTCTTTCGTTCAGCAACTCCATTTTGTTGAGGTACATATGGCGCACTGAATTCATGATGAATTCCCTCTTGAAGACAGAATAAATCCATCTTGCTATTCTTAAATTCACTGACATTGTCACTCATAATTCTTCTGACTTTCTGTTTGAACAAATTTTCTAAACCCGGGATTAAGAATTGTACCAACTCTGTGGTTTCTGCTTTAGAAGCAAGGAACTTAACCCATGAAAATCTAGAGAAATCATCTGTTATTACCAGACATTAAGATTTACCGCCAATGTTCCTGATACTAATCGGTCCGACCAAATCCATATACAGTAGCTCAAAAGAAGTTACAATAGAATTCTTTGTCTTAGATTTGTGGGACTTCTTGTGTTGTTTCCCCTTCTTGCAAGGAATACAGTCATCAAGAACTGAAAATTTCATTTTCGAAACACCAAAAACCAGATCATTCTTCACAAGATAATTCATTTTTCGATAATTGATGTGAGCAAGTTTCCTGTGCCACAAAATAGAATCCGACTCAGACGCCTTGGAGAATAGACATGTAGGAATTGAATCCGTAGTAGTAGCAACACTCATGTCTAGGACATCTGTGTCATTTCTCCTTGGAGCCTTCATTAGAATCCATTCGTCAGGAATCACAAAGAACAGGTTTCAAGATATAACATGTCATACCCCCAATTTCAAACTAACAGAGTTTTACCGTTTCAGGAAGTGACAAACCAGGATCTCAGTCATTAGTTACATTGAACGACTCTACATGGGACTCAAAAAAAAATATCATATCAATCAGATTTAATACGGAAGCGTAAAGAAAGTAAATCAAAACACACGCGCCCAAAAGATTAGTCCAAAAGTCCAAATCAAACACAATTCAAAATAGTCCAAACAGTTTAATAAAACATAAATCAAAGGCAGAATTCCATGCCTGTCCTATTGTGTGCACCTGTGCCTTATCTTAAGCGACTTGAGAAAAACATGTAAGAAAATGTCAACACGAGGTTGGTGAGTTCACAGGTTTCAGTTTATAGAAGCGTTTAACAGATTAATGTACATTCAATAAATAGATCAATAGGTAGCTAACCCATAAGCATATTAACTAATGCGCTCGCAACTGACAACTGACTGTTTATATGCCTCCCACCATCATGGTGCATGTTTAGGTCAATATTGCACCCGTTCGACCTCCAATCGAGTTAGCGTGACTAACGCGGGTGAGGTTTGTCAAACCCAGTAGTACTACTCAAATTACCTCGCTATGTTCATATTAACGGTCTGATGTGAGGACTTAAAGGATAATGTGTACGCACAGTCATACAAATTATATCGTATATGAATTACAAAAATCAAAAACATTTACGACATGTTTTCTCCCCCGGTTTAAAAACCGTAAAAAAGGGTCGTGAAAACTCACATGCGTTGCGTAGTAGGTAGTATCACACAAGAGGAAAGTTGAAACCACAAGTGAAAGTCTCAGACGACTTACGTATGCCCTAAAATTATAAACACATAAATTAGGAACAAGTTGGGATTTATGACGGCGACACGGAAAGTTAGAACATCTTAACGCAATCTAAGGGTTTAAGAGCAGACGAACGTGTCTACGGGAGTAAAGATTTTTAATTAGTAATTAGGATGTATACGTTACGCGACGAATGACAAAATAATATAATAATTATATTCGAGTGATTTCGTCATTAGATAATGGCCTACGAAAATAATATAATACATATATTATTACAATAATTAATTATGCGATAAAATAAAAAATATATTATTTTATTCGAAGATAATAGCGAGTATAAAATATTATAAATAACTACATTATTTATTATTTTAAAACGTTAAACGAAACTAGTAAAAGAGGCGAAATAATATAAAAATATATATATTATTTTATACTAAGAGTCACGGGTTGAAAATAATATAAATATATTATTTTATACGATGTTATGGCTTGAAAACAATATAAATATACTATTTTTAAAACTGGAATTAATAATGAAAATAGAACATAAATCCAAACCCGAGCCTACGGGTGGTTTCCCGGGCTAAAACATTATAAAATATAATCTATACTAATAAATAAAGGTTTAATTTGGACACTTGTCACTTCCTCATGCCTTCTCACAATGGTTTTCCCGCCTTTCTCTCCTAATAAATACACATCCATCTTATTAAATAATAATGATACTATAAATGTGTTATTAAAGAAAGATACTAATCTATATTTAATAAGAATATATAATATGAAATCGAAATATAACTAATTAAAAAAATACTAATTTGTTATACACACATTTCCACTTGATATATCTCGAGATGATCATAATAGTTTTACAAGTTAGGACTTATTTACAATATTATAAGTTATATGGTTTTTAATATACAACACGTGTAACACACGAGATTTTAACCTAGTATTATAATAATATAGGGTTTGATTTTTAATAATTTAATATAATCAAAAGTGCCTCTAAAATAAAATGTGGGAGCCCGGTCTCGAACCCGGGTCTCTCCCACACACGCACACTGTCTTAACCATTCCCGCCCGCTAGGGTATCGCGTTAGATACCCGGTTCAAATGATTTTATAAATACATTCCGGTGTATCCCTCTCCCTACACATACAGGTTCGAAACCAGTCTAATACCCGTAATTTTGATCGCGATTTAGCAAGATTGATTAGGGGTTTCAATGATCGAGTCATGGCGAGTCTGTGTGTGGGTTTAATTGCAAAACTAACGAGTTTAAGATCATTAGATTACATGAATTAGGGCCGAAACCCAAGAACATTGTGTTCTTGAATCGGTAAAATCTGATATTAGATGTTGTTGTAATAAGAGGGCGTTTGAAAGGAATTTCGAACCTGATGGTATAAATTAATTGGATTTAAAACAAGAGTAGATTAGGATTCGATTAACTAGAAAACTCATGAACCCTGGATCTTTGATCTTGATTAATTCGATAATAAAGATCTGTATTGGCATAGGGCTTTCATAAAATAGAGGATTACGAATCTAGTGATATAGTTTAATTGAATTTAAACGGGGTCTAGAGTATAGTTTGATTAAACTTGTTTCGCATGAACCCTAGAATCTGGTTCATGCTGAATTTGATGTTTTAAAACCATAGGGCTTCTATTCTAAAGACTGAAATGAAGCTAACGGTATAAAAGATTACCAGATTAGATGTCGGATTGATGGGATTCGACTAAAACGAGTGCCGACGGCTTGCGGGTTAGTTTCGACGACTTTTGCTGCAACTCCGGCCAATTCCACTTGTGTAAAAGCTTCAGGGGAGTTCGTCTAAAGTGCGTAGGTTGCTGGATCATGAGAATGATACATGGATTTGCTGAATTTGATATGAACATAGAGGGTGTCGACGGTTACGGCTTAATGTGCAATAATTGGGATTAATTTGTGATGATTGCAGCTTTTAGTTGCCCTAATGATGATCGTTAATGATATGGTTGTGTGTTTCAGTTACAAAATCACACGAAGATTGGTTCTTGAATTTGAATTTGAAATCAAAAGTCATGATTTTGAGTTTACAAAGTCAAACGTGATTCAAATATCTTGATTTTGACTTTTATAGTCAACAGTTCAAGTTTTGGGATTTGGTAGGACTAGTCCCTATTGTTTAAGATTAAACATGTGACAGAAATAGTCCCTGAAGTTTTAGATTAGATTAACTGGGATAGGATTTAACGGAATACTTAACGGGATTGCTAACGGCGTTAACTTTGAAAAGTCAGATTGTCACATCATCCCCTGGTTGAAAGAATTTTCGTCCCGAAAATTTAAATAAATTTTTTTTTTTCGGATGTCACATCATCCCCTAGTTGAAAGAATTTTTGTCCCGAAAATTAAAATAGTACCTTAAGAGTTTGAAGTGGATTGCTTGAACAGATAAGGATACTTGCGCATCATCTGGTCCTCGCGCTCCCAAGTGAATTCTGGTCCGCATTTCGAGTTCCAACAAACTCTGACAATAGGGATTTTACTGCGTTTTAATGTTTTGACTTGCCTATCAATAATTTCCACGGGTTCTTCGATGAAACGTAACTGTTCATCAATGTGTAGTTCATCAAGAGGAACCGCGAGTGACTCGTCTGCCGTGCATTTCTTCAAGTTTGAGACGTGAAAGACGTTGTGTACACCACTAAGTCCTTCAGGTAGGTCCAGTTGATACGCTGCTAGACCAATTCTCTTCACTATCTTGAATGGTCCAACATAACGAGGATTTAACTTGCCTCATTTCCCAAAACGAATGACACCCTTCCAAGGCGAGACTTTTAACAAGACCATATCCCCTACTTGAAATTCTAACGGTTTACGACGCTTATCGGCATAGCTCTTGACGATCACGAGCTGCTGCCATACGGTTTCTAATTTGAACGATTTTCTCAGAAGTTTCAAGTACGAGCTCAGGACCTGTAAGTTGACTATCCCCAACTTCGGCACAACAAATAGGAGAAAGGCATTTCCGTCCATATAGTGCTTCAAATGGAGCTTCTTTGATGCTAGTGTGATAACTGTTGTTGTAGGAGAACTCCACCAACGGTAGGTGAGAATCCCAGGTGTTATCGAAGTCAATCACACAAGCTCGTAGCATATCATCCAGAGTTTGAATAGTACGTTCTGATTGGCCATCAGTTTGAGGATGGTATGCTATGCTCATATCTAGACGCATGCCTAAAGCTTTATGTAATGATTGCCAGACACGAGAGGTGAATCGTGCATCCCGATCCGAAATGATAGAGATTGGCACCCCGTGCCGAGATACTACTTCTTTCAAATAAATACGAGTAAGCTTATCCACTTTTTCGGTTTCCTTGATTGCTAAGAAGTGAGTGGACTTTGTTAAACGATCAATGATTACCCAGATGGTATCACATCCGGTAGGAGTTCGTGGAAATTTTATGATAAAGTCCACAGATATCTGTTCCCATTTCCACATGGGAATCTCTGGTTGTTGGAGAAGACCAGAAGGCTTTTGATATTCAACTTTGACCTTCGCGCAAGTCAGACACTTGCTCACATAGGTGGCTATATCGGCCTTCATCTTTGGCCACCAATACAGCACCTTTAGGTCATGATACATCTTGTCGGAACCTGGATGAATAGAGTAACGAGATTTATGAGCCTCATCCATGACTAGTTCCCTTAAATTTCCGAGTATTGGAACCCATATTCGTTCAGCGAAGTAGCGAATACCATCTGATTTGACCTCGAGTTGTACCTCCATACCGCGCATGGCTTCCAGCGGTAGGTTTTCCTCTTTCAGAGCTTCAAGTTGAGCACTACGGATTTTGTCAGTTAATCTGGGGTGAATAGTAAGTTGTAATGCTCGAACTCGTTTGGGCTTGGATTCCTTTCGACTTAGGGCATCAGCTACAACGTTAACTTTACCCAGAGGATACCGGATCGCAAAGTCATAATCATTCAAGAGCTCGACCCAACGACGTTGTCTCATGTTTAGCTCTTTTTGCTCGAAGATATGCTGAAGACTCTTGTGATTGGTTTAGATGGTGCACTTGGTACCGTACAAGTAGTGTCTCCATATCTTAAGTGCGAAAACTACTGCTCCCAACTCTAGGTCATGAGCGGTGTAGTTTTTCTTGTGAATTTTTAGTTGACGTGAAACGTATGCGATCACCTTTTCTCGTTGCATTAATACACAACCTAGACCCTGAATGGATGCATCACAATACACCACAAAATCATCTGTACCCTCCGGAAGGGCTAGGATAGGTGCACTGCAAAGTTTCTATTTAAGATGATGGAATGCTGACTCTTGGTTATCGCCCCAATTATAGGCTTTACCCTTTTGAGTTAAGGCAGTGAGAGGTTGTGCAATTTTTGAAAATCCTTCGATAAATCAACGGTAATAACCAGCCAATCCCAGATATTGTCGCACTTCAGTTGGAGTCGTCGGTGCTGTCCAATTCTTGATGGCTTCTATCTTTGATGGATCGACATGTATTCCTTTCTTGTTAACCACATGTACTAAGAATTGAACTTCCCGGATCCAGAATTCACACTTGGTAAACTTAGCATACAGTTTCTCTTGCTTAAGTAATTCCAAAATTAGGCGTAGATGTTCCTCATGTTCCTCATTGTTCTTGTAATAAATGAGAATGTCATCGATGAAAACGATAACAAACTGATCAAAGTATGGTTTACACACACGGTTCATGAGGTCCATGAATACCGCAGGTGCGTTGGTTAATCCGAAAGGCATGACCATAAACTCGTACTGGTCGTACCTTGTCCTGAAAGCAGTCTTAGAGATATCTTCATTTCGGACTCTCAATTGATGGTAGCCGGACCTAAGATCTATCTTGGAATAGAAACTGGATCCTTGGAGTTGATCAAAGAGATCATCTATGCGAGGCAAAGGATAACGATTCTTGATTGTGACTTTATTTAGCTCACGGTAGTCGATACACATACAAAAAGTTCCGTCCTTCTTCTTGACAAACAGGACTGGAGCTCCCCATGGCGATGAGCTAGGTCGGATGAAACCTTTATCCAACAATTCCTGTAACTGAGTAGATAGCTCTTGCAATTCACTAGGTGCCAGTCTGTACGGTGTCTGAGCGATCGGTGCCGCTCCGGGTGCCAGATCGATTTGAAATTCAACTTGGCGGTGTGGTGGTAGACAAGGAAAATCTTCGTGAAATACTTCCAGAAAATCACAAACGATGGGAATATCATCAATCTTCTTCTCTTCTGAGGGCTGCTCAGCAACGAGAGCCAAAATAGTAGTATGCCCTTTTCGAAGGCATTTCTGTTCTTTCATAAAGGATATGATGCCCATGAATGCACCAACTTTTTCGCCCTGAACGGAAAGGGTTTCTCCATTCGGGAGAGGAATGCGAACAATTTTCTCATGACAGATGATTTCGGCTTGGTTTTTAGATAACCAATCCATGCCGACAATTACATCAAAACTACCAAGCGTGACGGGCATAAGGTCGATATCAAGTTTATGACTAGCTAGCTCAAGCTTACAACCCTTAAGAATGTGGGTTGCTTCAATTATTTGGCCATCAGTTATCTCTATTATATACTTAGCTTCTAACAGAGTTGGAGTTCCTTTTATCATATCACTAAGTTTTCTTGATATAAAACTCCTATCAGCACCAGTGTCAAAAAGGACAGATGCAAAGTAATTATTTAAGAGAAACTTACCGGTGACCACATTATGATCATAACGAGCTTCTCCATATCCTAGCATGAAAGCTCGTCCTTTCGCACCATTCCCTTCCTTATTGGCATATTTTCCACCACTGTTGTTGCCTTGATTGTTGTTGCCGTTACCATTGTTACCCTGGTTATTGCCGTTACCATTACCATTTCCATTCCCATTTCCATTACCATTCCTCTTCGACTGAGGACAATCCCTCTGAATATGTCCCTCCTTGTCGCATTGAAAACATCCCCTTGTGGACCCTTGTGTTCGGAATGGTTGCTTATTATGAAGATCCACTCTACAATCTTTTGCAGCGTGGCCCATCTTGCCACACTGTTGACAACGGTTACAAGCACCGACGGGGTGGTAATTGCACGTGTTGCACTTGGGGGCTCTTCCCACATAATTACCTTGATTTTGACCTGAAGAGGTCGTCTTATTAAAGTTCTTAGCATGCTCAAACTTTCACTGCTGCTGCTGGGGTTGATTGAACTGGGGACCTTTGGAGTTGGAGTGAGTGTTGGAGTGGTGATCAAACTTGCGTTTATGATTTTCGATGGATTTAGAGACCGAACCTCTCGGGGGTAAAGTCCCTTGAGTCACCGCCTGATCGGTTAACTTGTGAGCCAGTCTGATCGTCTGCTGGATGGTAGTAGGGTTGGACGAAGTAACCATACTTTAAATTTGAGGCACCAGACCCCCAATATACTGCTCAATTCTCTTGTAGTCTGGAGTCGCCATATGTGGGCACATGGTAGCGAGCTCACGTGAGCGTGTGGTATACAGCTCAATTTCAGAAACTTCCATTTTCAGGTTCCAAAATTCACCTTCCAACTTCTGAATTTCATCACGAGGACAATACTCCTCCTTCATCATCGTCTTAAACTCCTCCCACGGGAGTCCATTTGCCTTGGCCAGACCCAACATCTGGACATGAGCGTTCCACCACGTGAGAGCTGGGCCCTCCAAAGTTCCAGCGGCGAACTTGACCTGATTGGCTACTGGGCAGTTGCACATGGCAATCACCGATTCTACATTTTTGAACCACCGGAGTAGTCCGACATATCCCTCAGCTCCACTAAAAGTGTGGGGCTTACAGTCTATAAATGTCTTGAACGTGCATGCTGGTTGCTGATTCTGCTGGTTTTGCTAGCCTGGATTTAGAAATAACATAGGATTGGGATTATAGAGCTTAGGGAAGGCGCGTTAAGAGATGAATTGACCTCATTAGTCAATAGTTAAAGCATTTACCTGCAGCATTCTGTGTTGCTAGAGCCTCAGCCACACTCTCGTTGATTAGTGCCGCCAGCTCCGCTGATGTCATGTTGATGGTACCACGGCCACCAGCACGACCTCCACGTCCTCTACCCGACATGATTCTTCACATTCACAATTACAAACAATGAGAAATATATCGCATATTAAACATTATTTATATACAAGTAAGGAAATACAACATCTAATATTTTGACAATTAAATAAATTATAAGGCTACAAGATAAATAACTCAAACATTAAACTTCTCATGCTTTTATTGAATGGGAACAACCTTACCCATCTAGGTTTGAAAAGAGAAATAACATAAACGAAGCATGAATGAAAAGAAAAATAGAATAGAAAGATCATCAAACATCCTCATAATCGGAAGAAACGTATGATTATGCATCGTCGATTTCCACCGGTTCCTCCTCAGGTGGCTCCTCCTCTAAGGGCTCATCCTCGAAGGGCTCCTCCTCGAAAGGCTTCTCTTCGTCATCCAAAAGTGGAATGTCTTCTGGAAATAGGGCTGCTTGCAGTTGGACTTCTAAGTGAGTCACTCTTTCTTGAAGTCCTTCAGCAACATGGTCTGCTACTTGTAGCTGGGCTTCCATATTAGCCACTCTCTCCAGAATCCCTCCTACCTCAAAATCCGAGGTGTCCACCCTCGTCTCCAAATATGTAACCTGATCTACCAAAATGTTATGGACCTGATCCGTCACTGCTAGCTCAGCAGTCAAAAGCTCAATTCCAACGTTGTTCTCCTGTATTTGTGTCTCTCGCTGCAGAATGTCAGGTATCTCATCAGTAGCATCATTCACAATGCTCAACTCCCTAGACATGTAAAATACAAAAGCTGCAAAAAGCTTGTTCCATAGTGCAGGGCAAGCTAGGTAAAGTAGATGATGAGGAAGTCGAACCAAAGTAGGGCGATGGAACATTTCCCATCTCGATCCACCTTTGGATCATTTGCGGTATGAATTCCAATTGCGAGCAAGATTCATTGCTTGCGCGCTACTCGGTTCACCCTGATCAACCAAATAGTCACTAGTCCGGCGCCTTTTGGGCTCCGGGGATAATAAGATAAGTGCATCATGTCCTGGTGCCTTAGGTGATGGTGGTGGAGTTGACGACATGTTCCTGTAATATAACGTATAAGTGCCAAATATCCAAGGTTTATGACATGTAACTAATGTGTGAGGTTATAGTCTAGTATGCAATCCTAGTTCTCTATAACCAATGGCTTTGATACCAATCTGTCACACCCCCAATTTCAAACTAACGGAGTTTTACCGTTTCGGGAAGTGACAAACCAGGATCTCAGTCATTAGTTACATTGAACGACTCTACATGGGACTCAAATGAAAATATCATTTCAATCAGAGTTAATGCAGAAGCGTAAAGAAAGTAAATGCGCAAAACACACACGCCCAAAAGAATAGTCCAAAAGTCCAAACCAAACACAATTCAAAATAGTCCAAACAGTTTAATAAAACATAAATCAAAGGCAGAATTCCATGCATGTCCTATTGTGTGCACCTGTGCCTTATCTTAAGCGAACTAAGAAAAACATGTAAGAAAATGTCAACACGAGGTTGGTGAGTTCACAGGTTTCAGTTTATAGAAGCGTTTAACAGATTAATATACATTAAATATATAAATCAATAGGTAGCTAACACATAAGCATGTTAACTAATGCGCTCGCAACCGACAACTGACTGCTTATATGCCTCCCACCATCATGGTGCATGTTTAGGTCAATATTGCACCCGTTCGACCTCCAATCGAGTTAGTGCGACTAACGCGAGTGAGGTTTGTCAAACCCAGTAGTACTACTCAAATTAGCTCGTTATGTTCATATTAATGGTCCGATGTGAGGACTTAAAGGATAATGTGTACGCACAGTCATACAAGTGATATCATATATGAATTACAAAAATCAAAAGCATTTACGACATGTTTTCTCCCCAGTTTAAAAACCGTAAAAAGGGGCCGTGAAAACTCACATGCGTTGCGTAGTAGGTAGTATCACACAAGAGGTAAGTTGAAACCACAAGTGAAAGTCTCAGACGACTTACGTATGCCCTAAAATTATAAACACATAAATTAGGAACAAGTTGGGATTTATGACGGCGACACGGAAAGTTAGAACATCTTAACGCAATCTAAGGGTTTAAGAGCAGACGAACGTGTCTACGGGAGTAAAGATTTTTAATTAGTAATTAGGATGTATACGTTACGCGACAGATGACTAAATAATATAATAATTATATTCGAGCGATTTCGCCATTACATAATAGCCTACAAAAATAATATAATACATATATTATTACAATAATTAATTATGCGATAAAATAATAAATTTATTATTTTATTCGAAGATAATAACGAGTGTAAAATATTATAAATAACTACATTATTTATTATTTTAAAAATTTACACGAAACTAGTAAACGAGGCGAAATAATATAAAAATATATATTATTTTATACTAAGAGTCACAGGTTGAAAATAATAAAAATATATTATTTTATACGAGGTTATGGCTTGAAAACAATATAAATATACTATTTTTAAAAGTGGAATTAATAATAAAAATAGAACATAAATCCAAACCCGAGCCTACGGGTGGTTTCCCGGGCTAAAACATATTAATATAATATTATAATAATATAGAGTTTGATTTTTAATGATTTAATATATTCAAAAGTGCCTAAAAAATAAAATATTGGAGCCCGGTCTCGAACTCGGGTCTCTCCCACACACGCACACTGTCTTAACCATTCCCGCCCACTAGGGTATCGTGTTAGATGCCCGGTTCAAATGATTTTATCAATAAGTTCCAGTGTATCCCTCTCCCTACACATACAGGTTCGAAACCAGTCTAATACCCGTAATTTTGATCGCGATTTAGTAAGATTGATTAGGGGTTTCAATGATCGAGTCATGGCGAGTCTGTGTGTGGGTTTAATTGCAAAACTAACGAGTTTAAGATTATTAGATTACATGAATTAGGGCCAAAACCCTAGTTCAAGAACACAAGATTTAATCGGTAAAATATGATATTAGATGTTGTTGTAATAAGAGGGCGTTTGAATGGAATTTCGAACCTGATGGTATAAATTAATTGGATTTAAAACAAGTGTAGATTAGGATTCGATTAACCAGAAAACTCATGAACCCTAGATCTTTGATCTTGATTAATTCGATAATAAAGATTTTAATTGGCATAGGGCTTTCATAAAATATAGGATTACAAATCTAGTGATATAGTTTAATTGAATTTAAACGGGGTCTAGAGTATAGTTTGATTAACTTGGTTTCGCATGAACCCTAGAATCTGGTTCATGCCGAATTTGATGTTTTAAGCCCCAATAACCATAGGGCTTCTATTCTAAAGACTAAAACGAAGCTAACGGTATAAGAGATTACCAGATTGGATGTCGGATTGATGGGATTCGACTAAAACGAGTGCCGACGGCTTGCGGGTTAGTTTCCGGCGACTTTTGCTGCAACTCCGACCAATTCCACTTGTGTAAAAGCTTCAGAGGAGTTCGTCTAAAGTGCGCAAGTTGCTGGATCGTGAGAAAAATGCATGGATTTGCCGAATTTGATATGAACATAGAGGGTGTTGACGGTTACGGCGTAATGTGCAATAATTGTGATTAATTCGCGATGAATGCAGCTTTTAGTTACCCTAATGATGATCGTTAATGATATGGTTGTGTGTTTCAGTTACAAAATCACACGAAGATTGGTTCTTGAATTTGAAATCAAAAGTCATGATTTTGACTTTACAAAGTCAAACGTGATTCAAATATCTTGATTTTGACTTTTAGAGTCAACAGTTCAAGTTTTGGGATTTGGCAGGACTAGTCCATGTTGTTTAAGATTAAACATGTGACAGAAATAGTCCCTGAAGTTTTAGATTAGATTAACTAGGTTAGGATTTAACGGAATACTTAACGGGATTGCTAACGGCGTTAACTTTGAAAAGTCGGATTGTCACATAACACTCAGAATCATTGAAATGAAATGAAAATTTCTTGTCACACACTTGAGATATACTTAAAAGATTATGTTCAAGTTGCTCCACATAGTTCACTTTCTCAAATTTGACTTTTTCGTTCTTTAAAGTACCCTGACCAGTTATGTACCCGCCTTTATTTCCAGCAAAAGCGTCATAACCACCATCAATTTTAATCACATCTTCCAACAAACGAATATTCCCTGTCATATGTCGAGAAAAACCACTATCCACATACCACGTATTGTTGATAGTCCTCCTTGGTTGTCCCTACACAAACAAAGAAAATCAGTTAGAAATTAAAACCCAAGCCATTGTGGTCTTGGGTCTTCTACATGGATCAAAATAAACAACTTCAAGCAATTCACAATCAACATTGTCATCAACCTTTGGAACATAAGATTTACAATTAGACCTTCTCAGAGAAGACATAGTATGAGTAATGAGAAAAACATATTAGATTTATGATTATCAAATTCAGGTATTTCCAAAAATTTCTTTAGTTTTATGTTACGTCTTCTTCGTTGTGGTGTAGAAAGTTTGACCTCAGGTTGAGACTCTTTTAAAATTCCAGCATGTGGAATCGCAAACTTCTTTTGAAAAACAACGTGTTTAAAAATACGTTTATCATGTTGCTTAAATCCCGAAGATTTAGCAAATGATTGACAAGGCATATTCTTTTCAACACTAGACGTAGGCTTTTCCCCATTTTGTCTTTTCAGAATCGTCACCACTTGTTTTTGTGAGGGATCACTCTTTAATTTTCCTTGATTCTTATAAGGACAGTGAATCAGAATATGACCAGCCTCATTACAATGAAAACAAACTCTTCTATCTTGATGATTTCTGATATAAGGAGTTTTTCCTGAATTTGATGACCCGTCTGATGAACAAACTTCAGAAGATTTTTCTGAACAATTGACTGGCTTCTTTGGAACAAAAACTTGTTTAGTCACCATTGATGAATTCTTCTTCTGATAACCAGCAGTAACAAAACCCCATGATTGTAACATTTTGAAAAGTTTAGGTTGATCAACTTTCACCTCATCCGATTCTGTTAAAATGCATCTATCACGGGTAACATTTTTCACTACCTATGGTTCATCAATTTGCACTTCCTTTGGAATGCCTTCAACCTTTTCATCATCAAAAACTTCATCCTCAGAATCAGAATCAGAATCATAGATCATATCTTCACCAGTTACTGGATTTACTTTCAACACTGTCTTTGGATCAATTTCCTCTTCATGAATAATTTCTGGTTCAACCACAGATGAATTTTCAAAATTTTCCAGCTTTCTATGTAATTTGATCACTTCAGATTCTTTATCAGAAATTTCTTTGTTCTTCTGAGCAACAATTTCATTTTGCTTTTCAATCTCAGCATAAGTGATATCCAGATGATATGCTTGTTCCTTATATTTCAATCCCAAAGAGTTCAAATCTCTTTTCAAAGACTCAATTCTATCTATACACAATTTATCATTATCTTTCAATTTTTGATTAACTGAATGCATCGATTTCATATCACAAATTAAATTTGTGTTATCATCCATTACTTTTTGTATTTTACCTTTTATACTTATGCAATTTGAGCAATAAATGTGACATACATAATATTTTACCTTTGAAGGATCTGACATATCTGCCATGAAGACTTTTGCAATAGGAATATTTTTAGAATCAGCACCATCAGAATAATTTTGAGTTAAAACAATATCATCTTCAGATACACCAGAAGCAATATCAGTCTCACCATTTTGTACTTGATCACGATCTTCATCAGCACTTTGCAAACTCTCACCATCACTTGACCTATCATCATCAGTTGACTCTTCAGATTTTACAGAATGAATTTCAGCTACAAAAGCTTGACTTACCGAACCAACCAAATCTTCAAGATGAATACCCCAGTCATAATTGTCATCATTTTGAGCAACCAAAACAGATGATGCAGTTGCATGATTAGAATTTCCAGAACCAGAGGAGCCATGTGACTGATTACGATTGTTCTGAAAGTTATTAGGATTTTTCTGAGAATCAAATTCAACTTTTGGTTTCACACATTCTTTGGCAAAATGACCATACTCCTGACAATTATAGCAACGAACTTTGGTTTTATCAAATCCCATACGTGAATGACTGTTAGACCCAATATACTTTCTTCCAGTCTTCTTCAAAAAATACTTTGCTTGTCGCATCAGCATAGTCATGTTCCATTGAATGTTCATCTCTTCCAGATCAACAAGATCAATCTGTCTGAAATCCTCCTCAATAACATCTGGGTCATGAATCTTTCCTCAAATAAAATTTTCATAAGAAGCCATAAAAGAAGAAAACATCGCTAAATAATCATCAGCAACTCTTTGATTCATATTATGTGTTCCAGATGATGAAGAAGTTGTACTTGCATAGAAACCTGAATGACTTGGAACCCCAGAACAATGATCATGAGAAACATCTTGAGTATCACCAGAAAAGAATGCAACCCCTGCACCAGTTTTGCCAGAAGACTTAGCAAAATACATTGAAGGATCTTGAATATGCTCCATATTGGTTTCCTTCTTGTTCATAATCAAATCATGTGATTGAATCTTGCCAAGAACCTCTTCAAGAGACATAGTTTTATACTTGACATTCTCTTTTATCAAAACTGTATACACATCAAATTTAGATGGTAATGCCTCCAAAAACTTATCTTTAATCTCTTCAGTCTCATAAACCACTGAAGCACTTGACAACTCAATCAGCAAATGATAGAATCTCGTTGCAAGATCATCTAAAGATTCATTTTGAAAGTGCTTGAATATTAAGAACTACTTCTTCAGTATTTCTTTTCGGCTTTTCTTAACATCCAAACTACGATCACACTGCTTTTGCAACGCTTCCCATAATTGTTGAGAAGTCCTGAATTGTTTAAAGCTATGATAAATTTCTTTAGAAAGAGACATAGAAATACTAGCCATTGCCTTCTTTTCCCTATCAAACAATAATTTTTCTTCTGTGGTTAACGCATATACTGATTTAGGAAAATTATCCTTTCCCATCCAAGTATATGTCAGATGCGTATAACCTTCTAAGATTGGAATTCATAAACTTGTATCAGTAAAAGACACGAACTGATCAAACCGATATTTCCAGTTAGAATAATCTGCAAGACTTAACAATTTGGGCGGTTTCTGAGATGTACCAATCTCGTTGTCGTAATTTAACATATTAGTCACTTGCACCATATTTTCCATTTTCAGAAAAAAAATTCCAAGTGTTGAACAAAAACTCCCCTTAGGCGAAGATAATAAGTTCACTTCAAAGCCAAACAAGCGAATTTGATATCAAGCGAACTTGATAAGTTTTCTTACACAAGAAAATCCGGTAAGTTAGCCTACTGATTAAGTTCGCCTATTAAGTTCGCCTATTAAGTTCGCTTAAACTGAGAGAAGCGAACTTAAGCTTATAGCAGCTGAAACAAACTCAGCAAGAACTTTAACCCAAACACGAACAAATTGTAGGTCCAGATTTCAGTCGGAAATCACGAAAGTGATCGATTACCCACACATGCAGGCGGAATCTGTATGTATGGTGTTGTAACAGAGGATTAGAGACAGACTTGGTGAAGAAGACAGCCAAACACACTAAGAATCAATGCAAATAATATGTGAAAGTGTAAGAACAAGCATTAAACGAATGCAAATTGTATTGATTCAAGAACAAATCTGAAAGAGAGAATTCAGGGTTACAGCCGCAACTCACACCCTAGAAATTCTCTAACTAGGCTATTTATAGTAGTTTCACAGGTATCGAAACTATGTTCCTCGAAACTACTAGTTTCGAGTGAACATTTACAAGTGGAAAAAGTGCCTGTAGAAACTACTATCGATCGAAACTACTAGTTTCGAGTGAACAAATCTCACTCGAAACTATAGTTTCGATGGCCCAGACTTGGTAAAACAAACAGTAAATTACAGAAAAACTAAAATTACAATAATGAAATGACAGAAAGTAAACTAGTCTAAAATTGTTTAAACATACAATAAATGACAACAGCTTATACAAAATATATGACTCTACAATCTCCCCCTAAGCTGTTGCATTACTGTCTTCAGCTCTTCTTCAAGCAGCTGGTCCTTCAGTTGTCCTAGGGATGAAAGGTTTTACATGTAGAGACACAACCCTTTGATAGGCTTTGGCATCAGCTTCATCTTCATCACTATATGCCTGAATGTGATTCTGGAATAGCACCTCCAGATCTTCAGGTTGAAATTTCAGCAGCTCCATGGGCTCAAAGATGATGATGTCTTCCTTGCCCTTACACTCGATCACTGCACTGCCAATGACTGGGTTATAGAACCACTTTCTGAAAGTTTGTAGCTGGACAGGTACAGATTTTGGAATGGTGATAGTCTTGTGGGTTTGGGTAGGCTTGTATCTCAAGAACACATAAGGCTTATTGGTTTTAGGGTGAAACCTTGTCTTTGAGATCTTCTTCTGAGTTTTCCTTGGCTTCATCCCTTTGAAATCATTATTGACTTGAGAGTGCAGAAACTTCTCGAAGTCATAAGCCATCATAACCTTCCCAGGGTTTTGAAGTGGAAGCTTGGCTAAATCCCTGAGGTCATAGAAAGGAAGTGTCTGGAAGTCAGTCATATTTTTGAAGTGCTGAACTCCCCCTCTATATCTTCTAATGATAAAGAGCTTCCTTTCTGCATCATATTTCCAGCCAATTGGGGGCCTCTTTAGCTCCTGATGCTCAGCTATCCATTCATATGTTTTAGGAGACTCTTCCTGAATGATTTTTCTGAACCAAGATTTTCTTGAAGTTGGAGGTTCAGGTGCAACAGACGGTGGATCTTGTGCTGGAATAGACTCAGAGGCTGTAGTGGTTGGTTCAGGAGTGACTTTCTTGATGAGATTAACCAGAACCTCTTCTTCATCTTTTTCTTCATCAGACAAGGTTTGAATTTCTTCTCCTTCTTCGGTGAAGTATCTTGTTCTTTCAGTCTCCTTTTCCTCTGTAGTCAGAATTTCTGGGTAAAGATCGTTATACCCAAAGTTTTCAATTTCATTCAAGAGGGCATTCAGCTCGTCATCAGATGGGATGTCTTCTTCATCTAGTATAACAGTCTCTATTTCTGTTGACGTCCCTTTTCCTTTCTTCCTAGCATCTCTTCTCTCACTTGCTGAGGGAAGGTCTAGTTCTGGTCCTTCAACCTTAACTTCAACTGCCTCCTTTGTCTTTTCAGCATGCCCGGTAAAGATGGTCATTGTAGACTCTGGATCAGTGATGATGGCAGGAGACAAAGGTTCAACCACAGATGTGATCTCCCCCAGAGCCATTGAAGTGGTTGCTTGTTGTTGCACAGGCTTATCAATAGAAGCTTTAAGCTGTTTCACTGCTTCAGCTAAAACCTTGAAGTCTTCATTTTGTTTTGAGATAAAATTCTGTTGTTCTTCAAGTTGGGTTTGTTGAATGTCAATCTGTGTATGTAGACCCCCAACTTCCAGCTTTAAGTCTTTTACTTCTTCCTGGACATCATGCAGGTTAGATTTCAGACCTTCAATCTCTTCATCTTTCTTTTGAAGCTGATCCTGCATCCTTTTTAGTTCAAGGCTTAATGTTTTAACTCTGGGAACAGGGGAGGTTGAATTATGAGATGGTGATGTGGGAGAAGTATGGATGGGTGATTGTTGTGGAGATGGTTGTGGAGTTGGTTGAGGGGTGGTAGCAGCATGAATGGGTGAATGAATAGGAGTTAGGTTTTCAGGAATGTCATCTAAGGACTCTGAGGAGGTGCTTAAAGGCTCCAGTCCAGTCTTAATCTTCTTAGCCAGTGGTTCTTCTAGCTCATAGTCAGATTCAGACTCAGCTTGTCTCTTAGAAGATGATGCTGGAGGTTCAGTGTGATCTTCAGTTTCAGTTTCATAATCTGAGACGTCATACTTGGTGCCATAAATGCCTTCATCCAAGGTGTCTTCTGAATCAGCTTCTGCCTCAACATGTTCTTCCTGAATAATTGGTTCAGAATTCTCCAACACTTGATCTATCATAGGAGCTTCAAAGATAAGATCTTCTTCATTTAGTCCCATTTCCTGTTGTACATTCTCCTGAATTTCTACTTCAACATTTTGATTTTCAGCCTCTTGGTTTTCTTGCTCATTATGAGGTTCTTCTTCTTCTGCTGATGATGATGAAGATTCAACAGGTAGTTCTGGATCAACATCAGGTATGGCTTCTTCTTCTTCTCCCAGAATGTGTCCAAATAAAGGAACATTGGCAATGACTCGGTTTGTTCTTGAACTGGAGCTTTTCATGTAGCTCAGAGTCTTTGCATTCATATGATCAAGAATCAGGAGAGGACCATCTTGTTGAAGATCTGGGTGGAGATGATTGATGACCATCTGTAAGAACCTTGGATATGCAAGAAATTTGTCTTTGACTCTCCCAGTTAGGTTCTCAATCAGTTGTCCGAACACTAGACCAGAGAAGTTGTACTCCCTTCCCTTGACTAAGCCAAGAATGGCCGAAGCTATCAAAGCATTTGCTGAGTCAAATCCTCCTTTTCTAATAGAGATGCAATGAATAAAAATATGCACGATGTATCTCCAGAGTGGAGGAAGAGCATTCTTGATGACTTGCCCTCCTATGAATTTATTTGGGTGACCCATTCTTCTGAAACATTCTCGAATGTAAAAACTTGGAAATTCAATTGGGGCTTCAGGGTTATCATTAAATTGTAGCACCTCTCTGATAGTAGCCTCAGAAAATAACACTTCTTGGTTGTGAACAGTGGCTCTAATGTGTCTTGTATTGTTAACGGAGACACTTGTAGCAGTAGCCCAGAACTGTCTTATAGTGGTCTCAAAAACTGGCAGATTGTTGTTTATGGCAAAGCTAATATTAGAATTGGCTAGGAAATTGAGAACTGGTGTGAACTCTGCATTCTTGGGGTCAGTGGCATTCAAGTAAGCACAGATATTGTGCTTCTTGGCAAATAAAAGATCCATATCTGCACAAGAAAATCACAAAGGAAATTTCTTACATAAGTCTCAATACTTAGAAAAATTCTGAGAAAGACACTATCGAAACTATAAGTTTCGAACGAAACTACTTATTTCCAACACTTAGAAAATATCAGAAAAAGGGACTATCGAAACTAAGTTTCGAGTGAAGAAACCATATCGAAAGTACTAGTTTCGAGCACCAAGGGTATCGAAACTACAGAGTTTCGAGCATCAGGGGTTATCGAAACTACAGAGTTTCGAGTGAAGACAGATCAAAACCTAAAAACCTTTCAAATTCTTAAAATCCCTCTTTTACTTGAAACTACCTAGTTTCGATGGCAAACCCTTGAAAATATCAACAGACTCAAAAAGCACAGAAAACAAACGAAACTTATATGCAGACTCAAACTTAGAAATAAGAAACAAATGCAAAATAAAACAAAGAAAAAGGTTAATAAAGGCCTGAGAGTGTCGAAACTCCTTCTTACCGATGAATCAACCTAAATCTGCAAAATTAAACACATAAAGAGTGAGATATTAACAAAGGTGATCTCAAAAACATGAAATGAACACCAGACGACCTAGATTATGAAGAACTAGTCGTAAACGCTTGTGAAATCAAACCCAAGGGCCTGTTCATTCACATAAATCACTTTCAAAAACCCACAAACCATTACCTGATGAAGAAGACGACGAGGGATTCAGATGAGAAACACTGAAATCGCAAGCTTAGACCGAGGGTTTGAGAGAATTTGTGTGTGAAAGCAAAGGTGTGAGAGAGTTTCGGGTGAGTGATGAAGACACGCCGCATGAATATGGATTATGAAGACATTTAATTTGAGTTTGTGAAAAGACTGAAATGGCCCTCTCGAAACTACTAGTTTCGAGTGAGCGAGGAAGTTTCGAGTGGACAGGGTAGTTTCGAGGGACTTGGAAGTTTCGAGCAAATGTTTTAGGGGCAAACCTTTCAAGTATGATCATAGTTTCGATAGGTAGGTCAAACTGGGTCAAAGGCAAAAGACATAAACTCAAAAACTATGTACAATTTAAACAAGTTAATAAGGAAGATAAAGATATTTTTAATAACCAAAATAAGATATAAACACTTATCCTTGGAAAAGATCCAACGTGAGATCATGTCTGGTCAAACTCTTGAAACACTTCATTTTTGCACTCAGCTACTGTGAATCCCTGAAGATAGCCGATATGTGTGCAAGATAAACCCGAGCATTTGTTTATACAAAAATTTCATGTGATTAAAAGGTACCATTTAATGCACGAAACACGGTGTACCCCACATATTGAAATAAAATGGTTTTGAAAGCCTATCAATCCTCAAGACATACCCACATTCATCTTATCATTTCTTGCAGGTTAACCAGGGTACCATCTTGGTAAGTTGAATTCACCGCCAAAAGTAAAATAAAATCCAACAGGATGTAAGATGGGTGTAAAATGAAAAATATCCAAGTGGATATTAAAAAAGGTACGAACATTCTAGATCTTTGCGTAAGCAAAACAGAAGAAGTCGTAAAATTATCCAAGCGGATAGGAAAAAGTTGAACACCCGAGGTCTTTGCGTAAGCAAAACAGACGGGGTCAAATCATCCAAGTGGATGGGAAAAAGATGAACTCCCGAGATCTTTGCGTAAGCAAAACAGACGGGGTCATCGGCGGTAATTTTCGTTACTTTGACGGTCACCTGGTGCATGAATCAGAATCCAACACGTAAGCCTGTATCTGATTGAATCAGTTTTCTTAGCTTAAAATGGGTTAGATGTTTCAAGAATGGGTTCAAACACACGTGTACGGTAGAGAATTAGGTTTTCACACTACTAGAGAGTTATAACCATATGTCGGGCCTACCGGCTATACCTCAGTAAGCACCATCGCTTGTGGTCCATTCCATGTTCAAGAAGTGTGATCAGACTCTATCATTTCTCACAAGGTCAGATCCGATTTTCCTGAAACAAACAAAAAGCAATAAAGAGATTTTTTTTTTTTTTTTTTTTTTTTTTTTTTTTTTTTTTTAACTATACGAAGCAAAACTTTTACTTTCCGACATAACTATCTAATTCTCCCCCAAAAGTTATGCTATCAAAAATAAAGAAGAAAATAACTGTACAAAGCAGAAAATCTTTTTGAAAATCTTCCCGATTAACAAGTTTAAACAGAAAAACAGTATGCACAAGGGTTATTGAAAGTTTATCATGCCGAGCATCTCCACCAGTTTCTCAAATCTGGCAGAATCGAAGGCCTTAGTGAAGATGTCAGCGGTCTGCTTGTCGGTTTTCACTTCAACGATCTTGATATGTTTCTTTTCGACACAATCGCGAATGAAATGGTGTTTGATCTCAATGTGCTTGGTTTTAGAGTGCTGAACGGGATTTTTGGTGATGTGAGGAACGGCGGTGTTGTCACACAAGATGGGGGTTTCATGAAAAGTGATCCCGTAATCAAGCATCTGGTGGTGGATCCATCTCACTTGAGAACAACAGAGGGCTGCAGCAATGTATTCAGCTTCGGCTGTGGATTGAGAAACGGTGGTTTGTTTCTTACATTGCCAGGAAATGAGACGGTTGCCAAGGAACTGACAACCCCCAGAAGTGGATTTTCGGTCTAAGTTGCATCCCCCGTAGTCTGAATC
This sequence comes from Smallanthus sonchifolius, assembly GCA_023525975.1. Lineage (NCBI taxonomy): Eukaryota > Viridiplantae > Streptophyta > Magnoliopsida > Asterales > Asteraceae > Smallanthus > Smallanthus sonchifolius. The sequence continues at coordinate 56,722,728 of CM042021.1, forward strand.
TGAATAGGCAACAAGGTCAAACAAATTAGTTTTAGGATACCAAAGCCCAAGTTTTGGCTTGTGCTTTAAGTATCTTAAAATACGTTTAACAGCAATCAAATGAGAGAGTTTAGGATTAGCCTGAAAGCGTGCACACAAGCACACTGCAAACATGATGTCTGGTCTGCTGGCAGTGAGATACAGAAGAGATCCTATCATTGAGCGATAGAGGTGCTGATCCACGCTTTCACCATCCAAATCAGGAGATAGACAATGACGAACTTCCACGGGAGTCTTGTAAGGATGAGATTCAGTCATTTTGAACTTGGTCAGGATTTCTTTAACATACTTTTCTTGATGGATAAGGATTCCTGACTCAGACTGATCTACTTGTAAACCGAGAAAGAACTTCATTTCTCCCATGGAGCTCATCTCAAACTTAGATCGCATCACTTCCTCAAACTCCTTGCATAACCGAGGATTGGTGGATCCGAAAATGATATCATCCACGTAGATCTGCACCATAATAGTGTCCGCACCATCCTTACGCTTGAACAAAGTTTGGTCAATTGCCCCTCGTGTGAAACCATTATCCAGCAGATGCGTAGATAACGTTTCATACCACGCACGAGGTGCTTGATGAAGACCGTACAGTGCCTTGTCAAGTTTGTAAACTTTATCAGGATAGCTTGGATCAATGAAACCCGGTGGCTGCTTGACATAAACTTCTTCTTGAACCTTTCCATACAGAAATGCACTTTTCACATCCATTTGATGAACCGTGAAGTCCATGTAGGCTGCGTAGGCGAGAAACATTCTTATGGCTTCCAAGCGAGCCACTGGTGCAAAGACATCCTCAAAATCAATTCCCTCTTCTTGATAAAACCCCTGAACCACCAAGCGGGCTTTGTTACGAATTACAATTCCACCTTCATCCTTCTTGTTACGAAATACCCAACGAGTGCCGATTGGGACTTTGTTCTTCGGAAGATCTACAAGATTCCACACATGTAACTTGCTGAACTGCTGCAGTTCTTCTTGCATGGCCTCCACCCAACTGTTCTCGAGCAAAGCAGCTTTAATATTTTTGGGTTCGATTTGAGATATGAAACAGGTGAAAAGACCATCATTTATTGCTTCTATGGCACTTCTTGTTTGTACTCCCACATTGAGTGGACCAATGATATTTTCTGTGGGATGATTCTTGTGAACTCTCAACTGTGGAATCTCATCTTCTTCTACAAGTTCATCCAGATTGGTAAAGTTGTGATCAGGAATAACGGCTTCTTCATTACTTGAGCTGTCAACAGAAGATTGTGGAGCAACATCCACTATTGGAGGAGTTTCTTCCTCAACAATTTCATTTGTTGCTACAGAATCTGAAGAATCTGGAGTGGATTATGAAGAGGAGCTTGAAGCAGAAGCAGAAGCAGTACCTAAGAAATTTACAGGCAAAAGAGGATTAGCTGAAACAGATATATTAGTAACATCAGGAAGATTAAAAGATTTAAACAATGAGTCGACATCAAAAAGCCAATCAGGACCGTCCCCAGCGTCCGTATGATTGCTTTCATGCCAATTGACATCAATGGACTCCAGCACAATCCTTCGTCTCTTGTTGTAAACACGAAAAGCTCTTTGGTTAGACGAATATCCCACAAAATAACATTCATCTGCTTTGGCTTCAAACTTGTTCAGCTGATCAGAAGTATTCAGCATTGTGCAAACACATCCAAATTTCCTGAAGAAGTCAATAACAGGCTTGCGCTTGTACATGATTTCATAAGGAGTCTTGTTACAGCTTTTGGTTATGAGAACTCTATTTTGTACGAAACATGCGGTATTGACTGCTTCGGCCCAGAACGTGACAGGAAGTTTAGAATCGACGATCATAGTTCTTGCAGCTTCAATCAACGTGCGGTTTCTTCTTTCAGCTACACCATTTTGTTGAGGAGTACGTGGTGCACTGAATTGCCGAGCAATACCCTTACTTTCACAAAAAGAATCGAGAGTGACATTCTTGAATTCTGTTCCATGATCGCTGCGGATAATCTTCACATTTAGATTGAACAAATTCTCGATTTGAAGCAAGTGAATCTTCAGAATCTCTGGTGTCTCTTGTTTCTTTGCCAGGAAGAATACCCAAGTAAATCGTGAGAAGTCATCGGTTACCACCAAACAGTATGATTTCCTTCCATGACTCATGACACTGACAGGACCGAAAAGATCCATGTGAAGCAATTGAAGGGGAGAGTCAATGGAATTTGTGGTTTTGGGTTTGTGAGATGATTTGTGCTGTTTGCCTTTGGAACAGGAGAGACAATGTTCTACTGGTGAGAAGTCTTTCAGAGGCAAACCGGTGACAAGGTTTCCTCGAACAAGGCGATTCATTGTCTTGAAATTAACGTGTCCTAATCTCTTGTGCCAGAGAAAAGATTCATCTTCTGAAGCTTTGGAAAGAAAACAGGATTCGATTCCTGATGGATTGTTCATATCCAGACTGTAAGTGTTGTATCTTCGAGGAGCTCGCATAAGAATGAGTTCTTCTGGAATTACTACACCAGGCTTCAAAATCAGACATTCTTTTGAGTTGAACAAGGCACTAAAGTCTTTATCACAGATCTGAGAGACGCTCATCAGATTGTACTTTAGCTGTGGAACGAAGTTGACATTTTCCAAACTATTTACACCATTCGACACAGTTCCTTGACCTTCAATCTTTCCTCCTCTTGGATTTCCAGCAAAAGCTACATAATCTCCATCCTCTTGATGATAATCTTGCAGCAGATTGAATTGACCAGTCATGTGCCTTGAACATCCACTATCTACATGCCAGATGTTGTCTCCGGTTCTTCTTGATTGACCCTATACACAACGAACCATTTATACATTTTGACCAAAATTGTTTCAATCAAGAGATTTTAGTGTCAGGATATGACATCTCATGGGAATCAGAATTGCAACCATCCTTTGATGAAGCACTGTCATCAAATAGAACATTATTTTTAATTTTCCAGGTTCGTTTTAAATAATTTTTAGCATTTTTAATTCTTTTACGCCTAGATTTGCTATTGTGAGAAGATTTAGGCAACACATATGAATTTAATGAACTTTTGAAAGCCGATTCTTCATTAGAATTTGTGGTTAACAATGTACAACTTCTTGAAACATGATTTGAGGCACCACAACTAAAACAAACAAAGTCACAATGTCTCTTAGCCTGATAATAATCATCAAAAGATGAAGATGATTGTGATGTTGAGGAATCTGAACATGAGACGGTTCTCTCATCAATAACTTTGTCTTGAAGACGATGTGCTTCCTTTAATCTGAAAAAATCCATGTTGCTCATGGTTTCACGTGGCACATCATTCACAATAATTCCTGCACTTTTAAACTTGGTAACACATGGCACAACATTCAAAGATTTAGGAACAAAAGGCAAAGCATTTTTAAACTTAGAAACATCACATCCCAATCCCGTATGCTCAGCAGGCATAGAATCAAAATACAAGTTTTCAACGTGTTCACAAAGATTTTGTTTAGACACGGACATATTATTACAATCATCCGACTCAAGTTCTTTTAAAATAGTTCTATCATTAGTACTCTCATCACAATCATCTTCGGAAATTACACAATTTGATTCTGCACAAGAAGCAAAACTGTCAGAATCACAGGATGTAATATAATCATCAGGAGATAATTTGCAAACAAAAGGTGTTGAAACATGTGGAGTTGGCATATCAGCAAATCTCCCTGATTTAGAATAAGGAGGTGGGTGAGAGTTATACCCAAGACCTTCTTTACCTTTTCTATTAAATTGTTTATCAATAATTCCAAATAAAATTTTCTGATCCAAATCCATGTGGTCAATCTGTAATTTGGCCTTTTCTGCCTTTTGGACTCTTTCAGTTAAAATCGTATTGTTAATAGTTTGAGTATTAAGTTGCACGATTAAAGAACGATTTTCACCAGATATGTCACGAATTTTCTTTAAATAAAGTTTCTCATTTTTGGCAACAGAGTCATACATTACTTTAAAGTGATCTCGTTCATCGACCAAGGCCTGGTTGATGAATCTATATTTCTGAACTTCATTTAAGCAAGATTTAGCGCTACAAAGTCTAGATATTACCTCGGTAGGCACGGCAGTAAGATCTGTAGCTGGTTCAATCATGACACATTTATCCTTTTCTTTAATGTCAGCCATCAGTGCCTTGTCAGCTGCATCACCTTCCTGATCACCCCAATGATAATGTCCATCAGCTTGACAGACCAAAGCTGTGGAACTTGAAGATGTAGAAGATTTGGGAGGGACAGCAGCTTGCTTTCCAGAGGAAGTCTTCTGTTCATGCTGCTCCTTTGAAGACGGTACCTTGCAATTTCTGGCAAAATGACCTAGCTGGTCACAATTGTAGCATCGTACTTTCTTGATATCAAACCCAAGAGTCTTTCCTTGCTTGAACCTGTCCATTCCGGTTCTTTTGATAAATCTCTTGGCCCGTAGAGTCAACATTGCCATGCACCAATCAATGTCCATTTTCTCTAAATCATCAGGATTGATCTGCTCCAGGTCATCAGGTTGAAAACTGACCGGCGTCAAGTTTCCAGAAATCAGTGCATCATAGCATGACATGAAAGCAGTCATGATCGGGACATATTCATCAGGAATCATGGTAGTAGTCTTTGGAGGAGCAGAGGAACCAGTTGGTTGAATTGCAGCAGCAGATGGAGGAACATCAGTTTGAAAATAGGCCATTGTAGATTTGGACGAAGTGGAGGAGCCTTGACCTGCAAGAAGAGCTGTGTTGCCAGACTGATTAGTTGGAGTAACTGCACCCCTTTTTATCTCCAACTCATATGACTCCAGGATGCTGAAGAGTTCTTGTTGTGACAGATCACTTAGCTTCTCAGTTTTCTTTATCATAATCCGGTACATGTTCCATTCTTCAGGCAATGAATCAAGCAGCTTCTTGTTTAACTCAAGAACGGGATACTCAGTTCCCAAAACCTTCAACTTGGAGACAATACTTGAGAAACGGTTGATTAATTCTGACATGGGTTCACCAGGGACACTGCTAAACATTTCATACTGCTTCTTGATTAAATCCCTCTTGCTTTCTCTGATATCAGCACTTCCCTCATATCTTGTACATAGAGCAACCCAAAGATCTTTGGCAGTAGTGTACTCAGCAAAAATGTTGAAAACATCCATAGGAAGTGCCATAGCAATAGATCCATAAGCTTTGTTATCTCTGGCAATTAAGGCATTATCTTTGTCATCATACTCAGACACAAGTTTCGGACGTTGAACATCAGCAGTAGTAGTAACTGGCTTATGTGGACCATCAGTGATAGATTGCAAGAGAGTGTGGTCATGAAACTGGAAGAAAGTCTTCATCTTCTTTGTCCAGTCATCAAAATCTCTGGTAGACACCAAGACAGGTGGTTTGTTTCCTCCGGCATACTCATTGGTGCTTGAAGATGCCATAGTCTTAGAAAAGAAATTTCAACAGTAGCTAGTTTCGAGTGAACAGTTTTGGTCGAAACAACAAGTTTCGAGTGAGAAGCACTGATCGAAACTCTTAGTTTCGAGTGAAGAAAATTTGCTCGAAACTACCTAGTTTCGAGTGAGACTAGTTTCGATTGAAACTAGTTTCGATTGACCAAGCTTGCTCGAAACTCCTAGTTTCGAGTGAGAAATCTTGCTCGAAACTTCTCAGCTTCAAGTGAGACTAGATTCGAGTGGGAAATCTGCAGGGTAAGTTTCGATATAACAGGACAAAAATGCTAGTTTCGATTGTACCTTCAACAGACAAAGGTACAGACAAGTAGTTTCGATGATCAACAGATAGCAGAAAATGTCTCCCTGAAGTTTCGATACCTTCTTCTTCAAGCTTCAGCAGACTCCATTGAAGAAAAGTTTCAATAATTAATAATGACGAAATAAGAATCCAATCCAGCGAAAAGCTTCCAAGTAACCTCTCGAACACAAAACAGTCTTCAGATCCGAAAAACCCGAATAAATAAAGCCAGAAATCAATGAAACAGTGCTCCAAAAACTCGAGTGCAGAAAAACTTCGAGAAACTTCACAAAACACCTAGAATCGATCACAAAACCTGGTAATACTCAGAAATCAAGAGCATAATGCTCTGATACCAATTGTAGGTCCATATTTCAGTCGGAAATCACGAAAGTGATCGATTACCCACACATGCAGGCGGAATCTGTATGTATGGTGTTGTAACAGAGGATTAGAGACAGACTTGGTGAAGAAGACAGCCAAACACACTAAGAATCAATGCAAATAATATGTGAAAGTGTAAGAACAAGCATTAAACGAATGCAAATTGTATTGATTCAAGAACAAATCTGAAAGAGAGAATTCAGGGTTACAGCCGCAACTCACACCCTAGAAATTCTCTAACTAGGCTATTTATAGTAGTTTCACAGGTATCGAAACTATGTTCCTCGAAACTACTAGTTTCGAGTGAACATTTACAAGTGGAAAAAGTGCCTGTCGAAACTACTATCGATCGAAACTACTAGTTTCGAGTGAACAAATCTCACTCGAAACTATAGTTTCGATGGCCCAGACTTGGTAAAACAAACAGTAAATTACAGAAAAACTAAAATTACAATAATGAAATGACAGAAAGTAAACTAGTCTAAAATTGTTTAAACATACAATAAATGACAACAGCTTATACAAAATATATGACTCTACACAAATATCACCAAAAATCATCATTTCTCACAGATTAGAAGGAATTTGAAGAAATTGAACCGCATGATTTAGTATTTTATGAATTAGAACACTTCTATCGGATTAATTTCACCAAAATCAACTTCAAATCCACGAATTCAGTAGTAAAATCAGCTTGAAGAACTTGAAAACTCCATGGACACAAAAACTTGTAAAAATGATCAATTTCTTGTCAAATTGTACACAAAAACGTCTCTAATCACCAAGAATCAAACACAAATCACGAGCAAAAGCTCTGATACCACTTGTAGGTCCACATGACTCATCTCAGGTCGATCTTGTGACAGGACGTATCGATAACACGGAGTGCGGAATCCTTCGTGTTAACGTATGTATATCAATTGACAATAGAAACAACAGGTAAATAAAATTTCTCTTTTATATCACCAAACAGAGTTTGTTGAAACACTTTCCTGTGAAAAACACTCTGGATAGGGTCTTAGTTTGTATTTTCTTGTTTGTAATTGTCTTTGTATGTAAGAGTCTTTATGTATTAGTTTATCGAGTTGTATTTACTTTTACATATTGAATGTTGCAAAATTCTCTAAGTGTTTTGCGCACTTGTAAGTGCGCAGGAGAAAGCTCCTACGTACTTAGCAAGTACGCAAGAATACCTTTGCGTACTTGCTAAGTACGCAAGAGCATTTTACCCTGCGCACTTGCTAAGTGCGCAGGCATCAGGTCTTGTATAAATATGATAGGTTGACAGAAGTTAAGTACCCAGGCATAATAGAAAATACGCAAATTGTAATCTCAGTACTTCTCTCTGTAACCTTCAAGTGTTTATAATACAAAGAACGTTTAAAGTGTTTTCTCTTGTCGGTTTACTTTGTTTAGTTTGACTCTCCGCCTAGTCACGGGCATTCCGCACCCGGTCCAACTAGTAGACCCACTTGCATGTGACGATCCGCCACACCCAAGGGACCTACAAGTGGTATCAGAGCTTTGCTCCTGATTTCGAGTGTTGTGAGTGAGTTTGGAGAGTTTCTACCGAGTTTTTACAAGCAAAAAGAGGTATTTTTGTTGATTTTTGTGATAAAATAGGGGTAGCTCTTGAGCACTATTTTAGAAGCAAAAATCACTCAAAAACTGATTTTTGTTGTGTATTTGAGTGATTTGAGCATCAAAGGTTGGTTAGAAACAAGTTTCTGACCCTTTGGCTCATTTGCATTGATCATCAGTCCAACTTTTACCATCTCCGGCGATTTTCAGGTGACCGGAATAGTTTGGTGAAAGTTGCTGAAAAAGTGTTGTGCGTACTTACCATTTCTGGCAAAAAGTACAGTTCTGTTGCGTACTTGCTAAATACGCAAGACTAATCTCCTGCGTACTTACAAGTGCAAGACTGATCTTCTACGAACTTAAGTTATATCTTGCGTACTTATTATTTACTCCTGCGTACTTATCAGGTACGCAAGAGCAAATCTAAATACGCAAGACCATTTCTCAAGTGCGCAAGGCCAAAATCAAGTGCGCAACTGTGTCTGATTTTTCTGAAATTTGACTAAGTGTTCACTATGTCGAATCTTCAGAATCTTGGAAACCTGTTAAACTATGATAATAAGATCGGTACACCACAGAAACCGCCAAAGTTGCTGAACGTAAACGATTATTCTAATTGGAAAGCACGTTTTGAGCACTACATTTCTTATACCGACTCATCGCTATGTATACCAATCCTTGAGGGATACAAGCATCCCACACGCATCTATCTTGATGAAACCATGCCCAAACCTATCTCTAAAATTTTTGACGAAGAAAAGAAAGCTTATGATCGTGAAAAGAAGGCACTTGGTTCGATCACTATGGCATTAACTCGGGAATTGTTCCACAGTTTCCGAGGTTATGACAATTCCAAGGGTCTTTGGAAAGCTTTACAGAAAAGATTCGAAGGAAATAGTGACATCAAGAAGAGTAAGTAGGATCTTCTCAGGAAACAGTATGAGTGCTTCAGATTTTTAGAGAACGAATCTCTAGATGACCTCATCTCTAGATTCTATCATTTACAGACTGAGTTGAAGGCTTTTGAACTCAGGTATCCAGATGAAGAGACGGTGGAAAAGTTTTTGGATGCTTTGCCACCCAAATTTAAGATGTACACAACCCTGATGAGGGAAAATCCAAAATTCTTTGAGTTGATAGTAGAGGAGGCAATAGGAAAGGTTCAAGCTCATGACATGAACCTAAAAAGAAAGGAGAGCTCAGGAAGGCCTCATATACAAGACCCTTCTATGTATCATGGGACGACTTCTACATCCAAGTCATCGGGCTCTGGAATTGCCCTTTTCACTGGAAACTCTACTGATGAAGACCACTCAAATGGTTGTGGTGGTCATGCATGCTATGAAACTGGATCAGGGTTGGGGTCTCATCAGCAAAATACATCAAGAAATCCTCCTGCTATGTCTTCAGCTAACCAATCAGCTATAGCCAGAATAGCTGAAGATCATGTAGCACTATTCTCATCTTGTATGCTTGCGTATGAGAGTTTCATAGGTGGCAAGCTTACTGATCCCGAGATGATTGAAGAAGATTTTAATCAAGTGGATTCTGATGACATGGAGGACATGGATATTCAATGGAATATGGCCATGCTATTGAGGAGAGCCAAGCGTTTCCTGAACAGAACAGGAAGAAAGTTTATTGGCGGGCATCCTAATGCCAATGTCGGGTTTGACAAATCTAAGGCCAAATGCTATAAGTGTCTAAATTTTGGACACTTTGCTTGTGAGTGTCAGAAAGACAGAGCACCGGCCTCTGGTTTTACCAGACCTAGCCAAGGAAACAGCCATGGCTACAACAACTCAAACCACCACAATCAAAGCCAAGGTGGAACGTCCAACGCACTGGTAGCCCAACAGGATGAAAGCTTTGATTGGGGTGTTCATCTAGAAGATGCCATCATTGCACAAACACAGGTTGGTCTCATGGCTGAGATCATGGAGATGATGGAAGAAGAGAAAAGGGAAGCTTCTATGACTGACCTAGAAGAGTCTACTACTGCTGCTACAGAGGAAGAGAAGGAAGCTGAAGAAAAGGAAGCTTCTGTAGCTGAGAAAGAGGAATCGACTACTGTTGTTGCTCTCATGGCCATTGGATAAGCAACAAGTTCATCTTCTGAGGTAGACACTAATCCTTTTTCTGTTATTTCATGTTCTAAATGTCTAGGGCTAAAACTTGAAAATTCTAGGCTCCAAGACAAAATCGAACCCCTAAGTATGGCAGCTCTAAACTATAAAGAAAACGAAAAACGTTTTAAAGATTCTATTGAAACGTTTAAAAAGGAAAATTGTGAATATTCTTTAAAAATAAGCGATCAACAGCTTCACTTAGATGTTGCATACAGGGGGTTGGAAAAACGGAATAATGAAATCAACGAACTGCAAAATGAGATCTTGCAGTTAAAATGTACTAATGAGAAGTTGAAAAACTCTCGTTTTGTGGTGGAACACTACGAATCTGTAGTGAGACAATTGAATGGGTTAGGGCTGGGTACTAATGCCATTCCTCCACCAGTAAGCGGGAAGTTTGTCAATAGCTTAATAGACATTGATCTCACTTCTCTAGATGAGTCCTCTGATAAGGATGATTCCCCAAAAAAGGATGAATCCTCAAGTAAGGCTAACTCCACATCTAGTGAGGAGTTCGTTACTGCTTCTGAAGATGGGTCGGTTAACACTTGCCCTGAAGGAGTAGTATCTGAGGAGTTGTTTACTGAACAGAAAGTAAAGAAAAACGTTATCACTGATAGTGATAATTGCATTTTAACTAAACCCGATATCATTGAAACAAATAATAATCTAAAGGAAATTCTTTATGGGGGATATAAAAGTCTTAACCAAGCAAAGAAAGAAGCTTTTTTAGCTCATTATGGGCTTGGGTATAAAGAAAATTTGCAAAAATATTATACTCCCAAAAACCAAACTGTAAAGGTTAAGATTCCTGTTCATAAACCATCTCCTTCTGCTCATAATGCTGAGTTATCTAAGGCCAGATCTAATGAGCCTTACAAGAGAACTTATATAGACAAGAGGAATTGTTTTCACTGTGGCATGGTTGGTCACATTCTTATGAACTGTCCTTCTAAGAACCAAGGGAAATGGCCTGTTGTTTCATAACCAGCTGTTATCCCCAGGTCACCATCAGTGAAACCTCCCAGACATCCAAAACAAAATGTGGTGAAACCACCAGTCAAACCGATGGTAAAGCCTAAGATCAAATCTGAAGCTAAACCATCTGTTTCAAGAAAGGTAACGCAACCCGCTGTACCTTGTGTATCTACCTATGGTAGTACACGTACTGGTGAGAAATCTGTGGCAAGACTCTCTAAACCATAGAGGAGGAGAAGGAACAAGAGGTTGAGAAAGCTAGAACAGCTGACTTCAGTTCAATCAGGTGAAGCTTCCACAAGTTCACCTGCTGTTGTTGAACCAAAGTCTCCTGTTCCTGTTAAGAAACAGAAGAGATCCTGGACTGCCAAATCCAAAACTTCTCAATCTCCTAGTTCTAATTCTTTGAAAGATTCATCCATTTTGAACAGTCGTCACGACTGTGAGTTAAAGGAAGTAGTTTATTTCGAAAAGGATGGACGACCCAAGACCACAATGGCTTGGGTCTCCAAATATAACTAATTCTTTTGTGACTCGTGCAGGGACGTCCAAAGGGTACTATTTCTAACCACTGGTATGTAGATAGTGGATGTTCCCGACACATGACAGGAAACATGGCCTTGCTTGAAGATGTTAAACCATTCAGAGGCGGCTATGTGGCCTTTGCTGGAGAAAAAGGCGGTAGCATCACGTGTCAAGGCGTGGTTTCGAATGGTTGTGTCAGCTTTGACAATGTCAACTTTTGCGAGCAGCTGAAGCATAACCTGTTGAGTGTCTCCCAAATGTGTGATAAGGAGTACTCGGTGATGTTTGACAACTCAGAACGCCTGATTCTCAAACCTGGTTTTGAAGTTCCCGAAGACTGGATCCTGATGAGAGCGCCAAGAACAAACGACACCTATCAGATCGATATGAGCGTGGCAACAACCACCTCATCAGTTGCTACCTGTTTGCTTACCAAAGCGACAGAGCTTGACTCTATCTTGTGGCATAGGAAACTCGGACATATTTCTTATCGTAAAATGAATCATGTTGTCCGAAACGGTTTGGTAACCGGGGTTCCTAAGCTGAGATTTACCGTTGCAGATGACTGTATGCCTTGTAAAAGGGCAAACAGCAACGGAAGTCTCACAAGCCCAAGCTCCAAAACTCTATTGATACCCCTTTGGAGCTATTACACATGGATCTGTTTTGCCCCATAAGTATCTGGAGTATACGAGGTAAGTCGTTCTGTCTAGTAGTAACTGATGATTTCTCACGTTTTTCTTGGGTGCACTTTTTAGGTACTAAAGACGAGACTGCTGATATTCTTCAATACTTGATCCTGAGCTTGGAATCTCTTTGCAAGCTCAAAGTTAGAAGGATAAGGAGTGACAACGGAACTGAATTCAAGAATAATTTGATGGAGCTTTTCTGTCTCAAGAAAGGTATCCGTCACGAATTCAGCGCGACGTACACGCCTCAGCAGAATGGAGTTGCTGAACGGAAGAACAGAACACTGATTGAGACTGCAAGGACTATGCTGTCGGATGCAAAGTTTCCTGTCACTTTCTGGGCAGAAGCCGTTAATACAGCTTTTCATGTCTTAAACAGAGTTCTGGTTGTGAAGAGGCAAAACAAGACTTGTTACGAGTTGATCAACAATCGACTTCCCAATCTTGATTACCTAGTTCCTTTTGGTAGTCCTTGTTCCTTGTTGCTACAGTACAAAGACCGCCAGTCTAAGTTTCATGCAAAAGCGGTGGAAGGCATCTTCTTAGGATACGTTGCCAACTCGCCTTGCAAGAGAGTGTACAACATAGGAACTCGTAATGTCGAGGAATGGTTTGAAGTGGATTGCAGTAAATATAGCATTCCACCTGAACCAACAGGTCCAGCTTGGGGTTTTGATTATGATGCGCTATTCAAGTCTTTCAATCTTCCTGGTCTATCTGCAGTTGACGTCGCAAATGTTTATGAATTATTGCCTGGCGACAACGACTCCAACTTCTCTACTCGTGCTACTGTATTGATTATAACTCCTGATTCCAATGCTGCATCTGCATCTGGAACTCATGACAGTGATAACAGTGAAGATGTTCTTGTCGTTGGAGATGACGCTCAAGCCAGTCCTAACAGAACTGTAAGTAATGAAGCTCCAGATGATCCAATTAACATTGAATCTTCTTCTTCTGGAACACAGGAAATGGGGGAGTTAAGCACGAATCTCGATTTAGAAATTCAGCAACCGATTATACCCGAGACGAGAGTGCATAGGAATCATCCAATCGACAACATTATTGGTGATCCTTATGCCGGTGTTTAGACTCGTCATCGAACCATCACTGAGAACACCAGTTTTTACACAGAGATACTTGATACTGGTGTCATGGAAACATGTCTCCAGGCTGCATTCGTGTCCCAGTTAGAGCCGAAGAATGTGAAGGAGGCTCTCACTGACAACTGCTGGATTGAGGCGATGCAAGATGAATTGTCTCAATTCCAAAAGTTGCACGTGTGGGATTTGGTTGACTTGCCAAAAGGCTTTCAACCAATTAGAACCAGATGGGTGTTCAAATGCAAGACGGATGATCGTCATGTTGTTGTAAAGAACAAAGCAAGATTGGTTGTTCAGGGTTTTTATCAGCAAGAGGGCTTGGATTACACGGAAATATATGCCCCAGTTGCTAGAATTGAGGCCATTCGACTGTTATTGGCTTATGCCACATATGTCGGCTTCAAGGTCTATCAACTTGATGTGAAGAGTGCTTTCCTATATGGAAAAGTACATGAAGAGGTCTATGTCACTCAACCTTCCAGCTTTGAAGATCCGCATAATATCAATAAAGTGTATAAGCTCGACAAAGCACTTTATGGTCTTCATCAAGCACCGCGGGCATGGTATGAGACATTATCTAAGCATTTACTGTCTAATGGTTTCGACCGTGGACAGATTGACTCGACTCTCTTCATTAAGAAAGCAGGAGGTGACATTCTTCTTGTACAAGTATACATCAATGGCATTATATTTGGATCTACCAATGAAGGGATGTGTAAGGAATTCGAGCAGGTGATGAAGTCCAAGTTTGAAATGAGTAATATGGGTGAATTATAGTTCTTCCTAGGTCTGCAAGTCAGTCAAAGAGAGGATGGCATTTATCTACATCAAACCAAGTATGTGCAGGACATCTTGTCAAATACAAGATGAATGATAGCAGTACTTATGGCACCCCTATCCCAGTCAATCATGGTCTGCATCCTGACAAAGATGGAAAGGATGTAGATAGCAGATTGTACCGTGGGATGATCGGATCACTTATGTATCTCACAGCTTCAAGACCCGATATAATGTTTGTTGTGTGCTTGTGCTCAAGGTTTCAGTCACAACCGAAGTAGTCACATATGATAGCCGTGAAGAGAATTTTCAGATACCTGAAAGGGAAACCCCAATTAGGTCTTTGGTACTCTAAGCAGCAGTCATTCGACTTCAAAGCCTACACTGATTCAGATTATGGTGGTTGTAATCTTGACAGAAAGTCAACTTCTAGTGGATGTCAATTCCTAGGAGACAGACTGGTCTCCTGGCAGTGCATGAAGCAGTCAACGGTTTCTGTCTCAACTTGTGAAGCAGAATACATTGCTGCGGCGAGCGGTTATTCTCAGATATTGTGGATTCAAAAGCAATTGAGAGACTACGGCTTAAACTTCACTGGAACTCCATTATTCATTGACAACAATGCCACCATGTCCATCACAAATAACCCGGTGAAACATTCCAAAACTAAACATATAGAAATTTTCCATCATTTCATCCGTGATTGTGCTGAAAAGCATTTAATTGAACTTGTAAAAGTTCACACGGATGACAATCTTGCTGACCATTTCACAAAGGCATTTGATCGATCCCGTTTTGAGCATCTTGTCAACTTGATAGGACTGTTCAATCCTGAGTGAAAATTAATTTTTCTTAAATCAATTCAATTCATGGAAGTTAAACTTTATTTCTTTTAAATTATCTGTACAGTTCTTTTAATTTTCAAGATATTTTACAAAATCAAAAACAAAATAGAAAATGGAGAAAATTTCAAAGTTAACTTGAGAAAAGAGGAAATGATAGTACATCAGAAATGATCTAAACGTCACAGACTGCTCATATGGGAAATGATTGCGTCATGCTTACTTAATTGTTTAAATTATTATGTTTTTAATCTGCTTATTTACAAGTAATTTAAATTGTCAGTAGGCTGTATGCGTCTTTGAATCACTAGTAGTGTGGAAACTAAATCTAAATTACAACTGTGATTTGAACCCATGTTTGCAAGTGCGTGTGCGAAAAAGAATAGAAAAGATCTTTATCAGATAAAGGATGTTAGATTTTGGCAATAATTTTCTTTTGAGATCAGTTTTGGGTTATGTCGTTAGCACAATTAATGCGGTTCATCTCACTGCCCATACTCACAAGTATGCAAGGAGAGATTGAATCAAGACATGTCTCTACATTAACCGTTGAGCATGTATTCACCCTTGAATCACTCCTGATTCTTTGAAATAAAATCCAGATAAAAGTTGGATCACCTTACCTGAAAACTCAAACACCATATATATTATCCTGAATCATCATACCTATATTCAATGAAGAAAATCAAATGAAACCAAGACAAATGAATCACTCGATTCTGAATCTTATGATTCCTGATAATCCTTATGGATTCTGCTTGATTTTTCCTGTGCTAATAGATGTAACTTCATTCTGAAAATTTAGAAAATCATTGGGAAAATCTTAGATGCCTTGAGATAATGCAATTTACATTATTGTAGCATATCAGTGGGGTACACGTTGTATATCTTATAATTAATACCTTAATACACAAGAACGTGATACAAAGATGCTTATAGTTTCAAATCTTATAATATTGTCAACTTGAATTACTTGTTTATGTGCTTATTACGTGTGAATAAATAGTAATCCATGACATGATCCCATATTCTTTGATGTTTATATTGTATCGTTTTTGCTAAAAGATAGCCTGATATAATCCTTTGCTCGTGTCTTTGATCAAAAATAGTTTGTGTGAATACTTGTATATTTCTATGAGAAAAGATCAAAAAGATTTTAAGTTTATGCATAGTTCAATTGTATTCAGAAAAAGCCAAAAAATATTTGTGTTTAACCTTCCTGAATTGTATTTGAATTCTACTGATTGAATATTTTTAACTTGTTCGTTATTTGACTTGAAAAACTTCATAAATTTTAGTTGAAAGTTTGCGCACTTAAGGGTTTGTGCGTACTTATAAGTGCGCATGAAGTAAGCCCTGCGTACTTAACAAGTACGGAAGAGTTAAGTCTTACGCACTTGTAAATATGGAAGAGTTAAGTCTTGCGCACTTGTAAGTACGCAAGAGTTAAAGCGTGCGCACTTAGCAAGTACGCACGACTGTTTAGTGTTGGGTATAAATAGGGGACTTAGAAAATTTCTGAGTTGTCATCACATTCAAATCAAAGAATTTTCCCTCTGCAAACTTTTACTCAAAATCCAAGTGTTCCTAAACCGTCTTTTCATCCCATTACAAGTTTCATCATCTCATAACATCGATTTGGTGAGAATCTAGGTTCATTCCATCCACAAAATCGTGACTTTGGACCGATTAATGACTTAGAAAAATCTAGGTTTATTCCGTGATTTTTGGGAAATTTTTGGGTTGTTTGGGTAACCTCTTATCATTAAAACATGATTAGATAACATAATCGATCCTTAATCGTCCTTTTTAGTCTTTGATTTTGTCCCTCTGGTTGAATTCGATCCGCCAGTGGTTCGGTCGACCATTTTATGTCAAAATTGTTCATGTATAGAAGTGTCTTGGTGTTGATATTGGTCCCATAGGGTAGAATCTTCGATTCCGACCTAGTGGCGACCCAATACACACCGATTTTTGAACATCAGTTGAATTTCAAATTTCTGGAAATTTTCACCAAGTGTAGTTCTTGCGCACTTAGCAAGTACGCAAGAAGCAATTCATGCGTACTTGTTAGGTACTGTCACAACCCGACCGATAGCGGAATCATCGAGGATGACAATGGGTGATTGTTCAAATGCACATGATAACTAAAACGTTGAATAATTCATTAATTTAATTAAAAGAAACGAATATTCAAGTACAATACGAGTCAAATAACCTAGTCTATTACAAAACATTTATTTATTTAACTAGGTCCATAGGTTCTTAAGTGGAGGAATCTTTAGCAAGCAATCACATATCCAAACCTGAAACATTGGTTAAATCAAGTGTCAACTAAAAAGTTGGTGAGTACATAGGTTTATGGACTCGATAAATAGTTGATAAATATGTTTTGCAAACTCATTTTTTAACTTGTTAAACATAGCATATATGGTTGAATCCTTCTTGTTTATCTAAGTACAATTCAAACCTTGATTGACGCGATTGAACATAGCACGACAGCTATGCCCGGTATGATTGAATATAGTTACCCACTATATTCGATATGATTGAACATAACACAAGATTATATCCAAGTATACAATAATAAACACCCTACCCGGGTGGGTTGGTCAGGCACAATAGATCTATCAATATTGCCGTTGGCTTTGTACAGTTAATGAATGTACACCCAAGATAATCAAAATGAACGAGCATATAATCCACATGTATAACGCGTGTAAACAATTGTTCGAGTTGCATGAAATGTATATGTAACAATGTTTCACCCCAAAGCATGTAGAAATGTAAAAGAGGGGCTATGTAACTCACCTTGCAAGCGGGTATTTTAATCCACACGTGTAGGTGATAAGTATGTTGATGCTTATGCACGTTGAAACCCTATGTAAATAAATGTGTATTAATGTATGTTTGCGTATGTGTACTTTGTGTTTTGAAAGTGTGTGGATTTATAAATAAATCCATTTTTTGAAATTATTTGTATAAAAATATTTAAAAATGATAACACTTGTAATATCATTTTATATCTAAAAATGTATTTTATACCTTGTTAAAATATTATATATCTTTAAACAAATAAATTTCGTGTTTATTGTATTTATAAAAATATTAGTTGATTATTTTTCATGGGTTAAAACGATTTAAAAAAGTTTAAAAATATCGGGTTTATTATTTTATAAAATTTTAACGGGTTAATACGCGTAAAAGTCGTGGGTTCGTTTTAAAAATAACGGAACGAGTTTACGGGTTTGAAGTATTTATTAGTGTCTTAAAAATACTTTTAAAATAATTAAAAATTATTTATTTTTGTGGACCGGGTCGGGTCGGGTTGACCCAGACCCGAATCCGGGTTCAGATGGTGAAGCGGGTCAATGGTTCAAAGGTTGGAAGGGTCCAGTGGGGGTTAGGGGTTAAAAATGAGAAAAATGAGGAAAAATGGTTAGGCCGGAGGCCACAGGTTTCGAACCCGGGACACCACACTCGTCGCACACGACACTGACCAGCCGGGCTATAGCCCATCGCTGGTTAGGAATAGGTTAAATAAATTACAAGCACCGAGTGGATTGACCACTAGTTCTCGGCAACGACCAGGACTCGTGTCCGGGCAACCTCGTTTGGCCGGGAATCAGTGGGCTGTGGTCTAGATGGTGTTCAGAATCGATAGCACCATGATAAACGAAGGTTAAGGAACGAAATTGGGCTAATTACCTGGTCGAATTGAGCTGCGAAGGGGGGGGGGACGATTGTCCGAAAATACCAAATAATCGAAATCACGATCTGGGATGAATTGGACTCTGAAAATCCGGTCACAGCTTCGCACAGAAGAGACGAACACGATGACAGTATCAATTTGAAATGAGAGCGAGTGTTGGAGAGGGAATGAGCTCGAGATGGTCCGGAAATGGCTATTTATACCCGAACTTGATCCCGACAGTGAAACATGCAATTGAGTATGCCTAGACACTCGTCTGGACAAGCCGAAACTAACGAGCCGTCTTACAGTGGTCGAGGTCCAGCCGCGTGGGTGTATTGCGGTTGACTTTCGGGTCAGTTGATGTGTGTGCACAATCTGATGATGAAAAGGCAAATTGGTCGGGGGCTTAGGTTCGCGTGGAGGCGACGAGCTCAGAGAGTCCTTCTTCGGCTGTCGAGGGGCAAGGAACAGGCGTGTCGGGGTTCGCCGGAAGAGAGCTTGGACCGCCGGACAATGGAGGAGGTGACCGGAAATACGAATCGGGATTTGGCAACTATGGTCCCTGAAGTTTGATTCTGTTTTAATTAAGTCCCTGGGATAATTACGGATTAGTCTTTGTGGTTTTATTTGTCCCTATTCAGTCCCTTGACTTATTTTCCTTTTAAAACCTTCAAGTTTTGTTTACTTAAAATCTGCCCCAAAACTTTATTTAAATAATTTAATTTAAATTATTTTAAAAATCAAATTTAATTTAATTTATATTTAAATAATTTTCATAAACTAATTTTTATAAAAATTAATTACTTTATATTAGTCAAATTATTTTATTTATTTATATAAACCTATTAAATTTTATATTATTATATAAAATTTTCTATAAGTTTAAAACTTATAAAATTTTAATCATTTTAAATCCATAAATTAAAATACATACTTTGTACATTATATACATACAAAATTAAATAAATATACTTGTATTTCATCAAATTGGAATTGTTTATACATTATAAAAGTGTGTACCAAAAACCCGACATGTCACAGTCTCCCCAAGTTGAAGAAATTTCGCCCCGAAATTCAACTAGCGGAGGCTAGGAAAAGAGATGCGGATATTTGGTCTTCATTTGGTCTTCACGTTCCCAAGTGAACTCGGGTCCACGTTTAGACTCCCAATGGACCTTGACAATGGGGATGTGGCTACGCTTGAGTTTCTTGACTTCTCGGTCTATGATTTCCACGGGTTTCTCAACAAAGTGCATTTTCTCGTCAATGCGCACTTCATCAAGAGGGACGTGGAGATTCTCGTCGGCTGGGCACTTTTTCAAATTAGACACGTGAAAAGTCGGATGGAAGTTGCTGAGCTCTGGAGGAAGATCGAGTTTGTAGGCCACTTTTCCTACCCTTTTGAGTATTTTGAATGGACCCACATATCGAGGTGCAAGTTTTCCCTTCTTTCCAAATAGGACTACGCCTTTCCAAGGTGATACCTTTAGAAGAACCATATCCCCAACTTGAAATTCCAAAGGTTTTCGTCGTTTATCGGCATAGCTCTTTTGCCGACTCCTCGCTTCTCGAATGTTGTCACGAATAAGAGAGATTTTATCGGTGGTCTCTTGGATAAGCTCGGGACCGGTGATTTGTGCTTCACCAATTTCGCTCCAACAAATTGGTGAACGACATTTTCGTCCATAAAGAGCTTCAAACGGTGTCATGTTAATACTTGTGTGGTAGCTGTTGTTGTAGGAAAATTCGATCAACGGTAGGTGAGAATCCCAATTGCCACCAAAGTCAATGACACAAGCTCTAAGCATATCCTCGAGAGTTTGGATTGTTCGCTCGGTTTGTCCATCGGTTGGGAGGAAGGTAAGCCGTGCTTAAATCTAAACGAGTACCAAGCGCAGATTGTAATGATTGCCAAAACCGGGAAGTAAAACGTGAATCATGATCGGAGATGATGTTCAATGGGATTCCCTGGTGACTTACGATCACATCAATGTAGATCCGAGCCAATTTTTCAACTCGATAGTCCTCACGAATAGGCAAGAAGTGAGCAGACTTTGTGAGTCGATCGATAATAACCCAAATACTATTGTGTCCACTAGAAGTGAGTGGGAGTTTGGTGATGAAGTCCATAGCAAGGTTCTCCCATTTCCACATGGGAATTTCAGGTTGTTCGAGATGTCCGGAAGGCTTTTGGTGTTCGGCCTTTACTTTAGAACAAGTTAAGCATTTTGCCACAAAGAGGGCAATGTCCTTTTTCATGCCCGGCCACCAATATTGTTGACGAAGAACCATGTACATCTTATCAACTTTGGGATGTACCGAATATCGAGTCTTGTGGGACTCGTTCATCAAAAACATACGAAGGTTGTTACGATCAGGAACCCAGATACGATCCAAGTAATACAACTGGCCGTTGGCTTTAGTTTCTAACAAGAGTTCCACACCACATGCCATCTCGTGATACATGTTTCCCTCGGTAACCGAAGTGTGTTATGTTTGGAGAATGCGGGCTTGGATATCATTATGATTACGAACACTATGAAGCATGATACGTTCTTTACGACTCAAGGCGTCGGCTACAACATTTGCTTTGCCGGGGTGGTAGTGAATCTCGCAGTCGTAGTCGTTAAGAAGTTCGACCCATCGTTGTTGCCTCATATTAAGCTCTTTTTGATTGAAAATATTGGAGACTTTTGTGGTCTGTGAAAACCACGCATTTAGTGCCATAAAGATAGTGTCTCCAAATTTTTAAGGCGAAGACGACAGCACCAAGCTCGAGATCATGGGTCGTATAGTTCTTCTCATGGATTTTGAGCTGACGTGATGTGTATGAAATTACTTGGCCACGCTGCATAAGAACACATCCAAGACCTTTGTTGGATGCATCACAATAAACGACAAAGTCGTCATTACCACTAGGAAGAGTTAGAACAGGAGCATTGCAGAGCTTGTGCTTGAGAGTTTGAAAAGCTTCCTCTTGCTTGGGTCCCCACTCGTAAGGTTTACCTTTGTGAGTCGAAGCAGTGAGCGGGACCGCAATCTTGGAGAAATTTGAGATGAAGCGGCGATAGTAACCCGCTAGTCGAAGGAACGAATCTCGGTAGGAGTCTTAGGAGTACTCCAATTCTTTACCGCCTCGATCTTTGCCGGGTCCACATGAATTCCCTTTTCGTTGACTATGTGTCCCAAAAATTGAACTTATTTAGCCAAAATTCACACTTAGAGAACTTGGTGTATACTTGTTCTTTCTCCAAGAGCTCAAAAATCAAACGAAGATGTTGTTCATGTTCCGCTTTCGTTTTAGAATAGATGAGAATGTCGTCAATGAAAACGATTACGAACTTGTCCAAATAAGGTTTGCATACGCGGTTCATGAGATCCATGAAAACTGCGGGTGCATTAGTCAAACCAAAAGGCATGACCATGAACTCGTAGTGACCATATCTAGTCCGAAAGGCAGTCTTCGAAATGTCTTCATCAAGAACACGAAGTTGATGGTATCCGGAACGAAGGTCGATCTTGGAAAAAACATGTTGAACCTTGAAGTTGGTCAAAAAGATCGACGATACGGGGCAAAGGATAGCGGTTCTTGATCGTAAGTTTGTTGAGCTCACGATAATCAATGCACATTCGAAATGATCCATCCTTTTTCTTCACAAAAAGTACGGGATCACCCCAAGGCGAATGGCTTGGTCGAATGAAACCTTTGGATGAGAGCTCTTGTAATTGACTTGCGAGCTCTTGCATCTCGGAAGGTGCAAGACGATAAGGAGCTTTTGCCACGGGAGTTGCTCCGGGCACAGGGTCAATACGGAACTCTACTTGTCGAGGGGGAGGAAGACCGGGTAAATCCTCGGGGAATACCTTGGGAAATTCTTGAATGATCGGAATATCTTTCAATTTCTTACCCTTGTCTTTCGTGTCAACTACGTGAGCCAAGAAAGCAACGTACTTTTTCCGCAAGTACTTTTGTGCCAATGTGCAAGACATGAGTTGAAGACCACGACACGGTTTTTCACCGAAAATAACTAATGTGTCGCCCGAAGGGAGAGGTATACGAATGCACTTTTCATAGCAGATAACCTCGGCATGGTGCTTGGATAACCAATCCATGCCAATTATAATATCGAAGCTTCCCAATTGCATCGGAACGAGATCAACAAAGAACAAATGATTATTAAGATCGAGATTGCAGTTGCGGATAACAAAATTTATAGTAATAGATTTCCCGTTTGCTATCTCCACGGAATAAGAATTGTCAAGCTTCGTTCTTTGTTTAGCAAGTCGAGATTCAAAGGTAAGAGACACGAAAATCTTATCGGCACCGGTATAAAATAAAACGGATGCATAATGATTGTTTACGAGAAACGTACCGTTCACCACATCATTGTTTGCTTGTGCCTCATTAGCGTTTATATTAAACGCTCGTCCTCGGGGACCACCTTGTTGCTGAAGTTTTGGGCATCGGTCATGGAAATGGTTTGGGTCTCCACATTCGTAACATGCCCGACCATTGGGAGGTGCTGGATGGTTGGGACGGTTAGCTAGAGCAGCTTGATGGATGGGAGGACAAGTACGACAAGTAGTGGCCACGCGTCCATATCGTCCGCAGCTTGAACATAGTCGGCATGGTATGTTGGCAGGATGGTGGTATTTGCAGGTCTGACATTGGGGATTTGGACCTACATAAGGTTTTGGATTTTGTCCCAAAGGTGCCATTTGAATAGCAGGTACGGTGGGAGTTACGGCTGCGAAGTTTCGGCCCTTTCGTTTCTTGTTGCGGTTAGAAGACTCGGGCCTTTCATTTTTGACGGCCACGAGAGGAGAAACAACCTTCTTGGAACCCTTTCTTGATATAGTTCCGGCTTTGACATGGTTGTCTGATAGCATAGTGGATAGACGGATAGCAGCTTCAAGTGTGGGAGGATTGCTTCCCAATACGGCATCCTGAATTTGCATAGGCAGCCCTCCTATGTATTTTTCGATTCCCCGAGCAAGGGGAGTGATCATATGAGGTACCAATAGGCTCAGCTCTTGAAATTGGGTGGTGTAAGCCAGATTCACCCCGCTGTCTTGGGCAAGATCCCAAAACTCATTCTCAAGCTTCCTCATTTCGTTTCGAGGACATAATTCATCGGTCATGGCTTTCTTCAGGTCATCCCATGATAAAGATGTAGCAACCTCAACCCCATGAGTGCGTTTCTCACCGTTCCACCAGGTGAGGGCTCTCTTTTGAAGTACACTTGTGGTGTAGCGAACTCGAAGATTATTGGGACAGTCACTGTTTAAAAACATGCTTTCCATGCTTTCAAACCATTGTAGAAGGCCGGTAGCACCGTCAGTCCCGTAGAATTTTGTAGGGTTGCACGAATTAAAGTGCTTAAACGTGCATTGAGGCGGGTTTGCACCACCGTTCCCTTGGATGTTGTGAGACCCGTCACTGTTGTTATTGGCTTCGGTCATTTGTCCCACCAGTTGGGAAAGAAGAGTAGTATTAAAGATTTGTGAACTTGGCTTGATAAGACATAATTGAGAACAGAGATCAGATGTTACCTCGGGTGGAATTGAAGCTAAAGATGATGAAGTTGTTCCTATTGCTCCAAATGTAGAAGACATTCTATTAAAGATTTGTGAACTTGGCTTGATAAGACGAATTTTCCAACCAAAGTTTTCACTAAAAATATAATATTGTCAACTTCTCAAAAACGATTCCGAATCGATGTATAAACTTCCTCTCTAAATTTTGACGAAGAAAAATTTGAAAAATTTTCCCGCCAAAATTTTCGCAAAAAATTTCTAACGTCGTTAACTTTTCAAAATCAATTCCAAATAGAGGTATGAATGTTCTCTCAAAATTTTGACCAAGAAATATATATATTTATTTATTTATTTATTTTTTTAAATTACCGAGAACTCGTAATGTCGAGGAATGGTTTGAAGTGGATTGCAGTAAATATAGCATTCCACCTGAACCAACAGGTCCAGCTTGGGGTTTTGATTATGATGCGCTATTCAAGTCTTTCAATCTTCCTGGTCTATCTGCAGTTGACGTCGCAAATGTTTATGAATTATTGCCTGGCGACAACGACTCCAACTTCTCTACTCGTGCTACTGTACTGATTATAACTCCTGATTCCAATGCTGCATCTGCATCTGGAACTCATGACAGTGATAACAGTGAAGATGTTCTTGTCGTTGGAGATGACGCTCAAGCCAGTCCTAATAGAACTGTAAGTAATGAAGTTCCAGATGATCCAATTAACATTGAATCTTCTTCTTCTGGAACACAGGAAATGGGGGAGTTAAGCACGAATCTCGATTTAGAAATTCAGCAACCGATTATACCCGAGACGAGAGTGCATAGGAATCATCCAATCGACAACATTATTGGTGATCCTTATGCCGGTGTTTAGACTCGTCATCGAACCATCACTGAGAACACCAGTTTTTACACAGAGATACTTGACACTGGTGTCATGGAAACATGTCTCCAGGCTGCATTCGTGTCCCAGTTAGAGCCGAAGAATGTGAAGGAGGCTCTCACTGACAACTGCTGGATTGAGGCGATGCAAGATGAATTGTCTCAATTCCAAAAGTTGCACGTGTGGGATTTGGTTGACTTGCCAAAAGGCTTTCAACCAATTAGAACCAGATGGGTGTTCAAATGCAAGACGGATGATCGTCATGTTGTTGTAAAGAACAAAGCAAGATTGGTTGTTCAGGGTTTTTATCAGCAAGAGGGCTTGGATTACACGGAAATATATGCCCCAGTTGCTAGAATTGAGGCCATTCGACTGTTCTTGGCTTATGCCACATATGTCGGCTTCAAGGTCTATCAACTTGATGTGAAGAGTGCTTTCCTATATGGAAAAGTACATGAAGAGGTCTATGTCACTCAACCTTCCAGCTTTGAAGATCCGCATAATATCAATAAAGTGTATAAGCTCGACAAAGCACTTTATGGTCTTCATCAAGCACCGCGGGCATGGTATGAGACATTATCTAAGCATTTACTGTCTAATGGTTTCGACCGTGGACAGATTGACTCGACTCTCTTCATTAAGAAAGCAGGAGGTGACATTCTTCTTGTACAAGTATACATCAATGGCATTATATTTGGATCTACCAATGAAGGGATGTGTAAGGAATTCGAGCAGGTGATGAAGTCCAAGTTTGAAATGAGTAATATGGGTGAATTATATTTCTTCCTAGGTCTGCAAGTCAGTCAAAGAGAGGATGGCATTTATCTACATCAAACCAAGTATGTGCAGGACATCTTGTCAAATACAAGATGAATGATAGCAGTACTTATGGCACCCCTATCCCAGTCAATCATGGTCTGCATCCTGACAAAGATGGAAAGGATGTAGATAGCAGATTGTACCGTGGGATGATCGGATCACTTATGTATCTCACAGCTTCAAGACCCGATATAATGTTTGTTGTGTGCTTGTGCTCAAGGTTTCAGTCACAACCGAAGTAGTCACATATGATAGCCGTGAAGAGAATTTTCATATACCTGAAAAGGGAAACCCCAATTAGGTCTTTGGTACTCTAAGCAGCAGTCATTCGACTTCAAAGCCTACACTGATTCAGATTATGGTGGTTGTAATCTTGACAGAAAGTCAACTTCCGGTGGATGTCAATTCCTAGGAGACAGACTGGTCTCCTGGCAGTGCATGAAGCAGTCAACGGTTTCTGTCTCAACTTGTGAAGCAGAATACATTGCTGCGGCGAGCGGTTATTCTCAGATATTGTGGATTCAAAAGCAATTGAGAGACTACGGCTTAAACTTCACTGGAACTCCATTATTCATTGACAACAATGCCACCATGTCCATCACAAATAACCCGGTGAAACATTCCAAAACTAAACATATAGAAATTTTCCATCATTTCATCCGTGATTGTGCTGAAAAGCATTTAATTGAACTTGTAAAAGTTCACACGGATGACAATCTTGTTGACCATTTCACAAAGGCATTTGATCGATCCCGTTTTGAGCATCTTGTCAACTTGATAGGACTGTTCAATCCTGAGTGAAAATTAATTTTTCTTAAATCAATTCAATTCATGGAAGTTAAACTTTATTTCTTTTAAATTATCTGTACAGTTCTTTTAATTTTCAAGATATTTTACAAAATCAAAAACAAAATAGAAAATGGAGAAAATTTCAAAGTTAACTTGAGAAAAGAGGAAATGATAGTACATCAGAAATGATCTAAACGTCACAGACTGCTCATATGGGAAATGATTGCGTCATGCTTACTTAATTGTTTAAATTATTATGTTTTTAATCTGCTTATTTACAAGTAATTTAAATTGTCAGTAGGCTGTATGCGTCTTTGAATCACTAGTAGTGTGGAAACTAAATCTAAATTACAACTGTGATTTGAACCCATGTTTGCAAGTGCGTGTGCGAAAAAGAATAGAAAAGATCTTTATCAGATAAAGGATGTTAGATTTTGGCAATAATTTTCTTTTGAGATCAGTTTTGGGTTATGTCGTTAGCACAATTAATGCGGTTCATCTCACTGCCCATACTCACAAGTATGCAAGGAGAGATTGAATCAAGACATGTCTCTACATTAACCGTTGAGCATGTATTCACCCTTGAATCACTCCTGATTCTTTGAAATAAAATCCAGATAAAAGTTGGATCACCTTACCTGAAAACTCAAACACCATATATATTATCCTGAATCATCATACCTATATTCAATGAAGAAAATCAAATGAAACCAAGACAAATGAATCACTCGATTCTGAATCTTATGATTCCTGATAATCCTTATGGATTCTGCTTGATTTTTCCTGTGCTAATAGATGTAACTTCATTCTGAAAATTTAGAAAATCATTGGGAAAATCTTAGATGCCTTGAGATAATGCAATTTACATTATTGTAGCAAATCAGTGGGGTACACGTTGTATATCTTATAATTAATACCTTAATACACAAGAACGTGATACAAAGATGCTTATAGTTTCAAATCTTATAATATTGTCAACTTGAATTACTTGTTTATGTGCTTATTACGTGTGAATAAATAGTAATCCATGACATGATCCCATATTCTTTGATGTTTATATTGTATCGTTTTTGCTAAAAGATAGCCTGATATAATCCTTTGCTCGTGTCTTTGATCAAAAATAGTTTGTGTGAATACTTGTATATTTCTATGAGAAAAGATCAAAAAGATTTTAAGTTTATGCATAGTTCAATTGTATTCAGAAAAAGCCAAAAAATATTTGTGTTTAACCTTCCTGAATTGTATTTGAATTCTACTGATTGAATATTTTTAACTTGTTCGTTATTTGACTTGAAAAACTTCATAAATTTTAGTTGAAAGTTTGCGCACTTAAGGGTTTGTGCGTACTTATAAGTGCGCATGAAGTAAGCCCTGCGTACTTAACAAGTACGGAAGAGTTAAGTCTTACGCACTTGTAAATACGGAAGAGTTAAGTCTTGCGCACTTGTAAGTACGCAAGAGTTAAAGCGTGCGCACTTAGCAAGTACGCACGACTGTTTAGTGTTGGGTATAAATAGGGGACTTAGAAAATTTCTGAGTTTTCATCACATTCAAATCAAAGAATTTTCCCTCTGCAAACTTTTACTCAAAATCCAAGTGTTCCTAAACCGTTTTTTCATCCCATTACAAGTTTCATCATCTCATAACATCGATTTGGTGAGAATCTAGGTTCATTCCATCCACAAAATCGTGACTTTGGACCGATTAATGACTTAGAAAAATCTAGGTTTATTCCGTGATTTTTGGGAAATTTTTGGGTTGTTTGGGTAACCTCTTATCATTAAAACATGATTAGATAACATAATCGATCCTTAATCGTCCTTTTTAGTCTTTGATTTTGTCCCTCTGGTTGAATTCAAACCGCCAGTGGTTCGGTCGACCATTTTATGTCAAAATTGTTCATGTATAGAAGTGTCTTGGTGTTGATATTGGTCCCATAGGGTAGAATCTTCGATTCCGACCTAGTGGCGACCCAATACACACCGATTTTTGAACATCAGTTGAATTTCAAATTTCTGGAAATTTTCACCAAGTGTAGTTCTTGCGCACTTAGCAAGTACGCAAGAAGCAATTCATGCGTACTTGTTAGGTACTGTCATAACCCGACCGATGGCGGAATCATCGAGGATGACAATGGGTGATTGTTCAAATGCACATGATAACTAAAACGTTGAATAATTCATTAATTTAATTAAAAGAAACGAATATTCAAGTACAATACGAGTCAAATAACCTAGTCTATTACAAAACATTTATTTATTTAACTAGGTCCATAGGTTCTTAAGTGGAGGAATCTTTAGCAAGCAATCACATATCCAAACCTGAAACATTGGTTAAATCAAGTGTCAACTAAAAAGTTGGTGAGTACATAGGTTTATGGACTCGATAAATAGTTGATAAATATGTTTTGCAAACTCATTTTTTAACTTGTTAAACATAGCATATATGGTTGAATCCTTCTTGTTTATCTAAGTACAATTCAAACCTTGATTGACGCGATTGAACATAGCACGACAGCTATGCCCGGTATGATTGAATATAGTTACCCACTATATTCGATATGATTGAACATAACACAAGATTATATCCAAGTATACAATAATAAACACCCTACCCGGGTGGGTTGGTCAGGCACAATAGATCTATCAATATTGCCGTTGGCTTTGTACAGTTAATGAATGTACACCCAAGATAATCAAAATGAACGAGCATATAATCCACATGTATAACGCGTGTAAACAATTGTTCGAGTTGCATGAAATGTATATGTAACAATGTTTCACCCCAAAGCATGTAGAAATGTAAAAGAGGGGCTATGTAACTCACCTTGCAAGCGGGTATTTTAATCCACACGTGTAGGTGATAAGTATGTTGATGCTTATGCACGTTGAAACCCTATGTAAATAAATGTGTATTAATGTATGTTTGCGTATGTGTACTTTGTGTTTTGAAAGTGTGTGGATTTATAAATAAATCCATTTTTTGAAATTATTTGTATAAAAATATTTAAAAATGATAACACTTGTAATATCATTTTATATCTAAAAATGTATTTTATACCTTGTTAAAATATTATATATCTTTAAACAAATAAATTTCGTGTTTATTGTATTTATAAAAATATTAGTTGATTATTTTTCATGGGTTAAAACGATTTAAAAAAGTTTAAAAATATCGGGTTTATTATTTTATATAATTTTAACGGGTTAATACGCGTAAAAGTCGTGGGTTCGTTTTAAAAATAACGGAACGAGTTTACGGGTTTGAAGTATTTATTAGTGTCTTAAAAATACTTTTAAAATAATTAAAAATTATTTATTTTTGTGGACCGGGTCGGGTCGGGTTGACCCAGACCCGAATCCGGGTTCAGATGGTGAAGCGGGTCAATGGTTCAAAGGTTGGAAGGGTCCAGTGGGGGTTAGGGGTTAAAAATGAGAAAAATGAGGAAAAATGGTTAGGCCGGAGGCCACAGGTTTCGAACCCGGGACACCACACTCGTCGCACACGACACTGACCAGCCGGGCTATAGCCCATCGCTGGTTAGGAATAGGTTAAATAAATTACAAGCACCGAGTGGATTGACCACTAGTTCTCGGCAACGACCAGGACTCGTGTCCGGGCAACCTCGTTTGGCCGGGAATCAGTGGGATGTGGTCTAGATGGTGTTCAGAATCGATAGCACCATGATAAACGAAGGTTAAGGAACGAAATTGGGCTAATTACCTGGTCGAATTGAGCTGCGAAGGGGGGGGGGGGACGATTGTCCGAAAATACCAAATGATCGAAATCACGATCTGGGATGAATTGGACTCTGAAAATCCGGTCACAGCTTCGCACAGAAGAGACGAACACGATGACAGTATCAATTTGAAATGAGAGCGAGTGTTGGAGAGGGAATGAGCTCGAGATGGTCCGGAAATGGCTATTTATACCCGAACTTGATCCCGACAGTGAAACATGCAATTGAGTATGCCTCGACACTCGTCTGGACAAGCCAAAACTAACGAGCCGTCTTACAGTGGTCGAGGTCCAGCCGCGTGGGTGTATTGCGGTTGACTTTCGGGTCAGTTGATGTGTGTGCACAATCTGATGATGAAAAGGCAAATTGGTCGGGGGCTTAGGTTCGCGTGGAGGCGACGAGCTCAGAGAGTCCTTCTTCGGCTGTCGAGGGGCAGGGAACAGGCGTGTCGGGGTTCGCCGGAAGAGAGCTTGGACCGCCGGACAATGGAGGAGGTGACCGGAAATACGAATCGGGATTTGGCAACTATGGTCCCTGAAGTTTGATTCTGTTTTAATTAAGTCCCTGGGATAATTACGGATTAGTCTTTGTGGTTTTATTTGTCCCTATTCAGTCCCTTGACTTATTTTCCTTTTAAAACCTTCAAGTTTTGTTTACTTAAAATCTGCCCCAAAACTTTATTTAAATAATTTAATTTAAATTATTTTAAAAATCAAATTTAATTTAATTTATATTTAAATAATTTTCATAAACTAATTTTTATAAAAATTAATTACTTTATATTAGTCAAATTATTTTATTTATTTATATAAACCTATTAAATTTTATATTATTATATAAAATTTTCTATAAGTTTAAAACTTATAAAATTTTAATCATTTTAAATCCATAAATTAAAATACATACTTTGTACATTATATACATACAAAATTAAATAAATATACTTGTATTTCATCAAATTGGAATTGTTTATACATTATAAAAGTGTGTACCAAAAACCCGACATGTCACAGTCTCCCCAAGTTGAAGAAATTTCGCCCCGAAATTCAACTAGCGGAGGCTAGGAAAAGAGATGCGGATATTTGGTCTTCATTTGGTCTTCACGTTCCCAAGTGAACTCGGGTCCACGTTTAGACTCCCAATGGACCTTGACAATGGGGATGTGGCTACGCTTGAGTTTCTTGACTTCACGGTCTATGATTTCCACGGGTTTCTCAACAAAGTGCATTTTCTCGTCAATGCGCACTTCATCAAGAGGGACGTGGAGATTCTCGTCGGGTGGGCACTTTTTCAAATTAGACACGTGAAAAGTCGGATGGAAGTTGCTGAGCTCTGGAGGAAGATCGAGTTTGTAGGCCACTTTTCCTACCCTTTTGAGTATTTTGAATGGACCCACATATCGAGGTGCAAGTTTTCCCTTCTTTCCAAATAGGACTACGCCTTTCCAAGGTGATACCTTTAGAAGAACCATATCCCCAACTTGAAATTCCAAAGGTTTTCGTCGTTTATCGGCATAGCTCTTTTGCCGACTCCTCGCTTCTCGAATGTTGTCACGAATAAGAGAGATTTTATCGGTGGTCTCTTGGATAAGCTCGGGACCGGTGATTTGTGTTTCACCAATTTCGCTCCAACAAATTGGTGAACGACATTTTCGTCCATAAAGAGCTTCAAACGGTGTCATGTTAATACTTGTGTGGTAGCTGTTGTTGTAGGAAAATTCGATCAACGGTAGGTGAGAATCCCAATTGCCACCAAAGTCAAT
Source organism: Smallanthus sonchifolius (assembly GCA_023525975.1). Classification (NCBI taxonomy): domain Eukaryota; kingdom Viridiplantae; phylum Streptophyta; class Magnoliopsida; order Asterales; family Asteraceae; genus Smallanthus; species Smallanthus sonchifolius. The sequence goes on from CM042021.1 coordinate 56,754,747, forward strand.
GACACAAGCTCTAAGCATATCCTCGAGAGTTTGGATTGTTCACTCGGTTTGTCCATCGGTTGGGAGGAAGGTAAGCCGTGCTTAAATCTAAACGAGTACCAAGCGCAGATTGTAATGATTGCCAAAACCGGGAAGTAAAACGTGAATCATGATCGAAGATGATGTTCAATGGGATTCCCTGGTGACTTACGATCACATCAATGTAGATCCGAGCCAATTTTTCAACTCGATAGTCCTCACGAATAGGCAAGAAGTGAGCAGACTTTGTGAGTCGATCGATAATAACCCAAATACTATTGTGTCCACTAGAAGTGAGTGGGAGTTTGGTGATGAAGTCCATAGCAAGGTTCTCCCATTTCCACATGGGAATTTCAGGTTGTTCGAGAAGTCCGGAAGGCTTTTGGTGTTCGGCCTTTACTTTAGAACAAGTTAAGCATTTTGCCACAAAGAGGGCAATGTCCTTTTTCATGCCCGGCCACCAATATTGTTGATTTTATATAAACCAGTATTTAAAGTTAACTAATTGTGTGTACCCACAGACCCATGTACATCTTATCAACTTTGGGATGTACCGAATATCGAGTCTTGTGGGACTCGTTCATCAAAAACATACGAAGGTTGTTACGATCAGGAACCCAGATACGATCCAAGTAATACAACAGGCCGTTGGCTTTAGTTTCTAACAAGAGTTCCACACCACATGCCATCTCGTGATACATGTTTCCCTCGGTAACCGAAGTGTGTTATGTTTGGAGAATGCGGGCTTGGATATCATTATGATTACGAACACTATGAAGCATGATACGTTCTTTACGACTCAAGGCGTCGGCTACAACATTTGCTTTGCCGGGGTGGTAGTGAATCTCGCAGTCGTAGTCGTTAAGAAGTTCGACCCATCGTTGTTGCCTCATATTAAGCTCTTTTTGATTGAAAATATTGGAGACTTTTGTGGTCTGTGAAAACCACGCATTTAGTGCCATAAAGATAGTGTCTCCAAATTTTTAAGGCGAAGACGACAGCACCAAGCTCGAGATCATGGGTCGTATAGTTCTTCTCGTGGATTTTGAGCTGACGTGATGTGTATGAAATTACTTGGCCACGCTGCATAAGAACACATCCAAGACCTTTGTTGGATGCATCACAATAAACGACAAAGTCGTCATTACCACTAGGAAGAGTTAGAACAGGAGCATTGCAGAGCTTGTGCTTGAGAGTTTGAAAAGCTTCCTCTTGCTTGGGTCCCCACTCGTAAGGTTTACCTTTGTGAGTCGAAGCAGTGAGCGGGACCGCAATCTTGGAGAAATTTGAGATGAAGCGGCGATAGTAACCCGCTAGTCGAAGGAACGAATCTCGGTAGGAGTCTTAGGAGTACTCCAATTCTTTACCGCCTCGATCTTTGCCGGGTCCACATGAATTCCCTTTTCGTTGACTATGTGTCCCAAAAATTGAACTTCCTTTAGCCAAAATTCACACTTAGAGAACTTGGTGTATACTTGTTCTTTCTCCAAGAGCTCAAAAATCAAACGAAGATGTTGTTCATGTTCCGCTTTCGTTTTAGAATAGATGAGAATGTCGTCAATGAAAACGATTACGAACTTTTCCAAATAAGGTTTGCATACGCGGTTCATGAGATCCATGAAAACCGCGGGTGCATTAGTCAAACCAAAAGGCATGACCATGAACTCGTAGTGACCATATCTAGTCCGAAAGGCAGTCTTCGAAATGTCTTCATCAAGAACACGAAGTTGATGGTATCCGGAACGAAGGTCGATCTTGGAAAAAACATGTTGAACCTTGAAGTTGGTCAAAAAGATCGACGATACGGGGCAAAGGATAGCGGTTCTTGATCGTAAGTTTGTTGAGCTCACGATAATCAATGCACATTCGAAATGATCCATCCTTCTTCTTCACAAAAAGTACGGGATCACCCCAAGGCGAATGGCTTGGTCGAATGAAACCTTTGGATGAGAGCTCTTGTAATTGACTTGCGAGCTCTTGCATCTCGGAAGGTGCAAGACGATAAGGAGCTTTTGCCACGGGAGTTGCTCCGGGCACAGGGTCAATACGGAACTCTACTTGTCGAGGGGGAGGAAGACCGGGTAAATCCTCGGGGAATACCTTGGGAAATTCTTGAATGATCGGAATATCTTTCAATTTCTTACCCTTGTCTTTCGTGTCAACTACGTGAGCCAAGAAAGCAACGTACTTTTTCCGCAAGTACTTTTGTGCCAATGTGCAAGACATGAGTTGAAGACCACGACACGGTTTTTCACCGAAAATAACTAATGTGTCGCCCGAAGGGAGAGGTATACGAATGCACTTTTCATAGCAGATAACCTCGGCATGGTGCTTGGATAACCAATCTATGCCAATTATAATATCGAAGCTTCCCAATTGCATCGGAACTAGATCAACAAAGAACAAATGATTATTAAGATCGAGATTGCAGTTGCGGATAACAGAATTTATAGTAATAGATTTCCCGTTTGCTATCTCCACGGAATAAGAATTGTCAAGCTTCGTTCTTTGTTTAGCAAGTCGAGATTCAAAGGTAAGAGACACGAAAATCTTATCGGCACCGGTATCAAATAAAACGGATGCATAATGATTGTTTACGAGAAATGTACCGTTCACCACATCATTGTTTGCTTGTGCCTCATTAGCGTTTATATTAAACGCTCGTCCTCGGGGACCACCTTGTTGCTGAAGTTTTGGGCATCGGTCATGGAAATGGTTTGGGTCTCCACATTCGTAACATGCCCGACCATTGGGAGGTGCTGGATGGTTGGGACGGTTAGCTGGAGCAGCTTGATGGACGGGAGGACAAGTACGACAAGTAGTGGCCACGCGTCCATATCGTCCGCAGCTTGAACATAGTCGGCATGGTATGTTGGCAGGATGGTGGTATTTGCAGGTCTGACATTGGGGATTTGGACCTACATAAGGTTTTGGGTTTTGTCCCAAAGGTGCCATTTGAATAGCAGGTACGGTGGGAGTTACGGCTGCGAAGTTTCGGCCCTTTCGTTTCTTGTTGCGGTTAGAAGACTCGGGCCTTTCATTTTTGACGGCCGCGAGAGGAGAAACAACCTTCTTGGAACCCTTTCTTGATATAGTTCCGGCTTTGACATGGTTGTCTGATAGCATAGTGGATAGACGGATAGCAGCTTCAAATGTGGGAGGATTGCTTCCCAATACGGCATCCTGAATTTGCATAGGCAGCCCTCCTATGTATTTTTCGATTCCCCGAGCAAGGGGAGTGATCATATGAGGTACCAATAGGCTCAGCTCTTGAAATTGGGTGGTGTAAGCCAGATTCACCCCGCTGTCTTAGGCAAGATCCCAAAACTCATTCTCAAGCTTCCTCATTTCGTTTCGAGGACATAATTCATCGATCATGGCTTTCTTCAGGTCATCCCATGATAAAGATGTAGCAACCTCAACCCCACGAGTGCGTTTCTCACCGTTCCACCAGGTGAGGGCTCTCTTTTGAAGTACACTTGTGGTGTAGCGAACTCGAAGATTATCAGGACAGTCACTGTTTAAAAACATGCTTTCCATGCTTTAAAACCATTGTAGAAGGCCGGTAGCACCGTCAGTCCCGTAGAATTTTGTAGGGTTGCACGAATTAAAGTGCTTAAACGTGCATTGAGGCGGGTTTGCACCACCGTTCCCTTGGATGTTGTGAGACCCGTCACTGTTGTTATTGGCTTCGGTCATTTGTCCCACCAGTTGGGAAAGAAGAGTAGTATTGACAGCACGTCGAGGAGGCATTCTAGCACCATAAGAAAAAGCAAAAGTTTATAAGATTTTAGACAAAATGGATATCTATGTGCCATCGTGGGAATATTGCAAGCGGAAATACGAGATTCATCATGTCGCGTGATAATGTATGTATATTTATTCAAGGTTTTATAACACAAAGGGGAAATAAGCCATCTATTCCTGGTAGGATATGATGTCATAGGTCATTATTTACGCAATACGAATAGTCGGGATTTGCATGCACTATAAATTGTTATTACGTGTGCACCCGTAATAATAATTCGCTTTGCATGTTCATCTAGTTCTCCCTATCTTGCTATAATGTCCCCAAATTTTGAGTTTAGATTCGGATCGTATTCTTGCGAATACAATGACTTATCAACGTTAAGTAATTTCTCAAAACTTTCGAGGAGACATGCTTTAGCCTATAGGTAAACACTCACTTCGGGAATTCCCAGGAAAGCATACGGGTCCGTTTATTTGGATTTATACAAAATGCTTTCCTAGACAGAAGACTCAATGTACAGGTGTCACCCTTCCGGGTTGCACATGTCCTTTACTAATTTTCAAGAAATTAAGTCGTTGACGAGATTTAGACTTGTGAGTCTAAGAGTATAATTATGTAACATTTCTAATTTTTAGTATCCGTATTTTCAATTCAATGTAATGCATTTCAAACTCAATTCTAGTGCATTGTTTTGTTTCTTTTCGTACCATCAATTTAATACTATATTTCAATGCAAATCCGCAAATTTTACTCGGTTATATCCTATTAAAACAATACATAAGTATCTAATTATACAAATATGGCAAAAGACTAAAGTTACAAGGTCTGATGTTGAAAAGTAGCAAGAAACCCTAATAGGCACGTTCGCGCCTCGTTCTGGGCACGGTCGCGCCTAGTACCAGTTGAAACGTAAATACAGTTTTAGTCGCCCGATCGTTGAGTTCCGTAACCGTCCTACACTTCATTCTCATTAACGAATGCAATAAACCTTTCAATTACACGAACATCACGGATTAATTCAATCAATCTCAAAAATCGCTTAGACATTTCAAGAAAACACAAATTCTTCTTTCGGTCCGAATTATCGCAACCAAGCAGCAGATTCACGCTACTCAATCCTCACTAAAGCTTCTAGATTCTCTGGTTTAGCCGGGATTATAGCAGAAGACGCCGGAAGCCATTCGCATCACCGCCGAAACTCTTTTCTATCGAACGCTATCCATACATCATCCTCCCAGGTAATTGAAACTCCATACTCGTTCGTTTCAGTTCACGGATCAAAAGCCCCATATTAATTTGGGCTTTCATTATGGAAATCATCTCGAACCGATCCTAAGTTCCTTTTCAAAATAACGTAATCAAACCCGACTCTGGACATGTTTTTAATATAATTAAAGTAACCTAATAGTCTCGTAATAATCAAATGGGTGAAATCCATATGTTTTCCAACCCTGTTATTATAGGATTTAGTCAATACATTCCTGATTTGGAACAGACGCGGTCGCGCTAATCATCTAGCGCGGTCGTGCCTCATGAGACACGGTCATGCCGGCTTCCAGCGCGGTCGTGCGTCCTGCTCAGACCCAGTCATGCCCTTTGGCTAATCTCAATCGTGTTTTAGAATCATAGACACGATCGTGCCTGGCCAAGGCACGGTCGTGCCTAATGATTTGGTTAGTTATGCCCTCTGTCTGATCAACACGGTCGCGCCCTGACTAGCATGGTCGCGCCCGTGGTTCGAGCACGATCGTGCCCTTCCCAGGCACAGTCGTGTGTAAGTTAAATTTTCTTGACAGAAATATAATTTTTATATTTTTCAAACGATAAATATTTCTGATTAAATTTTAAAATAAAAATAGTTGATTTTCTTATAAAAATGCATTTAATCCTATTTAGAAAAATCAAATATTTAATCTTGGAATAACTAGAAAATATTTAATTAAAGTTTATAAAAATTAAATTTACAATTATTGTTAAACCTTTCATTTAAAAAGTATTTAATGGTTAAGTTACATATTTTAATAAATAAATAAGGTAATGACTATTTATTTAATTTATATTTAAACAAAAACAATTAATTATTTATACTAAATTATAACTAGTACTTACAATGTTTTCATAAACAATAATTATTTAAATTACTTATTTAATTATTCAAACTCAAACCTTAATCAAAATATTCTAAAAATGTTTATTTCAAATCTTTTATTCTATACAATACTTTCAAGAACAAAACAAAAACTTTATATGCAAACCCAATTCAATATTAGACTTAAACTTTGTGCACACTATTGATACCATATACATTACACTTTAGGTTAACTTGTGCGTTTCAAGGATTCTTATTACTATCTAGTATTTTTTGTTAGCTACGCCTTCGAATCAAGTGAGTATACATAGCTCCTTTTACTCTTTTACATTTTTGGGGTGAAACATGAACACTATTCAAATTACATGTTTACATTTACACAAACAACATAAGTACAAATCCTATTTACATTCATGTGTACAGTTTGAGCTTTATGCCCGAGTGCTATGTGTGCTAACTTTGTGAACACTTATGTGCAATCATTAACTATTCAAGCCGACGGTTTTCAATGATAGATCTATTGAGTCTGACAAACTCACCCAGATTGGGGTGATTGATACCGACAACACAATTTTGCATGCTAGTTACAAAGGTTTGATTGTACTTAGTTACACAATAGCTGCTCCCCATAAATGCCTTATTTATAATGTTATGTATGGATTTGTTTTTCAACTATATGCTATCTATCTACAAACCTGTGTTATACTCACCAACTTTTTAGTTGACTTTATTTTATTCATGTTTCAGGTCCTAATATGTGAGATTGATCAAGATGTGCTACATATAGGCTTGGACTTAGTTAAAATAAATAAAGAACTTATATATTTCAATTATGTTTCTCTTCTTGGAATTGGTTTTGTTTGAATGTTTGTAATGAAATTTGACAATTAATATATTTCAATTTCGTCAACCTTGTGCTTATGAACAGTCTACATGTCCCGCCCCGATGATTCCGCCATCGATCGGGGTGTGACAAATTAGATATATAGGAATGTTGTAAATAGTATGGATGTGGAAAGAGTACGGAATATGGATATGGATGTGTAGTGTATTTGTTTGTCAGACATGTATGTAAAGTATGTATTGTGTGTTTAAAGCCTTGTATGTATGTGTATAAATCTCATGCACTACACTTGGGGAAATTCAAATAATACCTGACTACAAATAACTCACATAGCAAATAAACATTTAGCACGTAACACGTAAAAGGGAGTCCTAGGGTGATAGTCTAGGTCATTGTGTCTAATAACCTAATTCCCTATAACCATGGATCTGATACCAATCTGTCACAATCTAACCGATGGCGGAATCATCGAGGCGGACAATGGGTGACTGTACAAATGCACATGATAACTAAAACGTTGCATAATTCATTAATTTAATTAAAAGAAACAAATATTCAAGTACAATACGAGTCAAATAACCTAGTCTATTACAAAACATTGATTTAATTAACTAGGTCCATAGGTTCTTAAGTGGAGGAATCTTTAGCAAGCAATCACATATCCAAACCTGAAACATTGGTTAAATCAAGTGTCAACAAAAAAGTTGGTGAGTACATAGGTTTTATGGACTCGATAAATAGTTGATAAATATGTTTTGCAAACTCATTTTTTAACTTGTTAAACATAGCATATATGGTTGAATCCTTCTTGTTTATCTAAGTACAATTCAAACCTTGATTGACGTGGTTGAACAAAGCACGACAGCTGTGCCCGGTATGATTGAATATAGTTACCTACTATATCCGATATGATTGAACATAACACAAGATTATATCCAAGTATACAATAATAAACACCCTACCCGGGTGGGCTGGTTAGGCACAATAGATCTATCAATATTACCGTTGGCTTTTTACAGTTAATGAATGTACACCCAAGATAATCAAAATGAACGAGCATATAATCCACATGTATAACGCGTGTAAACAATTGTTCGAGTTGCATGAAATGTATATGTAACAATGTTTCACCCCAAAGCATGTAAAAATGTAAAAGAGGGGCTATGTAACTCACCTTGCAAACGGGTATTTTAATCCACACGTGTAGGTGATAAGTATGTTGATGTTTATGCACGTTGAAACCCTATGTAAATAAATGTGTATTAATGTATGTTTGCGTATGTGTACTTTGTGTTTTGAAAGTGTGTGGATTTATAAATAAATCCATTTCTTGAAATTATTTGTATAAAAATATTGAAAAATTATAACACTTTTAATATTATTTTATATCTAAAACTGTATTTTATACCTTGTTAAAATATTATATATCTTTAAACAAATAAATGTCGTGTTTATTGTATTTATAAAAATATTAGTTGATTATTTTTCATGGGTTAAAACGATTTAAAAAAGTTTAAAAATATCGGGTTTATTATTTTATAAAATTTTAACGGGTTAATACGCGTAAAAGTCGTGGGTTCGTTTTAAAAATAACGGAACGAGTTTACGAGTTTGAAGTATTTATTAGTGTGCTAAAAATAATTTTAAAATAATTAAAAATTATTTATTTTTGTGGACCGGGTCAGGTCGGGTTGACCCAGACCCGAATCCGAGTTCAGATGGTGAAGCGGGTCAATGGTTCAAAGGTTGGAAGGGTCCAATGGGGGTCAGGGGTTCAAAATGAGAAAAATGAGGAAAAATGGTTGGGCCGGAGGCCACAGGTTTCGAACCCGGGACACCACACTCACCGCACACGACACTGATCATGTCCGGGCAACCACGTTTGGTCGGGATTTACCACTGGTTCTCGGCAACGACCAGGACTCGTGTCCGGGCAACCTCGTTTGGTCGGGAATCAGTGGGTTATGGTCTAGATGGTGTTCGGAATCGATAGCACCATGATAAACGAAGGTTAAGGAATGAAATTGGGCTAATTACCTGGTCGAATTGAGCTGCGAAGGGGGGGGGGACGATTGTCCGAAAATACCAAATAATCGAAATCACGATCTGGGATGAATTGGACTCTGAAAATCCGGTCACAGCTTCGCACAGAAGAGATGAACACGATGACAGTATCAATTTGAAGTGAGAGCGAGTGTTGGAGGGGGAATGAGCTCGAGATGGTTCGGAAATGGCTATTTATACCGAACTGGATCCCGACAGTGAAACATGCAATTGAGTATGCCTAGACACTCGTCTGGACAAGCCGAAACTAACGAGCTATCTTACTGTGGTCGAGGTCTAGCCGCGTGGGTGTATTGCGGCGTTGACTTTCGGGTCAGTTGATGTGTGTGCACAATCTAATGATGAAAAGGCAAATTGGTCGGGGGCTTAGGTTCGCGTGGAGGCGACGAGCTCAGAGAGTCCTTTTTCGGCTGTCGAGGGGCAGGGAACAGGCATGTCGAGGTTCGCCGGAAGAGAGCTTGGACCGCCGGACAATGGAGGATGTGTCCGGAAATACGAATCGGGGTTTGGCAACTATGGTCCCTGAAGTTTGATTCTGTTTTAATTAAGACCCTGGTATAATTACGGATGAGTCCTTGTGGTTTGATTTATCCCTATTCCGTCCCTTGACTTATTTTCCTTTTAAAACCTTCAAGTTTTGTTTATTTAAAATCTGCCCCAAAAATTTATTTAAATAATTTAATTTAATTTAATTTATTTTAAAAATCAAATTTAATTTAATTTATATTTAAATGATTTTCATAAACTAATTTTTATAAAAATTAATTACTTTATATTAGTCAAATTATTTTATTTATTTATATAAAACTATTAAATTTTATATTTTTATATAAAATTTTATATAAGTTTAAAACTTATAAAATTTTAATCATTTTAAATCCATAAATTAAAATACATACTTTGTACATTATATACATACAAAATTAAATAAATATACTTGTATTTCATCAAATTGGAATTGTTTATACATTATAAAAGTGTGTACCGAAAACCCGAAATGTCACAAGTACGCAAGAGGAAAATCCTGCGTACTTGCTAAGTACACAGGACCAACACTTGGCAAAAATTCCTAAGTCTGAAATTCAGTTCAAAGAGTAACTGCTATACTGAGTCATGTTTATCCATTTCCAATGATACGTGTTGTTCTGATTATGTTTTCTGTGTGTTTTTGCAGATTATGGCTCGGGCGTTTACTAACGAATTCAACCTGTTAGCTAACACTGAACCAGAATGGAAGTGCAGAACTGCAGTATAGAGACATAATTGATTTCTTGAACCGTTCAAGAATCAGCTATGCCATTTCTGCTGACCCGATCGTGTCAAGACCCTATCTCGAGCAGTTTTGGGAGACTGCGGAGCACGATTGCACGGTAACCCCCAAGGTTATAAGGGCTACCGTTGCTGGTCATGCTATCGCTTTCTCTAAAGATACTATTAGAAGGGTCTTTCAATTCAGAGATCTCTCGACCGACCCGACAGCCTATCCAGACTTTGTGGATGGCTGTTGGAGGCAAAGAATGGGTTATGTCGGTGCGAGAGACTATGCTTCATACAAGAAGATGTGGGTGTTAGACCAATGGAGATACTTCGCCCACGTCATGATCATGTGCATCTCATCAAGGAAAGCTGGAAAAGATGCCATGGGTCATGACCTTGCAACAGCCATGGTCGGCCTTTCTCTCAATAAGGGCTACAACTTCTCCCGCTACATTTTCAAAGCCATCAATGACCAGATCAACACAGTGGAGAGGTTTCGATTCTTATTATACCCTAGGTTTGTGCAACTATTGATTAATGACGCGTTGCCAAACCTACCTGCTATAGGGAAGAGACTGCAAGTAAAGAGGGTGGACAAAAGAGTATTCGCACAATTCCTAAAGCCAGGCAGTGTAGATCCTACCCCTGTGCATACAGAACTCTTTGGCCACCTCATAAATGAAGCATACGTGGCACCAGGTGACTGGAGATGGTATAGTCACGATTCGGAGCCCGAATTGAGTGAACACTCCGACGAACAACAACAACAACAACAACAGGAGGAAGTGGACAGTGATGATGGATCGTCTGATGGTGGAGACGAAGAAGGGGGAAATGATGGTGCTGAGGGATCCGACTCAGAAGAGACTGAGTCAGATTCTTCTGATTCCGATGATGCACCATCGCAGTTACACCCAAGGAGAACGGCTACCTGCGTCATCCTCTAAGAGAAAGCGACAGTCCTCTAGCAGCAAATACGAGCCAGACTTTGACTCTGACGCTGCTATACAAAGAGAACGACGAGAAAGCATTCAGAAGAACAGGGGTGATAGGAAACAGCTTTCTATCCCTAGTGAGGTGGAGGCTCAGCAGCAAGTACAAGTTTCAGCTGCTAGTCCTGATTCAGCCTCCACCCCACCTTCACAACAACTATACCGTAGGAGGAGAAGGCCACAGGTGCAAGTTAACGTGGCCGTCACTTCCAACACAGAGGAGATCCCTATGATAGTGTCCCTCCCTACCTCAACTGCTCAGGTGGCGGTGACTACTCCAATTCTCACGGAGTCAGTCACCATCACCCCTACCATAACTCCAATAACCCTCATCACATCCTCAATCCCAGCAACCACCATTGAGCCTCTAAGTCAACCCTTCAATTATGGAGATTTTCACACAAGGGTTTGAATTCGATACCATCTTCTCCTCCCCTATTCACATTGCCGAGGCGTCATCATCCAGACATCCTGATCCGAATGATGCAAGGATAGATGTTCTGGAAACCTAAGTTGCTGGATTACTGGAGACTATTCGGAAATCAAAGGAGAAGTCTGACGCTCAACATGCACAGATCAATTCTTTGGTAGACTAAGTTAGAATCCTTTGTAGCCAGAGAACGGGGACTGATGAAAGACTAAAGAACGTCATGGCCCAGAACGAGCTCCTAATCAAGACAAATGAAATGATTCTAGGTCACAGGTCGTCCTTGGAGCTGTGGTTTGATGTATATAGGAAAGAGCATGAAGTGATGGTCAAACTAATTGCCGAACTGACCAAGAAGCTTGATGCTCAAGGGGAGAAAGAGAAGGAGAAAGAGAAAGAGAAGGAGAAAGAGAAAGAAAAGAGGACTACTGGTGATGAGGCTTGTCATCCTTTCGACTTGACTAAGGATGACGACAAAGACAAGGATCCCAAAGCCGGTCCTAGTGGAGGTGAGCACCAAGCTTTAGCAATAGTGCCCATCTCTGCTGTTCCATTGGCTCAAGGGGAGTCTACTCATCAAGAGGGTGGTGATACCTCTGGTGGTGGTGGTAACAAAATAAAGTCAGTGGTTGAAGTGCTTAAGGACTTATCTGATGATGAGATCTTATATCTAGAGCCTGACTATTCCAAAGAAGCACAGATCGATGCTCTCTTTAATCTAGAAGAAGGAGAGATCGAATCTGGTGACGATTGGGATGATGATGATGAGGATGTTGTAATAGAAATTCCCAAGGGTGACGGGGAAGGAGAGTACGAGTTAGAAGATGGAGAGATCTTTGAATTTCCATCCTTCGAAGCTCCGCTCGACATAGGTTCAGTCGAGCATGCTAGTAATGTGGAAGCCTCGACTGAAGCCTCCCCAGTTGACCATGCACCTGTGGACCTAGAGGCACCGAAAGATAAAGATATGCCTTCTACTTCATTAAAGGGTCCAGCTCCTATGTGGCAAAAGACGTCTATAATAGACAAACACGGAGCAACAGGGATGATCTTGGCTGTAAGGTTCGAGGAGGATAAGCAGCTGTTCGCTATGAAAAGATCCAGCGGGGTTCAATACTTGAAACCCACCAGTGAAGCGTTCAGCTCCTTACCCAAATACGACCTTGTGAACCTAGCAAACCGAGAGCTGCTGGGTCTTTCCAATCATGCAGTGGCGATGGGTTTGTGGGTGGTTCTGCAGCGAGAAGCAAGATCTGGGAAATTCGAGATGTTCAAGCCTCAAGTGCCTAAGAGAGTCAAGGATAAGCACGCTAGACATCCTGTGACTAAGAAGCACTTAAAGAAATTGGTATACAAGCCAGTGCGATGTGAAACTAAGATTCCCCTGAGCAAGTTATCTCAGGATATTCTTGGTGACATGTGACACTGGTACGTAGATCCAAAGACGGGCGAGGCTGTGATCATGGGAAAGGTATGTTCAGACAGTGGGAACATAGTGTCAAAGGAACTGATCAGAATTTTTTATGAAGTCTGCTTCATCAACTTTGCTGTGAAAGATCTGGAGGCACTAGCAGACAGGTATTGTGTCTACACTGATGAATGGACAAAGCTCCTTGCTTCTAAATATGACAAGGTGATTAAGTTCTGCCTTGAATACAAGAAGAAGATAGAAGCTAAAGATCAAGTGTTGTGAAGACCGAAGATGTGAAGACTGAAGACTGAAGATTATCCAGAGCTGTTGTCAAGGGGGAGTTTGTTGAAGCACTTTCCTGTGATAAACACTCTGGATAGAGTCTTAGTTTGTATTTTCTTGTTTGTAATTGTCTTTGTATGTAAGAGTCTTTATGTATTAGTTTATCGAGTTGTATTTTGCTTTTACATATTGAATGTTGCCAAATTCTCTAAGTGTTTTGCGTACTTGTAAGTGCAGGAGAAAGCTCCTGTGTACTTAGCAAGTACGCAAGAATACCTTTGCGTACTTGCTAAGTACGCAAGAGCATTTTGCCCTGCGCACTTGCTAAGTGCGTAGGCATCAGGTCTTGTATAAATAGGATAGGTTGACAGAAGTTAAGTACGCAGGCATAATAGCAAATACGCAAATTGTAATCTCAGTACTTCTCTCTGTAACCTTCAAGTGTTTATAGTTTAAAGTGTTTTCTCTTGTCAGTGTACTTTGTTTAGTTTGACTCTCCGCCTAGTCACGGTCATTCTGCACCCGGTCCGACTAGTAGACCCACTTGCATGTGACGATCCGCCACACCCAAGGGACCTACAGAGTTTACAGAAATACTTGTTCGTTCAATCTCTCGTCTTCTATTCTGAATCTGTAAACTCCTATTTATAAACACCAGTTCTGCGGTAGGCGAACTTAACAAGTTCACTTCAAAGATGCTTAGGCGTACTAAACAAGTTCGCCTCTATTAGACTAGGCCAACTTATCAAGTTCGCCTCTAGCAGAACTTGTACTAATATTTAGACAAAAACTAAACAATTACATAAAAACATAAAGACAATAAGACCTAAACTATTACAAAGCTTTTGTCATACAATCTATGTCCTAACATAGGCTGCGGTTCACCTAGGTCTAGCTGCTTATAAATAGCATATGGCATCAGATTGACGCTAGCGCCGAGATCAGCCAACGCGTGGTTTAAAGGAAAACCGCCAATCAGACATGGGATCTTGAAACGACCCGAATATGCCAGTTTCTCCGGCAGTTTGTTCTGAACCACAGCAGAACATTGCTCACTAAGTGAGACTTTAGAGATCCCCTCTAGCTTCTTCTTGTTGGAAAGAAGATCTTTGAGAAACTTGCCATACTTAGGCATACGCTGGAGGACCTATATAACTGGGAGATTGACCTTGAGTTGCTTGAACATATCAAGGAAGGTACCGTATTCCCTAGCATGTTTATGTGGCAGCAAGCGCGCTGGATAGGGAACACGACTCAAGTCAATATCGGGGGACTTCATCTCTTCTTCTCCTCTGCCTTCTTGGCATGCTTCTCCATAACTATCTCTTCCTCCACCGATTCTTCCTCTTCTACAACCGATGGGTTCTCATCCTCTTCTACTCTCCTGCTCCTAGACGACACAACATTCGACTCAGACTCCTCTAGTGTATCCTCCTACGCATGTTCTTCAATCATCTTAGCATCGATCAAAGCGAATCGAGCTCTCCAATCTATCTTCTTGACCTCTTCAGGTGACGGAATACTATGCTCAATGAAGTGGGAGCCATCCTCTACAACCTCTTTCTCCTCCTCATTCCTAACTGACATGGCCATCACTGAAGCATGGGAGCCTGAAGATGGACCTCCCTGCCCACCTTTCAAGATCTGAGCAATGTCTCCTACCGTGCGTTGCAGATCCTAGAATGCTGACTGCTGATTCTTCAATAGAGTGTCGTGTGCATCCAATCGCTGCCGAGTATCCTTATCCTTTGATACCAAGTGGGTGAGCAACTGGGTCTAGTTCTCCAACATCTCCTCTATTCTCTTGTTGTCTCCACTTGGTCCTGCATCTCCTCCTTGCTGATAAGGGCGGGCATTAAACCCAGGTGGGTTTCCTCTAGATCTCCATCCCGAGCTAAAAGAATTGTAGTTGTTATACCCTCGGTTCTGGTTCTGGTTGCCAGCAAAGCTCACCTGCTCCTGATTATTGACTGGGCAATCCCTGGTGCCGTGGCCTCCCCTGCACACTTGACACCGCTGAGCACTGAGTTTCAGCTCCTTGATCTCGTTAGCCGTTGAGGCTAGTGCATCAGCCACGCTAGAATCAGGAATGACCTGATGCACACCTCTAGGAGAAGATGCGGGTGATCTAGCACAAGGAATGGAAGTCCTAGCAGATGGATGCTACTGTTCGGCTTGAGCTTAGCTCTCGAACATCTCCTCACACTCATCAGGCTCGAGTCTATCCATGATATGGCCTCCCGCAGCTTTGTTGAACATTTGCTGCTTCTCGAAGGTGAGGCCATTATAGAACTTCTCCACTATCGCCCAGTCAGAAAGACCGTGCTGAGGACATCGGCTCAACAACGTGTTGAACAACTCCCAGGCCATGTGATTAGGCTCGTCAGGGTCCATCCGGAATGAATGGATTTAGTCCCGAAGGCGAGCGGCCCTGGAAGGTGGATAGTACTTCTTATAGAATTTGGCTTGAAGATCCTCCCATGTGGTGATATAAATGCCGGGAAGGGTGTCAAGCCAAGTAGATGCGCGACCTGAAAGCGAGAATGGGAAGAGAAGCAAGTAGATAGCGTCCTTAGACACACCCGTGATATTGAATGTATCACATATCTGCGCGAAGCGGGACAAATGTCCGGGTGCATCCTCATCCTCAAGGCCATGAAATTGGGTGGCATGAGTGATCGTGCTCATGACATGTGACAGGATCTGCCATTTATTGGTGTTAAGAATGGCGGGGCATGTGATCAAAGATCTCGCCCCGGTGACCCCGTCACTGGCCCTCTGGTGCACGGTACGTCTCGCTGGTGGGTCAGCGTCGCCCATGGCAGGAAATGGAATTGGGCTAGTAGAACATACATGGGATTTGCAAAGCTCTTTCAAACGCTCCAGAAAGTCGCGGGTGTAGCTCTCGTTCGGGCTCTTGAAAAGCTGAATATGGTGGTGATCCCTGCGAACGAGTGTGGTGCATAAACTGACACAAGAACAAAAGAAAAAAAAACTAAGACTCAAAACAGAAAGACTCAATCCTATTTTAGACTCACAGATAGCACGTAGGACAAGCACACAAACAAGACTCAAAAACAAAATAAACCAAAAATCACTAAAAGAACTAGTCAAAGCTAATATTGCCATTGCCAAGTGTCCCCGACAACGGCACCAAAAACTTGATGTCGTCCAGACGGCCTATGAAACTAATGAATAAAAACCTAACTAGACTACTAAGTAATAATAGGAATACCTATGAACTCAGCCGCACTGACAGGCAACTGTACCTATCGAGTGTAGCACAGCTTAATGGTAAACCGAGTTATCGAACCGTAGAGACACTATGTAACAAAACTAAACTCTAACTCGAACTAAAGATTGATTTGGTTTGGTGGGATTTCTACACTACTGAATTAACTAAGGAATGCAGAAACAAAGATCGACTCTAACTATCAAGACAAAGGACAAAGGTGAAATCAAGAGATGGAAATAATACTACCTAGGTCGGAATCCT
Organism: Smallanthus sonchifolius; assembly: GCA_023525975.1. Taxonomy (NCBI): domain Eukaryota; kingdom Viridiplantae; phylum Streptophyta; class Magnoliopsida; order Asterales; family Asteraceae; genus Smallanthus; species Smallanthus sonchifolius. The sequence goes on from CM042021.1 coordinate 56,771,378, forward strand.
ACTTGCAAAGATCAACTTCTATCAGTTCTGGAAACTATGATGGATCTGGGTTTCAAATGAAACAGCTCTAGACAACCTAGTGGATCCCTAATCACTCTCAGGGTGTCACCAACTAAGGAACCTACAGATGTAATAACTCACCAGATGTTGGATCACTTCTCAGGTATTTCTAACTATAACCAAGTACCCTAAAGACAGATTACCTCTCAGTCTCACCGTCCATAATACATTCAAAGAATGCACGGGGTAATCTCAAGATAATAACTATGACACGAATAGCAACAATCACTAGACACCTAATACCGGCTTCCTCTCAGACAACTAACACTCGGATTCCTAATGACAAAAGACTAAACGACTAATTCTCACCTCTTGGGTATTGAACTTGGAAGAACACTTAACTCTAATCAATATTCAATGACAACTCCTATGGCTACTACGTCTAGCAAACCACCATAAGCACATACCCTAAGATCTATGACAAAGATATGATGTTTGAACTGGCAGACAACCACAATTAACGCACATAATTGAAATCAAACACTAGATCAGATCTAAGCATGCAATAACATCATAATAATTTACTCAAGATTCTTTACAAAATCATAAAACCATCAATTAAATCCAAAAGCGAATAAAAACTGAATCTTCAACAAGTATTCATCATGTGACCTAGGCAATATATATGTTTTAGCCTAGAATCATTCTCAAAACATTCAAGAAGAAGTAATAAGAACAAAACATGGTTTCAAACATAACACAAAGATCGAATCTTGGAAACTGAATAAGCTAGAATAAACCAACCCGAATCCAAAGCTTGAACCTTTAGCTTCAAAGCTGCTTCCTACACCCAAAATCGACCTCAAACTCTTCTCTGGACGGCTAAAACTCGAACTCCTCATAGAATGGGATTGCAAAACATTAAATATCGATTTTTAGGGTTTTCTCGGATTTTTGATTCTTCGCGTACCGCGAAAGAATCAGGCCAAGCCTTTGCGTACCGTGAAGGCCAAAATACTCGCATAGGTTTCTGGATTTTCTCGCGTACCGTGAAGGTTTTCTTCTGGGTCTTCGCGTACCGCGAATGATCTATTTCCTTTATTTTCCACTTCTGATCCTCCGGCTTCGTTCTCGTGCTCGGTTTCTTCACGTATTCACTTGTTTTCTTCCTGAGCTCCTGTAAACATACAATAGACTCAAATACAGACTTAAACGACTCAAAACGAACACAAAAATAATCAAAAACGAACTAAAAAAATGGAATAAAGATTTGCGCTTTGCACTACATCAGGTGTCCGTTTAGGAACGCGGTTTTAACATCCATTTCCCATATCGAGTAGTCATAATACGCAGCAATGGCAAGCAAGATCCTAATAGAATTAAGCATGGCTATAGGCGAGAAGGTTTCCTCATAATCAATTCCTTGAGTATGAGTAAATCTATTCGCTACCAGCCTAGCTTTTAAGGTTTGCACGTTTCCATCCATATCGGTTTTCTTCTTGAAAATCAACTTGTTTCCTACAGTCCGACACTCGGGAGGAAGATCAACCAAGTCCCACACATAGTTGTCATGAATGGATTGTATATCGGCGCTCATGGCTTCTAGCCATTTCTTGGATTCAGAATCTCATGTTGATCGACAGTTTCAACTTGAGGTTCGGTTACTTGTGGTTCTCAAACTTCTTCTAGATCCACATGGTTTTCTCCAATCCCTCACGTAAGAAATTTGTAAGTCCCAAATCTCTAATGGATCTTCAAACACACGAACGAATACGCACACGATATAAAACTATCACAGTCGATAGGCGGAAACTATTGACTATGGTGATTCAAGAACAAGAGACACTTGTAATATTCGTATATTGCTTCAAACGAACTACAGAGAAAACTAAATGAGAACCACTGAATAACCCTCACACGGTTCTCCACTCTCAAATTCGTCTAACTAGCCGCTAACCTAATTTAGGTTACACAAACATATATTTATACTAAGCCTAAACAAACTAAGCCCATAATGCATGTTCTCAGCCCATGGCCGGCCCAAGACCAAAACTGTGAACGTATGGTTCACGGTTTTAAAACCGAATACATTTCTATCTAGTTACACCAACACTTGTACTTACTTGATAAGCGTCAGCCTCATATATATAGGCCTAACAATCTCCCCCTAGGCTGATGCTATCAAGTGATCTTCATAATTCGAATGTAGCACTGTGATCACCACTTCCAATCAAAATCTGTGATTGTTGTTGTGGTGTCAATGTTGGTGTTGTTACGGTTCAACATTTCTGAACTCTCAAACTTGGGTCTCTCTTTCTTCTCTCGGGGTTAGATCCGTATTTGGATCAGTATCATCAATTACTTGATCATCTTGCTAAAAGATGATGTGAGAGGAGGATTCTCAGCAGCTCTTTTATTTTTCAATCTTTTTCTTTCTAGCAGATTCACAGGTACTTCTTCATGTGTACATTCTCTTGTGGTGGTACTTCAAGCTTGTCAGCAATTGACAACACTTCATTCCTCTTCAACCCTTGGTTCTTGATTTGAAACAAATCCTGTAAATTCTCAAAAAAAATTGTAAGCAGACATTTATATGCAACAGGGGATTTAGTATCCACACGAATACCTAGTACATCCACGTACTATCAAACTTTTGAAATTTCAATCTTTTGATGATAAGCCTTTAAATTCAAGAATGGTCAATTTTTGTAAAGATAAAACAAAAGTAAAATGAAACAAACTAGAAAAGCTAAAAACTATAACTGAAGTAAAATTAAAGATAAAATTTGAAATAAAATCTTTTTGGAATTTTCTTAACAAATTGCAACCTTTTTAGATCTGACACATTTACAAAGATCTCATTATACAGATTTACAACTGAGAGCCTTAAGTAAGTTTGCAATGGGATCATATCATTCTATAAGCAGACCACGAAACATTTTTCAGCACATATTTTTTCTCAGACAGGTCAAGTGGATTGCTAATATTCAGATTCTTCTAAACTCATGCTTTAGCTTCAAACCTAACTTTTTCACTATGATTTCAGTTATCATGTTTTGGGTAGAATCATTTATGACTTAATGGGTCCCACACTAATATCTCAGAAACCTTTAATTAAAGGAATGTAAATTATGTGAATTCTTGATGAACTATAATGGACCCCATAGCTTATCAGGTAAACCTTCCCTTCCTCATGATCTTTTGAGCACCTAACTAATATCTAATAGAGCATAACTAGCATGGGTTTATGCAACCTTTCAAGGAATCTCTGACAAAATTTGATAAAAAACATAGCACTACGGACTTACATGTTCAGAACCAGCATAAGCTCAGGGTCATAGCACATCGGACTTACATGCCCTAACAAGAGATCCTTTTCCAGTCACATATTCCCAAAAAGAAAAATATATACAAGTATATTTATATGTACGCCTTTAGACATATCTTTTGAATTGTACTGAATGCACGACATTAACATTGCGTGTTTTTTTCTCAGAATTCTGCTTTGCAGAGTAGTTTTGCACTATCATTGAGTGTCTTTTCACCTATTGCATGTCAATGCATGTCTTTTAACTATATATACATATTGTGTACGTACTTGTAACAAGTCTTTTAACTATATATACATAAGGTACATATGGACGATGTATGCAATTTCTTGCAATGTGACCGGCTTTACCACAAGTGTAGCATGTCTGCTTCCTAGCATAAGGAGCATATCCCAATCTGTTTGACCATGAAGGTGAACAGGATGATGAATGTGAATGATAAGATTGATATCGTTTCTTTGAGCAGATTGCATACTTCCTATTTTTCTGAGCATGGTCTTGTTCAAACCTCTTATGATGTTGATCATACTTTGTATAAAACTCAGCTTTGGTGAAGTGCTTAGGTGAAGCACTTGAGGTTTGAACACTAACCTTGGGTTTTTCAACCTGCTTGCTTTTCTCCTTCAACTTGTACAGGTCCTGTTGGAATACTTAAAAATGTGTTTTTCATTATTTCCATTAGTGACAGGTTTAACAAATCTAGTTTTGCCATCATTATATGAAGGCAATTTTGAATTTGAAGAAACATTTTTCCAAGCCCGCACATAGGGTTTGTTGCTCTTAGAACCAGTGCCCTTAAAAGTATCAGTTTTATTTTTGTAATTTGAATTAGAATTAATTTTATTTTTACAAAAACAAGCCTCTTCAGACTCATCATTCTTACTATCACATTCCTCGATCTCTACTTTGTCTGCACATGAAGTAGAAGCATCACAATTTTTCACACATTTAATATTTGAATCTAAGGATGAAGATTTAGATTTATCAGTGTCTGACAAATTACCAGAAGAGAGCATCTTATACTCTGCTACTTGTTCCTCAACAGATGGAGGAACAGTGGTGAAATTTCCATTGAAAGGAGGAGGCATGTTGTTATACCCAATCCATTTTGATGCATTCCTAGGTTTGTGAAGTTGGGTTTCCAGCATATCAACTACTTTACTAGATTGACCAAAAAATTCTACTTTCAACTTTGTTTCAGCAAAATTTGATTTGGCCTGTTCTAATTCAGCGGTTAATCTTTTAATCTCTTCCTTAGCATCATTATACACACAACATTTCTGACTTAGTTGAGATTTAAGCAATGATATGTCCTTTTTGTTTGCTTCTATAACCTCTTTGTATGCTTTTTTCTATTTTAGAAAACTTTGATTTACTTATGATTTTTAATTTCAAACCTCAAATCAGCATTTTGTTTTTTATACATCTCCACCTTATAAATACATAATTGAGAACAGAGATCAGATGTTACCTCGGGTGGAATTGAAGCTAAAGATGATGAAGTTGTTCCTATTGCTCCAAATGTAGAAGACATTCTATTAAAGATTTGTGAACTTGGCTTGATAAGACGAATTTTCCAACCAAAGTTTTCACTAAAAATCTAATATTGTCAACTTCTCAAAAACGATTCCGAATCGATGTATAAACTTCCTCTCTAAATTTTGACGAAGAAAAATTTGAAAAATTTTCCCGCCAAAATTTTCGCAAAAAATTTCTAACGTCGTCAACTTTTCAAAATCAATTCCAAATAGAGGTATGAATGTTCTCTCAAAATTTTGACCAAGAAATATATATATTTATTTATTTTTTTATTTTTTTAAATTACCGAGAACTTGGGTCAAAACCGTGAACTTTTCACAGCCCGTGAACTGCGTTGAAATTACTCTTGGCCGTGAACCAGTAGCCACCCGTGAAGTAGCCTTCCCGTGAACCTGAGCCGAGTAGACATGCCTTGAAACTTGAACCCGAATAGACCACGCATGAACACTCCCGTGATATTTACCCGTGAACTCCAGCTCGTGAACTATGGATTCCCAGAAACCGTGAAGCTAACCAGTGAAGCTGACCCATGAACCTGACCCGTGAATCAGACCAGTGAAGCTGACCCGTGAACCTGAGAAGTTGTCCCGTGAACCTTTGGCCAAAAACTACCCGTGAATCTAGCCGTGAATAAACCCGAGAACCAGTCAAACCGCGAACTAGTCAAACATAGCAGATTGACTTGCCAATTTTAAAATCCGAAGATCTTGGTATTTCAAAAATTGAATCCCTAGAATTATGGGATTTTGAATTTTGATTCCCAATCAATTCCTATGAACACGAAGCTGATTTCAAACATATTTCTTAATGAAATCAATGCAAAATTTTCCAACAATAGCGATATCAGCAATGATTTCACAAAAAAAATGATAATTCCTTGATCCTCAGTAGAAAAAGATGAAACTCTAGCACAATAGAAACTGATCAGCACTAACAACAACCGAAAACTTAAAAAATACCTCCAAAAAGAGTGTATTGAATCGTTGATATCCAAACCGAGCCTTGAATGACTTCAATGGCTCTTATACCAATTGTAAGTCGCAAATCTCTAATGGATCTTCAAACACCTGAACGAATATGCACACGATATCAAACTCTCACAGTCGATAGGCGGAAACTATTGACTATGGTGATTCAAGAACAACAGACACTTGTAATATTCGTATTTTGCTTCAAATGAATTACATAGAAAACTAAATGAGAACCGCTAAATAACCCTCACATGGTTCTCCACTCGCAAATTTGTCTAACTAGCTGCTAACCTAATTTAGGTTACACAAACATATATTTATACTAAGCCTAAACAAACTAAGCCTATAATACATGTTCTCAGCCCATAGCCGGCCCAAGAACCAAACCGTGAACGTATGGTTCACGGTTCTAAAACCAAATACATTTCTATTCAGTTACACCAACACTTGTATTTATTTGATAAGCGTCAGCCTCACATATATAGGCCTAACAATATTAATTCTTTAACCATGATTACAAATGATCTAATTTCAGATTTCATTCATGCAATTATGTAACATTTCTGATTTTCATCATGTAATCGTTTGATTTCAATAAACAAACACATTTCAGTTTCGATTCGTGAACAAACAAACTACGATGCAGTTACATATACAAACTATTCTATTACAATAACAAATTAAACAAAAACGCAATTATCTCACAAGCCCCGAGGACCAAAACTGACAAAACTCAAAAACTACAAAACTAGGCAAGCACGGTTGCGCCTAGGACTAGGCACAGTCGCGCCTGCCGACCTAAGCACGGTCGCGCCTAAAGTACACACGGTCGCGCTGATGAACCCACTTGACTGCAGAAAGTCAAACCATACCATACCTTCTGAATTCGTGAAAAATTAAAATAAAGAAAAGCCGGTCTTCGCGCGTCAGACCATACTCGACTGAAATTCGTCTAAAACACGCATCAATTGTCGTCCAATTTGCACAATTAATTAATCCCATTCACACCACAACCGAGCCTCTCAAATTCGTCGATATAGAGTCAGTTGCACGCTTCCTACACCCTCATATACACCCACTCAATCTCTCAGAACTCTCACTCGACGCTCACAACACCTCTGTCGTCCGATTGATCGCCAAGAAACGAAGCCGCTCGACCCGTAGCCGACCGCATTCAATTGCCCACTTTCAACAAGTAAGTAACACGTCTTCAGCTTTGTATCTATCTCTACTACGAAAGCCCTATGTCAATTCGTTGTAGAAACACTCAAATCGATCCGATTTTGAACCAAAAAGCCGAAACATAAATTTTACTCGAACTACACTCTAGACATGATATAAATACAATTAAACTATGTAGAAACATTCGTAATCATCCACTAAGTGAAAGCCCTAAGAATCTAGAAGCTATTAATATAAGAATCGATCGAATTGTGTCTGAAAAAGGCCCGACACGGTCGCGCTCATCCCTGAGCGCGGTCGTTCCTGACCAAGCACAGTCATGCCCCAGGTGTGGCCCGGTCGTGTTTACCGAGCAAACAAGTCTTGACCAAAAACAAACACTAGACGCGGTCGTGCCAGATACGAGCACGGTCGTGCTCTATGTCCAGAACCTAGGAAGTACCTTCTGACTCGACCACGGGCGCGCTCAGACCACCACGGTCACGCCCGGCAACGAGCGCGGTCGTGCCCTACTTGAGCACGGTCGTGCTCCTTGACCAGAAACTTTAATTTTATTATTTTCAAACTTAATTCAATATGTTTTTATTTAAACATTTCAAAACTTGTTTATAAAAATTTAAGTTATAAAATTCCAAGACCCGGGAATCATTTATAAACCAAATCTTTGATTTAGAAATTTAAAACGATTAATTCCCGATAGTTTCAAAACCGATGGAATCATGAGTTTATATAATCATTTTTATAAAACTATTTATACAAATATATATTTTGATTTAAACAAATATCGTTTATTTAAATTTTATTTAAATAAATATATATCGCTACTAATTTATTATTCCAAAACCAACCCTAAACACACAAACCACCAACGAACCCACTTTGGACACAAAATAACACAAACAGTGACACGTGTTATACCCTCATTCGATAGGTCAAACGTAGCGACCTACAACACGCTTGGTATTTTTGTTGATCTGTGCAAACTACACGCTCCAACACAAGTGAGTTACATAGCCCCTCTTTTACTCTATTTACAAACTTTTGGAGTGGAACATGCGTTCTATTTACTATGTTTACAAACTACACAATATACAATTCCACCCTACAATCATGTGTTACAATTTTGAGCTTTGTGCTTGAGTACTAGGTGTGTAGACCAACGCGCAGTTAGCCATTCACGTGCAATCATTAACTATTTTATAGCCTATAGTAAACAGTGATAGATCTATTAAGTCTGACAAACCCACCCAGGTAGGGTGACTGTTACTGCCAACACGCGTTTGTTTTGCATGCTAGTTACAAAGGTTTGATTGTACTACCAGGTCACACGATGGTATCTCTCCATAAATGCCTTAATTGCCATGTTTGTATGAATTGTATGCACACGACACCATATTCTATTACATGACACGAAAACCTATGTATTCTCACCAACTTTTTAGTTGACTTTGTTTTTAACCATGTTTCAGGTGACAATGTTTGAAGTATTACAAGCTGCTACATATAGGATTTGGACCTAGCAATTAATCTAAACTATTTATATTTTGTAATCGCTACATTTGGTTCTTGTATGGTATGAACTTGCTACGTGTAATGAAAATGAATGTTTAAATTATTCAAACTTTAGCAACCATGAGCTATGAACAGTCTGCACAGCTTCACGCCCCGACGTTTTCCGCCGTCGGTCGGGGTGTGACAGATTGGTATCAGAGCCTTGGTTATAGGGAATTAGGTTATTAGACACCATTGACCTAGACTATAACTTTAGGACACCCAACAATGCCATGCTACATGTTTTATGTGATACGTGCTATTTGCTATATGTCACATGCTTTATGTGTTAGTTATTTGATACTTAAAATGTTTAGACTACATGACTTAATAAGCATGCGTAAATAATAAATTAAAATAAATCATATCCATACCCGTATCCTAAGCCGCATATCCTCCTTAACTGCTTCTATGTCATCATCGCCATAACTTGTGGAAAAACTCATACTCGTGGACCTATGCCTATCAAAAATATTTTTCATACCCGTTAAGGTTTTAGACTCTGTTAATTATTAGAGGACACGTGCAATCTGGAAGGGTGACACCTGTATTCTGGGTTTTCTGTCTAGGAAAGCATTTCATATAAATCCCAATCAACCGAGGGATCCGTATGCTTTCCTGGGAATTCCCGGGATGAGTGTTTACCTATAGGCTAAAGCACGTCTCCTTGAAAATTATATAAGTCTAATTAACCTTAATATGTCATTGTGTTCAAGTAGAAATGTGATTACTTGAAAACAATCCGAACTATGAAATAAATGTGTTATTATTCCTCCTATCCTAAATTTCAACGGATTTTTATAAATTCTCACAACACTTTTGTATCATTCTCTTTTTATAGAATGCCTCCTCGTCGTAACATCAACCGCAACAACACCGACAACGCCAACGATAGCACCAACACCAATACCAGCAATGCCAACAACAACAATAATACCGACCTTGCTGCTCTCCTCACTCAGCTGGTAACTCAACTAACTCAAGCCAATAACAACAACAATGGGAACGCCAGTGGTAGTGCTAATACTGGTGGTGGCGGTGGTGCCAACCCGCCACAATGTACCTTCAAGCATTTCAACTCTTGCAATCCCCTGAAGTTTTATGGTACCGAAGGAGCCACGGGACTCCTTCAATGGTTCGAAAGTATTGAGGGCACCTTCCTCAATAGTGACTGTCCGGACAATCTGCGTGTCCGCCATGCCACTAGTGTCTTCCAAAAACGGGCACTAACCTGGTGGAATGGGGAAAAGAGAACAAGGGGAGTAGAAGTAGCAATGGCTCTGCCATGGGATGAGCTGAAAAGGATCATGACCGAGGAATTCTGTCCTCGAAATGAGATGAAGAAACTGGAAGCGGAATTTTGGGATCTTACCCAAGATAGCGGTGAAAGCTTGGCGTACACTAACCGTTTCCACGAACTCAGCATGCTGGTACCGCACATGGTTACACCTTTGTCTAGGTGTATTGAAAAATATATCGGTGGTCTACCGAGACAAATCCAGGACACTGTTCTGGGAAGAAATCCTGCAACCCTAGAAGATGCTATTCGTCTAGCTGCCACACTGATCGATAATCACGTTAAAGCATGTACTCTTACCAAAAAGGGGGCCAAGAAAGTTTCTGACACCACAACTCCTCCTACTCATGTCAAAGAAGTTCAAAACGAACAGTATCGAAACACCAGGAAGATAAAGGCGAAGAATTTTGCAATAGTCACTCCAGCCGCCCCAATTAATCAAGTTGCACCCTTGGCTCAAAATCCAGCCAAGAAAGCTTATGGAGGTACCTACCCACTCTGCAACAACTGCAACTATCATCACCCACAAACTGTCCCATGTCGCCTTTGCAATCATTGTGGGAAACTTGGCCATACGACCAATATCTTCCGACAAAAGGCACTTACTACTCAAGCCAACCCGGTTAATCAACCCGGAGCTAATCAAGTGGTTCCAATCAATGCAAATGGACGGGCATGCTATGAATGTGGCAACCCGAACCACTTCCGGAACCAATGTCCAAAGCTTGTGAACAATAATCAGGGCGGAGCTCGTGGGCGTGCTTTCAACATCAACGCCAATGAAGCTCAAGCCAACGATCATGTGGTCAACGATACGTTTCTTGTAAATAAACAATTTGCATCTATACTATTTGATACCGGAGCCGATAAGAGTTTTGTGTCACTTAACTTTGAACCTTTACTTGCAAAAACACGATCCAAACTTGAGAAAACCTTCACCGCTGAAGTAGCGGATGGAAACACCATCACTATTGACTCCATCATTCATGACTGCTCACTAGAACTCAATGGTCACACGTTTCCAGTCAACCTTATACCAATGCCATTGGGAAGCTTTGACGTCATCATCGGCATGGATAGGTTATCTAAAAACCATGCCGAGGTCATGTGCTTTGAAAAGTACATCCGAGTACCTCTTCCATCGGGAGACATATTGAAAGTCTTTGGCGAGAAACCCTGCAAAGGACTCAAACTGATGTCATGCATAACTGCCCAGAAATACATTCGAAAGAAGTGCATGGTTTTCCTAGCTCATGTGATTCAAAAAGAAGACAAGGAGAGAAGAATAGAAGATATTCCCATCATTCGGGAGTTTCCCGAAGTCTTTCCCGGTGACTTACCCGGACTTCCACCTATTCGGGAAGTAAAGTTTCGAATCGATCTTATACCCGGAGCAAACCCTGTGGCTAAAGCTCCATACCGGCTTGCACCTTCTGAATTGCAAGAACTTGCAAGTCAACTTCAAGAACTCGCTGACAAAGGTTTCATACGGCCAAGTCATTCACCGTGGGGTGCACCAGTCTTGTTTGTTAAAAAGAAGGATGGTTCATTCCGCATGTGTATTGACTATCGAGAGCTCAACAAGCTTACAATCAAAAACCGCTACCCGTTACCTAGGATTGACGACCTCTTCGATAAACTCCAAGGTTCAACTTGTTTCTCAAAGATTGATCTTCGATCTGGTTATCACCAACTGCGTGTACGAGAAGAGGATATCCCCAAGACCGCCTTCCGAACAAGATATGGTCATTACGAGTTCACGGTTATGCCTTTTGGGCTGACCAATGCACCTGCTGTCTTTATGGATCTCATGAACCGCATGTGCAAACCATACCTTGACAAATTCGTGATCGTTTTCATCGATGACATCTTGATCTATTCCAAGACTGAGGAAGAACATGAACAGCACCTTAGACTGATTTTGGATCTCCTGAGAACCGAACAATTATACGCCAAGTTCTCCAAATGTGAATTTTGGCTAAAGGAGGTTAAATTTTTGGGTCAAGTTATCAACAATAGGGGAATTCATGTCGACCCTGCCAAGATCGAAGCTGTCAAGAATTGGAGTGCTCCTCAAACCCCTACCGAGGTTCGTTCGTTTCTTGGTTTAGCGGGTTATTACCGAAGGTTCATTTCTAATTTCTCCAAGATTGTTGTTCCCCTCACCGCCTTGACACATAAAGGTAAACCTTATGAATGGGGGCCAAAACAAGAAGAAGCTTTCCAAACTCTTAAACAAAAATTATGTGATGCTCCTATTTTGACTCTTCCAGAAGGAAACGATGATCTAGTCGTCTACTACGATGCCTCTAACCTAGGCCTTGGTTGTGTTCTCATGCAACGAGGCAAGGTAATCGCTTATGCATCAAGGCAACTCAAGATCCATGAAAAGAACTATACGACGCACGATCTGGAGCTAGGTGCAGTCATATTTGCCTTGAAGATTTGGAGACATTATCTATATGGCACGAAATGTGTGGTATTTACCGACCACAAAAGCCTCCAACACATCTTCAATCAAAAAGAACTCAACATGAGGCAACGACGTTGGGTTGAACTACTCAATGACTACGATTGCGAGATTCGTTATCATCCCGGTAAGGCTAATGTTGTAGCCGATGCGCTGAGCCGTAAAGAACGCGTCATGCTCCAAAGTGTCAAGATTCATTCCGACATTCAAACCCGTATTCTAGCAGCTCAACACGTCTCGATTACCGAGGGCAATATGTATGAGGAAATGTCGTGTGGTGCTGAATTCCAACTAGAGACTAAAAACAATGGCTTGCTTTATTTCTTGGATCGTATTTGGGTTCCCAACCGCAATGATCTCCGGGAATTCCTCATGACTGAAGCACACAAGTCTCGGTATTCTATCCATCCCGGTGCGGATAAAATGTATCACAATCTTCGACCACAATATTGGTGGCCTGGTATGAAGAAAGACATTGCACTCTATGTTGCAAAATGCCTAACCTGCTCTAAAGTCAAAGCCGAACATCAACGTCCTTCCGGTTTACTTGAACAACCGGAAATCCCCGTGTGGAAATGGGAAAATCTAGCCATGGACTTCATTACTAAACTCCCCCGTACTTCAAACGGCTATGATAGCATTTGGGTAATCATTGACCGTCTCACAAAGTCCGCACACTTCCTGCCCATCCGTGAAGACTATCGGGTTGAGAAATTGGCCCGAATCTACATTAACGAAATTGTGAGTCGACACGGCATACCTTTGAACATAATCTCCGACAGAGATGCTCGTTTCACTTCCAGATTTTGGCAATCTCTGCAAAAGGCACTTGGCACACGATTGGATTTAAGCACAGCCTACCATCCCCAAACTGATGGCCAGACTGAACGAACAATCCAAACCCTCGAAGACATGCTGAGAGCCTGTGTCATAGACTTTGGTGGCAATTGGGATTCACATCTAGCACTTATTGAATTCTCCTACAATAACAGCTACCACACCAGCATCAACATGGCTCCATTCGAAGCTCTTTATGGTCGCAAATGCCGTTCTCCTATCTGTTGGAACGACATTGGTGAAGCACAAATCACCGGTCCCGAGTTAATTCAGGAAACATCCAACAAAATCCTTCAAATCCGTGACAACATCAGAGTAGCGAGAAGTCGACAAAAGAGCTATGCCGACAAGCGACGAAAACCCTTGGAATTCCAAGTGGGTGACCTTGTGCTTCTCAATGTATCCCCTTGGAAGGGTGTGATCCGCTTTGGAAAGAAAGGCAAACTAGCACCTCGTTACGTAGGCCCGTTCAAGATCCTTGAAAGAATCGGGAAAGTGGCTTACAAACTTGAGCTACCTCCAGCACTCAACAATGTTCATCCAACCTTCCACGTGTCCAACCTGAAGAAATGTCTGGCTGATGAGAACCTCCACATACCTCTTGACGACGTGCGCAATGATAAAACGATGCACTTTGTCGAGAAACCGGTGGAAATCATGGACCGTGAGATCAAGCAACTCAAACGCAGCCGCATTCCTATAGTCAAAGTCCGTTGGGATTCTAAACGTGGTCCTGAGTTTACTTGGGAACGTGAAGACCAAATGAAACTCAAGTATCCTCACCTATTCACCAATTCTGCAGCCTCAACTAGTTGAATTTCGGGACGAAATCCCCTCAACAAGGGGAGACTGTAACATTTCTGATTTTCATCATGTAATCGTTTGATTTCAATAAACAAACACATTTCAGTTTCGATTCGTGTACAAACAAACTACGATGCAGTTACATATACAAACTATTCTATTACAATAACAAATTAAACAAAAACGCAATTATCTCACAAGCCCCGAGGACCAAAACTGACAAAACTCAAAAACTACAAAACTAGGCAAGCACGGTTGCGCCTAGGACTAGGCACGGTCGCGTCTGCCGACCTAAGCACGGTCGCGCCTAAAGTAGACACGGTCGCGCTGATGAACCCACTTGACTGCAGAAAGTCAAACCATACCATACCTTCTGAATTCGAGAAAAATTAAAATAAAGAAAAGCCGGTCTTCGCGCGTCAGACCATACTCGACTGAAATTCGTCTAAAACACGCATCAATTGTCGTCCAATTTGCACAATTAATTAATCCCATTCACACCACAACCGAGCCTCTCAAATTCGTCGATATAGAGTCAGTTGCACGCTTCCTACACCCTCATATACACCCACTCAATCTCTCAGAACTCTCACTCGACGCTCACAACACCTCTGTCGTCCGATTGATCGCCAAGAAACGAAGCCGCTCGACCCGTAGCCGACCGCATTCAATTGCCCACTTTCAACAAGTAAGTAACACGTCTTCAGCTTTGTATCTATCTCTACTACGAAAGCCCTATGTCAATTCGTTGTAGAAACACTCAAATCGATCCGATTTTGAACCAAAAAGCCGAAACATAAATTTTACTCGAACTACACTCTAGACATGATATAAATACAATTAAACTATGTAGAAACATTCGTAATCATCCACTAAGTGAAAGCCCTAAGAATCTAGAAGCTATTAATATAAGAATCGATCGAATTGTGTCTGAAAAAGGCCCGACACGGTCGCGCTCATCCCTGAGCGCGCTCGTGCCTGACCAAGCACAGTCGTGCCCCAGGTGTGGCCCGGTCGTGTTTACCGAGCAAACAAGTCTTGACCAAAAACAAACACTAGACGCGGTCGTGCCAGATACGAGCACGGTCGTGCTCTATGTCCAGAACCTAGGAAGTACCTTCTGACTCGACCACGGGCGCGCTCAGACCACCACGGTCACGCCCGGCAACGAGCGCGGTCGTGCCCTACTTGAGCACGGTCGTGCTCCTTGACCAGAAACTTTAATTTTATTATTTTCAAACTTAATTTAATATGTTTTTATTTAAACATTTCAAAACTTGTTTATAAAAATTTAAGTTATAAAATTCCAAGACCCGGGAATCATTTATAAACCAAATCTTTGATTTAGAAATTTAAAACGATTAATTCCCGATAGTTTCAAAACCGATGGAATCATGAGTTTATATAATCATTTTTATAAAACTATTTGAACAAATATATATTTTGATTTAAACAAATATCGTTTATTTAAATTTTATTTAAATAAATATATATCGCTACTAATTTATTATTCCAAAACCAACCCTAAACACACAAACCACCAACGAACCCACTTTGGACACAAATTAACACAAACAGTGACACGTGTTATACCCTCATTCGATAGGTCAAACGTAGCGACCTACAACACGCTTGGTATTTTTGTTGATCTGTGCAAACTACACGCTCCAACACAAGTGAGTTTCATAGCCCCTCTTTTACTCTATTTACAAACTTTTGGGGTGGAACATGCGTTCTATTTACTATGTTTACAAACTACACAATATACAATTCCACCCTACAATCATGTGTTACAATTTTGAGCTTTGTGCTTGAGTACTAGGTGTGTAGACCAACGCGCAGTTAGCCATTCACGTGCAATCATTAACTATTTTATAGCCTACAGTAAACAGTGATAGATCTATTGAGTCTGACAAACCCACCCAGGTAGGGTGACTGTTACTGCCAACACGCGTTTGTTTTGCATGCTAGTTACAAAGGTTTGATTGTACTACCAGGTCACACGATGGTATCTCTCCATAAATGCCTTAATTGCCATGTTTGTATGAATTGTATGCACACGACACCATATTCTATTACATGACACGAAAACCTATGTATTCTCACCAACTTTTTAGTTGACTTTGTTTTTAACCATGTTTCAGGTGACAATGTTTGAAGTATTACAAGCTGCTACATATAGGATTTGGACCTAGCAATTAATCTAAAATATTTATATTTTGTAATCGCTACATTTGGTTCTTGTATGGTATGAACTTGCTACGTGTAATGAAAATGAATGTTTAAATTATTCAAACTTTAGCAACCATGAGCTATGAACAGTCTGCACAGCTTCACGCCCCGACGTTTTCCGCCGTCGGTCGGGGTGTGACAAATTACATGCTATAGAGTTACAATAAACACACACACACACACACATATATATATATATATATATATATATATATATATATATATATATATATATAAACAACCATAGATATAGACATATTCATAGTACTAACCAAACCTTAGTAACATAGTTATTTGAATGATGTGGATATTTAACATTTTATATTTTAAACTATTCCAAATTTTAATTAAACCTAAAAGTGTTTCATAAACTTTATAAAAATAAAATTTTAGTTTTACATTTGTAATGTTTTAAAACCAATTAAAGAGGTTTAAACCTCCCCCTTTATGTGATTAAACCCCAAACTTGAACCCAGACCTCCTAAATTTGATCTTGTTCTTGACCTTAACCACCCCCCCCCCCCCCGTTCAGTTGACTTTCAAAGTCAACAAACCAAAACCCGGCTTCAACATCAACCTAAACAAGGCTGTAATCAACCACAATTCGTATGGGACGAGTACACGACCAAAGCCAAGTGCCCATAACGGATTAATTTTACTAGAATCATGCCTGAGTTCAAATTCAAAACCTAAACTGTTGAGTTTGACTTTCAAGAGTCAAACCTAGCCAAATTCAGTTTCAGTCTTCAGATTTAATTGTGTTTAATGGCCTCAGATCAAGGGTACATGTTACACAAACGTTTTCTAACTCAAATGATTATCGAATTTATAAGGAATCAAACGAATTAACTCTATAATCACATCCGTATCCGTTTCAAACAAATTCGAATCAAATTGAACGATTCTTCTAAACTGAGGCATACAATTCATTCACACACTCGCGAAACCACTTTCAAACTCTCTAAACCCTCACACATTCGGCATTTCACCTCTAGACCTCAATCGAGAACCAAGGACACTCGATTCAAAGTTCAGCCGTTGGAACTCATTGTTTCACCAAATCAGGTAAGGTTTGCGTCTTTTAATTCATAATTAGATGCTAATCAATATGCCTCTACCAATTCTTGAAGATAGAGGGTATCAGACTCCATTGCATGATTAGGGTTCTTGACCATTTGTGCGAACCTGATTTGGAGATTAAATCCTTGATTTAATAAACACATAAATATTTCTGGTTTTCATATATTACCAGCGAAACCACCTTGTCCGGCCGGTAAGTCACGCACCGCCGAACTAGGTGGCGTGGGTTCGAAACCCAAAACCCAACGGATTTTTTCTCTGTTTTTGCGCGGTTACTTGCCTAGAACCCGGTCTCCTCACATACCTGGTTTATCATTTAAAGAACCGGCTATCTAACACCAGACCCTCCCTAGTCTAGTGGTTACGCCCCTTTTGTTCTCCTTCGGCCAGACCCGGGTTCGAGTCCCGTGGTCAGATTTGTTTTTAACTTCTTTTTAAAAATTAATTTCTAAACCAAATTTCTTTATAAAAACCAAACTTGTTTTAATATTATAAATGACTAGTTTTAAGTGAAAACCATTATTTGTTAATAATTGGTTTAAAACCCTAATAAAACACAAAAATTATTTAAAGTAATTAATCTTTCTTCTAACAAACTAATGTATTTTTTTAACCCGCACCTTGTTAAGAAAATGTAATAACTCTTTATTACATTTTGTTCTATAAAACATTAAACGTAAAAACTCATTATTTGGTTCAAGGATAAATTAAGGTTAATTATTTATCCAAGTTAAAACTTATATTTTGAAAGAAAATTTAGTTTTATTTGTTTATTCACATCATTAAACTATTTACTATTTTAAACCTTGGTTTAATTTCTAAAATAAATTAGTCAATGTTTTTCTTTTGAAACCCTAGTTTACATAATCACTAGATTAAATAAATAAGTTCCTACTTATTTATCCAATTATCCACTTGTTTAAACTTATTATTATTTTGTAATCATGAAGTGGACTTTCAAAGTCAACAAACCAAAATCCGGCTTCAAAATCAACCTAAACAAGGCTGTAATCAACCACAATTCGTACGGGACGAGTACACGACCAAAACCAAGTGCCCATAATGGATTAATTTTACTAGAATCGTGCCTGAGTTCAAATTCAAAACCCAAACTGTCAAGTTTGTCTTTCCAGAGTCAAACCTAGCCAAATTCAGTTTCAATCTTTGGATTTAATTGTGTTTAATGGCCTTAGATCATGCGTACATGTTACACGAATGTTTTCTAACTCAAATGATTATCTATTTTGTGAGGAATCAAACGAATTAACTCTATAATCACATCCGTATCCGTTTCAAACAAATTTGAATCAAATTAAACGATTCTGCTAAAATTAAGGCATACAATTCATTCACACACTCGCGACACCACTTTCAAACTCTCTAAACCCTCAAACATTCAGCATTTCACCTCTAGACCTCAATCGAGCACCAAGGACACCCGATTCAAAGTTCCAGCCGTTGGAACTCATTGTTTCACCAAATCAGGTACGGTTTGCGTCTTTTAATTCGTAATTAGATGCTAATCAATATCCCTCTATCAATTCTTGATGATAGAGGGTACCAGACTCCATTGCAAGACTAGGGTTCTTGACCATTTGCGCGAACCTGATTTGGAGATTAAATCCTTGATTTAATAAACACATAAATATTTCTAGTTTTCGTATATTACCAACGAAACCACCTGGTCCGGCCGGTAAGTCACTGCACCGCCGAACCAGGTGGCGTGGGTTCGAAACCCACAACCCAATGGATTCTTTCTCTGTTTTTACGCGGTTACTTGCCTAGAACCCGGTCACCTCACAGACCTGGTATATTGTCACACCCCAACCGACGGTGGAATACGTCGGGGCGGATATGTAGACTGTTCAAAAGCTCAAGGTTTGCTAATGTTTAAATATTTAAACAACCAACTTCATATCATAAATAATCATGAATCCAACAATACAAGGAAAATAGAAATACATAAATAGTTTCTTTAAATTAGATTCTAGGTCCTCGGTCCTAAGTGAAGCAACTTGTACTTATTCTCAAGCATTAGTACCTGAAACATGATGAAAACAAGGTCAACTAAAAAGTTGGTGAGCATACATAGGTTTTAACACACAACCAAACTTAAAGTGTTTTATACAATTCATACGATATACGTGTATAAGCCAATTATGGAGAATCTATAGTTAAACTGAGTGTGTACAATCAAACCTTGTGACTGAGGCATAATACGCAAGTTACCCTTATGTAAAGTCGGTAACAAACACCCTAACCGGGTGGGTTTGTCAAACACAATAGATCTATCAATGTTAACCGTTGGCTTGTACGGAGTTAATGATTGTACTAATGTCATGTATATGTAGTCTTAACTCATAGCATTCAAGCATAAAGCACATAACACATAATATCATATTATTGAATTGTATTTAAGTCTATGCAAAAAGTTTCAAAAAGTAAATCATGTTTCACCCCAAAAGTATAAAATGAAAAAAGGGGCTATGTAAACTCACTTGTATATGTTGAGTGGATAGCACAAGCAAATATGAAGCACAAGTGATTCTCAAATCACAAGTTAACCTAGTGTGAAAAGTATGATCTTGGATTAATAATATGCACAAAGTCTAAGGATAAGTCTAATATTCATCAGGTCTTGTTATGTGAGAAATTATATAAAGTTTGTGTTATTTTATGTAGAACAATATGAGGGGTCAAAAGTTTGGTATAAACTTGTAAGTTCAAAGTGTAATATGACACTATTATTTTAGGGTTTATATTTAAATGATTAATATTTTTTTTATTTATTTAAAAATAATATTTTTTTGTTAAAAAGTAATGTAATTAAAAAAAATCTATTTATTTATTTGTTTATTTACGACAAAGTGTCAAAATATGTTAATACAAGTTAAAAGAGAACCCTAGGTGAATTTATTATTGTATAATGTTTTAAATTCATTTATTTATTTATTTATTTATTGTTAAAGTATAAAATAAATAAATAAAAATGAAGTTCATATGTGTGTGTGTATATATATATATATATATATATATATATATATATATAAAAGAAAAACAATTGATTGAAAAAATGTGTATTTTTTTCTTTATATAAAAATTTCTTGTCAAAAATATTTATAAACTAGGAAATTTAATTATTTAAAATATAATTTTTTTAAATAATTAAAATGAGGTTTTAAACATTCTAATTTGTAAAAATAGCTATTTTAGGTCAAAAATTGCAAACTCTTATTGTGTTATGTTTTTAATAATGTATAGTTTATAAAAATAATTTTTATAACAAGTTTAGGTTGTTAAAAATTGACTTTAAAAAGAAAACAGACCACCCGGTTCGAACCCGGGTGGTTTCTGTGTGAGGCAGCCGTCTCAACCACTGGACCAGGGGACTAAACCATGGTATGGAACCGGTTTGATTTGTATATAACCAATTCAGTACAAGGGGCCGGGTCTGGCTTTAAGTCACGCACAAAAAGGACCGGTTATGTGGGTTTCGAACCCATGCCACTCGGTCCAATGGTGCAAGGTCTTAACCAGTTGGACCAAGTGGTTTCGCTGGTATAAATTAATGTGTAAAAAAAACTTAAATGCATTGAACCATTTAAATCGCAATTCCCTTTTAAAATCGTATGAATAAGTTCAGAGAATTTCTAGAAATTGAACCTGATTTGGATTGTTGTTTTGTAAAGTGATAAGGGGCTTTCGATAAGTGGTTAAAAGCGAAACGAACGATGTAAACCATACCTGTGATGGTTGCGTAACGAAGCCTGACGACTAAACGGACAGAGGAGATGTTTAGGGTGCTAGATCGATGAACAGGGATGGAATGAAACTCAAATGAGGGTTGGGGGAGATTATATGAAGTCGTGCGAAGGTCCAAAGTGTTAACGTATTATTCGATTGACAGGTTTACGGGTGACAGCTATGACTCCAATTACGCGTTAATCTGGTTGTAATCGACTGAATTGGTTCGTGTAATGGGTTTAGGTACATGCACGGTCAGTCATGGAATGATTTATGGGAGTCAATTGCATTAAATTTCTGGTTTTGGAAAGGATTGAGACGCGGTTTGACTAATCCGAGTCAAATTCTTTCAAATTTTAATTGGCCGCGTGATTGAACGAATTGGGTTGTCGTTTGGGTCTGGATTGGGCCGATTTTTTGATTGTACACGAGATAGGACTTTACGATACTCGATTAGATGCATTTCGTGGTTCGGATTGAAGGGATTCGGCCCTGTTTGACTTTTGAAAGTCAAACAGGTCGTTTTCCTTGGGAGTCATGGTTAAATTTTGACTTTCATGAGTCAAACCATTTACATTTACTAGTTCAAGATTCAAGGCTCGAGGGTTCAATTTTTTAGGCGATTTGGGGTTCAAATTGTGTATGGTTACGTGTACGTATATATTTATATGTATGTATTTATAGGTACTTTGGGAAAGTGTCGAGATAACATATGAGAAATTCCACGTGTTAGAGTTCAAATGGTTTGTACAAATAATATAAAACATTGCACTAGAACGGGTTTGAACGTGTTACATTGAAGCACAATTAAGAAAAAAAATCAGAAAGGTCACAGCATCCCCATGTTGAGGGGATTTCATCCCGAAATTTAGCTAGTCGAGGCTACTGAATCAGAAAAGAGGTGTGGATACTTAAGCTTCATTTGATCCTCACGTTCCCAAGTGAACTCAAGACCACTCTTAAAATCCCAATGAACTTTGACAATAGGAATACGGCTTCTCTTGAGTTGCTTGATCTCACGATCCATGATCTCCACCGCTCTCTCAAAGAAGTGCATCGTTTCGTCAATGTGCACGTCATCAAGAGGTATATGGAGGTTCTCATCAGCAAGACATTTCTTTAGGTTGGACACGTGAAAAGTAGGATGTACATTAGCAAGTGATAGAGGTAATTCGAGTTTGTAAGCTACTTTCCCGATCCTTTCGAGGATCTTAAATGGACCCACATAGCGAGGTGATAGTTTACCCTTCTTCCTGAAGCGGATCACCCCCTTCCAAGGAGATACCTTTAGAAGTACAAGATCACCGACTTGGAATTCCAAGGGTTTACGTCTCTTGTCGGCATAGCTCTTTTGCCGACTCCATGCTACTTGAATGTTTTTGCGGATCTGAAGGATCTTGTCGGACGTTTCTTGGATTAATTCGGGACCGGTGATTTGTGGCTCACCAATCTCGTTCCAACAGATAGGAGAGCGACACTTCCGACCATAGAGAGCTTCAAATGGAGCCATGTTGATGCTTGTGTGGTAGCTATTGTTGTAAGAGAACTCAATGAGGGATAGATATGAATCCCAATTGCCACCAAAATCAATTACACAAGCTCTAAGCATATCCTCGAGCGTCTGGATTGTTCGCTCGGTCTGGCCATCAGTTTGGGGATGGTAAGCCATGCTTAAATCCAAGCGTGTACCAAGAGCAGTTTGGAGAGACTGCCAAAAGCAGGAGGTGAAACGAGCATCCCTATCAGGGAATATGTTAAGTGGGACCCCGTGACGACTCACAATTTCGTCAATGTAGATTCGGGCTAATTTCTCTACCCGATAGTCTTCTTGGATGGGTAGAAAGTGAGCAGATTTGGTGAGACGGTCAATGATCACATAAATGCTATCATAACCGCTAGAAGTACGAGGGAGTTTGGTAATGAAATCCATGGCTAGGTTCTCCCATTTCCATACAGGGATTTCCGGTTGCTCAAGCAAACCAGAAGGACGTTGATAGCTTTGACTTTAGAACAAGTTAGACATTTTGCAAAATAAAGTGCAATGTCTTTCTTCATTCCGGGCCACCAGTATTGTTGGTGAAGACCCTTGTACATTTTATCCGCCCCGGGATGGACGGAGTAACGAGTTTTGTGTGCCTCATTCATAAGGACTGCGTGATGGTTATCACGATCGGGGACCCAGATACGATTCAAGTAATAGAGGAGGCCATTAGGTTTGGTTTCTAATAGGAGTTCAACAACACATGACATTTCGTTATACAGATTACCCTCGGTGACCGAGACGTGTTGAGCTTCTAAGATGCGATTTTGAATATCGGTTTGAATCCTAACACAATGAAGCATAACGTGGTCCTTACAACTCAAGGCATCAGCCACAACATTCGCTTTACCGGGATAGTACCGAATCTCGCAGTCGTAGTCGTTAAGGAGATCGACCCAACGTCGTTGCCTCATGTTGAGTTCTTTTTTATTGAAGATGTGTTGGAGACTTTTGTGGTCAGTGAACAGCACACATTTCGTGCCATAGAGATAATGCTGCCAAATCTTTAATGCGAAGACGACCGCACCCAACTCAAGATCGTGCGTCGTATAATTCTTTTCGTGAATTTTAAGTTGTTTTGATGCATAAGCGATCACCTTGCCCCGTTGCATGAGAACACAACCAAGACCTTGGTTTGATGCATCACAGTAGACAACCAGATCATCGTTGCCATCAGGAAGAGTGAGAATAGGAGCATTGCACAATTTTTGCTTGAGGAGTTGGAAGGCTTCGTCTTGCTTTGGTCCCCACTCATAGTGTTTACCTTTGTGGGTCAAGGCCGTGAGAGGGACAGCAATCTTGAAAAAGTTTGAGATGGAACGACGGTAATAACCAGCAAGACTAAGAAATGAACGAACTTCGGTAGGGGTCTTAGGGGTACTCCAATTCTTAATGGCTTCGATCTTTGCGGGATCAACATGAATTCCCTTTTCGTTGACAATATGACCCAAAAATTGAACTTCCTTTAGCCAAAATTCACACTTGGAGAACTTAGCATATAGTTGTTCTTTTCTTAAAAGGTCTAAAACCAACTTAAGGTGTTGTTCATGATCTAATTTGGTCTTGGAGTAGATCAAGATGTCGTCAATGAAAACGATCACGAATTTATCTAGGTATGGTTTGAATACGCGATTCATGAGATCCATGAAAACCGCGGGGGCATTGGTTAGCCCAAAAAGCAAAACCATAAATTCGTAGTGACCGTATCTTGTACGAAAGGCGGTCTTTGGAATATCCTCCTCTTGCACACGAAGTTGGTGATATCCGGATCGAAGATCAATCTTCGAGAAGTAGGTGGAACCTTGGAGTTGATCAAAGAGATCATCAATCCTAGGCAAAGGATAACGGTTCTTGATGGTAAGTTTGTTGATTTCGTGGTAGTCAATACACATCCGGAATGAGCCATCTTTCTTCTTCATGAATAGGACGGGTGCACCCCATCGTGAATGACTGGGATGAATGAAACCTTTATCGGAAAGTTCTTGGAGCTGACTTGCAAGTTCTTGCATTTCAGAAGGTGCTACACGGTATGGAGCTTTAGCCACAGGATTAGCTCCGGGTACAAGGTCGATACGAAACTCTACTTGACGAACAGGTGGAAGACCGAATAGATCTTCAGGAAATACTTCTGGAAAGTTACAAATGATGGGGATGTCTTGAATACTCTTCTCTTGGTCCTTCTTTTGAACGATATGGGCTAAAAAGGCCACATACTTCTTTCGTAAGTACTTTCGGGCCGTAGTGCACGACATGAGCTTAAGCCCACTACATGGTTTCTCACCAAAGACTTTTAATGTATCACCCGAGGGGAGAGGAATTCGGATGCACTTCTCGAAACAAACGACGTCGACATGATGACTAGATAGACAATCCATGCCTATGATGATGTCAAAGCTTCCCAATTGCATAGGTATGAGGTTGACGGGAAAGGAATATTCATTAAGCTCGATGAAACAATCGCGGATAATGGAGTCAATGATGATGGGGTTTCCATCCGCTACTTCAACGGTAAACATTCTCTCTAACTTAGTTCGTGTTTTAGCAAGCAAAGGTTCAAAATTAAGTGAAACAAAACTCTTATCGGCACCGGTATCAAAAAGTATGGAAGCATATTGGTTATTAACGAGGAACGTACCGTTGACCACATCATTGTTGGTCTGGGCTTCATTAGCATTTATGTTGAAAGCACGCCCTCTAGCTCCACCTTGATTGGTAAGTTTTGGCATCGGTTTCGGAAGTGGTTTGGGTTACCACATTTAAAGCAAGCATTCCCATTAGTGATAGTTGGAACCCTTTTGTTTCCCTGGTTGGCTGTATTGTCGGGTGGTTTGACTTTGCGGGTGTTGGCTAAATGCCCATATCTTCCACAGCTGGCACATATCCGACACGGTAGATTTGGGAAGTGATGGTAATTGCACGTGCTGCACAAAGGGCTGCTGCCCACATAATGCTTCTTGGCTGGATTCTGAGTCATAGGAGCAACCTGATTAAACTGGGGCAGCTGGGGTAACAACAGCAAAGTTCCTAGTCTTTCGTTTCTTGTTGTTGGAAAAAGGTTCGAGTTTGATCCCTTTGTAGGGCTCAGAAGGTGTTGCCGTGTCTAGGGCTTTCTTGGCACCCTTCCTTGTTAACGTACCCGCCTTTACATGGTTATCGGTTAATGTGGCGGATAGGCGGATGGCATCTTCAAGGGTAGTTGGGTTTCTCCCTAAAACAGTGTCTTGAATCTTCATCGGCAGACCACCGATGTATTTTTCAATACTCCGAGCCAAAGGTGTGACCATATGGGGTACTAGAAGACTTAGCTCATGGAAATGGGCGGTGTAGGCTAAACTTTCACCACTATCTTGGGCAAGATCCCAAAATTCGGCCTCTAACTTCTTCATTTCATTGCGAGGACAGAACTCCTCGGTCATGAGCCGTTTGACCTCATCCCATGGCAAGGCCATTGCCACATCTATGCCCCTATTCCTCTTTTCATCATTCCACCAAGTGAGCGCTCGTTTTTGGAAGACACTGGTGGCATAGCGGACCCGGAGGATGTCGGGACAATCGCTGTTGAGAAAAGTGCTTTCAATGCTCTCGAACCATTGCAAAAGACCCGTGGCTCCTTCAGTGCCATAAAACTTAGTGGGGTTGCACGAGTTAAAGTGCTTGAAAGTACATGGGGGTGGGTTGGCACCACCACCACCATCGTTATCACTACCACTAGAGCCCCATTAGCCTGGGTGAGTTGGTTCTCAAGTTGAGTGAGAAGAGCAGCAAGGTCATTGTTGGTCTCGTTGGCATGACGGGGAGGCATGCTATAGATTTAAACAAAACAGTGAGAGGTGTAAGAATTTTTGAAAGTTGATTGAATTTAAAGGGGATAAGATAATAAAATAAATAAATCGTAGTTTGGATTGTACTCGAATAGTGACATAATCACTTGAATACTATGACACATTAAGGTTAATTAAACTCATATAACTTTCAAGGAGACATGCTTTAGCCTATAAGTAAAAACTCATCCCGGGAGTTTCCAGGAAAGCATATGGATCCCTCGGTTGATTGGTATTTATATGAAATGCTTTCCTAGACAGAAAACTTGCACATGTCCTCTACTAGTTAACAAAGTTTAAAACCCTAACGAGGTGTAAAAAAAAACGTTTTATGACGTTCCACATGCTATGATGATGATGACTTTAGAGAATGATTGAGGCTTAGGGTAAGGGAAAAGGTATTATTATTTTGAATTTATTATTTAGATAACTCCTAACAAGTAATGGGGTCTAGCAAATAATCATATAGCACATAGCATGTAGCATATCATATAATCATAGAACATGGCAATAATGGGTGTCCTAAGGTTATAGTCTAGGTCAAAGGTATCTAATAACCTAATTCCCTCTAACCAAGGCTCTGATACCAATCTGTCACACCCCAACCGACGGCAGAATACGTCGGGGCGGATATGTAGACTGCTCAAAAGCTCAAGGTTTGCTAAAGTTTAAATATTTAAACAACCAACTTCATATCATAAATAATCATGAATCCAACAATACAAGGAATATAGAAATACATAAATAGTTTCTTTAAAATAGATTCTAGGTCCTCGGTCCTAAGTGAAGTAACTTGTACTTATTCTCAAGGATTAGTACCTGAAACATGATGAAAACAAGGTCAACTAAAAAGTTGGTGAGCATACATAGGTTTTAACACACAACCAAACTTAAAGTGTTTTATACAATTCATACGATATACGTGTATAAGCCAATTATGGAGAATCTATAGTTAAACTGAGTGTGTACAATCAAACCTTGTGACTGAGGCATAATACGCAAGTTACCCTTATGTAAAGTCGGTAACAAACACCCTAACCGGGTGGGTTTGTCAAACACAATAGATCTATC
The DNA here is from genome assembly GCA_023525975.1 of Smallanthus sonchifolius. Classification (NCBI taxonomy): domain Eukaryota; kingdom Viridiplantae; phylum Streptophyta; class Magnoliopsida; order Asterales; family Asteraceae; genus Smallanthus; species Smallanthus sonchifolius. Next base: position 56,798,846 of record CM042021.1, read on the forward strand.
AATGTTAACCGTTGGCTTGTACGGAGTTAATGATTGTACTAATGTCATGTATATGTAGTCTTAACTTATAGCATTCAAGCATAAAACACATAACACATAATATCATATTATTGAATTGTATTTAAGTCTATGCAAAAAGTTTCAAAAAGTAAATCATGTTTCACCCCAAAAGTATAAAATGAAAAAGGGGCTATGTAAACTCACTTGTATATGTTGTGTGGATAGCACGAGCAAATATGAAGCACAAGTGATTCTCAAATCACAAGTTAACCTAGTGTGAAAAGTATGATCTTGGATTAATAATATGCACAAAGTCTAAGGATAAGTCTAATTTTCATCGGGTCTTGGGATGTGAGAAATTGTATAAAGTTTGTGTTATTTTATGTAGAACAATATGAGGGGTCAAAAGTTTGGTAAAAACTTGTAAGTTCAAAGTGTAATATGACACTATTATTTTAGGGTTTATAATTAAATAAATAAAATTCTTTTTATTTATTTAAAAATAATATTTTTTGTTAAAAAGTAATGTAATTGAAAAAAATCTATTTATTTATTTGTTTATTTACGACAAAGTGTCAAAATATGTTAATACAAGTTAAAAGAGAACCCTAGGTGGTTTTATTATTGAATAATGTTTTAAATTTATTTATTTATTTATTATTAAAGTATAAAATAAATAAATAAAAATGAAGTTCATATATGTGTGTGTGTATATATATATATATATATATATATATATAAAAGAAAAACAATTGATTGAAAAAATGTGTATTTTTTTCTTTATATAAAAATTTCTTGTCAAAATATTTATAAACTAGGAAATTTAATTATTTAAAATATATTTTTTTTAAATAATTAAAATGAGGTTTTAAACAATCTAATTTGTAAAAATAGGTATTTTAGGTCAAAAATTGCAAAGTCTTATTGTGTTATGTTTTTAATAATGTATAGTTTATAAAAATAATTTTTATAACAAGTTTAGGTTGTAAAAAATTGATTTTAAAAAGAAAACAGACCACCCGGTTCGAACCCGGGTGGTTTCTGTGTGAGGCAGCCGTCTCAACCACTGGACCAGGGGACTAACTCGTGTTACGGAACCGGTTTGATTTGTATATAACCAATTTAGTACAAGGGGCCGGGTCTGGCTTTGAGTCACACACAAAAATGACCGGTTCTGTGGGTTTCGAACCCATGCCACTTGGTCCAATGGTGCAAGGTCTTAACTAGTTGGACCGAGTGGTTTTGCTGGTATAAACTAAAGTGTAAAAAAAAACTTAAATGCATTGAACCATTTAAATCGCAATTCCCTTTTAAAATCGTATGAACAAGTTCAGAGAATTTCTAGAAATTGAACCTGATTTGGATTGTTGTTTTGTAAAGTGATAAGGGGCTTTCGATAAGTGGTTAAAAGCGAAACGAACGATGTAAACCATACCTGTGATTGTTGCGTAACGAAGCCTGACGACTAAACGGACAGAGGCGATGTTTAGGGTGCTAGATCGACGAACAGGGATGGAATGAAACTCAAATGAGGGTCGGGGGAGATTATATGAAGTCGTGCGAAGGTCCATAGTGATTTAATTCGTTTAATCTCATCATTAACGTATTATTCGATTGAGAGGTTTACGGGTGACAGCTATGACTCCAATTACGCGTTAATCCGGTTGTAATTGACTGAATTGGGTCGTGTAATGGGTTTAGGTACATGCACGGTCAGTCATGGAATGATTTACGGGAGTCAATTGCATTAAATTTCTGGTTTTGGAAAGGATTGACACGCGGTTTGACTAATCCGAGTCAAATTCTTTCAAATTTGAATTGGCCGCGTGATTGAGCGAATTGGGTTGTCGTTTGGGTCTCAATTGTGCCGATTTGTTGATTGTTTACGAGATATGACTTCACGAGACTCGATTGGATGCATTTCGTGGTTCGGATTGAAGGGATTCGGCCCTGTTTGACTTTTGAAAGTCAAACAGGTCGTTTTCCTTGGGAGTCATGGTTAAATTTTGACTTTCATGAGTCAAACCATTTACATTTACTAGTTCAAGATTCAAGGCTCGAGGGTTCAAGTGTTTAGGCGATTTAGGGTTCAAATCATTTCATATGGTTACGTGTATGTATACTTATGTATGCCTAAATAGATATATATATATATATGTATATTTATATGTATGTATTTATAGGTACTTTGGGAAAGTGTCGAGATAACATATGAGAAATTCCACGTGTTTGAGTTCAAATGGTTTGTACAAATAATATAAAACATTGCACTAGAACGGGTTTGAACGTGTTACATTGAAGCGCAATTAAGAAAAAAATCAGAGAGGTCACATTTATCATTTAAAGAACCGGCTATCTAACACTAGACCCTCCCTAGTCTAGTGGTTACGCCCCTTTTGTGTGTTCCTTCGGCCAGACCCGGGTTCGAGTCCCGTGGTCTGATTTGTTTTTAACTTCTTTTTAAAAATTGATTTCTAAACCAAATTTCTTTATAAAAACCAAACTTTTTTTAATATTATAAATGACAAGTTTTAAGTGAAAACCTTTATTTGTTAATAATTGGTTTAAAACCCTAATAAAACACAAAAAAATATTTAAAGTAATTAATCTTTCTTCTAACAAACAAATATATTTTTTTAACCGGCACCTTGTTAAGAAAATCTAATAACTCTTTATTACATTTTGTTCTATAAAACATTAAACGTAAAAACTCATTCTTTGGTTCAAGGATAAATTAAGGTTAATTATTTATCCAAGTTAAAACTTACATTTTGAAAGAAAATTTAGTTTTATTTGTTTATTCACATCATTAAAATATTTACTATTTTAAACCTTGGTTTAATTTCTAAAATAATTTAGTCAATGTTTTCCTTTTGAAACCCTAGTGTACATAATCACTAGATTAAATAAATAAGTTCCTACTTATTTATTCAATTATCCACTTGTTTAAACTTATTATTATTTTGTAATCATGAAGTGGATATCCATACATACACTAGTTTACAAAACAAATGAAACCATATACTATTACACACATACTTTACGTTAGATTTCATAAAACTACCTTTGAAACACAAACTAGTATACACTTATTTGACAAAGTCTACACTCAATTCCTTTGTACATTAGGATCTCCCCTAGTCACATGTGCATATCATTGATACAATTATATAATTAAATTATAGGTTAACCTTGTGGTTAAGCCAATCACTTGTGCAACATCTTGTTCGTGTGATCTACAAACTACTATTACATGTGAGTTTACATAGCCCATTTTTCATTTTTATACATTTTGGGGTGGAACATGATTTCATTAAACATTATTTGCAATTACATTATACAATTCTACATCATGAACATACGTGAAATTTGTGCTTTATGCTTGAACACTATGAGTTTAAACTACATCTACATACATTAGTGCAAGTGCAATCATTAACTCTGTGCAAGCCGACGGTTAACAATGATAGATCTATTGTGTCTGACAATCCCACCCAGGTAGGTGATTGTTGTCAACATTACAATAGGATAACATGCGTGTTATGCCCTTCAGTCACAAGGTTTGATTGTACGCCCCGGTTTTAACTATAGTAGTTCTCCATAATTGCCTTATTTGCCATGTTTCATAAGAATTGTACATAATATCCTTGGAAACTATTTATGGTGTCAAAACCTCTGTATGCTCACTAACTATTTTAGTTGACCTTGTTTTCATCATGTTTAAGGTGCCAATCCTTGAGTTCTTGTTCAAGTTGCTACACATAGGAAATGAGAACTTAGATGAAATAAACAAATTGAACTTGTTGATGTATTCTGTTTTCTTTACATGTTGGATTGTTTTTGTTTGAACAATGTTATGGATTTTGGGATAATTTCAATATATGAAACTTTAGTTGATCATGTGCTCATGAACAGTCTACATGTTCCGCCCCGACTTTTTCCGCCATCAGTTAGGGTGTGATAGATTGGTATCAGAGCCATGGTTATAGGGAATTAGGTTATTAGAAACCTTATGACACCTATCTTATGCCATGTTACATGCTATATGCAATTTGCTACATGTTTTGTGTTATCTGCTTACTACCTTATTTGATTATATGCTTGATGCCCTAATTGTTAGACTACATGACTTATTAGACTCTACCCTAAGTGACAAACTAAATAATAATCCTGACACCTTTATCCTAAACCTCTCATTCTTCTTACCTCCTTCTATGTCATCATCTTCGCATGTGGAACGTCATACTCATAGACACAAGTGTACTAAAACTCTTAAACCCCGTCAAGGTTTTAAAGTTTGTTAATTATTAGAGAACACGTGCAATCTAGAAGGGTGACACCTATATTTTGGGTTTTCTGTCTAGGAAAGCATTTCACTTAAATCCAATAAACCGAAGGATCCATATGCTTTCCTGGGAATTCCTGGGATGAGTGTTTACATATAGGCTAAAGCATGTCTTCTTGAAAGTTATATGAGTTTAAGTAACCTTGATATGTCATAGCATTCAAATGGTTATGATACCAAATGAGTGCAATCTAAATATGTTTACCTTTGCATGCTACACAATGTGACAAATGCTTGTTTATTTCTTAACTATATCCAAGAAATCCTCATGAAATTCTCATCCTTTTCCTTGTGTTGTTTCTTCTATAGCATGCCTCCCCATCGTGCAAACGAGACCAACAACAACAACGACCTTGCTGCCCTCCTTACTCAGCTTGTGTACCAACACACTCAAGCCAACAACAACAATGGTGGAGCCAGTGGTAATGGTGGTGTTGGTGGTGGTGCCAACCCGCCCCAATGCACCTTCAAACATTTCAACTCTTGCAATCCCATCAAATTCTATGGTACCAAGGGAGCTACCAACCTCCTTCAATGGTTCGAAAGCAGTGAGAACACTTTTCTCATTATTGATTGCCCCGACAACCTTGGAGTCCATTATGCTACGAGTGTCTTCCAAAAACGGGTGCTCACTTAGTTGAACGGTGAGAAAAGGGCTTGAGGTGTGGATGTGGCAATGGCCTAGCCATGGAATGAAGTGAAGAGGCTCATGACCGAGGGGTTTTGTCCTCGTAATGAAATGAAGAAACTAGAAGCTGAATTTTGGGATCTTACCCAAGACAGCGTTGAAAACCTCATCTACACAACTCATTTCCATGAGTTGAGCCTCCTTGTGCCCCACATGGTCACACCACTGTCTTGGTGCATTGCGAAATAAATTGGTGGTCTACCCATGAAAATCTAAGACACTGTGTTGGGAAGAAATCCCACCACCTTTGAAGACGCTATACACCTAGCTTCCACGTTAATCGACAATCACGTGAAGGCAGACACGTTAAAAACGAAAGGTACAAAGAAAGCCAATGACAAAGCAACCTCGTCTGAACCAACTAAAGGAGACGAGCCCGAACCTTCTCACAACAATAAGAAGCGTAAGGCTAGTAACTTTACTGTCGTTACCCCTACTGCACCAATCAACCAAGTTGTCCCATGGTCCAAAACCTGAATAAAAAGCCATATGTGGGCAACAATCCTCAATGCAACACATGAAACTACCATCATTTCCCAAATGTACCATGCCGTTTATGCCCGAGTTGTGGAAGATATGGTCATTTGGCAAATACCTGTCGATCTAGGCCTCCCGTTAACCATGATAATCAAGGAAACCGAGCCAATCAACAAGTTGCTACCCAAGTCCGGCCGACTATCACTTATGGGTGTGCTTGCTATGAGTGTGGTGATCCAAACCACTTTCGGAACAAATGCCCAAGATCGGCTAATGTAAACCAAGGTTGTGCTCGTGGACGTGCTTTCAACATAAACACCAACGAAACTCAAGTCAATACCGAGACGGTGAATGAGACCGTTTGAAGCAAGTGCAAGATGGAGTCGAATGGAGATTTAATCTAGAATAAATCATGCATTGTAATCATTTACATTATCTTGTCGTTGTTTGAACTATTTACACCTACTACGGTTTGTCACCTTTATTAAAAAGAGTTTGAGCTTGCTAGCCAACTTCGAGAAGATGAATCATTTTGCATGGGCGTTAACCATTCATATAAACACCGACAAAATTGAAAATTTAAAACTCGACTACCCACATTGTATATGAACGTCGAGCAACACGCTTGCCACAAAGCTCGATCACCTACAAAATTCGATAGTGTACATTACTCATGAGGTTTGATTTTTTACATCTGATTGTTCGCATTATCCATAAGACTTAGTTGTTTACATTATACACGAAACTGGATTATATGAAAATTGATTGTGTACACTATACATGAAACTTGGTTGTTTACAATTGATTGTCTACATTATACATGAGGCATCATTATTCATTTTGATTGCTATAAGAACTACTCGGGGTTTGACTTATTCTTGTTCAAACACGAGGGAGCTATAAACTTTATGGGTAATCTTGAGGATTGTGCCATCTATCTAGGATAACAATAGGGTTATGCCACATTTATATTCTTTTATTCCTTGATTGATTTTATTATCTATGGACATAGTTATTAGTTAGCAACATATATGTGAAAACAATAGTTATGAATTAAGTGATTTTGTGTCCCCTCTTAACCCACACACAATGGGATGATCTATACGGACCATGCGATGATTTGAGTAATTACGGGTGCACATGTAAGTATGAGAGTCAGCGCATGGAAAACATAGTAAATTCTATCATGTGTTATGACATAAAACCTATCGTGATATATAGTAACGAAATTAATGTGATATGATAAGGGCATGGTGGATACGCCGCTAGTACTTCCTATATATAAGTGTTCCTGTCATATTGTCAGAAGTAGCGTTGTTGGTGTCACACGAGGTTTTATGTTATTTTGACCTTGACCAATGTTTGTGAAATCTATTATCCAGTGACACTTCTTGATCATATTAGACTGCGTCCTAAAAATGTTTTGAACATCAAATTCTCATCGTTCTAATTTCAAGTGATGACTTCCATCTTTGGAATTCAAAAAATTCTTCGACAGTTCTCCCCTCAATCCTCTTTAAACTAAATTCACTATCATCATTCATGCTTGACTTTGAGTATCAGACCTAAATCTTCCTATCAATAATACTCCTCAAACCGACAGTCAAAGTTCGTTGAGAATCTAAACGTAGCCCCGAGTTTACTTGGGAACGTAAGGACCAAACTCTTTCCTGATTCAGTAGCCTCCACTAGTTGAATTTTGGGACGAAATTCCCTTAACTTGGGGATACTGTAACATCCATGATTTTCTTGTACTTTGTTTGTGCAATAATAACATTCTTTATTCTTATTCTAGTACAATGAATTGTAATTCTTTAACCATGATTACAAATGATCGAATTTCAGATTTCATTCATGCAATTACATGTTATAGAGTTACTATAAACACACACACATATACATATATATATATATATATATATATATATATATATAAACAATCATAGATATAGACATATTCATAGTACTAACCAAACCTTAGTAACATAATTATTTGAATGATGTGGATATTTAACATTTTATATTTTAAACTATTCCAAATTTTAATTAAACCTAAAAGTGTTTTATAAACTTTATAAAAACAAAATTTATTTTTAAATTTGTAATGTTTTAAAACCAATTAAAGAGGGTTAACCCCCCCCCCCCTCTATGTGATTAAACCCCAAACTTGAACCCACACCTCCCAAATTTGATCTTGTTCTTGACCTTGACCCCCCCCCCCCAGTTGAGTTTCAAAGTCAACAAACCAAAATACGGCTTCAAAAATCAACCTAAACAAGGTTGTAATCAACCAAAATTCATACGGGACGAGTACAAGACCAAAACCAAGTGCCTATAACGAATTAATTTTACTAAAATCGTGCCTGAGTTCAAATTCAAAACCCAAATTGTCTCAACACGTGTAGGGCATGCGTCAGCATGTCGGACGCGTGGACGGATGTTGGACCGACATGGCTTGCCTACTCGATCCGACATGGACGGGTGGCACTCCGGAATTGTATGGCTGCCATGTCACGCGCATGTGGGACAATGGAAGCATATCGGACTGATATCCCCCTGGATAACGGCACGACATGAAGCCGTAATCAGCCTATAAATAGAGAGCTCAAGGTTCTCATTTTCCACACCAACACAACACACACTCTCGAATCTGCTCTGCTCCCGAGCCCTCCAGACGTCCCGACTCCTAAACCGCTCCTCCCGGTTCGACCGACCTTCGCTTGCCAACCGGACTCGAGCGTTTAAGAGCCGAAGAAACCCGAGGAACTCATAGAAGTGCAAGTTAAGGTGCTAGAGCCCTAAGAGTCAACTCTAAGAGCTATTTAGCACTAAGATTATTATCCTTCGATCTCCAGCTTCAAAATAAAGGTGAATACTCGTCTGTATCAAAAATACTCGTTCTCATGGTGAAAGCGATTTTTACAAAACCTATTTATCAAGACGTGCTTTTGGCTATAGGCTATCATCACGCAAAAACAATTTATAAGACGTGCTTGGGCTATAGGCTATCATCACGCAACAAGTCAAACTATTTATGTTTTACAAAAGGGCAAAACAAGATAATTAAATATTTACTTATACAGTCCCAGACGGGGTTGACCAGCGAGATCAATCCCAGCGGACTTTAAACTACCCAAGAAGTGTACGTAAAATTTGATCAAATATTTATACTCGCTCCGGATCCAGTTGCGCCAGGCGGGGTTGGAATGTATGTCGGGTGATTGCGTAAAACGCAGAAGTGCCAGTTAGGCCGCGTAGCCCCCGAGTACTTGTCTAATGTATACAAATGGATGAACCAGAAGAAAGTGATTTGATCACTAGAATCCACCTATGAAATGTTTAATTAAATTGTTTTGCCATGATTAAGAAAATGATTTGAGGTCATGAAGTATTCACCAGCATGTAGCTGACATTCATTTTCAAATATTTTTAGGAAAAGAATGAAATGACCTCATCTTACCGGGACCAACTACGGCCTAAGTCCCGAGGACAGTTTTGTTGCAAAGCCGGGTCAGGCCACACACCTAGACCCGGTGCAACTCGAAAATATTTATGTTTTCAGGTTCGTGCTTCGTACAGGAAGAACCTAAGAAAAAGACAAGGTTAAGGTGACCGTGGGACTACGTTTCACTAGGCAGATAACCTCCTTGTAGTTTTACTGACTTGTGTCAGAGTTTGATTTGAAATCAAATGTATAAACATTCGGTTGTTCATGCCTAGTATCGAATAAAAATAATCTTTTGTCTACACGACGAGATTTGATAAAAACCAACCCTAGAGGTTGAAGCGAAACGATCCATTTTCAAATGTTATTCCGTTGCACAAAAACCAAACTCTGAAATCAATGCAGGTACCGAAGGTGCCAACGGATGTCGCAGCTCGGAGACGCCCCGGGGGTGCCCGGGGCGGGGTGTGACATTGGTTGTTATCAGAGCCTGAGGTTTTAGCGAATTAGATACTTGGGATTAGTATCTAAGATCTAACCAGATTAAGCAATGATTTGCCTACTAAGCCAAAGTAGGTAGACACTTGCCTTTAAGCTGATAGTGTCGAAACATGCAGGTAGTATTATGTCACAAGGACAAGGATACCATAGCTACCATAAACCTAATGTTGCTGTTAAACAAGAATCAATGACAAATACATACGCACCCATGGAAAAGGAAACTTCTCATGGTATCATACTCTGCCAAATGCTCCAATAAAGGAGGAATACGAATCAGATCACCTGAGCCAAATGGGTGGCTCTGACTTTATTAACTGGAGATGTACACCACCACAATACCCAGTACCTTCTCCACCAAACTATTCTCCACCTCAAACACCTCCACCGCCTATGTATCCCACTCCCACTAACCAATACGAGGCAGGGTCTAGCAAGAAGGCCACTAAACCTCAAATGAGGGTAAAAGAACATGTGGAGAAGCTTTCCATCACAGGAGCTAGTTTAGAGTAAATCTATAAAAATCTGGAGAACTATGAAAGTTCCGAATCCGAAGGATTCCTTCCTCTACCTCCAGTGCAAGCCTATTCACCACAATCAGCTAGCTATGAACCGTTTGCTTATTACCTCAATTATCCTATCGTATCGGGTCCATACATGAGTAATAATTTGGACACCGACGAAAATTTTGCAAACACAAGTTCTATAAGAGCCTACTCCGGAAGTTTTGTATCGTACATCAACTATGCAAATCATCCACAGTTCATGGATCCCTATATCCAGGATGAATACGATCCTTCAGCTGAATTTGAGGCCACATTTGATGATCCTAACGCTATACCTAAGGACTATAGCCCACGAGCTACCTTGAGACATAAACCTACTCCTACCTATGATAATGTCTACAATGACATAGTCTTAGGACTAAGAGACCCTCCGCCAAAATTTGGATATCCCGTATCCACACCAGGATCTCCAATAGAGTGTCTCGATCGGTCGCTTCGTGAAACTGATCAAGTCAAGAAAGAGCTCATCTTGACTAGGGAGGTATTGATAGAAACCAAGAAGGATCTATCAAAGGCCAATAAGAAGTTAGCCCAAAAGGACAAGGAGCATAAGTCCTTCGCTAACAGAATTTGGTTTCAAGGGAAAAGCTTGATAGGGGATGCTAAAAGCATGGTCAAGAAATAGGCATCCTAATATCGTTTTAGTGTTATTTTTTTGTAGTCCAAATAAAATCATGTAATCGTTCTATCCTAATAATAAAAGTATTTGTTTTCCTTTCGTTTCCCTAGAATGGAAGGGAAGGGAAAAGGACCTAACTTCATTCGTAAGTACGCACCACTTGGAAATAGCGAACGAAACACAAACTCAGCTGAATCCTATTCTGGAACAAATTCCAAATACACTAGCAGAACCTTTCAAAATCTAGGGGAAATAGAAACATCCAAAAATTTCTATGAAACCCCAATGAGCTATTAAGCCGCTCCAACACTCGAAAGCTATAACCAAACCTACGTAGACAATTATAGCTACCAAGCGAAACTACCCGAAATACCGTACGAACACCACTACACATTGGATGGTGAGGAAAGAGTTGACTCCAACAGACCCTACGGAACTTACCATTCCACCAATCCTACTCCAATCCATACTCCCCGGATTAACGAAGAAACCCTGGGAGAATAAAGGAATGCAGCAATGCAAGCTCGCATAACTGAATTAAAAGGAATGAGGCTGAAAAAGACACCAAGATCGTCGCTCTACAACAAGCGTTGATTAGAGCTAGGGGTCGTTAGAATATGTCTTATCTATGTTATTTTCAATTTCCGCATTGTATTTTGAAGTTTGAAAATAATAAAAATCTTGTATTTTCCTTATCAAAAAGATCTTCAAATTCTAATAAAAATTATGTCTTTCATCTAGAATGTCAATAAGATCTGGACCATCCACAAGTACGTGTGGACGAAAGAAACAAGCTGAAGAGGCCTTAGAAAAAGAGGCCCAAGCTGAAGAAATGTAGAAAATGATAAACAAAGGAATTGAGGATGCAATTCCAACAATGCTAGAGGCATTTGAAAAGGCTCAGGCTGCCAAAGACGAAGCCAAAAATAAAGGAAAAGAAAAGGAGCATACGCTTTATAACTCTGAGCATAACGAATCCAATCACATTATTTCTTTGAGAAGGGAACATTCAAAAACTCATACCCATCAAAGTTCCAAAACCAAGAGAACCCAAAATGAGGAACGCTATTCCTCAAGTGCCAGCTCTGCGGACAGTTACAAGCCGCGTCACAAAAAGAGTAAACACATGGGTTGCTCTTACAAGACTTTCCAAGCTTGTAAACCCTATGACTTCCTTGGAAAGGAAGGTGGAGTAACAACACTTCGATGGATAGAGAAGACAGAATCAGTCTTGGCTATAAGTAAATGTGCTAAAGAAGACAAGGTCCTCTATGCCTCTAACCTCTTCAAGAACTTTGTTCTTGAATGGTGGAACGCCCTTGTATCCGCCAAAGGAAGAGACAAGACATACATGATAAGTTGGAACTCATTCAAGGATAAAGTAAAGAGAAAATTATGTCCTATCAACGAAATAGAGAAGAAATTCCTGAACTTAAGAATGGTTGGTTCTAACCATCAGGACTACATGACCAAGCTGGTAGAATATGCATGACTAGTGCCACATCTAGCTACACCCAAATCCAATCTCATAAAGAGATATATCTATGGATTGGTCAGCGAAATATGAGATATGGTAAAAATTTCAAGACCTAAAACCATCGATGATGCCATGGACCTTGGCACTCAATTAACTGATGGTATGGTCCGAACCATGGAAGAAAATAAAAAGAAGGAAACCTTCAGCCGACGGAAGGTAGACTTCAAAAAGACCAATCAAGGTTCTAGTACAAAGGAAAGATAGTCTTGTTTTTTCGAGTACAAAACGTGCAAGAAAAGAAATTCTGGAAAATGCCGACTTCTTATCACATGCCCTGAATGCAAGTGTACGGGCTATCACAACAATCAATGTCCACGAAAGAAACTGGTCACATGCTACAACTTTGGCGAGACCGGGCACTACAAAAGCGAATGCCCAAAACCAAAAGTCGCTAGTCGCTCAGGTACAAAGCCAGCCACCAAAACTAAGAAGTATGCTAGAGCGTTTCGCTTAAACGCCAAAGAAGCTGCCAATATGACCGATGTCATATACGGTACTTTTCTTGTTAATAATGCTTATGCTAAGGTGCTTTTTGACTCTAGGTCAACCCAATTTTTTATAGATCATAAGTTCTGTAAACTAGGTAATAAGCCCTTAGCTAAGCTAGACAAAACTTTCCAGGTCGAAACCGCAAACGGAGATCTGATCCAAGTCGCCGAATCTCTGAATGACTGTTCCATCACGTTATCTGGACACGTCATACCTGTACAACTCTTGCCAATGGAATTGGCCGTTTTTGACATAGTCCTTGGAATGGACTGATTAGCAACTAACCAAGCCCATATCCTTTATGACTCAAAATCCATTGAATTACATACACCTTCAGGAGAAGTAGTAACAATTAAAGGAGACGAGTCAACCAACCCTGTTGGTTTGATCTCTATGATAAAAGCAACAAAGTATATCCGGAAGGGATGCCTTTCTTATTTCATATTCGTAAAGGATGTACCAATCGTCTCCGAATACCCTGATATCTTTCCTGAAGAGTTACCTGGAACACCGCCAGATCCGAAATGGAGTTTCAGATAAATCTCGTACCAGGCATGGCTCCGATAGCCAAAGCCCCGTATAGATTAGCTCCAACCGATATGGCTGAATTAAAGAAACAACTCGATGAGTTATTGGAGAAAGGATTTATAAGACCAAGTTCCTCATCATGGGGAGCTCCGGTACTTTTTGTAATGAAGAAGGATGGATCAATGAGGATGTGTATATATTACCAGGAATTGAACAAGGTTACAGTCAAGAGCTAGTATCCACTTCCAAGAATAGACGATCTGTGTGATTAGCTCCAAAGAGCAAGATGCTTTTCCAAAATAGACCTGTGATCAGGCTATCATCAATTGAAAGTCCAAGAAGATGACATATCTAAGACTGCATTCAGAACTAGATATGGTCACTTTGAGTTCATGGTTATGCTGTTCGGACTTACAAATGCTCCCGCAGCATTCATGGATATGATGAACCGAATCTGTAAAACCTACTAGGTGTTAGGACATAGATTTGTAATGACAAAAGCTTGTAATAGTTAGATTTTATGTCTTTATGTTTTTGTTATGTAATTGTATAAAGTTGCTAGGTGTTTTTACAAGTGTGCCTAGAGGCGAACTTGTTATGTTCGCCTGGTCTATCAGAGGCGAACTTAATAAGTTCGCTTAGGTATAACGGAGGCGAACTTGTTAAGTTCGCTTAGTCTGTTTCAGGCGAACTTAATAAGTTCGCTTACAGCAGGGTAGTTTCTATATATATGTGTTTACAGAGTCATTAGATGAGACTGATTAGAACAGAACAGATAGAACGATTTGTCTGACTGAGTCTGTAAATCATTGTGAATCTGAATATATTTGAAAAGTTTATTTACGCATGTTGTTTGAATTGTCGGTTAGTATACAAACGTTAACACGAAGGATTCCGCACTTTGTGTTATAGAAACGTCATATCACGAGTTCGATCAGTAGTTGAGTTACCTGGACCTACAAGTTGTATCAGAGCTTATGCTCGTGAATTAAGTACGATTCTCGGTGATTAGTGACGGTTTTTGTGTACAATTTGACAAGAAATTCAACATTTTTGAATTTTCTACAACAATGGAGTTTTTCAAGTTCTTGAAGATCGTTTCTCTGCTGAATTCGTGTTTTTGGAAGTGTTTTTTGACGAAATCAGTCCGATAGAACTGTTCTATTTGATAAAATTCATAATCCTACTGTTCAATTTCCTTAAATTCCATCAATTCGCTGAGAAATCATGATTTTTGAAGTTTTCGGTTCGTGTTTGGGTGAAGATTCTTTTGAATCTGTTACAGCAGTTTAAGCGAACTTGCTGAGTTCCTGTGCAGGCGAACTTAGCAAGCGAACTTATTAAGTTCGCTTCTCACATTTTAAGCGAACTTAGCTGTTAAGCGAACTTACCTGATTTCCTCCTTAAGCGAACTTGTCTTGTTCGCCTGATCTCAAGTTCGCTTAGTACTCACTAAAGCGAACGTATTAAGTTCGCCTGAGGGTAAAACAGCTCAATACTTAGAAATTTTTTAGAAAATTTTTTTAACATGGCAAATATGGTTCAAGTCACAAACATGTTCAATTATGACAATGAGATTAGTACATCTCAAAAACCTCCGAAGTTGCTGAGTCTAGCTAATTATTCAAATTGGAAAGATCGGTTTGACCAATTCGTATCTTTTACCGATACTAGTTTGTGGATTCCAATTTTGGAAGGATATACACATCCTACTTATTCATGGATGGGAAAGGATGATGTTCCGAAACCAGTGTCAGCTTTAACTACTGAAGAGAAACTGTTATTTGATCGAGAAAAGAAAGCAATGGCTAGCATTTCGATGTCTCTACCAAAGGAAATTCATCATAGTTTTAAACAGTTCAAGTCTTCTCAACAACTGTGGGAAGCATTACAGAAAAGGTGTGAAGGGAGTTTAGATGTGAAGAAAAGTAGAAAAGAGTTACTAAAGAAGCAGTTCCTAGTTTTTAAACATTTTCAAAATGAATCTTTGGATGATCTTGCTACAAGATTCTATCATCTTCTTAGTGAACTGGCTAGTGCATCTGTGGTATATGAGACTGAGGAAATCAATGATAAATTCTTGGAGGCTTTACCATCAAAGTTTGATGTGTATACGGTTTTGATCAAAGAAAATGTTAAGTACAAAACCATGTCTCTTGAAGAAGTCCTAGGGAAGATTCAGTCACATGACATGAATATGAAGAAGAAATAGACTAATATGGAGCATATCCAGGATCCCTCGATGTATTTTGCCAAATCTGTTGGTAAATCTGGTACTGGAGTGGCATTCTTTTCTGGTGATGCTCAAAAGTCTTCAAATGATCAGTGTTCTGGAGTTCCAATTTATTCCGGTCATACAAGCCATTCTGGATTTTCTGCTACTACTGCTTCAACATCATCTGGATCTCATGTGAATCAGAAAGTTGCTGATGATTATCTTGCTATGTTTTCTTCATTCATGGCATCATATGAAAATTTCATTGGAGGAAAAATACATGATCCTGAGGTCATAGAAGATGATTTCAGACAGATTGACCCTGTTGATCTGGAAGAAATGAATATCCAATGGAATATGGCCATGTTAATGCGGCAAGCTAAAGATTTCTTGAAGAGAACTGGCAGAAAATATATTGGTTCAAATAGTCGATCGCGTATGGGTTTTGATAAGAGAAAAGTTAGGTGTTACAACTGCCAAGAGTATGGTCATTTTGCTAAGGAGTGTTTGAAACCAAAGGTAGAATTTGATTCTCAAAAGAAGCAGTCTAACTTTCAGCATAATAGGAATCAGTCACATGGTTCATCTAGTAATCAAAGTCATGGTCCTTCTGGTAATACAAATCATGCATCTGCATCATCAGCTCTAGTTGCTCAAAATGATGAAAATTATGATTGGGGCATTCATCTGGAAGATTTGGTGGGCGCTGTGAGTCAGGCTTTTGTTGCAGAAATTCATTCAGAAAAACCAGAAGAGTCTACTGATGATGAAAGTTCTAGTGATGATTCATGTGATGGTGATAGTGTTCCAAGTGTTGATGATGAGGAAGAAAGAGAGAAAAGTATTGATTCTGATGCTGTGTCAGGGGTTGCTGAGGAAGAAATTGTTCTTACAGAAAATGCTTCAATTGGTGAAGATTCAGAGAATATTCCAATTGCCAAAGTATTCATGGCAGACATGTCTGATCCGACTAAGGTAAAAGACTCTGTTTGTCATATTTACTGTTCTAATTGTATTTATGTTAAAGATAAACTGCAAAAAGTCATGGATGATAACACAAATTTAATTTGTGACATGAAATCAATGCATTCAGTTAATCAGAAACTGAAAGATAATGATAAGCTGTGAATTGATAGAATTGAGTCTTTGAAAAGAGACTTAAATTCTCTTGGGTTAAAATACAAAGAGCAGGGTTATCATCTAGATATGGCTTATGCTGAAATCGAAAAACGAAATGAAGTAGTTGCACAAAAGAACAAGGAGATTTCTGAAAAAGAATCTGAGGTGATAAAGTTATATAGAAAGCTGGAACAGTTTGAGAATTCATCTGTAGTTTTGGATTATTTTAATGCTAATGCTGATCCCACAAAAACGGTTGCTGGTATTGGGTTTGTTCCTCCTCCGTTCAATGCAAATTATGTGGTTGAGCCTGAAATCATTCATGAAGAGGAGATTGATCCCAAGACAGTATTAAAAGTGAATCCAGTGACGGGTGAAGACATGGTGTATGATTCTGATACAGAGGATGAAGTGTTTGATGATTCAAAGGTTGAAGGCATTCCGAGAGAAGTGAAAATTGAGGAACCAAAGGTTGTGAAGAATGTTACTCGAGATAGGTGCATTTTGACTGAACCTGAAGAGGTGAAAGTGGTTCCAACTGAACTTTCTTCAATCTTACAGTCAAGTGGGTTTGTGGCGGCTGGTTTTCAAAAGATGAATTCTTCAAAGGTGCCACAATAGACTTATGTTCCTAAGAAGCCGATAAATTGTTCAGGACATTCCTCTGAAGCTTATTCTTCTGATGGTTCTTCGAATTCAAAGAAAACATATTATTTCAGAAGTTATCAAGAAAGAAGAGTGTGTTTTCATTGCAATGAGCCTGGTCATATTTTAATTAATTGTCCATACAAGAACAAGGGTAAAATGAAGACTGTTCCTTCACAACCGAAAGTGTTGAAGATTCTGAAAAGAAAAGATGAGGGAAAATCGTCTTCTAGTTTGGAGAAAGATATGACTGGACGATCTTTTGTTAATTCCCTTGGAATTAAACAACAGAATACATTGCATGCTAAATCTTTTGTATGCAAAGAAAAACTTGAGATTCCAAAAGTTGGGATTTCAAAAGATACTTTTCAGGAGGTTAAGTTGTCTAGACCTCAAAGAAGAAGAAGAAACAGAAAATTAAAGAAAATTTTGGAAACTTCTGAATCTGACAATAATATATCAAATAATGTTTTTCAAAATAATAAAAAGGGTTCTTCTTTGAAAAGGTCTGATTGTAAAACTTCTGTTCCAAAAGTGAATGATAAAATTGATTGTAAATTACAAGAAGTTGTTTATTTTGATCAATCCGGACGACCCAAGACCACGATGGCTTGGGTTCCACTTTCTAACTGATTCTTGTTGTTTATGTAGGGACAACCAAGGAGGACTATCAACAATACATGGTATGTGGATAGTGGTTGCTCTCGACATATGACAAGGAATGTTAGATTGCTTGAGGATGTGATTAAAATTGATGGTGGTTATGTCGCTTTTACGAGTAATAAAGGCGGGTACATAACAGGCCAGGGAACGTTAAAGAATGACAAAGTAAAATTTGAAAAGGTGAATTATGTTGAGCAGCTGGAACACAATCTTTTAAGCGTATCACAAGTCTGTGACAAGAAGTTTTCGTTCCATTTCAACGATCATGAATGCTATATTCTGAAACCGGGGTTTGTGATTCCTGATGAATGGATTCTCATGAAGGCTCCAAGGAGAAATGACACGTATGTCCTTGACATGAGTGTCGCCACTACAACAGATTCAATTCCAACATGTTTACTCTCCAAGGCGTCGGAATCTGATTCAATATTGTGGCACAGGAAGCTAGCTCACATAAACTACAGGAAGATAAACTACATTGTTAGGAATGATCTTGTGCTTGGTATTCCGAAAATGAAATTCTCAGTTCCTAATCATTGTATTCCGTGCAAGAAGGGGAAGCAAAGAAAGAAATCTCACAAATCGAAGTCGACAAATTCTATCGTAACTCCTTTGGAGTTGCTGCATATGGATTTGTTCGGTCCTATCAGTATTAGGAGCATTGGTGGGAAATCGTATTGCTTGGTTGTAACTGATGATTATTCCAGATTTTCATGGGTTAAGTTTCTTTCTTATAAAGCTGAAACCACTGAGTTAGTACAATACTTAATCCTGGGTTTGGAGAATTTATTCAATCTGAAAGTCAGAAGAATCAGGAGTGACAATGGCATCGAATTTAAGAATAGCAAAATGGGCTTATTCTGTATACAAAAAGGAATTCATTATGAATTCAGTGCGCCATATGTTCCTCAACAAAACGGTGTCGTTGAACGAAAGAACAGGACGTTGGTCGAAACAGCTCGCTCGATGCTTGCAGATTCTAAACTTCCAGTCACCTTTTGGGCTGAAGCTGTGAATACTGCGTGTTATGTTTTGAACAGGGTCTTGACCGTAAAGCGACATAACAAGACTTGCTCTGAATTGCTAAATAATCGAAAGCCGAATCTGGAATACTTATTACCTTTTGGTAATCCGTGTACCCTGCTGAAGGTTAGAGATGTCCCAACAAAATTCAGTGCGAAGGCTATTGAAGGGATTTTTCTGGGGTATGTGGCTAATTCGACAACCAAGAGGGTTTATAATAAAGAGACACGCCAAGTTGAAGAATGGTTCCATATTGACTGTTCAAATCGGTCTTTACCACAAATGGCGATTGGTCCGGATTGGGCATTTGATTATGAAAACTTATTCAAGTCTTTTCATTTACCTTCTAACATTTCTGATGAAGATGCTGCTGTTATCTATAATTCTTGTCAAGATGCTCAGCACAATGGATTTCTACCAAATGTAGTTCCCAATTCATCGATTCCATCTACTTCTGCTCCAGATCCAAATGTTGCTTCCTGTTCAGGTCCACAAGATTCAGAGAGTGTGGAGGATAATGCTATTTTTCAAGATTCTTCTGCTGATCCGCTGTTGAGTGATGATCCATTACCTTCGACACAGGCTCAGGAAGAGATTCCAACAAATTTAGACTTAGAAATTCCAATTCCTCAAGATTATTCTTATCAATCTGATTCTACTCAAGTTGATGTGTTGCCGGTTCCTGAGGTCGCATCCATCAAGGAACACAAAGATCATCCAGTGACAAATATAATTGGAAATTTACAGGATGGAGTGAAAACTCGTTCTCTTGTTGACAATACTTGTTTGTATACTTGCATTAAAGATTCTGGTGTTTTTGATGATTGCTCACATTCTTGCTTTATTTCGCAGGTTGAACCCAAGAATGTAGAGATGGCTTTAAATGACAATAACTGGATAGAAGCTATGCAGGAAGAACTTGCTCAATTTGACAAACTTAAGGTTTGGAATCTGGTTGATCTTCCGAAAGGTGCGTATCCGATAGGAACAAAATGGGTGTTTAAATGTAAAAAAGACGATCGAGGTGTCGTGGTACGCAATAAGGCAAGATTAGTTGTCCAGGGCTTCAATCAACAAGAAGGAATTGATTACACCGAGGTTTATGCGCTGGTTGCACCGCTTGAAGCTATAAGACTGTTTCTAGCTTTTGCTTCTTTCAAAGGTTTTAAGGTGTTTCAATTAGACGTCAAGAGTGCATTTTTATATGGAAAGGTCAAGGAGGAAGTCTATGTGTGTCAGCCGCCGGGGTTTGAAGATCCACTGAATCCGAACATGGTTTTCAAGCTAGATAAGGCCCTCTATGGTCTTCATCAGGCTCCTCGTGCGTGGTATGAGACTTTATCTACACATCTTTTGGCGAATGACTTTGTTCGTGGAAAGATAGACTCGACCTTATTCATAAAGAAATCAGGGTGAGATTACCTACTGGTGCAGATTTATGTGGATGATATTATTTTTGGCTCGACAAATGAAGGGTTATGCAAAGACTTTGAGGGTGTTATGAAGTCGAAGTTTGAAATGTCTGCTATGGGAGAGTTATCATTTTTATTAGGTTTATAAGTAAATCTAAAGGAAAATGGTTTCTTTATTCATCAGTCCAAGAATGTCAAAGACATCTTGAGCCGGTTCAAGATGGAGGACTGTACTTCATACGATACTCCAATTCCGGTCAATCATAAGTTAAATTCTGACCCGGAAGGAAAAGATGTGGATTGTCGACTTTACAAAGCTATGATTGGATCCCTCATGTACTTAACCGCTTCAAGGCCAGATATAATGTTCGCCGTGTGTATCTGTTGATTTCAGGAAAAGCCAAAAGATTCTCACTTAATTGCTGTGAAAAGAATCTTTCGGTATTTAAAAGGAAAACAACGTTTAGGGCTATGGTATCCTCATGGTTCTAACTTTGATTTCAATGCTTATACTGATTCTGATTTTGGTGGTTGTCGTCTGGACAGGAAATCTACAACAGGTGGTTGCCAGTTCTTAGGAAATCGACTTGTATCTTGGCAATGCAAAAAGCAAACCACAGTCTCGATTTCAACATGCGAAGCAGAATACATTGCTGCTGCAGGTTGCTGTCACAAATCCTGTGGATACAACAACAATTGAGAGATTACGGTTTGAATTTCACAGAAACCCCCATGTTTATTGATAATAATGCTACTATGTCCATAACGAATAATCCTGTTAAACATAGTAAAACTAAGCACATCGAAATTCGATATCATTTTATACGTGATTGTGCAGAGAAAAGGTTGATTGAGCTGGTCAAGGTACACACTGAAGATAATTTTGCTGATTTGTTTACTAAGGCATTTGATCGTACCAGGTTTGAATTCTTGATAAAAATGATTTGAATGATCAATCCTGAATAAAAATTTTCAAAATCAGAATTTCATGGAAAATTTTTTTGTTTTTGTTTGTTCTTTTATTGCTTTATTACATTTCTGCATTGACATCATTTGAGGTTTTGAGAAGAAATGATAGTACATCAGTGATTAGTTCATTTCACACGACCTTAATAGACCTTGATATATGAATGATTAAAATAAGTTGATCTGATCTAAATTTCAAAGTCTGCATAAATAAGAAATGATAGTGCTGTGAATGCTCTATTCTTGATATTTTGTTTTATAATTTGTGTATAAAATTTGAAACTTGAATTTTCAATAGGCTAAAAGCGTTTTGAAACTAATAGTAGTGTGAAAATTAAATATAATATGATTACATATGTGATTTAAATCCATTATATGCCTGGGTGTGTGCGTTAAAAGATCACTATCAGATAAAGAATATCAGCTTTTAATAAGGATTTTCCTATGAGATCAGTTTCGGGTTATGTCCTTAGCACTATTCATTCGATTTGTTTCAGTGCCCATGTCCCGAAAAACATGCAATTTGAAGTATAATCAAGATATGTACTTGACAACATCTGTCAAACATATACTAGCCCTTGGATCATATTGATATATCATCTTTACTGATTCCATTGAATTCATAATCCAGATAACAGTTGGATCCACATACCTGAATCTTATGATTCCTTAGATACAAGCCAAAACATTGAATCATTCGATTATGAATCTCATTGATTCCTTTACAATCCAATTTGGATTATGCTATTCATGTGCTAAGTGATGTCTCCTCATTCTGAATATTCGGATAATCTTTAGTAAAATCTTATATATGTCTTGAAGATAGTGCATTTATTTTCTTTTTGGCATATATGTGGGGTACACGATGTTTATCATCTAAATGGTACTAAATCACATGAATTTGGAGAATAAACGCTTATAGTTTCAAATAATATAATATTGACAATTTTAAGAATTCAGGCTTTATATTTCAAATTCGGTATAAATAAAAGAGCATTTTATAACCTGATCTTATTTACTTTGAAATTTATCGCGTATCATTTCAAATATTATTCAAATTAAATGACTTTCAAAATGAAAAAGATGCAAAACGCACAAAACTAAATTGAATGATCTCTTACTATAGGTTACCATTTGTTATTGATAATATGTGTGATGAATTAATTGAATAGTGATATGATCTTCTTGCTCATGATGTTCAAACCAAAAATATGTGATTTCAGTTTATTCAGATAAAAATAAAAAATATGTGATTCTGTTTGTATAGAGAAAAACCAAAAATATGTGATTTCAGTTTGTACAGAGAAAAATCAAAAATATGTGTTTCCGTTTGTATAGATAAAATTCAAAAAGATTTTGATTTTTACTTTCCATGAAAATTCTAAACTTATATTAAAATTGTTCGGGATTGGATCAAATATGTGTTGCTGACGGAAGTTCAAGATTTGAAAGGTTGAAGTTGGTAAAATTTGTGTTCAAGGCAAAAAGGTTGAAAAGTAATTAAGTTCGCCTGTGTACAGTGAAGCGAACTTAATAAGTTCGCTTAAATCAGTGAAGCGAACTTAATCTACAATCTGGGGTGAAGCGAACTTAAGTGTGAAGCGAACTTATCTCGTTCGCCGAAGGCTTGTTAAGCGAACTAAATCTGAATAAGGGTTGAATCAGGCGAACTTGTCATTCTCATCGTCTTCCTCAGAACTTAAGCGAACTTACCCAAAAATTCTCAAAACTTTGAATCTGTGTTGTGAGTGTTATTTTCTGGTTGAATCTTGATCAAAATTGAATTGCGAATGTAACAAAGGTATTTTCGTCGATTTTCATCCGGTCAATTGTGTGTATTTGGGGTTTTTTAATCTCAGGTTTTCGTCGGACTGTTTCAAGGACGATTTTGACCGAAATATAAAATTGATCATCATTTTTTGTTATAATGTGATATTCGATTGATTGTATATGCTTATTTCACGATTTCTATCGATTTGCCGAAGTTTGGAAAATCTATGTTTGAATTTGAAACGTCTCAGGTTCAAGCGAACTTGTTCCAAGCGAACTTGTTCGAAGCGAACTTGTTCGAAGCGAACTTGTCAAGTTCGCCTCTTGCACTACTAAGCGAACTTATTAAGTTCGCCTAGGGGTCAGAAGTGAAAAGGACTTGTGATTTTTTTTTTGTTTGAAATTTTAAAATTTTTTTTTTGTTTTGTTTGTGTGTATTATTAAATGTGTGTTTCATATATGTGTAAGTATACTAATGTTTGTTGTGTTGTCCGATATTTTCACAGATGGCTCGTCGTGTCGAATATAAGCATAATCAAGTGGCGTTGTTAGATCCTAATATGCCAGAAGCAGTTCATTTTCAAGGCATCATTAATTTTCTGAATCGATCAAGACTGCATGTTGCCTTATCTGCGGATCCCTATAATAGCTTGGTGTATATACAACAATTCTGGGATACGGTACATCAAGATATCGACGTGGAACCGCATGTCCTTCGTGCAACAGTAAACAATACCGAGATTGCAATTTCAGAAGAGACGATTCGTGCTGCTCTTGATTTGGGTGGAAATGCTGAAGATCCAATATCTTATCCTAACACTCTTATTATGGGTTGTTTTCAAAGGATGGGATATCGTGGAAGACAAAATGATACACAAGCTCGGAAAGGTGGATTAGTGGGTGAATGGAGGTATTTTATGCATGTGATTATTCAATGCATCTCTCCGCGAAAAGCTGGTACCGATTGATTGAAGATGGCTCTTCAAACAGCTATGGTGGCCTTAACATTGAATAAACGATTCAATTTTTCTCTTTATTTTTATCGGGAGATGGTAATGCAGATCAATCCAGCTGAAGGTCAAGGTTTCTTGATGTATCCTCGGTTTATTCAAATGATACTCAATCATCTTATTCCGGATCTTCCACAACATGCCATAAGATTGACTTTGACTCCAATGTCCAAACGTATATTTACCGACTATACAAAGGTGAAACAGCAAAATGCTGCGTTGATTCCAGTCAATACTCCATTGTTTGGGCACTTAATCAATCCTGATTATGTTGCACCACCTAATGTCAACTGGTTTCATCCTAATGAACTTGCTCAAGCTCAAGGTGTTAATGTTCAACCACAACAACAACAGCAACAACCACAACAACAAGTTCCACACCAACAACAAGTTCAACAACAACAGATACCAGTTCCACAAATTCCTATTCCTGAACAAGTTCCTATTCCACAAGCTGCAGTTGATATTCCGATTCAGGAACAAGCTCAAGAAGAGGTCGTTCATGACCCTAATCGAGATCTAGGAATGAACATGGATGATTTTGTTGATGATGCTGTGAACTCGCCCATTCATGAACAAGAAGGGAATGTGGTGACAGCAACTGAGTCTAGTTCCAGTTCAAGTGATACAATATCATCTGATGATGACAGCACTGATTCTGATGAATCTAGGGATTTTTCTCCAGGTCATTATGAACGGTTGACTGCTATTCCACTGGCTAATGCTGGAAAACGCATTAAATCTCAAGCCAGACGACCATGACGCAAGTCTGTTCAGGATCCTCCTTTCGGATCAGTACTTGGAAAAAGATCTTTGGTCGATGAGAGTTCTGACACTGACAGTGACTTTAATCCAGATCCTACACATCAAAAGTTAATGTCTGCGTCGATTGCTGCTGCAAAATCTTCTCAAGGAGTTGAGGATGCTAATTTTGTTGCTTCTCTGATCATTACTCCTCCACGATCTAAGCATCCATCTCCAGTTCATACTCCTGGTCCTCCAGTCATTCCTACTACTTCTAGTCCTTCTATTCCACAATCAACAACTGGTCCGTCAAAGCCTTCTGATTCTGACAGGATTACTTTCCTTGAATCTCAAGTGCTTTCTCTACAAACACAAGTAAACTCTCTTATGTCTATTGATTCACAACGGCAGCTGGTGATTCAGACTCAAGCTCAACAGATTGCTGATATGCAAGCATTACTGTCCAAACTCGTTCAACGTCTTGACGCTCAGGGGGAGTTGAGGATACCTGATACTTGTCACACAGAGTCAATTCAAAGACGTGATGATGAAAACGATGATCCTGCTGGAAATATTGAGGGTGATCGTCAATACACTGATGCTAATCCTATATCTAGAGTTCAGGGGGAGTCGACATCACAATCTCTTGAAGGAAACAAAGACAAAGATACTTCTGGTACTAATGACGAAGAAATTCTGTTATTAGAATTCTTTCAAGACTCAGAAGAAGAGAAAGCTGAAAAGATTGAATGTCTTGATGAAATTGATGATTTGTTCAATGACATGGATGAAGATATGTCAGATACTGAGATAGAAGAAGGAGAAATAGTAGAGATTGAAATAGAAAAAGATAAAGACAGTGTTACCTATGAAGGTTGTGACGGTTTTAAGGTGCCGTATAATTTCATCCAAGAGGATGTTGTTCATGAGTTCTCTTATGACGGAATAACTGACTCCATGGACTCTATTGAAGACGTCACATTGCCTGATGATACAGCCGAGTCAAAGATGGATACTGATGATGAGAATCTTCAATTCAACAAGGGTGCTGAAACTGAAACTACTCACATTGAGTCTCCGAAGATTAATGAAGAACCTGTGATGTATAGAGATACAGGAATGACACGAGAACAGTGGAGAGAAGTTGTAAACAGTTGGATGAAGGTGCTACCCAAGTCTCCAGTACAACCTGCTCAGAAAGAGAAATATGTGAATAAAGAGCAGTGTATAGGAAGGATCATAAGTTGGTTCTTCGATGGTGAATCAAAAATATTTGCAATCAAACGATCTGACGGTGTTCAATACTTAAAGCCGAGGATCAAATATTTCAACACCTTGCCGAGGTGTGAAATAAATGGTCTAGCTTCAAAGCCACTCATAAATAGATCGAAGAATGGTTTGGCTGATGTGATAGCAAACCTGATAAAGAAAGAAGGTAGTTCGGGTAAGTATGAACGGTTGAAACCACAGAAGGGAAAGAGAGTGAAGAACACAGATCCTAAGACTGGGAAAGTAACCTAGAGATACAAGTATAGACCAGTGCGTGCTATTCACAAGATACCATTAAAGAATATTCCTCTAGACTTTCTTGGGAATATGAAATGGTGGTATGTTGATGTTAATACTGGTGAAGCAAGGGTTGAAGATAAAGATAATAAGGTCATTGTGTGTTTCTATGAGGCAATGAATCTTATTAATTTTTCAAAGAAAGATCAGAGGACTCTGCGAAAGAATGAGATCATGTATACTGATGAATGGAGAGAACAAGGTCTACAGTACAAAAGAGTTTTGGATATATGCAGAAGATATGGAGTGCATGCTGGAAGCAGACTACCAGACAACTGGAAGAGTTCAAGTTAAAGACTGAAGACAGAAGATCAAGCTATTGTCAAGGGGGAGTCTGTTAGGACATAGATTTGTAATGACAAACGCTTGTAATAGTTAGATTTTATGTCTTTATGTTTTTGTTATGTAATTGTATAAAGTTGCTAAGTGTTTTTACAAGTGTGCCTAGAGGCGAACTTGTTAAGTTCGCCTGGTCTATCAGAGGCGAACTTAATAAGTTCGCTTAGGTCTAACTGAGGCGAACTTGTTAAGTTCGCTTAGTCTGTTTTAGGCGAACTTAATAAGTTCGCTTACAGCGGGTTAGTTTCTACATATATGTGTTTACAAAGTCATTAGATGAGACTGATTAGAACAGAACAGATAGAACGATTTGTCTCACTGAGTCTGTAAATCATTGTGAATCTGAATATATTTTAAAAGTTTATTTACGCGTGTTGTTTGAATTGTCGGTTAGTATACAAACGTTAATACGAAGGATTCCGCACTTCGTGTTATAGAAACGTCATATCACGAGTTCGATCAGTAGTTGAGTTACCTGGACCTACACTTGGATAAATTCGTAATCATGTTCATAGACGATATACTTATCTACTCCAAAAGTAAGGAAGATCATGCCAACAATCTAAGGACAATACTTGAACTATTGAGAAACAAGAAACTTTACGCCAAATTCTCGAAGTGTGAATTTTGGTTGTCAAAAGTACAATTTCTCGGTCACGTCATAGATGAGAAAGGAATTCAAGTAGATCCGGTTAAGATTGAGGCTATATCCAATTTGGAAGTCCCAAAAATGCCAACCGAAGTGAGAAGTTTCCTCGGATTGGCAGGATATTACCGAAGATTTATTAAGGACTTCTCAAGGATCACCGTTCCTTTGACTGCACTAACTCAGAAGGCAATCAATTATGAATGGGGTCCAAAGAAGGATGAAGCATTTAAAACACTGAATAAGAAACTCACTCAAGAACCAATTCTATCGCAGCCCGAAGGCAACGAAGGTTTTGTAGTCTTCTGCGATGCATCACACACTGGTTTAGGATGTGTATTGATGCAAGGAAATAAAGTCATCGCTTATGCATCTTGACAACCTAAGACTCAAAAAAAGAACTATACGAATCATGACCTGGAGTTAGGTGCCATAATCTTCGAGCTGAAATTATGGAGACACTATCTATATGGAGTCAAATTCATGGTTTTCACAGATCACAAGAGTCTAAAGTATGTCTTCAGCCAGAAACGACTGAACATGAGACAAAGACGATGGATGGAAGTCCTAAGCAACTATGACTGCGAGATATGTTTTCATGAGGGCAAGGCTAACGTAGTAGCCGACGCCTTGAGTCAAAAAGAACATGAAAAACCAAAGCGAGTACGTGCCCTAAGACTCGACCTGCAAATCAGTCTTATCTCTCAAATCAAAGAGGCACAGAAATCAACCTTGAAAGAGGAAAACCTCGAAAACAAAAGAATGATAGGAAGGATCAATCAACTCTTCAAAGGAAATGACGACATCCTTATAATGAATAAACGAATATGGGTTCTAGTCTACGGAAATCTCCGAGGAGAAAATCTCAAGGAAGCCCATAAGTCCAAGTACACAATGCACCCCGGTGTTGATAAGATGTACAAAAATCTGAAACCAGAATACTGGTGGATCGGCATGAAAAAGCACATAGCCGAGTATGTAGCCAATTGTCTAGCATGTCAAAGGTTAAAGCCGAACACCAAAAGCCATCTAGGCTATTGCAACAACTGGAGTTGCCAGTATGGAAATGGGAAATGATCACCATGGATTTCATCACTAAACTTCCCTGAACCAGTTAAGGAAATGACACAATATGGGTTATCGTTGATTGTTTAACCAAATCCTCACATTTCCTACCAGTGAAGAAAACTTTTAGTATGGATAAATTGGCACAATTATAAATTAACACGATAGTATCTTTACACGGAGTGCCGTTATCCACCGTATCAAATAGAGACAGTCGATTCACGTCTCGATTCCGGCAGAGCTTCCAAAAAGCTCTCGGAACTCGTTTAAACCTTAGCACTGCATACCATCCTCAAACGAATGGGTAGCGTTAGAGGACAATCCAAACCTGGATATGCATCGAGCATATATTATTGACCTAGGAGGAAGTTGGGACGACCACTTGTAGGTCCCCGGGTGTCTCGGATCGTTACATGTGGGTGTGTGAGTAGTCGGACCGGGTGCGGAATGCCCGTGACTAGGTGGGGAATCAAGCAACACAAAGTAAACCGACAACGAAATCACTTTCAAACTCCGTCTA
Source organism: Smallanthus sonchifolius (assembly GCA_023525975.1). Taxonomy (NCBI): domain Eukaryota; kingdom Viridiplantae; phylum Streptophyta; class Magnoliopsida; order Asterales; family Asteraceae; genus Smallanthus; species Smallanthus sonchifolius. The sequence goes on from CM042021.1 coordinate 56,827,741, forward strand.
TTATAAACTTGAAGGTTACAAAGAGAATACTACAGAGTGCAAATGTCTGCGTACATAAATTCTGTCAACCTATTCTATTTATACTAGACCTGATCTCTGCGCACTTAACAATTGCGTAGTGCAAATTGTTCATGCGTACTTAGCAAGTACGCAGAGTATTCTTGCGTACTTGCTAAGTACACAGGAAGTACTTCCTGTGCACTTGCTAAGTGCGCAAAACACTTAGAGAAATTATACAACAATAACATGCATTAAAATTACAACTCGATAACTAATACATACAGACACTAACATACAAAGACTAATACATACAAGACACGTACAAAAGCTAAGACACTATCCAGAGTGTTACACAAAAGTGCTTCAACAAACTCCCCCTTGACAACAGCTATGGATTGTCTTCGGTCTTCACTGCTCCCCAGCTTTATCTTCCATCTTCTTCTTGTAGTCAAGCAGAACTTGATCACCTTGTCGTATTTAGAAGCAAGGAACTTTGTCCACTCGTTCGTGTACATGCAGTACTTGTCAGCTAGCGCCTCCAGATCTTTCACAAAGAAGTTTATGAAGCAGACTTCATCAAATACTCTGATCAGTTCCCTTGGCACTAAGCTTCCACTATCGGACCACACCTTTCCAATCACCACTGCCTCATTTAGGATCTACCTACCAGTACCATATGTTATCGAGGATATCCTGAGATAACTTGCTCAGGGGAATCTTGGTTTCACACAGCACTGGCTTGTATACCAGTTTCTTTAAGCTTCTATTAGTCATAGGATGTCTAGCGTTCTTGTCCCTGATTCGCTTGGGCACTTGAGGCTTAAACATTTTGAATTTCCCAGATCTTACCTCTAGCTGTAGGACCTGCCACAAACCCATCGCTACTGCATGATTTGAGTGACCCAGTAGCTCTCGGTTTACTAGGTTCATGAGGTCGTATCTTGGCAAGGAGTTGAAAGCTTCGCTGGTTGGTTTCAAGTATTGAACCCCCCAGCTCGCTTGATTGCAAACAACTGCTTATCCTCCTCGAACTTCACAGCTAAGATCATCCCTGTCGCTCTATGTTTGTCTATGATTGAAGTCTTTTGCCAGACAGGAGCCGGATCCTTCGATGAACTTACAGGCGTATGTGTTTTCTTTCTGTGCCTCTGGATCCACAGGTGTAGGGTCGGCATGGGTTTTTCAGTCGACGCCTCGATAGCACTAGCAGGCTCGACTGAACCTGTGTCTCCATCTTCAAACTCATACTCTCATTCCCCGTCTCCCTTGGGAACTTCGATTACCACATCATCATCTTCCTCATCCCAATCATCACCAGAGTCGATCTCTCCCTCTTCCAGATTGCAGAGAGCCTCGATCTGTGCTTCTTTGGAATAGTCTGGCTCTAATAAGATCACATAATCCGACATGTAGTCAGATAGATCTTTCAGAATGTCAGCCACCGACTTTCCTTTATCATCACTTCCACCTTCACTCTGAGTGGAGTCCCCCTCAGCTATAGGCACTACAGAAAATGGGAATAATCGCCCAAGCCCACGATTGCTGCTCACTTCCGCTCGGTCCGGCTTTAGGATCCTTGTCTTGATCATCACCCTTAGTCAGATCAACTAAGTGACAAGCCTCTTCACTGCTAGGCTTAGGTGGTTGCTTCTCCAACAACTCCTTCAACTTCTCCACTAAGCAGCAAGCGTCTTGGCCATATCACAGACCAGTTTGACCATAGTGTCATGCTCTAACCGCTACTTTTCATCAGCCGCCCGCTGTTTCTTCAACGCGGCTACTTCATCAATCAAAGAGTTGATCTGGCCCTGTTGCTTGTCAAATTCTTCTCTTGATTTCCGTATCGTTTCAAGAAGACTCGCGACTTAAGTTTCTAGGGTAGTGATCCATGTATCACGAGGATCAGGTCCCTGGAAGACGATGCTTCGGCTTGATGAGTTAGGAAGGTGAAGATTTCATCGAAATCAAATCCATGAGTAAAATCTAACTCATGAAATGGTTCACTGATGTGTTGAAGAGTGGTTGTAGGGATTGATGTAGGGATGGTGGTTGATTGGATGGTGGTAGGGGTGATGGTGACAAACTCGGTTAGAATAGGAGTTGTCACCGTCATTTGGACAGGTTGCACAAGGAGGGACACTATCACAGGAACCTCCACTGTGATAGCAGTGATAGCCACAATAGGCGTTATACGTGGCCTCCTCCGCTGTCGCCTGTAAAGCTGTTGTGAAGGTGAGGTAGAAGTGGAATCAGTACTCGTAGCCGTTACATGTGCTTGTCTCTGAGCACTGACTTCTACTTCACGAAGGATAGCTTGTTGCAGCCTATCCCCCCGTTGTTTATTTATACTTTCTCTTTTGCGTCTCTGTATAGCAGCGTCCGAATCAGAATTGGGCACGTATTCACTGCTAGTCTCTTGTTACTTTCTCTTGGAAGATAACTCGGGAAGGGTCACCTTCGTCAGTCTTCTTGAGTGTGCCTTGGACGGTGCATCATCAGAATCAGAGGAATCGGACTCGGTCGATTCAGAGTCGGAATCTTCAGCACCTCGAACTTCCTGTTCTTCATCTCCTTCTTCTTCAGACATTTCATCTTCAGATTCAACTTCCTCTTCTTCTTGTTGTTCATCAATGTGTTGACTGAGTTCAGGCTTAGACTCGGCACTATACCATCTGAAGTCAGTAGGAGCCACATATGCTTCATTGATCAGGTGGCCAAAGAGTGGAGTATGCTTAGGGGTAGTGTCACACCCCAACCGATGGCGGAATCATCGAGGCGGACAATGGAATGATTGTTCAAAAGCACACGATAGCTAAAAGGTTGCATAATTCATTAATTAAATTTAAAGACAACAAAGATCCAAATACAATACATTTAAAATAACCTAGTCTAGTTCAAAACATTGATTTATTTAACTATGTCCATAGTTCTTAAGTGGAGGAATCTTCGGCAAGCAATCACATATCCAAACCTGAAACATTATTTAAATCAGGTGTCAACTAAAAAGTTGGTGAGTACATAGGTTTAGTAATTTCGGTAAATAGTAGTTGTAAATCGTTTTGCAACTCATTGTTTATCTTGTTAAACATAGTATATATGATGTATCATTTATTTAATCACAATTCAAACCGAGTTTGACGCGCTTGAACAGAGCACAACAGCTAAGTCCGGTATGTTTGAATATAGTTACCCACTATATCCGATATGTTTGAATATAACACGCGGTTATATTCGAGTATGCAGTAATAAACACCCTAACCGGGTGGGCTGGTCAGGCACAATAGATCTATCAATATTACAGTTGGTTGTCTTGTGTTTAAATGTATGTACATCCAAAGAATAAGCATATAGTCTCATGTATAACACGTACAAACAATGTGAGTAGCATGTATAATGTTTCACCCCAAAACGTATAAAAATGTAAAATAGGGGCTATGTAACTCACCTTGCAAGCGGGTATTTTTCCACGTGTGTAGGTGATAAAGATGTTGAAGTCTAAGCACGTTGAAACCCTATGTAGATAAATGGGTATTATTGTATGTTTACATGTGCGTATTAGTATTTAATTGTGTATAGGTTTATAATAACATTTCTTAGTGTTATTTGCATAAAAGTTGGTCCAGATTTTCTTGAAATTACTGATTTGATCGAAACTGTTTATAGTTGTGACAGGTATCGAAACTGTGTTCAATCGAAACTACTAGTTTCGATTGACCATTTACAAGTGATACGCAGAACTGTCGAAACTACTATCTATCGAAACTTACTAGTTTCGATTGATCATTTATAAGTGATACACAGGCTGTCGAAACTACCATCTATCGAAACTTACTAGTTTCGATTGATCATTTATAAGTGATATGCAGGCTGTCGAAACTACCATCTATCGAAACTACTATCTATCGAAACTACTATTTTTGATTGACCATTTACTCAATCGAAACTAAGTAGTTTCAATGGCCCAGACTTTAGAAAAATAAAACAGTAATTTTTCAGAACAATGGTTTGTCCGGTAATCGATGTTTTGGAGTCGTGACTTCGATTGGTTCAGCTTACCTTATGATAACAGAAGGTAAAGAAACGAAGTTGAGGATTCTTACGTGGTCGCAAAAGGGCTGGACGGCAGAGTCTTAAATCCGAGAATGTTCAGAATGAGAATCGAGCTTCTGGATGGGATTAGCCTCTACAACCTTGGTCACAGCTTTACGCAGAGATGGCGATTGTAATGGTGCCTTCAATTTGGAGTGAGAGTGGTTGGAAGGAGGGTAGCGAGCTCGTGCAGGGCCGACCATGGCTATTTATAGCCGAGCTTGATTTCTATGTTAAAACGAGCAATTGGGCACGTTCCGACACTAGTCTGGACGAGACGAAACTAACCAGGCATTCAACACGAGTGGAGGTGGTCTGTCGGGCGCGAATTCGAACGTGGGTTTCTCGGCCACCAACAGGATCAGACGATCCTTATGTTGGGGAGACCAATTGGATGGGGGGTCTTGTTCGCGTGGGAGAGACGAAGCCAGAGATTCCTTTAGCGGCTGTCGAGGTGCAGAGAAACAGCCTTGTCGGGCGTCGCCGGAAAGTTCTTTACCCGCCGGACCATCGGAGGGGGTGACCGGATAAACGAATCGAGAATTGACAGATTTAGTCCCTGGAGTTTGGTTTGACTCGAATTAGCCCTTAAAATTAATACGGATGGGCCCTTGTAGTTTAAATTGACCAGAAACAGCCCCTTAGTCGATTTCAGTTTTAAATCCTTCTAGTTTGTTTAATTACAATACAGCCCCTGAACTTTTATTTAAATAAATTAATTTAATTTCTTTTAAATCAAATTAATTTAAAAATGTTTTTATAAACTTATTTTATTTTTTTATTATTATAAATAATTTTTATAAAAGTTATTTATCTTATTTAAATAGGTTATTTTATTAAATATACAACTTTTTAAATTTAGATTTTTTTATATAAAACTTTATATTAGTTTTAAAATTTATAAAATTCTAATTAGTTTAAATCCGTAAAATAAAATACCTATTTGTATAAAACCAAATAAAACTTTTACACTTTATTAAAGTAGAGAATGATTACACGATAATTATAATACAAGTGCGAGAACGAAAAATCCGAAACGTCACAATCTCCCCATGTTAGAGGAATTTCGCCCCGAAATTCAACTAGTGGAGGCTATGAAAAGAGATGCGGATACTTGGTCTTCATTTGGTCTTCAAGTTCCCAAGTGAACTCGGGTCCACGTTTAGATTCCCAACGGACCTTGACAATGGGGATGCGGCTACGCTTGAGTTTCTTAACTTCTCGGTCCATGATTTCCACGGGTTTTTCAACAAAGTGCATTTTTTCGTCAATACGCACTTCGTCAAGAGGGATGTGGAGATTCTCATCGGCTAGACACTTTTTCAAATTGATACATGAAAGGTTAGATGAACGTTGCTAAGTTCTGATGAAAGATCGAGTTTGTAGGCCATTTTTCCTACCCTTTCGAGTATCTTGAATGGACCCACATATCGAGGTGCAAGTTTTCCTTTCTTTCCAAATCGGACTACGCCTTTCCAAGGTGATACCTTTAGAAGAACTATATCTCCAACTTGAAATTCCAAGGGTTTTCGTCGTCTATTGGCATAGCTCTTTTGTCGACTCCTTGCTACTCGAATGTTGTCATGGATAAGAGAGACTTTATCGGTGGTTTCTTGGATAAGCTCGGGACCGGTGATTTGTGCTTCACCAATTTCGTTCCAACAAATCGATGAACGACATTTCCGTCCATAAAGAGCTTCAAACGGTGCCATGCTAATGCTTGAGTGGTAGCTGTTGTTGTAGGAAAATTCAATCAGTGGTAGGTGAGAATCCCAATTGCCACCAAAGTCAATGACACAAGCTCTAAGCATATCCTCAAGAGTTTGGATTGTTCGTTCGGTTTGTCCATCAGTTTGAGGATGGTAAGCCGTACTTAAATCCAAACGAGTACCAAGTGCTGATTGCAATGATTGCCAAAATTGGGAAGTAAAACGCGAATCACGATCGGAGATGATGTTCAAAGGGATTCCGTGACGACTTACGATCTCATCAATGTAGATCGAGCAAATTTCTCGACTCGATAGTCCTCACGAATAGGCAAGAAATGAGCAGACTTTGTAAGTCGGTCGATAATAACCCAGATACTATCGTGCCCACTAGAAGTGCGTGGGAGTTTGGTGATGAAATCCATAGCAAGGTTCCCCACTTCCACACGGGAATTTCAGGTTGTTCGAGGAGACCGGAAGGCTTCTGGTTTTCGGCCTTCACTTTAGAACAAGTTCGGCATTTTGCCACAAAGAGGGCAATATCCTTTTTCATGCCGGGCCACCAATATTGCTGACGGAGACCCATGTACATCTTATCAGCTCCGGGATATACCGAATATCGAGTTTTGTGGGACTCGTTCATCAAAAATATACGAAGATCGTCGCGATCGGGAACCCAGATACGGTCTAAGTAATACAATAGACCGTTGGCTTTGGTTTCTAGCAAGAGTTCTACGCCACATGCCATCTCTTGATACATGTTTCCCTCGGTAACCGAGGTGTGTTGTGCTTTGAGAATACGGGCTTGGATATCGTTATGAATATGAACACTATGAAGCATGATACGTTCTTTACGACTCAAGGCGTCGGCTACAATGTTTGCTTTGCCGGGGTGGTAGCGGATCTCGCAGTCGTAGTCGTTTAGAAGTTCAACCCATCGTCGTTGCCTCATATTAAGCTCTTTTTGATTGAAAATATGTTGGAGACTTTTGTGGTCGGTGAAAACCACGCATTTGGTGCCATATAGATAGTGTCTTCAAATTTTCAAGGCGAAAACGACAGCACCAAGCTCGAGATCATGGGTCGTATAGTTCTTCTCATGGAATTTGAGTTGACGTGATGCATATGCAATTACTTGACCTCGTTGCATAAGAACACAACCCAGACCTTGGTTGGATGCATCATAATAAACGACAAAGTCGTCATTACCACTAGGAAGAGTTAGAATATGAGCATTGCAGAGTTTGTGCTTTAGAGTTTGGAAAGCTTCCTCTTGCTTGGGTCACCACTCGTAGTGCTTACCTTTGTGAGTCAAGGCAGTGAGCGGGACCACAATCTTGGAGAAATTTGAGATGAAACAACGATAGTAACCTGCTAGTCCAAGGAATGAACGAATCTCGGTAGGAGTCTTAGGAGTACTCCAATTCTTTACCGCCTCAATCTTTACCGGGTCCACATGAATTCCCTTATCGTTGACTATGTGTCCCAAAAATTGAACCTCTTTTAGCCAGAATTCACACTTGGAGAACTTGGCGTATAGTTGTTTTTTCTTCAAGAGTTCCAAAATCAAACGAAGATGTTGTTCATGTACCGCTTTCGTTTTAGAATATATGAGAATGTCGTCAATGAAAACGATCACGAACTTGTCCAAATAAGGTTTGCATACACGGTTCATGAGGTCCATGAAGACCGCAGGTGCATTAGTCAAACCGAATAGCATGACCATGAACTCATAGTGACCGTACCTAGTCCGAAAGGCAGTCTTCGGAATGTCTTCATCGAGAACACGAAGTTGATGGTACCCGAAACGAAGGTCAATCTTGGAGAAACATGTTGAACCTTGAAGCTGATCGAAAAGATCGTCGATACTGGGTAAAGGATAACGGTTCTTAATTGTAAGCTTGTTGAGTTCACGATAATCGATGCACATTCGAAACAATCCATCCTTTTTCTTTACGAACAGTACGGGAGCACCCCAAGGTGAATGGCTTGGGCGGATGAATCCTTTGGATGAGAGTTCTTGTAATTGACTTGCAAGCTCTTGCATCTCAGAAGGTGCAAGACGATAGGGGGCTTTTGCCAAGGGAGTTGCCCCGGGCACAAGGTCGATACGAAACTCCACTTGTCTAGGGGGAGGAAGACCAGGTAAATCCTCGGGGAATACCTCGGGAAAATCTCAGATGATTGGAATGTCTTGCAATTTCTTACCCTTGTCTTTCGTGTCAACTATGTGGGCCAAGAAGGCAACGTACTTTTTCCGCAAGCACTTTTGTGCCAATGTGCAAGACATGATTTGAAGACCACGACATGGTTTTTCACCGAAAATAACTAACGTGTCGCCCGAAGGGAGAGGTATACGAATACACTTTTCGTAGCAAATAACCTCGGCATGGTGCTTGGATAACCAGTCCATGCCAATTATAATATTGAAACTTCCCAATTGCATTGGAAGGAGATCAACAGAGAATTTGTGATTATTAAGCTCGAGATTGCAGTCGCGGGTAACAGAATTTATAGTAATAGATTTTCCGTTTGCTATCTCCACGGAGTAAGAATTGTCAAGTTTCGTTCTTTGTTTAGCAAGTCGAGATTCAAAGGTAAGAGATACAAAACTCCTATCGGCACCGGTATCAAATAAAACGGATGCATAATGATTGTTTACGAGAAACGTACCGTTTATCACGTCGTTGTTTGCTTGAGCCTCATTAGCGTTTATGTTAAACGCTCGTCCCTGAAGACCACTTTGATGATGAAGTTTTGGGCATCGGTCACAGAAATGGTTTGGATCTCCACATTCGTAACATGCCCGACCATCGAGTGGTGCCGGATAGATTGGGCGGTTGGCTGGAGCAGCTTGATGGACGGGAGGACGAGTACGGCAAGTAGTGACCACGTGTCCATATCGTCCGCAGCTTGAACACAATCGGCATGGTAGGTTGGCAGGATGATGGTATTTGCAGGTCTGGCATTGGGGATTCGGGCCCTGATAAGTTTTCGGGTTTTGACCCAAAGGGGCCGCTTGAATAGCAGGCACAGCGGGAGTTACGGCTGCGAAGTTTCGACCCTTTCGTTTCTTGTTGCGGTTAGAAGACTCGGGTTTTACATCTTTGACGGCCGCAAGAGTAGAAACAACCTTCTTGGAACCCTTTCTTGTTAAGGTTCCGGCTTTGACATGGTTGTCGGATAGTGTAGCAGATAGACGGATAGCAGCTTCAAGTGTAGAAGGATTGCTTCCTAGCACAGCATCTTGAATTTGCATAGGCAGGCCGCCTATGTATTTTTCAATCCCCGAGCAAGGGGAGTGATCATATGAGGCACCAGCAGACTTAGATCTTGAAACCGGGTGGTGTAGGCCAGATTATCCCGCGTAGGTCCAGGTAACTCAACTACTGATCGAACTCGTGATATGACGTTTCTGTAACACGAAGTGCGGAATCCTTCGTATTAACGTTTGTATACTAACCGACAATTCAAACCACACACACGTAAATAAACTTCTTCAATATATTCAGATTCAACAATGGTTTACAGACTCAATCAGACAAATCGTTCTCTCTGTTCGGTATTATGTCTAATGACTCTGTAACACATATATATAGAAACACACCTGCTGTAAGCGAACTTAGTTAAGTTCGCCCAAAACATACTAAGCGAACTTAACAAGTTCGCCTCAGTTAGACCTAAGCGAACTTATTAAGTTCGCCTCTGATAGACCAGGCGAACTTAACAAGTTCGCCTCTAGGCACACTTGTTAAAACACTTAGCAACTTTAAACAATTACATAGCAAAAACATAAAGACACAAAATCTAACTATTACAAGCTTTTGTCATTACAAATCTATGTCCTAACAGACTCCCCCTAGACAATAGCTTGATCTTCTGTCTTCAGTCTTTATCTTGAACTCTTCCAGTTGTCCGGTAGTCTGCTGCCAGCATGCACACCGTATCTTCTGCATATCTCCAAAACTCTTTTATACTGTAGACCTTGTTCTCTCCATTCATCAGTATACATGATCTCATTCTTTCGCAGCGTACTCTGATCTTTCTTTGAAAAATTAATAAGATTCATTGCGTCATAGAAACACACAATGACCTTATTATCTTTATCTTCAACCCTTGCTTCACCAGTATTAACATCAACATACCACCATTTCATATTCCCAAGAAAGTCTTGAGGAATATTCTTTAATGGTATATTGTGTATAGCATGTACTGGTCTATACTTGTATCTCCAGGTTACTTTCCCAGTCTTAGGATCTGTAATCTTCACTCTCTTTCCTTTTTGTGGTTTCAGCCGTTTATACTTTCCCGAACTACCTTCTTTTTTTATAAGGTTTGCTATCACATCAGCCAAACCATTCTTCGATCTATTTATGAGTGGCTTTGAAGCTAGACCATTTATTTCACACCTCGGCAAGGTATTGAAATATTTGATCCTTGGCTTTAAGTATTGAACACCGTCAGATCGTTTGATTACAAACAATTTTGATTCACCATCATAGAACCAACTAATGATCCTTCCTACACACTGCTCTTTATTCACATATTTCTCTTTCTGAGCAGGTTGTGCTGGAGACTTGGGTAGCACCTTCATCCAACTTTTTACAACTTCTCTCCACTGTTCTCGTGTCATTCCTGTATCTCTGAACATCACAGGTTCTTCATTAATCTTCGGAGACTCAGTGTGAGTAGTTTCAGTTTCAACACCCTTATTGAATTGAAGATTCTCATCATCAGTATCCATCTTTGACTCAGCTGTATCATCAGGCAATGTGATGTCTTCAATAGAGTCCATAGAGTCCGTTATTCCATCATAAGAGAACTCAGGAACAACATCCTCTTGGATGAAGTTATAAGGCACCTTAAGACCGTCACATCCTTCATATGTAACACTGTCTTTATCTTTCTCTATTTCAATCTCCACTATTTCTCCTTCTTCTATCTCAGTGTCTGACATATCATCTTCCATGTCATTGAACAAATCATCAATGTCATCAAGACATTCAATCTTTTCAGCTTTCTCTTCTTCTGAGTCTTGAAAGAATTCTAATAACAGAATTTCTTCATCATTAGTACCAGAAGTATCTTTGTCTTTGTTTCCTTCAAGAGATTGTGATGTCGACTCCCCCTGAACTCTAGATATAGGATTAGCGTCAGTGTTTTGACGATCACCCTCAATATTTCCAGCAGGATCGTCGTTTTCATCATCACGTCTTTGAATTGACTCTGTGTGACAAGTATCAGGTATCCTCAACTCCCCCTGAGCGTCAAGACGCTGAACGAGTTTGGACAGTAATGCTTGCATATCAGCAATCTGTTGAGCTTGAGTCTGAATCACCATCTGTCGTTGTGAATCAATAGACATAAGAGAGTTTACTTGTGTTTGTAGAGAAAGCACTTGAGATTCAAGGAAAGTAATCCTGTCAGAATCAGAAGGCTTTGATGGACCAGCTGTTGATTGTGGAATAGAAGGACTTGAAGTAGTAGGAATGACTGAAGGAACAGGAGTATGAACTGGAGATGGATCCTTAGATTGTGGGGGAGTAATGATCAGAGAAACAACAAAATTAGCATCTTCAACTCCTTGAGAAGATCTTGCAGCAGCAATTGACGCAGACATTAACTTTTGACGTGAAGGATCTGGATTAAAGTCACTGTCAGTGTCAGAACTCTCATCTACCAACGATCTTTTTCCATGTACCGATCCGGAAGGAGGATCCCGAACAGACTTGCGTCGTGGTCGTCTGGCTTGAGACTTAATGCGTTTTCCAGCATTAGCCAGTGGAATAGCAGCCAACCGTTCATAATGACCTGGAGAAAAATCCCTAGACTCATCAGAATCAGTGCTGTCATCATCAGATGATATTGTATCACTTGAACTGGAACTAGACTCAGCGTCTGTCACCACATTGCCTTCTTGTTCATGAATGGGCGAGTTCACAGCTTCATCAACAAAATCATCCATGTTCATACCTAGATCTTGATTAGGATCATGAACGACCTCTTCTTGAACTAGTTCCTGAATCGGAATATTGATTGCAGCCTGTGGAATAGGAACTTGTTCAGGAATAGGAATTTGAGGTTGTACAGGAACTTGTATTTGTGGTTGATGAACTTGAATTTGTGGAACTGGTATCTGTTGTTGTTGGGCAGGTTGTTGTGGTTGTTGCTATTGTTGTTGTACTGGAATGTTAACTCCTTGAGCTTGAGCAAGTTCATTAGGATGAAACCAATTATCATTAGGTGGTGCAACATAATCAGGATTGATTAAGTGCCCAAACAGTGGTGTACTAACTGGAATCAACGCAGCATTTTGCTGTTTTACCTTTGTACAATCTGTAAAAATACGTTTTGACATCGGAGTCAAAGTCAATCTTATGGCATGTTGTGGAAGATCCGGAATAAGATGATTGAGTATCATTTGAATGAATCGGGGATACATCAAGAAACCTTGACCTTCAGCCGGATTTATCTGCATTACCATCTCCCGATAAAAATACAGAGGAAAATTGAATCTTTTATTCAAAGTTAAGGCCACCATTACTATTTGAAGTGCCATCTTCAAGCCATCTGTACCAGCTTTTCGCGGAGAGATGCATTGTATAATCACATGCATAAAGTACCTCCATTCACCTACTAGTCCACCTTTTCTAGCTTGTGTATCATTTTTTCGTCCACGATAACCCATCCTTTGAAAACAACCCATAATAAGAGTGTTAGGATAAGAAATTGTATCTTCAGGATTTCCTCCTAAATCAAGAGCAGCACGAATTGTCTCTTCGGAAATTGCAATCTCGGTATTATTGACTGTTGCACGAAGGACATGTGGTTCCACATCGATATCTTGATGTACAGTATCCCAGAATTGTTGGATGTACACCAAGCTAATATAAGGATCCGCAGATAATGCAACATGTAGTCTTGATCGATTCAGAAAATTGATAATGCCCTGAAAATGAACTGCTTCTGGCATATTAGGATCTAACAATGCCACTTGATTATGCTTATATTCGACACGTCGAGCCATCTGTGAAAAATTTCGAACAACACAACAAACATTAGTAGACTAACACATATATGAAACAACAAACAAAAAAAAAATCAAACAAAACAAAAAAAAATTCAAACAAAAACAAATTTTAACAAAAAAAATCACAACTCCTTTTTCACTTCTGACCCCTAGGCGAGCTTAATAAGTTCGCTTAGTAGTGCAAGAGGCGAACTTATTAAGTTCACCTGACAAGTTCGCTTGAACCTGAGACGTTTCAAATTCAAACACTGAATTTTAAATTTCCAGCAAATCGATATCAAATCATGAAATAAGCATATCCAATCAATCTAATATCACATTATGACTAAAAACGATGATCAATTTGATATCTCGGTCAAAACTTAGGTCAAAATCGTCCTTGAAACAATCCGACGAAAACCGAGACTCAAAACCTTCGAATACACTCAATTTAGCGGATGAAATCCAACGAAAATACCTTTGTTAGATTCGCACTTCAATTTCGATCAAGATGCAACCAGAAATTAACACTCACAGTACAGATTAAAATTTTTGAGAATTTTGAACAAGTTCGCCTAAGTTCTGAGTAAAACGATGAACATGATAAGTTCGCTTGATTCAACCCTTATTCGGATTAAGTTCGCTGGATTAGGCGAACTTGTTAAGTTCGCTTAACAAGCCTTCGGCGAACAAGATAAGTTCGCTTCACCCCTAAGTTCGCTTCACCCCAGATTGTAGAATAAGTTCGCTTCACTGATTTAAGCGAACATATTAAGTTCGCTTCACTGTATACAGGCGAACTTAATTACTGTTCAACCTTTTTGCCTTGAACACAAATTTTACCAACTTCAACCTTTCAAATCTCGAACTTCCGTCAGCAACACATATTTGATCCAATCCCGAACAATTTTAATAAAAGTTTAGAATTTTCATGGAAAGTAAAAATAAAATCTTTTTGAATTTTATCTATACAGACGGAAACACATATTTTTGATTTTTCTCTGTACAAACTGAATCACATATTTTTGGTTTTTCTCTTTACAAACAGAATCACATATTTTTAGTTTTTATCTGAATAAACTGAAATGACATATTTTTGGTTTGAACATCATGAGCAAGAAGATCATATGAGTTATTCAATTAATTCATCACACATATTATCAATAACAAAGGGTAACCTATAGTAAGAGACCATTCAACTCAATTTTGTGTATTTTGCATCTTTTTCATTTTGAAACTCATTCAATTTGAATAATATTTGAAATGATACGTGATAAATTTCAAAGTAAATAAGATCAGGTTATAAAATACTCTTTTATTTATACCGAATTTGAAATATAAAGCCTGAATTCTAAAAATTGTCAATATTATATTATTTGAAACTATAAGCGTTTATTCTCCAAATTCATGTGGTTTAGTACCATTTAGATGATAAACATCGTGTACCCCACATATATGCCAAATAAAAAAATAAATGCACTATCTTCAAGACATATATAAGATTTTACTAAAGATTATCCGAATATTCAGAATGAGGAGACATCACTTAGCACATGAATAGCAGAATCCAAATTGGATTGTATAGGAATCAATGAGATTCAGAATCGAATGATTCAATGTTTTGGCTTATATTTGTGGAATCATAAGATTCAGGTACGTGGATCCAACTGTTATCTGGATTATGAATTCAATGGAATCAGTAAAGATGATATATCAATATGATCCAGGGGCTAGTATATGTTTGACAGATGTTGTCAAGTACATATCTTGATTATACTTCAAATTGCATGCTTTTCGGGACATGGGCACTGAAGCAAATCGAATGAATTGTGCTAAGGACATAACCCGAAACTGATCTCATAGGAAAATCTTTATTAAAAGCTAATATTCTTTATCTGATAGTAATCTTTTAACACACACACCCAGGCATAAAATGGGTTTAAATCACAGATGTAATCATATTATATTTAATTTTCACACTACTATTAGTTTCAAAACGCTTTTAGCCTATTGACAATTCAAGTTTCAAATTTTATACACAAATTATAAAACAAATTATCAAGAATAGAACATTCATAACACTATCATTTCTTATTTATGTAGACTTTGAAATTTAGATCAGATCAACTTATTTTAATCATTCATATATCAAGGTCTACTAAGGTCGTGTGAAATGAACTAATCACTGATGTACTATCATTTCTTCTCTAACCTCAAATGATGTCAAAATTTTTTTTTATTTTTAAATTTGTTTTGACTTTTTATAATTTAGACTTTTTGACTGAAAATGTAACTGTAGAAATTTAATAAAGCAATAAAAGAACCAAAAATAAAAATTTTCCAAGAAATTCTGATTTTGAAAAACTTTTATTCGGGATTGATCATACCAATCATTTTAATTAGGAATTCAAACCTGGTACGATCAAATGCCTTAGTAAACAAATCAGCAAAATTATCTTCAGTATGTACCTTGACCAGCTCAATCAACCTTTTCTCGGCACAATCACGTATAAAATGATATCGCATTTCGATGTGCTTAGTTTTACTATGTTTAACAGGATTATTCGTTATGGACATAGTAGCATTGTTATCAATAAACATGGGGGTTCCTGTGAAATTCAAACCGTAATCTCTCAATTGTTGTTGTATCCACAGGATCTGTGAACAGCAACTTGCAGCAGCGATGTATTATGCTTCGCATGTTGAAATTGAGACTGTGGTTTGCTTTTTGCATTGCCAGGATACAAGTCGATTACCTAAGAACTGGCAACCACCTATTGTAGATTTCCTGTCCAGACAACAACCACCAAAATCAGAATCAGTATAAGCATTGAAATCAAAGTTAGAACCATGAGGATACCATAGCCCTAAACGTTGTTTTCCTTTTAAATACCGAAAGATTCTTTTCACAGCAATTAAGTGAGATTCTTTTGGATTTGCCTGAAATTTGTAACAGATACACACGGCGAACATTATATCCGGCCTTGAAGCGGTTAAGTACATGAGGGATCCAATCATAGCTCTGTAAAGTCGACAGTCCACATCTTTTCCTTCCGGGTCAGAATTTAACTTATGATTGACGGGAATTGGAGTATCGTATGAAGTACAGTCCTCCATCTTGAACCGGCTCAAGATGTCTTTGACATACTTGGACTGATGAATAAAGAAACCATCTTCCTTTTGATTTACTTGTAAACCTAAGAAAAACGATAACTCTCCCATAGCAGACATTTCAAATTTCGACTTCATAACACCCTCAAATTCTTTGCACAACCCTTCATTTTTCGAGCCAAATATAATATCATCCACATAAATCTGTACCGGTAGGTAATCTCCCCCTGATTTCTTTATGAATAAGGTCGAGTCTATCTTTCCACGAACAAAGTCATTCGCCAAAAGATGTGTAGATAAAGTCTCATACCACGCACGAGGAGCCTGATGAAGACCATAGAGGGCCTTATCTAGCTTGAAAACCATGTTCGGATTCAATGGATCTTCAAACCCCGGCGGCTGACACACATAGACTTCCTCCTTGACCTTTCCATATAAAAATGCACTCTTGACGTCTAATTGAAACACCTTAAAACATTTGAAAGAAGCAAATGCTAGAAACAGCCTTATAGCTTCAAGCCTCGCAACCGGCGCATAAACTTCGGTGTAATCAATTCCTTCTTGTTGATTGAAGCCCTGGACAACTAATCTTGCCTTATTGCGTACCACGACACCTCGATCGTCCTTTTTACATTTAAACACCCATTTTGTTCCTATCGGATACGCACCATTCGGTAAATCAACAAGATTCCAAACCTTCAGTTTATCAAATTGAGCAAGTTCTTCCTGCATAGCTTCTATCCAGTTATTGTCATTTAAAGCCATCTCTACATTCTTGGGTTCAACCTGTGAAATAAAGCAAGAATGTGAGCAATCATCAAGAACACCAGAATCTTTAATGCAAGTATACAAACAAGTATTGTCAACAAGAGAACGAGTTGTCACTCCATCCTGTAAATTTCCAATTATATTTGTTACTGGATGATCTTTGTGTTCCTTGATGGATACGACCTCAGGAACCGGCAACATATCAACTAGAGATGAGTCAGATTGATAAGAATAATCTTGAGGAATTGGAATTTCCGAGTCTAAATTTGTTTGAATCTCCCCCTGAGCCTGTGTCGATGGTAAAGGATCATCACTCAACAACGGATCAGCAGAAGAATCTTGAAAAATAGCATTATCCTCCTCACTCTCTGAATCTTGTGGACCTGAACAAGAAGCAACATTTGGATCTGGAGCAGAAGTAGATGGAATCGATGAAATGGGAACTGTATTTGGTAGAAATCCATTGTGCTGAGCATCTTGACAAGAATCATAGATAACAGCAGCATCTTCATCAGAAATATCAGAAGGTAAATGAAAAGACTTGAATAAGTTGTCATAATCAAATGCCCAATCCGGACCAATCGCCATTTGTGGTAAAGACCGATTTGAACAGTCAATATGGAACCATTCTTCAACTTGGCGTGTCTCTTTGTTATAAACCCTCTTTGTTGTCAAATTAGCCACATACCCTAGAAAAATCCCTTCAATAGCATTTGCACTGAATTTTGTTGGGACATCTCTAACCTTCAGTAGGGTACACGGATTACCAAAAGGTAATAAGTATTCCATATTCGGCTTTCGATTATTTAGTAATTCATAGCACGTCTTGTTATGTCGCTTGACGGTCAAGACCCGGTTCAAAACATGACACGCAGTATTCACAGCTTCAGCCCAAAAGGTGACTGGAAGCTTAGAATCTGCAAGCATCGTGCGAGCTGTTTCGACCAACGTCATGTTCTTTCGTTCAGCGACACCGTTTTGTTGAGGAACATATGGCGCACTGAATTCATGATGAATTCCTTTTTGTAGACAGAATAAGCCCATTTTTCTATTCTTAAATTCGCTGCCATTGTCACTCCTGATTCTTCTGACTTTCAGATTGAATAAATTCTCCAAACCCAGGATTAAGTATTGTACCAACTCAGTGGTTTCAGCTTTAGAAGAAAGAAACTTAACCCATGAAAATCTGGAGTAATCATCAGTTACGACCAAGCAGTACGATTTCCCACCAATGCTCCTAATACTGATAGGACCGAACAAATCCTTATGCAGCAACTCCAAAGGAGTTACGATAGAATTCGTCGACTTCGATTTGTGAGATTTCTTTCTTTGCTTCCCCTTCTTGCACGGAATACAATCATCAGGAACTGAGAATTTCATTTTCGGAATACCAAGCACAAGATCATTCCTAACAATGTAATTCATCTTCCTGTAGTTTATGTGAGCTAGCTTCCTGTGCCACAATATTGAATCAAATTCCGACGCCTTGGAGAGTAAACATGTTGGAATTGAATCTGTTGTAGTGGCAACACTCATGTCAAGGACATATGTGTCATTTCTCCTTGGAGCCTTCATGAGAATCCATTCATCAGGAATCACAAAACCCGGTTTCAGAATATAACATTCATGATCGTTGAAATGGAACGAAAACTTCTTGTCACAGACTTGTGATACGCTTAAAAGATTGTGTTCCAGCTGCTCAACATAATTCACCTTTTCAAATTTTACTTTGTCGTTCTTTAACGTTCCCTGGCCTGTTATGTACCCGCCTTTATTATCCGCAAAGCGACATAACCACCATCAATTTTAATCACATCCTCAAGTAATTTCACATTCCCTGTCATATGTCGAGAGCAACCACTATCCATATACCATGTATTGTTGATAGTCCTCCTTGGTTGTCCCTACATAAAAAACGAGAATTAGTTAGAAAGTGGAACCCAAGCCATCGTGGTCTTGGGTCATCCGGATTGATCAAAATAAACAACTTCTTGTAATGTACAATTAATTTTATCATTCAATTTTGGAACAGATGTTTGACAATCAGACCTTTTCAAAGAAGAACCATTTTTATTATTTTGAAAAACATTATGTGATATATTATTGTCAGATTCAGATGTTTCCAAAATCTTCTTTAATTTTCTGTTTCTTCGTCTTCTCTGAGGTCTAGACAATTTAACCTCCTGAAAAGTATCTTTTGAAATCCCAACTTTTGGAATCTCAAGATTTTCTCTACATACAAAAGATTTAGTATGCAATGTATTCTGTTGTTTAATTCCATGAGAATTAACAAAAGATCGTCCAATCATATCTTTATCCAAACTAGAAGACGATTTTCCTTCATTTTTTCTTTTCAGAATTTTCACCACTCTCGGTTGGGAAGGAACAGTCTTCATTTTACCCTTGTTCTTGTATGGACAATTAATCAAAATATGACCAGGCTCATTGCAATGAAAGCACACTCTTCTTTCTTGATAACTTCTGAAATAAGATGTTTTCTTTGAATTTGAAGAACCATCAGAAGAACAAGCTTCAGAGGAATGCCCTGAACAATTTATCGGCTTCTTAGGAACATAAGTCTGTTTTGGCACCTTTGAAGAATTTACCTTTTGAAAACCAGCCACCACAAACCCACTTGACTGTAAGATTGGAGAAAGTTTAGTTTGAACCACTTTCACCTCTTCAGGTTCAGTCAAAATGCACCTATCCCGAGTAACATTCTTCACAACCTTCGGTTCCTCAATTTTCACTTCTCTCAGAATGCCTTCAACCTTTGAATCATCAAACACTTCATCTTCTGTATCAGAATCATACACCATGTCTTCACCCGTCACTGGATTCACTTTTAATACTGTCTTGGGATCAATCTCCTCTTCATGAATGATTTCAGGCTCAACCACATAATTTGCATTGAATGGAGGAGGAACAAACCTAATACCAGCAACTCTTTTTGTTGGATCAGCATTAGCATTGAAATAATCCAGAACTACCGATGAATTCTCAAACTGTTCCAGCTTTCTATGTAACTTTATCAACTCAGATTCTTTTTCAGAAATCTCCTTGTTCTTTTGGGCAACTACTTCATTTCGTTTTTCAATTTCAGCATAAGCCATATCTAGATGATAACCCTGTTCTTTGTATTTTAACCCAAGAGAATTTAAGTCTCTTTTCAAAGACTCAATTCTATCAATGCACAGTTTATCATTATCTTTCAGTTTCTGATTAACTGAATGCATTGATTTCATGTCACAAATCAAATTTGTGTTATCATCCATGACTTTTTGTAGTTTATCTTTAACAGAAATACAATTAGAACAAAATATATGACAGACAGAGTCTTTTACCTTAGTCGGGTCAGACATGTCTGCCATGAATACTTTGGCAATCGGAATGTTCTCTGAATTTTCACCAACTGAAGCATTTTCTGTAAGAACAATTTCTTCCTCAGCAACCCCTGTCACAGCATCAGAATCAATACTTTTCTCTCTGTCTTCCTCATCATCAACACTTGGAACACTATCATCATCACATGAATCATCACTAGAACTTTCTTCATCAGTAGACTCTTCTGGTTTTTCTGAATGAATTTCTGCAACAAAAGACTGACTCACAGCACCCACCAAATCTTCCAGATGAATGCCCCAATCATAGTTTTCGTCATTTTGAGCAACTAAAGCTGATGATGCAGATGCATGATTTGTATTTCCAGAAGGACCATGATTTTGATTACCAGATGAACCATGTGGCTGATTCCTATTATGCTGAAAGTTAGATTGCTTCTTTTGAGAATCAAACTCTACCTTTGGCTTAACACACTCCTTAGCAAAGTGACCATACTCTTGGCAGTTGTAACATCTAACTTTGCTCTTATCAAAACCCATACGCGATCGACTATTTGAACCAATATATTTTCTCCCAGTTCTCTTCAAGAAATCTTTAGCTTGTTGCATTAACATGGCCATATTCCATTGGATATTCATTTCTTCCAGATCAAAAGGGTCAATCTGCCTGAAATCTTCTTCTATTACCTCATGATCATGTATTTTACCTCCAATGAAATTTTCATATGATGCCATGAATGAAGAAAACATAGCAAGATAATCATCAGCAACTTTCTGATTCACATGAGATCCAGATGATGTTGAAGCAGTAGTAGCAGAAAATCCAGAATGGCTTGTATGACCAGAATAAATTGGAACTCCAGAACACTGATCATTTGAAGATTCTTGAGCATCACCAGAAAAGAATGCCACTCCAGTACCAGATTTACCAACAGATTTGGCAAAATACATCGAGGGATCCTGGATATGCTCCAAATTAGTCTCTTTCTTTTTCAAATTCATGTCATGTGACTGAATCTTCCCTAGGACTTCTTCAAGAGACATGGTTTTTTACTTAACATTTTCTTTGATCAAAACCGTATACACATCAAACTTTGATGGTAAAGCCTCCAAGAATTTATCATTTATTTCCTCAGTCTCATATACCACAGATGCACTAGCCAGTTCACTAAGAAGATGATAGAATCTTGTAGCAAGATCATCCAAAGATTCATTTTGAAAATGTTTAAAAACTAGGAACTGCTTCTTTAGTAACTCTTTTCTACTTTTCTTCACATCTAAACTCCCTTCACACCTTTTCTGTAGTGCTTCCCACAGTTGTTGAGAAGACTTGAACTGTTTAAAACTGTGATAAATTTCCTTTGGTAGAGACATAGAAATGCTAGCCATTGCTTTCTTTTCTTGATCAAATAACAGCTTCTCTTCAGTAGTTAAAGCTGACACTGGCTTCGGAACATCATCCTTTCCCATCCATGAATAAGTAGGGTGTGTATATCCTTCCAAAATTGGAATCCACAAACTAGTATCGGTAAAAGATACGAATTGGTCAAACCGATCTTTCCAATTTGAATAATCAGCTAGATTCAGCAACTTCGGAGGTTTTTGAGATGTACCAATTTCATTGTCATAATTGAACATGTTTGTGACTTGAACCATATTTGCCATGTTAAAAAAAATTTCTGAAAAATTTCTAAGTATTAAGCTGTTTTACCCTCAGGCGAACTTAATAAGTTCGCTTTGGTGAGTACTAAGCGAACTTGAGATCAGGCGAACAAGACAAGTTCGCTTAAGGAGGAAATCCGGTAAGTTCGCTTAACAGCTAAGTTCGCTTGAAATGTGAGAAGCGAACTTAATAAGTTCGCTTGCTAAGTTCGCCTGCACAGGAACTCAGCAAGTTCCCTTAAACTGCTGTAACAGATTCAAAAGATTCTTCACCCAAACACGAACCGAAAACTTCAAAATTCATGATTTGTCAGAGAATTGATGGAATTTAAGGAAATTGAACCGTAGGATTGTGAATTTTATCAAATAGAACAGTTCTATCGGACTAATTTCGTCAAAAAACCCTTCCAAAATCACGAATTCAGCAAAGAAACGATCTTCAAGAACTTGAAAAACTCCATTGTTGCAGAAACTTCAAAAATGTTGAATTTCTTGTCGAATTGTACACAAAAACCGTCACTAATCACCGGGAATCGTACTTAATTCACAAGCATAAGCTCTGATACCACTTGTAGGTCCAGGTAACTTAACTACTGATCGAACTCGTGATATGACGTTTCTATAACACGAAGTGCGGAATCCTTCGTATTGACGTTTGTATATTAACCGACAATTCAAACCACACACACGTAAATAAACTTCTTCAATATATTCAGATTCAACAATGGTTTACAGACTCAATTAGACAAATCGTTCTCTCTGTTCGGTATTATGTCTAATGACTCTGTAACACATATATATAGAAACACACCTGCTGTAAGCGAACTTAGTTAAGTTCGCCCAAAACAGACTAAGCGAACTTAACAAGTTCGCCTCAGTTAGACCTAAGCGAACTTATTAAGTTCGCCTCTGATAGACCAGGCGAACTTAACAAGTTCGCCTCTAGGCACACTTGTTAAAACACTTAGCAACTTTAAACAATTACATAGCAAAAACATAAAGACACAAAATCTAACTATTACAAGATTTTGTCATTACAAATCTATGTCCTAACAGTCTTGGGCAAGATCCCAAAACTTAGCCTCGAGCTTCCTCATTTCATTCCGAGGACAGAATTCATCAGTCATGGCCTTCTTCAGATCATCCCATGATAAGGATGTAGCAACCTCAGCACCACGAGTGCGTTTCTCACCGTTCCACCAGGTGAGGGCTCTCTTTTGGAGTACACTTGTGGCATAACGAAACCGAAGATTATCGGGATAGTCGCTGTTTAGGAATGTGCTTTCCATGCTTTCAAACCATTGAAGTAGGCCGGTAGCACCTTCAGTCCCGAAGAATTTTGTAGGATTGCACGAGTTAAAGTGCTTAAACGTGCAGTGAGGCGGGTTGGTACCACCGTTCCCTTGGATGTTATGAGACCCGTCACTATTGTTATTTGCTTGGGTCATTTTCCCTACCAGCTGGGCAAGAAGAGTAGCAAGATCCGGGTTGGAAGTGCTAGAGTTTGCACGTCGAGGAGGCATTCTAACACCATAAGAAAAGACAATGATATTTTAGATAAGATGGATATATATGAGTTATAGCGGGAAATAATGTAAGCAGAAAAATGGGATTCATCATGACGCGTGCCAGTGCATGTGTATTTATTCTAAGTTGATGGGGGAAACTTTGTCATTTATTTCGGGTAGGACATGATGTTATAGACCATTATTTGCATAATAGGAATTGCCGGGACTTGCATGCACTACAAATCGTCATTACGTGTGCACCCGTAATAATGATTTGCTTTGCATGTTCGTCTAGTTCTTCCTATCTTGCTATAACGTCCCCAAATTTTGAGTTTAAGTTCGGATTGTATCCTTGCGAATACATTGACTTATCAACGTTAAATAATTCCCCGAAACTTTCGAAGAGACATGCTTTAGCCTATAGGTAAACACTCACTTCAGGAATTCCCAGGAAAGCATACGGGTCCGTTTATTTGGATTTATACGAAATGCTTTCCTAGACAGAAAACCCAATGTACAGGCGTCACCCTTCCAGATAGCACGTGTCCTTTACTGGTCTCAAGAATTTAAGTCGTTGACGAGATCTTCAAGATTTTTATAGACTTGAGAGTCTTATAAGTATAAAATGTGTAGGAATTGTTGCAATTAATACGGATTAGGAAAGAGTATGGATAAGGATGGGTAGTGTATTTGTTTGCATAAGTTTGTTTGTCAAATATGTATGTAAAGTATGTATCATGTATCAAAGTCTTGTATGTATGTGTATAAGTCTCATGTACCAAACTCGGGAAAATTTAAATAATACCTAACTACAAATAATTCACATAGCAATTTATCATTTAGCACATAACACATAAAAGGGAGTCCTAGGGTTATAGTCTAGGTCATTGTGTCTAATAACCTAATTCCCTATAACCATGGCTCTGATACCAATCTGTCACACCCCGACCGACGGCGGAATCATCGAGGCGGACAATGGAATGATTGTTCAAAAGCACATGATAGCTAAAAGGTTGCATGATTCATTAATTAAATTTAAAGACAACAAAGATCCAAATACAATACATTTCAAATAACCTAGTCTAGTTCAAAACATTGATTTATTTAACTAGGTCCATCGTTCTTAAGTGGAGGAATCTTCGACAAGCAATCACATATCCAAACCTAAAACATTATTTAAATCAAGTGTCAACTAAAAAGTTGGTGAGTACATATGTTTAGTAATTTCGGTAAATAGTAGATGTAAACCGTTTTGCAACTCATTGTTTATCTTGTTAAACATAGTATATATGATATATCATTTATTTAATCACAATTCAAACCGAGTTTGGCGCGCTTGAACAGAGCACAACAGCTAAGTCCGGTATGTTTGAATATAGTTACCCACTATATCCGATATGTTTGAATATAACACGTGGTTATATCCGAGTATGCAGTAATAAACACCCTAACCGGGTGGGCTGGTCAGGCACAATAGATCTATCAATATTACAGTTGGTTGTCTTGTGTTTAAATGTATGTACATCCAAAGAATAAGCATATAGTCTCATGTATAACACGTACAAACAATGTGAGTAGCATGTATAATGTTTCACCCCAAAACGTATAAAAATGTAAAATAGGGGCTATGTAACTCACCTTGCAAGCGGGTATTTTTCCACGTGTGTAGGTGATAAAGATGTTGAAGTCTAAGCACGTTGAAACCCTATGTAGATAAATGGGTATTATTGTATGTTTACATGTGCGTATTAGTATTTAATTGTGTATAGGTTTATAATAACATTTCTTAGTGTTATTTGCATAAAAGTTGGTCCAGATTTTCTTGAAATTACTGATTTGATCAAAACTGTTTATAGTTGTGACAGGTATCGAAACTGTGTTCAATCGAAACTACTAGTTTCGATTGACCATTTACAAGTGATACGAAGAACTGTCGAAACTACTATCTATCGAAACTTACTAGTTTCGATTGATCATTTATAAGTGATACACAGACTGTCGAAACTACCATCTATCGAAACTTACTAGTTTCGATTGATCATTTATAAGTGATATGCAGGCTGTCGAAACTACCATCTATTGAAACTACTATCTATCGAAACTACTAGTTTCGATTGACCATTTACTCAATCGAAACTAAGTAGTTTCGATGGCCCAGACTTTAGAAAAATAAAACAGTAATTTTTCAGAACAATGGTTTGTCCGGTAATCGATGTTTTGGAGTCATGACTTCGATTGGTTCAGCTTGCCTTATGATAACAGAAGGTAAAGAAACGATGTTGAGGATTCTTACGTGGTCGCAAAAGGGCTGGACGGCAGAGTCTTAAATTCGAGAATGTTCAGAATGAGAATCGAGCTTCTGGATGGGATTAGCCTCTACAACCTTGGTCACAGCTTTACGCAGAGATGGCGATTGTAATGGTGCCTTCAATTTGGAGTGAGAGTGGGTGGAAGGAGGGTAGCGAGCTCGTGCAGGGCCGACCATGGCTTTTATAGCCGAGCTTGATTTCTATGTTAAAACGTGCAATTGGGCGTGTTCCGACACTAGTCTGGACGAGACGAAACTAACCAGACATTCAACACGCGTGGAGGTGGTCTGTCGGCCGCGAATTCGAACGTGGGTTTCTCGGCCACCAACAGGATCAGACGATCCTTATGTTAGGGAGACCAATTGGCCAGGGGGTCTTGTTCGCGTGGGAGAGACGAAGCCAGAGAAGCCTTTAGCGGCTGTCGAGGTGCAGAGAAACAGCCTTGTCGGGCGTCGCCGAAAAGTTCTTTACCCGTCGGACCATCGGAGGGGGTGACCGGATAAACGAATCGAGAATTGACAGATTTAGTCCCTGGAGTTTGGTTTGACTCGAATTAGCCCTTAAAATTAATACGGATGGGCCCTTGTAGTTTAAATTGACCAGAAACAGCCCCTTAGTCGATTTCAGTTTTAAATCCTTCTAGTTTGTTTAATTACAATACAACCCCTGAACTTTTATTTAAATAAATTAATTTAATTTCTTTTAAATCAAATTAATTTAAAAATGTTTTTATAAACTTATTTTATTTTTTTATTATTATAAATAATTTTTATAAAAGTTATTTATCTTATGTAAATAGGTTATTTTATTAAATATACAACTTTTTTAATTTAGATTTTTTTATATAAAACTTTATATTAGTTTTAAAATTTATAAAATTCTAATTAGTTTAAATCCATAAAATAAAATACCTATTTGTATAAAACCAAATAAAACTTTTACACTTTATTAAAGTAGAGAATGATTACACGATAATTATAATACAAGTGCGAGAACGAAAAATCCGAAACGTCACAGGTAGGTTCTACACTTCCTGGCATTAAGAACTGTGAGAAGACTCTCTTTGCCACCCGCTTCAGTTGCAGTCTCTCCCCAATAGCAGGTAGATTTGGCAATGCATTATTGATCAATAGTTGCACAAAACTTGGATATAACAGGAATCTAAATCTCTCTTCCATATTGATCTGATCAGTTAAGGCTTTGTAGATGTATCTTGAGAAGTTGAAACCCCTGTTGAGAGACAAACCAACCATGGCTGCTGCAAAATCATGTCCCATGGCATCCTTCCCCGCCTTCATGGAAGAAATGCACATGATCATAACGTGGGCAAAGTACCTCCACTGATCTAGCACCCACATCTTCTTGTAAGATGAATAATCCCATACACCGACGTATCCCATAAGCTTCCTCCAACACCCATCCATAAAGTAATCAGAATAGGCAGTTGGGTCAGTGGCGAGATCCCGGAACTGTAAGACCCTTCGAATTGTGTCCTCAGAAAAAGAATTGTCATGACCCGCAACGGTAGCCCAAATGACGTTAGGGGTTACCGTGTAATCATGATCCGCTGTGTCCCAAAACTGCTACAGATATGGTCTTGAAACTATCGGATCTGCCGAGATAGCATAGCTAATCTTTGAACGGTTTAAGAACTCAACTATCTCCCTGTATTGAAGTGCAGCACCCTTCCATTCCGGTTCGGTAAGTGCCAGTAGATTGAACTCACTGGTAAAAGCACAAGCCATCACTGCAAAAACACACAAT
Organism: Smallanthus sonchifolius; assembly: GCA_023525975.1. NCBI lineage: Eukaryota > Viridiplantae > Streptophyta > Magnoliopsida > Asterales > Asteraceae > Smallanthus > Smallanthus sonchifolius. Next base: position 56,855,008 of record CM042021.1, read on the forward strand.
AAGAACAAGAAGATTCATTGGAATTGAAAGAACTAAACAGGGTATAACACATCCACATAGACTGAGTTTCCAGACTTAGGGATTTTTCCAAAATTTCCTTCCTGTGTACTTAGAAAGTACGCAGGCAGTTGTTCTTGCGTACTTAGCAAGTACGCAGGAGGAATACCTTGCGTAGTTGCTAAGTGCGCAAGTACTGACACTTAGAACTATTTCAAAATCCAAAAATTCATTCGACGTGAGTCTTTGCAGTGGATTAAGGTCACCACAAGGTCGAAATGCTAGATTATAACTATGGAACCAACACCAATAGCAATGACATGCTACACCTGGTCAGTCTTGACCTCGAACAGGTCCGAAGCTTAGTCTCGGCACCTCAGTGGGCCAAAACCAAAATCAATACATGATAAGGACGATTACGAGATCATAGAGCTTCGATTAAAGATTTAAAACAAATTTTAGGTCATAATTTAGGTTAACTACAACCTAAAACGGTCACAAATCCGAAAAACAAAACCCTAGTTCAAGTTCAAGAATCGGTCCACTTTTGTCAATTTTGTGGATGAAATGCTCTGAGATTCTCACCAAAAGTTAGATGGATGATGATGAAACTATAATCGGGACGAATAATCTCTTTGGAACACACTAAATTTCGAGTAAAAAATGAGCAGAGGTATTCAACAGTGAGAAAAGTTTGAAATGAGATTAAACCCAAGAAAAATTCTAACTACTGTATATATACCCAACACAAACTGGTCATGCATACTTGTTAAGTGCGCAAGACTTAACTCCTGCGTACTTACTAAGTACGCATGACTTAAGTCTTGCGTACTTGTTAAGTACGCAGAGACCCTTGTGTGCTCAAACTTTCAACTCAAATTATGAAGATTTCAAGTCAAATAACGAACAAGATAAACACATTCAATCAAGAGGATTCAAAGTCAATTCAAGAAGGTTAAACACAAATATTTTTGGCTTTTCTGATTAAAATTGAACTGTACACAAACTTAGAATCTTTTTGATCTTTTCTAGATAGAAATATACAAGTATACACACACACACTATTTTTGTTCAAAGACACGAGCAGAGGATCATATCAGGCTAAACTATAGCAAAAACGATACAAGATAAACGTCAAAGAATATGGGATCATGTCATGGATTACAATTTATTCATACGTAATAAGCACATAAACATGTAATTCAAGTTGGCAATATTATAAGATTTGAAACCATAAGCATCTTTGTATCACGTTCTTGTGTGTTAAGGTATTAATTTTAAGATATACAACGTGTACCCCACTGATATGCTATAGAAATGTAAATTGCACTATCTCAAGGCATCTAAGATTTTCCCAAATATTTTCAAATCTCCAGAATGAAGTTACATCATTTAGCACAGAAAAAATCAAGCAGAATCCATAAGGATTATCAAGAATCATAAGATTCAGAATCGAGTGATTCAGATGTCTTGGTTTGATTGGATTTTCTTCTATGAATATCATATGATGATTCAGGTTAACATATATGGAGTCTGAGGATTTAGGTAAGGTGATCCAACTTTTATCTGGATTTGATTATAGTGAATCAGGTATGATTCATGGATGAATATAAACTTAACGGTTGATGTTAAGACATATCTTGGCCCAACTTCCCATTTCATACTTGTGAGTATGGGCAGTGAAGTGAAACGATAAATTGTACTAAAAACATAACCCGAAACTGGTCTCTTAAGAAAATATTTGCTAAAATCTTACATCCTTTATCTGATAATGATCTTTTTGTATTCTTTTACACGCACACACATGCATACATGGGTTCAAATCACAGTTGTAGTCTAGATTTAGTTTCCACACTACTAGTGATTCAAAGACACCTACAGCCTACAGACAATTCAAATAACTTGTAAATAAGCAGATTAAAAACACAACAATTTAAGCAATCAAGTAAGCATGATGCAATCATTTCCCATACATGCAGTCTGGCGTTTAGATCATTTCTGATGTACTATCATTTCCTCTTTTCTTCAAATAACTTTGAAATTTTCTCCATTTCCTATTTTGTTTGGATTTTGTAATATATTTGAAAATTAAAAGAACTATATAGAAAACTTAAAAGATATAAACTTTAACTTTCATGAATTGAATTGATTTAAGAAAAACAAGTTTTCACTCTGGATTGAACATTCCGATCAAGTTGACAAGAAGTTCAAAGTGGGTTCGATCAAACGCCTTAGTGAAAAGGTCAGCAAAGTTGTCATCCGTGTGAACCTTTACAAGTTCAATGAGATTCTTTTTAGCACAATCACAGATGAAATGATGGCAAATTTTGATATGTTTAGTTTTGGAATGTTTCACCGGGTTGTTTGTGATGGATATGGTGGCATTGTTGTCAATGAATAGTGGAGTTCCAGTGAATTTTAAGCCGTAGTCTCTCAATTGTTGTTGAATCCACAATATCTTAGAACAACCGCTCGCTGCAGCGATGTGGGTGTGTGAATCCACAATATCTGAGAACACCCTCGACTATTCATGGGCATTGCTGTTGAATCCACAATATATGAGAACACCCTCGACTATTCAGAAAGTAATCTTGAGCACGAGATTTCAAAAAAGTTGGGGATGATATAACACCGACCAAAAATTTCGATCTCAATTTCTGCCAATAATTTATAAGAAATAAACGGAGTTAACGAAAACCCAAGAATCAGGAAAATTCATTAAGAATTCTAAAAGATAGGAGATATCAGACCGACATGGGATTGATATCGGTCCGATATGGGAAGAGGTCAAATTTCGGACCGACATGGTCTAGAAAATGGTCTGCAATGCAAACCCCTAGAAACCCTCTGCACCAGACACGTGTAGGGCATGCGTCAGCATGTCAGACGCGTGGACGGATGTCGGACCGATATGGCTTGCCTACTCGGTCTGAAATGGACGGGAGCCACTCAGGAATTGCATGGCTGCCACGTGCCGCGCATGCAGGACAATGGAGGCATATCAGACCGATATCTCCCTGGATAACGGCCTGACATGAGGCCGTTATCAGCCTATAAATAGAGAGCTCAAGGTTCTCATTTTCCACACCAACACAACACACAATCTTGAATCTCCTCTGCTCCCGAGCGCTCCAGACGTCCCGACTCCCGAACCGCTCATCCCGGTTTGACCGACGTTCACTTGTCAACCAGATTCGAGCGTTTAAGAGCCGAAGAAACCCGAAGAACTCATAGAAGTGCAAGTTAAGGTGCTAGAGCCCTAAGAGTCAACTCAAAGAGCTACTTAGCACTAAGGTAATTATCCTTCGTTCTCCGACTTCAAAATAAAGGTGAATACTCGTCTGTATCAAAAATTCTCGTTCTTACGGTGAAAGCGAGCTTTTACAAAAACGATTTATCAAGACGTGCTTGGGCTATAGGCTATCATCACGCAAAAACAATTTATAAGACGTGCTTAGGGCTATAGGCTATCATCACGTAACAAGTCAAACTATTTTATGTTTTACAAAAGGGTAAAAAGACGATAATTAAATAATTACTCATACAGTCACATACGGGGTTGATCAGCGAGATCAATCCCAGCGGAATTTAAACTACCCAAGAAGTGTACGTAAAGTTTGATTAAATATTTATATTCACTCCAGATCCAGTTAGGCCGGGCGGGGTTGGCTTGTATGTCGGGTGATTGCGTAAAACGCAGATGTGCCGGTTAGGCCGCGTAGCCCTCGAGTACTTGTCCAATGTATACAAATGGATGAATCGGAAGTAAGTGATTTGATCACTAGAATCCACCTATGAAATGTTTAACTGTTTAATTAAACTGTATTGTCATGATTATGAAAATGATTTTAGGTTATGAAGTATTCACCAGCATGTAGCTGGCGTTAATTTTCAAATGTTTTCAGGAAAAGAATGAAATGACCTCATCATACCGAGACCGGCTACGGCCTAAGTCCCGACGACAGTTTTGTTGCAATGTCGGGTCAGGCCACACACCTAGACCCGGTGCAACTCAAAAATATTTATGTTTTCAGGTTCGTGCTTCGTACAGGAAGAACCTAAGAAAAAAGACAAGGTTAAGGTGACTGTGGGACTATGTTTCCCTAGGCGTATAACCTCCTTGTAGTTTTACTGACTTGTGTCAGAGTTTGATTTGAAATCAAATGTATAAACATTCGGGTGTTCATGCCCAGTATTGAATAAAAATAATCTTTTGTCAACACGACGAGATTTGATAAAACCAACCATAGAGGTTGAAGTGAAACTATCCATTTTCAAACGTTATTCCGCTGCACAAAAACAAAACCCTGAAATCAAAGCAGGTACCGAAGGTGCCAACGGATGTCGCAGCCCGGAGACGACCCGGGGGTGCCCGGGACGGGGTGTGACAGTTATTCAGAACATACAAAATCATAGAAACGCACTGGCAGGTAGAACACTGGGATGGAAGTTTGACAAAGATAAGGGATTGTATGCTATAAAGTGAGAGCAAGGAGAGATACAATATTTCCAAACCAAGCATAAGCTTCATAGTTTACCAAGATGGGACATTCGAGATTTAAGTCGTCTTGATTGGATTAATCCATCTAAGTATGTGAAAGAAATTTATTTTGAGAAGTTTCTCCAAGCTCAATGAAATCAAGAAAACTTTACCAGCTTCATTCCAAGAAATCCTGATCGAAGAAGAATAAACCAGATTGATGAACGAACATGAAAGAAAAAGATAAGGTATATGGTACAACCTGCTGACACAGAGACAAAAGTGAATATTCCTGAGAGAAAGGAAAACTTCATAAAAGACTTTGATTGTTGGTTCTATGATGTGAAGACACATGAAGCTGTCATTCTACAAAAGAAGCAACATGAAGTTAGAATTTTTGATCCGATAGATTTATTTAGCTTCTCTAATGAAGATCTAAAGATTTTGTACTACAACATAATATAGTGTGAAGAAGGGATTGTTGTGAGAGCTGAGGCTATATTGTATATGAGAGTTGTAGCTAGGTATTTGCATATGCGTGAGAAGGCAAATGTACTAAAGAAACGAATCAAGAAGGTTGACGAGAAGAAGGCAAAGAAGGACGAGGGCAAGAAGAAAAGCTTAGATTATACATTTGGTGTTCAATGGACTAGGGGGATATTGTTGGAACATATAGTCCATCGAAACCAAATCATTTAGTTTGAAAATGTTAAAGTTCTATGTTTTTGGTCGAAAATTGTTTTACTCGAAAATGTTTTCGGTTGAAAAAGTTTTTGGTTGAAATCTTAGTTCTATATATAGAAGTCTTGTTTGAATTTTAATTAGTTTTTAGATGCCAATTGATCTTGTAAAGCTTGTTGCTAGCTGTATGATCTGTTTTGGGTAAAAATTAACAAGACTAATTTTGTAACCAAACTTAGTATGTGAGGTAGTGTGCTTGTTCAAAATGTAAAGTTATGAACGTAAATGTAAAGATTTGACACGATGATGTATGAGAAAAGCCCCTAATCCTTGAGGATCTCCGGCATAAAACCTCGCGAAGTGACTAATCGTCACTTGCCTCTTGATCTTTTATTAAACTTTGAAAACGAATACAATAAGAGCATTAAACGATCTAAAGCTAAGTGTTACAGTTGATTGTGAGAGTGTTCTGTGTTCTGTGTGTGTTTTCTGATCGATCTTCCTTCTAATTAAATACAAAAAAGGAATAACCAACTATCCGAGAATCATGGAATCTACTAAGTCTTCAAATATGACCGTTGTTAGCCATTATGCGCATATTCCACACGTTTCTCTTAACCATTTGACCGATTCTTCAGGAGAGATTGACTCCACACGTTTTACCTGCAAATAAATTAAGATAGGAAGGGGATACAACGGTTAGCAATATAAATGTTAAGGATACCGAAACCTGTCAGGATATTGAGGATTGTCAGAGATTCAAGATCCATAGTCATGAAAATGACCCCTAACAATTGTCCCCACATTTAACAGCTGTTATCTTCTTCGACATCTGTAAAATTTTAAAATTCAAATGGTAAATTAATGATAAGGTCTCGATAAGACTCGTCCCGAGTTTCAATACGAAATAACCATTGCTTCATGTGTAGGATATAATCATAGTCTTCTACTTCTCTCTCATTCGGATCTTCCCATAGGTAACAGGTAAAATTTTTACTCCCATCTATGATTTCTTTCTAACCTTTAAGCTTTTTTTAACAATGGGTAAGAAAATCACCTGATTAGCTTCTTCTATTGTCGCTAAAATGATTGAAGATTTCATCGATCAAGGAATTCTCGATCATTCTGATCAGGAAGTCTGTTCCTTTACAAATCAAGATATCAAACTCTTGAAAGCTAGCGGTGTTATCCCTCAAAATGTTGTGTTAGGGGCCTTTGATTTTATAGTCAAGGCCGATTTTATCTCTGAAACTTGGGTCTGCTTTCTCGCTTACCCTTTTACTTTGGGTCTTACGTATTCGTTTCCTCCACTCATTATCGATTTTTTCAAACTTACTAGTTTGTGCTACTCCCAAGTCATGCCTATGATTTGGAGGGTCTTGCATACTCCGCAAAAATTGAACCATCTCCATTCTTTGATCATTGGCGTCCCTGAACTAGCCCATGTTTATAACTTGAGAACCCACAGATCTTCTCACTTCGTTCTTCAACTTAAATCTGGGCGAACTCCCTTGATTCCAAAAGCTACCCAAAGTGATACTGACTGGAAGGGTAAATTTTTCTTTGTGAAGAGAGATTCTCACTCTGGTGGGGATCTTTTGCCACTTCACTGGGTTGAGAAGGGTAGGCAATAGTTAGGATACCTGCAATTTTTAGTATTTCTAACCTGTTTATGACGATTCTTAACTTTCGTGTAGCTCCGAAGTTTGCTGAATTAGTCCCTGCACGAAGTAACATGGAAAAATGATTAAAGTTTTATTGGAGATACCAGCTGGGAGAGATCTGTTGGAACCTAGTAGTCCATAGAAATCAAATTTTAGGCTTAAATGTACAAGTTTAGAGTTTTCGGTCGAAATGTATTTCGGTCGAAAACGTTTTCGATCAGAAGATTTCGGTCGAAATCTTTATCCTATATATCGTTTGTTGTTTTGAACTTGAAGAGAGAGAGAGATTATTCCATTGTATGTTTTGCAATCAGGTTGGATATCTTAGAAATCTTGTATTATCTCTAGTTTTAGTCTTTGTAATTACAAGTTCTATCAATGGAATCATGGTGTTTGATGTTACATCTCGTTTATGTGGCGGTTTTCATTCTTGTTCGTGCTGGATTCGATTTGCTCGGGTATTGTTGATCTTGGATTGATTCCGCCTTTCCAGGAATGTTACAGAGTGTTATATACTTGATTATCATCGGATAAGAGGGATTCACAAGTGGTATGAGAGCTGTTGGTTATATCTCGTGATATTCAAGTGGTTGTTCAACAAATTTTATCGAATCAGAGTGTTATTCCAAGCCATTTTTGAGTTTTCAGTGTCAAAATTTTGGAGATGAAGTTTGCAAGTGATTTGCAGGGCTGATTTTGCATCCGTATTGTTGCAGGTTGATTTTTGGTGTTCTTGGGAAGAAGCGATCGAAAAGTCTTGTTGAAGGAGCCGAAATCTCTTTTTGATCGAAAAGTCTTTTTGGTCAGCAGTTTTTTCGACTGAAAAGTGTGTCCAAAATCTTAAAAGTATCAGAAATCTCTTGTGCCCAAAATCTTGACTTTTCGACCAGAAAGTCTTGACCGAAGTAGTTTCCGATCGAAAAAGTTTTCGATAAAAAAGTTTTTACTTGGAAGATTTTCAGAATTTTGACAAGTGTTTACTTGTGTTTGTGTAATGGCGGGAAAGATGTACGATACTAAGCGTGTTGTGGGAAAGTCTCCACCGATACTAAAATCCATTTCAGAGTTTTCTAACTGGAAAATCATGATGAAAGCTTACTTTAAGTTTACTGATCATACTTTGTGGGAGTCCATAGTAAAAGGTCCACATGTGCCAAAGACTGCAAATGCTGATGGTTTAGTTCCAATTGATGATCCAGACTTGTATTCAGAGGAGGATAAGAAGCTGATTGAAAAAGACAATAGGGCCTTAGGAGCAATCATTTCTAGCTCTTCCGGCTGAACTTTATGTGAATTTTGAGCAGCACGAGACAGCTCAAGGATTATGGAATGCTTTGTGTCTAAGATTTAACGAAAATGCAGCATTGCAAGAGAGTCGCACTGATATGTTATTGAAGCAGTATAATATGTTTAACTACAAGAAAAATGAAACCCTGAGTGAGCAAGTCACAAGATTTACTACAATGATCAGCAGGTTGAGAAGGATGGGTGTCAAGTTTGAGGAGTATGAATTGTGTAAGAAGCTACTTGATTCTTTACCTGATACCTAGAGCATACCGTACTGTAGAACCAAAGACTGATTGCTACCAAATTATTCTAAGTACAAATGCTGCTGATAGGCTTATCAGCAGCATTCAACACTTGTTGCTGCTGATAGGCTTATCAGCAGCATCCAACACTTGTTGCTGCTGATAGCATTCAACACTTGTTGCTGCTGATAGGCTTATCAGCAGCATCCAACACTTGTTGATGATAGGCTTATCAGCAGCATTCAACACTTGTTGCTGCTGATAGGCTTATCAGCAGCATCCAACACAAGTTGCTGCTGATAGTCTTATCAGCAGCATTGTTCTCATCTCAGCTGCTGATAGCTCTATTCTCTGAAGACCAAACGTTGCAGTTGACTATCCATGTGAAGCGCCTCTGACACCTGTCTACAAAAGCAACTACCACACTCCAAGCAGAAGGAACCTCAGTGGTGCAACCAATAAAGGACAATGACGCGCGTCTCCAAGCATGCAAACAATGATGCCTAAGAAGACGTTTCAGTAAAGTTATCTAGATTAGCCTTTGCGTGTAATTTAGATTAATAAACAAGATCAACGGCTTGTGTTAGATCTGATCCTTAGAATCAAGGGTCTGTCTTGATTCTAAGTTACTATAAATACTGTGTAAACACTTCAAACAAAGTGTGACTTATGCTTGTTGTGCTTTCATAGAGCTTCTTGATAGTGTTTTACTTGTAAACTTGTAAACTCAGAAGTTTAATACAACAGTGCATTTATCAGTATTCTTGCTGTTTACTTGTTTACCTTGTTGGTTGTTATTGTTTCCGCCAATATCAACTAGAATAGAATCACTTTGTAATCTTACGATCCTACAAGTGGTATCAGAGCTTTGGCTCAAGATTAAACAAACTAACATTTGTTTAATCACTTTCTGATTCTATTCAAAACTCTATTCTTGATCAAGTCACACAAAACAAAAATGGCACAAAGCAACAGGCTCAAAGACATCCTGATGCAGCAATACGAAAACTTTGTCTGCAATGAAGGTGAGTCACTAACCAGTGTGTATAACAGGTACACTTACTTGGTAGGAGAGCTGCAGGGCTATAAGGTGAAACTGGAGAATGAAGACATTCTCAAAAGGTTCATCAGATCTCTTCCTAGTTGCTGGACACTTTACACAGTGTCAATAAGAAGAACTGAGAATCTGAAGACTCTGCAGATGACCGAGCTCTTTTGTATGCTAAAAGCCTATGAATTAGAAATAATTCAAGCCAAAGAAAGAAGCTCAAGCCATCAATCAGCCTCTTCCAGCGACTACTTTCCTACCAGACAAGCACACCAAGCTCAGCCAAGACACCAACAACAACAACATGTCAATCCTCCAGCACAAACTGAAGCATGTGCAAATGTTGGAACTACTGACTTTGACTGGAGCTTCCAGCCTGAGGATCTTTCTGCCAACAATCAAGCTCTCATGGCAGACACAATAGAGGTATCCTCTCTAACTTCAGACACATCAAAGGTACCACCAAAGGTATATGAAAATCTATGTACTCAAGAGTGCATTGATAAGGTCCTTGGATATAGGAAACATAACCAGAAGCTCATAGATCAAAATGAAGAATTTCACCAAATGAAATATGAATTTAAAAAGGTTGAAAACAGTTACAAGGAAAAGAATGATTGTTTAAAGAAAGAAATTTCATCATTAAAACATGAACAAACAAACCCTGAAACTCAAATTGATGATATTCTGGTTAAGTTGAAAGCTGCAAGGGCTGAATTGGCAGACCAAAAGGTCCATGTGGAAAAATATGAATTTGCATCCAAAAAGCTGCAAAGACTTTTGGATGTTCAAATCCATGAAAATGTAAAAACTGGGTTGGGATATCATGCTGACCAGTACAAAACCGTCGCACCTCCTGCTGATTACGTTGCCATCCATGAACCAAGCTTCAATCTAGCAAATCTTGACATGGCCAACCGAAATCTTGACCCTGCTGTCAAAGAAACCCCTGTGCAAGAATGCACTACTTCATCAGAGACTGAGTCAACTTGCTCAGACTCCATTGAAACAAGTAATGCCTCATCTCCTCCTGCCCCTCAAGTGATAGTCACTAAAGATGAAGTCCCTATTATCCCTTCAATACCAGTTCCTAAACCCTTCAAACAAATCAGAATTAGCTATCCTCCAGAAGGAAGAAAGCTAACTATTGAAAAGGGACAGTCTTCCACCTCCACCAACTCAAAGCCTCCTTCCAATTCAGTCCAGCCAAGGAAGGTGTTTGACACATATCATGCGCCTGAAGAAAGGGTTCCATATGTTCAAAAAACATTGGAAGAAGCTACGTTTGAGTACAACAAAGCTCACCCTTAGAATTTCAAAGACCTTTTCAAAAGAAGGGATTATGTGAATCTTTCAAAGGATAAACTGGCAAAATCGTGTTTTGTCTGTGGGAAATATAACCACACTGCCAGCACCTGCTTCTACTACCTATAGCATCAAAGAAACCTCAAGCAACATGCTTTTGAGAAGACAAAGAAGAACAAACAGGTAAGAAGCTTTGAAGCTAAGACAACTCAATTCAGAAAATCTCTTTCTCCACCAAGGGAGCAGTTGTCAAAGCCTCAAAAATCTTGCATCATCTGTGGAGAATCAGACCACTTTGCTGCAAACTGTAAGTTTAACCCATTCAACCAGATCCTTCATCAAGCTCCTCAAAGACAAAGGGTAAAGAAGGATCATCATACATCAGTTGTTAGTCCAGCTAAGCCCGAGAAAACAAAGCAGAAGCTTTCAGCGGCAACCAAGTCTGCTGCTGATAAGCTAAAATCCTCCGCAGCAAGTGTGCCCACTGCTGATAAGGCAAAATCCAAGGCAAAGCCTACAGTAGCAAAGAGTGCTGACACTTCCACAACACTGTCAGCAGCAGGATCTACTGTCAACAAGCCAGAAACATCAGCAGCAAAATCTGCTGCTGGTAGTGTGAGGAAAACTAGAAAAACACCAATAATGCAATGGAAAGCCAAATCATCAGATACAACGTCTGCTGCTGAAAAGACAAAGAAAGCTGGAAAACCACCAACTCAACAATGGAAGGTAAAGAAAACACCAAGCATCATCATCGATTAAGCTGAATGCATCTATCTTCTGTTGTAAATATGTCTGTCTAATGTTGTAAATAAAAGTTACAAGTCAGCAGCATTTTTGCCCTTCAGCTGCTGACAGGTTCAAATTTTCATCAGCAAAGCTTTTGCCACTGATCGCTTTAAGTTATCAGCAGGAACAAGTTTCCTGCGGACAACTTTAAGGCGGTCAGCAGCAACCTTTTTGCTGTGGAATGAATACAACAGTCAGCAGCTACCAAATCTGCTGCTGAAAGACTTAACTATCCGCAGCAACCAAGTTTGCAGCGGATAGCTCACCATCAGCAGCAACCAAGTTTGCTGCTGATGGGTAAAACAAGTCTACATTAACTTTTACCTGCGGTAAAAACTACTCTCAGTCTTTACCATGACTGCTTGAGTACTTTACAACTTTAACAATGAAAAGTGAAACAGGTTGTACTGTACAAGTAAGGTTGCTTTTTCTTCGTCTGCCGTTATATCACAATTTCAAACTTTCCCACAATCTCTTCATATTCAATTTCAAACCCTAAACCCATCACTTTCTCTCCCGTCCCCACAGCATTCAAAGCCTTAAATAATTAACCACCATTCAAACACCCTTCTCTCTTCCCTCCAAATCCATAACAATGGAAGGCGCGGACATAAACAACCCCAACGACAAGTTTTCCCCATATCACAATCTCACTGCATGCCTAATAAAGGGCAAGAAATCTGAAGGTTTCAACGATATGATGAACTTCCTTTGTCGGTCCAAAATCCTCCATGCCCTAACAGTCAACCCAACCATCTACACTTCCCACATGGAAGATTTTTGGAGCTCAGCCGTGTATTCTACTGAACAGGGCACTCCCCAAATCAAAGGCACAGTAGACGGCAAGGAGATGATTATCACTGAAGCAAAGCTCCGCCAACACCTCAAGCTTCAGGATGAAGGGGACGCCACCTCTTACCCAAGAGACGTATACATGAGGACCTTTGTATCCATAGGGTACACTGGGAATCAAACAGAGTATACGATAGAGAAGGCACTCATGGGTCCCAAATGGAAATATCTCTGCCACACTCTTCTCCAATGCATATCCCAGAAGAGAAGTGGCTGGAACCAACTCAGCTCCGGACTTGCGTCGGCAATTCACGGTATGATAACTGGGGCGGGTTTCAATTTTTCTCACCTCATTCTTGAAGGTTTGAGATACAACCTTCAAGAAGGGGTGAAATCTCAGTTCTTCATGTACCAAGATTCTTGCAAGAAGTGTTCAATATTGAACACCAAGATCTTTCAAAAACTGCAAGAATCTACTCAATTCTGGGACATAAGAACAACATTTTTCAAAGCATGAGAACAGTTTCATCAAAGTTCTCAGGGGCCGATGTTCCATTGTTGTCTACAATGTTGAACACGCAAAGTGCCCAGGGTGACAGTTCAGCAAACCCAGCTGATACTGATCCCACACCCTCCACCTCACTGCCACAAACTCAAACTACTGCTTCCTTTGATCGAACCCCTGTGCATTCTACTGAGGATGTACATGCACATAATCTACTCACCCCTAGTTTGATTGCTCAACCGGAACACAGGGCCCCGGTTGCAGCCAAATATACAAGGAAGAGGGGCAAGAAAACTTCTTATTCTCTTGTCTCCAAGGCCCAAACCCAAGCCAACATCCCTCACTCAGAATCACAACATTCTTGTGAGAATATCATAAGGGAAAGCCACACTGTTAGGGAGACTCCTTCGGAAGTCTCTCTATTAGGATTAGGATCACTTCCCGGATCCATAGAACAGCCCTTTGAGCCATTCCTATCTTCTTTGGACTTAAGTGTTGAGGAACCTGACCAAAGTGATGTACCTTCTCCAACTACCACTATCAAGGAGATACTGATTGGTCTTGCTTCCGAAACACCCAACCCAAATTCTTCACCCTTGAAGGTCCACTCTGGGAGTAATGATGGAGTGGATGTGGAAGAGGCTGTCACTACTGCTGGTCCATCAACTGACCAGGAGGACAGTGACAACATCTTTAAGACCTCAACCACGGCAACTCATGGTGAGGGTGTTTCCTTGGAAACTCCCCTCACTGAGAGGAATCCCAGGCGCCAAGAAACCGCGGGTGATGGGGATGCTGAGGCTCGGCCTACGGCCCCATCTGGGTCCAAGGATTCCACAACTGTGGATGAGGACAGACTGAAACTTCATAACTTGGAATTGACGGCCAGGGTGGCTATGCTAGAGGCTGAAGTGTCCAAACTAAGACACCAAGTCTCTATGCATGAAGCCCATCAATGCCCAACTTTAGCCACTCCCTCTCTTGTATCAGTAGGCACCCAAACTGATGCCTACCTGTCTACTAATGCAACCAAAAAGGGGAGATTGTCTCTATGGAAGAAGATAAAGACAGTCTTGACGACTGGATTCAAGAGCAGGTTGTACTTCAAAGCTCACTATTCAAGCCAGCCTTTGTCCAAATTCATGACTTGCCAGTCCCAGATAATGAAGACGAAGAGACATCTGAAGACTGGAAGTTGGTCGTCAGGGCTGTCGATGAAATGCTGAATGATGTTGAAGACACAGAACAAACAAATACATCGTTCAGCATCCTTCCTGAAGCAGCAGCCATCATTGGTCAATCCTCAACCCCCCAACTATTAAGATCATCAAAGAAGCTAGAATTTGACTCCATTCTAGCTTGGGGGTATGATGGATCATCTAAGAGGTTTTGGATTGGATGGGAGTTCAGCGGAGTAGAAGAGCTGAACTGGAACTCTCTCAATGCCCTACAAGTCCTACATCTGCATTTAACTAATTGCATCAACACCTCAACATATCTCTCAGCAGAACTTGCCATTGGCAGGTTCCATGACCTGATGGAGGATAATCTACCCAGGTTCCAAAGATTCCTACAAGCAGCACATCGGGTAGCTTATCCTGAATCCTCGGCGGCCGCAGAAAGGAGACTGACTCCTAGTAATCTTGAAATAACAAGGAGCAGTCTTCACACTGAAGAAGAAGTTCTGGGCCTTCGAAGATTCCTGTATGCCTTCCTGGTCAAGGACTTGGACGTGCTAGGTTGGGTGAGCACTAAGTCCCTTGACCACACTCTCCTGCTCAGCAACGGCTCCTCTCTCATCATCAACACCAGGAACATCCTTCAGCTGCCCTCAGACTTCGTATTCAAGATTTTTTAGCTCAGAGCCAACATCTGCAATATTAACTCACTGGAGAGCCAGGCAATGATGGTCATCATCAAAACCCATCTTGAAAAAGAAGGACTAATTCCTTAAGAAGAGACTGTGTCAACTTCTGACACAGACTCCAACTCTGATACTCCACAAGTTGACATCACATCTGCAGCTTTTGGCACAAGATCTTCCATCAGGGATCAACTGAGGGAAATAGAAGGTCCTGAGTGTCAACTTGATGAAGACAGTGACCGTCCCTCTTCAATTCCTCAAAATGCCAATGAAGCTGAGGCAGAGATCCCAATAGCAGCATCATCATCTGCTGTTGTGATCAGTGAAGCTGAAGCAGAGGCACCCAATGTAAACAAAGGAAAGGGAATCATGACTGATGAAGACGAAGAGAGGCTGCTAAAAGAGAAAAGAGAGAGGGAAGAGAAAAGAAGAAGAAGAGAGGAAGAGGAGATGGCTGACCTGAAAAAGGCTCAAGAAAGAAAAACAGCCATTCTCCTAAGAGAACAAACCATCCAGCTGTATGCTAAACAGCTGGATGAGCTAAAAAGAAAGATTCCTGCAGTTGACCAGATTGAAGAAGATGCAGCTCTTGCTCTTCAACTGCAGGAACAATTCAATAAAGAAGAAGAAGACTTGGAGAAGAAGAAGAACGAAGAAGCTAAGTTCAGAGTAACCGATTCTGAATTAGCAAAAGAATTAAGGGAGGAGTGGACGGAAGCTCTGATCTCTCAAGGTGAGGATGCAGACTACCTTGAGAAACTTTCAAACAAAGAGATTTACAGAGCCTTCATGGGTCATCAGGGTCAATTGGCTAGCAAGAAAAAGGCTGAAGAAGAAGAAAAAGCCAAGCTACAGTCCAAGAAGATCATTGCACTAAATAAAAGAACCCATGAAGAAAGGAAGGTCATGATTGACTTCCTTAAGGCTAGAGGAGATAGTGGAAAGAGGCTAGGTCCCATGAATTTCATGAACCTGCAAGCCCTCTACTTCAAAGTTAAAAAGGATGAGGAAGAAAGACTACGGAAGAAGGCCTTCAAGAAAAGGGTACTTATCAAAGAAGAAGAAAAACCAAAGACAAAGAAACCCAAGCCTTCTCCCTCACCTACCTCTTCCTCAGTCCACCATCCTTCCACTCTCCTCCCCAAACCTTCCACTCCTCCACCCAACAAGTCCAAATCATCCCACCCAGCTCCCACTCATCAACAGCCTCCCTTAAAGAAATCCAAATCCTCATCTGAACCTGAAGACTCAAGAAACATAGTTGAATGGTTCTACAATCCACAGGATCAAAGGTTTGAGATCTTCAGGGGGAGAACTGAAAGAAGAAGATCTACATACAGGTCTGTTGATGAGATTCTGCAACTACCAGATTCAGACCTAAAAAGAATTTTGGAGCTGGGTGAAGCTCATGAGCCTGCAAATGAGAGAGGGAAACATCTTATGCTAGCAATCAGACATTATTTCAACCCTAGCAAAGATGTGGTCGTGGATGTCAAACCACTCAAGTCCCACTCTCCATTTGTATATTGGTCCTACAATGCTGATTTGGATGAATTCACTCTGATTGATGTAAAGAAGCAGCATATGAGATGTTCAAACAAAGCAATCTATAAAATGCCACACAAAGACATCAAGACTCTGTCTGAACTTCCACTAAACAATCCCAGCAAGGATCCAAGAGGCTATGAGGTTGAAAGGATAGTCAGCCACATGCAAAAGCTTCAGCAGCAAAGTAATTAGAAGAATTTTGGTTGCATCAGTCTAGGGGGAGTTTGTAGAACCAAAGACTGATTGCTACCAAATTATTCTAAGTACAAATGCTGCTGATAGGCTTATCAGCAGCATTCAACACTTGTTGCTGCTGATAGGCTTATCAGCAGCATCCAACACTTGTTGCTGCTGATAGGCTTATCAGCAGCATCCAACACTTGTTGCTGCTGATAGGCTTATCAGCAGCATCCAACACTTGTTGCTGCTGATAGGCTTATCAGCAGCATCCAACACTTGTTGCTGCTGATAGGCTTATCAGCAGCATCCAACACAAGTTGCTGCTGATAGTCTTATCAGCAGCATTGTTCTCATCTCAGCTGCTGATAGCTCTATTCTCTAAAGACCAAACGTTGCAGCTGACTATCCATGTGAAGCGCCTCTGACACCTGTCTACAAAAGCAACTGCCACACTCCAAGCAGAAGGAACCTCAGTGGTGCAACCAATAAAAGACAATGACGCGCGTCTCCAAGCATGCAAACAATGATGCCTAAGAAGACGTTTCAGTAAAGTTATCTAGATTAGCCTTTGCGTGTAATTTAGATTAATAAACAAGATCAACGGCTTGTGTTAGATCTGATCCTTAGAATCAAGGGTCTGTCTTGATTCTAAGTTACTATAAATACTGTGTAAACACTTCAAACAAAGTGTGACTTGTGCTTGCTGTGCTTTCATAGAGCTTCTTGATAGTGTTTTACTTGTAAACTCAGAAGTTTAATACAATAGTGCATTTATCAGTATTCTTGCTGTTTACTTGTTTACCTTGTTGGTTGTTATTGTTTCCGCCAATATCAACTAGAATAGAATCACCTTGTAATCTTACGATCCTACACGTACATGCTGATAAAACACACTACTCCAGATTTGAAGAGATGATATAATTTTCTTGTTAGAGTCTTATGAACTTGATGCAAAGAAGATGGAGCTGAATAATCCAGACAAACCTAATAGAACAAGTTCAGCCAATGCAACATTGTTTTCAGGAAATGGCGAAGGTTGCAGTGGATCAAAATCTGAGAAGGGTAAGAGTTGTTGTGGTTCAAAACATTCTGCTAGAGAGAAAGGGAAAGCAACTGGTCAAATTCCTGAGGATCAAATTGCATTGTTTTGAGCTTTCATGAGTAGTTATGATGCTTTAGTGACTGGAAAGCTATAACTGGTTGTTCATGATGTTGAGGATCTTGTGCAAATAAATCCTAATGATTTAGAATATATTGATTTGCAATGGCAAATGGCCATGATCGCTGTAAGAGCCAAAAAGTATCTTCAGAAAGTTGGAAAAGACAAGTTACAGTTTGGGAAGAAAGTTGGATTTGATAAGGAAAAGCTAAGATGTTATAACTGCCAACAACTTGGACATTTTGCTCGCGAGTGTCCAAAATATAAAAAGAAGAAAACTGATGGTAGTGGAGTAAAATTAATTGAAATTATTGAGCATGAAAAATCCAAGAAAGCTCCAACTGCTTTAATGTCAAAACAACTGAGCAACTGTGAATGGGAAACATAAATTGAAGATGCTGAAGGTGAATTTGATGAGGCTCTGATGGCCGAGATTGAAGTTTCTAAAAGGGCAGGTGAAAGTGAATGTGCCTTGAAAACTGAAAACAAAGGAAAAGGCAAAGCTGCTGCTGATGATGCTGAGACTTCTTCTGATAGTGAGGTAACTTCTGAGGATGAGTATTCTATTTGTTTTCCTGATTGTGTTGATAAAATGCAAAATTATCATGCAGCAAAGACATTCTTGATTGCTGAAAATGATAAACTGAAAAGGGTGAATAAGGAATTAAAACAGAATGAGGTCACATACACCAGAAAAATCAAAGCTTTACTAAAAGATAATGTCACGTTTAAAGAATATCTTGATAAAAAGGATGTTCTAATCAAAGATCTTTCTGATAAACTGATTGCCTCTGAAACTGATTTAATCAAAGAACGGGTAATCATTGCAAAGTGGAAAATGCAATGAAATGTTTTGGATGAATGTGTGAATAAACAAAGAAAAGTGTACATCAAAGATGGTTTAGGTTATAACAAAGTACCTCATCCTGATAATTTTGTGCCATTTCCTGAACCGCATAAATCAAATGATTTGATAAGTGCGAGTGATTCTAATTTTCATGATATGTATGTAAGTGCAGATGTGAAAACAGGTTGTGGTGAGGATGAGGTTGACATTGATGGTGTTAAGAGTTTTTCAGCTTTCAATAAACAGTGTACTAGAGAATTCATAAGGGATTGCAAGCAATACTTATATTTTAAGTGTGATCTTAAAAATTATGTAAATGCTTGTGACAAGCATGATTTAGAAAATTGTTCTGAATTTGATATTTCTAATGTTTCTACATGTTCTACAAATTATGTGTATGATGCTTCTGATTGTGTGTCTGAGGTTTCTTCCATAACTACTTTCTTTGATAAAGTGTGCACACAGCTAGAGAGTATATTCCAATTCATTTCTAGCTGAGGATGTCATGTTAGATAAATTTGGGAATCCATTGATTCAAGAATATGACCTCTCTCACGAAAATCCTAAGAAAGTTGATTTCATAGCTCGTGAGAATCATATACTTATGAGTGATAGAGAGTAAAAGGTCTGTCCAAGTTAAAATTAGTGCACCGACAAAGATTCAAAGTGAGATAAAAGTGTTAAATAAAGTGAGTGTCAAAGGAAAATCAGTCGATGTCAAAGACAAGTTCATAGATGTCAAATATAAGCATGCTCAAAGCAAAGGGAAGTTAGTAAATAAGGTGTGTCCGTTAAAGAGTTATAAAGGACAGTGCGTGTTTGAAGTAGGCGAATGTTCTAAATCACAGTCAAAGTTAAAGTCAAAGGCTAAAAGTTACAACTGTTTTACCTATGGTCAAGTTGGACATTTCGCTTGAAATTGCAAACACAAGTCAAGTGAATCAAAGTTCAAAGGGTACAAAGAAAGATCAAAAAGTCATGTCAACAAGAAGGCGTCTGAAAACTACAAAGTGTAAGATTCCGGAGTGATTCGTTGTTACATTCATGATTACATGCTTTCTAGGTATCATAGTGAATTTTATTCAAATGCATGTTGTGATCATATGTTGCCAAAGTTTGTGGACAAAAGGGTCCAAAACAGTTCGAGATATGTGAAGAAAACTAACTAACCGAGTTATTTTGCTAAAAAAAATTACTAAGAAATATGGGAAAAATGTTGGTTGTTTTTGGAAAGTTAAAAATGAACAAACTTCATATATCGTTGGAACAAAGAATGTTGTGAATTTGAAGTAACAAGTCGTGATGACTAAGATTGTAAAAAGTTAAAGTCAACCCGAGTCAAAGATGATCTGTGTAACTGTTTCTCATTAAAATGTCTTAAAATGTACAGAGTCAAACTGGGAGGACTATTAATAATGCTTGGTGTCACACCCCAACCGACGGCGGAAACGTCGGGGCGGGACATGTAGACTGTTCATAAGCTCATGGTTTACTAAAGTTGTGATAATTAAACAGTAACTTTCATTTCATAGCTCAAGTAATCAAGTACCACTCTTACAAAATAACAATACATGAATAACTTTATTAAATTTAAAACTAGGTCCTCAATCCTAAGTGAAGCGACTTGAACTCTTAACTCAAACACTGTACCTGAAACATGATAAAATGAGAGGGTCAACTATAAATAGTTGGTAAGCATACATAGGTTTTGACACCACAACTAAAGTTCAAATGTTTTGTGTACAATTCATATGATGCATGGTTTATAAAGCATTTACAGAGAATCTAAGTTAAGCTAGATGCACAAATGGAACTTTGTAATTGAATGGCATAACAACACATGTTATCCTAATGTAGGGCATAACAACACATGTTATCCTGATGTAAATGTAGGGCATAACAACACATGTTATCCTAATGTTAATGTAGGGTATAACAACATATGTTATCCTAATGTAGGGCATAACAACACATGTTATCCTAATGTAGGGCATAACAACACATGTTAGCCTAAAGTAATGTATTTGTGTTTGCACGTGTATATCATGTATATGTAGCCTTAACAATTAGCATTCAAGCATAAAGCATAAATAAACACATATGATCATATTGTAGAATTTTACGTGTGTAGTTGTGAATAGTGTTTGTTGTGTAATCATGTTTCACCCCAAAAATGTACAAAAGGAAAAGGGGCTATGTAAACTCACTTGAATCAAAGGTGTAGCTAGCACGAGAGATTAGGTAGCAAAGTGATCCTTGCAATCTCACAATGTTAACCTAGTGTGTAATGTATATAGATCTAGATTAATAATGTGTACAATAGTCTATGCCCAAGTCTAGGATTTAAATGGATGTGTGTATATGGGTTGGAGTTATAGGTGTTAGTGGTTTATACTAAAAACGAAGGGTGTTTTTATAAGATGAGAATTTGAAATGAATAGTATTAGAATAATTGAATTAGGGTTTGGGTTTGAATAACTAAATAAATTAAACAATTATTATTTATTTAGTTTAAAAAAATAGTGTGAAAATTATATTTATAATTTAAATAAATAATTCTTACTTTATTTATTTATTTATAAAGAGGTATAAATATGTGTTCAAATTAATAACTTTAAATATGATTCAAACTCTAAGTGTATTTATAAAAGTGATTTATATAAATAAATTTATTTATTTATTTATCATTTGAAATAGGTATGTTAAATTACATAAATTTAATTAAAAATTTGCATGTATTCTTTAAGTATATAAAACTATATATATTTAGATATAGTTTTATTAGCTTTATATATACTTAAATTTTATAAAACTTTGCAAGAAGAATTTATAAAGTTTTGTCATATTTATAATATTAGTTAAATTAATTACTCCAAAAGTATGTAATTTAAATTGAATAATTAACAACTAAATTTATAAAAATAGGTATTTTTATGCAAAAATTATAAACCTTGCTTTATTATGTTATATTAAATGTAGGCTTTATAAAATAATTTTTACAAAATTTTTGGAGCATTAAAACAGTTTCTAAAAATTAATTACGGACCACCGGGCTCGAACCCGGGTGGCTCCTGTGGAAGGAAGCATGCACAACCACTAGACCAGTGGTCTGCTTATGTTTCATAATCCGGTTCTGTGTCTTTTTAACGGGAAGCATAGGAGGGTCCGGCTCCAGTACAAAAACAATCAAAAGTGGCGGCTGTGGGTGGGTTTCGAACTAGGTGGTTCGCTGGTAAATCATGCAAACTAGAATTTATTATCCTCGAATTCGAAAGAACAAAAATCCCAATCTGGGTACGTACGAACTGGTCACGAACTCATATTGAGATCGATTCAGAGAGGATCTGATGTTGCGAATTGATAAAGGGCAATTAAAGGGCACCAAATCATGAAACTAATGTTGTAAAACTTACTTGAATCGGTGAAGGATTGAGCGAGAACGGCTAAGAAGACAGAGCCACTGTTCTTGATGCTCGGCAGAACTCCAGAGGTGAAATGGGGATCGAATGAAAGTTTAGAGGGTTTGTATGGGGTTATGCGAAAGTGTTTGGGCGATTAGAACAGATCAATTTTACTTATTTCGCTCGATTCGATTCGGTTTCGTGGAGCACAATTGTTGCCTCATTATACGTGTTAATTTGATAAATTGTAGATGAATTGGGTAGCGAAATAGGCTTGGATACATGCGAGGATAATCAATGCGTGATTTCCGGGCGTTAAACGCGTTAAATTTTGCGATTTGGAAATGATTTCAACTCGGTTTGACTTTGGGAAGTCAAACTGTTTGAATCTCGATTTAATCCACGAATTAAGTTAAATCGGTATATTAATTGGGTAGGAACATGGTTGTTAATTGATTTCGTAAACATGGGAAGTTCACAACAATTGGGATGGATCGATTTTAGTGTTGAATTGTAAGGACAAAGGGGTTGTTTGACTTTAAAAGTCAAACTCGGTAAATTTCTTGAGTTGTTTGACTCTTAGAAAGTCAAACTGAGTCAAATAGGTGAATGGGTCAAAATTTAGATTAAGGGATTCAAATTAGTTAAATTGTGAATTTGTTATAAATTAGTTTTTATATATAAAAAAAATTTCAACATTATCAGTTTTATTGAAATAAATTTTATAAAAATAAATTTTATAAAAGGAAAGTTTCGCTTAATTTATTTTTATAAAAATTGCCATTTGTATAAATGGTTCGTTTATTATGACAAATGAAACTACATATATATTTATAGTTTTATAAAAATATATATGTACAAAGGATGTAAAATGTCATTAAGTTCATAACATTTTTTTTTTGATTCGATCTATCATAGAGTATATATATATATAAATATAAATATAATATGTTATATATACAATGGAGTTAAAATATTAGGTCTTTGATTTGATACATGTTTAAAATAAGAAAATTTAAGGTGTCATTCTAAGATGAGCAAACTCGGACAGAAACGATGTATCATTACTGAAGATTTTAAAATAAAATAATGCTAGAAAATCTTGGATGTTACAGTCTCCCCATGTTAAGGGAATTTCGTCCCGAAATTTAACTAGTGGAGACTACTGACTCAGGGAGGAAGTGAGTTTAAGTTTTGATTGTCGATTTGAGGAGTATAATACATAACAAGATTTAGGTCTTACGCTCAAGTTAAGCATGAATGATATATGTGGGTTTTAGTTTTAGGAGATTTTAGGAGAGAATTGTCAAAGAATCTAATGGTGAAATGCATTACATGGGATGGATTTGATGGGAATTTGACGACCAGGGTTTGGTTTAAGATGTAGCCTAATATGTTCAGAAATTGTCAGTGGATAAGATATTTTCACAAACATTGGCCCGTCAAACAACATAAAACTTTACGTGGAAAGAATAACGCTACTTCTGATTTTATGACAGGAACACTTATATATAGGAAGTACCAGCGGCGTATCCACCATGTCCTTATCATATCACCTTAGTTTTGTTACTATATCCCACGATAGATTTCATGTCATAACACACGACAGATTTCACTATGTCTTCCATGCGCTGATTTTTTTTATAATTACGTGTGCACCCGTAATTATCTAAATCGTTGCATGGTCCACATAGTTCATCCCATTGTGTGTGGGGCCCAGGGGGTAACACAAAAACACTTAATTCGTAACTATTACCTTCACGTATGTGTTGCTAGCAATAACTATGTCCATAGATAGTAGAGCCAATCCGGTACTAAAGAGTAATAACGTGGCATAATTTAGGGTTCCATAGATTCCTCGTGTTTGAACAAGAATACGTCAAACCCCGAGTAGCTTTCATGGGTAGGGTGAATAGTCATGCCCCGTGTATGATGTACTTAGTCAATTGCAACAATGTAAACGATCTAATTCTGTGCATAATGTAAACACTAATGTCATGTAGCTTGTAATCAAATAGGTTTCATGGGTACGTGAACAATTTAGCATCATGTATAGGTAAGAGATGAATTTCATGCATGATGTTAACAACTTAGTATCATGTATTATGTAACCAAATAAGGTTCCAGGTGTGATGTAAATGATTTAGTATCACGTATAATGTGCACAATTTAGTATCATGTATTTTGTAACTAAATAATTTCATGTGTTATGTGATCCATCTAGTAAATTGTGACTTGCAATAAACTAGTTTCATGTATCATGTGATCGTGTTGTGTATCTTGTGAACGTGCATACGTAAGTTATTGAATTTCTTGTGTGACGTATACTAACGAGCTTCGTATGTGATCGAGTGTTGTGGAGAAGCGTGTTGTTTGGCGTTCATGTAAAATGTGGTAGTTAGGTTCTAGCTCTTTAAATCTCGTTGAGGTTGATGGGGATGGTTAAGGTCTACGCGGTATGGATCGTCTCTTGAAGCGGCAAGTGAAAGGTAACAAGGGGTTTTGAGAACACTTAGGGAAATATGTTTACAAATAATTGATCTTTGTTTGAAAATATAAAGTTGTAACTTGTTCTTGGTTGTAGATATATAAAGTAATGAAACTATTGGTTTAAATAATCTAAATAAATAGACAATTTATAGGAAAAATCTTTAAATTTAAATTTTTAATTATTAATAAGAGAATATTTTTAAGATAATTTATTGGTTTAAACAAGTAGTCGTATATTTATTTAGCCAGGGTTTAGAAATAATTATTTTAATGAGAAAAAATCATAATTATTTATCAATTCGAAATAATATTTTTATGAAATAGGTTGTATTAAATTTTCCTTGAAAGGTGTAAATGTTTATAGAAAATTCATATTTTTGATACTCTCTAAAAGTTTGATAAGCGTTTGGTTTGAACAAAATAACGGGGTTGTTTAAATCTAATAGGATGATTTGTTTATGAAGGAGATTGCCGGTAGTGTACCAAATCATGTTGGATGAAGAAGATGATACTTGGAGGATCTCAATGAAAATATAATGGATGAAGTTCACATTCAACGTATTAAATCAATGAATAATGACTTCAGAGTTGGAAAAATATAAAATTTATTAAATGCTGAAATGGTAAACATTATTCAAAACATAGGGAAATGGTTCTCAAACTGAAAATTTAAAGACAATAAATAATGGAAAAATATTTTTTGTTAACGTCTCTTGTAGCTTTCCACTAGAAGGAAGATAATTCCCAATACGAGCACTGCTATGGTCACTCGGGTAGCCGACCTGGCTTCAGCTTTAGCTGTCTCCGTGCGATGCTCCAGTATTTCTTTTTCGAGGATGGAGATTAATTCCTTTTGGTACCCTAATTGGTTTGCTAGGCTATCCATTCTTTGTCCTTGCAAATCGTGCATTACCCCTTGCTCCATCCTTTGCCTCTCAAATTCTGAGGTCCTTACATATGGGAGAATGTCATTGGTTGGAATTCCCATAACACTAGTGGGTGCCATGGTATGCCTTACCC
This sequence comes from Smallanthus sonchifolius, assembly GCA_023525975.1. NCBI lineage: Eukaryota > Viridiplantae > Streptophyta > Magnoliopsida > Asterales > Asteraceae > Smallanthus > Smallanthus sonchifolius. The sequence goes on from CM042021.1 coordinate 56,880,307, forward strand.
AAGGGTTAGGATGATACGGGTCGGGCATTCGATATGGGTCTCTTAATGGGGGTAGTAACTGATTATGGAGATGGGGTGTCTGATAGGGGTTCTTGGGTGCGGGTGATCCAGATGTTCGAAGTCTTGGGCCGGTGTTCCTAATCCAATCTGCCCTTGCATCGAACCTTGGTCTAGCAGCTGGGGGTGTTGGTGACCGATGCACGGGTGTCCCGATGTCTTCTTCCCAATCAGACTCTTCTCCGGGAGAGTATACCGGGGAGAAAGGAGAGTAGGAGTCCATGTCTAGCAGAGAAATAAAGAAAAGGTTGTAAGTGATATTAAAGTACTGAGTGTTAAATATAGGAGTTCTCATAGGTTTAGAGTTTGACTAGTCATAACACCGAGTCTTCACAATAGTATTTTAGAAATACACTTAATCTATAAGTGATGCATCCCTGAGGGAATTCCCAGGAAAGAGGGGTGGGTCACTAAGACACACTTAAGTACCCTGTCTTTCCTTAGTCAGAATCCCTCATGGGCCTACACACTCTTCCAGCCATCATGTATTAATAACACTATTGTTGGGCTCATGGTTATGATGAGAATTGTTGTGGACTGGGCTTTGAGGCCTGAAAGTGAGGCTTGTATATTGTAGTAGGTTTCTTCTTCTTAGAGGGTGAGTGGGCTTCTTGTTTATTATTAATGGGCTTTAGGCCCAATAGTTTAGATTTAGATCACAAGAGGTGGTGACATTATATGTGTGAGTCTAAGGGTGCATGAAGAACTAAGTGTGTATGAGTATGTGTGGAAACTTAGGATAGCACTTTAAATAATTCAAATAGATAGCAACGAGTAGGAGGCAAAAGTTGGCAGGTAATGTGACACATAGACTATTAAGTATCGTATCATATGATGTAATTATATAGTATAACATGTAAAAATATTCACACAAGTAATCATGTAGCATGTAGTAGCATGGCATAGTATGGGTGTCCTACGGTTATAGTCTAGGTCAAGAGTGTCTATTAACCTAATTCCCTATAACCAAGGCTCTGATACCAATCTGTCACACCCCAACCGACGGCGAAAACGTCGGGGCGGGACATGTAGACTGTTCATAAGCTCATGGTTTACTAAAGTTGTGAAAATTAAACAGTAACTTTCATTTCATAGCTCAAGTAATCAAGTACCACTCTTACAAAATAACAATACATGAATAACTTTATTAAATTTAAAACTAGGTCCTCAATCCTAAGTGAAGCGACTTGAACTCTTAACTCAAACACTGTACCTAAAACATGATAAAATGAGAGGGTCAACTATAAATAGTTGGTGAGCATACATAGGTTTTGACACCACAACTAAAGTTCAAATGTTTTGTGTACAATTCATATGATGCATGGTTAATAATTTTTTATAGAGAATCTAAGTTAAGCTAGATGCACAAATGGAACTTTGTAATTGAAGGGCATAACAACACATGTTATCCTAATGTAGGGCATAACAACACATGTTATCCTGATGTAAATGTAGGGCATAACAACACATGTTATCCTAATGTAAATGTAGGGCATAACAACACATGTTATCCTAATGTAGGGCATAACAACACATGTTATCCTAATGTAGGGCATAACAACACATGTTAGCCTAAAGTAATGTATTTGTGTTTGCACGTGTATATCATGTATATGTAGCCTTAACAATTAGCATTCAAGCATAAAGCATAAATAAACACATATGATCATATTGTAGAATTGTACGTGTGTAGTTGCAAATAGTGTTTGTTTTGTAATCATGTTTCACCCCAAAAATGTACAAAAGGAAAAGGGGCTATGTAAACTCACTTGAATCAAAGGTGTAGCTAGCACGAGAGATTAGGTAGCAAAGTGATCCTTGCAATCTCATAATATTAACCTAGTGTGTAATGTATATAGATCTAGATTAATAATGTGTACAATAGTCTATGCCCAAGTCTATGATTTAAATGGATGTGTGTATATGGGGTTGGAGTTATAGGTGTTAGTGGTTTATACTAAAAAGGGAGGGTGCTTTTATAAGATGAGAATTTGAAATGAATAGTATTAGAATAATTGAATTAGGGTTTGGGTTTGAATAACTAAATTAATTAAACAATTATTATTTATTTAGTTAAAAAAAATAGTGTGAAAATTACATTTATAATTTAAATAAATAATTCTTACTTTATTTATTTATTTATAAAGAGGTGTAAATATGTGTTCGGATTAATAACTTTAAATATGATTCAAACTCTAAGTGTATTTGTTAAAGTAATTTATATAATAAATAAATTTGTTATTTATTTATCATTTGAAATAGTTATGTTAAAATACATAAATTTAATTAAAAATTTACATGTATTCTTTAAGTATATAAAACTATATATATTTAGATATAATTTTATTAGTTTTATATATACTTAAATTTTATAAAACTTTGCAAGAAGAATTTATAAAGTTTTGTCATATTTATAATATTAGTTAAATTAATTACTCCAAAAGTATGTAATTTAAATTGAATAATTAACAACTAAATTTATAAAAATAGGTATTTTTATGCAAAAATTATAAACCTTGCTTTATTATGTTATATTAAATGTCGGCTTTATAAAATAATTTTTACAAAATTTTTGGAACATTAAAACAGTTTCTAAAAATTAATTACGGACCACCCGGCTCGAACCCGGGTGGCTCCTGTGGAAGGAAGCATGCACAACCACTAGACCAGTGGTCTGCTTATGTTTCATAATCCGGTTCTGTGTCTTTTTAACAGGAAGCATAGGAGGGTCCGACTCTAGTACAAACAATCAAAAGTGGCGGCTGTGGGTGGGTTTCGAACCTACACCACCTTGTTCGAAGTCGAGGGCATTAACCGGCTGAACTAGGTGATTCGCTGGTAAATCATGCAAACTAGAATTTATTATCCTCGAATTCGAAAGAACAAAAATCCCAATCTGGGTACGTACGAACTGGTCACGAACTCAGATTGAGATTGAGTCAGAGAGGATCTGATGTTGCGAATTGATAAAGGGCAATTAAAGGGCACCAAATCTTGAAAGTAATGTTGTAAAACTTACTTGAATCGGTGAAGGATTGAGCGAGAACGGCTGAGAAGACAAAGCCATTTTTCTTGATGCTCGGCAGAACTCCAGAGGTGAAATGGGGATCGAATGAAAGTTTAGAGGGTTTGTATGGGGTTATGCGAAAGTGTTTGGGCGATTAGAACATATCAATTTTACTTATTTCGCTCGATTCGATTCGGTTTCGTGGAGCACAATTGTTGCCTCATTATACGTGTTAATTTGATTAATTGCAGATGAATTGGGTCAAGAAATAGGCTTGGATACATGCGAGGGTAATCAATGCGTGATTTCCGGGCGTTAAACGCGTTAAATTTTGCGATTTGGAAATGATTTCAACTCGGTTTGACTTTGGGAAGTCAAACTGTTTGAATCTCGATTTAATCCACGCATTAAGTTAAATCGGTATATTAATTGGGTAGGAACATGGTTGTTAATTGATTTCGCAAACATGGGAAGTTCACAACAATTGGGATGGATCGATTTCAGTGTTGAATTGTAAGGACAAAGGGGTTGTTTGACTTTAAAAGTCAAACTGGGTAAATTTCTTGAGTTGTTTGACTCTTAGAAAGTCAAACTGAGTCAAATAGGTGAATGGGGTCAAAATTTAGATTAAGGGATTCAAATTAGTTAAATTGTGAATTTGTTATAAATTAGTTTTTATATATAAAAAAAATTTCAACATTATCAGTTTTATTAAAATAAATTTTATAAAAATAAATTTTATAAAAGGAAAGTTTCACTTAATTTATTTTTATAAAAATTGTCATTTGTATAAATGGTTCGTTTATTATGACAAAGGAAACTACATATATATTTATAGCTTTATAAAAATGTATATGTACAAAGGATGTAAAATGTCATTAAGTTCATAACATTTTTTTTTATTCGATCTATCATAGAGTATATATATATATAAATATGAATATAATATGTTATATATACAATGGAGTTGAAATATTAGGTCTTTGATTTGATACATGTTTAAAATAAGAAAATTTAAGGTGTCATTCTAAGATCAGCAAACTCGGACAGAAACGAGGTATCATTAGTGAAGATTTTAAAATAAAATAATGCTAGAAAATCTTGGATGTTACACTTGGCATGTTGATAACGGTTGCTCAAGGCATATGACGGGACAAAGAGAGATTCTGAATGATTTTCGATCCTTTGATGGTGGTTTCGTTGCTTTTGCTGGAGACAAAAAGGGTGGGAAGATTACTGGTCAGGGAACAGTTTCAAATGATCTAATCACTCTTGAGAAAGTCAACTATGTGCGACAATTGGAATTTAATCTGCTTAGTGTGTCGTAAGTGTGAGATAAGGATATACCGGTTCATTTTACAGCAAAGGAGTGCTTTTTCTTAAAGCCAGAACTGGTTATTCCAGAAGATATGATTTTGATGCGTGCTCCAAGAAAATTCAACACTTATGTGGTTGATATTAATTACCATTCAACACCAGTGAGCGTATCTTGTTTGTTGTCAAAGGCGACTGGCTCAGAGTCTTATTTGTGGCATAGAAGATTGAGACATGTAAATTTGAAAAACATGAACAATTTGGTTCATAAGGATCTGGTGCGAGGATTGCCATGAAAAGAATTCATTATTCAAGAGAGTTGCATGTCTTGTGCAAAAGGAAAGTAGCACAAGAAATCCCATCCGAAGAAGACCATGATGCATTTACTCGACCTTTATTTCTTATTCATATGGACTTATTTGATCCTTTTCGAGTCAAGAGTATGGCGAAGAAATCTTACTGTCTTATTATCACAGGTGACTTTTCTAGATTTTCTTGGGTGTTTTTCCTTGCAACAAAGGATGAGACACCTGAAACAATAATTGAATTTGTCAAACGTATTGAAAACATCTGTGATAGTAAAGTGTCAACTATTTGTAGTGATAATGGAACCGAGTTTAAAAATACACTAACAAATTTGTTTTGTGAAGAAAAAGGCATAACTCATGAATTTAGTGCAGCCAGGACACCGCAACAAAATGGAGTGGCTGAAAAAATGAACAGAACTTTAATTGAAGTTGTTCGTACAATGCTTGTGGATTCAAAGTTACCCATTATTTTCTAGGTAGAGGCAGTAAACACGGCTGTTGAAGCACTTTTGTGTGACAAACAGTCTGGATATTGTCTTAGCTTTTATTCTTGTCTTGTATGTTAGTGTCTGTATGTATTAGTTATCGAGTTGTAATTACTAATGTATGTACTAGTCGTCTGTTTTCTCCAAGTGTTTTGCGCACTTAGCATGGGCACAGGAATTACTTCCTACGTACTTAGCAAGTACGCAAGAATACTCTGCGTACTTATTAAGTACGCAGGAACAATTTTCCCTACGCACTTGTTAAGTGCGCAGAGATCAGGTCTAGTATAAATAGGTTGTGGTGACAGAAGTTATGTACGCACTCATTTGTAATATCTTTGTAACCTACAAGTTTTATAATAGACGAAGTTTGAAAGTGTTTTATCTGTCAGTTTACTTTGTGTTACTTGATTCTCCACCTAGTCACGGGTATTCCGCACCCGGTCCGATTAGTCACACACCCACACGTGACGATCCCAGACACTCGGGGACCTACAAGTGGTATCAGAGCATTGCTCTTGATTTCGAGTGTTGTGAGTGTGTTAGAGCATCTTCTACACAACCTATAGAGTTTTACAAGCAAAAGAGAGTGTCTTTTGGTGATTTTTGTGATAAACTAGGGGTAGCTCTTGAGCACTATTTTAGAAGCAAAAATCACTAAAAAAATGACCTTTTGCTATGTATTTGAGATTTTTGAGCATTAAAGGTTGGTTAGAAACGATTTTATGACTCTTTGGCTCATTTTGTTTGGTCACATCTTCAATTTTTTCTGTCTCCGATGAGATTCCAGTGACCGAAAAAAGTTGGTGAGGGTTGGTGAAAAAGTGATCTGCGTACTTACCTGTTTTTGGAACAAGTGCATGCTTCCTGTGTACTTAACAAGTACGCAAGATCATTTCTTGTTGCGTACTTAACTCCTACATGCGTACTTTTCATTAAGTGCGCAAGACCCAGTTCTTAAGTGCGTAAGGCGAGAACTTAAGTGTGCACATTGCTTTGATTTTTCTGAAATTTGACTAAGTGTTTCAACATGGCAAATCTTCAGAACCTCGGTAACCTTCTTAATTATGACAACGAGATTGGAACCCCACAGAAACCACCAAAGCTGCTTAACGTAAATGATTACTCAAAATAGAAAGAACGCTTTGAGCATTATATCTCATACACCGAATCTTCACTTTGGATACCCATTCTAGAGGGTTATAAGCATCCCACATATATATATCTTGATGAGAACCCAAGCATATCTCCAAACTTGATGAAGAAGAAAAGAAAGTTTATGATAGAGAGAAGAAGGCACACAGATCTATTACTATGGCCTTGACCAGGGAGTTATTTCACAGCTTTAGAGGATACGATAACTCCAAGGATATCTAGAAGGCATTGTAGAAAAGATTCGAGGGAAACAGCGACATCAAGAAGGGTAAGAGGGATCTTCTTAGGAAGCAGTATGAGTGCTTTAGATATCTGGAGAATGAATCCATAGATGAGCTCATCTCTAGATTCTATCATCTGCAAACTGAGCTGCAAGCTTTTGACCTCATCTATCTAAATGAGGAGTTAGTTGAGAAGTTTCTAGATACCCTACCACCAAATATTGAGATGTACACTACCTTGATGAGAGAGAACTCAAATTTTTATGAGATGACTATTGATGAAGCAATCAGAAAGGTTCAAGCACGTGATATGAACCTAAAATGAAAAGAGAGCTTAGGGAGACCTCAAATACAAGACCCTTCTATGTATTTTGGGACGTCTTCCACAACCAAGTCATCGGGTTCTGGAATTTCCCTTTTCTCAGGGAACTCTCACGAGGAGGATAATTCAAAAGTCTGTGGTGGTCATGATTGCTATATAGCATCTGGATCTGGTTCTGGTTCTTGATCTCATCGTCAAAATTCCTCAAGAAATCCTTCTCCCACATCTTCAGCTAACCAATCTACAATAGCCAAGACAACTGAAGATCATGTGGCTTTGTTTTCATCCTGTATGCTTGCCTATGAAAACTTCATTGGTGGCAAGCTAACGGATCCTTAAACTATAGAAGAAGAATTTAATCAGGCGGATCCGGATGATATGGAGGACATGGATATTCAGTGGAATATGTCCATGATCTTGAGAATAGCCAAGCGTTTCCTGAACAGAACAGGAAGAAAGTTCATTGGTGGGCATTCAAATGCCAAGGTTGGTTTTGTAAATCCAAAGCCAAGTGCTATAAGTGTCATAATTTTGGACACTTTGCTCGTGAATGTCAAAAGGACAAAGCACCGGCCTCGGGTTTCACCAGACCCGGCCAAGGAAACAGTCAGGGGTACAACAACTCCAACAACCGTAATCAAAGTCAAGGCGGTACGTCCAACACTTTGGTAGCTCAACAGAACGATAGCTTTGATTAGGATGTTCATCTGGAGGATGCTATTATTGCTCAAACACAGGTTGGTCTCATGGCTGAAATCATGGAGATGATAAAAGTAGAGGAACGGGAAGCTTCTGTGGCTGACCATGAAGAGTCTACAACTGCAGTTGCCCTCATGGCTATTGGAGAGGCATCATGTTCATCAAATGAGGTAGATTCTAACTCTTTTGCTGTCATTTCTTGTTCAAAATGTGTGAGCTTAAAGGATGAAAATTCTAAGCTTCAGGACAAAGTCAAACCCTTCGTATTGCAGCTTTAAGCTACAAAGAAAATGAAAAACGATACAAATATTCAATTGAAACTTTGAAGAAAGATAAACGTGATTATTCACTTAAAATCAGTGATCAACAGTTTCATTTGGATGTTGTGTACAAGGGGTTGGAAAAGAGAAACCACGTGATCACCAAGCTACAAAATGAGATCTTGCAGTTGAAAGGCAATATTGAGAAGTTGTAAAATTCTCGTTTTGTGGTGGAATACTGTGAGTCTGTTTTGAGACAAGTGAATGGCTTAGGGCTTGGTACTAATGCCATTCCTCCACCAGTAAGTGGGAAATTTGTCAACGGATTAATTGACATTGATCTGTCTTGCCTTGATGATTTCTCAAGTAAGGCTAACTATGCATCTGATGAATAGTTCTTTACTACTTCTGATGATGGGTCTGAGAACACCTGCCCTGAAGGAGTAGTCTTTGAGGAGTTGCTCGGTGAACAGAAAGTTAAGAAAAACATTGTCACTAATGGTGATAATTATATTTTGACTGAACCCGATATCGTTGAATCAAATGAAAAATTAAAATTGATGCTTTATGGGGGATATAAAAACATTAATCAAGTTAAGAAAGAAGCCTTTTCAGTTCATTACGGGCTTGGCTATCAAGAAAATATGCAAAAGTATTATATTCCCAAAAACCTATCACCATCAGGTCAAACTACTGATCACCAAACAACTTCTCCTGTTCATCATGCTAAGTCATCAAACTTCAAATCAAATGAGCCTTACAGGAGATATTACAAAGATAGGAGAAACTGTTTTCATTGTGGTACGATCGGTCACGTTATTGTTAACCTCCCAAATAAGGAAACAGCCAGTTATTTCACAGCCAGCTGTTGTCCCCAAGTCACCACCAGTGAAACAGACCAGGAGTCCAAAAAAGAATGGGGTGAAACCACCGGTAAAACCGTTGGTGAAGCCAAAGACCACATCTGAGGCTAAACCAATTGTTCCAAAAAGGGAAAAGCTTTCTGCTAAAACTTGTGCTTCTACCTCTGGTAGTGCACCTACTGGTGAGAAACCTGTGGTAAAACTCTCCAAACCACATAGGAGAAGAAGGAACAAGAGATTGAGAAAGCTGGAACAACTGGCTGGAGTTCAATCAGGTGAAGCTTCCACTAATTCAGCTGCTGCTGTTGAATGTAAGCCTATTATTCCAGTTAAGAAAAAGAAGAGGTCCTGGAACAAGAAATCCAAAAGTTCTCAATCTCCTGATCCCAAGTCTTCAAAAGATTCATCCATTTTTTACAGTCACGACTGTGAGTTAATAGAGGTTGTTTATTTTGAGAAAGACGGACGACCCAAGACCACTATGGCTTGGGTCTCCAAATCTAACTGATATGTTTTGTGACTCGTGCAAGGACATCCGAAGGGTACTATCTTTAATTGTTGGTATGTAGATAGTGGATGCTCCCGGCAAATGACAGGTAACATGGCCCTGCTTCAAGATGTGAAACCATTTAGAGGCGGCTATGTGGCCTTTGCTGGAGAGAAAGGCGGTAGTATCACGTGTCAAGGCATGGTTTCAAATGGATGTGTTAGCTTCGACAACGTCAACTACTGCGAGCAGCTGGCATAACTTGTTGAGTGTCTCCCAGATGTGCGATAAGGAGTACTCTGTTATGTATGACAAGACAGAATGCATGATTCTCAAACTTGGTTTTGATGTTCCTGATGACTGGATTCTGATGTGAGCACCAAGGACAAACGGCACTTATCAGATCGATATAAGTGTGGCAACAACCACCTCATCAGTTGCTACTTGTTTGCTTACCAAAGCGACAGAGCTTAACTCAATTTTGTGGCATAGGAACCTCGCACACATTTCTTATCAAAAAATGAATCCTCTTGTCCGAAACGGTTTGGTAACCGGTGTTCCTAAGCTGAGATTTGCCGTTGCAGATGACTGTATGCCTTGTAAAAAGGGCAAATAGCAACGGAAGTCTCACAAGCCCAAGCTCCAAAACTCCTTCGATACCCCTTTAGAGCTACTACATATGGATCTGTTTGGCCCCATTAGTATCAGGAGTATTGGAGGTAAGTCACACTGTCTAGTTGTAACTGATGACTTCTCACATTTTTTGGGGTGCATTTTTTAGGTACAAAGGACGAGACTGCGGACATTCTTCAATACCTGATCCTGAGTTTGGAATCTCTTTGCAAGTTGAAGGTTAGAAGAATTAGGAGTGATAACGTAACTGAATTCAAGAATAATTTGATGGAGCTTTTTTGTCTCAAGAAGGGGATCCGTCACGAATTTAGTGCCCCGTACACACCTCAGCAGAACGGAGTTGCAGAAAGGAAGAACATAACCTTGATCCAGACTGCAAGGACAATGCTGTCAGATGCAAAGCTTCCTGTAACTTTCTGGGCAGAAGCAGTAAATACAGCTTGTCACGTTTTGAACAGAGTTCTGGTTGTTAAGAGGCACAACAAGAGTTACTATGAGTTGATCGACAATCGACCTTCCAACCTTGACTACCTAGTTCCTTTTGGTAGTCCTTGTTCCTTATTGCTACAATACAAGGATCGAAAATCTAATATTCATGCAAAAGTATTGGAAGGCATCTTCTTAGGATATGTTGCCAATTCACCATGCAAGAGAGTGTACAATATAGGAACTCGTACTGTCAAGGAATGGTTCGAAGTGGATTGCAGCAAACACAGCACTAGACTAGAACCAACTGGTCCAGCTTGGGGGTTTCGATTATGATGCGATATTCAAATCTTTAAACCTTCCTGATTTATCTGCTGATGATGCCTCAAATGTGTACGATTTCTTTATTGGTGGCGATGACTCCAACTTCTCAACCCGTGCCACTGTACCTATTGTAACTCCCGATTCTAATGTTGCATCTGCATGTGGAACTCATGATAGTGAAGACGTTGAAGTTGTCCATGTCGGTGGAAATGACGCTCCAGCTAATCCTAACACTCGTGTAGGAAATGAAGCTACAGCTGATCCAATCAACATTGAATCATCGTCCTCTAGATCACAGAATATGGGGGAGTTGAGCATGAATCTAGACACAAATCTCCAGGAACCGCTCATACCATAGACGAGAGTGCATAAGAATCATCCAATTGACAACATTATTGGTGATCCTCATGCCGGTGTTCAGACTCGTCATAGAAACCTTGCTGAGAACACTAGTTTGTACGTTGAGATACTTGACACTGGTATCATGGAAACATGTTTGCATGCTACATTCATGTCCTAGTTGGAGCCGAAGAATGTGAAGGAGGCACTCGCTGACAACTGCTAGATTGAGGCGATGCAAGATGAACTGTCCCAATTCCAAAAGTTGCATGTGTGGGATTTAGTTGAGTTGCCAAGAGGCGTACAACCAATTGGAACTAGATGGGTGTTCAAGTGTAAAACAAATGATCGTCATGTCGTAGTGATGAATAAAGCAAGGTTGGTTGTTCAAGAATTTTATCAACAAGAGGGATTGGATTACACTGAAGTATATGCCCCAGTTGCTAGACTTGAGGCCATTTGACTGTTTCTGGCTTATGCCTCCTATGTCGGCTTATAGGTTTATCAACTTGATGTGAAGAGTGCTTTTCTGTATGGAAAAGTTCATGAAGAGGTATATGTCACTCAACCTCCCGGCTTTGAAGATCCGCACAATATCAATAAAGTGTATAAGCTCGACAAAGCACTTTATGGTCTTCATCAAGCACCTCGGGCATGGTATGCGACATTATCAAAACATCTTCTGTCAAATGGTTTCGACCGTGGACAGCTTGACTCGACCCTCTTCATTCGAAAAGCAGGAGATGATATTCTACTCGTACAAGTGTATGTCCACGACATTATCTTTGGGTCTACAAATGAAGATATGTGTAGGGAATTCAAACACGTGATGAAGTCCAAGTTTGAGATGAGCAACATGGGTGAATTGTCGTTCTTCCTGGGTCTGCAAGTCAGTCAAAGAGAGGATGGCATCTATCTACATCAAACTAAGTATGTGTAGGACATCTTGTCAAAATACAAGATGAATGATAGCAGTACTTATGGCACACCTATTCCTGTCAATCACAGTTTGCATCCAGACAAAGATGGAAAGGATGTGGATTGCAAATTGTACTGTGGGATGATCGGATCTCTTATGTATCTCATAGCTTCATGGCCCGACATAATGTTTGCTGTATGTTTGTGCTCAAGGTTTCAGTCACAACCAAAGGAGTCTCATATGATAGTTGTCAAGAGAATATTAAGATACTTGAAAGGGAAACCCTGATTGGGTATTTGGTACTCAAAGCAGCAGTCATTTGACCTCAAAGCCTACACTGATTCAGACTATGGCGGTTGTAACCTTGATAGAAATTCAACTTCAGGTGGATGTCAATTCTTGGGAGACAGGCTGGTTTCCTGGCAGTGCAAGAAGCAGTCAACGATTTTTGTCTCAACATGTGAAGCAGAGTACATTGCTGTAGCGAGCGGTTGTTCTCAGATATTGTGGATTCAGCAGCAATTGAGAGACTATGGCTTAAACTTCACTGGAACTCCACTGTTCATTGACAACAATGCCACCATGTCCATCACAAACAACCCGGTGAAACATTCCAAAACTAAACATATTGAAATTCGCCACCATTTCATCTGTGAATGTGCTGAAAAGCATCTCATTGAACTTGTAAAGGTTCAAACGGATGACAACTTTGCTGACCTTTTCACTAAGGCGTTTGATCGAACACGTTTTGAACATCTTGTCAACATGATAGGAATGTTTAATCCGGAGTGAAAACATGTTTTTCTTAAATCAATTCAATTCATGATAGTTAAATTTTATTTCTTTTAAGTTTTTTGTATAGTTCTTTTAATTTTCAAATATTTTATAAAATTCAAACAAAATAGAAAACCAGAAAATTTCAAAATTCTCTTGAGAAAAGAGGAAATGATAGTACATCAGAAATGATCAAAACGTCCTAGACTGCACATATGGGAAATGATTGCATCATGCTTACTTGATTGTTTAAATTGTTGTGTTTTTAATCTGCTTATTTACAAGTAATTTGAATTATCAGTAGGCTGTAAGCATCTTTGAATCATTAGTAGGGTGGAAATTAAATCAATACTACAACTGTGATTTGAACCCATGTTTGCTAGTGTGTGCGCGTAAAAGAATGCAAAAAATCACTATCGGATACAGGATGTTAGATTTTGGCAATAATTTTCTTTTGAGACCAGTTTCGGGATAGGTCGTTAGCACAATTAATGCGGTTCATCTCACTGCCCATACTCACAAGTATGCAATGAGAGATTGAATCAAGACATGTCTTTACATCAACCGTTGAGCGTGCATTCACCCTTGAATCACTCCTAATTCATTGAATTCAAATCCAGATAAAAGTTGGATCCCCTTACCTAAATCCTCAAACACCATATTCATTATCCTGAATCATCATACCGATATTCACTGAAGAAATCACATGAAACGAAGACAAATGAATCACTCGATTCTGAATCTTATGATTCTTGATAATCCTTATGGATTCTGTTTGATTTTTCATGTACTAATTGATGTAGCCTCATTCTGGAAATTTAGAAAATCATTGGGAAAATCTTAGATGCCTTGAGATAAGTGTAAAGTAAGTTCATAGCATAACTGTGGGGCACACGTTGTATATTAATAACTATTACCTTAACACACAAGAACATGATACTAAGATGCTTATGTTTTCAAATCTTATAATATTGCCTACTTGAATTACTTTTTTATGTGCTTATTATGTATGAATAAATTGTAATCCATGACATGATCCCATAATCTTTAATGTTTATCTTGTATCATTATTGCTTTAGATTAGCTTGATATAATCCTCCACTCGTGTCATTGAACAAAAATAGCTTGTGTGTGAATATGTGTATATCGTTATTCTGAAAAGATCAAAAAGATTTTAAGTTTGTGTATAATTCAAATTTCAATTAGAAAATCCAAAAATATTTGTGTTTAACCTTCGTGAATTGACTTTGAATCCTCTTGATTGAATGTGCTTATCATGTTCGTTATTTGACTTTGACTTCTTCATAATTTGAGTTGAAAATTGACTTCACATAAGTCTCTGCGTACTTAACAAGTGCGCAAGGGGTAAACCCTACGTACTTGTCAAGTACGCAAGACTTAAGTCATGTGTACTTAGTAAGTACGCATGAGTTAAGTCCTGCGCACTTAATAAGTACGCACGACTGTTGGGGTTCTGGTATATAAACAGGTGTTAGAATTTTTTTTCTCGGTTCATCTCATTCAAACGAACTTAACACTGTTGTATACTCCCTGTTCTATTTTCACTCAAAATTTGTGTGATCCCAAACTCGTTTTTCATCCCGATCATTGTTTCATCTTCTGTTAAACGATCGTTGGTGAGAATCTCAGACCATTTCATCAGTTAAATCATGAGTTATGGAACGATTTGTGACATTGTAGAACTAGGGTTTTGAACTTCGATTCTTGACAATTTTGGGTTATTTTCGACCAGCATTATGACCTAAAATATGTTTAAAATCATCATTCTGTTGGAGCATATTCTGGTGACAACGAGCTTAAAGATATTATGTCTAAGTCTTTAGAAGATTGTAAGACTAAGACATAATATCTTCAAGCTTGTTGTCACCAGAATATGCTCCAACAGACTCCCCCTTGACAACAGCTTTAGAAGATTGTCATCTGTCTTTATATATCATCAAACACACTGTAGTCTTCGTCTAGTTCATCTGCACACACTCTCTCTCTATTTAGAAGAAAACTTGGGAGAAGGACCCCTTGTCAACTTCTGTCTGCATTACTCAGTTTTTGCAAAGGAGAACAACCAAGAATAACCAACAATTAAGATTTCCATGGAAGCTGGAAAAATAAAATCTTTTTGGTTTTTCAAACATAAAAAACACAAAATCTTTTTGGTTTTTCTCTATATAAACTGAAATGTAAAATACAAAATCACTTTCTTATGAGTTAAGGTACCATTTAAGTATGAAATATAACGTGTACCCCACTAGTATGCCAACAGAAAGTAAATGCACTTTCTTCAAGACATATAAGATTTTACTAAAGATTATCCGAATTTCCAGAATGAGGAGACATCACTTAGCACATGAATAGCAGAATCCAAATTGGATTGTATAGGAATCAATGAGATTCAGAATCGAATGATTCAATGTTTTGGCTTATATATGTGGAATCATAAGATTCTGGTACGTGGATCCAACTGTTATCTGGATTATGAATTCAATGGAATCAGTAAAGATGATTTATCAATATGATCCAAGGGCCAGTATATGTTCGACAGATGTTGTCAAGTACATATCTTGATTATACTTCAAATTGCATGCTTTTCGGGACATGGGCACTGAAGCAAATCGAATGAAGAGTGCTAAGGACATAACCCGAAACTGATCTCATAGGACAATCCTTATTAAAAACTAATATTCTTTATCTGATAGTGATCTTTAACACACACACCCAGGCATAAAATGGGTTCAAATCACAGTTGTAACATATGCAATTATGTTTTCACACTACTAATGGTTCAGTGACGCTATTAGTCTACTGACAATTCAAATTATATGCATACACAACACTATCATTTCCTATTTGTGTAGTCTCTGAAGTTTAGATCAAAACATATAATTCAGATATATTAACATAAAGCACCAACCAGTCAATCTAAGGTCATGTGTGAAAGAACATCTACTAATATACTATTATCTCTTCTTTAACTTCAAGTAATGTCAATTTTATCTTTTTCAATTTGTTTGACTTTTTCAAAATCTTTATGAAAGAAAGTAAAACAAACGAAAATAAACCTTTTATGAAAACATTTTATGAAAAACATTTTACTTGGTTACTTAGGATTAAGCAAGTCAATCAATTAAAAACTAAAACCAATGTAATCCTGTAATTGAATGCCTTTGCCTCTGTCACCAACACAGTTCTGTACTCCCCCTGTCCTATAGACTCCCCCTCAACTAGTCAAATGGTTGCATCAACGACTTTATGCTCACCATCGTCATCCTAAGTTTCAGGTTATCATTTGGACTTTGTAAAACTCTTTCAAAATAACATTGTTCTGTCCTGTTGATAAAATTTTGTGTAAGTTCATAGAGAGGCGAACTTAACAAGTTCGCCTAAGAATCTTTAGGAGCTAACTTATTAAGTTTTCTTTAGGAAAAAATTTCCCGCCAAAAAGTTTTCATAAGTTGTCCAAAAGTTTTTTTTTTAAGAACACTAGCTAAGTTCGCCCGATACTGCCTAAGCGAACTTAATAAGATCGCCTGACTGAGCGAACTTGACCCCAAGCGAATTTAACCCCAAGCGAACTTGATATTAAGCGAACTTAATAAGTTTGCCTGATTAAGTTCGCCTAATCTGCACCAAGCGAACTTATTAAGTTCGCATCTCTAAGTTCGCCTGCAAAAGAATTACTAAGTTCGCCTGCATCAGCTGTTCAACCAAACACGAACCAAAAATTCCGAAAATCATCATATCTTGCTGAATTGATGGAATTTGATTAAATTGAACCGTGGGAATGAGTAGGACTGATTAGGAACACTTCTATCAGTCAATTTCATCAAAAGAATCCAAAATGATAAAAAAATTCTCCATTTTTATCAAGAACACAAAAAAGATGAAAAATCTTCAAAATCTCTGAAATTTGATGTTGATTGGACACGAAAACACCACAAATCTTTTGTTAATCAAAAGCAAAAGCTCTAATACCACTTGTAGGTCCCTAATTCGGTGCGTGACGGATCTCTAGACTCACGGTACAACACGGTGATAACATGCGGAATCCATGATCAACGTGCTCGTGTAACTCAATCAACAACAACGGTGTAAATAAACGCTTTGTATTTCTACCACAATATCAGTTTACAAGATTCTGTCTCTAATCAGTTCCTCCTGATATCTAATTCTCTGTTCTTTTCTCTTTCACAGACTCTGTAAACTCCTATATATAGACATCTGATCTGCAAGTTTGCCTAAAAGATGCTTAGGGGAACTTATTAAGTTCGCCTCTAATAGGCTAAGCGAACTTAACAAGTTCGCTTCTGATAAACAAGTTCGCCTCTCTATGAACTTACACAGAATTTTATCAACAGTTACAAAACATGTCCTAACAGACTCCCCTTTAACTGTTGCTAAAAATTCTATCAATTACAAGTCAAAGACTCTAAGACTAAGACATAATATCTTCAAGCTCGTTGTCACCAGAATATGCTCCAACAGAAAAATAATTTGCACTATATTCAAGACATATACAGTTTATTTTAAGATTAGAACAATTTCCAAGATGAAATTATCTCATTTTGCACAAGAAGAGAAGCAGATCCCAAAGGATATAAGAATCATGATGATTCAGAATCAAAAGATTCTAATGAATTGGTTGTATAATGAGAATCACCAGATTCAGGTATGAGGATCTGATGTGTGTAAACTATATATATATTTTTATAAGTATTTTTACACAATTAGTTTTAAAAAGGATTTTCACCAAATACTAATCACACACACCGGGCAGTGTACCTGTCGGATAGCAATATAGTAAAGGTAAGAACCGGATATCAATCCGTGGACATGGTGGAATGCGATAAAAAACCAGGACTAAAATTCAGTCAAGTATGGGTAAAAGATGTTTAAGTTGATTTTTAATTAAACTAATATGTAAGAATATAAAACTAAACTAAAATCACAAATCAAACAATCAAGGAGAAAATATCACTTTGGTGTCGAATCCATCTAGAATACATTCAATACACTCATAGAAACATGACAAATACACGATACATAAATTGACTAAATTCTCGTCAAAGTTATCTAATCAAATGACCATTCGGAAAGCTAGCATGAATTACACAAACCAACCACCTAAAGTCATACAATGAGGCTCACGTGTTTAATAATCATGTCAATGTTTATAAAGATTGAACTAGCTTCCGATTAAGGTACACTAATCCAACAACTAGTTGGAAAGATAATATGAGCAACACACTATCCACCTCAAGTTGATTAAATTAGACAACAATATGCATTTCTTCAACATACAATGTTCATATAAAGGTTATATAAATTAGGAGGATGTGTCAACAATTCCTAGATAAACATAATACTAAATATGACACATCATAACAAATACTTTGTCTTTCCAAACATAAGCATAAGGTTACACATACAAATATAATGATTCATAAACAATACTTCATCCACCATTCCTAGTCAAATGCCATAAACTAGTATAAATACGTACACCAATCCATGAATATAAGCATAAACCACAAGTTTTCCAACATAAAATGGCATATACAAATACAAGTCTTGTAAACAACTCAAAATACTTGAATACATAATTTCATCAAAGAATAATCATACGGTTGTCATAACATTAACACAATAATTGCCAATAATCCATAAATGTTGTCAAATGTATCTAAACTTCATCTAAACCAAAGTGAACAAGAGTTTTAGCTCATCATGAGCACCAAAATTACAAATAAGCAGGGAAAAATAGTGAGAAACATGATATGAAAACAAGAATCAAACCACTCCTCCAAGCCTAGATGTTGTTGTTGATGTATGGTGATCCTCTTGATGTTGTATCCTCTCCAAGAATCTTGAAATATGGCTGGAACAAGAAACACACGAGCTGGAATAGTAGGGTTTCTTCTCCTGGTTTGCTGAATGTTTGAATGAGAATTAAGTTCTGTTTAAATAGAAAAGGGGAGGCAGGACCGTGCCAGGAGAGAAGGCACGACCGTGCCTAGTGCAAAGACGCGGTCGTGTCTAGGTCTTGGCACGACCGTGTGACAGAGGTTTGACCGATCCACAGCTTCCATTGGGTACCACTGATCGAGGATGTACGGCTGTTCAGACTCACGAGATGACACGCGACCGTGGGCGGACAAGGCACGGTTGTGCCTTGGATTTTGGCTTGGCGCGGTCGTGCCAGACGTGGGCGCGACCGTGCCTAGGGTTTGGGAGCTTGGCACGACCGTGCCTCCATCACAGAAACCCTAAAACTTCACTTGTTTATCCTGGAATCTTCTTGTTTATTCACCAAGCTTCACAAAAACCTATAAAACAGGAAATGAAGCAAATAAGTGTCTAAACATTGAATATAACCAAGAATTGATCATTAAATGAGAGAAGTTTTATGCCAAAAAGATGTGTAAATACTAACACATCAAACAACCCCACACTTGAACATTGCTTGTCCTCAAGCAAGAAATCAAAATGAAACAAAACTTCCAATGACAATATGGATCAAATCGGGAAAACCGTAAGCATTAATAAATTTATAAAGGTTTGAAAAGATTTTCAAGAAATTCAAAATTAACTAAATGAAACCCAATGAGCCCAATGACGTGATAACCTAATGAGCAAATGAATATGCCTATGAAATCATTAACATGCAACTTTATGCTTCTCACAATGTTCACACACACTCGGGAATATGTATGATCATACAAGTAATGGAGTATGTATAGAACACTCAAATGCCAAGACAATGAATCATGCATAAATCATAAGCTTGCTAAAAGATCAAATCTCTACCAACTAACATGAAGCAAAGCATAAATCAAGAGGGCTTTAAACGGGTTGTAACTTTGCAATGGCTAAGGGTAAGGAAGTGGATATTAAAAGTGGCTAAATGGCTAAAAACCCGGCGGCTATGCTAACTCAAAACCTAACCAACTTCTAATAAGGAAAAAAAACTAGCTAATACTTTCGTATAGATAAGAGCTAACAACCGAATTATTTCCATCTTTGCTCACAAAATTGCTCTAATCGGCTATAATTCACCTAATTTTGGTGAATTTTTTTTTTTACACTATTTCTTTTCTTTTTTTTGAAGGGAACTAAGTCAATATGCATCTTTCCTTAGCTAAAAACTTCTCAAGAATTTGAATATTACAACAAAAAAAAGCTATGAAATTAACATTAGCCGACCGGATTTCTAACACGGGCGAAAAATAAATGAAAAAGGCTAATGAAGGTTTGAATGTGGTGTAATGTGGGTAATCAAAGGAAACGACATGATAGGCTCAACGTGGCTAACTAGTGGATGTGTTCGGGTGAGGGAAAATAAAAATAAAAGGCTCACAAAGGAGGGTTTATCCTAATGCCTCAATCATTTTTATGCAATATTTATGTTCATGATTTCGAAATGTATACTAAAAGCAAGTTCTAATAAGCATGAAACATACGGCACACTCAAATTCGTAAAAAAAAACTAGAGCAAACAATGTCTAAATCTATTAAGGCTCAAAAATAAACTCACGGAAACGGAAAGGAATAGGTGTAAGCAAAAGGTTACATGCAATTCATTCGTTTAGCCCACTAAAACTCATGGTTATCACAAAAAATTGGGTTTGACTCGATGGAATTTCTATTTCAATTGCTTTCGAAAAATCAAACCTCTATTATTTATTAAAAATTGTGAATGCTAAACGGTTAACTTTTATTATATTTTTGTGTTTTTCAATTTTATAAAACTGATTTAGTGTCAATAAAAATTATGAAGGAAGATTTTGCAAAAAAAATTGAAGTGATAAAATGCTCAAAAGGACAAACATCGCGTGAATAAATTCCCACCCTACACTTAGAATTCTACATTGCCCTCAATGTAGAACAAAAATAATGTAAAGCAAATAATAAACACCCAACCCCACACTTAGAAATATACATTGCCCTCAATGTATACAAAAACATACAAAGCAAAATGGAATGTAATGCAATGAAGCGTGAAGGGAGAACTGAAACTTCCCTCATGTCGATCATGGCACACGTAAAAAGCCTACCCACAAAAATGACATTCCACGAAGTTCCACAATTCCAAGATCTAACCAAGACTAACAACATCAAACACAGATCAGTAACATCAAGCCAAAATATCAACAGAAATGTAAAGACAAATATATATAACAATACATGGAAATAAAAGTACAACAAAAGAGCAACATAAAACGCTGAAGCGTGATACAAGAGTTTGTACAGCATACAAGAAAGTACAACTCACAATAATGATACCAAAATGCAATGGGAGGTACTACTCCCACTGCACGCCCTCAAGGTCGATGCCGGTGGCCCCGCCTCCCTCGCCTCCTGCTGCTGGTGGTGGTTACTGATGATGCGATGGAGATGGTGGTGGCTATTGATGAAGTGGAGATGGTGGTGGCTGATCATGCGGTGGAGATGGTGGTGGCTGCTCGGGCTGCTGCTTCGGCTGCATAAAGAATGGGAGGGGAACCACGTATGGTGCCCCGCCAGCAGCAGCGGCGCATTGGACCTCATACTGCTAGGTCCAATAACGCAAGAACAGGTCCTGTGGAATAACAATCGCAGGCGGTGGTGGCGGCGGAGGCGGCTGGTCGGGCTGCTGATGCTCGTGCCCCTGCTCCTGCTCCTGCTCCTGAGCAGCGTGTGCCTGATGGGCGGCGGCGATGGCCTCGGCCTCTGCCTGAACAAGATCTGGATTGGGACCCGGACGGTCTGGATCCCACGTCCGTCCCCATCTATCTACCAATCTGATCCCTCCTGCGCCTCGACGAGCGACGTGCATGTTCCTCAGTGTCTGCACGGTCATCACAATGGTCTCGGCCACAGGAGTCAGGTCCCCTATCAAATCGTCGGTAAGAAGCTGAAAATGCCTCGCCAGCTTGGTCACGAAGTGACCTCCACAAATGGCGCTGGTAACATCGCGCCCAGAGCTGTTCACTAAGTACCCCGTGATAGAATGCGCAAGATTGCAGGTGCGCGGGCGTACAAGGCAGAATAGATAAAACAGCTCCCTAAGGTTCACTACGGTCTCTCCCTGTCCTCTCCCAGAAATCGAATAGACAATACAGCGATGAAGAACACGGTGCAAGGGATCTCGAAGGCTCGAAGCCTTGGTCAAACTCGGATCGTACATCCCAAATCCAAACTCATGCCAGAACTGATCCTTGTCCTCCTCTGTCGGAAACTCAGTGATACTATCGGTGAATATCTCAGTATGAAGCTCCTGCCTCGTATACAGGCCCAATAATCTCCCGAACCTAGCAACTGACATCACTCGCCACTCCCCTCCTAGCCTAAACCTAATCGTCTCCGGCTGCTCTAAGTCTGCGCAAGGATAATCGAACTCATAAGTGGAGAAAAACTCCATCACAAGCTCGACATACTGAATCACGTGAAGTCTAAACAAGCAGCGCCACGGGGCGGTGATGAGGTCGTTCCACCGGTCCCGCTAACCGATGGCGTCTATGGCGGCAGGCTCTAAACAACGGCTAAAATCCGGCCTCTGCGTGGCCACAAAACATCCAGACGAGCCTCGTACTCATGCTCGTTCAAGTCAAACTCAAGGTACAGGTGGTCCTAGTTGCCTGCCATCTGCACGACAACAAAATTAAAATCAAAACAGTTATGAAGATGCTAAACTGAAGTTATGAAGTTTCTGACCTGATTATGAAGGGGCACGGTCGCGCCTGGGAAGGGGCACGACCGCGCCAAGGCCAAAATCCAAGCCCACGGTCGCGCTGTGGCCGACCACGGGCACAATTTCTCGTCAACACGACCGTGCCAGGTGTGGGCACGACCGCTCGACAGAGGCATGGCCGCGCCTGACCAAACCAAGTCCACCTGGGATTGAAAAAATCCGAGCGCGACCGTGCTCAACCCATTTTAGGGTTTCCAAAATTCAAATTTTGCTATTTGAATCACGTTTTATAAGAGGGTTTCATGGCCTAGAATCCCAGGGGACATGTGTTACCCAAACCAACTACATATCATAAATAAACGGACAAAAATTACAAAATCTAAAGTAGCTAAAATTTAGATTTCTAGATTAGAATCCTAGGGCTAAATACAAACGCAAAAGAAAAGAGGGGTCGGAGACGTACCTTAGATTACGGAGAAGGAAGTAACACGGCGGAAGTTAGGGAGAATCGCACGTAGGGGGGGCTCGGTGGGTGAAAATGAAAAATGAAACGTTTCTGCCTTGAAACCAATTTGAACTGTCCCAATCTCTTAGGCACGACCGCGCCAGGTGCTTAGGCACGACCGCGCCTAGGGTTAGAGGCACGACCGCGCCAAGTGCTTAGGCACGACCATGTCTCTAACCCAACAGACAGAAAAACCTGAGTTTATTGCTGCTTGAACCCAACCCGACTGCAATTCTTCCAAACTAAAATGTCTAAAAATTTAGAAAACATACCTGAGACATCTCAATCACTAACCAAAGTCCGCTTGATCCAAAACACGTTCCGATCACCTAAACTCAAAAATAAATTGTAAAATCCTAAAAAATAAAGAAAATAAAAATAAGAATATAAATATAGAAACAAAATCTAAAAATTGTTACCAAGGATGATACCGGAACAGGCTAAGCTTATTAACGAGTCGTTAGCTAGACTCAAGTCCCCGAATTCATTTGTCCTTGGGGTGGAGGTCAACTACCTCCAATGCCGAGTCAACTGGTCCGTCAATGTATGATTTAAGACGATGACCGTTGACCTTGAAGATCCTCCCATCTTCGTGCTCAATCTCGACGGTCCCATACGGAAACACATCCTTAACCGTGTAGGGACCCGTCCATCGGGACTTCAACTTCACGGGAAACAATCGCAACCTAGAGTTGTAAAGCAACACACGACCACCCACTCGGAATTCCTTCTTGTCCTTCAAGTGTCGGTCATGTAAACTCTTAGTGCGCTCCTTGTAGATCGTGGAGTTTGCATATGCTTGATTCCTCAACTCATCAAGCTCATGAATCTGAGTGAAACGGTTCTCTCCCGCGCTCACCAAGTCAAGATTCACCGCCTTCAACGCCCAATAGGCCTTATGCTCCAACTCCAACGGAAGATGGCACGCCTTCCCATAGATCAACCTGAATGGTGTGGTACCAATAGGCGTCTTATAGGCAGTCTAGAAGGCCCAAAGTGCATCATCTAACCTATCCGACCAATCCTTACGGTTCTGACCAACCGTCTTCTCAAGAATCCGCTTTATGCCCCGGTTCGTGACCTCTACCTGTCCACTAGTCTGTGGATGGTAGACTATGGAGAATCTATGGTTTATACCATATCGTGATAGAGCCTTCTCCAACTGGGAGTTGCAGAAGTGGGTCCCACGGTCACTAATAAGAGCTTTGGGGGCACCAAAGCGAGAGAACAGCTTCTTCAGAAATTGAACAACCACCCTAGCATCATTAGTAGGTAAGGCTTGAGCCTCGACCCACTTAGAAACATAGTCAACAGCGACTAGGATATACCGGTTTCCACGAGAAGCTGGGAAAGGTCCCATAAAGTCAATACCCCAGACATCAAAAATCTCACAAATCTGGATGATGTTTTGGGGCATCTCATTCCTAGACGAAATGTTGCTCGCCCTCTTGCAAGCGTCACAAGCTCGGATCATCTCATGAGCATCCCGGAAGATGGTAGCTAGAAAAAACCGGCGTCAAAGACCTTCTTCGCGGTCAAGGTAGCTCCATGGTGTCCACCTGTCGGGCCCTCGTGGCAGTGTCTAAGCACCTGACGTGCCTCATCTCCAAATACACACCTGCGCACGATCTGATCAGCCCCGACTCAAAACAAATAGGGATCCTCCCAAAGATAGTGCTTCACATCCGCAAAGAACTTTCGCTTCTGCTGATGCGTTAAGCCCTTAATCACAATCCCACTAGCAAGAAAGTTTGCAAAATCAGCAAACCATGGACACTCCTCATCCTGTGTCTGGATGTGCATGAGAAACTCGTGGGGGAAATTATCATTTATGGATGACCCCACAAGTTCAGATGAAGCTGAGCACTCAAGACGGGACAAGTGGTCCGCTGCGACATTCTCCGCACCCTTCTTATCGCGGATCTCAATGTCGAACTCCTGAAGCAGCAAAACCCACCTGATTAGCCGGGGTTTGGCATCCTGTTTGCTGAACAGGTGCTGAAGGGCTGCATGATCGATGAATACAGTGGTATTTGATAGGACGAGATAAGACCGGAATTTATCGAAAGCGAAGACAACGGCTAGGAGCTCTTCTCTGTCGTGGTGTAATGCTCCTGTGCGTCTTGCTCGCATAATAAATCGGGTGAAACTGCTTCTCCCTCCTCTGTCCTAAGACCGCCCCAACGGCGAAGTCACTCGCGTCACACATGATCTCAAATGGCAACTTCCAATCAGGAGCCACCATGATAGGGGCATTCACCAACTTCTCCTTTAACAAATTGAATGCACTGAGGCACTCGTCGAAGAACACGAACTGGGCTTCCTTCTCAAGAAGCTGGGTCATCGGTCGGGCAATCTTAGAAAAATCTTTGATAAAACGCCTGTAAAAGCCCGCGTGACCAAGGAAGCTCCGAATAGATTTCACAGAGGTCGGCGGGGGCAGCTTAGATATGGTGTCAATCTTAGCTCTAACAACCTCAATCCCCGCGCGTGAAACCTTATGCCCAAGCACAATGCCCTCCTTCACCATGAAGTGGCATTTCTCCCAGTTCAACACCAGATTGGCCTCTTTACACCTAGCCAACATCCTCTCCAGATTCTCGAGGCAATGATCAAAGGAACTCCCAAACACAGAAAAGTCATCCATGAAAACCTCCATGGAGTCCTCAATCATATCATGGAAAATAGCCACCATGCAACGCTGGAAAGTGGCCGGAGCATTACACAATCCAAAGGGCATCCGCCGATAAGCAAATGTGCCATAGGGACATGTGAATGTCGTCTTCTCCTGGTCCTCAGGAGCAATCGGGATCTGGAAGTAGCCAGAGAAGCCATCCAGGAAACAATAGAACATCTTTCCCGCTAATCTCTCCAACATCTGATCAATGAACGGGAGGGGAAAATGATCTTTCCGAGTAGCATCATTGAGTTTGCGGTAATCGATGCAAACTCTCCAACCGGTGATTGTACGAGTAGGAATCAGCTCATTCCTCTCATTGGTGATGACAGACATGCCTCCCTTCTTAGGAACAACCTGAACCGGGCTAACCCAAGGTGAATCGAAGATGGGATAAATCAAACCAGCATCCAGTAACTTAATCACCTCCTTCTTCACTACCTCCTGCATGTTCCGGTTCAACCTCCTCTGGTGCTGCACAGGTGGCTTGTAGTCATCCTCCATAAGGATCTTATGGGTACAGAAAGAGGGATTAATTCCCTTAATGTCCATAATCCTCCATGCAATAGCCTGCTTGTGCTGCTTCAGCACCTCCAGTAGCCTCTCCTTCTCATCACTCGTCAGATCAGAGGCGATAATGACAGGTAATTGAGACTCACCATCTAAAAAGGCATACTACAAATGGCTCGGGAGCTCCTTAAGCTCAACAGGTGGTGGGTCCTCAATAGAAGGCCACTCAATCGGCTTAGACACTCTATCAACCATCGCAAAAACCGCTGAACACTGGGGAAACTCATAGCTCTCCTGGCTATGCAACTGCTCATCAAACTGATCCTCACCAACTGGATCAAATGTCTCCCCTCCTACAATCTGGGTGTCCAGGGACTCCTCCTCAGCTGTGTCCTGGAGATGATCACTCACACAAGAATAAATAGCCTCAACAAAGTAAAGTGAATCATCCTGATTCTGGGTATGCTGCATGGATCTCCCTACATCAAAGGTCACTTCCTCTTCATCAACCCTCAATGTAAGCCTCCCCGAATACACATTAATCAGGGCCTTGGCAGTGGCCAGGAACGGTCGACCAAGGATAATAGGGACATTCTTGTCCTCATCCATGTCTAGAATCACAAAGTCTACAGGAAACACAAAACGATCAACCTTAACCAACATATTCTCCACTATCCCTCGCGGATACTTGACCGAGCGATCGGCCAGCTGGATACTCATGCGTGTCGGTGTAGGTTCTCCCAACTCAAGCTTAGCAAAGACCGCATATGGCATGAGGTTAATGCTAGCACCAAGGTCACTTAAGGCGTTGCTGACCGACAAGCTACCTATCAAGCAAGGGATGGTAAAACTCCCCGGATCTCGTCTCTTCTCCGATAGCTTGTTCTGAATCACCGCCGAACACTCCTCATTCAGCGTCACCTAAGACAACTCCTCTAATTTCCTCTTATTCGTGAGGATATCCTTCAAGAATCTCGCATACTTAGGCATCTGAGCTAGAGCCTCCACAAATGGTAAGTTGATATGCAACTGCTTAAACAACCCTAGAAACTTACCATACTGCTCCTCCATCTTTTGCTTCTTCAATCTGCCTGGGTATGGAACGGCGGGAGTATAATCTCTCACAGGCTCGCGAGGGCGCGATGTGCTCGCCGGTTTACCCCTCAGCGGTGTCTCATCAGGAATCTCAAACACAACCTCCTCCTCAGATGACTCATGCACAGGAACCTGTGGATCCGGTCCTGTGTCTCTACCACTCCTCAAAGTGATGGCCTTCACATGAGCCTTGGGATTGGGCTCAGTGTTGCTAGGCAGGCCACCTGGCGGTCTCTCAGAAAGAAGCTTCATGATATGCCCGACCTGGTTCTCTATGGTCTGGATCGAAGCTTTCTGATTCCTCAACTCAGTCTCATGCGTGTGGAAACGCTCCTCCATGTACCGGTTCTGCTTCTCTGAGTGGAAACCTTCTGACTCTCTGAGTTGGCAAGTAGCCGTGCAACCATGTCCTCTAAACTGGATTTACCTTCAGGTGCGGGTGGTGGATCGCTGCTAGAACCTTAGCCTTGAAACTGGCCCTGCTGAGGTCGAAACTAGGAACTCTGTCCCTGAGACTGGTGGGACTGATGCTGGAATGGGGGGCGCTAAGTGAATCCGGGTGGTTGCTGGCTATTGTTGCGAGACTTCCAACTGAAATTCGGGTGATTCCTCCATCCCGGATTATATGTGTTGCTGTAGGGATTATTCTGGGGACGATTCTGGTTGGACATGAAATCAACCTGCTCGTAGGCCCCCTAATCCCCAACCTGACAAGCACTCGTGGGATGCGCCCCACCACAAAACTCACACAAGGACTGGGCTTTGTGGACGTGCATCTGATCAATCTTGGTGGAAAGTGCTTCCACCTGGGCAGCTAAACAAGTAATTCCATCCACGTGATGGACACCCTGCCTCTGGGTTCTCGCTCGGGAAGTATGCTGAGTGTAGCTCTTCGATGCCACCTTCTCTAGCAAGTCATACGCCTCCTGGGGTGTCTTTGTTCCAATGTCTCCACCCGCGTATGCGTCAATCAGCTGCTTCCCAGTCATCTCTAGACCATTGTAGAAGGTCGCACACTGCTGCCACTTCAACAATCCATGGTGGGGAACCTTCCTCATCAGTTCCTTGAATCTCTCCCATGGCTCATAGATCGTCTCCCTGTCGTCCTGCTGGAAAGAAAGAATCCTAGCCCTCAACTTTGATGTTTTCTCCGGAGGGAAGTACTTTTCTAAGAATTTAGCGGCCATCTGGTCCCAAGTACTAATGAACCTAGGGGGAAGTGACAGTAACCAAGCTTTGGCTCGATCCCATAAGGAAAACGGGAGCAACCGAAGCCGAATAGCATCGTCGGTAGCGTCATGAATTTTGAAAGTGGCGCAAATCTCTAAGAAACCGACCAAATGAGTATTAGGATCCTCGTGATCCTTGCCATCGAACTGACACATGTTCTGCACCATCTGTATAATGCTGGATTTGATCTCGAACTGATGTGCTCCAACCGTCGGCCTATTGATGCTCGACTCCAAACCCTCAAGTGTCGGTTTGCCAAAATCCAAAAGCGTCCGACCCGCATCCTCTTTCGCCATCTCCTCCACCTCGTCAACAACAACCTCATCAACAAAAACCTCATCAAATTCGAGTAACCGGGCCACAAATCGGGAACGGGCTCGCAATCTTCGATGAAGATCACGCTCCGGCTCGGAAGACGGCTCAGGAACCTCCTCAACGGGAGTTGAGAACATACACGATCTGCACGACATGTTAGATTTAATTACGCGAACCTAGGACAAAGAAAACACAAGTTAGACAAAAACAAAAATAAAATAAAAATAAAAAAATGAAAATAAAAATAAAAATAAAAAAATAAAATGGGATAAAAACCAAGATGTATATATATACAAATGAAGCTAAAAATAACAAGTAAAAATGTAAAAATATCTATACACACAAAATTGCAAAATAACAACAAGGAAACACGATATTCACAAAAATATATATACTAAATGACTAAAAATTAATTCCAATCGTTCTCGCAAAACCGTGTCCCCGGCAAGGGCGCCAAAAACTTGATGTGTGTAAACTATATATATATTTTTATAAGTATTTTTACACGATTAGTTTTAAAAAGTGTTTTCACAAAATACTAATCACACACACCGAGCAGTGTACCCGTCGGATAGCAATATAGTAAAGGTAAGAATCGGATATCAATCCGTGGACACAGTGGAATGCGATAATAAACCGGGACTAAAATTCAGTCAAGTATGGGTAAAAGATGTTTAAGTTGATTTTTAATTAAACTAATATGTAAGAATATCAAACTAAACTAAAATCACAAATCAAACAATCAAGGAGAAAATATCACTTTGGTGTCGAATCCATCTAGAATACATTCAATACACTCATAGAAACATGGCAAATACACGATACATAAATTGACTAAATTCTCGTCAAAGATATCTAATCAAATGACCATTCGGAAAGCTAGCATGAATTACACAAACCAACCACCTAAAGTCATACAAAGAGGCTCACGTGTTTAATAATCATGTCAGTGTTTATAAAGATTGAACTAGCTTCCGATTAAGGTACACTAATCCAACAACTGGTTGGAAAGATAATATGAGCAACACACTATCCACCTCAAGTTGATTAAATTAGACAACAATATGCATTTCTTCAACATACAATGTTCATATAAAGGTTATATAAATTAGGAGGATGTGTCAACAATTCCTAGATAAACATAATACTAAATATGACACGTCATAACAAACACTTTGTCTTTCCAAACATAAGCATAAGGTTACACATACAAATATAAATGATTCATAAACAAGACTTCATCCACCATTCCTAGTCAAATGTCATAAACTAGTATAAATACATACACCAATCCATGAATATAAGCATAAACCACAAGTTTTCCAACATAAAATGGCATATACAAATACAAGTCTTGTAAACAACTCAAAATACTTGAATACATAATTTCATCAAAGAATAATCATACGGTTGTCATAACATTAACACAATAATTGCCAATAATCCATAAATGTTGCCAAATGTATCTAAACTTCATCTAAACCAAAGTGAACAAGAGTTTTAGCTCATCATGAGCACCAAAATTACAAATAAGCAGGGAAAAATAGTGAGAAACATGATATGAAAACAAGAATCAAACCACTCCTCCAAGCCTAGATGTTGTTGTTGATGTATGGTGATCCTCTTGATGTTGTATCCTCTCCAAGAATCTTGAAATATGGCTGGAACAAGGAACACACGAGCTGGAACAGCAGGGTTTCTTCTCCTGGTTTGCTGAATGAGAATTAAGTTCTGTTTAAATAGAAAAGGGGAGGCACGACCGTGCCAGGAGAGAAGGCACGACCGTGCCTTGTACAAAGACACGGTCATGTCTAGGTCTTGGCACGACCGTGTGATAGAGGTTTGACCGATCCGTAGCTTCCATTGGGTACCATTGATCAAGGATGTACGGCTGTTCAGACTAACAAGATGACACGCGACCGTGGGCGGCCAAGGCACGGTTGTGCCTTGGATTTTGGCTTGGTGCGGTCGTGCCAGATATGGGCGCGACCGTGCCTAGGGTTTGGGAGCTTGGCACGACCGTGCCAAATAGGGGCACGACCGTGCCTCCATCACAGAAACCCTAAAACTCCAGTTGTTTATCCTGGAATCTTCTTGTTTATTCACCAAGCTTCACAAAAACCTACAAAACAGGAAATGAAGCAAATAAGTGTCTGAACATTGAATATATAACCAAGAATTGATCATTAAATGAGCAAAGTTTTATGCCAAAAAGATGTGTAAATACTAACACATCAGGATCCAACTATTATTTGGATAAGATTCAATGGAATCAGACTAGATGATGTATCTAACTTATCCAAAGGCGAATATATGTTTCAACAAATTTTGAAAGCATATCTTAGTTCAACAAAACATTGCATGTTTTTCGGGGCATGGGCAGTAATGTGAACTGAAATAGATTTGTGTTAAAGATATAATTCAATATTGGTCTCATGAAATTCTTTAAAGCCATATATTCTTTATCTGATAATGATCTTTTACACACACACCCAGGCATATAATGGATTCAAATCACAGATGTAATCATATCATATTTAATTTTCACACTACTATTAGTTTCAAAACGCTTCTAGTCTATTGACAATTCAAGTTTCAAAACTCATACACAAATTTGAAAACAGATTATCAAGATTAGAGCATGCACAACACTATCATTTCTCATTTATGCAGACTTTAAAATTTAGATCAAATCAACTCAGTTTAATCAAACATATATCAAAGGTCTACTAAGGTCGTGTGAAATGAACTAATCATTGATGTACTATCATTTCTTCTCTAACTTCAAATGATGTCGATTTTAATTTTTTCAATTTGTTTGGCTTTTTCAAAATCTTTTTCAAAGAAAGTAATACAAACGAAAATAAACCTTCTATGAAAACATTTTATGAAAAACATTTTACTTGGTTACTCAGGATTAAGCAAGTCAATCAATTAAAAACTCAAACCAATGTAATCCTGTAAATGAATGCCTTTGCCTCTGTCACCAACACAGTTCTGTACTCCCCCTGTCTTGTAGACTCCCCCTCAACTAGTCAAATGGTTGCATCAACGACTTTATGCTCACCATCGTCATCTTAAGTTTCAGGTTATCATTTAGACTTTGTAAAACCCTTTCAAAATAACATTGTCCTGTCCTGTTGATAAAGATCTCTGTGTAAATTCATAGAGAGGCAAACTTAACAAGTTCGCCTAAGAATCTTTAGGAGCGAACTTATTAAGTTCGCCTAGCCTATGAGAGGCGAACTTAATAAGTTCGCCTAAACATCTTTGTGGCGAACTTATTAAGTTCGCCTACTGCAGAACTGGTGTTTATAAATAGACAGGTTACAGGTAGTAGATGAGACAAGATATCAGGAGGAACTGATTAGGGACAGAATTATTGTAAACTGATATTGTGGTGGAAATACAAAGCGTTTATTTACACCGTTGTTGTTGATTGAGTTACACGAGCACGTTGATCATGGATTCCGCACGTTATCACCGTGTCGTACCACGAGTCTAGAGATCCGTCACGCACCGAATTAGGGACCTACACATTCGGAGCTCAATCATCTAGAATTCATCCTTAACTTGTCTTGTTTTAGGTTTTGACCTCTTGCTTGAGCCGAAGGTTCACGTCGGTTCTAGGTCAAAATGTCAAGGTTTTAGTACCATTTTGTTTTTGGTTTTGGTTCCGGTGGTCTTTAACATGTTTTTCGACTATGTGGTGACCATAACCTACAACAAGATCCATCATTCATGGATTCTGGAAATTTGAAAAAGTTTTAAGTGATGGGTTCCTGCGCACTTATTAGGTACGCAAGAAGTAATTCATGCGTACTTGCTAAGTACGTAAGACCAACTACTTGCGTACTTGCTAAGTACGCAGGAATGGACACATAGAAATTTTTCTAAGTCTAGAAACTTGTTCAATGTGAATGTGCTATACCTTATGACGTTTATTCAATTCCAATTATGCTTCTTGTTCTTATTTTGTTTACTGGTTATTTTTGCAATGATGGCTCATGCATTTACAAGTGAGTTTAATCTGCTTGCACTTACTGAACAGGAATGGAAGGGTGCTGCACTTGAGTACCAGGAGATCATTGATTTCTTGAACCGCTCAAGGATAAGCTATGCTATTTCAAAAGACCATGTCATATCAAGACCATACTTAGAGTAGTTCTGGGATACTGCAGAACATGACTGCACAGTAACCCCCAATGTCTTTCGGGCTACTGTGGCAGGTCATGATATTGTCATTTCTGAAGACACCATCAAGTGGGTCTTACAGTTCAGAGATCTTGCAACCGACCCAATCTCCTATCCTGATTACTTTGTGGATGGGTGTTGGAGACAACGTATGGGATACGTAGGTGTGCAGGATTATTCATCTTACAAGAAGATATGGGTGCTGGATTAGTGGAGGTACTTTGCCGACATTATGATCGTGTGCATGTCTTCTAGGAAGGCAGGGAAGGATGCCATGGGTCATGATCTAGCAGCCGCTATGGTTGGGTTGTCTCTTAACAAGGGCTACAACTTCTCCCGCTACATCTACAGGGCTATCAATTATCAGATTAACACAGCGGAGAGGCATAGGTTTTTGTTATACCCCAGATTTGTGCAACTCTTGATAAATGATGCGTTGCCTAATCTACCTGCATTTGGGGAGAGACTGCAACTTAAGCGGGTGGCCAAGAGAGTTTTCTCACAGTTCTTAACGCCAGGCAGTGTAGAACCTACCCCTGAGCATACTCCACTCTTTGGCCACCTGATCAATGAAGCGTACGTGGCGCCTGTAGATTGGATATGGTATAATGCAGAGTTTGAACCTGAACTCAGTGAACACAGTGATGAACAACAGGAAGAAGAGGAAGTTGAATCTTAGGATGATGTGTCTGAAGACGAAGGAGACGAAGAACAGGGAAGTGGGAGTGCTGAATAATCCGACTCAGAAACGACCGAGTCAGATTCATCTGATTCTGATGATGCACCATCCCAGGCACACCCAAGGAGATTGACGAAGGTGACCCTTCCCGAGTCATCTTCCAAGAGAAAGAGACAAGAGACTAGCAGTGAATATGAGCCCGATTCTGATTCAGACGATGCTATACAAAGATGTAGACGAGAAAGTATCAACAATCGTCGAGGAGATAGGCCACATCAACCTATTCTTTGTGAGGTGGAAGTAAGTGCTCAGAGGCAAGTAACGGTGATAGCTGCGAGCACTGAATCGACTTCTACTTCACCTTCACAGCAGCTTTATCGACGACAGAGGAGGAGGCCATTGGTAACATTTGTTGAGGCTGCTACTACTAACACAGAGGAGGTTCCAGTGATAGTAACCATCCCTGTACAATATGTCCGGGTGGCTGTAACGACTCCAATTCTGACCGAGTCTGTCACCATCACCCCTACCACCATCCAAACAACCACCCTACCTCAATCCCCACAACCGCTCTCCAACACATCAGTGAATCATTTCCTGAGTTAGATTTTACTCATGTATTTGATTTTGATGAAATCTTCACCTTCCCAACTCATCAAGCCGAAGCATCATCGTCTACGGGTTCTGATCCTAGTGATGCCAGGATCGCTACTCTAGAGACTCACATTACTGGATTACTTGAAATGGTATGGAAATCACGTGACGAGTCTGACAAGCAACATGGCCAGATAAACTTACTGATTGATGAGGTTGCCGCTTTGAAGAAACATCAAGCGATTGATGAAAAACATTGTAAGGAGCATGATGTTATAGTTAAAATGGTCTGTGACATGGCCAAGACGCTTGCTGCTCAGGGGGAGAGATTGAAAGAATTGCTGGAAAAGTAACCACCTAAGCCTAGCAGTGAAGAGGCTTGTCACTCAGTTGATCTAACTAAGGGTGATGATCAGGACAAGGATCCTGAAGCCGGACCGAGTGGAAATGAGCAGCAATCGTTGGCTTTGGATATTTTTCCCACTTCTGACGTGCCTATGTCTGAGGGGGAGTCTACTCGGAGTGAAGGTGGAGGTGATGCTGTGAGTCATGATAAAGGAAAGTCTGTGGCTGATGTACTGAAATATCTATCTGACGACGTGTCGGAAGATATGATCCTATTATTAGAGCCAGACTATTCCAAAGAAGCACAGATCGACGCTCTCTGCAATCTGGAAGAGGAAGAGATCGAGTCTGGTGACGACTGGGATGAGGAGGTTGAGGATGTTGTGACTGAAGTTCCCAAGGGAGACGGGAAAGGAAAATATGAGTTTGAGGATGGAGAGATTTTCGAAGCTCCATTCTTTGAAACTAATCTTGACACAGGTTCAGTCGAGCCTGTAGGTACTGTTGAGGTGTCGACTGAAGCCTCTCCTACCGATCCTACACCTGTGGATCTAGAGGTACAAAAAAGAAAACATACGCCTGCAAGTTCATCAAAGGATCCGGCTCCTTTCCGGAAGAAGACATCAATCATAGACAAACATGGAGCGACAGGTATGATCTTAGCTGTGAGGTTCGAGGATGACAAGAAGCTGTTGGCAATTAAGCGAGCTGGGGGGTTCAATACTTGAAACCAACTAGTGGAGCTTTCAATTCCTTGCCAAAGTTCGACCTTGTGAACCTAGTAAACCGAGAGCTGTTGGGTCACTCAAATCATGCAGTAGTGATGGGTTTGTGGCAGGTTCTACAGCGAGAGGTAGGATCTGGGAAGTTCGAAATGTTTAAGCGTCAAGTGCCAAAGCGAGTCAGGAACAAGAACGTTAGACATCCTGTGACTCATAAATGCTTAAAGAAACTGGTATACAAGCCAGTGCTGTGTGAAACCAAGATTCCCCTGAGCAAGTTATCTCAGGATATCCTCTGTAACATATGGTACTGGTACGTAGATCCTAAATCGGGTGAGGCAGTGGTGATTAGAAAGGTGTGGTCCGAGAGTGGAAGCTTAGTGCCAAGGGAACTGATCAAAGTTTTTGACGAAGTCTGTTTCATAAACTTTTCTGTGAAAGATCTGGAGGCGCTAGCTGACAAGTACTGCATGTACATGGACGAGTGGACAAAGTTCCTTGCTTCTAAATACGACAAGGTGGTCAAGTTCTGCCTTGATTACAAGAACAAGATGGAAGCTAGAGCTGGGGAGCAGTGAAGACTGAAGACAATCCAGAGCTGTTGTTAAGGGGGAGTTTGTTGAAGCACTTTTGTGTGACAAACACTCTGGATATTGTCTTAGCTTCTGTTCTTGTCTTGTATGTATTAGTCTTTGTATGTTAGTGTCTATATGTATTAGTTATCAAGTGGTAATTACTAATGTATGTACTAGTCGTCTGTTTTCTCCAAGTGTTTTGTGCACTTAGCATGTGCGCAGGAATTACTTCCTGCGTACTTAGCAAGTACGCAAGAATACTCTGCGTACTTATTAAGTACGCAGGAACAATTTGCCCTGCGCACTTGTTAAGTGCGCAGAGATCAAGTCTAGTATAAATAGGTTGTGGTGACAGAAGTTATGAACGCACTCATTTGTAACATCTCTGTAACCTATAAGTTTTATAATAGAAAAAGTTTGAAAGTGTTTTAGCTGTCAGTTTACTTTGTGTTACATGATTTTCCACCTAGTCACGGGTATTCCGCACCCGATCCGACTAGTCACACACCCACACGTGATGATCCGAGACACTCGGGGACCTACAACGACGTGTTATGTGTTGAACAGAGTGCTAATGGTGAAGCAGCATACAAAGACTTCATATGAGTTATTTTTCAAAAGGATGCCATATATCAATTTTTTCAGAGCTTTTGGATGCACGTGTACACTTCTGAACACTCAGGACTCATTTCCAAAGTTTGCTGTAGTGGGTGATGAAGGTTATTTCTTGGGATATTCTTCATATCAGAAAGCGTTCAGAGTTAATAACAAGAGAACAAAGATTGTTCAAGAATCTTATTACGTGGAATGGCAAAAATTGAATGTTCCTTCGGTTCAAAGTGGGCCAGAATGGTTCATTGATGCGGATGTAATTTTCAAGACTTTTGATTAACAATCTTTATGTGATTCGGCTGGTGCAAGTTCTTCAAAGTCAAGTGATGAGTCTTCAACAAGACTTGATCAAACTATTCACGACTTCATGGTTGGTCCTCAACAAGTGATAGTTCAAAACGAAAGTTCTGATGTTGTTACTTCCTCAACTCAGACACAAGAAGAATCTATTGAAATTTCAGTTACAAATGTTGATTCTAAGGTCCTAGTTGTTGTTACTAATGAAGAACCAGTCGTATCTGAAGATCTATCCAACTGAGGATGCAAATCTACTAAACTCTTCTAGTGTTGATAATTCTAGTGACCAATTCCCTGATGAAAATGTCACTACTATGCCAGAATCAGTTCAGGTTGATGATATTCCGACTCTTAGAATTCATCCAGTTGAAAACATATTGGTCAAATTGAAGATGGTGTTAAAACAAGAAGCCAATCAGGAAATATAAATGTTTGTTTGTTTTCATGTTTCTTATCCTAAGAGGAACCAAAGAACGTTACAATTGCTCTTCAGGATCCAATTGGATTGAAGCGATGCAAGAGGAGCCTCTTCAGTTTAAAAACCTTAACGTTTGGCATCTTGTAGATCATCCTGATGGCAAGTACCCGATTGGAACTAAGTGGGTTTTTCGTAATATGAAAGACGATCGGGGTATTGTGGTTCAGAACAAGGCTCGGCTTGTTGTTCAAGGTTTTTATCAGGAAGAAGGGTTGGATTATGATGATGGTTTTGCTCCTGTTGCTAGGATCGAAGCCATTAGTATATTTTTAGCCTATGCTTCATACATGAAGTTTAAGGTATATCAAATGGATGTGAATACTGCATTTATTTATGTGGTTGTCAAGGAAGAAGTATATATCAATCAACCACCTGGTTTTGAAGATCCTGATCATCCGTTTTAGGTATAAAAACTCGATAAAGCCTTGTATGGTTTGCATCAAGCGCCTCGTGCTTGGTATGAAACTTTGTCGACACATCTTACAACAAATGGTTTTGTTCGTGGCACCATTGACGAGACTTTATTATTAAAGAATATTGATTCTGATCTGTTGATCATTCAAGTTTATGTTGATATCATCTACGATTCGACAAATGAGAATCTTTATCGTGAGTTTGAGCCGGTCATGAAGTTAAAATTTGAAGTGAGTTTGATGGGTCAAATGCA
The DNA here is from genome assembly GCA_023525975.1 of Smallanthus sonchifolius. Classification (NCBI taxonomy): domain Eukaryota; kingdom Viridiplantae; phylum Streptophyta; class Magnoliopsida; order Asterales; family Asteraceae; genus Smallanthus; species Smallanthus sonchifolius. Next base: position 56,918,080 of record CM042021.1, read on the forward strand.
ATTCTTTCTATGGTTGCAGGTGGAACAAACTGATGCTGGGATTCTTATTCATCAGGAAAAATATGTTAAGGATATTCTGACAAAGTTTAATATGAGTGATTGCAAAGCAGCATCCCCCCATTGCTCCTCATGAACCTCTCATAGTGGATCCGTCCAGTGTTGAAGTAAATCAAAAGTTGTGTCGCTCCATGATTGGCTCATTGATGTATTTGACTACAAGTAGGCCTGATATTATGTTTGTTATTTGTTGTTTGCTCTTGTGCTCGATATTAGTCTGCTCCCAAAGAATCCCATGAATCAGTTGTCAAGAGAATCTTTCGGTATGTTAAGGGTCATATTACCCTTAGATTGTGGTATCCTTCAAACAAAGAATCCCATAAGAAACATGAAAACTCTTATATTCTGACCTTAACTTTTATGCTTATACTGACAATGATTATGGTGGTTGCAATTTAGACAGGAAATCCACACCTGGTGGATGTCAGTTTTTGGGGGAGCGGTTAGTGTCGTGGCAGTGCAAGAAGAAAACTAATGTGTTAACTTCAACTGCTGAGGAAGAATACACAGCTGCTTCGAGCTGTTGTTCACAAATCATTTGGATTCATCATCAACTTATGGATTTTGGAATCAACTTCTGTGACAATGAAGCCATACTGGGAATAGTAAAGAATAGAATTCAGCACTCGAAAACAAAGCATATCTCCATCAGGTTACATTTTATTCGTGATTGTTTTGATAATAGTCTGTTTATGGTGATCCACGTTGATACCTTAGAGCTAAAAGCCGATATTTTTACAAAATCTTTTTCAACCGATCGGTTATGTTAGGGATGATATTTTTTTGAAGTATCTTGGTTTGTTAATAAAAATAAAAAATAAATAAATAAATAATTTTAAAATAATAATAAAGTTTGATTTTGACTGAAAGACCATATTGTTCCTAAAAAAAAAAGATTTTCTTTTAGTGTTTAAAATTGTGTTGGTGTGTATATTTGTTTGTTCTGTCAAAACTTGAATAATTTGCATCACAATTTTAGGGGGAGAATAAAAGAAAAAGAGAAAATATGAGAAAAATGTGAAAAAGTGCATATATATTGTGTTTTTAAAATTTGTGTAGTTTGATGATTAACTGTGAAAATTATATGACTGATTGACTTGCAAATATAAAATGATAGTATATTTGTAAACTGAGCTTACGCATGAATTGGATATGATGGTGACATTGGTTACGATTATTGATATGTCGGTAGGCTCTGCATGTATAAATTAGGCGATATTTGTGTGATTAACTAAATTGCAATCTTTGTGTTTTACCCATATCAAATATCGGTACTTTCATCATTCGAATGCAAAGTGAATCTAGTCATATCATGAGACCAGGATCTTGATGGGTTCTTTGCACAATTTGTTTGCCCTATTGACTATATTCGTCAAATATATGATTTAGAGTTAAACACCTTTATACAACTGATGGTTCTGGTGGAAATCTCGGATAGAAGCCAGGAAGTTAGTCTGTTTAGCCCTTTGAATCATTCGTGATTTCAATTGATATATCCAATATCTTATGGATATCCGCATACCCGAATCATTCATGATTCTTCATATATATACTCTCCATATCTCATATGAATCAATATGATTCCGTGCTGTCTCATAAACCAAGACAATGAATCAAAATGATTCTGAATCAATATGATTCTCGTTAAATCCACTTGGATTGTTTTTCCTGTGCTAAGAACGCTACTTTCATACTGGTGATTGGATCTGTAGGTCCTCATGGCACTTCTACGGATCGTTCTCGTGATAAGACGTGTCGTTAACTCGGAGTGCGGAATCCAACGAATTAACGATTGCATACACAAAAGACAATAGAGACAATCAAGTAAATAACATTCACACTTGTATTCCAATTCTCAATCGAGTTTACAGACTCAATCGTTCAACTCTGTTTGCTTTCTGATTCTCTTTCTCAAACTAACTCTGTAAACCCTATTTATAGACATCTGTCCTGCATTAGGCGAACTTAACAAGTTCGCCTCTAACAGACTAAGCGAACTTAACAAGTTCGCCTCAGTTAGACTTAAGCAAACTTAACAAGTTTGCCTCTGTTAGACTAGGCGAACTTAACAAGTTCGCCTCTAGCATAACTTGCATAAACACTTAGAACATTTATATTACAAAAGCATAAAGAAATTAGATCTAAACTATTACAAAGCTTTTGTCATTACAAACTATGTACTAACAGACTTCCCCTTGACATTAGCTTGATCTTCAGTCTTCTGTCTTTATGATGAGCTCTTCCAATTATCCGGTAATCTGCTGCCTGCATGCACTCCATATCTTCTACATATCTCCAACACTCTATTGTACTGCAACCCTTGTTCTTTCCATTCATCAGTGTACATGATCTCATTCTTTCTCAACGTCCTCTGATCTTTTCTTTGAAAAGTTAATAAGATTCATTACGTCAAAGAAACACACAATGACCTTATTGTCTTTATCTTCAATCCTTGCTTCACCAATATTAACATCTACATACCACCATTTCATATTCCCAAGGAAATCTGGAGGAATCTTCTTCAATGGTATTTTGTGTACAGCACATACTAGTTTGAATTTGTACTTTCAGGTCACTTTCCCAGTCTTTTGATCTATGTTCTTCACTCTCTTTCCTTTTTGAGGCTTTAGCCTTTCATACTTCCCCGAACCACCTTCTCTCTTGATCAGATTTGCAATCACATCAGCTAAACCAAACTTGGATCTATTAATAAGTGGCTTTGAAGCTAGACCATTCATTTCACACCTTGGCAAAGTATTGAAATACTTGATCCTCGGCTTTAAGTACTGAACACCATCAGATCTTTTAATAGCAAATAATTTTGTGTCATTATCATAAAACCAACTTATGATTCTTCCTACACACCTCTCTTTATTCACATAGTTTTCTTTCTGAGCAGCTTGTGCTTGAGACTTGGGTAGCACCTTCATCCAGCTATTCACAACTTCTCTCCACTGTTCTCTAGTCATACATGTATTTCTGTACATCACAGGTTCTTCATTCACCTTTGGAGACTCAGTGTGAGTAGTATCAGCTTCAGCATCTTTATTGGATTGAATGTTTTCATCATCAGTATCAATCTTAGAATCAGCAGTATCTTCAGGCAGTGTGATGTCTTCAAATGAGTCCATAGAATCTGTTATTCCTTCATATTAAACTCGGGAATAACATCATCTTGGATGAAGTTATAAGGGACATTAAGACCATCACATCCTTCATAAATCACTTTATCTTGACCTTTCTCTATCTCTATCTCCACTATCTCTCCTTCTTCTATTTCATTATCCGACAACTCATCTTCTATGTCATTGAATAATTCATCAATGTCATGAAGACATGCTATCTTTTCAGCTTCTTCCTCCTCGGACTCTTTAAAGAACTCCAATAATAAAATTTCTTCTTCATTAACTCCAGAAGTATCTTTGTTTCCATCAATAGATTGTGATGTCGACTCCCCCTGAACTTTAGATATAGGATTAACGTCAGCATATTGACGATCACCCTCAATATTACCAGAAGGATCATTGTCTTCATCATCATGTCTCTGAATAGACTCAGTGTGACATGTATCACGTATCCTTAACTCCCCCTGAGTGTCAAGACGCTCAAAAAGTTTGGACACTAAAGCCTGCGTGGCAGCAATCTGCGTAGCTTGAGTCTGAATCACCATCTGTCTTTGAGTATCAGTAGATACAAGAGTATCCACCTGAGTTTGTAAAGCAAGCACTTGAGATTCAAGGAAAGTAATCTTATCAGAATCAGAAGGCTTGGAAGGACTAGCCGAAGATTGAGGAACTGGAGGACTAGGAGTAGGAATAACTACAGGAGGAACAGGAGTTAGAACAGGAGATTGATCTTTAGAACTTGGAGGTGTAACTATTAAGGAAGCAACAAAAGTAGCATCCTATACACCCTGTGAAGATTGAGCAGCAGCAATTGAAGCAGGCATAAGCTTTTGAGTTTTAGGATCCGGATTAAAATCACTATCAGAACTCTCATCCACTAATGTTCTTTTTCCAAGTACTGATCCGGAAGGAGGATCCCGAACAGACTTACGTCTTTGTCTTCTTGCTGTAGATTTAATACGTTTACCAGCATTAGCCAATGGTATACTAGCCAACCTTTCATAGTGATCTGAGGGAAAATCTCTAGATTCATCAAATTTGGTCTCCTCAGAAATAGGTAAAATCGTATCACTTGAGCTAGAACTCGACTCATTATCTGTCACCACATTCCCTTCAGCTTCATGAATGGGTGAGTTCACAGCGTCATCAACAAAATCATCCCTAGATCTTGTTCATGTTCATGAACGACCTCTTATAGAACAGGTTCATTAACAGGTATATCAACCTGAGCTTGTTGAATTAGAACTTGTTCTTGAATAGGAATTTGTTGTTGTACGGGAACTTGTTGTTGTTGAACTATTACTGGTTGTTGAAGAGGTTGTTGAATAGGTTGTTGTTGTTGTTGAACATTCGGACCTTGCACTTGAGCTATCTCCTCAGGATGAAACCAGTTGTCATTCGGTGGTTCAACATAATCAGGATTGATTAAGTGACCAAAAAATGGAGTATTAACAGGAATCAACGCTGCATTCTGCTGTTTCACCTTAGTGCAATCAGTAAAGATATGCTTGGACATTGGAGTCAAAGTTAATCGAATCGGATGCTGTGGGAGATCAGGAAGAAGATGATTCAGAATCATTTGGATGAACCGAGGATACATAAGAAATCCTTGACCTTCAGCAGGTGTGATTTTCATAACCATCTCCCGATAAATATAACGTGCAAAATTGAAACGCTTGTTCAAAGTCAAAGCTACCATAGCAGCTTGAAGAGCAGTCTTTAACCCATCTGTACCAGCTTTATGAGGAGATAGGCATTGGATAATCACATGCATTAAGTATCTCCATTCACCAACCAAACCACCCTTACGAGCTTGTGTATCATTAGGTCTTCCACGGTAACCCATTGTGACATTCGACGATTTTCAGGTTAATTACCGTTAAGCCCTTATACGCATCGTAAATTAATTATTCGCATCTTAGACTTAATTTTAGTCAATTAGGATATTATAAAGTCTAGCAAAGCCCTTCGTTTACAAGAATTGGCATTTCGTGAAATTTCGGAAATTTCGGTACCGCGTATCGGTAAAATGCCCGTAATACGAGCCGGTAACGACCCGGTAAGATAAAAATATCTGTTTGTGTCAAAAATTACTTGAATAAAAATTAAATTGGTGGATTATATGTGAAAATTATGTGCTACTTATTAATTGTTGAATTTGGTAATTTTTATCGCGTTTTACCGGTATTTTAACCGTTTGGCGCACCGGAAGTGTTAAAAAAATTCACTTTTATAAAAATTATGATCTTTATCAATTATGATAGAGAAAAATTAGTAGTTAATTTATATAATTTTTATTTGGTGAGAAACCATGCATAAAATGGTTTATTTTTATAAAAGGTTGGTTTTTATACAAAGAATTACCTACTTATGGGGATTTTTATAAAAATGGTCTTCTAGAAGCCCTTCGCCTTTATGAATCTGCTGGAAAAAGTGGGTCCCACCCACTTTAAATCATCTAATCCAATCTAATTATTTTATCAAAGATTACACATTTACTTAAAACCACTTTTACACACCAAATCCTAATCATTTCTTTGCATGAATATCCATTGGACCAATTTCCCCCTCTCCCTCCCTCTTGATCTCGTAAACCAGCCCCCCCACCCCCTATTTATACCCTTCAACTTTTGCAACAAATCTCCACACCATCTCCAAGCATTATCTCCCAAAGTTCTTAAGCATTCTTGAAGTTTTATGGTGTTTTGAGTCTTGGAGTCTCTTGGAGCTGAATTTCTAGCAGAAAATACTCTCTTTTCACCTACATTTATAGTGCTTCCCTTGATTTACTTAAGTGGTAAGAGAACCCCATCCATTCCTTTACTTATTTTTACCGAATTTGACACTTACAAGTGATTGTTCACCACCAACTAAGAGGAACTTTTTATAAAGTTTTAAATCAGTAAATTATGGCTTATTATTGAAGGTTTTGAAATGTTTATGGGTGTGTATGTGTGTCGTGTATATATGTATATATGTATTTGTTCATATCTTGCAAAATGTTATGATTTATGACTTGATCTTGGCATGCAAAACAAATGTTTATTATGGTTAGTTTTAAATAGTAAATTAGGATATACTATTGTATAAAAGCATGATAGATTATGGACGGATCATTGATTTGTTGATTTAGGTGTTTATTGCTTAAAATTGTCATTAAAATGCATGTTTAAATTTGGGTTTTGATCAAGGATTAAAAGGATTATTGAAATCTGAAAATAATGTGATAAATGTGATGTATTTTGGCTATAATAATCTGTTCTAAAAGTATATCATGTGTTGGGATGATTGGCCAAATAGTGGACTAGCTTATTATGCTTAAAAGTACGCTAAAACGGTGAATTTATGCCATAAAAAGGAAATTGTTAAAAATCTGGAGCTATGGCAGTAACTTGATGATATTTCATGTTTAAAACTTAGATTTTTAGTTATATGTATGAATCTTGGTGTTTGGATGCATTTCGTTAGGTTTTACGGTAAACTAGTCGTAAAAATCGACTATTTTTGGTATGAAAAATAAGTGTTCCATCAATATAATTTTGAGCAGAAAGTTTGGTCATATTTTATGTATTATTTACAGCATTTATGTTATAAATTGATTAACGTCATTAACATGTTTCTATATGCATTATTTGACTATTCGATTACCTCGTATGCGTAGAAATTGCCATGTTTTAGGTACATTGATGCTAATGTGATGAAAGATTGTTTTGATTCATGAAACATGGTTTGTCAATTATGATTTCATGTTACGATATGATATGTGGTCACTAGTATTGGTAAATTGAGAATTTGACTAATAAAAATTGACCGTTTCACTTAAATAATGTGCATATGCAAGTAGTATGATTTGGGTATGTCCACATATGATCTAGGACTTATGTACATAAGTATGAATGTTTTTATGTGCTATTTGGTTATAATTTCACATTTTGATCGTTGATTAGCATTTTATCTAAGGGTGCGTAATCCATCATTTTCATAAAGTCTTAACCGAGTGTCGAAGTCACCAACGGTTCTCGTAAATAAATATTTTCTTAAAAATATTATAAGTCTAGTAGGTTGTATGAACAACTTACTTGTAAGACTTGAGTTCGATTATTAAAATGTCTATCTTATTTAGGGCACTATTAGGTCCGACCGGCGCTCGTGGGCGTAGTTGCTAGTACTTGTCAATTTCAATTGTTCCTTGCTCAAGGTGAGTTTTCACGGCCCCTTTTTGAATTATCTTAATCGTTTATAAAATATGGGGGAAGAACATGCTTTCGTTCGTTTATCATAATACTTGACTTAGTTATGTATTTGTGTGATTGTCTCGAGTAAGGGCATTTATATATGTGTATATATATATATATTCGTGTAAATCGTTCATGAATAGCCCCGCCATTATAATCATTAGCCTCTTATGGGCCACAGGGTATATTGATAGATCTATTTGGGTATGACCACCCACTCTCGTGATTAGTAGCGCTAATCGGTCGTTTGTACGAGAGAGTATATTTTGAAAGGTTTTGTGGGGACATATTGTATATTTCGTGTCTCGGTTTGATTATAAGCTCTAGGTACTATCATCTTGTTGTATCCCTTGCAAGCTTACAACTTATCACATATTAGTCAAAAGTTGCATGATGGTTCAGTTAGTAATTATTTAAACCGGTGAAACTCGCTCAACTTTTTGTTGATGTTTTTAAGCATGTTTTTCAGGAAAATAGATGCAAGAACGCGCGGTCATGAAAATGGGCTTTTGGCAAACGCTTCACATGGGAAATTCATTTGGGACTATCTTTTGTAATATGATCCACCTTGTATCGGATCATTAAACTTATGTTCAAACTTAATTTCATCTTATGTAAGACTTATTTTCCCTAATTTATAAATAAAAGTGTTTGCTATTATATTATGGGCTCCAACTTATGTTACCACCATGCTTTCATAAATATTTCCGCTGCAATTCGTTGTCTTGGGGTGTGACAGTTAAGTTGGTATCAGAGCCCATGGTTATAGCGAACTAGAAAATATTTTTCTTAAAAATCTAGTCTATAACTAATAAAAAAAAGGGGTAAAAGAGTTTTTGGGTTAAGAAGCGTTTTTCAAACCGCGTGCATCTTATTTAGGTATGAGTATATATATATTTTTTTTCCTTATATCTAAATACTTAATTGTTTGCATGCGTATGCGCTTACAAGTTATTCGTTTATTTCTTAATAGTTTGCATGCGTATGTGCTTACAAGTTTTCCTCTCTATTTGTTTCGTGCCTTAATATGTTGCATACGTATGTGCTTATATTTTGGGCTAGTTATTTACACCGTGTAAATATTTTCGTGTCACAAATGACTTCTCCTTCTCCGATTATTTCAATCTCTTCAGACGACGAGCCGGAGTTCTCACCAGTTTCACCCATGTCACCAGACTCGGTCCTCGATGGCTTTGCAACCCACATGGCCGAGGATGCTGATCATCCAGATAATCGAAATGGGTGGATAGAAGAATCAGAAGAAGAAGAAGAAGAAGAAGAAGAAGAAGAGGCCCCTTTGGAACTTACACATGTGACCCCTACTGCTGACAGCCCTGTATACGAGGGCGAGGACGTTGCTATTGTCGTTGAGCCACCTAGGACAATGACAGGGGCATTACGTCTTCCATCTCCCCATTCTTTTCGTGAGTCTCCTAGAGGTGCGCTATTTAAAATGACTGCTAGAAAATCTGTATCACCAGTTAAGAAAAGAAAAATGGATGAAAGGGAAAATGAATCGGCTACGGTTGGTTACATAGTGGAGCGTCCTCCACAAAAGACGAGGGCCTTTGTTGCAAGGCGTTGGGGTTGGCTATCTGAGCGTGTGTAAGAATGGACCAATGAAGAGGGTGTCCCCAATATTCGTTGTGTTGGAGAGTCCTCCTCCTCGAGGGTAGTACCCCTCACAGGCCAGCCCATTGAGCGGACAGTTCCATTATTAGCCGCTAGGTGTGCCCGTGAGGAGACTAGGATGGATTCTATGGGAGCCAAAGTTGATCGTGTTGACCGTAGGTCTGAGAGGATTAGTGATCATGTTAAGGCAGTGAGTAGCGACCAGGTGAAGACGCGTGACGAGATTACTGAGTTAAAGAAGAGGATGGTTGAGTGCGAGAGAGTGACTGAGCAGGCTAGGTTGGTGGCTGAAAATGCCACACTTAAAGCCGCAGCAGCGGAAGTTAGGGAAGCCGAGGCTCTACAGCGTATGGACGCACTCGAAGAGCGCCTCGAGGCTACACTAGCCCTAGCTGTAGCATGTGTTTTCCTTGCTGCTACTATTGCTCATGTCGGTGTTGTCACCCGTCGTACTCGTTAGTTATTGGTGGTTGTTCCTTTTGGGATTATTTATGTCATTTCATGTACTGTATTGGTGAACTTGAGGGTTGGTTGTATGCCATACCCATTTTTGGTTGTCATTCTAGTTTAAAATGATGTTGTCAAGTCAAACATTATCTATTATGGAAATGACATGAATTATCTTTTGGTTTTATGCGTTGTGCTTATTTATTTTCCTTACTTACGGGCATGATTTAATAAAATATTGCGTATGATATTGTCATAATTATCTTGTATCGTATGTATTAGAGTGAAAATGGCACCAAGACGTGAAACTAGTAGAACGATGCTTCCAGCCACTGATGGAGAGTTGAATCAAGTGATTACTCAACATGTGAATGCTGCTCTTGCCCAATTTGCTGCTACTCATGGTGTTCAAGCGAACCAAGGTATGCCAAACTCTCCTAATGATGCTTTATAGCACCAATGGATGATGTTTTTGTAGGGTTCCAAGTAACTGTTCTTGTATAACCACTTATTGAGAAATGGTTTGTACTTGTGAAAACAGGGAACCCGAACGAGGGCTGTTCGTACAAGACTTTTCAAGCGTGCCAACCACGATCTTTCTCTAGAACAGAAGGACCCGTGGGAATCGTTCGTTGGATCGAGAAGATGGAGTCCGAAATGGTCATAAGCAACTGCACTCCTGCTCAACGTGTAAAGTATGCATCAAGTTGCTTTCAAGACGAAGCATTAACCTGGTGGAACACCCAAGTACAGGGGCTCGGTGAAGCGAATGCTTATGGTCTTAATTGGAATCAACTGAGGGAAATGTTGATGCGTGAATACTGCCCGCGCAATGAGATCTAGAAGATTGAAGCTGAATTTTGGAACTTGACTATGATTGATGCTGAAGTTAGAGAGTACACTACCCAGTTTCATCAGATGGCAAGGCTTGTACCCCATCTTGTCACCCCTGAGCCGAAAAGGATTGAGCGTTATATTTGGGGGTTGGCACCTCAAATTCGTGGTATGGTGACATCAGCAAACCCTACAACCATTCAGGATGCTGTACAACTGGAACACACTTTAGCTGATGATGCGGTTCGTACTGGACTATTGAAGAAGGGTAGTACTGGGAAAACGCCAATGGAAGCTTGTGAGGAGAAAGGAAAGTGGTCTAATGAAGGGAAGCGTAAGTGGACTGAAGCTTCTGGGAATCGTGTTAATAACTTCCAGAACAAGAAGAAGAATCCGGGAAGGATGTTTGCAGCAAATATTACTGAACCAAGAAGGAATAGGGGTCCAAGTCCTAAATGCAACAAGTGTGGTTACTTTCACACCGGCACATGCAATGTCTGCGCTCGTTGCTACAAGTTTGGGCACCAAGCCCCAACCTGCCGTGTGAAGTTAACTGTGAAGAAGGAAGAACCAAACTCTGGTTGTTTCGAATGTGGTGTTGTTGGGCATTTTAAGAAAGACTGCCCAAAACTGAAGAATAATGAAGCCCGTGGTAGAGCCTTTGTGATGGACGGAAAGAAGGCGAAGAAGGACCCGTCAGTTATTAGTGGTACGTTTCTCGTTAATAACCATTATGCTTGCGTTTTATTTGATACTGGAGCTGATAGAAGTTTTGTTTCTAAAAACTTTGAACCTCTCCTGAGCTCGCAGTCAAGTAAATTAAATGTTAAATATTCTATAGAGTTAGCTAACGGTAAATTAATAGAAACAAATGAAGTGTTTCGTGGGTGCAATTTACGTTTAGGAGATCATACGTTTAGTATTGACCTTCTGCCAGTAGAACTTGGAAGTTTCGATGTTGTTATTGGCATGGATTGGTTATCAAAGAATAATGCGGAGATTGTGTGCTCCGAAAAGATAGTCCAATTAGCACTCCCAAGCGGCAAGGTGCTGAAGATTCAAGGTGATGAGAGTGCCCCATTGAAAATTGTCACTATGATGAAGGCGCACAAGTATTTGCGAAAGGGATATCTGACATTCTTAGCTCACGTGGTTGACACTAGAATGGAAGAAAAGAAGCTTGAAGAAATCCCGATAGTCCGTGATTATCCGGAAGTGTTCCTCGAGGAATTGCCTGGTTTGCCGCCGCAAAGACAAGTTGAGTTTAAAATAGATCTAGTGCCAGGAGCTGCCCCAATTGGTCGATCTCCTTATCGTTTGGCGCCGTCCGAAATGCAAGAGTTATCCAAGAAATTGCAAGAATTGTTGGACAAAGGCTTCATAAGACCGAGTTTCTCGCCCTGGGGAGCGCCGGTTTTATTTGTGAAAAGGAAGGACGGATCAATGAGGATGTGTATCGACTATAGAGAGTTGAATAAACTTACTGTCAAAAATCGGTATCCTTTGCCAAGGATTGATGACTTGTTCGACCAACTACATGGTTCGAGTTATTACTCGAAGATTGATTTGCGTTCTGGTTACCATCAATTGAGAATCATTGATGAAGATGTTCCGAAGACTGCGCTCCGAACACGGTATGGTCACTATGAATTTTTGGTCATGCCCTTTGGGTTGACCAATGCCCCTATTGTATTCATGGATCTCATGAATAGGGTGTGTCGCCCGTACTTAGACAAATTCGTTATAGTATTCATTGATGACATACTCATCTATTTGCAAACAAAAGAGGAGCATGAGCAACATTTGAAGCTGATTTTGGAGTTGCTAAGGAATGAGAAGCTCTATGCAAAGTTCTCAAAGTGTGAGTTCTGGGTCCGAGAAGTTTATTTTCTTGGACACGTGATCAATGAGAAGGGCATTCACGTGGATCCAGCAAAGATTGAGGCAATTAAGAATTGGGAAGCGCCTAAAAGTCCAACCGAGGTTCGACAATTCCTAGGTTTGGCAGGTTATTACCGAAAGTTCATTGAGAATTTTTCCAAAATAGCACAGCCTATGACGCTATTGACGCAAAAGGAAAAGGAATTCGTTTGGAGTGAAAAACAAGAAACAGCCTTTCAGTTGCTGAAACAAAAGTTATGCAGTGCCCCTATCTTGTCTCTTCCTGAAGGGACGGATGGTTTTGTAGTATACTGTGATGCCTCACGACAAGGACTCGGATGTGTTCTGATGCAGAATGGAAAAGTTATAGCTTATGCTTCGCGCCAGCTAAAAGTGCACGAACAGAATTACGTAACTCATGATTTGGAATTAGGTGTCGTAGTGTTCACACTTAAGATTTGGAGGCATTACCTTTATGGTACTAAATGCACAATATTTACCGATCACAAAAGTCTCTAGCACATCTTTGATCAAAAGGAGTTGAATATGAGGCAGAGACGTTGGGTGGAATTGCTCAATGACTACGATTGTGATATCCGTTATCACCCAGGCAAGGCTAATGTCGTGGCCGATGCTTTGAGTAGGAAAGAGCGAGTTAAGCCTTTACGAGTGCGTGCACTGGGGCTGACCATTCACTCAAACCTCGCAGCACAAATTTGTGATGTACAACATGAAGCTTTGAAGGAAGAAAATTTGAAGAATGAGAATCTTCGTGGTATGGCTAGAGAATTAGTGCCCAAGTCTGATGATACCTTGTACTTTATGGATAGAGTATGGGTGCCCCTTATTGGGAACCTACGTAAATTGGTTATGGACGAAGCACATAAATCCAGGTATTCGATTCATCCAGGATCGGATAAGATGTATAAGGATCTCAAAGAGCACTATTGGTGGCCAAACATGAAGGGTGACATTGCTACATATGTTGGTAAATGTTTGACTTGCGCGAAAGTCAAAGCTGAGCACCAAAAACCGTCTGGACTTCTTCAACAACCTGTGATTCCGCAGTGGAAATGGGATCGTATTGCCTTGGATTTCATCACCAAGTTACCCCGCACTCGTAGTGGCTATGATGCCATTTGGGTAATTGTGGATCGTTTGACGAAATCAGCGCATTTCCTACCCATTAAAGGATCCTATCGTATGAAGAAATTATCCAACATTTATATTAAAGAAGTAGTGGCTAGGCATGGTGTGCCATTATCGATCATTTCGGATAGAGATAGCCGATTTACGTCAAGGTTTTGGAAAGCCCTACAAGAAGCCTTAGGTACTCGCCTGGATATGAGCACAGCTTATCATCCGCAGAGTGATGGCCAAAGTGAAAGGATCATCCAAATTTTAGAAGACATGCTTCGAGCCTGTGTAATTGATTTTGGTGGAAGTTGGGATACTCATCTACCGTTGGCTGAGTTTTCCTACAATAACAGCTACCAAACCAGCTTGAAGGCCGCTCCGTTTGAAGCTTTGTATGGTAGAAAATGTCGTTCCCCACTTTGTTAGGCAGAAGTTGGAGATAAGCAATTAACTGGACCTGCACTTATCCAAGAGACTACTGATAAGGTTTTTAAGATCCGAGATCGGTTGAAAGTCGCTTTGGATAGGCAAAAGAAGTATGCCGATAGAAGAAGAAAGCCGTTAGAATTCCGGATAGGAGATAAAGTTATGTTGAAAGTCTCTCCTTGGAAGGGGGTTGTTAGGTTTGGTAAGCATGATAAGCTTAGCCCCCGCTATATCAGTCCTTATAAGATTATTGCTCGCATTGGCCCAGTTGCTTACCGACTCGAGTTGCCGTAAGAATTAAGCGGAGTACACAACGTGTTTCATGTTTCCAATATGAAAAAGTGTCTAGCCGACGAGACACTCATGATACCTCCTAATGAAGTTCGTGTCGATGACAAACTTCATATTCGTGATGAACACGTGGAAATCACGGATTGGATTGTTCACAAGTTGAAACGTAGTTGCATCAAGTTGGTAAAAGTACGGTGGAATTCAAAGCGTGGTCCCGAGTTTACGTGGGAACGTGAAAATGAGATGAGGCAGAAGTACCCGCATTTGTTCAAGTCTGTTCGTAACCAAACTGTATAGTTGAAAATTTCGGGACGAAATTTCTTAAGGGATGGAAGGCTGTGACATTCGACGATTTTCAGGTTAATTACCGTTAAGCCCTTATACGCATCGTAAATTAATTATTCGCATCTTAGACTTAATTTTAGTCAATTAGGATATTATAAAGTCTAGCAAAGCCCTTCGTTTAAAAGAATTGGCATTTCGTGAAATTTCGAAAATTTCGGTACCGCGTATCGGTAAAATGCCCGTAATACGAGCCGGTAACGACCCGGTAAGATAAAAATATCCGTTTGTGTCAAAAATTACTTGAATAAAAATTAAATTGGTGGATTATATGTGAAAATTATGTGCTACTTATTAATTGTTGCATTTGGTAATTTTTAACGCGTTTTACCGGTATTTTAACCGTTTGGCGCACCGGAAGTGTTAAAAAAATTCACTTTTAGTAAAAATTATGATCTTTATCAATTATGATAGAGAAAAATTAGTAGTTAATTTATATAATTTTTATTTGGTGAGAAACCATGCTTAAAATGGTTTATTTTTATAAAAGGTTGGTTTTTATACAAAGAATTACCTACTTATGGGGATTTTTATAAAAATGGTCTTCTAGAAGCCCTTCCCCTTTATGAATCTGCTGGAAAAAGTGGGTCCTACCCACTTTAAATCATCTAATCCAATCTAATTATTTTATCCAAGATTACACATTTACTTAAAACCACTTTTACACACCAAATCCTAATCATTTCTTTGCATGAATATCCATTGGACCAATTTCCCCCTCTCCCTCCCTCTTGATCTCGTAAACAAGCCCCCCCACCCCCTATTTATACCCTTCAACTCTTGCAACAAATCTCCACACCATCTCCAAGCATTATCTCCCAAAGTTCTTAAGCATTCTTGAAGTTTTTATAGTGTTTTGAGTCTTGGAGTCTCTTGGAGCTGAATTTCCAGCAGAAAATACTCTCTTTTCACCTACATTTATAGTGCTTCCCTTGATTTACTTAAGTGGTAAGAGAACCCCATCCATTCCTTTACTTATTTTTACCGAATTTGACACTTACAAGTGATTGTTCACCACCAACTAAGAGGAACTTTTTATAAAGTTTTAAATCAGTAAATTATGGCTTATTATTGAAGGTTTTGAAATGTTTATGGGTGTGTATGTGTGTCGTGTATATATGTATATATGTATTTGTTCATATCTTGCAAAATGTTATGATTTATGACTTGATCTTGGCATGCAAAACAAATGTTTATTATGGTTAGTTTCAAATAGTAAATTAGGATATATTATTGTATAAAAGCATGATAGATTATGGACGGATCATTGATTTGTTGATTTAGGTGTTTATTGCTTAAAATTGTCATTAAAATGCATGTTTAAATTTGGGTTTTGAGCAAGGATTAAAAGGATTATTGAAATCTGAAAATAATGTGATAAATGTGATGTATTTTGGCTATAATAATCTGTTCTAAAAGTATATCATGTGTTGGGATGATTGGCCAAATAGTGGACTAGCTTATGATGCTTAAAAGTACGCTAAAACGGTGAATTTATGCCATAAAAAGGAAATTGTTAAAAATCTGGAGCTATGGCAGTAACTTGATGATATTTCATGTTTAAAACTTAGATTTTTAGTTATATGTATGAATCTTGGTGTTTGGATGCATTTCGTTAGGTTTTACGAAAATCGACTATTTTTGGTATGAAAAATAAGTGTTCCATCAATATAATTTTGAGCAGAAAGTTTGGTCATATTTTATGGATTATTTACAGTATTTATGTTATAAATTGATTAACGTCATTAACATGTTTCTATATGCATTATTTGACTATTCGATTACCTCATATGCGTAGAAATTGCCATGTTATAGGTACATTGATGCTAATGTGATGAAAGATTGTTTTGATTCATGAAACATGGTTTGTCAATTATGATTTCATGTTACGAGATGATATGTGGTCACTAGTATTGGTAAATTGAGAATTTGACTAATAAAAATTGACCGTTTCACTTAAATAATGTGCATATGCAAGTAGTATGATTTGGGTATGTCCACATATGATCTAGGACTTATGTACATAAGTATGAATGTTTTTATGTGCTATTTGGTTATAATTTAACATTTTGATCATTGATTAGCATTTTATCTGAGGGTGCGTAATCCATCATTTTCATAAAGTCTTAACCGAGTGTCGAAGTCACCAACGGTTCTCGTAAATAAATATTTTCTTAAAAATATTATAAGTCTAGTAGGTTGTATGAACAACTTACTTGTAAGACTTGAGTTCGATTATTAAAATGTCTATCTTATTTAGGGCACTATTAGGTCCGACCGGCGCTCGTGGGCGTAGTTGCTAGTACTTGTCAATTTCAATTGTTCCTTGCTCAAGGTGAGTTTTCATGGCCCCTTTTTGAATTATCTTAATCGTTTATAAAATATGGGGGAAGAACATGCTTTCGTTCGTTTATCATAATACTTGACTTACTTATGTGTTTGTGCGATTGTCTCGAGTAAGGGCATTTATATATGTGTATATATATATATATTCGTGTAAATCGTTCATGAATAGCCCCGCCGTTATAATCATTAGCCTCTTATGGGCCACAGGGTATATTGATAGATCTATTTGGGTATGACCACCCACTCTCGTGATTAGTAGCGCTAATCGGTCGTTTGTACAAGAGAGTATATTTGAAAGGTTTTGTGGGGACATTGTGTATATTTCGTGTCTCGGTTTGATTATAAGCTCTAGGTACTATCATCTTGTTGTATCCCTTGAAAGCTTACAACTTATCACATATTAGTCAAAAGTTGCATGATGGTTCGGTTAGTAATTATTTAAACCTGTGAAACTCGCTCAACTTTTTGTTGATGTTTTTAAGCATGTTTTTGAGGAAAATAGATGCAAGAACGCGCGGTCATGAAAATGGGCTTTTGGCAAATGCTTCACATGGGAAATTCATTTGGGACTATCTTTTGTAATATGATCCACCTTGTATCGGATCATTAAACTTATGTTCAAACTTAATTTCATCTTATGTAAGACTTATTTTCCCTAATTTATAAATAAAAGTGTTTGCTATTATATTATGGGCTCCAACTTATGTTACCACCATGCTTTCATAAACATTTCCGCTGCAATTCGTTGTCTTAGGGTGTGACACCCATCCTCTGAAAGCATCCCATAATCAATGTACTAGGATATGACATTGGATCATCAGCAGCACCACCTAGAGCAAGAGCATCACGAATAGTTTCTTTCGATATTGCAATCTCCGTATTATTTACAGTTGCACGAACAACATAAGGTTCTACGTCAGTATCTTGATGAACTGTGTCCCAAAATTGCTGAATATACACCAGACTTATGTATGGATCTGCAGATAATGCGACACGAAGTCGTGAACGATTCAGAAATCCAATAATTCCTTGAAAGTTTACGTCCTCTGACATGTTAGGATCTAACAATGCCACCTGGTTATGTTTGTATTCGACACGACGAGCCATCTAAAAAATATTTGGACAACAAACACATTAGAAAATAACAAAAACAAAAAAATTTGAAACAAAAACAAAACAAAATTTTATTTTATTTTTTTTTAAATTTCATACAACCAAAAAAAATAATTTAACAAGTCCAAAAACTCTTTTGACCCCTAGGCGAACTTAATAAGTTCGCTTAGTGTTGCAAGAGGCGAACTTATTAAGTTCGCCTAGATAAGTTCGCTTGAACAAGTTCGCCTGAACCTATCTGACGTTTCAAATTCCAAACAGAAATCAAATATCGTTTAATCGGTTGAAAATCATGAAATAAACAGTGTAAACACATCGATTAGCACTAATGAATCAATATCAATGATCAATTTTGTGATTTAAGTCCGAAGAACCATCAAATTAGGGAAAAACAGTCCCGATGAAAAACCAATCTAAAAAAGATAATTATCTCACGATTAAACGGATGAAATTCGATGAAAATACCTTAGTCAAGTTCGTATTTCAAATCCGAACCAGAATGTACCGGTAAACAATCCAACAACCACTGATTTTGAAAATTTAAAAAAATTCTCCAAACACAGATAAGTTCGCTTGAAAGTTTGAAGAAGATGAGTGATTAAGTTCGCCTGGACAAAACCTTATACATATTAAGTTCGCTTATTTAGGCGAACTTGTTAAGTTCGCTTAACAAGCCCTAGGCGAACATAATAAGTTCGCTTCACCAACATCAGGCGAACATAATAAGTTCGCTTCACCAGAGTTAGGCGAACATAATGACTTCAACTTTTCCCTTGATCAAATTTTTACCAACTTTCAACCCGTCACTTCTTGAACTTCCGTCAGCAGCATGTATTTGATCCAATCCCGAACAATTAAATAAAAGTTTTTTATTTTCATAGAAAATAAAAGTTTTTTATTTTCATAGAAAATAAAAAACAAAATCTTTTTGAATTTTATCTATACAAACGGAATCACATATTTTTGGATTTTTATCTGTACAAACGGAATCACATATTTTTTTATTTTTATCTGTATAAACTGAAATCATATATTTTTGAATGAACATCATGAGTAAGAAGATCATATCAGTATCCGAGTAGTTCATCACACATTTTAGCAATAACCAAGGGGTACCCTTTATGAAACAGTCCAACTAATTATTGTGCGCTTTACATCTTTTTCATTTTTATACATTCTTTTCAGTATTTGAATAATATTTGAAATGATACGCGATAAATTTCAAAATAAATGAGATCAGATTATGAAATGCTCAATTATTCATACCAAATTTGTAATATAAAGCATGAATTCTTAAATTTGTCAATATTATATGATTTGAAACTATAAGCATTTATTCTCCAAATTCATGTGATTTAGTACTATTTAGATGAAAAACATCGTGTACCCCACATATATGCCAAACATAAATAAAAATTTGTACTATCTTCAAGACATATACAGTTTATTTTAAGATTAAATCAATTTCCAAGATGAAATTATCTCATTTAGCACAATAATAGAAGCAGATCCCAAAGGATATAAGAATCATGATGATTCAGAATCAGAAGATTCTAATGAATTGGCTGTACAATAAGAATCAACAGATTCAGGAATGAGGATCCAACTATTATCTGGATAAGATTCAATGGAGTTAGACTAGATGATGTATCTAACTGATCCAAGGGCTAATATATGTTTCAACAGATTTTGAAAGCATATCTTAGTTCAACAATACATTGCATGTTTTTCGGGGCATGGGAAGTAATGTGAACTGAAATAGATTTGTGCTAAAGATATAATTCGATATTGGTCTCATGAAATTCGTTAAAACCATATATTCTTTATCTGATAATGATCTTTTACACACACACCCAGACATATAATGGATTCAAATCACAGATGTAATCATATCATATTTAATTTTCACACTATTATTAGTTTCAAAACGCTTCTAGTCTATTGACAATTCAAGTTTCAAAACTCATACACAAATTTAAAAACAGATTATAAAGATTAGAGCATTCACAACACTATCATTTCTCATTTATGCAGACTTTGAAATTTAGATCAAATCAAATTACTTTAAACAATCATATATAAAAGGTCTACTAAGGTCGTGTGAAATGAACTAATCACTGATGTACTATCATTTCTTTTCTAACTTCAAATGATGTCAAATTTTATATTTTTCACTTTGTTTTGAGTTTTTATAAATTAAGAGCTTTTTGACTGAAAATTTAAAATGCAGAAATGTAATAAAGCGATAAAAGAAATTAAAAAACAAAATTTTCCATAAAAATCTGATTTTGAAAAACTTTTATTTGGGATTGATCATACCTATCATTTTGATTAGAAATTCAAACCTAGTACGATCAAATGCCTTGGTAAACAAATCAGCAAAATTATCATCAGTATGAACCTTTACCAGCTCAATCAACCTTTTCTCTACACAATCACGAATAAAATGATATCTAATCTCGATGTGCTTTGTTTTACTGTGCTTAACAGGATTATTAGTTATAGACATTGTAGCATTATTATCAATAAGCATAGGGGTTCCTGTGAAATTCAAACCGTAATCTCTTAATTGATGTTGTATCCATAGGATTTGTGAACAACAACTTGCAGCAGCGATGTATTCTGCTTCGCATGTAGAAATGGAGACTGTGGTTTGCTTTTTGCATTGCCAGGAAACAAGTCGATTACCCAAGAACTAGAAACCACCTGTTGTAGATTTCGTGTCTAAACAACAACCACCAAAATCAGAATCAGTATAAGCATTAAAATGAAAGTTAGAACCATGTGGATACCATAGTCCCAATCTTGGTTTTCCTTTCAAATAACAAAAGATTCTTTTTACAGCTATTAAGTGAGATTCTTTTGGTTTTGCCTGGAATCTGGAACAGATGCACACAGCGAACATTGTATCTGGCCTTGAAGCGGTTAAGTACATGAGAGATCCAATCATTACCCTGTAAAGTCGACAATCCACATCTTTTCCATCCGGGTCAGAATTCAACTTATGATTGACCGGAATCGGAGTATCATATGGGGTACAGTCCTCCATTTTGAACCGGCTCAAGATGTCTTTGACATACTTGGACCGATGAATAAAGAAACCATCTTCCTTTTGATTTACTTGTAAACCTAAGAAAAACGATAACTCTCCCATAGCTGACATTTCAAACTTCAACTTCATAACACTCTCAAAATCTTTGCATAACCCTTCATTTGTTGAGCCAAAAATAATATCATCCACATATATCTGCACCAGTAGGTAATCTCCCCCTGATTTCTTTATGAATAAGGTCGAGTCAATCTTGCCACGAACAAAATCATTTGCCAAAAGATGTGTGGACAATGTTTCATACCACTCTCGAGGAGCCTGATGAAGACCATAGAGGGCCTTATCAAGCTTGAAAACCATATTCGGATTAAGTGGATCTTCAAACCCCGGCGGCTGACAAACATAAACCTCCTCCTTGACCTTTCCATATAAAAACACACTTTTCACATCCAATTGAAACACCTTAAAACCTTTATAAGAAGCAAAAGCCAGAAACAACTGTATAGCTTCAAGCCTCGCAACAGGCGCATAAACCTCGGTGTAATCAATTCCCTCTTGTTGATTGAAACCCTGGACAACTAATCTTGCATTGTTTCTTACCACGACACCTCGATCGTCTTTTTTACATTTAAAAACCCATTTAGTACCAATCGGATACACACCCTTCGGAAGATCCACAAGATTCCAAACTTTAAGTTTGTCAAACTGAGCAAGTTCTTCCTGCATGGCCTCTATCCAATTGTTATCATTTAAAGCCATTTCAACATTTTTGGGTTCGACCTGAGAAATAAAACATGAATGTGAGCAATCATCAAGAACACCAGAATCTTTAATACATGTATACATACAAGTATTGTCAACAATAGAACGTGTTTTCACTCCATCCTGTAAATTCCTGATTATATTTGTCACCGGATGATCTCTGAGTTCCTTGATGGAAGCAACCTCAGGAACAGGAAACACTTCAACATGAGTTGTATCAGATTGATAAGACAAATCATGATTAATTGGAATTTCCGAGTCTAAATTTGTAGGAATCTCCCCCGAATCCTGTGTCGAAGGTAATGGATCATCACCCAACAAAGGATAAGCAGAAGAATCTTGAAAAATAGTATTGTCTTCCTCGCTCTCTGAATCTTGTGGTCCCGAACAAGAAGCAACATTAGGATCGGGAGCAGAAGTAGATGGAACCGATGAATGTGGAACTGCATTTGGTAGAAAGCCATTGTGCTGTGCATCCTGACATGAATCATAGAGAACAACAGCTTCATCAGGAGAAATATCAGAAGGTAAATGAAAAGACTTGAATAAGTTTTCATATTCAAATGCCCAATCTGGTCCAATCGCCATTTGAGGTAAAGACCGATTTGAACAGTCAATATGGAACCATTCTTCAACTTGGCGCGTCTCTTTGTTATAAACCCTCTTGGTAGTAGAATTTGCAACATACCCCAGAAAAATCCCTTCAATAGCCTTAGCACTGAACTTGGTTGGGACATCTCTAACTTTCAACAGGGTGCAAGGATTACCAAAAGGTAGTAAATAATCCAGATTCGGCTTTCGAATATTCAGCAACTCGTAGCAAGTCTTGTTGTGTCGCTTGACGGTCAAGACTCTGTTCAAAACGTGACACGCAGTATTCACAGCTTCAGCTCAAAAAGTAACTGGAAGCTTAGAATCTGCAAGCATCGTGCGTGCCATTTCAACCAACGTCCTGTTCTTTCGTTCAACAACACCGTTTTGTTGAGGAACATATGTCGCACTGAATTCATGATGAATTCCATTTTGTAGACAGAATAAGCCCATCTTGCTATTCTTAAACTCGCTGCCATTGTGACTCTAATTCTTTTGACCTTCATATTGAACAAATTCTCCAAACCCAGGATTAAGTATTGTACCAACTTAGTGGTTTCAGCTTTAGAAGAAAGAAACTTAACCCATGAAAATCTAGAGAAATCATCCATTATTACCAAACAGTACGATTTTCCACCAATGCTCCTGATACTAATCGGACCGAACAAATCCATATGCAGCAGCTCCAAAGGAGTTACGATAGAATTCTTCGATTTAGATTTGTGTGATTTCTTTCGTTGTTTCCCCTTCTTGCAAGGAATACAATCATCAGGAACTGAGAATTTCATCTTCGGAATACCAAGAACCAGATCATTCTTAACAATATAGTTCATCTTCCGATAGTTGATGCGAGCTAGTTTCCTATGCCACAAAATAGAATCTTATTCCGACGCCTTGGAGAGTAAACATGTAGGAATTGAATCTGTTGTAGTAGCAACACTCATGTCAAGGACATACGTGTCATTTCTCCTCAGAGCCTTCATGAGAATCCATTCGTCAGGAATAACAAAACCCGGTTTCAAGATATAACACTCAGCATCATTGAAATGGAACGAAAACTTCTTGTCACAAACTTGTGATACACTCAAAAGATTGCGTTCAAGCTGCTCCACATAATTCACCTTCTCAAATTTGACTTTGTCATTCTTTAAAGTACCCATTCCAGTTATGTACCCGCCTTTATTACCCGCAAAAGCGACATAACCTCCAACAATATTTTTAACATCTTCAAGCAAGCTAATATTCTCTGTCATATGTCGAGAGCAACAACTATCCACATACCATGTATTGTTGATAGTCCTCCTTGGTTGTCCCTACATAAACAACGAAAATTAGTTAGAAATAGGAACCCAAGCCATTGTGGTCTTCGGTCGTCCAGATTGATCAAAATAAACAACTTCTAGCAATTCACAATCAATGTTATCATTAACCTTTGGAATAAAAGTTTCACCATCAGACTTTTTTAAAGAAGACACATTTTGATAATTTTGAAAAGCATTATTTGATATATTATTATCAGATTTAGATGTTTTCAAAATTTTCTTCAATTTTCTGTTTCGTCTTCTCCTTTGTGGTCTAGATAATTTAACTTCAGATTGAGAATCTTTTGAAATTCTAACATGAGGAATCTCAAGTTTCTGTTGACGAACAAATGATTTAGAATTCAATTTATCCTGCTGTTTAAATCCAGACGATTTAACAAAAGATCGACAGGACATATTTTTCTCCAAACTAAATGATGACTTTCCCTCATCTGTTCTTTTCAGAATCTTCACCACTTTTGGTTGGGAAGGAACAGTCTTCAATTTGCCCTGGTTCTTATAAGAACAATTGATCAGAATGTGACCAGCCTCGTTGTAATGAAAACAAACTCTTCTTTCTTTATAAGTTCTGAAATAAGAAGTATTCTTTGAGTTTGAGGAGCCATCAGAGGAATAAGCTTCAGAAGATTTTCCAGAACAGTTTACTGACTTCTTTGGAACATAAACCTGTGTAGGCACCTTTGATGAATGCACCTTTTGATGACCAGCAGCGACAAAACCACTTGACTGTAATATTGGGGAAAGTTTAGGTGTAACAACTTTCACCTCATCAGGTTCAGTCAGAATGCATCTATCACGGGTAACAGTTTTTACAACTGTTGGTTCATCAAGTTTCACCTCTTTTGGAATACCTTCAACCTTCTTCTCATCAAATACCTCATCTTCAGAATCAGATTCATAAACCATATCCTCACCAGTTACCGGATTGACTTTCAACACTGTTTTTGGATCTATTTCCTCTTCATGTATGATTTCAGGTTCAACCACATAATTTGTATTAAATGGTGGAGGAACAAATCCAATACCAGCAACCCTTTTAGTAGGATCAACATTACCATTAAAATAATCCAAAACAACTGATGAATTTTTGAACTTTTCCATTTTTCTATGAAGTTTGATCACTTCAGACTCTTTGTCAGAAATTTCTTTATTCTTTTGTGCAACAACTTCATTTCGTTTTTCTATCTCAGCATAAGCCATATCCAAATGATAAGCTTGTTCTTTATATTTTAACCCCAGAGAATTTAAGTCTCTTTTCAAACACTCAATTCTATTGAGGCACAATTTATCATTATCTTTCAGTTTCTGATTAAATGAATGCATCGATTGCATATCACAAATCAAGTTTGTGTTATCATCCATGACCTTTTGCAAGTTATCTTTTTCAGTAATGCAGTTAGAACAGTAAATATGACAAACAGAGTCTTTTACCTTTGACGGATCAGACATGTCTGCCATGAAAACTTTGGTAATGGGAATATTCTCTGAATCAGCACCATCTAAAGCATTTTTTGTTAAAACAATATCATCTTCAGCAACACCTGATGCAACATAAGAATCAATATTCTGCACTTGTTCTATCTCTTCATCAACAATCTGCACACTTTCACCATCACTCGAACCATCACTCGAACTGTAATCATCAATCACTTCTTCTGATTTTTCAGAATGAATTTCTACTACAAAGGCTTGACTTACAGCACCCACTAAGTCTTCCAGATGAATACCCCAGTCATAGTTTTCATCGTTCTGAGCAACCAATGTCGATGATGCAGATGCATGATTTGAATTTCCAGATGAACCATGTGATTGATTACGATTATTTTGAAAATTATTCTGCTTCTTCTGAGAATCAAACTCAACCTTTTGCTTCACACACTCTTTAGCAAAGTGACCATACTCTTGACAGTTATAACAACGCACTTTGGTTTTATCAAATCCCATGCGTGATCGACTATTAGACCCAATATACTTTCTGCCAGTTTTCTTCAAGAAATCCTTTGCTTGACGCATCAACATGGCCATATTCCATTGGATGTTCATTTCTTCCAGATCAACAGGGTCGATCTGTCTGAAATCATCTTCAATAACCTCAGGATCATGAATTTTCCCTCCAATAAAATTCTCATATGAAGCCATGAAAGAGGAAAACATAGCTAGATAATCATCAGCAACCTTTTGATTTATATGAGATCCAGAAGATGTAGAAGTTGTTGTCGCAGAAAATCCAGAATGACTAGAATGACCAGAATGAATAGGAACTCCAGAATACTGATCATTAGAAGAATCTTGAGCATTACTAGAAAAGAATGCAACTCCTGTACCAGTTTTACCAGAAGTCTTGGCAAAATACATTGAAGGATCCTGGATATGCTCCATGTTAGTCTCATACTTCTTTATATTCAGGTCATGTGATTGAATCTTCCCAAGAACTTCTTCAAGAGACATGGTTTTGTACTTGATATTTTCTTTTATCAAAACCCTATACACACCAAATTTTGATGGTTATGCCTCCAAGAAATTATCATTAATTTCTTCAGTCTCATACACCACAGAAGCACTCGACGGTTCACTAAGCAGATGATAGAATCTGGTAGCAAGATCATCCAAGGATTCATTTTGAAAATGTTTGAAGACCAAGAATTGCTTCTTCAGTAGCTCTTTTCTACTCTTCTTTACATCCAAACTACATTCACATCTTTTCTGTAATGCTTCCCACAGTTGTTGAGAAGACTTGAATTGTTTGAAACTGTGATATATTTCCTTTGGAAGACACATCGAAATACTTGCCATCGCTTTCTTTTCCCTATCAAACAACAACTTTTCTTCAGTAGTTAACGTTGACACCGGCTTTGGAACATCATCCTTTCCCATCCACGAATAAGTCGGATGCGTATAACCTTCTAAAATAGGAATCCATAGATTGGTATCGATAAAAGATACGAACTGATCAAACCTATCTTTCCAATTAGTAAAATCATCAAGATTCAACAACTTCGGCGGTTTTTGAGATGTACGAATCTCATTATCATAATTGAACATATTCGTTACTTGTACCATATTTGCAATTTTTCTGAAAAATTTCCAAGTGTTGAACACCCACTACCCTTAGGCGAAGATTATAAGTTCGCTTCTGTGATACCCAAGCGAAGTTAATATGAAGCGAACTTAATTAGTTCGCTTAACCAGAATCGAGATAATCTGATTAAGTTCGCCTAAAAATAAGTTCGCTTAATTTGTGAGAAGTTCGCCTGCACACCAAATCAGCAAGTTCGCTTGCTTCAGCAAAATCATACTCAAGAACAGTTCAGTCCAGAAACCGCGAACCAAAAATCAACATAAAACTTCATGATTCACTGATTTGAAGGAATTAGTCAAAATCAAACCATAGGATTGTGTAATTTCTCAATTAGAACCTTTCTATCGGATCAATTTCTTCAAAATCCTCTTCAAAAACACCAAATCAGAACCAAATTAAGCTTGAAAACTCCATGGAAATGAAAATTTCAAAGATGATGAATTTCTTGTCAATTTACATACAAAACCATCTAGAATCACCAAGAATCACGAGCATAAGCTCTGATACCACTTGTAGGTCCTCGTGGCACTTCTATGGATCGTTCTTGTGATAAGACGTGTCGTTAACTCGGAGTGCGGAATCCAAGGAACTAACGATTGCATACACAAAAGACAATAGAGTCAATCAAGTAAATAACATTCACACTTGTATTCCAATTCTCAATAGAGTTTACAGACTCAATCGTTCAACTCTATTTGCTTTCTGATTCTCTTTCTCAAACTGACTCTGTAAACCCTATTTATAGACATCTGACCTGCATTAGGTGAACTTAACAAGTTCTCCTCTAACAGACTAAGCAAACTTAACAAGTTCGCCTTAGATAGACTTAAGAGAACTTAACAAGTTCGCCTCTGTTAGACTAGGCGAACTTAACAAGTTCGCCTCTAGCCTAACTTGCATAAACACTTAGAACATTTACATTACAAAAACTTAAAGACATTAGATCTAAACTATTACAAAGCTTTTGTCATTACAAACTATGTACTAACAGGATCGTGATCTGGTGAAATTTTTTGTTAATTCTCATTTCTTTTCATCTCGATTTTGGGGTACACATTGTATTGATTAATCTTACCTTAAATGTCACACAGTATTTGCTGAAACATGATACATGAGTTTATGTGGATAAATATACCGACAAACAATGTTGAACTGAGTAGATCCTGACTTGATATGAAGTGTGATTAAGACAATGTGCATTTATGATCCGATGTCAATTTAGTTTATCAACATGTGAAAAAGCTGGATTTTCTGAAAATATGGGTGTGTTTTTAAGTGTTTTGTATGAAGTATAAATTGTTTTTCTTTGTTGTTGTTCGTATTTGATGGCATTAAAATTTTGAAACAGGTCTTAATGATATCAGATTTGAACAAAGAAAATAAAATTTTAAAATTTTGTAAGTACAAGGTTTTGGTAAAAATCTTTTGACCGAAATACTTTCCTATCGAAAAGTCATATCCGAAATTGTTTTCGGTCGAAATCTTGTATGCTATATATTTTGGATATTTCGATCTAAAACATTTCACCACCATTCTCAGTTTCTTATTGATTTTGGGCGATTTTCACGAGTCTAAAGTTATCGAGCGAAAACCTGTGGTTGTGACGTCATCGAGTATCTCCTGTGTTTTCGATCATCAAGGTATGTTTTTCGTGACTCATAGAGGTATCTAGGATAGATCCAAAGCCGTAGTTTAATGTTTGAATTTGAATTACCCGAAATCTCAGATGAATCGAGCGAAAAGTCGTTTGAATGGACCGAAATCTCTTTCGAATGGAAATGAAGAGACACTGATCTGTCCGAAATGTAGTTTTTGATCATTGGAGTTTTCGATCGAAATGTCATGGATTATGATTTTTTTGTTCAGAGTTTTCTATCGAAAAGTATTTTTGACTCAGAGTTTTCGATCGAAAAGTTTGGAGTTGTAAAATTTCAGAAATTTTCAAAATTTTCAAAATTTTCTAATACTTGATGTTTGTCAATGCAGATATGAATCGGTTAAAGTTCGAGCCAAGGCATAACATCTGTGCTTGCTTGACTTCATCAACACGAAAGTCAAGAGGATATGAGGAGATTGTCAGATTCTTGAATCAATCCAGGATTCATTCAGCAATATCTTGTCAAGTTCCAGTATATGAAAATCATGTTCGAGTGTTCTGGAACAATGTTGTGTACTGTCATGTCAACAAAGAGATATGGATAAAAAGCACAGTTGGAGGGAAAACAATAAAAAATACTGAGCAAGTGATCAGGGAGGTGCTTAATTTCAGAGATTCACCAAATTTCCCATACAAAATGAGCTATACAAGAGTATCTAGGATTGTTATGACTATGGGGTATGATGGAGACTTTCAAAGAAGACAGGTTACAAAGACAATGCTTGGTAAGCAATGGAGGTATCTAGTTCATGTCCTTATTCACTGCATGAGTCCAAGGACAACAGCTTTTAATCAAATTAGAGAAGTTTTTAATCGTGCTTTAGTCTGTCTAGCTACTCATTGAAGATTCAACTTTTCAAGAATGATCTTTGAAGCTATGATAAGCAATTTCGTTGGTCCAAGACAAAACTACAAATTCTTGATGTATCCCAGATTTGTACAGATGATCTTAAACACTTTATTGCCTGATTTACCTAATGATGGGATTGAGTTACCTTTGGAACATATGCAAGAAGTTATTTTCAGCAGTATGAACAACGTTAGGAAAAGAAGCAAGTTCAGTGGCACCGTAACACCGTTGTTTCCAAATATGATTGTAGAAGATCCTGATCCAGACTTCAATATTGATGATGAAGTTGATGATATAATGGATAGTGATGTGGAGAATGTTGAAGATGAGGATGATGGTGATGATGGAAATGATAACAATGACAATGATGCTGGCAATGCTGAACATGCTAATCAAAAGTTAGAGGTTAATCAACAAGTCAATCAAGAAGAGCCTGAAAATGTTGAGCAACCGATTGATGAAGTGAGTGAAAATGTCAACAAACCTGCTGAAACATAGAATGTAGAGTCAGAGGTTCAGAATGAAGATCATTTGATTGATGAAAATGTGCAAATTCCAAAAGTACAAGCAACTGAAACACCACCAACAAAGAAACGGAAAGAAGTAGAAACTGAAAAGACCGTGCCTTCTAGACCTCCTCCGTCTAAGGGTATTGTGTTCAAAACTCCCGAAAGCAAAAGACATAAGGCAATGGCTAGAAGAGATACAGCAGATAAAGGCAAAGGCAAAGAAAAGGTGATTCCTAAGAAGCAGACGTATAAGCCTTCAAAAGATTACAATCTTGTTGATGAAGATTTCTTAAACTATGTAACAAGAGAAACTACAAATGTTGTTAGTCAATTGAAGACTCAGATTGCAAATCTTCAAAGTAGAGAAGCTGCTAACTCAAGAGAAATAAGAGAACTGAGAGCAAAAAGAAGATTGATCAACTACAAAGAGTGGTACAAGACTTGATAAATCATCTTGGTCTTCAAAATACTACTGAGAATGTCACCCCTACAACAAATGTTGAAAATCAAGAAATCCCTGCTACAACAGAACCTATTAGTTCACCGATAAATGAAGCAACAATGTATGGATCACAAGACATGTTTAATGTGGATGTTTTGCATAATAATCAAGGTGAATGAATGGAGATTACTGATGACACAGAGAAAGAGAAAGTGGAAGATAAAGAAAAGGAGGAAGAAGAAGAGGAAGAGAAAGAGGAAGAAGTTATTACTTGGGAAAGAAAAGATGATGACAAGCCTTCTGATGATGATGATAGTAGTAGTGATGGTACTGGTGATATTGGTGGTGGTTCCAATGAACAAGAGTCAAGTGATGAAGGTAAGTCGAATAAATTTTTTGAAAAGTACGAGTATGAGCCTAAGCAAACATATGTTGAAGGCGATGGGTCTGTGATTGGAAAGATGGACAGATTGGTAAGTGATCATAAATCATTTCAAGTTCCTGAAGAAGTAAAACAGACTGCTGAAGTACCAAAGACAACTGGTATTGAGAAAAGTCAGTGGTGGAAAGTTAGAGCACAACCTTCAATTGTTGAAAAGATAACACAGAAGATCAGAAATCCAAAGAAAGCATTGGCTGGTGAGATTCTAAGCTGGATGTATGATGTAGAGAAAAGATGTATGTGATTAAGAGGGGAGAAGGTGATATTCAGTACTTTGATAGCAGTAGTAAGTTGAAGACATTGCCAACTTGGGATATTATAGAATTAAGTCATTTGAAGATGATCAATCCGTCAAAAAATACTTATGCTGAAAATTTTGAGAAATTCTTAAGGAATCAATGTGAGTTGGATAAGTTTGATAGCTTCAAGCCTTCAGAGGCCAAATTGTGTTAAGCTTAAGAAGAAAGACAAAGATGGTAAGAGGCAGTTCAGGTATATTGTCAAGCCTACAGATATAGTGGCTACTGTATACATCCCAGCAAGAAAAGAAGTCTTTATCAAGGCATTTAAAATATGGGAGTATGATAGTTTAACTCATGAAGCTATGATCACACAACATGACTTGCCCGATGTTAGAGTCTTCGATCCGATGGATCTCTTTAGTTTTTCTGATGAAGATCTGAAGATTTTGTATCATAACAAGATCCAATGTGACATGAGCTTAAAGATCAAGACTGAAGCTAAGTTGTATATGAGGATTAGGTGCCTGTCAATGAGGATTAGGTGACTGTAGAAGTGTTGTGGTGGTTTACGATGATTGACGGTGCCAAACGGAGGAGCGTTGTGGTGGGATGCGATGTTTGGCTTGATTAAAGGTAGTCATTGGAGGAAGTATTCATTGTTGTGTGTGTGGCGGTTTACTGTTTTATACATGACTGAAGGTAGTCACCGATGGTATACGATTTCGTATATGTTGACTGTTGTTTGTGCTTTATGGGTTCGTCGAGTAGCTTTTGGCCAGAATGACTACGGATGAGAAAACGTATTCAATATAAATGTTTTCTATCTTTACTTAATTTAATAGTTCTTGAATTATTGTGTCAAATTTACTTTAGTACTCTGTGAAAATTACGAAGAGAAAGTGAAATAGGCGTGTTATGCATTTAGTTTTGAAGAGTTGTGTTATACATTTAATTTTGAATCATTGTGTCATACATACATTAGATTAACTATGTCGACATTTAAGCTTGTCATATTTAAATCAATATCAATTATTTTGTTATATGTTAGTAAACAAATTCAAATCTTAGTATACATTGTCGTTAAAAATATCCACATAGTAGACATGAAAAGTAAGTGAAATAATTTATAATTTTGTTGTTTAGGACAAAATTTTATAATCTTTATATTTACTAATTTATATGTTATTTTATTCATCTTTGCTGTTCATCTATGTTTTGAAGTACATCATAGTCTATGTTAGTTTAATATTTAGTATTTTTTTTTAGTTTAAACATGATAATGAACATATGTAACATAATGTGTACGTGTGCTGCTAAAATTTTATGCTTTTTATTACGTATTTTTGTTAAAATTTCACACTTAAATAAATAGCTATAGTTTTAATAACATATTGACATTTTAAGGTGCTAAAAGTTAACATGCAACCTAAAATTAATAACTGGATACAACAACTTCAAGCACAAATACACAAGTGCTTTTTTGCAAAGGGGAAGATTTCGGACAATAACTAAAGACTTGATGTTCTATGGACTAGGGGGAGATTGTTGGAACCTAGTAGTACATAGAAATCAAATTTTAGGCTTACATGTACAAGTTTAGAGTTTTCGGTTGAAATGTATTTCGGTCGAAAACATTTTTGGTTGAAAGCGTTTTCGATCAGAAGATTTCGGTCGAAATCTTTATCCTATATATAGTTTTTTTTGTTTTGAACTTGAAGAGAGAGAGATTATTCCATTGTATGTTTTGCAATTAGATTGGATATCTCATAAATCTTGTTTTATCTCTAGTTTTAGTCATTGTAATTACAAGTTTTATCAATGGAATCATGGTGTTTGGTGTTACATCTCGTTTATGTGGGCGTTTTCATTCTTGTTCGTTCTTGATTCGATTTTCTCGGGTATTGTTGATCTTGGATTGATTCCACCTTTCCAGGAATGTTACAGAGTGTTAGATACTTGATTATCACCGGATAAGAGGGATTCACAAGATCTTTCCATGTTAAATCAATCATTAGTGAATCTAGTTTTGGCACGCAACATTCTGAATCCAACATGTCTTCAGGTAAAGAATAACTCATATTAACATTGTCGTATGTTACGATCCTGATTTGTTTTCATCTTTTATAGGAATCCCGAAGTCGAGCTCTTAATTTACACAATCCGATCTTAATAGTCTTATGTATGGGGCCACTATCATCAAGAAAGAGGATCCTACGCCTCCAAACACCAAATCGCGAATTCCACTGCTCCGCTCCAAAGCCCCAGGGAGCAAGAAAAGAAAGACGGCGAACGTGGTGAATCTTGAGATTTTCGAAGGCATGGATTCCATTGAGACTATCAGGAAACTGTAATCTTTGCTAAATCTAGTAAGTGGTTTCTGGTATCCCCATTTTGATATCAGGATCCCAAAATTCTTTATGCATTTGATTCTCACAGGGCTCGAGAAGCTTATCATCAACTTGGGAGTTGCGGAGAAGAATGCTGAGGATGCCTAAGAAAAGGTTGAGGATATGAAGAAGATCTTCGTCATTAAGTCAAACTTCATGGAGAAGGAGATCCAAGATCTGAAGGAGAAGCTACAAGAGACCACAGCCCAATATGAGCAGAAAGTGCAAGATACTGTGGATGGTGCCAAAAGATCCGCTTCCATGTCCATCCTCTAATCTAGGATCTAGGTGGAAGAGTAGGCTACTATGGAGGGTTTCGACCTTGAAACTTGGGATCTTCAAGGATGGCTCACTTATATGGTTAATCGTGGTGGTGACGCGATGGAAAGAAGGAAGGCTGCTGAGGAAATTGGAGCTGGGGATGGCAAGAAGCAAGTTGACCAGGGAAATGATGGCAATGATGCCTAGGCCCGAGCCCTGGACTTTATGGTTTTTTAATTTGATTGATCATGGTGGTTGCTGTCTTAAAACAATTTACTTTTTTTTCTTAGGGATCCCGGTTTACGGGACTTGATGTTTGAACAATATAACCTACATATGCTGATGGTTTGGATGGTGAAATGAATGGTGAACAACTTATGACTATATGCCATATTGTTTGATATATTTTGACAAGTTTTGAAATTAAGGATCCCTAGGCGATTAAGCCTTGTGATACTTTTGGAAAACAGGTTTAGGAATCCTTTCAGGATACCGGATCCTTAATGGATATTTGTAAATAACATCATAGGGTTTAAACTTCGATTCAGGAAAACATACTTTGTTACTGATAAACTGCTCGGAAGAACACCAGTTACAAACATATCATGACTTAGTCATCGAACTTTCGGATCTTCCCAAAATAAACAATTTTAAGTAAATACCTTTGTTAAGAATCAGGCTGGGTAGATATACATACCAGACAGTGATAGAGAGTCCAAATAGACTCAAAGTATGATAACCTATAGTTGTCCCCTGTGTATAGCTGTCAAACAAATTGTTTACTTAGTAATCATACGTCAGGATCCTCAGAGATATCCCCAATCCGCATGAGTGTCAGGATCTTGGGTCAGCATATTAATGCTAAATACTTGGGACTAGCCAAAAACTTAGGTTAACACGTAAGTGTTAAATACTTGGGACAAGCCAAAAACATAGGTTAACACATAAGTGTTAAATACTTGGGACAAGCCAATTCTTGAGTTAGCATGTGAATGCTAAAAACTTGGGAGAAGCCAAAAACTTAGGTTAACATGTAAGTGGTAAATTCTTGGGTCATGCCTGGTGAATAACACGTCGGTGTTATGCCATTAAATAAAAGATGGGTGTTAGCCTGGCCAACACCCCTCCGACGCTCAAGTCTGTACATTGATAAAACAAAAGATAATAATAAAAATAAATAGGGATAGAAGACATACTAGTCTTAGTTAGAATTTAAATTCTAAC
This sequence comes from Smallanthus sonchifolius, assembly GCA_023525975.1. Taxonomy (NCBI): domain Eukaryota; kingdom Viridiplantae; phylum Streptophyta; class Magnoliopsida; order Asterales; family Asteraceae; genus Smallanthus; species Smallanthus sonchifolius. The sequence continues at coordinate 56,952,763 of CM042021.1, forward strand.
TTACATGAAATATGCTTTGAGGTGGATAGCATTCCAGGATCTTGGTGGGATCTCTCCTTCCATTGTATCTAACTAGTAGGCTGCCTTGCCTACTTCTGAGTCTATCAAATATGGACCTTCCCACTTCGGTGCAAGCTTTCCTTCGTTAGGATTAATAGTATTCTGAAATGTTTTTCTCAACACCAGGTCACTGTTTTGGGTAAAAAATATAACAACTAATTTTGTAACCAAACTTAGGTTGTGAGGTAGTGTGCTTGATAAAAATGCAATGTTAAGATCGTAAAATTAAAGCTTAACACGACGATGTACGAGAAAAGCTCTTAATCATTAAGGATTGCCGACATATAAATCGAAAGAAATGAGTACAATGAGAACAGTAATCGATAGAAAGCTAAGTGTTACAGAGCTGTTTGCGAGTATTGAATAATGCTAAGTGAGTTGCGTGTCCTATTCGATCAAACTGTTGATTAAATACAAAAAATAAACTAACTAACTATCCGAAAATCTTGGATCTCAGCTAGTCTTCTAATATGACCGTTAATGGCATCTCCACGTATGTTCTACATGTTTTCTTTAATCTCTTGACCGAGTATTTAGGAGTGAATGATTAAACACATTTTACCTGCAAATAATAATCGAGATAGAGAACAAATAATTGTTAGTAATTGTTAGGATACCGAAGTTACCAGGATCACGATCTCGGACTATATCATACTCAGGATCCTGCATATAAAAATTAACCCCTAACAATTGTCCCCAAAAATATTTACATCTGTTATCCATAAACGGCTATAATATTTTTCAAAATTCAAAATTTAATCCACGATAGGATTTGATGCGACGTGGTACGGTAAAAGAGTTGTTAAAACGACTCCGTTTGAGGAGGTTAGAGATTGCACCCTATAATTACTCTATCTCTTTTTTCTTTTTCTACCATCTTGTTCCTTTTTTCTCTGGAATTTCATGAAAATTTTCTCCCCAATCTTCAAATCTTTCGATTTTAGTTTTCAAAAAATGGGTAAGAAGATGACTCGTTCAGCTTCCTCCCTGGTCCATGATTCTGATAATGATCTTGTTAGCCAAAATCTACTTGGTCATTCTGAATCTGAGAAGTACATCTTTTTTTATCATGACATTGAGCTTTTAAAATCCGGAGGTGCTCTTCCAAGAAATACTATTTTAGAGCCTTTGATCCTAAAGTGAGGTTCGATTTTACTTCTGAAGTCTGGGTTTGCTTCCCTACCTTTCCATTCACTTTAGGATTTTCGTATCATTTTCCTCCATTAACCACGGAGTTCTTCGAAAAAACCAGCCTAAGTTATGCTCAAACAATGACGATGATTTGGAGGACTCTGCATGTTCTTAAAATTCTGATTCGACACCATGCCCTTGATTTCAATGCTTCTGAACTAACCTATGTGTACAACCACACGAGCCATAGTTATTCTGGTTCCTGTTTCAAATAAAAATCGGGCAAAATCATCTGGTCTTGAAAACAACTCAGAATGATTCTAACTGGAAGAATCAATTTTTCTTTGTCATGAGGGATTCCATCCCTGGTGGGAATAAGTTGTCTTTAAAGTGGATTAGAAAGGGTAGGATTCTGCTTGTAGGATTCTTAAGATTCTGAAATCCCAAATGTTAACCCTAGATTTTATTTTTATTTGCAACGCTTAAATTCTCGGAGTTGGCCCCTCCCAGATCTGATACTGCAAGGAGAGTTGCTTTCTTCTTCAGTCTTGATCCCATTGAGAGAACCTTTCGATTCAAGATTCCCTCCGTAGAAGAAACTTCAGAAATCCATCCTTCCACCTCTGAGATGTCTGGTAAGATATGAAAAATCATATTAACCTGTTAGTGAAATACAAGCATGAGATTCTAACCCGTTATCCTGAAATAAGTGTCCGCATGTCTAGCTCTGGATTCGCTCTTGACGATATTGACATCATGGTTTCCAAGGGCAAAGCTGTCAAAAAAGAGATGAGTAATGCTCCTACTCCCCGCTCCAAACCTTCTACCGGTAAGAAAAGGAAGCTCTGTGATACCACTGATGCAACCATCTTAGAAAGCCTAAGTTACGCTGATGCTCACAAAAAGCTTCATGCCCTTGGTCATCTGGTAAGATAATTTCAATATCCTGGATCATGAATCTGCATTAGAGAAATATTAACATATTTTCTTATAACAGGCCCTGGAACAAATGATTAAAATCAATGATTCAATTGCAAAGGAAGCTGAGGAGGCCAAACACATGGTGAGCGATTTGCAGAAGATAGTTGTAGCCAAAAATAAGACGTTAGCAGATTAGGCCAAGGAGCTTAGTCGGGTGAAGGCGGAGCTGGAGGATGCCTATGCCAAACATGCCCAAGATCTTGAAGAGTCCTATGATCAAAATCAGCTGCAATCTCCATATTCCAAGCCCGGATAAAGATGGCTAAGGAGGCTGAGGACAAGGATTTTGATCGGGTAGCCTAGGATATCCAAGGTTGGAAGAAGATCGTGGTGGAACTTGGAGGTGAGCTAGAGTAGGATACTAAGGTGAGCAACCAGGTGGTTGAGGCCCATGGCTCTGTGAAGGTGGCAGACATGGTGATGGAACATGACAATGATGGCGACAATGACAAGACCTGAGTCCTGTGTTTTTATGATCTTGGTGAATGAACTCCTTTCTTTTCATATTGTGGTTGTTGAACAATTTTATTTCCTTTGCTTTGGAGATCTCTGTAAGGGATAGACAATTTGACTGACAATTTATGAATCGGGTGGATGGTTCCATTTTTCGGATGAAGCCCGAGTCACTTATTTTCCCGCACTTTAAATATCATTAAATAGTTTTTGACTATGTGCCATGATTGTCATGTCTTTGGTATTTTTTTAGAAGATTAGGATCCTTAGGCAATTAAGCCTTGTGATACTTAGAGAAAATAAGTTTAGGTAAATTTTTAGGATACCGGATCCTTAATAATTATTTATAGATTGCATTTTAGGCATTTATCAAACTTTGACTTTAGAAAAATGTAGTTTGTTTCCGATATATATTTTGGGAGAATACTAGTTACAAACACATCATGACTTAGTCATCCGAATTTTGAATCTACATTTAATTGAAAATTAATAAGTAATCTTGATTGAGAATCAGTTTGGGTAGATATACATACCAGATAATGATAAGGAGTCCAAACAGACTCAAAGCATGACAGCTTTCAGCTGTCCCCTGTGTATAGCCGTCAAACACATCGTATACTTAGTAATTGTACCTCAGGATCTTCATAAATGTCTCCACTCCATTTAAGTATCCGGATCTTGAATCAGCATATTAATGCTAAATACTTGGGTTAACATGTAAGTGTTAAATACTTGGGACAAGCCAAACTTGGGACAAGCCAAAAACTTAGGTTAACACATAAGTGTTAAATACTTGGGACAAGCCAAACTTGGGACAACCCAAAAACTTAGGTTAACACATAAGTGTTAAATACTTGGGACAAGCCAAACTTGAGTTAGCATGAAAATGCTAAAAACCTTAGTAAGTAACACGTCTGTTACATTCGTAGGATCCAAGATATATCCAACATTGGCGAAATTATCAGCCACTGTTACATGGACTGGTCACACCACCTTGAACTATACTTGGATATCGTGCGCCCAGGCGAAGTGTTTAAACTCAATTCGTAGAAAGGTGAAAACCTTTAAACCTTAGAAGGTATTCAAAATACCTTAAACTTAGAGAGATGGCCAGTCTCTGTCTTCTGTCAGGATCCTTTCTGAAAACATGAAACCTTAGTGAAGGTGGGTTTTAGCTTGGCTAACACCCCTCCGACGCTCAAGTCAGTACCTTGATAAAGAGTAATAAAGATAAAAATAATCAGGGATAGAAGACATACCAGACAGTTACAATTCTAACTTACATAAAATATGCTTTGAGATGGATAGCATTCCAGGATTTTGGTAGGATATCTCCCTCCATAGTGGCTAGCCAATAGGCACCCTTGGCTGCTTCTGAATCTATTAAGTATGGGCCTTCCCACTTAGGTGCGAGCTTTCCTTCATTGGGATTGATGGTTTTTTGAAACGCTTTTCTCAATACTAGGTCACATACTTGGAACCTTCTGATCCTTACATTCTTGTTGTATGACTTTGCTATATTCTGTTGATAAGCTACAATACGAACTTTGGTAAGATCCCTGAGCTCATCCACAATGTCAAGATCATGAGTAAGAGCTTTGTCGTTGGTTTCTGGAATTTGGTGAGTGGTTCTGGCAGTGGGGATAACCATCTCTGTAGGGATCATAGCTTCAGTACCAAATACCAATGAGAACGGAGTTTGGCCTGTTGCAGTTTTTTATGGTTGTCCGATGTGCCCAAAGTACAAACGGTAGCTCTTCTGTCCATCTTCCTTTCTTAGTACCCAATCTCTTCTTAAGGTAGTTTATGATGATTTTGTTGCCGGATTATGCATGTCCATTGGCTTGAAAATGTACAGGGGTGGAAGTTATCAATTTTGTCCCCCAACTGGCACAGAAGTTTGTTGTTCTTTTTCCGATAAACTAGGATCCATTGTCCCACACTATTTCTGACGGGATCCTAAATCTTGTCAGTATGTTGCGCTTTATGAAGGAGATCACTTCTTTTTCTCTGAATTGGACAAATGCTTCAGCCATTTGGAGAAATAACCTGCCATTGCCAGTATGAATACCTTTCCTCCTGGTGCTCTGTGTAATTTGCCAACTATATCCATTCCACATTTCATGAATGGCCATGGGGAGATGACCGGATACAAGTGTTCCACTAGTTGACGGAGTATGTTGTTGTGTCTTTGGCAAGCATCAAATTTTTGGGTATAAGTCACAGCGTCTTTCCTCATAGTAGGCCAGTAGTATCCTGTTCTCAGTATCCTTGAGAATAATGCTCTGCCCCCAGTGTGATTACCGCAGTCTCCCTCGTGTATGTCTTTCAAGACTTGTTGTGCTTCAGGATCCTCTAAGCATCTCAAGTACGGACCTGCAATGGATTTTCTATACAAAAGATTGTGCAAAATTATAAAACGAGATACCTTCATGCGAAAAGCCCTGTAATTCTTTTCGTCACTTGGGATCTCACCATCCTGCAAATATTTTTTAATAGGTAGGATCCAGGATCCTTGACTGGTTGATCCTGAGTCTCTTCTTCTGTATGGGACGCTTCATCTATTTTCTCAATTGATGGGCTCAAAGTATGTATGATTGGTATTTTAATACCTTCTGGTCTTTTAATAGCCGAAGCAAGATTTTTTAAGGCATCAACCTCAACATTGTCTTCTCTAGGTACCTATGTAATACTAAAAATTTCAAATTCTATGGATAACTTTTTAACTATTATGAGATATTTAGCTAATTTCTCACCTTTTACTGCATATAAACCATTAAAGTGGTTAGCGAGTAGTAATGAATCCACATATATCTCGAGATACCTAATTTTCATATCCTTGGCTAGTTGTAATCCTACTATCAGCGCTTCGTATTTTGCTTCATTATTCGTTGCATGGAATTCACAACTTATGGATTGGGGTATTATGTCCCCTTGTGGTAATTTTAGTATGATGCCTAGACCTGTTTCTCTTATATTCGATGCACCGTCAGTGAATAGTATCCACTTATCCTTGGATTCTTCCAATTTTTGGACTTCAATGTCTGCCTCGTGTGGAATGTCACTACTGAAATCAACCACAAAGTCCGCAAGTGCCTGAGAGTTTATTGATGTTCTAAGCTCAAACACTAGATCGTATGCACTAAGTTTAACGGACCATTTAGCCATTCTTCCTGACATCTCTTGGCTTCTCAAGACACACTTAATAGGATAATTAGTTTTAACATGAATAGCATAAGTTTCAAAGTAATGACTAAGCTTATTAGATGCCATTATTAAAGTTAATTTAGTTTTTCTAAATGAGAATACCTGGTTTTGGCTACTAACAAGCTTTTACTTACATAGTATATGGGATGCTACTGTCCTTCATGATCCTTGACTAAGACATCACTTACAGCGTTTCCGGATACTTCCAAGTACATGGATAACGGCTCACCATCCTCTGGCTTCATTAGTAGAGGTGCTGATGATAAGTATTCTTTCAATGCTTGAAGCACTTGTTCGTGCTTCTCTCCCCATTCAAATCACAAGTTCTTCTTTAGGATGTCATAAAATTCCTTGCTTCTCTTTGAGGATCTTCAAATAAATCGGGTGAGTGCTGCTACTCTACCGGTTAGTCTTTGGACATCCTTGGTATTTGCTGGGGATTTCAGATCGATGATTGCTTTGATTTGTTCTGGACTGGCCTCTATCCCCCTCTTGTTTACCTTGTATCGCATGAACTTTTCGGTCCATACTCCAAAGTAGCATTTTGAAGGATTCAGCTTCATGTTGTACTAGTCAAGGATATCGAATGCGTCTTTGAGATCCCTAAGATGATCCTCGGCTTTCTTTGATTTCACCACCATATTATCTATATAGACCTCCATGGTGTCCCCTAGATTCTCTTTGAACATCATGATTGTAGGTCCTGAGCAGACCTGAAAGAACAGATCTTCGGAGAAAATATTCAACCGGTCTGAATCAAGAGGCGGAATCCCTTGATCCGGTATCACTCTCGAATCAGAAAAAGGGTAGAGACGGGTGCGGGATTTACATACACGAACATAATATATATAAAAGTGAAAAAGAACAGATAATTGAAAGCATAAAACGTATGATTCTTTCATTGATATAAAAATGATAAAGCTCCTCACACACTCACAATTAGTCTAACACCAGGGTGAGCTCCCCCTAGGGTGGTGATTCCCTCTACAGACACACACTCCTCCTGTGAGATAATCTACTATTTATAGGAGGCCAAGCACATATGCCTTGTTTTCCAAGCCACCGCCAAATGGGCCTGAAAAACAGGTATCGAAACTAGGTAGTTTCGATTGAAAAATTGTTCAACCAAAACTAGTAGTTTCAATACTGTAGTTTCTATTGACAACATCAGTCTCAATTTTATACCCAACATTTTCCAGTCTCTGATACGTGGCACCTGCATTTTTAAGACCAAATGGCATAGCTATGTAACAGTAAATACCTGTCGGAGTCATGAAGGTCGTGTCTTCCTAATCAGATGGTTCCATTTGGATCTGCTGAAATCCTAAGGAGGAATCCATAAAAGTCAGGATTTTGTGGCCTGTGGTAGCATCCACCATCGAGTCTATGTGTTGTAAAGGGAAGGTATCTTTAGGACACACCTTGTTGAGGTTTGTATAGTCTACACAGACTCTCTACTTCCCCTTTTTCTTTAGTACAGCTACTACATTTACCAGCCACCTTGGGAATTTCACTTCTCTAATCATTCTGGACTTGAGGAGTCTTTCCACCTCTACTTGGATGATCACGTTTCTTTCAGGAGAAAATTTCCTTTGTTTTTTATGTATTGGCCTGAAACTTTGTCAATTCCAAGTTTATGACTTATGATGTTTTGGATATACCTGTCATATCTTCGTGCTTCCAGGCGAAGGTTGCTTTTCTGCCCTTCAAGAAGTCCAAGATATCTCTATCAATATTCTCAGGGATGTTGCTCCCTACAAGGAGTTTAACATTTGGGTCTTCAGCATCCAGTGATACCTCTTTAACATCCTGCTCTTTAGCTTCTAGAATATCCCTGGCCTACTTCATTAATTGTTATGCCTACCTCGTCTTTGTAGAAGCAGTCTTTAGCTTCCTGTTGATCGCTGTTGATCTTTACTACCCCCCAAGGGGTCGGCATTTTGACACATTGGTGATACGTCGAGGATACTACTTTCATGTCATGTTTCCAGGGTCTCCCTAGAATAATGTTATAGCAAGATAACGAATCAATGACAAAAAAATTTTATATAGAGTTTACCCCCTCGATATAGATTGGTAGTTTTATGTCTCCAACTTTGCTCTTAACCTCTCCACTGAATCCTACCAACACTGAGGATTTTGAGATGATTTTGGAATCAGGGATCCCCATCCTCTTTAGGACTTCAAGTTGTATGATGTTGACCGAACTTCCTTCGTCAATTAGGATCCTGCAAATAAAGTGGTTGGCTATGTATATGTAGGTCCCTCGGGTGTGGCGGATCGTCACATGCAAGTGGGTCTACTAGTTGGACCGGGTGCGGAATGCCCGTGACTAGGCGGAGAGTCTAGCTAAACAAAGTAAACCGACAAGAGAAAACACTTTAAACGTTCTTTGTATTATAAACACTTGAAGGTTACAGAGAAAAGCACTGAGATTACAATCTGCGTATTTGCTATAATGTCTGCGTACTTAACTTCTGTCAACCTATCCTACTTATACCTGACCTGATGCCTGCACACTTAGCAAGTGCGCAGGGCAAAATGCTCTTGCGTACTTAACAAGTACGCAAAGGTATTCTTGCGTACTTGCTAAGTACGCAGGAGCTTTCTCCTGCGCACATATAAGTGCGCAAAACACTTAGAAAGAAATGCAACATTCAATATGTAAAAGTAAATACAACTCGATAAACTAATACATAAAGACTCTTACATACAAAGACATTTACAGACATGAAAATACAAACTAAGACTCTATCCAGAGTGTTGTCACAGGAAAGTGCTTCAACAAACTCCCCCTTGACAACAGCTTGGGATCTTCATCGTCTTCAGTCTTCAATCTTCAGTCTTCACAACTTCAGTCTTCAGCTTCCATCTTCTTCTTGTAATCAAGGCAGAACTTAATCACCTTGTCGTATTTAGAAGCAAGGAGCTTTGTCCACTCATCCATGTAGACGCAGTAGCGTTCTGCTAGTACCTCCAGATCTTTCACAGAAAAGTTGATGAAGCAGACTTCATCAAAAATTCTGATCAGTTCCTTTGGCACCATGTTCCCGCTCTCTGAACGTCCTTTACCCATGATCACAGCCTCGCCCGTTTTTGGATCTACGTACCAGTACCACATGTCACCAAGAATATCCTGAGATAACTTGCTCAGGGGAATCTTAGTTTCAAATCGCACTGGCTTGTATACCAATTTCTTTAAGTGCTTCTTAGTCACAGGATGTACAACGTGCTTATCCTTGACTCTCTTGGGCACTTGAGGCTTGAACATCTCGAACTTCCCTGATCTTGCCTCTCGCTACAGAACCACCCACAAACCCATCGCCACTGCGTGATTGGAGTGACCCAGCAGCTCTCGGTTTGCTAGGTTCACAAGGTCGTATTTGGGCAAGGAGCTGAATGCTTCACTGGTGGGTTTCAAGTATTGAACCCCCCTGATCTTTTGATAGCGAACAGCTGCTTGTCCTCCTCAAACCTAACAGCCAAGATCATCCATGTTGCTCCATGTTTGTCTATTATAGACGTCTTTTGCCACACAGGAGCTGGACCCTTTGATGAAGTAGAGGGCATGTCTGTTTCTTTTGGTTCCTCTGGGTCCACAGGTTCAGGGTCAACTGGGGAGGCTTCAGTCGAGGCTTCTACATTACTAGCCTGCTCGACTGAACCTGTGTTGAGCGGAGTGTCGAAGGATAGAAATTCAAATATCTCTCCATCTTCTAGCTCGTACTCTCCTTCCCCGTCACCCTTGGGAATTTCGATCACAACATCTTCTTCATCATCATCCCAATCATCACCAGAGTCGATCTCTCCTTCTTCTAGGTTGAAGAGAGCATCGATCTGTGCTTCTTTTGATTAGTCAAACTCTAGATATAGGATCTCATCATCAGATAAGTCCTTAAGTACTTTAGCCACTGACTTTCCTTTATCACCACCACCACCAGAGGTATCACCACCCTCTTGATGAGTCGACTCCCCCTAAGCCATTGGAACAGCAGAGATGGGCACGATTGCTAAAGCTTGGTGCTCACCTCCACTTGGACCGGCTTCAGGATCCTTGTCTTTATCGTCATCCTTAGTCAAGTCGACTGGATGACAAGGCTCAGCACCAGTGGATTTCGTTTCCTTCTCTTTCTCTTTCTCCTTCTCCCCTTGAGCATCAAGCTTCTTGGTCAGTTCTGCAACTAATTTGACCATCGCTTCATGCTCTTTTCTTTGTAAATCCAGCCTTAGCTCAAGTGACGTTCTGTGGCCTAGAATCATTTCATTTGTCTTCATTAACAGCTCATTCTATGCCATTATGTTCTTCAGTTGCTCATTAGTCCCCGTTATCTGGCTATGTAGAATCCTAACTTCATCGGCCAGTGAATTAAACTGTGCTTGTTGAGCATCAGATTCCTCCTTTGACTTCTGAATAGTCTTCAGCAGTCCAGCAACTTGGGTTTCTAGCACATCGATCCTTGCCTCATTCGGATCAGGATGCCTAGACAATGATGCTTCGGCATTATGGATAGGGGAGGAGAAGATGGTACCAAAGTCAAAACCTTGTGAGAAATCTTCATAAGTGAAGGGTTGACTTCGAGGATCAATGGTGGGTGTTGGGATTTGGGATGAGATGATGGGAGTGGGTGTTATGGTAGGGGTGATGGTGACAGACTCCGTGACAATTGGAGTAGTCACCGCCACTTGGACTGATGTTGTAGGGAGGGTCATCGTCACAGGAACCTCCTCTGTGACTGTCGTGACTACCATGTCAGCTTGAACTTGTGGTCTTCTCCTCCTATGGTACAATTGCTGTGCTGGTGGGGTAGAGGCTGAATCTGTACTGGCAGCTTGAACTTGTACTTGTTGCTGAACCGGGGCCTCTACCACAATGGGGATAGCAACCTCTTGCCTATCTCCCCTGTTCTTATGAACACTTTCTTTTCGTTGTCTTTGTAGAGCAGCGTCAGAGTCAGATGTTGGCCCATATTCGCTGCTCGAGCTCTGTCGCTTTCTTTTGGAGGACGACTCAGGTAGGGTTACCTGTACCGATCTCCTGGGGTGTGCCTGTGATGGTGCATCATCAGAATCAGAAGAATTTGATTTTGTTGCTTCTGAATCGGATTCCTCAGCACCACCATCATCGCCTTCGTCGTCTCCATCCTCAGACGAACCATCATCACTATCATTCTCCTCATCGTGTTGTTCCTGCTGTTCATCGAAATGTTCACTCAGTTCAGGTTCCGAGTCGTGGCTGTACCATCTCCAGTATTCAGGTGCCACATATGCTTCATTTAGAAGGTGGCCAAAGAGTTCTGTGTGCATAGGGGTAGGTTCTACACTGCCTGGCTTCAGGAATTGAGCAAATACTTTTTTGTCCACCCGCTTGACTTGTAGTCTCTCCCCTATAGCAGGAAGGTTTGGCAACGCGTCATCAATCAAGAGTTGCACAAACCTAGGGTACAATAAGAATCTAAACTTATCCGCTGTGTTGATCTGGTCATTGATTGCTTTGAAGATGTAGCGCGAGAAGTTGTAGCCCCTATTAAGAGACAAGCCCACCATGGCTGCTGCAAGGTCATGACCCATGGCATCTTTACCAGCTTTCCTTGACGAGATGCACACGATCATGACGTGGGCGAAATACCGCCATTGGTCTAATACCCACATCTTTTTGTATGAAGCATAGTCCCTCGCTCCGACGTATCCCATTCTTTGTCTCCAAAAGCCATCCATAAAGTAGTCTGGATAGGCTGTCGGGTCGGTCGTGAGGTCTCTAAACTGCAGGACCCTTCTTATAGTATCTTCATAGAAAGCAATAGCCTGACCTGCAACGGTAGCCCTAATGACATTGGGGGATACCATGCAGTCGTGCTCCGCCGTCTCCCAGAATTGTTCCAAGTAAGGCCTTGACACGGTCGGGTCATCTGAGATAGCATAGCTGACTCTTGAGCGGTTCAAGAAGTCAACTATCTCCCTATATTACAATGCTGCACCTTTCCATTCGGCTTGAGTGTTCGCTAACAGGTTGAATTCGTTAGTAAACGCCCGAGCCATAATCTGCAAAAGCACACAGAAAGCACAATCAGAACAACACGTATCATTGGAAATGAACAAACATGACACGGTATAGTAGTTACTCTTTGAACATAAATTTCAGACTTATTAAATTTCCTAAGTGTTGGTGCTGCGCACTTAGCAAGTGCGCAGCTTTTTCTTCTTGCGTACTTAACAAGTACGCAAGAACTACCTCTTGCGTACTTACTAAGTGCACAAGAACAGCACTTAAGAAAAATTCCAGAAGGTTTAGAATTTGATTGATCGTCCAAAAAGCGGGTCGAATAGGTCACCACTAGGTCGGAATCAATGATTCTAACCTATGGGACCACTATCAACACCACAATCTACCTAACCATGACCAAATTTTGACCTAAAACGGCCCTCGACCCACTCCGATTAAACTTCAACCGACGGAGCAAATCAAGGACCAAACCGGATGATTAAGAGTCGATTAAGTTTTCTAATCCGGATTATTGATAAGAAATTACCCCAACAATCCCCAATTTTACCCAAAAATTCAAGAATAATCCTAAATTTTTTAAGTCTACAATCGGTCCAAAAGTCACGAAATTACGGATGGATTTAGCCTAGAATCTCACCAAATCGATGAAATGAGATGATGAAACAATAGACGGGACGAAAAGATGGTTTAGGAACACTTTGATTTTGAGTGAAATTTACAGAGGGAAAAATTCGGTTTGAATGCGATGAAACTGAGAAAAATTTCTAAGTGTCCCTTATATACCCAGCCACAATCAGTCGTGCGTACTTGTTAAGTGCGCACGAGTTAACTCTTGCGTACTTACAAGTACGCAAGCTTTAACTCTTGCACATTTATAAGTGCGCACGTTTTACTCTTGCGCATTTACAAGTGCGCAAGCTTTACTTCATGCGAACTTGACAAGTACGCACAACGATTAAGTACGCAAAATTTCAACTCAGAATTTATGAAGTTTTTCAAATCAACTAACGAATAAGATAAAAATATTCAATCACGAGGTTTCAAATACAATTCAGGAAGGTTAAACACAAATATTTTTGGCTTTTCTGAATAAAGTTGAACTATGCATAAACTTAAACTATTTTTGATCTTTTCTCATAGAAATATACAAGTATTCACACAAACTATTTTTGATCAAAGACACGAGCAGAGGATCATATCAGCTATCTTTTAGCAAAAACGATACAAAATAAACATCAAAGAATATGGGATCATGTCATGGATTACTCTTTATTCGTACATAATAAGCACATAAACAAGTAATTCAAGTTGACAATATTATAAGATTTGAAACTATAAGCATCTTTGTATCACATTCTTGTGTATTAAGGTATTTTTATAAGATATACAACGTGTACCCCACTGATATGCTATACTAATGTAAACTGCATTATCTCAAGGCATCTAAGATTTTCCCAATGATTTTCTAAATTTTCAGAATGAAGTTACATCTATTAGCACAGGAAAAATCAAGCAGAATCCATAAGGATTATCAGGAATCATAAGATTTAGAATCGAGTGATTCATTTGTCTTGGTTTCATTTGATTTTCTTCATTGAATATCGGTATGATGATTCAGGATAATATATATGGTGTTTGAGTTTTAGGGTAAGGGGATCCAACTTTTATCTGGATTTGATTTCAATGGATCAGGAGTGATTCAAGGGTGAATACATGCTCAACGGTTAATGTAGAGACATGTCTTGATTCAATCTCTCATTGCATACTTGTGAGTATGGGCAGTGAGATGAACCGCATTAATTGTGCTAACGCCATAACCCGAAACTGACCTCAAAAGAAAATTATTGCCAAAATCTAACATCCTATATCTGATAATGATCTTTTCTATTCTTTTACGCACACACACTTGCAAACATGGGTTCAAATCACAGTTGTAATTTAGATTTAGTTTCCACACTACTAGTGATTCAAAGACGCATACAGCCTACTGACAATTTAAATTACTCGTAAATAAGCAAATTAAAAACATAATAAGTTAAACAGTTAAGTAAACATGACGCAATCATTTCCCATATGAGTAGTCTATGACGTTTAGATCATTTCTGATGTACTATCATTTCCTCTTTTCTCAAGTTAACTTTGAAATTTTCTCCATTTTCTATTTTTGTTTTTATTTTTGTAAAATATTTTGAAACTTAAAAGAACTATACAGAAAATTTAAAAGAAACAAAGTTTAACTTCCATGAATTGAATTGAATTAAGAAAAATTACTTTTCACTCAGGATTGAACATTCCTATCAAGTTGACAAGATGCTCAAAACGGGATCGATCAAATGCCTTTGTGAAAAGGTCAGCAAGATTGTCATCCGTGTGAACTTTTACAAGTTCAATTAAATGCTTTTCAGCACAATCACGGATGAAATGATGGCGAATCTCTATATGTTTAGTTTTGGAATGTTTCATCGGGTTATTTGTGATGGACATTGTGGCATTGTTGTCAATGAATAGAGGAGTTCCAGTGAAGTTTAAGCCGTAGTCTCTCAACTGCTGCTGAATCCACAGTATCTGAGAACAACCGCTCGCTGCAGCAATGTATTCTGGTTCACAAGTTGAGACAGAAACCGTTGACTGCTTCTTACACTGCCAGGAGACCAGTCTGTCTCCTAAGAATTGACATCCACCAGAAGTTGACTTTCTGTCAAGGTTACAACCCCCATAATCTGAATCAGTGTAGGCTTTGAAGTCGAATGACTGCTTCTTAGAGTACCAAAGACCTAATCGGGGTTTCCCTTTCAGGTATCTGAAAATTCTCTTCACGGCTATCATATGTGACTCCTTCGGTTGAGACTGAAACCTTGAGCACAAGCATACAACAAACATTATATCGGGTCTTGAAGCTGTGAGATACATAAGTGATCTGATCATCCCATGGTACAATCTGCAATCCACATCCTTTCCATCTCTGTCAGGATGCAGACCATGATTGACTGGGATAGGTGTGCCATAAGTACTGCTATCATTCATTTTGTATTTTGACAAGATGTCCTGCACATACTTAGTTTGATGTAGATAAATGCCATCCTCTCTTTGACTGACTTGCAGACCCAGGAAGAACGACAATTCACCCATATTACTCATTTCAAATTTAGACTTCATCACCTGCTCGAATTCCCTACACATCCCTTCATTGGTAGATCCAAAGATAATGTCGTCGACGTATACTTGTACAAGAATAATGTCACCTCCTACTTTCCTAATGAAGAAGGTCGAGTCAATCTGTCCACGGTCGAAACCATTAGACAACAAATGCTTAGATAATGTCTCATACCATGCCCGCGGTGCTTGATGAAGACCATAAAGTGCTTTGTCGAGCTTATACACTTTATTAATATTATGCGGATCTTTAAAACCGGGAGGTTGAGTGACATAGACCTCATCATGGACTTTACCATAAAGGAAAGCACTCTTCACATCAAGTTGATAGACCTTGAAGCTGACATATGTGGCATAAGCCAAGAACAGTCGAATGGCCTCAATTCTAGCAACTGGGGCATATACTTCTGTGTAATCCAAGCCCTCTTGCTGATAAAAACCCTGAACAACCAATCTTGCTTTGTTCTTCACAACAACATGATGATCATCCGTCTTGCATTTGAACACCCATCTAGTTCCAATTGGTTGAAAGCCCTTTGGCAAGTCAACCAAATCCCACACGTGAAACTTTTGGAATTGAGACAGTTCATCTTGCATCGCCTCAATCCAACAGTTGTCAGTGAGAGCCTCCTTCACATTCTTCGGCTCTAACTGGGACACGAATGCAGCATGCAGACATGTTTCCATGACACCAGTGTCAAATATCTCTGAGTAAAGACTGGTGTTCTCAGTGATGGTTCGATGATGAGTCTGAACACCGACATAAGGATCACCAATAATGTGGTCGATTGGATGATTCCTATGCACTCTCGTCTCCAGTACAATCGGTTCCTGATTTCTGGATCTAAATTCGTGCTTAACTCCCCCATTTCCTGTGTTCCAGAGGAAGAAGATTCAATGTTAATTGGATCAGCTGGAGCTTCATTTCCTACAGTTGTGTTAGGATTGGCTTGAGCGTCATCTCCAACAACAAGAACATCTTCACTGTCATCACTGTCATGAGTTCCAGATGCAGATGCAGCATTGGAATCCAGAGTTATAATTGGTACAGTAGCACGAGTAGAGAAGCTGGAGTCATCACCGCCACCCAATAATTCATAAACATTTGCGGCGTCAACTGCAGATAGATCAGAAAGATTGAATGACTTGAATAGCGCATCATAATCAATACCCCAAGCTGGACCTGTTAGTTCGGGTGGAATGCTGTGTTTACTACAATCAACTTCAAACCATTCCTCGACAGTACGAGTTCCTATGTTGTACACTCTCTTGCAAGGCGAGTTGGCAACGTATCCTAAGAAGATGCCTTCCACCACTTTAGCATGAAACTTTGACTGGCGGTCTTTGTACTGTAGAAACAAGGAACAAGGACTACCGAAAGGAACTAGGTAATCAAGATTGGTAAGTCGATTGTTGATCAACTCGTAACAAGTCTTGTTATGCCTCTTCACAACCAGCACTCTGTTTAAGACGTGACAAGCTGTATTAACGGCCTCTGCCCAGAAAGTGACAGGAAGCTTTGCATCCGACAGCATAGTCCTTGCAGTCTTAATCAGTGTTCTGTTCTTCCGTTCAGCAACTCCATTTTGCTGAGGCGTGTACAGCGCGCTGAATTCATGACGGATCCCTTTCTTGAGACAGAAAAGCTCCATCAAATTATTCTTGAACTCAGTTCCGTTATCACTCCTAATTCTTCTAACTTTCAGCTTGCAAAGAGATTCCAAGCTCAGGATCAAATATTGAAGAATATCAGCAGTCTTGTCTTTAGTACCTAAGAAATGCACCCAAGAAAAACGTGAGAAATCATCAATTACTACTAGACAGAACGACTTACCTCCAATACTCCTGATACTTATGGGGCCAAACAGATCCATGTGTAATAGCTCCAAAGGGGTATCAATAGAGTTTTGGGGCTTGGGCTTGTGAGACTTCCGTTGATGTTTACCCTTTTTACAAGGCATACAGTCATCTGCAACGGTAAACCTCAACTTAGGAACCCCGATTACCAAACCGTTTCGGACAAGATGATTCATTTTACGATACGAAATATGTCCGAGGTTCCTATGCCACAAGATGGAGTCGAGCTCTGTCGCTTTAGAATGCAAACAGGTAGGAACTGATGAGGTGGTTGTTGCCACGCTCATATCGATCTGATAGGTATCGTTTGTTCTTGGCGCTCTCATTAGGATCCAATCTTCCGGAACTTCAAAACCGGGTTTGAGAATCAGGCATTCTGACTTGTCAAACATCACCGAGTACTCCTTATCACACATTTGGGAGACACTCAACATGTTATGCTTCAGCTGCTCACAGAAGATGACATTGTCAAAGCTGACACAACCGTTCGAGACCACGCCTTGACACGTGATGCTGCCGCCTTTTTCTCCGGCAAAGGCCACATAGCCGCCTCTGAATGATTTAACATCTTGAAGCAGGGCCATCATGTGCCTGGAACATCCACTATCTACATACCAGTGGTTAGAGATAGTACCCTTCGGACGTCCCTGCACGAGTCACAAAAGAATTAGTTAGATTTGGAGACCCAAGCCATTGTGGTCTTGGGTCGTCCATCCTTTTCAAAATAAACTACTTCCTTTAACTCACAGTCATGATGACTGTTCAAAATTGATGAATCTTTGAAAGAATTAGAATTGGGAGATTGAGAATTTTTGGATTTGGCAGTCTAGGATCTCTTCTGTTTCTTAACCGAAACAGGAGACTTTGATTCAACAACAGCAGGTGAATTTGTGGAAGCTTCACCTGATTGAACTGAAGTCAGCTGTTCCAGCTTTCTCAACTTCTTGTTTCTGCTTCTTCTCTGTGGCTTTGAGAGTCTTGCCACAGGTTTCTCACCAGTGCGTGTACTACTAGATGTAGATACACGAGGTACAGCATGTTGCGTTACCTTTCTTGTAACAGATGGTTTAGCTTCAGACTTTATCTTAGGCTTTACCATCGGTTTGACTGGCGGTTTCACCACATTTTGTTTTGGATTTTTGGGAGCTTTCACTGATGGCGACCTGGGGATAACAGCTGGTTGTGGAACAGCATACCGTTTCCCTTGGTTCTTAGAAGGACAGTTCACAATAATGTGACCAACCAAGCCACAGTGAAAACAGTTCCTCTTGTCTACATAAGTTCTCTTGTAAGGCTCATTAGATCTGGCCTTAGATAACTCAGCATTATGAGAAGGAGGAGTTGGTTTATGAACATTAGTCTGAGCCTTTACAGTTTGGTTTTTGGGGGTATAGTATTTTTCCAAATTTTCTTTATACCCAAGCCCATAGTGAGCTGAAAAAGCCTCTTTCTTTGCTTGGTTAAGACTTTTATAACCCCCATAAAGAATTACTTTTAGATTATCATTTGTTTCAATTGATATCGGGTTCAGTTAAAATGCAATTATCACCATTAGTGATAACGTTTTTCTTTACCTGTTGTTCAGTCAACAACTCCTCAGATACTACTCCTTCACGGTAAGCGTTAACTGACCCGTCTTCAGAAGCAGTAACAAACTCCTCACTAGATGTGGAGTTAGCCTTACATGAGGATTCATCCTTTTTAGGGGAATCATCCTTATCAGAGGACTCATCTAGAATAGTGAGATCAATGTCTATCAAGCTATTGACAAACTTCCCGCTCACTGGTGGAGGAATGGCATTAGTACCCAAACCTAACCCATTCAGTTGTCTCACCACAGACTCGTAGTGTTCCACCACAAAGCGAGAGTTTTTCAACTTCTCATTAGTGCATTTTAACTGCAAGATCTCATTTTGCAGTTTGTTGATTTCATTGTTCCGTTTTTCTAACCCCCTGTATGCAACATCTAAGTGAAGCTGTTGATCACTTATTTTTAAGGAGTATTCAGATTTTTCCTTTTTTAACGTTTTCATAGAATCTTTAAAACGTTTTTCATTTTCTTTATAGTTTAGAGCTGCCAAACTTAGGGGTTCGATTTTGTCTTGGAGCCTAGAATTTTCCAGTTTTAGCCCTTGACATTTAGAACATGAAATAACAGAGAAAGGGTTAGAATCTACCTCAGACGATGAACTTGTTGCTTCTCCAATGGCCACGAGAGCAACATCAGTGGTTGAATCCTCTTCATCAGCTACAGGTGCTTCCATTTCTTCAGCTTCCTTCACCTCCTCTGTAGCAGCAGATGTAGATTCTTCTAGGTCAGCCTTAGAAGCTTCCCTTTTCTCTGCTTCCATCATCTCCAAGATCTCAGCCATGAGACTAACCTGGGTTTGAGCGATGATGGCATCTTCAAGATGAACGCCCCAATCAAAGCTGTCGCCTTGTTGGGCTACCAGTGCATTGGACGTTCCACTTTGGCTTTGATTGTGGAGGTTTGGATTGTTTTGGCCATGGCTATTTCCTTGGCTGGGTCGGGTGAAACCAGAGGCAGGTGCTCTGTCTTTCTGACACTCACGAGCAAAGTGTCCATAGTTCAGACACTTGTAGCATTTGGCCTTAGATTTGTCAAACCCGACCTTGGCATTAGGATGCCCGCCAATAAACTTTCTTCCTGTTCTGTTCAGGAAACGCTTGGCTCTCCTTAAAAGCATGGCCATATTTCATTGAATATCAATGTCCTCCATGTCATCAGGATCCACTTGATTAAAATCTTCTTCAATTGTCTCTGGATCAGTAAGCTTGCCACCTATGAAATTTTCATATGCAAGCATACAAGATGAGAATAGTGCTACATGATCTTCAACTATTCTGGCTATAGCTGAGTTGTTAGCTGAAGACGTAGCAGGAGGATTTCTTGAGGTATTTTGATGATGAGACCCCAACCCTGATCCTGAAGCATAGCAAGCATGACCACCACACCCAGTTGAGTGGTCTTCTTCAGTAGGATTTCCAGTGAAGAGGGCAATTCCAGAGCCCGATGACTTGGATGTAGAAGTTGTCCCATGATACATAGAAGGGTCTTGTATCTGGGGTCTTCCAGAGCTCTCCTTTCTTCTTAGGTTCATGTCATGAGCTTGAACCTTTCCTATTGCCTCCTCAACTGTCAATTCATATAATTTAGGATTTTCCCTCATCAGGGTTGTGTACATCTCAAATTTGGGTGGTAAAGCATCCAAAAACTTTTCCACCATCTCTTCATCTGGATACTTGAGTTCAAAAGCCGTCAACTCAGTCTGTAAATGATAGAATCTAGAGATGAGGTCATCTAAAGATTCGTTCTCTAAAAATCTGAAGCACTCATACTGCTTCCTGAGAAGATCCCTCTTACTCTTCTTGATGTCACTATTTTCTTCTAATCTCTTCTGTAAAGCTTTCCAGAGATCCTTAGAATTGTCATACCCTCGGAAACTGTGGAACAATTCATGAGTTAATGCCATAGTGATCAAACCAAGTTCCTTCTTTTCATGATCATAAGCTTTCTTTTCTTCGTCAGAAAGCTTAGAGATAGGTTTGGGCATGGTTTCATCAAGATAGATGTGTGTGGGATGCTTATATCCCTCAAGGATTGGTATCCATAGTGATGAGTAGGTATACGAAATGTAGTGCTCAAAACGTGCTTTCCAATTGGAAAAATCGTTCACGTTCAGCAACTTTGGTGGTTTCTGTGGTGTACCGATCTCATTATCATATTTCAGCAGGTTTCCAAGATTCTGAAGATTCGACATAGTGAACACTTAGTCAAATTTCAGAAAAGTCAGACATAATTGCGCACTTGGTTTTGGCCTTGCGCACTTGAGAAATAGTCTTGCGTATTTAGATTTCCTCTTGCGTACTTGTAAGTACGCAGGAGTAACTGTAAGTTCGCAGGATATAACTTAAGTTCACACAAGTTCAGTCCTGCACACTTATAAGTACGCAGGAGATAAGTCTTGCGTATTTAGTAACTACGTACAAAACTGTACTTTTTGCCAGAAATGGTAAGTACGCAGGATACCTTTTCAGCAACTTTCACCAAACTTTTCCGGTCACCTGAAACTCGCCGGAGATGGTAAAAATTCGTCTGATGATCAATGCCAATGAGCCAAATGGTTAGAAACTTGTTTCTAACCAACCTTTGATGCTCAAAACACTCAAATACACAACAAAAATCAGTTTTTGAGTGATTTTTGTTTCTAAAATAGTGCTCAAGAGCTACCCCTATTTTATCACAAAAATCAACAGAAATACCTCTTTTTGCTTGTAAAAACTCTCCAAACTCACTCACAACACTCGAAATCAGGAGCAATGGCTCTGATACCACTTGTAGGTCCCTAGTCGGACCGGGCGCGGAATGCCCATGACTAGGCGGAGAGTCTAGTTAAACAAAGTAAACCGACAAGAGAAAACACTTTAAACGTTCTTTGTATTTTAAACACTTGAAGGTTACAGAGAAAAGCACTGAGATTACAATCTGCGTATTTGCTATAATGTCTGCGTACTTAACTTCTGTCAACCTATCCTACTTATACCTGACCTGATGCCTGCGCACTTAGCAAGTGCGCAGGGAAAAATGCTCTTGCGTACTTAACAAGTACGCAAAGGTATTCTTACGTACTTGCTAAGTACGCAGGAGCTTTCTCCTGCGCACATGTAAGTGCGCAAAACACTTAGAAAGAAATGCAACATTCAATATGTAAAAGTAAATACAACTCGATAAACTAATACATAAAGACTCTTACATACAAAGACAATTACAGACATGAAAATACAAACTAAGACTCTATCCAGAGTGTTGTCACAGGAAAGTGCTTCAACAGTATAGAGTGATCACCAAACCGTCATGGTGAGGATCCAGCACATTGTCTCTGTCTTCCGCATCAAAAGATATCACTTGCTTCTCCGTTAAGGTTGTCATTTTGGTAGGCCTGTCTCCTTTTTCTGTCTTTGCTTCCTTAGCGTTTCTTTTAGATACGGAATAAGAAGTACCACATATGTCAGAACCACCATATATGAAACTTATTACCTTGGCATCTGGCGGCAGGGATGTTGCTCTCTGCAGGATCCTGTCATTATCCTTGGTTTTGTCCTTTCTTTTGCCCAGGAATTCTTTGAGGTATCCTTTGCTCAGGAGGTAACTTATCTCCTTTCGTAAAGCGATGCAATCCTCAGTTATGTGGCCAAAATATTCATGGAATGCACACCACTTGGACTTATCCTTCCATCATGTGCTCTTCTCATTTTTGCGAGGCCATCTGGCACTTTCACCAAGATCCTGCATGGAAAACAATAAACTCATTGTATTAAGAGAAAAACAGTATTCAGATAGTCTAGGATACTCTTCTTCATCTTCATCATCTTCATCATCCTCCACAGTATTGACCCTATGATTGTAAGGCTTGGAATAAAGCTTGGATCTGTAAGGTATAAAGGGTGCAGATTCAGTTTCCCAGTTAGGCTGATTGTAGCTAGTTGGAGCATCCATCCTTTGTTGAATCTTTCTGTTATCCTCGAGCCTTATGAATCGTAGTGCCCGATTCCTGACTTCATCAAGATTCCTACAAGGATTCATGACAAGGCCTTCGTAAAATGGGGAGTCCTTCTTTAATCCCATCTTGAATGCCTGGACCGTTGTGGCGACATCAAGGTTCGGGATATCCAGATATTCCTGGCCGAAGTTGCCAACATAATCTCGAAGGGGTTCTTCGGTATTCTGGGTTATCCTATATAAGTCACTCGTCAGTTTCTCGAATGTTCTGCTGCAAGATAATTTGTTATTAAACAAACTGATTAAGTGAGCAAATGAAGTTATTGAATAAGGAGGGAGGTTTAGCAGCCATTTCAAGGCTGATCCTATTAGAGTGGAGCCGAAGCCCTTGCATAAGCAAGGTTCTTTCAAACCTAAGGGAATGGGGTTGATTTCCATTCTCTACCTATATTGGGTGACATGCTTCTTAAGATCCGTAGTTCCATCATATAACTTGATGTTGGGAGTCTGGAAGCATTTCAGGATCACTGCATCACATATTGGAGGAGCAAATCTTGAGATCCTGTGACTGGTAGAGGATATCTCCGGTATTGGTTGGACTACACCTGGTACACTAGAGATCATATCCCTTAGTTTCTTAAGTTCTTTGGCCATGACTGGACTGATCCCTGTATCCTGCATAAGTTTGTTAGCATCTAAAAATTGATTTAAAGTGTTACCGAAGTTAGGATCCTGGGACGAGGATCCTGGGGTGATCCCGATATTCCGGTTAGCAGTAATTCTAACAGCTGGAGTTGGATCAATAGTAGTGGTTCAAGCCCGCATGGGGATAATGTCTCCATGATGATTTCCCAAGGATCCTGCATAATCAAAGTTTAGGATCCTGGGTTGTAGTGGAGTTGTCGTCTTCATCGGTCTCTTTGATTCTTTTATATTCTCAAGCTCCCTGAATAGCATCTGATTGGTCCTCTCTTGTTGTTTCATTTACTGCTTCACTTCTGAGAATGGATTGAGGATGTCGTTGTTCGAAACAGGTCCCCTGGCAGGTATCCAAGATCCCGAAAAACCCACAGAAGTAGTCTTCTTAGGCAGATTATCATTCTTTTTAGGGAACGACGGAGGAGGAGGGAGAGGGTTGTTCAACCTAGAGCTTAAAGAAGGAGTTATAGAAGAAACCAATTTAGTTTGGGATGACATTTTTTAAACAAGTTTGGAAAAATAGTGATTGAACGCAAACTTTAACAAAGATTTTAAGATAAAAAGCACCACTTTCCCCATGGTGGGCGCCAAATTATTTTGGGTAAAAATTATAACAACTAATTTTGTATCCAAACTTAGTTTGTGAGATAGTGTGTTTAATAAAAATGCAATGTTAAGATCGTAAAAGTAAAGCTTGACACGATGATGTACGAGGAAAGCCCTTAATCCCTAAGGATTGCCGGCATAAAACCTCGGGAAGTGATAGAAAGTCACTTGCCTCCTAGCCTTATATAAATCGAAAGAAATGAGTACAATGAGAACAGTAATCGATCGAATGCTACGTGTTACAGAGCTGTTTGCATGTATAAATTATTGCTAAGTGAGTTATGTGTCCTATTCGATCAAACTACTGATTAAATACAAAAAATAAACTAACTAACTATCCAAAAATCTTGGACCTCAGCTAGTCTTCTAATATGACCGTTAATGGCCTCTCCACGTATGCTTTACACGTTTTCTTTAACCTCTTGACCGAGTCTTCATGAGTGAATGATTAAACACGTTTTACCTACAAATAATAATCAAGATAGAGAACAAATAATTATTAGTAATGGTCAGGATACCGAAGTTACCAGGATCTAGGATCTCAAACGATATCATACTCAGGATCCTGCCTATAAAAATTAACCCCTAACAATCACTTACTTGGAATCTTCTTATCCTTATATTCTTGTTGTGTGATTTTGCTATCCTTTGTTGATAAGATCCAATACGAACTTTGGCAAGATCTCTGAGCTCATCCACAATGTCAAGATCCTGCGCCAGGGCTTCGCTGTTGGTGTCAGGATTTTGAAGGTTGGATCTTGCTGTAGGGATCACCATCTCAGTGGGGATCATTGCTTCTGTTCTGATTACTAACGAGAATGGAGTTTGACCCATTGCATTCTTAGCGGTTGTTCTATCTTCCCAGAGGACAAAAGGTAATTCCTTTGCCCATCTTCCTTTGTTGGCGTTCAATCTCTTCTTGAGGTTGTTCACGATGATTTTGTTGCTAGATTCCGCTTGTCCGTTGGCCTGATGTTGTACGGGGGTGGAAGTTATCATCTTTATCCCCCAACTAGCACAGAAATTCGTCGTTCTTTTGCCAATGAATTGAGATCCGTTATCACACACTATCTTCGTCGAGATCCCGAATCTTGTCAAGATATTGCGCTTTATGAATGAGACTACCTCCTTTTCTCTGACTTGAACAAAGGCTTCGGCTTCTATCCATTTGGAGAAGTAATCTATCATTGCGAACATGAATACTTTCCTCCTAGTGCTTTGGGTAGTTTACCAACTTTGTCCATCCCCCACTTCATGAATGGCCATGGGGAAATGATAGGATACATAGGTTTAGCTGGTTGGTGAGGCACATTGCCGTGTCTTTAGCAAGCATCACACTTTTGAGCATACATTACAACATATTTTCTCATAGTTGGACAATAATATCATGTCCTCAAGATCTTGGAACATAATGCTCTGCCTCTGGTGTGATTTCTGCAATCTCCTTCGTGTATATCTTTCAGTACTTCTTGTATCTCAGGATTCTCGAGAAATCTCAAGTATGGACCCACAATAGATTTCTATATAGAATATCGTGTATAATAATGAAGCGAGATACCTTCATACGAAAAGCTTTGTGATTCTTTTCGTTACTCGGGATCTCACCATCCTGCAAATATTTTTTAATGGGTAGGGTCCAGGATCCTTGATCTTTCTTAGGTTCTTGGATCTCAAAGTCCTATGTATTTAACACTTCATTTCCCTTGCACTCGGTTGTATTGAATGTAGGGTTCATGATGTGTATAAATAGAATCTTCACATCTAGCGGTAGCTTAAGAGCTGATCCAAGATTTGCTAAGGCATCAGCCTCTGCATAATCTTTTCTGGGTACCTATTTTATATTAAAAGTCTCAAATTCTTTTGCTAAATTCTTGACTATTTCAAGATATTGGGCTAGTTTCTCGCCCTTAACTGCATAAGAACTGTTAAAGTGGTTAGCGAGTAATAGTGAATCCACATATACCTGGAGATAACTGATTTTCACATCTCTGGCTAGTTGTAATCCCGCTATCAGTGCTTCATATTCTGCGTCATTATTTATGGCTTGGAATTCATAACTGATTGATTGGGGTATTATGTCCCCCTGTGGCGATTTCAGTACGATGCCTAGACCTGTTCCCCTTACATTGGATGCACCATCAGTGAATAATGTCCACTTATCCCTGGTTTCTTCCAACTGTTGGACTTCAAGATCTGCTTCATGCTGAATATCACTACTGAAATCAGCTACAAAGTCTGCAAGTGCTTGTGACTTTATTGTTGTCCTAGGCTCATACACTAGATCATAGGCACTGAGTTTAACGGACCATTTTGCCATCCTTCCTGACATCTCTTGCCTTCTTAAAACACTCTTAATAGGATAAATAGTTTTAACATGAATAGTATGTGTGTTAAATGTTGTGTCTAAGCTTGGTAGATGCCATTACTAAAGCTAAAATTATTTTTTTCCAAATGAGAATACCTGGTCTCCGCGGCTAAAAAGCTTTTACTTACATAGTAGACGGGATGTTGTTGTCCCTCATGATCCTTGACCAATACGGCATTTACAACGCTTCCGGATACTGCCAAGTATAGGGATAATGGCTCACCATCCTTTGGCTTCATTAGTAGAGGTGTTGGTGATAAGTTTTCCTTCAATGCTTGAAGCGCTTGTTCGTGCTTCTCTTCCCATTCGAATCGCTTGTTCTTCTTCAAGATGTCATAGAATTCTGATGTAGTGCAAAGCACACATCTTTATTCCTTTGTATTAGTGCGTTTTTAGATAGTTTTGTATACGTTTTTACTTGTTTTTGTTTTGTTTTGAGTCTTAGTCACGTTTACAGGAGCTCGTGATGATTACAAGTCAATACAAGAAGAAACCGAGCAAGAGAACGAAGCCCGGAGTTCAAAGTGAAAAAATGGTGAAAATCAGTCCCTCGCGGTACGCGAGGGAAGAGTATGAATGTCTCGCGGTACGCGAGGAAGTCAGAAACCGGGCCCGACTAAATTGTCCTTCGCGGTACGTGAAGGACAAGCATGTTTGCCTCGCGGTACGCGAGGGCCAGAGAAATCCGCGAAAAGCCCTAATTAGACTTGAAATCAAATTGTGATCCCATTATCCAAGGAGTTCAGTTGTTTTGCCGTCTGGAGCATAGCATGGGGTGATTCTAGGAGTTGGAGAAAGATTTGAAGCTAAAGTTTGGAGCTTTTGATCTCGGGTGTGTTAGTTTTAACGTATTCGGGTTCCAATTCTCATCTTTTAGTCTTTGATTCGATTGTTTGAAACCATAACTATGTTTATTACTTCTGTTTTGGATGTTTTGATCGTGTGTGTTGGCTAAAACTTTAGTATTACCTAGGTTATTGATGAATATTTGCTAAAGTTATGATTTTTATCGGTTTTTGGTTTCAATTGTTGGATTAATGATTTTATAAATGATGTGAGTTTGATTTCTATGATGAATATGCATGTTTAGATCTGATACATGTTTGATTTCAATTTCGTATGTTAATTGTGGATGTCTTCTAGCTTGATTAGCATATCTTGATCATAGACTTAGGTTTGTGGTTGTTTGTATGGTTTGCTAGACATACTAACCATATGATTTATGATTGAGTGTTCATTAGATCGGAGTGTGTGTCTTATCGCAATACCTGAGAAGTGAGAGGTAATCTGTTAGTCTTCGATATTAGGTTCCTAAGTGAAATCTGTCTGAAAGGAAGTTTCCCTTAGTTTATCTTAGTATTTGTTGCTATTCCGTGTCATAGTTGTTATCTTGAGATTACCCTGTGCATCTTCGATGTATTGTGGACAGTGAGACTGAAAGGTGATCTGTCTTTTGGGTACTTTATCATTGTTGGAGAGACTGAAAGGTAATCCGACCATCTAGTGAGTTTAGTACACTTTTGGTTCCTTAGCTAGTGACACCCTGAGAGTGATTAGGGATCCACTAGGTTGTCTAGAGCTGTTATCTTTAGAAACCCTGATCCATCATAGTTTCCATAACCGGTATAAGTTGAGCTTTGGAGTAGGATTCCGAACTAGGTGGTATTCTTCCCGTTCCTGTTATTTCCTAAAAGTCTTTGCCTGGATAGTTCAAGTCGATCGTTAGTCTGCATTTGCTAGTATAATCAGCAGTGTAGAAAACCCCCCAACTAAACAATCTTTAGTCCGAGTCAGAGTCTAGTTTAGCTATAGTAGTGTCTCTAGAGTTCGATACTCCGGTTTATCATTAAGCTGTGCTACACTCGATAGGTACATTTGCCTGTCAGTGCGGTTTAGTTCATAGATACTCCATTTATTACTTACGAGTCTAGAATAGGTTTATTTAGTAGTTTTTATAGACCGTCTGGGCGACATCAAGTTTTTGGCGTCGTTGTCGGGGACACTTGGCAATAGCAACATTAGCTTTGACTAGTTGTTTTTGTGATTTTTGATTTGTTTTGTTTCTTTTATTTGTGATTCTTAATTGTGTGTCTTTGTCCTATTTGCTACTTGTGTGTCCTATCTGAGTGTCTAACATAGGATCGAGTCTTTCTATTTTTGAGTCTTTATTTTGTTTCTCTTGATTTTGTGTGTCAGTTTTTGCAACGTACTCGTTCGCAGGGATCGCCACTATATTCAGCTTACGGAGAGCCCGAATGAGAGCTTCACAAGCGCACCCGCGACTTCCAGGAGCGTTTGAAAGAGTTGTGCAAAAACAAGGTATGTCCTACTAGCCCAATATTTGGCAGGTCTCATCACATGTCATGAGTACGATCACTCATTTTACTCAGTACCATGGCCTTGAGGATGAGGATGCACCCGGACATCTATCCCACTTCGTGAGCATATGTGTTACTTTCAATATCACGGGTGTATCTAAGGACGCAATCTACTTGCGCCTCTTTCCATTATCCCTCTCCAGGCGTACTTCTACTTGGCTTGACACCCTCCCCGACAATTCTATCACCACATGGGAAGACTTACAAGCCAAGTTTCTGAAAAAGTACTATCCACCTTCCATGGTCGCTCGCCTTAGGGACCAGATCCATTTGTTCCGGATGGACCCTGACGAGCCTTATCACTTGGCCTGGGAGCGGTTTAACGCGCTGTTGAGCCAATGCCTCAAGCATGGTATTTCTGACTGGGCAATTGTGGATAAGTTCTACAATGGTCTCACCTTTGAGAAGCAGCAAATGTTCAACACAGCTGCGGGAGGCCATATCATGGACAAGTGGGAGTCAGCTGAGTGTGAAGAGATGTTCGAGAGCTTCACTCTGGGGGAACTACAGCCGTCATCTACTAGGACATCCATTCCTAGTGCTAGGGCACCCGCCTCTTCTCCTAGAGGTGTGTATCAGGTCAACCCTGATACTAGCGTGGCTGCTGCACTTGCAGCGATGGCGAATGAGATCAATGAAATGAAGTTAAGTGCTCAACGATGTGAGGTGTGCAGAGGAGGCCATGACACCAGGGACTACTACATCAATCAGCATGAGCAGGTGAGCTTTGCGAGCAACCAGAACCGAGGGTACAATAACTATAACAATTCTTTTGGTTCGGGATGGAGATCTGGAAACAACCCGCCTAGGTTTAATTCCCGCTCTAACCAGTATGGTGGACGTGAAGCAGGAGCGAGTTCTGGGAGCAGTGCTATAGATAAGAAGATATAAGAGATGATAGAGAACCAGACACGGATCGCTCACCTGGTGGTTAAGGACAAGGAGACCCAGTAGCGACTGGATGCACATGATACCTTACTGAAAAATCAGCAATCGGCATTCATGGATCTGTAGCACACGGTTGGAGACATCGCTAAGAGCTTGAAGGATAGACATGGAGGTCCGCCTTCAGGCCCTAATGCTTCAGTGATGGCCGTGTCGATTAGGAGTCAAAGAATAAACGAGGACGAAGAAGCGGTGGAGACTGTTATTAATACATTTATTCTTACTATAGAGGAACTCTCCCACAAAACTGCTCCTCATATTCCGTCACAGGAAGAGGTGAGGAAGATAGATTGGAGAGCCCACTTTGCTACGATCGATGCTAAGATGGAAGTGGAGCCACCTGTACAAGAGGAAGAATCGGTGGACGAGGAGATAGTGGGGGAGAAGCCTGCCGAGAAGGCAGAGGAGAAGAAGAAGGGGGTGGAGATGAAGACCCCCGAGATTGACTTGAGTCGTGTTCCCTACCCAGTGCACTTGCTGCCACATAAGTATGCTAGGGAATAGGGTCAGTTCCTTGATATGTTTAAACAAATCAAGGTCAATCTCCCGTTCATAGAGGTCCTCCAGCATATGCCTAAGGATGGAAAGTTCTTAAAAGATCTTCTTTCCAACAAGAAGAAGCTAGAGGAGGTCTCTAAAGTCTCACTTAGTGAGCGATGTTCTGTAGTGGTTCAGAACAAACTGCCAGAGAAACTGGCAGATCCGGGTCACTTCACGATCCCATGTCTACTTGGCGGTTTGCCCTTGAACCACGTGTTGGCCGACCTAGTTGCTAGCATCAATCTGATGCCATATTCCATATATGCAGCTGGACCCAGGAGACCCGAAGACGACGTGTATGAGCATCTCCTTGGCTGACCGTTCAGTCAAGCATCCACGAGGAATAGTGGAGAATCTTTTGGTGAAAGTAGGCAAATTTGTCTTCCCCGTGGATTTTGTCATCCTGGATATGGATGTGGATGATAGAGTCCTGCTCATCCTAGGATGCTCGTTCCTAGGTACCGCCAAGGCATTGATCGATGTCTTCGACAGGAAACTCACACTTCGTGAGGGGTATGAGTTTGTTACATTCGATGCTATGAAATCCATGAAGGAGGCTGGTGAGAAGAGCCACTCCGTGTGCATGATTGATACCATCATGGACTACCATCGGGACTTTGATCCAGAGGTAGAAGTTGGTGATCCCGCCCTTGACTTAGGGATGTTATCAGATTGGGCGGTAGAGTTGGAAGAGTTGTTGGATGCACCAGATGATTATGGTGATGATATGTCTGATGATCTGCTGGAGATGATGGTAGAATTAGAAGATATCATAGGCAAAACCCCAAGTGTGGGGATGGTGGATAGTGTAGAAGAACCGAGAGATCCGGGTGAGGTTTTAGAGGTCACAACATTAGAAACACCTATGCCCGAACCTTTGTCCACCACCATTGTTCATTCCGAAGGGAAAACTGCTGAGCCGACCCCTGATTCTATAACCCCTAAGTCTCGGCCACCCCGAAAGAGAACCTGTTCTTTGATAGATTCATCTGAGTTGAGGGTAGTGCAAACCCCAAGTGTGGGGATAGTAAAGTGTGACAACTTGCTATGGTACTTGAACAGTGTCATCTTCAGACCGGGTAGGTTTAAGTTATGGTGGAAAGATTTGATAGATGAAGGTGATAAAAGTCCAGAGCTTGGTAGGGATATGAGTTAGCTGAAGATTTGGGGACCGGTAGACCGCGTAGGAAGAAGGCAGTACCGGTTAGGATTAAAGAGAAGCCTCCTGGTAGGCTTGTTTGAGTCTCGGGCAAGTGCCCGAGAGGTATAGTTTGTATAATTTTCTTGGTTTAAGTCCGTTTCATTTTGTGTTTTTCGGTATTTGTGTTTTGTTTGTGTCATGTCTTGAAGGGATTCGCGCTTGATTCGGTGAGGAAAATCATCAGGAACGAAGTTCCAGGTACTTTTACAGTTGTTTTTATAGTTGGAACAGGTTTTTAAGGAAATTGGTGAAGAAAACTTTAATGGGTAAAAAAATTTCTAAGTATAAAAATCCCCCTTAACTTTCTGTGAATACACCTTCCTCGCGATACGCGAGGAATATATGCCAGACCCTCACAGTACGCGAGAGGTCTAGGAATGAGCCGGCCTCAATTCTATCTCCTCGCGGTACGCGAGGAGTGGCTCCTAGTTCTTGGCCCTGGTCACCTCCCATTTCTTTTGTTTACCATGGTGTCCCTCATCCGCTTCTCGTTCACCACTTCTACCACTTTCATCTACCACCTATTACCATCTATCACCCGCTTACACCACCATCCATACCACCATTATCATCATCATACCATAACAACAATCATACCATCATCCATCATATCCATCACTATCATTCACTTCCATATCACATCATTATCCACCTACCATGACCATGGGAAAACCTAAGAACCGTTCGTGACAGATGATTCACCTTGCTTGTGGCACTCATGTCTATGTGTTTGTCACCCATCTGGTATGTTTCTCTGTTATCTATCTTGAGTCTTAGTGAGTCAGTCGAGTCTTTTATTTTACTTTGAGTCTGTAACTTATGTCAGTTTAATGTTGTGGTTTTGCTGTGAGTTTTATCTGTGTAGATATTGATCGCTCCATCCGTACTCAATCTCCATTCAGGCGGGGTTGATTCTAATCTTATCTATCTTGTAAAGGCCGCCAGACAGTCGTTTGTGCAACCGCGACCGAAATGCTATACAGTACACAAGAGGAAGAGCAAAGCTGGACCATTCACTGCTATATTACCAGCTGAGTCGCTCCTATTTATTTTTGCATTTTTATTTATAGTTGTGTCTCAGTTCACATTGGGGACAATGTTTGTTTCAAGTGTGGGGATGGGACTGCGTCTAGTGTCTAGATTGTTTTAATTTTTTTTAAAATTCAAAAATTAAAAAAAAAATTGCAAAAAATATCCTTTGAAATCAAAAGTTTTTGCTTAAAAAATAGAAAATGATAGTACAACTGGATTTGTTTGTTGAGTTTTAAAATAAATAAATAATTGAAAACGCGTCTAAATTGTAATGTTTTGGTAGATCCAGCTATCTAGTAGAACTTAAATAGCCTCTTTGTGTTGTTTACAAATTAATTGAATTAAAATCATGATATCTGGTGGGTATTCATCTTAGGGTATCGGTAATACTGAAACCGTCAACATATGCTGAAAGGTACCATGTTAAGTTAAAATTTAGAGGTTTTTGAAATTTTCATGGCACACCACTCTCTTTTTATGAGAATAAATCCGAGTTTCGGTGGCGCCCGTATCCATAATCCATTTACTTGAGCTTATTTGATTGAAATCTAAGTTTCGCCTACGTGTCACACGTCGGGTTCCAGCCTGATTGAACACCACTGGGTTGATTATTATGTGCTTCATTGTTAGACTGTAGTCTATGTGTTACCTTCCGGGATAGTAACTTGATTGAAATGCCTCTAGACGAAAGTTCATTTGCTTATTAATGCTCATATTTCATTCATTCATTGATCATCTTGATTTCTAAAAACCTATAAATTTTAGTTTAACGTGGCAGGTGAAATTATATGGTTTAATCTATGGCTAGACATGATCGTGAGACGGGATTAGGTAGAGCTGTAACTTTTAAGTGTGAGTCACATAGATTGATTGATATGCTTGGTAATATGAATTGGAACACTAAACGGGGGCTTGAAAGTTGGTGGTTAGGTTTAATCGGACAGAAATACTAATTGTTGCTTTTTAACGCGTGAGTATGTTTTGCTAATTGAAATAATTGAGATAGTTAAAGTATGTCCAGTTAAAATTCCGTTGCAGCTTTTTCGAGGACGAAAAAATGTTAAGTGTGGGGATATTTGATGTAGTGCAAAGCACACATCTTTATTCCTTTGTATTAGTGTGTTTTTAGATAGTTTTGTATACGTTTTTACTTGTTTTTGTTTTGTTTTGAGTCTTAGTCAGGTTTACATGAGCTCGTCATGATTACAAGTCAATATATGAAGAAACCGAGCAAGAGAATGAAGCCCGGAGTTCAAAGTGAAAAAATGGTGAAAATCAGTCCCTCGTGGTACGCGAGGGAAGAGTATGAATGTCTCGCGGTACGCGAGGAAGTAAAAAACCGGGCCAAACTAAATTGTCCTTCAGCATGTTTTCCTCGCGGTACACGAGGGCCATAGAAATCCGTGAAAAGCCCTAATTAGACTTTAAATCAAATTGTGATGACATTATCCAGGGAGTTCGGTTGTTTTGCCGTCTGGAGCATAGCCTGGGGCGATTCTAGGAGTTGGAGAAGGATTGGAAGCTAAAGTTTGGAGCTTTTGATCTCGGGTGTGTTAGCTTTAACGTATTCGAGTTTCAATTCTCATCTTTTAGTCTTTGATTCGATTGTTTGAAACTGTAACTATGTTTATTACTTCTGTTTTGGATGTTTTGATCATGTGTGTTGGCTAAAACTTTAGTATTGCCTAGGTCATTGATGAATATTTGCTAAAGTTATAATTTTTATCGGTTTTTGTTTTCAATTGTTGGATTAATGATTTTGTAAATGATCTGAGTTTGATTTCTATGTTGAATATGCATGTTTAGATCTGATCTATGTTTGATTTCAATTCCGTATGTTAATTGTGGCTGTCTTCCAGCTTGATTAGCATATCTTCATCATAGACTTAGGTTTATGGTTGTTTATATGGTTTGATAGACATAGTAACCATAGGATTTGTGATTGAGTGTTCATTAGATCTGAGTGTGTGTCTTATCGCAATACCCGAGAAGTGAGAGGCAATCGGTTAGTCTTCGATACTAGGATCCTGAGTGAAATCTATCTGAAAGGAAGTTTAACTTAGTTTGTCTTAGTATTTGTTGCTATTCCGTGTCATAGTTGTTATCTTGAGATTACCCCGTGCATCTTCGATGTATTGTGGACAGTGAGACTGAAAGGTGATCTGTCTTTTGGGTACTTTATCATTGTTGGAGAGACTGAAAGGTAATCCGACCATCTAGTGAGTTTAGTACACTTTAGGCTCCTTAGATGGTGACTGTCACACCCCCAATTTCAACTAACGGAGTATTACCGTTTGGGAAGTGACAAACCAGGATCTCAGACACTAGTTACATTGAACGACTCTACATGGGACTCAAAATGAAAATATCTTTTAAATCAGAGTATCAATGCGGAAGCGTAAAGAAAGTAAATGCGCAAAATACACGCGCCCAAAACCAAAGTCCAAAAGTCCAAACAAACAAAGTACATTAAAATAATTCAATCAATATAAATAGACACAAAGCAAAGCAGTTGAATCCCATGCATGCCCTAACGTGCACCCGTGTCTTAGCTTAGCGTCCTGAGAAAACATGTAAGAAAAAGTGTCAACACGAGGTTGGTGAGTTCACAGGTTTCAATATATAAATAAACGTTTACCAGATTTATTGCACAATCAACATAAATACCAAATGAGTAGCTAACCCATGTTCATTGTTTGTTATTACGCTCGCAACCGTAAACTGACTGTTTGTATTGCCTCCCACCAGGTCTTTCAACCACGGTGCACGTTTAGGTCAATATTGCACCCGTTCGATATCCAATCGTGTTAGCGCGACTAACGCGGGTGAGGTTTGTCAAACCCAGTAGTACTACCCAACATACCTCGCTATATTCATATTTAAACGGTTCGATGTGAGGACTTTCATGATAGAGTTTACGCATAGTCATAACAATTGATATAAAATGAAGTACAAAAATCAAAAGAGTTGTATCATGTTTTCTCCCCCAGTTTAAAAGCAGTAAAAAGGGGTCGTGAAAACTCACCTGCTTGGCGTTGAAGGTAGTTCACACTAGAAGTAAGTTTGGAAACCACGAGTGTAAGTCTCAAAAGACTTACGAATGTCCTAAAATTATAAATATATAAATTAGGAACGACAAAGGGAATTTTGACCGTGACAAGGAAAAAACGTCTTAAAGAACCGTTCTAACAAACGAGAGTGGACGAACGTGTCCACGGGTTTAGGAATTACTTTACGCGACGAACGACGTAAATAATATATATATATATATATATATATATATATATATATATATATATATATATATATATATATATATATATATATATATATACGAGTGGTTAACATAAGTAATTATTATTTAGTCTTGATTGGTTCACGGTATTATATAAAATGATTTGAAATAATATAAATATATATTATTTAATAATACGAGTCACAATTCGAAAATAATATAAACATATTATTTTACACGCGTTTACGGTTAAAAAAAATATATAAATATATTATTTTTTTTTTCTTTTACTTATTAATAATAAAAGTGCACAATTTATAAAAATAGTTATAATTTATAAAAATAAACAAAATATTTAAATCCCGAGCCTATGGGTTGTTTTCCGGTTTAAAACCCATTTATATAATGATATAATATTAAAAGGTTTGATTTTTATTAATTTAATATTCCAGAAAATCGTTTTAAAAAAAATGTGGGAGCCCGGCCTCGAACCCGGGTCTCTCCCACACAGACACATCGTTTTAACCAGTCCGGCCGCTAGGCTATCGTGTTAGATTCCGGACTGAAACAGTTTTATGATACCACTACTTGTGGTATCCCTCCCCAAACACACCCGCGATCAAAACTATCCCAATACCCACGATTTCGACTTCGATTAAACATAGGAATATAGGGGTTTTGTTCAACGAGGGTTTGCGAAACTATGGGTGAGTTTAATTTCAAAAACATCGTGTTTAAGGCCGTTAATTTACAGAAAAATGGGCCGAACCCTAGCTTATGAACACGGTTTTGATTTGATCGAATTCGATGATGAAAACAGTTGGATTTATGGGGTTTTTACTCATTAGAGGCTTGCGAATGTGTATGAATAGTTTAATTAGATTAAGACTGATTCTAGAATCAAAACCCCCAAATTATCGTAAGAGCAAACCCTAGAATCTGGATCATGAAAAATTAGATGTTCTGTGATTAAATTGATATAGGTCTTTCATTGAGTAGAGAATTACGAAGCTAATGAAACATTTTAATTGAATTTATACTGATTCTAAAGCAGGGTTTGATTATACTGGTTTTATATGAACCCTAGGTTATGGTTCATGATCCATTCGATAATATAATTCCAATTAATCATAGGGTTTTCAAAGAGTTACTGTTTTCGATTCTAACCATACCAATTAATTGAATTAAGATTGTGTTTAGATTAGGATTCGATCAAACCGTATTTATATGAACCCTAGAATCGGGTTCTTGATATAATTGATGTTGTAAGCCCTAATTGACATAGGGCTTTCCATCTATGAATGAAAACGAAAGTGAGGATGTGTTTAATTACCAGAAACAGATGCGAATTGACCGAGATCGACTAGAACGGGTTCCGTCTTCGACGTGTTTGATCTTCAGCAAGTTCAGCCGCGTCTCCGACGAAATTGGAGTATTCAGGAGGTTTAGAAGGATTCGATTGAAGTACGTGGGTGTGTAATTCGTAAGAATTTCGACTGACAAGAACGAATTTGATCGATTTAGGATTGGTTTCGACGGTTACGAAATAATTTGTCATTAATTCGATTAATGTGTTAATGATGGATGATTTAATTGATGATTAAGGCCGTTAAAGATAACAATTGAGTGCCAACGCTTCCAATTTCTGTCGAATCGATTTGCAATTTCAGTTTTTGCTTAGATTTACACGAGTTTGACTTCAAAAAGTCAAACAGAATTGCATTGGTCCGATTTTTTACTTTGGGGAGTCAACAATTCGATTTGGCATATTTATACAACTAGTCCCTACAGTTTTGAGTTGATTTTGTGACCGAATTAGTCCTTGTGGTTAGATTTGATTAACGGGGTTAAGTTTTTCATAAGAAACTTAACGGAATAGTTAACGGAATTAACTGAAAAATCCGGATTGTCACATCATTCCCTAGTTGAAAGAATTTTCGTCCCGAAAATTAAAATAACAAAACAAAAAAAAAATTTCTGGGGCTTCATATCATTCCCTAGTTGAAAGAATTTTCCTCCCGAAAATTAAAATAGTACCTTAAGAGTTTGACGTGGAGTGCTTGAACAGATTAGGATATTTGCGCATCATCTGATCCTCGCGCTCCCACGTGAATTCCGGTCCGCGTTTCGAGTTCCAACGGACTCTAACAATGGGGATTTTGCTGCGCTTTAACGTTTTTATTTCCCTATCCATAATTTCGACAGGTTCTTCGATGAAACGTAATTGTTCATCAACATGTAGTTCCTCCAGAGGAACTGCGAGTGATTTGTCTGCCAGGCATTTCTTTAAATTTGAGACGTGAAAGACGTCGTGTACATCACTAAGTCTTTCAGGTAGGTCCAGTTGATACGCGACTGGTCCGATTCTCTTTAATATTTTGAAAGGTCCAACGTAACGAGGATTCAGTTTACCTCGTTTTCCGAAACGATGACAACTTTCCAAGGTGAGACTTTGAGTAAAACCATGTCACCTATTTGAAATTCCAAAGGTTTACGACGCTTGTCGGCATAGCTCTTTTGACGATCACGAGCTGCCGCCATACGGTTTCTAATTTGAACGATCTTTTCGGAAGTTTCAAATACAAGTTCAGGACCTGTGAGTTGGCTATCCCCAACCTCGGTCCAACAAATGGGAGAACGGCATTTCCGCCCATAAAGTGCTTCAAATGGAGCTGCCTTGATACTAGTGTGATAACTGTTGTTGTAGGAGAACTCCACCAATGGTAGGTGAGACTCCCAAGTGTTACCGAAATCGATCACACAAGCTCGTAGCATGTCCTCCAGAGTTTGGATAGTACGTTCAGTTTGGCCATCAGTTTGAGGATGGTATGCTGTGCTCATATCTAGACGCGTGCCTAATGCTTTATGCAATGATTGCCAGAAACGGGAAGTGAATCGTGCATCACGATCCGAAATAATAGAGATTGGCACTCCGTGCCGAGAGACCACTTCTTTCAAGTATACTCGAGTGAGTTTATCCATTTTGTCAGTTTCTTTGATGGCTAGGAAGTGGGCAGATTTTGTTAGGCGATCAACAATTACCCATATAGTATCACATCCGGTAGGAGTTTGGGGTAATTTGGTAATGAAGCCCATGGATATTTGTTCCCATTTCCACATGGGAATTTCAGGTTGTTGCAGTACACCGGACGGTTTTTGGTATTCAACTTTGACCTTCGCGCAGGTCAGACACTTACTAACATAAGTGGCTATATCGGCCTTCATCTTCGGCCACCAATATAGTACTTTTAGATCATGCTACATTTTATCGGAACCCGGATGAATGGAGTAACGAGATTTGTGAGCTTCGTCCATGATTAGTTCTCTTAAATTTCCAAACACTGGAATCCATATTCGTTCAACAAAGTAACGAATTCCGTCAGATTTTACTTCAAGTTGTGCTTCCATGCCGCGAGTACCTTCTAACGGTAGGTTATCTTCTTTCAAGGCTTCAAGTTGAGCACTACGGATTCTGTCAGGCAATCCAGGGTGAATAGTAAGTTGTAATGCTCGAACTCGTTTGGGTTTTGTTTCCTTTCGGCTTAGTGCATCATCCACAACGTTAGCTTTACCCGGATGATACCGGATCGCACAGTCGTAATCATTTAAAAGTTCAACCCAACGACGTTGTCGCATGTTCAACTCCTTCTGCTCGAAGATATGCTGGAGGCTCTTGTGGTCGGTGTAGATGGTGCATTTGGTACCGTACAAGTAATGTCTCCATATCTTAAGTGCAAAAACTACTGCTCCCAACTCTAGGTCATGAGTGGTGTAGTTTTTCTCGTGAACCTTTAACTGACGTGAAGCGTATGCGATTACCTTTTCGCGTTGCATCAAGACACAACCCAGACCTTGAATAGATGCATCACAATACACCACAAAGTCATCGGTTCCTTTCGGAAGAGCTAAAATAGGTGCACTGCAAAGTTTCTGTTTGAGATGCCGGAAAGCTGATTCTTGATTATCGCCCCAATTATAAGCTTTTCCTTTTTGAGTTAGGGCGGTGAGAGGTTGCGCAATCTTTGAAAATCCTTCGATAAAACGACGGTAATATCCAGCCAATCCCAGAAATTGTCGCACCTCAGTCGGAGTCGTCGGTGCTGCCCAATTCTTGATGGCTTCTATTTTGGATGGGTCGACATGTATCCCTTTTTCATTTACCACATGACCTAGAAACTGAACCTCTCGAATCCAAAATTCACATTTGGAAAACTTAGCATAAAGTTGCTCTTGTTTAAGTAGTTCCAAAATTAGACGCAGATGTTCCTCATGTTCTTCCTCATTCTTGGAATAAATAAGGATGTCATCGATGAAAACGATAACAAACTGGTCAAGGTAAGGCTTACACACACGGTTCATGAGATCCAAGAATACCGCAGGTGCGTTGGTTAAACCGAAAGGCATGACCATAAATTCGTAATGGCCGTACCTTGTCCTGAATGCAGTTTTAGAGATATCTTCTTCTCGGACTCTTAACTGATGATAGCCGGACCTAAGATCTATTTTGGAATAGAAACTTGATCCTTGGAGTTGATCAAAAAGGTCATCAATACGAGGTAAAGGGTAGCGGTTCTTGATTGTAACTTTATTCAGCTCCCGGTAATCAATACACATACGTAACGTACCGTCCTTCTTGACAAATAATACCGGAGCTCCCCACGGTGATGAACTAGGTCGGATGAAACCTTTATCCAATAAGTCTTGCAACTGAGTGGACAGTTCCTGCAATTCACTGGGTGCTAATCGATAAGGTGCCCGAGCAATCGGTGCTGCTCCGGGTGCTAGGTCAATTTGGAATTCAACCTGACGGTGTGGTGGCAGACCGGGCAGATCCTCGGGAAATACTTCTAAAAATTCACGCACAACGGGAATATCTTCGATCTTCTTCTCTTCTGACGGTTGTTCAGCAACAAGGGCCAAAATGGCCGTATGCCCCTTCCGAAGACATTTTTGTGCTTTCATGAAGGATATGATACCCATGACAGTACCAACCCTTTCGCCCTGAACTGAAAGAATTTCTCCACTCGGGAGGGGTATGCGAACGATTTTCTCATGACAAATGATTTCCGCTTGGTTTCTAGACAACCAATCCATGCCGACGATTACATCAAAACTACCAAGTGTGACCGGCATAAGATCGATATCTAGAATATGGCTAGCTAGATCAAGCTTACAACCCTTAAGAATATGGGTTGCTTCAATTATTTGGCCGTCAGCTATCTCTATTACGTACTTAGCTTCTAACAGAATTGGAGTTCCTTTTATCATATCACTAAGTTTCTTAGATATAAAACTCCTATCGGCACCAGTGTCAAAAAGGACAGAAGCAAAGTAATTATTTAAGAGAAATTTACCGGTGACCACGTTATGATCGTAGCGAGCCTCTCCGGATCCCAGTACAAAAGCTCTTCCTTTCGCCCCATTTCCTCCATTACCACCGTTATTCCCATCATTGTTGTTTTGATTGGGGTTGTTACCATTGTTGCCCTGGTTATTACCGTTACCACTACCACTGCCATTACCATTTCCACCCTTTTTCGACTGAGGACAATTCCTTTGAATGTGCCCCTCTTTACCGCACTGAAAACATCCCCTCGTGAATCCCTGTGATTGAAATGGTTGTTTGTTCGGGAGTGCAACTCTACAGTCCTTTGCAGCGTGGCCCATTTTACCACAACGCTGGCAACGTTGTCGGTCACAAGTGCCCGTGTGGTGATAGCCGCATTTGTTGCACTTGGGGTACCTCCCAGCATATTCCCCTTGATTCGGACCTGATGAGGTCGTTTGATTAAAGTTCTAGCATGCTCAAACTTTCGCTGTTGTTGGTGCTGAGGTTGATTGGGTTGGGATCCTTTAGAATTTGAGTGGTTGTGTGAGTGGGAGTGATGGTCGAACTTGCGCTTATTGTTGTCGGTGGGTTTAGAAACCGAACCTCTTGGAGGTAAAGTTCCCTGTGCCATTGCCTGATCGGTCAATTTGTGAGCAAGTCTGATGGTCTGTTAGATGGTGGTAGGGTTGGATGAGGTAACCATGCTTTGAATCTGAGGTACCAAACCTCCAATGTATAGTTCAATCCGTTTGTAATCCGGAGTCACCATATGTGGGCACATGGTGGCAAGTTCGTGCGAACGGGTGGTGTAGAGTTCAATTTCTGAACCCTCCATCTTAAGGTTCCAGAATTCTCCTTCTAGATTTTGGATTTCATCTCGTGGACAGTATTCTTCTTTCATCATGGTTTTAAATTCCTCCCACGGGAGTCCATTTGCCATTGCTAGTCCTAACATTTGAACTTGGGCATTCCACCATGTTAGGGCCGGGCCTTCCAGAGTTCCAGCAGCAAATTTCACTTGGTTAGCCACGGGGCAGTTGCACATGGCTATTACTGATTCAACCTTCTCAAACCAGCGAAGTAATCTAACTGCTCCTTCAGCTCCACTAAAGGTGTGGGGCTTGCAGTCCATGAATGCCTTGAAAGTGCAGGCTGGCTGTTGATTTTGCTGATTTTGCTGGCCTGGATTTAGAAATACGAATTGAATTGGAATTATAGAGTTTAGAAATATATTCTTAGGAAAAGGGATTGACACTACTAGTCAATAGTTGAAAGCATTTACCTGTAGCATTCTGTGCTGCTAGGGCCTCTACCACACTATTGTTTATCAAATCTGCTAGTTCTGCTACCGTCATGTTGATAGTACCACGACCACCGGTACGGCCTCCTCGTCCTCTCCCAGACATATTTCTTCACAATCACAAATGAAAACAATGAGAAATATATCGCATATTAAACATTATTCAGGTACGGGTAAGGAAATACAACATCTAATATTTTGAAAATTAAATAAATTGTAAGGCTACAAAATAAATAACTCAAATATTAAACTTCTCATGCTTTTATTGGATGGGAACAACCTTACC
The DNA here is from genome assembly GCA_023525975.1 of Smallanthus sonchifolius. NCBI lineage: Eukaryota > Viridiplantae > Streptophyta > Magnoliopsida > Asterales > Asteraceae > Smallanthus > Smallanthus sonchifolius. Next base: position 56,995,043 of record CM042021.1, read on the forward strand.
CATCTAGGTTTGAAAAGGGAAATAACATAAGCAAAAACAAACATGAAAAGGAAGATAGAATAGGAAGATCCTCAAATATCCTCGTCATCAGAAGAGACATATGACTGTGCATCATCAATCTCCACTGGCTCTTCCTCAGCTGGTTCCCCCTCTAAGGGTTCCTCCTCGAAGGGCTCCTCCTCAAAGAGCTCTTCCTCAAAGGGTTCCTCCTCATCGTCAGATACTGTAATGTCTTCCGGGTGTAGGGTCGCTTGCAGTTGGGTTTCCAAGTGAGTCACCCTCTCTTGAAGGCCTTCAGCAGTGTGGTTAGCCACATGTAGCTGAGCTTCCATAGCAGCTAACCTCTCCAGAACTCCTTGCATATCATCATCCATAATGTCAGCCCTCGTTTCTAGGTGTGCTACACGATTCACTAAAAGGTTGTGGACATGATCCATTGCAGCTAGTTCGGTAGTCAAATCTTCTATTCCTACCCTATTCTTTTCCACTTGTTTTCCACTCTCCAGGAGTTTAGGTATCTCCTCGGTGGCATCTTGTACAAAACTTAATTCCTTTAACATATAGGACACAAATGCTGCGAAGGCTTGTTCCATGGTACATGGTAAGCTAGGTAGTGTAGACGATGAAGATGTGGATGCAAAGTACGGTGATGGAACATCTCCCATTTCGATCCACCTTTGGATCATATGGGGGTACATATCCCAATTGAGAGCATACTCCAATACCCGTGCGTTGCTCGGTTCGCCTTGCTCAATTGAGGTAGTCCGGCGCCTTTTGGGCTCCGGGGATGAGGGTACAGGTGCTTTATGCCCTGATGCGTTAGGTGATGGAGGTGGTGTTGACGACATGATCCTGCAACAATTTGTATAAGTGCCAACATCCAAATGACATGTAACTAATGTGTGAGGCTATAGTCTAGTATGCAATCCTAGTTCTCTATAACCAATGGCTCTGATACCAATCTGTCACACCCCCAATTTCAACTAACGGAGTATTACCGTTTGGGAAGTGACAAACCAGGATCTCAGACACTAGTTACATTGAACGACTCTACATGGGACTCAAAATGAAAATATCTTTTAAATCAGAGTATCAATGCGGAAGCATAAAGAAAGTAAATGCGCAAAATACACGCGCCCAAAACCAAAGTCCAAAAGTCCAAACGTCCAACCAAACAAAGTACATTAAAATAATTTAATCAATATAAATAGACACAAAGCAAAGCAGTTGAATCCCATGCATGCCCTAACGTGCACCCGTGTCTTAGCTTAGCGTCCTGAGAAAACATGTAAGAAAAAGTGTCAACACGAGGTTGGTGAGTTCACAGGTTTCAATATATAAATAAACGTTTACCAGATTTATTGCACAATCAACATAAATACCAAATGAGTAGCTAACCCATGTTCATTGTTTGTTATTACGCTCGCAACCGTAAACTGACTGTTTGTATTGCCTCCCACCAGGTCTATCAACCACGGTGCACGTTTAGGTCAATATTGCACCCGTTCGATATCCAATCGTGTTAGCGCGACTAACGCGGGTGAGGTTTGTCAAACCCAGTAGTACTACCCAACATACCTCGCTATATTCATATTTAAACGGTTCAATGTGAGGACTTTCATGATAGAGTTTACGCATAGTCATAACAATTGATATAAAATGAAGTACAAAAATCAAAAGAGTTGTATCATGTTTTCTCCCCCAGTTTAAAAGCAGTAAAAAGGGGTCGTGAAAACTCACCTGCTTGGCGTTGAAGGTAGTTCACACTAGAAGTAAGTTTGGAAACCACGAGTGTAAGTCTCAAAAGACTTACGAATGTCCTAAAATTATAAATATATAAATTAGGAACGACAAAGGGAATTTTGACCGTGACAAGGAAAGAACGTCTTAAAGAACCGTTCTAACAAACGAGAGTGGACGAACGTGTCCACGGGTTTAGGAATTACTTTACGCGACGAACGACGTAAATAATATATATATATATATATATATATATATATATATATATATATATATATATATATATATATATATATATACGAGTGGTTAACATAAGTAATTATTATTTAGTCTTGATTGGTTCACGGTATTATATAAAATGATTTGAAATAATATAAATATATATTATTTAATAATACGAGTCACAATTCGAAAATAATATAAACATATTATTTTACACGCGTTTACGGTTAAAAAAAATATTTAAATATATTATTTTTTTTTTTCTTTTACTTATTAATAATAAAAGTGCACAATTTATAAAAATAGTTATAATTTATAAAAATAAACAAAATATTTAAATCCCGAGCCTATGGGTTGTTTTCCGGTTTAAAACCCATTTATATAATGATATAATATTAAAAGGTTTGATTTTTATTAATTTAATATTCCAGAAAATCGTTTTAAAAAAAATGTGGGAGCCCGGCCTCGAACCCGGGTCTCTCCCACACAGACACATCGTTTTAACCAGTCCGGCCGCTAGGCTATCGTGTTAGATTCCGGACTGAAACAGTTTTATGATACCACTACTTGTGGTATCCCTCCCCAAACACACCCGCGATCAAAACTATCCCAATACCCACGATTTCGACTTCGATTAAACATAGGAATATAGGGGTTTTGTTCAACGAGGGTTTGCGAAACTATGGGTGAGTTTAATTTCAAAAACATCGTGTTTAAGGCCGTTAATTTACAGAAAACAGTTGGATTTATGGGGTTTTTACTCATTAGAGGCTTGCGAATGTGTATGAATAGTTTAATTAGATTAAGACTGATTCTAGAATCAAAACCCCCAAATTATCGTAAGAGCAAACCCTAGAATCTGGATCATGAAAAATTAGATGTTCTGTGATTAAATTGATATAGGTCTTTCATTGAGTAGAGAATTACGAAGCTAATGAAACATTTTAATTGAATTTATACTGATTCTAAAGCAGGGTTTGATTATACTGGTTTTATATGAACCCTAGGTTATGGTTCATGATCCATTCGATAATATAATTCCAATTAATCATAGGGTTTTCAAAGAGTTACTGTTTTCGATTCTAACCATACCAATTAATTGAATTAAGATTGTGTTTAGATTAGGATTCGATCAAACCGTATTTATATGAACCCTAGAATCGGGTTCTTGATATAATTGATGTTGTAAGCCCTAATTGACATAGGGCTTTCCATCTATGAATGAAAACGAAAGTGAGGATGTGTTTAATTACCAGAAACAGATGCGAATTGACCGAGATCGACTAGAACGGGTTCCGTCTTCGACGTGTTTGATCTTCAGCAAGTTCAGCCGAATCTCCGACGAAATTGGAGTATTCAGGAGGTTTAGAAGGATTCGATTGAAGTACGTGGGTGTGTAATTCGTAAGAATTTCGACTGACAAGAACGAATTTGATCGATTTAGGATTGGTTTCGACGGTTACGAAATAATTTGTCATTAATTCGATTAATGTGTTAATGATGGATGATTTAATTGATGATTAAGGCCGTTAAAGATAACAATTGAGTGCCAACGCTTCCAATTTCTGTCGAATCGATTTGCAATTTCAGTTTTTGCTTAGATTTACACGAGTTTGACTTCAAAAAGTCAAACAGAATTGCATTGGTCCGATTTTTGACTTTGGGGAGTCAACAATTCGATTTGGTATATTTACACAACTAGTCCCTGCAGTTTTGAGTTGATTTTGTGACCGAATTAGTCCTTGTGGTTAGATTTGATTAACGGGGTTAAGTTTTTCATAAGAAACTTAACGGAATAGTTAACGGAATTAACTGAAAAATCCGGATTGTCACATCATTCCCTAGTTGAAAGAATTTTCGTCCCGAAAATTAAAATAACAAAACAAAAAAAAAATTTCTGGGGCTTCATATCATTCCCTAGTTGAAAGAATTTTTGTCCCGAAAATTAAAATAGTACCTTAAGAGTTTGACGTGGAGTGCTTGAACAGATTAGGATATTTGCGCATCATCTGATCCTCGCGCTCCCACGTGAATTCCGGTCCGCGTTTCGAGTTCCAACGGACTCTAACAATTAAGTTGTGCTACACTCGATAGGTACACTTGCCTGTCAGTACGGTTTAGTTCATAAGTACTCCTTTAATTACTTAGGAGTCTAGAATATGTTTTATTTAGTAGTTTTTATAGACCTTCTGGGTGACATCAAATTCCTTGCATCTTTCTGAGGATCTTGAAATAAATGAGTTAAATGCCGCCACTCTTCCAGCTAGTCTTTGGACATCCTTGGTATTTATTGGTGATTTTAGATTGACGATTGCTTTGATCTGCTCTGGACTAGCTTCTATCCCTCTCTTGGTTACCATGTATCCCAAGAATTTTCCTGCCCCCATTCCAAAGTGGCATTTTGAAGGATTCAGCTTCATGTTATACTGGTCCAGGATATCGAACGCATCTTTGAGATACCTAAGATGATGCTCGGCTTTCTTTGGCTTCACCACCATATCATCTATATAGACCTCCATGGTGTCCCCCGGCATGTCTTTAAACATCATGTTTACTAGTCTTTGATACGCGGCACCTGCATTTTTAAGACCAAATGGCATAGCTATATAACAGTAAATACCTGTTGGGGTCATGAACGATGTATCCTCTTGATCTGATGGCTCCATTTGAATTTGCTGAAATCCCGAAGAAGCATCCATAAAGGTCAGGGTTTCGTGACCCGTTGTAGCACCAACCATCGAATCTATATGTAGCAATGGGAAGGGATCCTTTGGGAACGACTTGTTAAGGTCTGTGTAATCCACGCAAACTCTCCACTTCCCATTCTTCTTCTGTACTACAACTACATTTGCCAACCATCTTAGGAATTTTACTTCTCTGCTCATTCTGGATTTGAGGAGTCTTTCCATTTCTTCTTGGATAATCACGTTCCTTTCAGGAGTGAATTTCATTCGCTTTTTATGTATCGGCCTGAAACTATTATCAATTCCAAGTTTGTGAGTTATAATGTCTTTAGATATACCTGTCATATCTTCGTGCTTCCATGCGAAGGTTGATTTTCTGCACTTCAGGAAGTCTAAGAGATCTTTCTCAATCTCCTTAGGGATATTGGTTCCTACAAGTACTTTAACATCTGGGTCATCAACATCTAGTGATACTTCCTTGACATCCTGCTCCTTAGCTTCTAGAACATCCTTGGCTTGCTTCGTCAATTGCTATGCTTGTCTTATCTTTGTAGAAGCTTTCATCGAGGATGTGTAGCAGTATTTAGCTTCCTATTGATCGCTATCGATCTTTACTACCCCCCAAGGGGTCAGAATTTTGACACACCGGTGGTATGTCGATGGCACTGCTTTCATGTCGTGTATCCAGGGTCTCCGTAGGATAATATTATAGCAAGATAAAGAGTCAATGACACAAAATCTTTGTATAGAGTTTACCCCCCTCTATGTAGACTGGTAGCTTTATTTCTCCAACCGTATTCTTAACTTCTCCACTTAATCCTACCAATTCTGAGGATCTTGAAATGATTTCGAAATCGGGGATCCCCATCCTTTTCAGAACTTCGAGCTGTATAATGTTTACTGAACTTCCTCCGTCAATCAGGATCCTATGAATAAAGTGGTTGGCTATGTATAGAGTGATCACCAAACCGTCGTGGTGAGGATCGTGCAGGTTATCTCTGTCTTCCTCATCAAAAGAGATTACTTTATTCTCTGTTAAGGTCGACGTTCTGATATGTCTCTCCTCTTTCTCTGTTTTAGCCTCCTTAGCATTTCTCTTAGCTGCAGAATAAGAGGTGCCACAGATGTCAGAACCACCAGATCAGAAACTTATTACATTGGCATCCGGCGGTGGGCATGTTGCTCTCTGTGGGATTCTGTCATGATCCTTGGCTTTCCCCTTTCTTCTGCCCAGGAATTCTTTGAGATGGCCTTTACTCAGGAGGTAGCTTATCTCCTTCCGTAAAGCGATGCAATCTTCAGTCATATGGCCGAAATCCTCATGGTATGCGCACCATTTGGACTTATCTTTCCATCCCGAGCTCTTTTCGTTCTTTTGAGGCCACCTAGCCTTTTCACCGAGATCCTGCATAGCAAACATTAACACATGTTGTATCAAGAGAAAAACAGTAATCAGGTACCTTAGGATACTCTTCTTCATCTTCGTCATCCTCTACGGTATTGACTTTGTGATTGTCAGGCTTGGAGTAAGGCTTGGATCTGTAAGGTTTATAGGGCGTAGAGTCAGTTTTCCGGTTGGGTTGGTTGTAGCTGATTGGAGTATCCATTCATTGTTGGATCTTCTTATCATCTTCGAGCCTTATGAACCTTAACGCTTGATTCCTGACTTCGTCCAGATTCCTGCAAGGATTCATGATAAGGTCTTTGTAGAACGTGGAATCCTTCTTCAACCCCATTTTGAAAGCTTGGACCGCTGTATCAATGTCAAGGTTTGGGATATCCAGGGATTCCTAGCCGAATTTGCCAACATAATCCCAAAAGGATTCTCCGGCATTCTGGGTTACCCTATACAAATCACTTGTTAGTCTTTCAAATGTTCTGCTGCAAGAAAATTGGTTATTAAATAAATTAACTAAGTGAGCAAATGAAGTTATTGAATAAGGAGGAACGTTTAGCAGCCATTTCAAAGTTCATCAAGTCAAAGTGGACCCGAAGCCCTTGCATAGGCAAGCTTCTTTTAAATCTAAGGGAATGGGATTGATTTCCATTCTTTCCCTGTATTGGACGACATGCTCCTCTGGATCCGTAGTTCCAACATATAATTTCATGTTGGGAGTTTGGAAGCGTTTCGGGATATCTGAATCGCATATTGGAGGAGCAAATCTTGAGATTCTGTGACTGGCTGAGGATACTTCTGGTATTGGTCGGACCACACCCGGTATGCTGGAGATCATATCCTTCAGCTTCTTCAGCTCTTTGGCCAAGATTGGACTGATCCACGTATCCTCCACAAGTTCGTTAGCGTTTAAAAACTGATTGAAAGTCTTACCAATGTTAGGATCCTGTGATGATGATCCTTGGGTGATTCCAAGATCCTGATTTGTAGTGACTCTAATAGCTAGAGTTAGACCAACTGTAGTGGCTCTAGTCTGCATGGGGATGAAGTCTCCCTCGTGATTTCATGAGGATCCTTCAGAGTCAAAGTTCAGGATCCTTGGGTGTAGTGGAGTTGTCGTCTCCACCGGTTTCTGTGATTCTTTTATCCTTTCAAGCTCCCTAAATAGCGTCTAGTTGGTCTTTTGCTGTTGTTCCATCTGTTTCTTCACTTCTGAGAACAAAGTAAGGATGTCGTTGTTTGAAACAAGCACATGTCCTCCAGCAGGTAATCCAGATCCCGAAAAACCAGCAGATGTTGTTTTCTTAGGCAGAATATCGTTCTTTTTCTGGAATGACGGAGGAGGAGGGAGAGGGTTGTTCAGCCCAGAGCTTGAAGATGGAGTTGAAGAAGAAACTGGCTTGGATTGGGACAACATTTTTTCAATAAGTTTGGAAAAGTAGTGATTGAATGCGGATTTTAGCAAGGATTTTAAGATGAAAAGAACCATTTGCCCCACGGTGGGTGCCAAATTGTTTTGGGTAAAAATTAACAAGACTAATTTTGTAACCAAACTTAGTATGTGAGGTAGTGTGCTTAATCAAAATGTAAAGTTATGAATATAAATATAAAGATTTGACACGATGGTGTACATGGAAAACCCTTAATCCTTAAGGATCTCTGGCATAAAACCTCGGGAAGTGACTAATCGTCACTTGCCTCCTGATCTTTTATTAAACTTTGAAAACGAATAAAATAAGAGCAGTAAACGATCGAAAGCTAAGTGTTACAGTTGATTGCGAGAGTATTCTGTGTTCTGTGTGTGTTTTCTAATTGATCTTCATGAAAATTAAATACAAAAAAGGAATAACCAACTATCCGAGAATCCCGGAGTCTACTAAGTCTTCAAATATGACCGTTGTTAGCCATTATGCGCATATTTCACACGTTTCTCTTAACCATTTGAACGATTCTTCAGGAGAGCTTGACTCCACATGTTTTACCTGCGAATAAATTAAGATATGAAGAGGATATAACGGTTAGCAATATAAATGTTAAGGATACCGAAACCTGTCAGGATATTGAAGATTGTTGGAGATTCAGGATCCCTAGTCATAAAAATGACCCATAACATTATCTCTTTGTAAATCAGTATTGTCTCAATAAAAAGAAGCGTTTTGTGTTTATTATGTTTATATGATCTTGTCTTGATGGTGTTTCTTGTAGTAGTTGGCGTTTGATTCGGTTATGGATCTCTATGCTCGTTTGGAGTATTTCTGCTACTCCAGACTGTTCGGTATTGGTTTTAGCTTGATTTGGAGCATTTCCGAGATCTCACATCTCATCGCTTTATAATTGTGTCAAAACGTTTTATACAAGTGTTGCGGTTTAATTATTAACCTAAATAATGTTAACAACCACAAACAAATAAAACAAATAAATCGAGCCACTAGTAAAAGTTTTTCGGTTTCGTTCGAGCCATCAAACGAAAACCAAACCGATCTAAGGGACAAACAAAAATCAACTATTTTTGTCGTCTACTACTTACTCCAAGATCTCCATCTGCGCATCCCGGTCGTCTCCTTCTTTGGTCTTCAAATCTTTGACTCGTTCGATTTACAATTTACTTACATTTACAATAAATAAAAATAAACCTAACTATTACATGGGTTCCAAATAACCCAAAAAATACAAAGATAAGTAAAACCAAAAATACACAACCATGGGACACTAGTTCTCGATTTAACAACACAATCATCCATAAACGAAAAGTGTTCGATCCTTTTTGTCAAACAAAAGTTTTGACAAATAAAACATAAGATCAAATAAATGGTGTTAGGGATTGATTTTCATGCAGGATCCCGAGTCTAGCGTAATCCGGAATCCTGAATATTAATACTACTAACGGTTACTTGTCCACTATTTCGTTTATTGTTTGCAGGTGAAACGTGTGTGACCACTCATCTCTGAAGACCCGGTCGTCAAGTCAAATGAAACATGTGGAATGTGCCTAGAAGGCTTCTATAACGGTTATATGGGAAGAATTATTTGAGATCCAATATTTGTGGATAGTTAGTTACAATAATTCTTGTATTTAATGAGTGACTGGTCGACATAGGAAACACATCTGCTACACGTTATTCGCTTAACATTACTTAGTACTCGCAAACAAGTTCTATAACACTTAGCATTCGATCGATCACTGCTAACACTTATAATTTTTTCATTGATTTATACTAAACTAGAAGGCAAGTGACTTTCGGTCACTTCCCGAGGTTTTATGCCGGCAATCCTAAGGGATTAAGGGCTTTCCTCGTACATCATCTTGTCAAACTTTGCATTTAGGTTAATTACTTTTCATTTTGATCAAAGCACACTACCTCACTTACTAAGTTTGGTTACACAATTAGCTTGCATAATTTTTACCCAAAACAATTTGGCGCCCACCGTGGGGAAAGTGGTGCTTTTTAATGTCGTCCCAATCCTAAAATCTTTGTTAAAGTTTGCATTCAATCACTATTTTTCTAAACTGATTTCAAAAATGTCGTCCCAATCCAAAATGATTTATGTCTCAACTCCATCTTCAAGCTCTGGGTTGAACAACCCTCTTCCTCCTCCTCCATTCAAGAAGAAGAGTGATAATCCGCCAAAGAAGCCTGTTTCTGCTAGATTTATTGGATCTGGAATACCTGTTGGGGGACCTATGCTCGTATCAAACGACGAGATCCTCAATTTGTTCTCGGAAATGAAGCAACAGATGGAGCAGCAGAAAAAGACTAACCTGATGTTGTACAGAGTGCTTGAAAAAGTCAAAGAATCAAAGAAACCAGTGGAAGTAACAACCCCGCTGCAACCAAGGATCTTGGATTTCAATTATTCAGAATCCTTAGGAATCCATAAGGGAGACTTCCCCCCATGCGAACTGAAGTCACCACAGCCGGCCCGACTCCGGCTGTTCAAGTTACTGTGAATCGGGATCTTGGAATTACTCAAGGATCATCATCCTGAAATCCTGATATCGGTAACACTTTTAATCAATTGTCAAACACTAATGAACTTGTGCAGGATATAGGAATTGCTCCATCCATGGCCAAGGAATTGAAAAAGCTAAGAGAGATGATCTCTAGTGTGCCAGGTGTAGTCCAACCTATACCGGAGATATCCTCTGCTAGTCACATGATCTCGAGATTTGCTTCGTCAATATGTGATGTTGAGATCCCAAAACGCTTCCTTACCCCTAACATGAAACTATATGATGGAACTACGGATCCTGAGGAGCACGTCGCACAATACAGAGAGAGAATGGAAATTAATCCCATTCATTTGGACTTAAAAGAGGCTTGTTTATGCAAGGGTTTCAGCTCCACCTTAGCAGGATCAGCCTTGAAATGGCTACTTAATGTTCAACCTTATTCAATAACTTCATTTGCTCACTTAATGAACTTGTTTAATAACCAATTCTCTTGCAGCAGAACGTTCAAAAGATTGACAAGTGACTTATACAGGATAACTCAGAATACCGGAGAATGCCTTCGGGATTATGTCAGAAAGTTCAGCAAGGAATCCCTAGATATCCCGAACCTTGATGTTACCACTCCAGTCCAGACATTCAAGATGGGATTGAAGAAAGACTCCCCATTTTACGAAGACCTTGTTAGGAACCCCTGTAGAAATCTTGATGTAGTCAGAAATCTGGCACTACGATTCATAAGGCTCGAGGATGACAGAAAGATCCAACAACGGATGGATGCTCCAACCAGCTACAGTCAACCCAACCGGAAAACTGAATCCGCTCCTTACAAGCCTTACAGATCCAAGCCTTACTCTAAGCCTGACCATCACAAAGTTAATGCTGTGGAGGATGATGAAGACGAAGAAGAGTATCCTAGACTATCTAAATACTGTTTTTCTCTTGATACGACAGGTTTATTGTTTGCTATGCAGGATCTTGGTGAAAAAGCCAGGTGGCCTCACAAATTTGAGAAGAACACAGGATGGAAGGATAAGTCCAAGTGGTGTGCATTCCATGAGGATTTCAGCCACGTAACTGAGGATTGTATCGCTTTGCGAAAGGAGATAAGCTACCTCCTGAGCAAAGGACACCTCAAGGAGTTCCTGGGAAAAAGGAACGACAAAGCCAAGGATCATGATAGGATCCCGCAGAGAGCAACATCCCCGCCGCCAGATGCCAAGGTAATAAGTTTCATATCTGGTGGGTCTGATATATGTGGTACCTTTTATTCTGTAGCAAAAAGGAATGCTAAGGAGGCAAAGACAGAGAAAGGGGACAGGCCTACCAAAACATCTACCTTAACCAAAAAGAAAGTAATCACTTTCGACAAAGAGGATAGAGACGATGTGAAGGATCCTCACCATGACGGCTTGGTAATCACTCTGTACATAGCTAATCACTTCATCCGCTGGATCCTGATTGATAGAGGAAGCTCAGTGAACATCATACAATTGGAAGTCGGGGATCCCAGATTCTAAAATTGTCTCAAAATCCTCAGTGCTGGTAGGATTCAATGGAGAGATCAAAAACACAGTTGGAGAGATAAAGCTACCGATATACATCGAAGGGGTAAATGCTATATAAAAATTTTGTGTTATTGATTCTTTGTCTTGCTATAATATTATTCTAGGGAGACCTTGGATTCATGACATAAAGGCAGTACCCTCAACATATCACCAACGTGTCAAAATGCCGACCCCCTGGGGTAGTGAAGATCAGCAGGAGGCAAAAGACTGTTATACTTCTTCAATGAAAGCCTCCGCCAACACCAAGCAAGCGTAGCAATTAAAGAAACAAGCCCGAGACGTCTTGGAAACTAAGGAGCAAGATGTTAAAGAAATATCATTAAGCACAGAGGATCCTAATGTCAAGGTGCTTGTTGGAACCAATATCCCCAAGGATATTGAACAAGATCTCATTAAATTACTGAAAAGTAGAACCTCAACCTTCGCCTGGAAGCGTGAAGACATGACAGGTGTCTCTAAAGAAGTTATTACACATAAATTGGGTGTTGATAATAGTTTCAGGCCAATACACCAAAAAAGAGGAAATTTGCACCGGAAAGGAATGTTGTTATCCAGGAAGAAGTTGAGAGATTGCTGAAAGCTGGAATGATAAGGGAAGTGAAATTCACAAGATGGCTAGCCAATGTAGTGGTGGTCCAGAAGAAAAATGGAAAATGGAGAGTCTATGTAGACTTCACATACCTAAACAAAGCATGTCCTAAAGACCCTTTTCACATTGACTCGATGGTCGACGCCACAGCAGGCCACGAAATGCTAACATTCATGGATGCTTCATCAGGAATCCAACAAATTCAAATGAAACCCTCATATCAGGAGGATACTGCATTCATGACTCCAACAGGTATTTATTGTTATATTGCTATGCCATTTGGTTTAAAAAATGAAGGTGCTATGTATCAGAGGCTGGTGAACATGATGTTCAAAGAAAAACTAGGGGGCACCATGGAAGTCTACATAGAAGATATGGGGGTGAAATCAAAGAAAGCTGAGGATCATCTTAGGGATCTCAGAGATGCATTCGATATCGTGGACCAGTACAACATGAAGCTAAACCCTTCTAAATGCCACTTTGGAATGGGGGCAGGAAAATTTTTGGGCTACATGGTAACCAAGAGAGGAATAGAGGCCAGTCCAGAACAAATCAAAGCAATCATTAATCTGAAATCCCCAGCAAATACCAAGGATGTCCACAGACTAACCAGCAGAATAGCAGCACTCAACCGATTCATATCAAGATCCTCAGAAAGATGCAAGGAATTCTATGACATCCTGTAGAAGAACAAGAGAATCAAATGGGAAGAGAAGCACGAACAAGCACTCTAATCATTGAAGGAGTACTTGTTATCAGCTCCTCTATTAATGAAACCAGGAGATGGTGAACCATTATCCCTATACTTGGCGGTATCTGGAAACGCTGTAAGTGCCGTCCTAGTCAAGGATCATGAAGGACAGCAGCATCCTGTATACTATGTAAGTAAAAGTTTGCTAGCAGCAGAGACCGGGTACTCTCATTTAGAAAAACCAATCTTAGCATTAATAACGGCATCGACTAAACTCAGGCATTATTTTGAAACTCATATTATTCATGTTAAGACTAATTATCCTATTAAGTGTGTCTTGACAAAGCCAGAGATGTCAGGAAGAATGGCTAAGTGGACAGTCAAGCTCAGCGCCTATGACCTTGTATATGAACCTAGAACAGCAATAAAGTCTCAGGCACTTGCGGACTTTGCTGTTGATTTCAGTAATGACATTCAACTCGAAGCAAACCTTGAAGTTCAACAATTGGTAGAATCCAAGGATAAGTGGATACTATTCACTGACGGCGCATCCAATGTAAGAGGAACAGGTCTAGGCATCATACTGAAATCGCTACAAGGGGACATAATACCCCAATCCATAAGTTGTGAATTCCTGGAAAAGAATAAAGAAGCAGAATATGAGGCGCTGATAGTAGAATTACAACTAGCCAAGCATATGAAGATCAGGTATCTCCATGTACACGTAGATTCGTTGTTGATTGCTAACCATTTCAATGGCTCATATGTAGTGAATGGAGAGAAATTAGCTAAATATCTAGTAATAATTAAGAAATTATCTGTAGAATTCAAAATTTTTAACATTCATGTACCTAGAGAAAACATTGTTAAGGCGGATGCCTTAGCAAACCTTGTTTCGGCTCTTAAAATACCAGAAGGTATTAAAATACCTATCATACATGTCAAGAGCCCAGCAATTGAGAATATAGATGAAGTCTCAAATACAGAAGAAGGAGAGAGTTAGGATCCTCAAAAAATATTTGTAGGATGGTGAGATCCCAAATGACGAAAAGAATCACAGGGCTTTTCGCATGAAGATATCTCGTTTTATAATGTTGCACAATGTTTTGTATAGAAAATCTATTGGAAGTCCATATTTAAGATGCTTGGAGAATCCTAAAGCACAAGAAGTATTGAAGGACATACATGATGGTAACTGTGGTAATCACACTGGGGGCAGAGCATTGTTCTCAAGAATCCTGAGGACAGGATACTATTAGCCTACTATGAGGAAAGATGCTATGACTTATTCCCAGAAATGTGACGCTCGCCAAAGACACTACAACATACTCCATCAACCAGCAGAACCCTTATATCCAGTCATCTTCCCATGGCCGTTCATGAAATGGGGAATGGATATAGATGGCAAACTTCACAAAGCACCAGGAGGAAAAGTATTCATGCTATCAATAACGGATTATTTCTCCAAGTGGATAGAAGCTGAAGCATTTGTCCAAGTCAGAGAAAAAGAAGTCATCTCCTTCATCAAGCGAAGCATCCTGACAAGATTCGAGATCCCGACAAAGATAGTATGTGATAATGGATCTCAGTTCATTGGCAAGAGAACAACTAAATTCTGTACCAGTTGGGGGATCAAAATGATAACTTCCACCCCTGTACATCCTCAAACTAATGGACAGGCAGAATCCAGTAACAAGATCATTATAAACAACCTCAAGAAGAGATTGGGATCCAAGAAAGGAAGATGGGCTGAAGAGTTACCGTTTGTACTTTGGGCAGATAGGACAACCACAAAAAATGCAACAGTCCAAACTCCGTTCTCATTAGTATTTGGTATTGAGGCTATGATCCCAATAGAGACGGTTATCCCTACTGCCAGAACCAATCTCCAAACCCCAGAAACCAATGACGAAGCTCTTGCTCATGATCTTGACACAGTGGATGAGCTCAGGGATCTTGCCAAGGTTCGTATTGCAGCTTATCAGCCGAGGATAGCAAAGTCATACAACAAAAATATAAGGATCGGGAAGATTCCAAGTGGGTGATCTTATATTAAGAAAGGCGTTTCAAAATACTACCAAGCCAAGTGATGGAAAGCTCACACCAGAGTGGGAAGGCCCATATCTAATTAACTCAGAAGCAGGCAAGGGTGCCTATTGGTTAGCCACTATGGAAGGTGAAGTTCTGCCAAGATCCTGGAATGCAATCCATATCAAGGCTTATTTCATGTAAGTTAGAACTTAAATTCTAACTTGAATTGGTATGCCTTCTATTCCCAATTGTTTTATATTTATTACTCCTTTATAAAGTTACTGACTTGAGCTTCATGTTTTGCAGGAAGGATCCTCAAGGATCCTCACAGAAGATAAAGATTGGCCATCTCTGTTAAGTTTAAGGTACTCTAAATACCTTCTAAGGTTTAAACGTTTTCACCTTTCTAAGAATTGACTTTAAACACTCCGCCTGTAGCGCACGATATCTAAGTATAGTTCAAGGTGGTGCGACCAGCAGATGTAACAGTGGCTAATAATTTTATCACACTTAGCTATATCTTGTATCCTACGATAGTAACAGACGTGTTACTCCTAAGGTTTTTAGCATTTTCATGCAAACTCAAGTCTAGCTTGGCCCACGTTCTCTGGCTTAGCCCACGTTTTCTGGCTTAGCCCACATTTTCTGGCTTGGCACATGTTTTCTGGCTTGGCTCAAATTTTCTGGCTTGGCCCACGTTTATAACTTGTCGCAGATTCTTAACACTTATGTGTTAACTCAAGTATTTAGCATTAATATGCTGACTCAAGATCCTTAAACGGTTTGGAGTCTTATGAAGATCCTGAAATGCAATTACTAAGTCTACGACATGTTTAACGACTATACACAGGGGACAATTAACAGTTGTTATATTTTGGACTCCATGTCATTATTTGGTATGTGTATCTACTCAACTTAATTCTCAACAAAAGTATGTATTACTTGTTAATTTTCAATTATAAGTAGATTCGGAATTTTGATGACTAAGACTTGATCTATTTGCGACTGGTACTTTTTAAAACTATTTACCAAAATATGTTTTCCTAAAAACTAAGTCTAATGAAAACTTAAAATATTCTTATTAAGGATCCAGTATCCTGATGATTTACTTCAACTTAATTTTTCTAAGTATCAAAAGGTCTAACTATCTACAAGTCCTAACTTTCTACAAACATACCAAACACATCACAATCAAGACAGACAGTAAAAAGATACATCATAAAGTCTAAAGTGCACGAAATAAAGAATGTCTCGGGTTTCATCCAAAAAAAAGACCCATCCACCCGAGACACAGATTGTTAAATTGTCTATCCCATCTAGGGACCCCAAAGAGCAAGAAAAGTAAATTGTTCAACAAGTAACCAGGATTGAAGTTAAAGACATGAACCGCATATACCACATATGCAGGACTCAGGCCTTCTCTTTTTCTCCCACATCGTCCTACCCAACCACCTCTGTCACCGTTTTCACCGAGCCCTCAGCCTCATCTTCAGCCACCAAGTTGCCCATATCCGCTACCTGCACTGGTTCTCCTCCCAGCTCAGCAACAAGCCTTTTCCACTCTTGCACATCCCACTTGGCCCGATCGAAGTCTTTGTCAGCAGCCTCTTCAGCCATCTTTATTATGGCTTGAAAGATGGAAATAGCCACTGACATTTTAGCTTGTTGATGAGACTCCTCAAGATCCTGGGCATGTTGGGCATAGGAATCTTGCAGCTCCGCTTTCACCTTGTTGAGCTCATTGGTTACATCGGCTAACTTCTTATTTTTAGCTGTCCCTATCCTTTGCAGGTCGCTAATCATCAGTTTGCCATCCTCAGCCTCGTTCACCAATGATTCGTGGAACATGGTCATT
Organism: Smallanthus sonchifolius; assembly: GCA_023525975.1. NCBI lineage: Eukaryota > Viridiplantae > Streptophyta > Magnoliopsida > Asterales > Asteraceae > Smallanthus > Smallanthus sonchifolius. The sequence goes on from CM042021.1 coordinate 57,011,768, forward strand.
TTCTCCAGAGCCTGTCACAAAAGAGATATGTTAGGATAAATATATGATCAGGATTCGGGATGTTGAGTATATCTTACCAGGTGACCAAGAGTGTGAAGCTTCTTGTGGGCATCAGCATAGTCCGAGCATTCAGAAATAGCTACCTCAGCGGCATCGGCAAGTTTTCGCTTCTTGTTAGATGTGGGCTTCGGGCGAGGAGTTGAAGATTCGGGTTTGGAAACCTCTGGCTTAGGAGTTGTAAAGGATGGTTGGCTCGTTTCCCTTTTGATGGTTTTTCCCTTAGAAACCATGTTATCTATGTCATCAAGGGCAAACTTGGAGCTGGAGAGATAAGTTTCAGAACTTGCTTCTACTTAGGGGACTTTGAACTTAAAAGTTCTCTCGATGGGCTCCAGGCCGTAGAAAAAGGCAACCCTCCTAGCGGTGTCCGGTGTGGGTGGAGCAAGCTCTGAAAAACTCGATGCTGTAAAACAAGAAAGAACCAAGAATCATTATCCCGGATGTCAAACTATTAAGGATCCTACAGGCAGAATCCTACTCTTCACAATCCATCTCACAGGCAACATATCCCCGCCAGGAATGGAGTCCCTCCTCACGAAGAAGAAATGGTTTTTCCAATTAGAATCATTCTTGGTTGTTTTTAAAATCAAGTGACTCTGGCCAGATTTGATTTGGAATAAAAAGCGAGAGGAACCATGGCTTCTCAAGTTATAAACATAAGCCAATTCAGAGACATTAAAGTCAAGAGCATGGTGGCGGATCAAGATTTCCTGGGTGTGTAAGGTTCTCCAAATCATCGGCATTGTTTGAGCATAGCTCAGGCCGGTTTTTTCAAAAAAAATCGGTAGTTAAAACAGGAAAAGGATATGAAAAGCCTATGGTAAAAGGGAAAGACGGAAAACAAACCCAGCTCTCAGAAGTGAAATCGGACCTATTCTTGGGGTCAAAAGCTCTGAAAACAGTGTTTTTGGGAAAGGATCCTCTGGATTCGAGGAGTTTGATATCATAATCGGAAAAAGTGCATTTTTCGGACTCAGGGTTACAAAGCAAGTGTTGGCTAAGCAAATCATCCGAAGAAGAGGAGGATCGGGTCGTCTTTTTGACCATTTTTGACATAAAAATCGAGAAAATTAAGGAAGAAAAGAACTATACCTGAAATCCAAGAGAAAGAGGAAGAAGATGAACTCTGAAAATAAAGGGAATAAGATAAATGTAGGGGTAGTTATGAAACCGCCTTGAACGACGACATATCATCACCTCGTATACCGCACCACGTCCTATCACGTTGCCATTTAAAATTTGAAATTTGAATTTTTAAAAATTCACAGTTGTAACTTCTATGGACAGCTGTCAATTTCTGGGGACAATTGTTAGGGATTGATTTTTATGCAGGTTCCTGAGTCTCGCGTAATTCGGAATCCAAGATCCTGGTAATCTCGGTATCCTGAATATTAATACTACTAACAGTTACTTGTCCTCTATTTCGTTTATTGCATGCAGGTGAAACGTGTGTGACCACTCATCCCTGAAGACCCGGTCATCAAGTCAAATGAAACGTGTGAAATGTGCGTAGAAGGCTTCTACAACGGTCATATGGGAAGAACAATTTGAGATCCAAGATTTGCGGATAGTTAGTTACGATAATTCTTGTATTTAATAAGTGATTGGTTGACATAGGAAACAGATCTGCTACACGTTATTCACTTAGCATTACTTAGTACTCGCAATCAAGTTCTGTAACACTTAGCATTCGATCGATCACTACTCACACTTGTAATTTTTTCATTGATTTATACTAAACTAGAAGGCAAGTGACTTTCGGTCACTTCCTGAGGTTTTATACCGGCAATCCTAAGGTATTAAGGGCTTTCCTCGTACATTATCGTGTCAAACTATGCATTTAGGTTAATTACTTTGCATTTTGATCAAATCACACTACCTCACTTACTAAGTTTGATAACACAATTAGCTTGCATAATTTTTACCCAAAAAAATGGAATTATGTCTAAACACGCGTAAAGCTGGCTCGGATACCAATGTTGAAAATCTGTGTACCGGTTTTAACTTTTATTTAAAACGTTTTAATTAATCAAATTAATTAAACAAATCAGATTTGCATTAGCAGAAGCGGTTGTACACGTTTACGGTTCTAAACTGGAATCCCGTCAGTGATCCGATTACACGTGTATAAACAATAAATTAAATCCAACCATAGCGGGTTAAAGATTATACCTTTGACGATTCCCGAAAGACTCACACCTTGAATCAACGAACGTCTCGCTAGTGACTTGTTCAGGAAAACCCGCAATCTACGAAAACCGTCTCACGGTTTCACGCAAAAGATTCCACGCAACCAAAAACGGCTCACGACGGAGGATCGACTGCACACGGCTGGAACCGGTGGCACGCGACGGCAGGGCGGTGGCCGGACGACGGCACGACAGTGGTGGTTCTTTCCGACGGCAAATGAAACGCAAAGAGGGGAGGTGTTGCCGGTTTGCGCAAGAGAGAGAGGAGGCAAGAATCTTTTTTAGGGTTTTGAGTTAAGGACTAATTTATAATTTCCATAAATCCAAATTACACCCTTAGGAATTAACTGTTAATCCCCTGGTAATTAACTGTTAGTTACTTTTAAACCTCGCACTTTACTAATTACAAGTAATTAGTAATCCTCAACCGACTAATGTTTAACTCTTAAACGTTTAAACCTTTCGTCCTTTAATTAATTCTCTAATAATGAATCACCGAATTAACCGTTTATATATTTCGCTAAATATTTATCCACCGAATAATAAATCCGCGTTTCGTGAACTATAACGTTTACGACGAAACGTTATTAATTTCTCGTTGTCCAAAGTGGTCCAAAGTGTAACTGTTTGGATCGTACCTCGATATATTATCGATGATCGTAAATCCAATATCCAACAATTATCTCTTTGAATCCTTGACACAAAACGCCCATACTTTGCCTTTGTGCGACTGAAATTGTAACTAAAAGTCAAATAGTCCTTGGATTTTGACTTTTCTATTTCCTCAAGGTAATTAACGAGGAACTCGGACCACTCTCTGATTCTTGTTCACTTGATGATGATCAAACAAAAAAACACACTTCAACTTGTTTCTGATGGAGTCTGACCAAACAATAGGAACAACAATTGGATTTTTTTTTAAATCCTTTCCTGCCTTTGAACACAACAGTAATAACTTTGTGTGATTGGATTTAAAAAAAAAAAACTCCACAACTTCTTGGCTTTGGTTAATCGTGGCAGTAACAAATCAACAAAGGAATTTGGATTTGAATTCTACAACTGGTCTCGATCAACATTCACAAATAGATTTTTTTTCGATTGAAGTTTGTGATGGTTTTGGAACGATCTTGTTGTCTTCGAATTCAATAACAACAGACAACAAAATCTACCCTTTTGTATCTGTTTTTTCAACAACAATCAGTCTGCAGCATTGACCAATTCTGTAATAAATGTCTCAGACCAAGAATAGGAACAACGATTAAACTTTTGTAATCGGCTTCTTCCTAAAAGTAATCGGGTTTCAAAACAACAAGAGCCCTAGGCTTTGATATCAATTATTGTCCAGGAATTGATGAACGCACAATTGAGAATCAATTGGAACTTTGAATTGATAATATGTAAGGAATCGTTGAAACCATGGCTTGTTCATTACATGTGTATATATACACAGGGATGTAAACGACGCGTCCATTTACTAAGAGACGTATCCCTAATTCCTATTTTAGAGTTTTACAAATCTGACCCTTCTATAATAAGTAATTTTTTTTTTAACGGCGCAACACTTACAATATACAGGGCAGCCCTCCCCGGGAGGAACCTCAAGTAGGTAAACCCCCTGACCTAGTCACAGACCCATTTTTTGTTATGACCAGGATTCAAAACCAAGATCTCCACTATAGGAAGTCTTGGGGCTACTATTACACCAAATGGCCAACGGTTATAATACGTAAATACTAACTTAATCTTTAGTTTGACATAATGACACAAATACCCTTAAAGTTTTGACACGTGAGGGATTAATGATAACATAATATATGATTATTTAAGCTTATCTTTTATGTTCTTTTCCATGAAAAAGGTTCACATGAGTGCACCACATGTCGAACAATTTATCAACTTGCTAACCACCGTAACTGCTGAAGGCCACACCAATTCCTTGCGCTATGTTATGTCAGAATGTACCAAACAACAAGAGAAGTATTCTTTGTGATTTAGCTTTTTCCAATCTTTTCTGCAGTGTTTGATATTGCATATACACTACCTTATTAATTATTATATAATTATCAAGCTATTTAAAGTTTAATTGTTACATGGTTTTGGCAAATGCCCTCAAATATTTTGTGTATATAACACAATTGTAATTGTGTACAGGGGAAATTCATGGGCCTATCAGATTAAAATCACATTCACAGCTTTAGTTTTACTATTGAATTTGGAACCATCAATGTCAAAGATCATTTGATTAAGGGTTGTTAGTTTTACTTACATGACTTTCTTTTGAAACAGTTTATTAAGAAATATTGGCAGGAGGAGTATGAGGACGGTGTTGAACATACGTTTTTTCAAATGAGAAAAAGGTCATTTTTTTCCTCTTCTTTCATCTAATGAAAATTCTCTTATTATACATTTTTCTTATTATTTGCATATAGAGTTGAATCTTTTATTACAAGTTTTCCGGTTATTATTTTTTACTGTTCGGTTGCTTTCATTCAATATTCTTAATTATATGTTATTTGCATTATCAATTATACATAAAGAAATCGGCACATCTATTAGTATGGCCATAGCATTAGTTACACATCATGATTGGCCGAATAGCATGCCATACTCTTATTCTTAATGAAGTTAATAAAAGGTACTACTACCGAATAGCATTAGTTAACTCTGGTCAGTCCCATTTTTTTAGGGTTCTAAAATTTTATATATATATATATATATATATATAGGGTGGATAATATGAAAACTCTGTTTTATATGTAACAGTTTAAAAAATATGTAAAATCATTTTTTGATTTTTAGGATAGTTTCTATATCTAATTTAATCTATTTTGGTAACAAAAAACAAAAAAAAAACCGACTACTTTTTTTATAATTTTTTTTAAACATTTGTTACATACGTAACATTCTGTGTCACAAATGTAACATGCTGACATATATATAAAAACGCTTATTTTTTTTAATTTTTTAACATTTTTTTTAAAATTGCTCGACGTTTTTTTTTTATTTTTTTACATTTCTGGTGACGAAATTTCATATAAAAACACCCTAAAAGAAAAAAAAACAAGTTACGAATGAGTTTCGTGGGTTTCCTCATCTCAAGTGGGTTTTCAATTTATCTTTCCCCTATATATATATATATATATATATATACAGGGGATGGATATTCTAAGAATGGAAAAAAGTGTAGGAAGTGTTTTTAACCATTAGATTAAAAGATCAACGATCAAAACATGCGGTGGCGTTTTTGTAATTAGATCCAATTTTTTTCATCGCGCGAGGGTAATATAGTAAAAGCCAACATACGAAATATTTTCAAACGTCAGAGAATCCAAAAAATTACCCTAACCGCTCCGTCGATTTCGCGATTCAAATGTTATTCGAAAACAATGGCGTCTGATGATCATTACAAGTTAACATATAAAAGAAAGAAACATTTCAGTGAAATGCAAAATTATTAAGTAATGGCGTTTGTAATTTTGTGTTTTAACTGATTCAGGAACACCTAATCGCAAGAAAGACGAAAAATCGAATGTTTCTTCAAGCTTGAAAAAAAGGTAAACGACTACAACTAAATGGTGTTTGAAATTAATTAGATATTTCAGACTTAATTATGGCGTCACTGACATATGACTTCAGTAAATTATGGTCTATTTAGTTTCATAACATGCAGTTTACCATTTGGGGGTTTTATTATGTATGGTGTTTAAATGTACTTTGTTTATGATGTTTGGTGTTTAAAATGTAGTTTGTTTCTGATGAATGGTATATTGTTCAGTGTTTCTGATGCATGGTGTTTAAAATGTAAATTGTTTCTTATGTATGGTGTTTAAATGTACTTTGTTTGTGATGTATGGTGTTTATATTGTTCAGTGTTTCTGATTCATGGTGTCTAAAATGTAAAATTGTTTATGATGTTTGGTGTTTATAATTTTCAGTGTTTCTGATGTATGGTGTTTAAAATGTACTTTGTTTGTGATGTACAGTGTTTCTGATGCATGTGTTTAAAATGTAAATGGTTTCTTATGTATGGTGTTTAAATGTACTTTTGTTTCTGATGTATGGTGTTTAAAATGTACTTTGTTTGCGATGTATGGTGTTTTATACTGTTCAGTGTTTCTGATGCATAGTGTCTAAAATGTAAAATTGTTTCTGATGTTTGGTGTTTATAATTTTCAGTGTTTCTGATGTATGGTATTTAAAATGTACTTTGGTTGTGATGTATGGTGTTTATACTGTTCAATGTTTCTGATGCATGGTGTTTAAAAATTAAATTGTTTCTGATGTTTGGTGTTTATAATTTTCAGTGTTTCTGATGTTTGGTGTTTAAAATGTAGTTTGTTTCTGATGTATGGTGTTTATACTGTTCACTGTTTCTGATGCATGGTGTCTAAAATGTAAACTTGTTTATGATGTTTGGTGTTTATAATTTTCATATGGGTTGACACAAATTTTAGCTTTACAACCGGTCCTATTGGACGAATTTCTTTTATATATCTTCTGATTTTTGGTATCATCCAATGTATTAACATTTTTCATCTTATGAAAACCCTATTTGGAACAAATAAAATACTTCAATTTACTAACACCACGAGCACCACTATATTCTGTACTCTTTTGAACAGCAAAACCTTTCGCTAGAGCATATTTTTTATAAAGACTATAAGCATCCTCAATTTTATCAAAAATAAGTCCACACTTAGGCTTTAGTTCTTCAATGACATCAGGTATGTATAACTTTCTTCCGGTGTTTGGTGAAATGCTTTCAATCCCAATAATACTATAACTGTATTCTACAAAGTATCACAAAAAACGTCTTAATTAATAATAGTACAAAATGCAATAACAAATAAGCAGATTGAAACTACTATACCAACTTTCCTTCTAAAATGCCATACATTATATAATAAATTCGAACACAAATTTAACATTGCGAATATATGCTCAAAATTTACTAACATAGTAAAACGCCATATTAAATATACAAACGATAAATAATTTTGGAAGAATCCAAAACCATACAGTTTCACATAACGACACCAACGAATACAACATAAATTATGTGAATAAAAACACCATCGAAAAACGCCATGCGATATAACACTAAATAAAACACCATACGTTTAATTTTGTACGGGTAAACATAAATAAAATCAACAAAACACCATAAAATTATGTAACGATGAATAACATTAACTCAAATTAAATATCAAATAAAAAAACACCATAATCAATCAACTAATTATACAATCTACATGCATAATACAATTATTGATCAGAATGCAATACCTTGGATATCATAAACAGAAGAATCCGACATGATAAAGTGAAAAGAAAAATGAAAATCAAATCGGTAATCGCAAGATCACAAAACCCTAATTAAATGAAACAAACAAAGCGAAGAATTATATAAATAACTATACGAGATCCGGAGAAACGGAAAAAAACTGGATGTAATTAAGACGCAATAAGAACCCCGCAATGACTGTAATGTCTATTCTACCCCTCCGCGTGAAATTGAGACCATGCCACGTGTCAGCCTACCACTCCTTCCTACACTTCCTACATTTTTTCCCTTCCCAGTGGAACCCTATACTATATATATATATATATATATATATATATATATATATATATATATATATATATATATATATATATATATATATATATATATATAGGAGGAGGTTCAAATAAGAAGTGCAATTTGGCTAAGAAGCCTAAGAAGCAATCTCATCCATTTAATTGAATTATCAAGGGCAAAGATTTAAGTGTAGTAAAAATAAGGGGTGGAATGGTATTTAAGTAATAGCCACTTTTGTTGACTTTTTTCAACTTCCCTCACCTTTTTAAACGTTTAAAACTATTTCATAGGACATTATTTTTTTTTAAAAAAATTACACCATAAAATCGAGCGTTTTTTTATCTTTAATTTGAGTATAGTATTGCTATATTTTTTTGTAAAAACAAAATCGACACTTAATGAAATTGTGCTACTTTACGTAAATGTGTTGGTTTCTGGTAAAACAGCACAATTTAGCACATTAAAAATTTGCTGGTTTATGGTAAAACAACACAATTTACGTAAATGTGCTGGTTTCTTTAATTTGTGCTACTTTTAGTCAATTATTATGTGCCTAATTTGGTAGCATTTTTTAAAAATAAAAATTTAAAGCATCCATACATCAACAAAACGGTTCAGTGGTAGGCAAAAAAAGCTCATGCATCAAAATATTGTTTTGTGCTGGTTTGATATACTAATTTTGTTGTGCAGGTTTTGTTTGTGCTTGGTTAGCAAAGAAGAGCAAGTTACACAATTAACCATGTTGTTTTGGTGTTGTTTTTTAGTAAAACATCATAATTAATTGTTATGTTTGGTGTTGTCTTATTATAAAGCAACATAGTTAATTGTGTTGTTTTACAATGTAGCACAATTAATTGTGCTGTTTTACTAGAAAACAATTGTGCTGTTTTACTAGAAAACAGCAAATTTACGTAAAGTAGCACAATTTCATTAAGTATCGATTTTGTTTTTATAAAAAAATATAGCAATACTATACTTAAATTAAAGATAAAAAAACGTTCGATTTTATGGTGTAATTTTTTTAAAAAAATAATGTGTTATGAAAAAGTTATGAATATTTAAAAAAAGTGGAGGAAGTTGAAAAAAATCAACAATTGTAGGTTTTTCAAGAATGCCCCTCCATCCCTTATTTTTCCTACACCTTGATCATCCAATTGAATGGATGAGATTGTTTCTTAGGCTTTTTAACTAGATTACACTTCTTAGGGAAAACATATATAGGGTTGATTTCATGATAAAACTTATTTTCATGAGAAAACTAAAAAACTCATTATTAAAGCTACTGCATATGTGTAGTACACCCAAAACCTAACCCACCCTCACCCAAAAATCTACCCCCCCCCCACCAACCCCCAAAAACCTAAACCCCCCACCCACCTACTCCCCCTCAAAAAACCTAATCTAAAAGCTAAAATAAACCCAAAAGTTAACCCCACTACACATATGCAGTATTACAAGTTTTTTTTTGAACAAGGACGACGTGGGAAACAAGGTCTCCGAACCAGTTTTTTAGTTTTTGATTTATATTTTGAGTTATGTTTTTTTTATTATTTTTTTTGTCTTTAATAACTAGTTTTTTGGTTTTCTTATGATTCTTCCCCTATATATATATATGTATGTATGTATGTATGTACATGTGTGTGTGTGTTTTATAAAATTTTATATACCGGTTTTATATATTGGAAACTTTTTATAAAAACTTAAAAACATATTAAGCTCTTTTTATAATGGTTGAGCCCTTTTTAATCTTTATAATGGTTGGGACCTCTTTATTCTTTAAAATGTAATGGTTGGTCCCTAATCCGTTTAATCTTTATAATGTAAGTATGTAATGGTTGATTGGTTGGGGCCTAATCAATTTAATCTTTATAATGTAAATATGTAATAGTTTATATAATGTAAATAATGTAAGTAGCAGGAAACGAAGAGTCGAACTGTCGAAGACCAGTTATCAGCCCACTGCCTACCATCGGCTGTCTGCCTTTACCGCCATTAGCCACCAGCCCACCACGGTACACCGGTTAGCTATTACGGTATGTCATGTAACATGTTATATTTTTTCTATGTTTATTTCTATAACGTTAATCATCGTTTAAAAAAATTAGTTTATATATTTTGTTCGTATAGGCCTTTTTTTTCGGCTCGGCCGGGGCACTTAAATCCTCAGGACCGGCCCTGACTACCGCGTTGTAAATTGTCGTCGTCGCCGCATCGTTTTAAAAAAAAACGAGTCTATATGAGAGAGAGAGAGAGAGAGAGAGAGAGGGGGGGGGGGGGAAGAGGGAGAGAGACAGAGAGGATTGATTTTATATGAATCGTTAAATAATTAGGAATATTTTTTTATATTTTATTGTGATCTAACGGTTAGAAATAATTTATTTAATTTCTGGTTATTGATAGATTCGTATTTAAACCTTTATATATATTATACACGTCAATAACAATCATTATTTTTTATGTAATCAGCATTTAGTTATCGGTTCAATCTGATACTGGAACGTGGAATCTTTGATTCGTAATGTTTGGACTATGGACTGTACCACCCAATTTGAAAGCACGAGCTCAATTTCTTCCATTAAATATTTTAGTCGAGTTCATTTCTAAGTGATGGGGCCAAACAAAACGCTGATGCCGTAAGCCCAAATCAACCCGGTTATCAAACATCAAATTTCTAGCGGCCCATTTTAAAATTAATCAATTTTATATAACTAAATACTAGGTTAGAAACTCATGTATTACACGGGCTAAATAATTAAAATAATATAATTGATAACACACTTATATACTTCTCATTACTGATAAATTAAGGTTTTGTAGGATTGATATATTATAAGATGGTTCTGTTAAGTTGATATTGGCGGAAACAGTAACAACTATTAAATGCAACAAGTAACAAAGATAATACTGATAAACACAAATTATATTACTCTTCAATGTTTACAAGTTACAAAGAAAACTCTCAGGAAGCACACATACAAATGAAGAGAAACAATACTAAATAGAAACTTAGAATCAAGACAGACCGTTGATTCTAAGGATCAGATCAAACACAAACCGTTGATCTTGTACAGATGAAGGCTACACTACAATTGGTTTACAACAAAAAGAAAACTTCAGCAAAAAGACAACTGCAAAACAAAAAGTCTTCTTAGGAATCTTTGCAGGTGAGTTCAGATGAAAGCATTATCTTTTGTCTTCTGTGTCAATAACATTCCTTCTGTTAATAGTGGTGTCAGTGTTGCAGCAGGAAATGTCAGTAGTAAAGTCAAAGCTGCTGATGATTTGCCTATCAGCAGCATAAGTGTTATATGTTGCTGATAAGCCTATCAGTAGCAACTTTGGACTTCCGCAGATAAATGTCTATCTGCAGCATAGTTGTTGATCAACAACAAAATTAATTATCCGCATCATAAACACTTATCAGCAGCAGCTTTCATCAGCATCAAAATTGTAGTGTCCGCATCATTTATACTTAGAGTATTTTTTAGCCATCAGTCTTATATATATATATATATATCTACAAACTCCCCCTAGACTGATGCTAACAAAATATCTACTGCCTTTGCTCATAGAGCTTCTGCATATGCATGATTATTCTGGCAGTCTCATATCCCCTTGGTCCTTGCTGGGATTATCAATAGGAATTTCAGATAGGGTTTTGATGTCCCTTTTTGGCATGCTGAGGATAGCCTTTTTGGAACCCCTAATCTTATTTACTTTTACATCAATCAAAGTATATTCATCTTTATCAGCATTGTAGGACCACTGGACAAGAGGATAGTGGGATTGAAGAGGATTGCCATCAATAACAATCTCTTTGCTAGGATTAAAGTGAGGCTTTATCACTAGCAAGAGATGTTCCCCACTATCATTGTCAGGGGCTTCTTCTTCACCCAGCTCAAGGATTCTTTCTAAGTCAGAATCAGGTAGCTGCATCACCTCATCAACAGACACATAAATTGATCTTTTCTTTTCTTTCTCTCCTCTGAACACTTCATACCACCAATCTTGGACACTGTAGAACCATAAAACAATCTTTCTTGAATCAGTAGGGCTAGCTGGAGGTTTTGGTTTCTTTTCAGGAGGCTGTGGTTGAGAGGGAGCTGGATGAGAAGCTTTGGACACTATGGGAGTGGAGGAGTGAAATCTAGGAGAGTGAACATGTGGGATAGAAGGAGGATGGATCAAGGATTCTGTTTTGGGCTTCTTTCCTTTTCTTTCTTCTTCAGTTGTACTGGCCCTCTTTGATTGATTTGTCTTCTTAAGCCTATCATCTTCTTCCTTTTTGACTTGTCTATAGAGGGATTGAAGGTTCACGAAGCTCATGGGACCTAACCTCTTTCCACTATCACCTCTTGTCTTGAGAAGTCAAACATGACCTTTCTCTCTTCATGTGATCTTTTGTTGAAGGCAATGGCTTTTCAAGACTTTTCCTTAGCCTTTTCTTCTTCTTCAGCCCTCTTCTTCCTGGCTAGCTCTCCTGGTTGACCCATGTAGGCTCTGTAGAGCTCTTTATTGGATAACTTCTCAAGGTAGTCTCCATCCTCACCTTGATCAGTTAGGATCTCTATCCATTCACTTCTCATTTCCTTTGCTAGTTGAGAGGCTTTTATTTTAAACTTTGCTTCTTCAGCTTTTTGTCTCTCTCTTTCTTATTCTATCTTTCTCTCTACTTCTTATGTAATAATTCCCTTACCTTTTTCTTGGTTGGATGCCTCTGCTTCTGCTTCATTGACCACAATAGCAGATGAGGAAGTTGCTATTGAGGCCTCAACATAGGCTTCATTGGCAATTTGTGGAATGGACAAAGAAGGAGCATTTTCTTCTTCATATGTGAAGTCAGAGCCCAATCACCTCTCAAGATCTTTAGTCTTGTATTTTGGTCAAGAAAGGGAGAGGATTCAGGTGAGTCTGATGGTGATTCTTCTAATGATATCCTTCCACCCTCTTGTAAGAAGGTCTTGATAATGAGCATCATTTACTCACTTCTTGGTGAATTAACATTATAAATTTGTGATCTTTGCTCAAAGACTTTGAAGAGGAAGTTATGATTTAGCAGCAGAACTTCTTAGATGTTGTTGATCTCAATAGATGATTCATCACACAAGAAAATTTTGATTCTCTGAGGGATCAGTGTTGGACCATCCGTAGATTTCAAGACCTCTGACCACTTCATTGTACAAATATCTCCTTAGATTTATAACATGGTCTTCTATAAGAACTCTGCTTTTCACCAACTCCAGTCTTTGACTTTCTCTTACTTGGACTGCACTTGAGGGCTCTGCTTCTTCTTCCTCAAGGCAGTGGTGTACAACCTGCTCAGCTTCTTGTAGAAATTTCTCGAACCAAGGCATGTTATCTTCCATCAAGTCATGAAAGCGGTCAATAACAAGCTTGACAGAGAGTTTTTTTTGATGTGTTGATGCACTCAATAGTGTGCAAAGCTAGCATGTCAAAGACATTAAGGCTGTTCCAATCAAGTTCTGCTGGTCCTGAGAACTCCCATCCTATCCAGAATCTTTCAAATCTTCCATCATACCCCCATGAGAGAATGAAATCAAACTCTAAATTTTCTACTGTTAAGGAGTATTAGGGGGATATGATTTGCCTGAAAGGTTGGCAGCAGCTTCAAGTATTTGGACCTCTGGGAATACTTCTTCTTCCCTCTCTGACTCCATCTCCTCAGGGAACACCTCCTCTTCTTCCCTGGCAACTATCTTCCACTCCTCAGAGAACACTTCTTCTTCATCTCTGGTATCCATAATTTCTTGAACTTGAACAAAGGAATGCTTGAAGATGGTTCTTTGAAACTCTTCCTCTTCTCTTAGCCAACCTCCCAGGCTATCCTCAGATGAGTTATCTTTAAAACTTTCCTTCCCCTTTTTGGTTGCATTAGTGAGAAAAATTGAATCAGTTTGAGTTTCCACTGACACAAGGGAAGGAGAAGCTGAAGTGATACATTTGTAGGACTCATGCATAGAAACTTGGTGCCTTAATTTAGACACTTCAACTTCTAGCAGAGCTACCCTGGCCGTAAATTCCAAGTTTTGCTGTTTTAGTCTGTCCTCATCCACATATGTGGAATCCTTGCAACTAGATGGGGCCTTAGGCCTAGCCTCTGCCTCCCCCTCACCCTGGTTTTCTAGGCTCCTTGGATTCCTCTCAGTGAATAAAGTTTCAAAAGAAACATCTTCACTATGAGTTGCCATGGTTGGGGTTTTAATGATGTTATCACTGTCCTTCTGGTCAATTGATGGAACAGAAGTAGTGACAGCCCTTTCCATATTCACTCTATCATGACTCCCAGAGTGAACCTTCTCAGGTGATGAACTTGGGCTAGGTACTTTGGCAGCCAAGTCAATCAGTACCTTCGCGATAGTGGCAGTTGGAGAAGGTACATCATCTTGACTAGGTGCCTCTGCCCTTAAGTTCAAAGAAGAAACAAAAAGTATGGCATCAGAGGGGTTTTCTATGGACTCGGGATGTAGTCCTGATCCTAATAGGGATCATTCAAAGGAAGTCTCCCTAGTAATATGGCTATCCCTTATGATATTCTCATCAGAGTGTTGTGATTCTAGATGAGGGCTTTCAGGTTGGGATTGGGCCTTTGAGCCAAGAATAGAAGGATTCTTCTTGCTCTTCTTTCTTTTTCAGGTGTAACTTGCTTCAACTGGGGCCCTATGTTCCAGTTGGGCTTGAAGTGTAGGGGTAAGTATTTTTTGTACCTGTGCAACCTCAGTAGGTTGCACAGGTGTTCGATCAATGGATACAGAGTGTGTAATTTCATGCTGTGAAGTGGAGGGTGTGGGATCAGTATCAGCTGGGACTGCTGAACTGTCACCCTGGGTACTTTGTATGTTCATCATTGTAGATAACAATGGAACATTGACCCCTGAGAACTTTTCAGAAACAGTTCTTGTGCTTTTGAAAATATTATTTTTGTGTGACCCAACCATGTAGATTCTTGCAGATTTAGACAAATTCTTTAGCTCACCATTAAAAATCTACTGCAAGAAGAGTGTGGCACAAGTTAAGTGGGAGAAATTGAAGGACAAGCCATTTACCATGCCATGGATTGCAGATGCAAGTCCAGAATTTAGTTGATGCCAGCCACTCCTCTTTTGGGATATGCATTAAAGAAGAGTGTGGCACAAGTACTTCCATGGTGGACCCAGCAAAGCTTTCTCTATAGTGTACTCCTTTTGATTGCTAGTATACCCAATGGATACAAAAGTCCTTATGTAGTCAGCCTGGGGTACGAGTTTGCACTACCTTTATCCTAAAGCTTGAGATGTTTTCTAAGTGTTGCTTTAGTGACAATGATGTCCTTGCCATCTTCTTTGGCTTTGATTTGGGGAATCCCCTGTTCAGTGGAGTAGGAGGAGGAGTTTTAGAAATCTTCAATATGAGATACGTAAATAGTGGGGTTGACTGTTAGGGCAAAATGTATCTTTGAACGACATAAGAAGTCAATCATGTCATCAAAACCTTTTGATTTCTTTCCTTTCACCAAGTACGCCATGAGGTTGTGGTATGTTGAAAATTTGTCATCAGGTTTGTTGATATCAGGGTTTGCTGTTTTGATGATGAGTGGAGGGAAGTTGGAGCTTTTAAAAGTTGGTTATGAGATAAGAGAGCTTTGAATGCAAGAATGCGGGAGAGAAAAGATGGAGAGTTAGGTCAGAATTGAATGTAAAGAGGTGAAAGAGGGAATTTGATTTTGTTATAACGGAAGGGTTGAAAAGCTTGAGCAACGGTCACTTGTACCGTACAAGAGAAGTAGCGTAGGTACAGTGTCTACAGTACCACCGTTGTTTTACTGTTTAACAGTTGTAATTGTACTGTAACAGTCATGGTAAAGACTAACAATGAAATTTTACAGTGGGTAAAAGTTAATTTGAATAATTTTTACCCATCCGCAGCAAAGTTGATTGCTGCTGATGGATATGTCTACCAGCAGCAAACTTAGTTGCTGCTGATGGATATAATAGTCAGCATCAAAAGGTATTGCTGCTGATTGCCTTAAAGTTATCTGTAGTAGAAATGTTCCTGCGAATGGCATAAAGCAATCAGCAGCAAAAGCTTTGCTGCTGATGACTAAACCTATCAGCATTAAAAAAATGTTTGCTGCTGACAAATAAAGTTATAAAAAATGATAAAATTATTTTTGGATTTTCAAGAAGGATTTCATCAAAAACAAGAAGGAAAACAAACACACATTTATTTATTTATTTTATTTCTGAGAAAGATTTTATTCAAAGTTCATCATCCCAATGGATTCAACCAGATATTTAAACCTAGCTTCATTAAAGGCTTTAGTGAACAAGTCAACATATTGCTCATTGGTATGAACTTTGGTTAAAATAATTCTCCTTTTCTCAGCTTGATCACTTATGAAGTGATACCTGATATCAATGTGCTTTGTCTTGGAGTTCTGCACCGGATTGTTGGTGATTGAGATAAGACTCTTGTTGTCAATGTGAATGGGAGTTTCCATGAAGGTTATTCCATATTCTAGCATCTGAGTTTGAATCCAAATCACTTGAGCACAACAACTTGAAGCTGCAAATGTATTCTGCGTCTGCTGTTGATGTTGACACACATGTCTACTTCTTGCATTGCCAAGAGATAAGTCTTCCTCGCAGAAATTGACATCCTCCTGATGTGGACTTTTTGTCCAAGTTACAGCCTCCATAGTCACTGTCAGTGTATGCATATAGATTGAATTTTTCATTTTTGGGATACCATATCCCTAGCTTTAGAGCTCCCTTCAGGTACCTAAAAATTCTCTTGACAGCTTGGAGATGTGAAGTCTTTGGAACTTCTTGAAATCTTGCACATAAACACACTGCAAACATTATATCTGGTCTGGATGCAGTCAGATACATGAGTGATCCAATCATTGCTCTGTATTTATGTTGATCAGTGTCTTGACCATTTTTGTCTTGGGACAGTTGATGGTTCACTTGAATTGGAGTCCTTGCAGTAGTGCAATCAGCCAGCTTGAATCTTTCCAAGATGCTTTTAACATATTTGGATTGGCTGATGAAGATTCCATTTGGAACTTGTTTGACTTGGAGACCCAAAAATAAATTTAGTTCACCCATTGAACTCATTTCAAACTTTGAATGCATTAGGGTCTCAAAGTCTTTGCATAATTTCTTATTTGTTGATCCAAAGATGATGTCATCTACATATATTTGCACCAGTAGAATCTCTCCCCCTTCATCTTTAATAAACAAAGTCTGATCAATAGTCTTCTGAATTTGTTTCTGAGTAGATATCCTGGCAATGTTTCATACCAAGCTCTTGGAGCTTGATGTAACCCATATAGAGCTTTGTCTAGTTTAAACACTTTGTTAGGATGTAAAGGATTTACAAAGCCAGGGGGCTTCCTAACATAGAAATCTTCCCATAAAGAAAAGCACTCCTGACATCCATCTGATAGACAGTGAAGCTTTTGGAAGCAGCATGTGCTAGGAATATTCTGATTGCCTCCAGTTTGGCAACAGGTGCAAATACTTCATCATAGTCAATACCCTCTTCCTGAGTGTAGCCTTGAGCTACAAGTCTAGCTTGTTCTTGATCACAATGCCTCTTTCATCTTCTTTGTTTCTAAACACCCACCTTGTGCCTATAGCAGTTTGTCCTTGTGGCAGATTAACTTGTTTCCACACCTCTTGCCACTGAAATTGCAGTAGTTCTTCTTGCATTGCTTCAATCCAGCTGTTGTGGTGTAAGGCTT
Source organism: Smallanthus sonchifolius (assembly GCA_023525975.1). Lineage (NCBI taxonomy): Eukaryota > Viridiplantae > Streptophyta > Magnoliopsida > Asterales > Asteraceae > Smallanthus > Smallanthus sonchifolius. The sequence goes on from CM042021.1 coordinate 57,029,343, forward strand.
CATCTACCTTCTTTGGTTCAACTTGAGATAAGAAGTAGGAGTAGAGACATATATTTGCTTCATGGGTCTTTCTTCTTGTCTGAACACCATGTTGAACTAGACCAATGACATTTTCTAGAGGATGTTCTTTGTTGATTCTTTGAGCTGGTATAACATCAATCTGTAAGCCTTAGTCAAGGTTGTTGTGGTTTTGTTCAGGAACATCTTCTGTGGTATTTGCAGAAGTGTCTTCAACAACATCAGAAGTAGTACCCTCATCTACAGCAGGTGCCTCTATGTCAGCTGCAGAATGATCATTGGTATCATTTGTATTGTCAGGTTCAGAGATGTTGTTGCTAGTGACATTTGAGCTACTTGTTCTGACTTCACTTGCTTCAATAGCATTAGCAACAGAAGGAGGATCAATAGATGGTCTTTTAAGTCTTATGGAAGGACCATTTAAACTCATCATGTAGTCATCATTTGAAGAGGTGGCCTGCTGTTGTGAAGACTCAATATTTGAGAAGATGAGAGGCTCAAATACTTGAGAGAATAAGTTTATATCAAACAACCAATCTGGTCCTTTACCTTGTTCACATGTAACATGCTCACTACATTCTACATTTGCAGATTCTTCAATGATCCGAGTTCTAGTATTGTAGACCCTGTAGGCTTTGGATTGAGATGAATAACCCATAAAGTATCCTTCATCATATTTTGCACCAAATTTTGGGAGAAATCCATTTGTAATAAGAATGGTGCAGGAACAATCAAAAGGTTTGAGAAAACCAATGTAGGGAACTCTGTTGGACCATAGCTCATAAGGTGTTTTGTTATGAGGTTGGACAATGAGAACTCTGTTTTGCACATAACAGGCTGTACTCACTGCTTTAGCCTAGAATGTAAGAGGCAGCTTTGAGTCAGCTAGCATGGACCTAGCAGACTCAATTAGAGTTCTATTCCTTCTTTCAGCAACTCCATTTTGCTAAGGAGTTCTTAGGGCACTGAATTGTTTTTTTAATACATTTTACTGCACAAAAACAATTCAAGGTTTGATTTTTAAACTTTGTCCCTTGATCAAACCTTGTTATCTTAACCTTTTGATTGCTTTGATTCTCAACTTTAAGAATAAAGGATTTGAGAATCTTAGCAGTTTCATATTTAGTTCTTAGGAAGTATACGCATGAGAATCTGGTAAAGTCATCAGTTATCACCAGAAGTATGACTTCTTGCCCATAGACATGGCATTTGTAGGACCAAAAAGATCTATGTGTAGCAACTATAGTGGAGTGTCATTTGAGTTGATTGTCTTGGGCTTGTGAGAACTTTTGTGTTGCTTCCCCTTTAGACATGCTATGCAGTGATCTTCAAGTTGGAATTCTTTATCAGGTAGCCCTCTGACTAAATTTCCTCTTACCAACTTGTTGATGGTTTTGACATTCACATGCCTCAATCTTCTATGCCATAGAGCAGATTCATCAACTGATGCTTTGGATAGAAAACAAGATACACTGCCAGATGGTGTAATTTTGTTCATATCAAGCACATAGAGATTGTCTTTTCTTTTAGCAGTTAACAAGATCTTCTCAGTATGGGGTTTGCTTAACCCAGGGGATAGCACAAAACATTTTTCATCTGTGAAAAGCATCCAATGCTTCTGATCACAGATTTGTGATACACTCATGAGATTGAATTTCAATTCCTTCACAAAACTCACATTTTCTATATTCATTCTTTCATTGGACACAGTTCCTTGTCCAGTGATGGTCCATCCCTTTGAATTACTCTCAAAGGAAACATATCCACTATAGAAATTTCTGAAGTCTGATAGGATAGACCTATTGCCTGTCATGTGCCTGGAACAACCACTGTCTACAACCCAGGTGTTATCCTTGTTATCTGGCTGTTCCTGCACATGAAAGAGTTCTAGTTAGAAGAGGGGACCCAAGAACCTGCAGACATTGGGTGAGACATTTGACTTAAGAATAAGATCATCAGCAGGTTGGCATTCAATGGATCTAATGATGATGCTTTGACTTGAGGAGGATCTAGGCTTTGCTTTCCATGTTTGAATGACCATTGCTTTTCCTTTAGAACTGTTAGCAGCGGATGTTACTTTTGCTGATGATGGTTCTGCTTTGCTCTTGATGTTGTTAGACTTACACTGATCAACATCAGATTTGGTTGTTGCTGATGGCTTTCCTTTATTCTTGGTCTTGCTTGGTTTAAGCTGATCAGCAACAGACTTACTTGTTGCTGATGGTTTTGTTGGTTCAGTGACTGCTAACTTCTCATTCTTCTTCTTTCGGTTTAAGATCGGTTTTTCTATGTGGATTCTTCTATAGACAGGTTTTTGTCTATCAGGAGTGATCTAGACTATTGCTGCTGGTGTTTGAAGTTGAGAGAGCTGGTTGAAAGGAATGAATTTACAATCTGCAGCAAAGTGGTCTGATTCAACATTTCTTGGTGGAGACATAGAATTCCTGTACTGATTGGATCTTGCTTCATAGCTTCTTACCTTCTTGTTCTTGTTGGTCTTCTCAAACGCTTGTTGCTTGAGATTTCTTTGTTGCTGAAGTTAGTAGAAGCAGGTACTTGCTGTATGATTATATTCCACATACAAAACATGATTTTGCAATTTTGTCTCTCTGAAAATACACATAGTCCTTTCTTTTGAACAGATCCTTGAAGTTCCATGGATGATTCTTGTTATGTTCAAAAAAAGCTTCTTCTAGGGTTTTCTGAACATATGGCTTTCTTTCTTCAGGTGAACGACAAATGTCAAACACTTTCTTTTGAGGGTTGGTGGCTTTTGAGGATTGGCCTTTTTCAATGATCAACTTTCTTCCTTGAGGAGGATAGCTAATCTTGATCTGTTGGGTAGGTTTTACCACTGGAGTTGATGGAATGAAGGCACTTGGAAAGTTTGTTTGAATTACCTTTCCAGTTTTGGTGGTTTTCATGATTACTTCATTGGTTGGAAGTAAAGGAGCATCAATGTTTTCTGAGGAGTCTGAGCATGTGGAGTCAGACTCTATGGAGGTGATGCATTCTTGCACAGAAATGTTTTCTTTGGTGGGGTCAAGGATTAGGTTTGAGGTTTCAAGATTGTTGAGGTTGAAGTTTGGTTTATGAATGGCTACATAATTACTAGGTGGTGGGACAGACTTGTAGCTTTCAGCTTGATACCAAGATCAGTAGTTACCCTTTCATGGATTTGAGCATCTAACAATCTTTGTAACTTTTTGGATGCAAATTCATATTTATCAAAATGAAACTTTTGATCTGCCAATTATGCTCTTGTAGCTTTTAACTTAACTAATAGATCATCAATCTGAGTTTCAAGATTAGTTTGCTCATGTTTTAATGATGAAATCTCTTTTTTAAGGCAGTTAATCTTTTCTTTGTAACTATTTTCAACCTTTTTAAATTCAGATTTCATTTGATGAAACTCTTTATTTTGATCTATTAAGTTTTGGTTATGCTTTCTATAACCCAGAACTTTGTCAATACAAGCTTGTGAGCAAAAATGTTCATATGCCTGAGGAAGAATCTATGTGGTATCCTCCATGAGAGCTTGGTTTGTAGCAGATATTTCTTCACATTGAAAGCTCCAGTCAAAGTCACTTGGTCCAGCCTGTTGAGTTACACTAGCAGCAGTTTGAGCAGGTTGAGTGTTTTGACATGCTTGACCTTGTTGAGCTTGTCTTGGTTGTGCAGCTGCTGGATTTGCGTTTGGAGCATTGATTCTCTAGCAAAATGACCAAGTTGACTGCAATTGTAGCATCTTAACTTACTTTTGTCTAAGCCAACTCTTGTATTTGGACTGTTGCATGGAATGGGTCTTCCAGTTCTTGAATAAGACCTTTTTGCTCTGAGTGACAACATGGCATGAGAATGTTGTATATCCATTTCTTCTAAATCATCTGGATGAAAGTATTCCAGATCTTCTTTAATAAAAGACATGTTGCTTGGGGTGTCAAAAACAAAGGCAACAGGGTTTTGAGGAGGTGCTTCAAGAAGGAATGGAGAATTGTTCACTTGAGAGTTGGGTGTTTGTGGATGTATGACAATGGGAGGATAATAGTTGCTTGTACTTTGTGGTGTATGGTCAGAGTGAAGTGCTGAGGATGTAACACCTGCCACAAAAATGTCCAAGATTTAGTCAAGGTACAAACCCTGGGGACTATAAATATATGAATATCAGAAGTCTAGGGTCAAATTTGAAAAATAAGAAAATTGGGTAGATAGCAGACCGCTATCAAATCCCATAATGGTCCGCTATGTGTCAGGGTTGGGTGACGGACCGCCATGACCCTCATAACGGTCCGCTAGCCGCAATCCAACCGCAATTTCTCAAGCAGACACGTGTCTTGTGACTCAACACCCATAACGGACCGCCATGACCCTCATAACGGTCCGCTAGCCGTAAAACAAGGTGCAGTCAAATCAGAATGGGAAGTATAGGGCTGACGACATGTGTGGGCGGTAGCGGACCGCTACGCCCATACATAACGGTCCGCTACGGACCCAGATTCACCCCTATAAATAGCCCGTCGATCTCAGTCAGTTTCTCATCCCAAAACACGAATCCAACTTCCAAATCTTCTTCCAGGAGCTACCTAGACCACTCCCGACGATCCCGGTCCAACTCCCGCTCATTCTAGTTCCCGGATTTAGAAGAAACGCTTGTAGAAGTTCCGGTACGCTAGAGAAATCAAGCTTAGAAGCTAGACTATAAACTTTCGACTCTAGAGGCTCATTCCTATAAACAAGGTGAATAATTTATCTCTCAAAAAACTTGTGTCAAACATTTTATTTACGAAAATGGCCAAATAAAGATTAAGGGAGTAGTGCTCAACGTTCACCTACGTATAAGCATTCGGGCCATAGGTATACGTAAAACTTTCAAGGGATACACGGGTCTCGGGTGAAAGTCTCGGATCGCAGCTGGTACTTCCCTTTTTAACAAATGAGGAGACATGAGTCCCCATTGTTATAAAGACATACTACCAGTGTATACAGTGGTGCAATAGTCATGACATGAGGGCCTGCTGAATGTGTAGATTGAACAATGAAGTTGTGATTATCAAATTATTACTTGTTTGTGCCAAATGCTTTTTAGTGTCAAGATAATTGTATTCACCGGCGTTCGCTCTGACGTTTCATTTTCAAAATGTTTTTAGGAAATCAATAAAATATGATGGAAAAAGGAATAAGGGCGGGCAGATATGAAATCTGACCCATGAATAGAAAAGGATGGAATGCACGTAGGATTCTCAGGCCTCGTGTAAAGAGAAATTCTGAAAAGATGAAAAGGAGATAGGACCAGGGAATTGATCAACCCTGGGTTGTACTATTTCCAGTGGCTTATATGTATTTGATTTCAAACCATGTTTTGTAATCAAATCAAGGAGGGTATTTAAGACCCTATGTTTATAAAGTAAATATAAAACTTTTGTCTTCCAACCGAGTTTTGATATTTCCCAATACAACCCTTGAGGTTGAAAGAATGTTGAAACGATCCTTTTGAGAAAGACTTCCGCTGTATTTACAAAAACTCTGAAATCAAAGTAGGTGATGCCAATCGAGCTCGCAAACGCCAAGGGGGTGCCTCAGGCAGGGTGTGACAGGTTGGTATCAGAGCCACATGTTTTAGCGAATTAGATACTTGGAAGTAGTATCTAGGCTTCAACCATTAATACTTTTAAGATAAGAAAACAAGGTAACCTTCTGACCGGTATGTAGTTATCTGACGAACAGAATGTTCTATCTAAGGAAAGAGCGGTGTATAAATCTCTCCTAGACCCGTCGCTCTTACCTGGGAACATCTCTGTTGGAGGTACTACTCTGGGAAGATAACCATCCTTGTAGAGCTTTAGTTAAAATAAGAATATTGACTTTAGTGTCTAAGATAAGTACTAATACTTCAAGATTGCAGATGTCTGGAGATAATTCCGTTCCTGTTTATTATGATCCTAATCATCCGATTAAACAAGAATCCCCGGAATACCATCCACTAGGTTCCCAAATAAATCCTATATCATCACCCTATTATAACGATGATCCCTTTTCCATTCTTCCGGATAACCCTATTCCGGAACCCCATCCCCGGTCCTATGATAATTCAAGTCAACGGATGGATGTTGGATCAGATTTCAGCAATTGGAATACTGCTACAGCTGAATCTAGTCATAAGCAGCAAAATATGTCAACAGAAGAAGATCCATCTGAAGAATCTCATCACTATGAACCTGCTTCTGAAAACCCTGATGACTATTCATTCAATAATCCTATTTCAAATAGTTCTGATAATCCATCTTACAACTCTAAATCTCCTGTCCTGTGTGACCCATATATGTTTCCTGAACCACGTTATGATGATCCTTTCAAACAATATTTCCAAGCTCCTCCGGGATACCAAAATGCTTATAACGATATTATGGTTGGACTTCGTGAGCCTCCACCAAAATACGGTTATGAGCATAGTATGCCTTCTTCCCCTATCGAATGTATAGACCGTTCGTTGCGCCAAACGGACGAAGTAACAAAGGAGAAGATAATGGACAAGGCAAGAACCAAGTTCTATTGGCAACAAGTATACGAGTATGGAGAAAGCTTGATAACCCTTGGCGAAGAACTGATGAAAGATTAAATCTTTTGTTATATTGTGTTTCTTAATGTAATATACTTTCTTAATAAAATCATTTTGTTTATTTTCAGAATGGTTGGAAAAGGGAAAGGCCCTAGCTTTCTTCGTAAATTTGCTCCTGCTAATTACTTCGAACGTAAAACAAATGAAACAACTATAGAAAATGATGAGGAAACTGAAAGTTCAACTTTCAAAAGCCTCGGAGAAATAGGAAACCCTAGTGTTCCCTATAATCCTTCTATAAGTTTTCATTCTGCTCCTACTGCTGGAAACTACAACGTCACTCCAATTTATTCACAAAACTTTCATGAGAGATACGCTAAAATGCCTTATGAAAATAGATGTGATCCTGAAGAAGAAGAAGAAGAAGAAGAAGAGCGTGCTGACTCTAATATACCTTAGATTTCTTATTATGAGACAATTCATATTCCTGCTCCGCATATAAATGAGAATGCATCAGGAAGTGAAAGGGAACAAATGTTTTTGAACCGAATAACTAAGTTGGAACGAAAAAGACGAAGTTGAAGCTCGAAATGCTTTATTAGTTCAAGCTCTTGAAGAAAAGAATTTTAGAAATTTCTAAAATTTATGAATTCTATATGTATTTTCTTGTAAATATTTTATCAATAACAATGCTATTTTAATTCCAATATTGTTCCTTTGATAGCATGTCGAAAAATACTGGACCTTCACATAACACTAGGGGAATAAAGAAACAGACGACAGTTGAGAATACTGCTAATGCTAATGAATCCCGAAAAAGAACTCCAAAAGATGATTACGGAAGGAATCAAGGATTCTCTTCCAATGATCTTTACCGAATTAGAAAAGAGGCAAGCCGATAAATTATATGCTCAGGCATTAATTCAAAATTGTGTTCATTCTCAACCTTCAATTCAACATACTCGTACTATCACTCAATCTAAACCTATTACTCTGAAACCCGAAGGTTCTGCTACTCACAAAACCAAGAGAACGGAAAACGACAAATATTATCACAACTCCTCTGAAGAAGAAGGAATAGGTAACAACTACGGTCACATATAAAAGAAAAAGAAAGTAGTTGGATGTACCTACAAGATGTTCCAAGACTGCAAGCCATTCAACTTCTCTGGAAGAGAAGGAGGAATAGCCACATTAATGTGGATCGAGAAAACAGAATATGTTCTTGCAATCAGCAAATGTGCTGACGAAGATAAGGTTCTATATGCTTCCAATTTTTTTAAAGACCAAGCTCTTGAATGGTGGAACAACATTGGTGCTGCCAAAGGAAGAGAAGCAGCCTATACAATGGGCTTGAATGCTTTTAAAGCAATAATTGAAAAGAAGTACATTCCCCAGAATGACAGGGAACAGATTGAAGGAAAATTTCTAAGTCTGAAGATGATTGGAAGCAATCTTCAGGAATATTTGACTAAACTCCTCGAGTATGCGCGAATATTCCCTCATCTAGCAACCCCTGAATCAAATCTAATAAAGAGATACATTTGGGGTTTGATTAGAGAAATTCGTAACATGGTTAAAGTCACAAATTGTGAGAATCTTGATGATGCTATGGATTTAGGAGCATCATTAACTAGTAGCCTAATTAGAAATCAGGAGGAAGGGAAGAAGAAGAAGAAGGAATCTAGGAAAGGCCCTAGTGAATTCAAGAAATCAGCCCTTACTCCCCGAAATAACAACTCTTCTCTCTCTGAATGTCCAAAATGCAAGAAAAGGCACTTAGGGCAATGTCGATCTGGACCTTATTGCAGCCTATGCAAGATGTCTGGACACAAAATTGAAGATTGTTTTAGAAAAAGCCGATTACTTGCTTTGAGTGTGGCGAAGCTAGCCACATAAAAATCAATTGTCCCAAGCTAAAGAAACCTGATGGGACAGGTCCCAAGCCTGCAGATGGAGTGAAGAATAATGCACGAGCATTAGTTCTCAATACTCAGGATGCCGCAGGTAAGCCCGATGTTATTACAGAAACATTTCTTGTCAATGATATTTATGCTCGAGATTTATTTGACTCAGGTGCAAACCAAAGTTTTATAGATCATAGATTCTGTAGACTGTTAAATAAAACTCTAGCTAAATTAGACAAGAAATATCTGGTAGAAACTGCCAACGGTGACCTCGTCCAAATCTATGAAATTTTGAACGATTGCCATATCACACTCTTAGGACATGTTATACCTACAAGATTGTTACCCATGACTTTGGAAGATTTTGAAATCCTTCTAGGAATGGATTGGTTAGCCTCTAATCAAGCTCGTATCCTATGTGATAAAAAGGCAATATAACTGTAACATCCCAAAAATAAAACGACAGTTATAATAACGGAATAAACGAACGAGGCATGATGGGTCGGGCCGGCGGGCTGGAAGGGGAGCCTCCCCTATAAATAGCCAGGGTCACCACCCATTCTTCTCTCATTTGCAACATCTAGAGAGAGAAACCGTAGAGAGAGAAAGTTGGCGAATCGACCCGAGATTTGAGAAGTGTGTTGCTCCAGAGCTCGTGAGAAGAACCTCCGGATCAGAAACTCGATTCAGGTAACGATCTGGCCTAAATCAGAGTTTTTGTTCGCTTTTGAGTTTTTCGGGTTGTGGATAAAAATGTAACATTTTTAAGGATGAAATTGGAAGGAAAACATATATTTGGATTCCTTAATGAAAACCAAACGTTTTGAAGTAAACAAGTTCGGGATCTTGACGTGATCAGACCCGAAGGCGAAAGTTAGGGTTTTTGCGAGGAAGCAGTTCGTGCATACTTATCAAGTACGTATAAGTACGCAAGAAGTGGATCCTGCGTACTTACAAGTACGCATGAAGAGGGTCATGCGTACTTATCAAGTACGCATGAAGCAGGTACTGCGTATTTATCAAGTACGCATGAAGCAAATCTGCGCACTTATTAAGTACGCAAGAACAAGTCCCTGCGCACTTGCTAAGTGCGCAGGCATCAGGCTGATTAAGTAAAGTTAGTATGTTTAGAATGGTTAAACCGTTAGAGTCGGATTGGGTCTGATGTGTATTTAACTAATCAATTCAGATTGGAAGTGACGTTGTTGGACCTTCGTTTAGGACAACTGAGGCTAGCTTATAAGGTGAGTTCTAGAAGCCCTTTCTTTAAATGTTTTAATTAAATGTTTTTGGGCTGGTGTGCATACATACGGAATGATGTTTGAAATGAGGTTTACGAAACGATGTTTACGAAATTATGTTTACGAAACGATGTTTACGAGATGATGTTTATGAAATGTTTTGCCAAATGAAGTTTACGAAAGAGATGATGTTTTGTTTAATAAAACGTACTAATGCTTTAACTAAAATGAGGTAAAGGTTTTATGAAAGTCACGAATGAACGAATCTGCCACGAGTTCCTACGGGAGCTAAGGTATGTATGTATGTATGTATTGGCCCCACTTTACAGGGGGCCTTTGTGGCTGGCTAACGGTTGTACAACTGGTTGATGATGGGGTGACGACGGTCACCCATGGGATTACCGGGATCCCAATGGAAGGTACTATTCCTTGCGGGGAAATAGTGCCTAAGTTATGTTCTGTCTACCTAGAGGTAACGAGCCTTAGGAGACATATGTTTGGTCTACCTAGAGGTAACGAGCCTTAGGAGATGTATGTTTGGTCTACCTAGAGGTAACGAGCCTTAGGAGACATATGTTTGGTCTACCTAGAGGTAACGAGCCTTAGGGGACCTGAGTGATAGATGACTTAGAGGTAACGAGCCTTAAGTTCATCCGTTGGTATGCGATGTATGGAATTGACGGTTACAAGAAGGCGCAGATTCGGCTCATGTTGACTTATGTTATGATGTTATGTTACGATGTTAAGATGATGTTAAGTTATTGCATGTTTTACGTACGCTTTTGTTAAACAAATGTATGTTATGTTTTTGGCAAAATGTTTATGTTAAGGTTTTATATAAAGCTAGAACTCACCAACGTAGCTGACTTTTTAGTATGCACATTCAGGTTAAGGCAGGTATGGATGATGGACGGTGATGCTTGGCAAGCGAGAAGAGTTACCCGGTTGATCATGAAGACTGGCATCCCGTTATGATTAGCTTATGTTATGTTTATATAATAGACTATGTTACGCTTTCGCATGTTGAACAATGTAATGGTTATGTTTAATGAAGTATTTTTCGCTGCGTTATTTGATATTCAAGTTTAAGAATTATGTGTGAATGAGTAAATCCAACAAGTGAGGCCTCCCTGGTTTGAGGCCTTACAATAACTTCGTTCGCCAAAAGGCAACATTCTTACGATCAATGGCGATAAATTATACAACTCTGTTGGAATAATTTCCATGTTAAAAGCCACAAAATATTTACGAAAAGGATGCTTAGCATACCTTGTAACTATAACCACCGACACCAAAATGAAGATTGAATATGTGCCAGTTGTGGTTGAATTCCCCGATGTTTTTCCTGACGAACTACCTGGAATTCCACCTGAGAGAGAAGTAGAGTTCAAAATTAATCTAGTACCCGGTACAACACCTATTGCTAAAGCCCCATACAGATTAGCTCCAACGAAGATGGCAGAATTGAAAAAACAGTTGGATGAATTACTCAAAAAAGAATTCATAAAACCTAGCTCATCGCCTTGGGGTGCTCCAGTCTTGTTTGTCAAAAAGAAAGACGGTTCGATGCATATGTGTGTCGATTATCGTGAACTAAATAAAGCTACGATAAAGAACCGTTATCCACTCCCTAGAATCGATGATCTTTTTGATCAACTCTAGGGAGCACGATGTTTCTCAAAAATTGATCTTCATTTTGGATATCATCAATTGAAAGTACAGGAAGAAGATATTCCTAAAACTGCTTTCAGAACTCGATATGGTCATTATGAGTTCACGGTAATGTCGTTTGGACTTACTAATGCCCCAGCTGCATTCATGTATATGATGAATCGAGTGTGTAAACCTTACATGGATAAATTTGTTATCGTATTTATTGACGATATCCTTATTTACTCCAAAAGTAAGGGAGAACATGCAACTCATCTAAGGACTTTGCTTGAAATCCTAAGAAACGAGAAATTGTATGCTAAATTCTCGAAATGTGAATTCTGGCTGTCAGAAGTTCAATTCCTTGGACATATCATTAACGCTGATGGCATCCAAGTCGATCCTGTTAAAATTGAAGCGATATCCACTTAGGAAATCCCGAAATCACCAACTGAAATCCAAAGTTTTCTCGGTTTAGCCGGTTATTATAGGAGATTTATCCAAGATTTTTCGCGAATTGCTGTTCCATTAACTTCTCTAACTCTCAAAACAGATAAATATGAATGGGGACCTAAGCAATCCGAAGCTTTCAAAACTCTGAAGCAGAAACTAACCCAAGCACCCATACTGGCTTTGCCAGATGGAAATAAAGGCTTTTCAGTATACTGTGATGCTTCACACACCGGCTTTGGTTGTGTATTAATGCAAGGGAACAAAGTTATTGGTTATGCTTCCCGACAATTGAAAACTCATGAAAAGAATTATACGACTCATGATTTAGAATTGGGCGCCATAATCTTCGCTTTAAAATTATGGAGGCGCTATCTATATGGAGTCAAATTCACTATTTTCACTGATCATAAAAGCCTAAAGTATATATTCAGTCAGAAAGAACTGAATATGAGGCAAAGGCATTGGATAGAAGTCCTGAATGATTACGATTGTGAAATCTGTTATCATGAAGGAAAAGCCAATGTTGTAGCCGATGCCTTAAGCAGAAAAGAACATGAGAAACCTAAACGAGTTCGTGCTTTAAGACTCGACCTCCAAATCTATCTTATCACTCGTATTAAGGAATCTCATAAACTTACTTTGCAAGAACCCAACCTGGAGGAAGAAGGATTGCGAGGAATGATCGACCAATTGGTCAAGAGTAATGATGGAATTCTTAGATTAAATAAGAGAATTTGGGTTCCTATCTATGGAAACATACGTTAAGTCATAAATCTAAGTATACGATGTATCCTGGAAGCGATAAAATGTACAAAAACCTAAAAGCCAATTATTGGTGGATAGGAATGAAGAAACATATCGCTATATATATTGCAAAATGCTTAACCTGTTCTCAAGTTAAAGCTGAACATCAAAAGCCGTCTGGCTTCTTACAGCAACTTGAAATTCCTATATGGAAATGGGAAATGATAACCATGGATTTCATTACTAAACTTCCCCGAACCAGTCGAGGGAATGATACGATCTGGGTTATTATTGACAGGCTTACTAAGTCTGCTCATTTCTTCCCATGAAAGAAACATTCAATATGGATAAGTTGGCACAACTATATGTTAATAAAATCGTGTCATTACACGGGGTGCCACTATCTACTGTGTTAGATAGAGATAGTAGATTTACTTCTCGATTCTTGCAAAGTTTTCAAAAAGCTCTGGGTACGAAATTGAATCTTAGCACTTCCTACCATCCTCAAACGGATGGGCAGAGTGAAAGAACCATTCAAACCCTTGAAGACATGTTAAGGGCTTGTGTCATTGATCTTGGAGGAAGTTGGAATGACCACTTACCTCTAATGGAATTCTCCTATAACAATAGTTATCATACGAGTATACAGGCCGCTCCTTTTGAAGCCTTATACGGTCGTAAATGCCGAACTCCAATCTGTTGGTCTGAAATAGGAGAAAATCAGTTATCCGGACCTGAAATAGTCCTAGAAACAACTGAGAAAGTTATTCAAATAAGAGATAGATTGAAAACGGCTTGTGATCGTCAAAAGAGTTATGCTGATATAAGACGAAAGACGTTAGAATTTAACGTAGGTGATAACGTTCTGTTGAAAGTTTCTCCCTGGAAAGGCGTTGTAAGATTCAGAAAGAAAGGAAAGTTAAGTCCTAGATTCGTAGGACCATTCATAATCTTGAAAAGAGTTGGGCCTGTGGCCTATCAACTCGAATTGCCAGAAGAAATGAATGGAATACACGATGTATTCCATGTATCCAATCTGCGCAAGTGTTTGGCAGATGAATCTCTGGTAATGCCCCTACACGATGTAGAAGTAGATGAAAAACTAAGATTTGTGGAACAAACTTTGCAAATTGAGGACAGGCAGGAAAAGAGATTGAAAAGAAAGAAACCGATGATTGTGAAAGTAAAATGGAACTCCAGACGTGGACCTGAGTACACGTGGGAACTGGAGTCTGAAATGAGAAAGAAATATCCGCACTTGTTTGAATAAACTTGAGGACGAGTTTAAAGCAAGATGGGGAGGATGTAACACCTGTCACAAAAATGTCCAAGATTTAGTCAAGATACAAACCCTTAGGACTATAAATATATGAATATCAGAAGTCTAGGGTCAAATTTGAAAAATAAGAAAATTGGGTAGATAGCGGACCACTATCAAATCCCATAACGGTCCGCTATGTGTCAGGGTTGGGTGACGGACCACCATGACCCTCATAACGGTCTGCAAGCCACAATCCAGCTGACACGTGTCTTGTGACTCAGCACCCATAACGGACCGCCATGACCCTCATAACGGTCCGCTAGCCGTAAAACGAGGTGCGGTCCAATCAGAATGGGACGTATAGGGCTGACGTAATGTGTGGGCGGTAGCGGACCGCTACACCCATACATAACGGTCCGCTACGGACCCAGACTCACCCCTATAAATAGCCCATCGATCTCAGTCAATTTTTCATCCCAAAACACGAATCCAACTTCCAAATCTTGTTCTAGGAGCTACCTAGACCACTCCCGATGATCCCGCTCCAACTCCCGCTCATTCTATTTCCCGGATTTAGAAGAAATGCTTGTAGAAGTGCTGGTACGCTATAGAAATCAAGCTTAGAAGCTAGACTATAAACTTTCGACTCTAGAGGCTCATTCCTATAAATAAGGTGAATACTTTATCTCTCTAAAAACTTGTGTCAAACATTTTATTTACGAAAATGGCCAAATAAAGATTAAGGGAGTAATGCTCAACGTTCACCTACGCATAAGCATTCGGGCCATAGGTATACGTAAAACTTACAAGGGATACACAGGTCACGGGTGAAAGTCTCGGATCGCGGCTGTTACTTCCCTTTTTAACAAATAAGGAGACATGAGTCCCCGTTGTTATAAAGACATACTACCAGTGTATACAGTGGTGCAATAGTCAGGACATGAGGGCCTGCTGAATGTGTAGATTGAACAATGAAGTTGTGATTATCAAATTAATACTTTTTTGTGCCAAATGCTTTTTAGTGTCATGATAATTGTATTCACTGGCGTTCGCGCTGACGTTTCATTTTCAAAATGTTTTCAGGAAATCAATAAAATTTGTTGGAAAAAGGAATAAGGGCGGGCATATATGAAATCTGACCCATGAAAAGAAAAGGATGGAATGCACGTAGGATTCTCAGGCCTCGTGTAAAGAGAAATCCTGAAAATATGAAAAAGGAGATAGGACTAGGGAATTGATCAACCCTGGGTTGTACTATTTCCAGTGGCTTATATGTATTTGATTTCAAACCGTGTTTTGTAATCAAATGAAGGAGGGTATTTAAGACCCTATGTTTATAAAGTAAATATAAAACTTTTGTCTTCCAACTGAGTTTTGATATTTACCAATACAACCTTGAGGTTGAAAGAATGTTGAAACGATCCTTTTGAGAAAGACTTCCGCTGTATTTACAAAGACTCTGAAATCAAAGTAGGTGATACCAATCGAGCTCGCACACGCCCAGGGGTGCCTGAGGTGGGGTGTGACAGAGGAGGTAGTGGAAGATGATGATGTTAAGGGTGCAGATGGATAACCTGATTTTATGTATCTTGCTTGAATCATTCCCAACTCATAAGTTTTAAGCATGCCAAATAATTCTGTCATGGAGAGAGTTTTCATATTATTAGTTCTTCTAATTGACACTGTATAGAGTGTCTAGCAGTTTGGAAGAGATCTGATGAACGTCTTGAGAATATCTTCATTCTCCAGCTTGACCTTGGCACACTGCAGCTCACCAACAAGGTAGGTATACATGTTGTATTATGTTGTAAGAGACTCACCATCCTTGTACACAAAGTTTTCATACTGCTGCTTAAGTATGTCTCTTCTATTTTTTTTCACTTCATCAGATCTAGTAAACATCTTCTCAAGAGTTCCTCATTGCTCTTTAGCAATCTTGTATTCCTTAAAGTTATGAAAAACTTCATTTGGTAGACACATTTGGATAGCTCCTAGAGCTTTGAAGTCTACCTCCATCTTCTTGATGTCTTCTTCAGAGAACTGTGAAGCTTCCTTGGGAACAAATGGACCTCCAGAATCAGCAGAGGCCACCATTAGTACATAAGGACCATCAATTATGGATCTCCACATTCCATATTATTGATAGCAGAAGAAACTTTCCATCCTGTTCTTCCACATATCATAATCTTCACCAGACACTAGCCTTAGTGGTCTGTAAAGGCTTTTAATGTCATCAAAACCAGTATTTTGTGCCATACTGTGAGTAGATGATATGCAACAAAGAGATAATAGAAACAGAACCAGCAAGTGATCAAACAAATGTTAGTTTGCTTGATCTGAAAGCCAAAGCTCTGATATCACATGTAGGATCGAGATATTACAAGATGGTTTTGTTAAGTTGATATTGGCGGAAACAATAACAACTATTAAATGCAACAAGTAACAAAGATAATAATGATAAATGCAAATTGTATTACTCTTCAATGTTTACAAGTTACAGAGAAAACTCTCAAGAAGCACACATACAATTGAAGAGAAACAATACATAAGTAGGAACTTAGAATCAAGACAGACCCTTGATTCTAAGGATCAGATCAAACACAAACCGTTGATCTTGTATAGATGAAGGCTACACTACAATTGGTTTATAAAAAAAAGACAACTTCAGCAAAAAGACAACTGCAAAAATAAAAAGTCTTCTTAGGAATCTTTGCAGGTGAGTTCAGATGAGAGCACTGTCTTTTGTCTTCTACACCAATAACATTCCTTCTACTGATAGTGGTGTCAGTGTTGCAGCAGGAAATGTCAGTAGTAAAGTCAAAGCTGCTGATGATTTGTCTATCAGCAACAACTTTGGACTTCAGCAGATAAATGCCTATCCGCAGCATAGTTGTTGATCAGCAGCAATGTTATCTATCCGCAGCATAAACACTTATCAACAGCAGCTTTGATCAGCATCAAAATTGTAGTGTACGCAACATTTATACTTAGAGTATTTTGTCGCCATCAGTCTTATATATATATATCTACAGGTTTCACGTTTCAAGACCGGTTTAAGAAATATGTCACATTTTTGTAGCTAAAATGAATTATTCACAAGTGTTTGGATTCATGTTTTGAAAGTGATTATTGTGAGTTTAGAAACATAATTTAGAATCAAACAAAGTTGTTAACTAATGGATATGAACAATAATCAATTTTTTTACCAAATATAAAGTTCCTACGCTTTTTTTAAATTCATTTGGGTGTATTGAAAAAGAAGGAAAACAAAGATTGAATTAAAATTAATAGATGAAATTAAGGGGTAATTTTAGGAATCAAATTGATTGATTGTAAGGAAGAGAGAGAGGCGGGAAAAATTAAAATTGGGTGCACAGAAAAATGACACGTGCCATAATAGTTAGTGATTTATTAGAATAAGGATTTTTATTAATTTACAAATCTATTTTTTCTTTAACTTTCTATATCTTATTAAATCTATACTATATAATAAATAAAGGTTTTTCATGTCACGTGTCGTCTACATATTTATTCTCATTATTTTTTTCCCGCATCTCACTCCTATTAAATACACCTCTACCTTTTAATAATAATATATTTTTAAAGAAAACACTAATCTTTATATTAATAAATCTCCTTATATATTTTGACGAGTGTATGTGTTAACAGATTATATTGTATTCCACGGGTTTATTCAACCCATGTAAAACACGAATTTTTAAAAAATAAAATTTTTATTACTTAGTATATAATATTATATTTATTCAACCTGTGTAATACACGTGATTTTAACCTAGTCTATACTAATAAATAAATATTTGAGTGGACATGTGTCACTCTATGGCGTCTTCTCATTCTTATTTTTTCGCCAATCTCTCCTATTAAATAATAACTTTTTAAAAAATAATAATAATTATATTAAGAAATAAAACAAATTTAATTATGCATGGTTATTATATCATTAAACAAACGAATTTTATATAATTCATGACGTTACTTATCATTTTTGAAAAATAAATTTATATTATGGATAGTTAATATATTATCAACCTGTTTTTTACATTTTAATCAACTTCACTGTTGTATACAACTAGATTAATTATTCGTTTCAATTTTAATCTACAAATTTTTTATTTCAAAAGTTTTTTATTATCAATTAAATTGTTTAATCATATTTTTATAAATTCTACAAACTGAAAACGATTAGCCATGTAGGATCCAATTAAAAAACATTCAATCATATATTTACATATTTAAAGATATAATGTTTGTTATGATTTGTTGAATCCCACGGTATTTTTTGTCATATCAATATAGGCGAAAGTATTCAAGTAATTATTTTATGTTATTCCAATTTCGATTTATATCATAACTTATTTAAGCTCTTTGCATATGTTTATATATATATATATATATATATTTTATATATGGGCCACTTTGACCTATTTTCTTATAAACGAGTCGATTTGGTTTATGTTTTATCTCTAGCGGGTCAAACAGTTAAAAATTAAATAAAAGTAGTCTAAAATGAGAAAACATATCGGTTGAAAGTCGCCCTAAGTTTAAATTTCATGCAAATAAATATATTCATATTGTTATATAATTACGCTTATTGTTTCTCGACTATTTATTATCTTATTTATTAATATTTACTTTATAAATATTTTATTTATTTAATATTTTTTTTCTTAACTATTTCCTTTATTTTTTTTCGTATATTAATAATTGTTTTATATTTTATTGATCCAATCTCGTGTAATACACGAGTTTCTAACCTAGTATGTAATAAACTATAGTGAATTAATTTAGTACCTTTAATAATAAATTAAGAAACTATCACGAGAATGGTTAACTTTAGGTATATTAGAGCGTTTCATCCGCTTCCTTATCCACATCTTTATAATTACACTAAAAAACATTATCTTTTATCTTTTCTTTTCAATTGAATAATACTTTTTATATATTTATTATTACCTTTTCTCTCTTTTCCATTAATAACCACTTTAAAAAAATATTAAAAAATTAATAGAGGTGAACAGTGTTTTCACAAATATACAGATGAACAGTAACATTTTATCTCTACTCCACTCACAAACACTTTAAACCACTTCGTAAATCATACAGAATCCACTTATAAACATGTACACAACCTCCTATGAATGCTCTTAGTGTGTAAGGGCACTCTTGCCGAATGCACCCCAACCCCACCCCGCCTATCTAGGTACCGACTGAATTCACCTCTTTTTAGCATTTATCTACCTAACACATCCTCAGCCAAAAGTAATTATTTTAAATAATTAATATTTTTTGAATTCATTCTTACTTTAAATAATTAATTTTATTGTGGAAAATTTATTTTTATTTTAAATAATTAATTTTATTTTAATTTATCATAATGTTCTTCCGTGTAAATACACGTGTAATTAATTTTTATTTGAATAATTCATTTTTATTTTTAAATAGTTATTTTTTCATGGATAATTCATTTTTATTTTAAATAATTAAGTTATGGTTACGTTCATATTTCATCTTATTTTTTCTCGATCATATTCATATTTTTAATTGAGGTACAATACAAACGTACCAAATTAGGATAATTAGTTAATATTATGTTGTGAATTTAATGGAATGTTATTATTTTTTTATTTTTAATATTTTGATTTTTAATTAATAAAAATTTTATTTTGTGTTAAAATTATATAATTTTAATTATTTATTAACTATTAAATAAAAAATAGCTAAAGAAGTTTAGGGAAGAAAGATGAGTGTCCCAACTAGTCAGGAAAGTTTAGGAAAAAATGATGTAACATGGTTTGATTGGTAGTCGGTTAGGGATGGTTAGGAAAGAATGAAGAGGACCGCTCCGCCCTTATAAGTTGGTGTTTATGTGAAAAACTTTTACATATATAATCACGAAATTCATGAAGTTATTTCGTATTATCAACATTATATTCATGCTTTATCTGAAATGTCTTTAAACGTATGGATATAACTAACTTTCTGGTGCAATTTCAGTATTTGTTTTTGTATTTCTCTTCTATTAAATAATGATATTAAAAGAATATATATTTTTAAATATTTAATATAAATCTAATTAACATTTATCAATTATATATAAAAAAAATTAATACCCAGTCGAAAAAAATGTTTTAAAAATACATTAACAGAATTTATAACTGTCACGTCAAAGTACATTATTTAAAAACATATATTGACGAGTTTATGTGTTAACAGATTATATTATTTTAATTCAACTCGTGTAATACACATGTTTATTCAACCCATGTAACACAAGGGTTTTAAAGACAAGTTTTTATTAGGGTATGAGGTATACCCTCACGGCATCCTCACCGTGAGGGCCTTCACAGCGTGAAGGGACTTGGAACACCGCACCCCTCTTGCGTGAAGGGGGGGGGTGAGGGAGTAGCCGTGAGAGGCTTCACGCGGAAAGGAGCAAGGAAGTAGCTGTTTGGGCTTTTGACCATTTTAAAAAAAAAATTCTATTTCAATATAAACACAATCAGAGTTCTACCCAATCACACTTCTATTTCACAAACCCTATCAAATACAAACCCAATCACACTTCTATTTTATATTTTATAAAAAAATGGCATCATCATTGATGTAGTGTGAAATAACCCCAGTTAATACGTGAGTTTGCATTCGTTTTAGTCAATTTAGCATGTACTTTGAGTCGTTTTATGTGTGTATTTGGTATGTGTGTGCCTCCTAGGTTTATGTGCTAAATGAGCGGGAAATGAGAGCTAACCAAGTGGATACAAAGCACGGAAAGATTCAAAACCCAAAAGAAGAAAAGTTAGATTTTAACTCTTCGCGGTACGCGCAGAGTGGGGAAAGCTTTTGCGCGGTACGCGAGGATCAGGAGATCCAAATCTGGGCGCCCGACTAATTTGTCATTCATGGTACGCGAAGGACCAGCCCATGCTGCTGCGCGGTATGCGAGAAAACACTTTTTCGGGTTTTTTAACCTAATTTGGTTATAATCATTCTAAGCCCCCATGTCCGAGGGGATTCGACGATAGCCTCCAAGAAGGCGATTTTCCTGGTTCTTGAGTCAATTGTTCATAAAAGTTGATGATTGTGAGTTCCATAACACTAGTTTTGATTATTGTGATAAGTATGAGTAGCTAAATCACCCGTGATCTTATCTGGGAGTAGGGTTTGTGTATGTACTTGTTATTTTCTGGAATACTTAGACTCGATTTATGATTTTGATTGGCATCTTAAGCCATATGATTACAATTATTGGTTGAATGTTTTAACTGTTTTTATTGATTTTGAATTGTTGTTCAAGTCTCATTAGTCTCGGGTTTCTTTACATCAGGGACGTTGTGAGGTTTGCGTGTCAATTGGTTAATCTAAACTGATTATACATGAATAGGCTTTCTTTACAGCTCGCTCTAATATTTTCCCCGAATTCAATTGAACCTTGTGCGAACCTGACCCCCTGAGAGGATTACTTTTCTTATAATTGTCTAAAACCAATCCAATTCAGTATTTGTAATTTTTTGTTTTTCAATATTTGTGACAAAACTACAATTTCCACAAACTCCTCGTGGCGACGACTTGACTTCCCAGTTACTATAAAACTATTATTTTTTTGACCAACCAAATGACATCGATAAAAAATGGCACCGTTGCCGGGGAGTTAGTGTGCAAGGTGTTAGTTTGTTCTTTTTGCTACAAATAAAAAAGAATAAAAAACTTTTGTTTTTAATTTATGTTTTTATTTGTTTAGTTTTGTATTACACAGGGTTTCCTTATTTGTGTTGTGCAGGTGGTTCTTTAACTCCATGCATCGTACAAGACATTTTAGGAAAACATCACCACTACTTTTTGATCCAGAAAATTGAAAAGACTGCTTGGCATAACAAAATTTTTCACAGAACCAATAAAGTGGCAACTTCTCCAAATTAGATGGAAAATAAACAGGATCTAGGAAAGCAATCTGACTTGCCTCCTGTAGGCCAGTTACCACCAGAACAGCAGCCCATCTCGGGTGTGTTCTCAACACCTGTTCCACCTCCGAGAACAGATGGAACCCATGACCAATCCACCAGCCAACTCCCACCACTACCCAACTTTGGTCAACCTCCACTACAAGTAAACCAACCCTTTAACTTCAAACCAGAACCTCATTATTCTTCACCATACGTGAGGATAGAGCCGGACAGCATACCACCAACATCACAAACACCCGTAACCAAACCCTCCCTATTTCACTCAACCCCTCCGTCGGGATTTCATCCATACACTTCAGGTTTAGACTTTGATGATAAAGCAGGGATTTTGATGATGAGTTTGAGAATGATAATGAAGAATCCAACAGGATGGATGGTCAGCGGGTCAGGATGCCAGTGCACAGAAAGCATGATACAAGTGTTCAGTATGAGGGGAACAGGGGGCAACAATTTGATAACAGGTTTCCACTACAGAATTATCAACATCATCCAGTTAACCAAGAAGACCCATGCCCAATTCCACATCAATAGCAGCCTGTGAACAGACAAAGAAGACATGATCCTAGGAATGTGGTCCCTCTCTTTGACAGTCCGGGAGGCATTCCTAGGAGGCATGATAGGGGACCTGTTAGGGGAATTGAGATCCATTTCCGTCCTGCCATTGCATATAACCCATCACCAGTTGTTATTCCACAACAACATGGTAGATCTTTTGAGGTTCGTTCCCAAGCTATTTTGAATCTGCCTAAATATCATGGTCTAGGAACAGAGGAGCCCTACCTGCATCTAAGTGCTTATGATGCCAGATGCAATACTATTAGGGGACAGGGATTTACACCAGATGATGTGAAATTGGTACTCTTCCAATTCACGCTGGAAGACAAGGCTCAACAGTGGTTCCACTCTTTACCGTCTACATCTATTTACACTTGAGGTGACATGCAACAACAGTTCTTGGATGAGTTTTACACTAATAGAAGGACTAGTGATGCTAGGAAGAACATCAGATACTTTCAACAGCAGTCGGGGGAACTATTTCATGAGGCCTTCCACAGATTCAAGATGCTGATCAAGAACTGCCCACATCATGGTCTACAAATGTGGGAGATGTTGAATGCCTTCCATGAAGGTTTGACAGATGATGATACCCATGACCTCAACTCTATCTCTAATGGCACATTTGGTACAAATTTTGAGGATGAAGACTGGGACTATTTAGAGAAGATGGCAAGAACATCCAAGAGAATGGCCCAATCTTCAAGACGGGCAAGGCATTCAGTAGTGAAAGCGGTGGATAATTAGAGTTCTGAATCAGGTAGGTTGGAGAAATTAGAGAAATAGATGGCGAATTAGGGCACCGGGGGTCAGCAGTATGATGTATGTGACCGGTGTGGTGAGTTGGGGTATAATGGTGCTAATTGCACGAGTATAGGAGGAAAGTTTGAGGATGTCAACTACATTCAAGGGGGTGGTAGGATTTATGACATGAATTCCAACACCTATCACCCGAGCCTTAGAAATCACCCTAACTTTCGCTATGGGGATGCATCTAATCAAGCTAATCCGAATTTTCAAGGAAGTGGACCGAGAATTCGGCAACCATTTCCACCCCAGAACCAAAACTACAATCAAGGCAGCTACCGAAAGGGGTATCAAAGAGGGAATGAACAAGGAGGATCATCTGGATCTTCTAATCACTCTAGTGGGAATGAGATGATGGATATTCTGAATGCCATCCAGCAGGATTTGCAAAAGAAGAACCAATCTCATGAAGTTCGTGACAAGTCAATCCAATCTTTGACTACTACGATGGGACAGTTAGCCACAGATATGGCTGACCTGTGGAAGAACAACGGGAGGCTTCCCAGTGACACACAAGTAAATCCATCTCATCAGGCTTCGGGAAGCAGGAACACGAAGAGCAGCCACATTGGTCAGGTAAGTACTCTTCGTAGTGGTAAAGTTTATGATAACAAAGGTTGGTGGAGAAAGTTGCTCCTCCACCAACCTTTATTGATGGTGTGGTGGAGGACATTGATGAAAACGAGCTAAGTGATGATGAGCCGGAGCCGATTCCGGTTAAACGTGTTGCTTTTAAAAATAAAAATGAAAATTCTTTTTCAAAAGAAACACAAGTTGTTAATGAGGGGGCAGTGACACCTCCTGTGGTGCCATTTCCCTTAGCTTTAGTGAATGCAGGGAAACAGGGGGTTAGTAACAAGAAGGGCACCCAACAAGAGGAAATTTGGGAGATCTTCAAACAGGTAAAAATTAATTTACCCCTCCTCGATGCAATCAAACAAATTCCAGTTTATGCTAAGTGTCTAAAAGATTTGTGCACTCAGAAACGGCACAATAAAATTCCTCAAAAGCTAGAGTTGAATGCACGAGTCGGTGTGATTTTAACTGGTGCTCTTCCACCAAAACTTCAAGATCCAGGAGCGCCCATAATTTCTATACAAGTGGGTGATTTTAAAATGAACAAGGCGTTACTGGATCTTGGAGTGAGTGTGAGCATCCTTCCTAGGAGTTTGTACGGCGAATATGATTTTGGTCTACTGCGTCGAGCCAATACCACTGTGGTGTTGGCTGGTTTGACCCCTAAACTCCCAAGAGGGATAGTTCGTGATGTTATAGTAAAAGTTGACCAATTTTAATGTCCGGTGGATTTCTTAGTTCTTGATTATGTGCGGCCTGAAATGGTCACGCAACCAACAGTGATTTTGGGTCGACCCTTCTGAGCCACATCCCATTCTTTGATTGACTGTCGCTTAGGCACAGTTGATATGAGTTTCGGCAATAGAAGGGTGCGTTTGAATATTTTTTCCAACGAATCTGACCCTCTACCCAGTGATGAATGCTTCATGGCAGACATCATTGAAGGATGCCTTCCTCACTCTGTGGAAGAATCCACAGAGGTTAGTTTAGTGTGTGACAGGGTTGAACGGGAACTAGAGCGTGACCTGCAAGAGGAAGAAAGGACTATGGAAGCAAGGGAAGTGCAGGAAGGTAAACCTCTATGGACTCATCATGTGGAGAGTCTGCCAACTGGGATTGATTCGGGGCTGAAACCCTCACGTGTGAGCCCGGGAATCATGGTACCAGTTTTAACTTTTAAAACAATAATTATTTAAACGTTTTAAATAAAAAAATCAGATATATTTTAGCGGAAGCAATTTATGGTACAAAAAACAGATCAAATCTGGATTCCTTTCAGTAATCCGACTACACGCGTATAAATAATATAAAATAAACCAACCATAGGGTGTTCAGATATAATACCTTCGACGATAACCAGATCTGAAACACCTCAGTACAGCGAACGTCACGCTAGCCGACACGTACACGAAATCCTGCAGCAAAACGTCACACGAGATGTGCGAGGGGAAAAAACCGATCACGACGGTGACGGCGGTGGTCTAACTGGGCTGCGACGGCGGCGACGGCGATGGCGGCCCCTGGTGGGGTCGGCCTGAAATTGGAGAGAAGGGGAGAGGGGGTTTCAAAAATCTGTTGGTGGCCAAGAACTTCAATTAGGTTTTAGGGTTAAAGTTAAGGTTATATTTATAAACCTGTAACTTACAAACTGGCCCCCTAAGATATTAACAGTTAATACCCAATAATAATTAACTGTTTAATTATTAACCTTTCTATTTTACTAATTATCTATAACCAGTAAAATCTAATATTTTAAATGTTTAACAGGTTAAACATTTATTCCCCTTAAATTATTAATTAATCAAATAAATAATTATCTCAATCTCCGATAAATATTTCTCTAAATATTTATTCACCATTTATTATATCTTTCTTTCATGAATAATATTTAACAATTAAATATTATATAATTGTTCGTTGCCTAAGGTGTAACTCTTTGGATCATAGCTCGTTAGAAACGTTGACTTAACTGACGATCGGACATCATATATCCAACAATATCCCACTTGGTCGATTCTTCAATTAATCGGTTCAACGTAGACAGTGGTGGACGCCTAGTTGTATCTCACTGCCCCTAGCAAGGTATGACGTATTTACAATCGTCAAACTATTTCCTTGTGTACAAGTAACCTTTACTTTACCAAGTTTAACAGTCCTAGTAAGTATATGTATCCTTTCTGTTTAGGGCATTCGTTGAATATGAGACATGGATACAATTCACTTCTCATATGTGGTTCAACTATTCTTGTTCTCGTTCTCCAATTCAAAGTGGTTTAAACAAACTACTCTTTAGTTTGAGCATGGCCATGTGTTTCACACCAGCCCGAATCAACGAGGGCGCCAGAATGTCCAACTCCTAAATAAAGAAGAACAAAATTCCCTTGGCCACGTACAACTCCCACTAAACTTCAGATTACTCCTAATAATACCCTTATTACTGCCGGTTAAGGTACAACGTTAGATAAGATCAAAGAGCAACCTTTAGTTAGAGTTAGTTCTAGTAAGTGCCTCAGGTCGAGGATCGACAGATCTTACTTTATTCAAAATATCTCAAGACATTGATCCATGAAGATAATTTTGAAGCGAGCTACGTCCAATAATTATTCTCTAATAATTATCTGTGAATATGGTTTCCAACTTCTTGGTCTTTCATTCACAATGAACCAACCATCCGATTCACAGTAGTCTTATGTTCAGATTGATTCCCATGGATCTGATCGACTACGCATATTTAGAATAATCTATATATTCAAGGATTTCTAAAACGTATAAACTACCGAACTCAGTAACATCTAATAATAATGCATTTAACCATTAAATCGAATATTAAAAATAATGTCACTGTATTGTTCGAATACACCTAATACTAAATACAGATCAAACCCACTGTCTAGCAAATCTAAGGCCTATCTTGTCAGCATGCTCCTCATGTTTAGAATGAGGCATAAGCTTAGTGAACGGGTTGGCCAGATTCTGATCTGTGTGAACTTTGTTTAACACGATGTCTCCCTGTTCTATTATATCCCGGATATAATGAAATCTCCTAAGTATGTGCTTCGTGATGTGGTGTGACCTTGGTTCCTTAGCTTGAGCAATAGCACCAGTATTGTCACACAGTATCTCGGTCGGTTTCTGAATTCTAGGCATTACTCCGAGATCATCAATGAACTTCTTCATCCAAGCAGCCTCCTTTGCAGCGTCCGAAGCGACAATGTATTCTAACTCAGTGGTGGATTGAGTAACAACACTTTGCTTAATACCTTTCCAAGTGATCGCACCACCATTCAGAACAAATACAAATACCGTTTGTGATCGAGAATCATCTCGATCAGTCTGGAATCTAGCATCAGTGTAACATTTAACATCTAGTTCTTCTTCCAGTCCTCTATATATCAAGAACATGTCCTCAGTTCTTCTCAAGTATTTAAGGATGTTCTTCACAGCTATCCAATGACTTTCACCAGGATTCTATTGATATCTGCTTGTCATGCTTAAAGCGTACGATACGTCAGGTCTAGTACATAGCATGGCATACATGATGGAACCAATTGTAGAAGCATATGGAACCTTTTCCATTTTCTTCTTGTCCTCGTCAGACTGAGGGCATTGTTTATTATTTAGTATGGTTCCATGTGCCATAGGCAAAGACCTTCTCTTAGAGTCTTGCATGAAAAAGCGTCGAACAATTTTATCAATGTATGTACTTTGACTTAAGCCTATAAGCCTCTTTGATCTATCTCTATAGATCTTTATTCCCACAATATAAGCAGCTTCACCAAGATCTTTCATTGCGAAATATTTTCCTAACCAAGACTTTACGTCTTTTAGCATAGGGATATGGTTTCTAATGATCAGTATGTCATCTACATACAGAATCAGAAAAGTCACATGGCTCCCACTTGCCTTCTTGTAGACACATGGTTCATCTTCGTTCTTGACAAAACCTAACTCTTTGATCTTCTGATCAAAGCGAAGATTCCAGCTTCTGGATGTCTGTTTTAATCCATAAATGGATTTGTTTAGCTTGCATACCTTATTAGGATTCTTTGGATATTCAAAACCTTCTGGTTGAATCATATAGACATCTTCAATAAGATGCCCATTAAGAAACGCGGTTTTGACATCCATTTGCGATATCTCGTAGTCATAATACGCGGCAATGGCAAGCAAGATCCTAATACACCTAAGCATGGCCACTGGCGAGAAGGTTTCATCATAATCATATCCTTGAGTCTGAGTATAGCCTTTCGCTACTAGCCTTGCTTTGAAGGTTTGCGCATTCCCATCCATGTCGATTTTCTTCTTGAAAATCCACTTGCTTCCTACGGTCCTACTTTCGGGAGGAAGGTCAAACAGGTCCCGTACATGGTTGTCGTACATGGATTGGATTTCAGCATCCATGGTTGTAACATCTCGAAAATTGTTAACTAATGGATCGGGTTAATGTGAGAACAAAATCTTTTCTAAACAACTTTAACTTTAACAATTTCACGTAGATATAAGTTTATCAAGGACAGGGGACCCGGTTAGCCGTTATGATAAAAGATCGAGAAAGAAGTGCGACAAATAAATTAGGAGGGACCCGAAATGAAACATTGGGTGCTTTATATTCAACTTTTGTGCAAACTCTAGGTCACTCTTGACCTAGGCACACGACGGTAGGAACCACGAGAGAGAGGGGAAGGCTAACTGGAGAAGAGAGGAGGTCGGTGACACGAGGGTGCTTCGGCGGGTACAACTTCTGAAACACCTCAAGGTAACCTCGTTCTTTACTTTCTAGCTTTGTTATTTTATGTGGATGTTATCAGAAAGGTTAGGGAAGGTCGGAGGTGCCTACGACAACGGTGGTGGCGAGCGACTGGACGTCCGACAGGAAAGGAAACGGGTAACCCGTTAGGTTCACGTCCGACGATGGGGATGCGGCTGAACCAAGGGGCGACTAGGTGGTGGTGCGACGACTGAGGTTTCCATAGCCATGGCAGGTGGTGGCCGAGAGTGGTGGTAACCATGGTGGTGGTCGGCAGCGTTGGTGGGTACGGGCGCAATAGGGTTTCGGCGATGGTTCTGTCCGACGAAGAGGGAGGTGGCACGCGTGATGGTGCTTTGTGGTGACCGGCTACGTGGCACCCGAAGAGGGAGGAGGTGACACATGGTGGTGGTGGTTCACGGTGTTGAACGGGGAGACGGATGGACTCGGGATTAAACCCGATTAGGGTTTTGTGAGCATAGGGTTTGCATGGAGGGATTCTGACGTGCATGGCGATCTCAGCTCGTGTACGTATGACCAGTAAGGTTAGTGTTTTTTCAAGGCGCGTGTACGTACATGCATGCGGGTTCCAAACGGGTCAAGGATAACCCGGTTTGGGTGGACACGTGGACTAAGGTTTTTGCATGGACGAAGGGACGAGCGGACGAGAAGAGAGTCGGGATCATTTATATTTATACATAACCGACACATGTTTAGGATGTACTCTGACCATGTTATAATACATTGACAGGTTCGGGTTTCGTGCAAGGAGACCGTTGCAGTGCAGGACTTAGATCTTCATAACCGGTGAGTTTCTAATCCCCTCTTTTAAACGTTTTACAGTTTTAGGGCTATCGTACATACTCACATGTGTTATTAAATGAACGTATTAGGAGTTATGATTTAAACCTGAAGTGTTTTATGAGACCATTATATAATAATGAAGCTAAGGGTCGTTGTGGGGTCTTTAGGGTGGGTAAACACGAGTTGGGATGCTCTGTGTATGTCATCCTATGAGTTAGTCGGGATGAGTCAGGAATTTTGTTAAACCTGAGATGGTTATATAAGGAGAGTTAGCAGGGGAACCCGTATGTGGTTCATTAACGTGTCAAGTAAATGCTAGTATGTTGTTAAGCGTCATGTGTTTGATGTGGTGTGTATTATGTCGTTGTCCTCGTGCCACAGCGAGCATCATGTTTGCATGGGTCTAGGTGGTGTCCATGGTATGTACGGGCTATAAATCGGTACGGTGTTTGTGTAATTACCTATTCGGAAAGAGTTGGGTAATGGGTCTAGACGTTAAGAGGATGCGTATAAAGTAAGTATTAGATTACACATGAAAGTGATCCGTGAAAGGGTGGTGAGTCGTAGTACATGTCCAAGTAGTATCATGTGTATATATGTGTTGCTTTGTGTGTTTGCATTGTTGTCTGTGTGCAGGGTCAACAGTGGTGTCGAGGACGGAGTCCTTCGGGGTCATCATCGTATAGGTGATGTGTCAGTCACCGTATGGTAGATGATATAGTCACCGTGTGGGTGGCTGGGTAGTCATCATAGATAACGAGTGTGTCACTATGTTTAGTGGTGGGGCCCTGTAACAAGGGTATAGCTGAGCTTAGGACGAGTATCCCGACGGGGATAACCCTAACGAGGGTGCGGTGATGAGGTATGTGTTTGTGTGCATTTATATGTGTTAAACTGCATGCAAGTGTTGAGTTATATTAATTGTGTACGAGATGATACTGATGTGATAAATAGATGAAATCAATGTGATGTGCCGAGTTAGATTGAACATTGTGTCAGGAAGAGTACATTGTGTGCAACTGTTAAGTCAGTCAGTTTATGAGAGTCCTGGTTAGGACTGGTAAGTCGGTGTCTAGAGTTTGGTCGAGTTAACCAACGTATGGTTAATATATATGGTAAATTGTGAGTTACCAGAGTAGTAAGCTCGTTCTATGTAGGTAAGACTTACTGAGTTAAAATGGTGGGTAGAGTCTAGGGTGGTGAATCCTTTAGGATATTATAAGATAATGGGGGTTATTTATATGATGAAAATCTATACAATTATTTTCTAAGGACTAGAGGGTCTTGAATGGAAATAATTATATAAAGAGATGAGTTGGCTGTTGTTTAAATTAAACTATTAGAACTCACTCAGCGTAGCTGACTTTGTATGTACGTTAGATTGTTTTGCAAGGGAGTCAGTTGGACGAGGTATCTTGGCTTGGAAGCGGGGCTACTCGGGTTGGTGTGCATGAATTCGTCAGGTAATGATTTCAAAGTTAACGAGTTTAAAGATAATATTATTTTGAGAAAGACTTCCGCTGTTTATGTAAATGAAAGTTGGATGTTTTTAAAGAGTTTAACTAGTTATGAGAACCAACTGTAGGGTGCCTAGTTTGGGGCCTTACAAGTTGGTATCAGAGCCGTGGTTTAAGAGAAAACTGGTGTTTTTGAACAAATAAAATACCTTAACTTAAACTGAAAATGGGACAAGGGTGAAACGAATGCCACCACGAGTAACCGCGAGCTAAGAGGTACGCCTTTCGAGTTGAGCAGTAGTTATTATTTACCATTTGTGTAGTGTTACACTAGGTAAAGTGATTGGTGTGAGTAAATGATTTAGGGTTCCGTGTGGGATCAAGTTGTGTGATATTTGTTGAAGTATTATATAGAACTACTTGAAGTTGTATGGTGTGATTGAATGAGACTATAGTGTGCATTGAATAATGTGGAGTAGCATTAATTGTAACCATGTGAGATAGTTTGGTGTGTCGATATGATTTAGTAATTTTATGTGTAACCTTGGATGGTGTGAAACTGTGATAAAGATGATGACTTGCTAGGTGCTATGTGAGTTATGTGGGATGCATGTGCATCCGGTATGTGTGGAAGATAGAAAGTTAGTGAGAGTATGATGGGAAAGGTTTAGAATCCAAGTCGTAACGTGGTCCCCCAAATTGCATTTGATCACCATGATTTGCCAGTCTATGATTGCTCTCATATTCTGAATTTGTTGCCCATAGTAATCACTACAACGTTCTACCTTAAGTATGATTAGATGGTTTAGACGAAGCATGCGAGGTCGGTCAAGCGTGGAGCTCTTGCTAGGGGGAATGCAGAACGACCAGTCAAGACGACGACTGCTGCGGATGAAAATGCTAGTGAGAAGGGAGGAGTGTTGGTGCTTCTCATGCCAAGTATGACTAGAGCTTCGAACGGCGACATACCGTGTGGAGCAATGATTGGAAAGACGAGATGGAAAAGGAGAGTATTGCCAGCTGTACGTGATTTTCCTCCAAGATGTGGACCTACAAGGTTAAGAGACCGACCACTTGTGGCAGTTGAGAGAGCTCTGTTTCAGGAGGAACCAGTGGAGGACACGCCAGATACACCTGAGGTGGTCCCATAGTAATTTTGTGGGCGCTGTTTGAGACATTGGACTTCTAGATGACTTTTGGATGTGACGGTTGTCACGAGAGATCGTGGGGTGATTTAACGTTTTGATTTATTAGGCGTTTACGTGGTGTGATGTTTATTTCAAATATTGACTATTTGATTTTGACATTGATTGCGAATTATACCGCGGGATGATTTGGTATGATTAATGATAGTTGCATGTGTGATAGTTTGCTATTGGTGGTGTAGTGTCAATTATGTGATTACCTTTTGAACAACGTGAGTTCATAATAAATGTAATCTTTGATGTGATGCTAGAGCTTGGTTGATTAGAATGTATGAGTAGACCTGTGTAGACATGAGTTTTGATTAATTGTGTGTGTCTACGGTCTTAAGATAATGTAAGGCCCCAAACCGGGCACCCTATAGTTGGTTCTCATAACGGGTTATTCCTTTGAAAATACTCATTTTAGATATATTAAACTACAGTGGAAGGCTTTGTAAAAACATTAATTTCTATTTAATGTCATTAAGTTACCTCACGAATGCATGCACACCAATCCGAGTAGCACCGCTCCCAAGCCAAGATACGTCAACGCAACGCTTACCTGCAAAACAATCTATCGTACACACAAAGTCAGCTACGCTGAGTGAGTTCTAATAGTTTAGTTTAATTAAAAGCCAACTCGTCTCAAAACTTATTTAAACTTCACTCAGGGCCCATGGTCTTATAAATTAGATCCACAATTCATTAATCATTAGATAACCCATGTTATCACCCGATATCCCATAATAACTCATTACACATGACTCATCCCATAATAATAATAATCCCGCAGTCTCATCGACATAGGTCGAACTTACTACCCTAATAACTCATGCTCACGTACAAGTATTAACTCGACACTTGGTTAACACAACATCCATAAACATCAACTTACTCAGCCTTGACCAAGACTCTTACAGATCAACTGACATAACAGTTATAAACACTACATCACAATCCTGATGCATCGATCAATCTAACTCTACTCACCACATCAATACTATCTCATGCACAATAAATATAACTCAACGCTTGTATGCAACTTAACACAAATATATAAGCACACAAACACATACCTCATTACCGCACCCTCGTCCGGGTTACCCTCGTCAGGGCGTTCGACACACCCCAAGCTCATCACTGTCCTGTTGGACATCGTTACCTTTGGTGACCTCCCGAAGGATATATGTCACACCCCAACCGTGCATCTTAACCACGGGTGTGACTAATTGAATCATAAACCAAGGTATAAAGACATTTACTATTAAAGTTTCATAATATTAAAAACCCAATTACATAAGTCTTAGAATTCAAATAAACAAATAACAAGTTCAAAAGACAAAACATTTAAAATAGAATTTCTTCAATAGATATCTAGGAAAATCCTATGTGTTCTTGACTTGACCTATCATGAGATTAATCACCTGAAACATGTACGAAAAACAAGTGTCAACTAAAAATAGTTGGTGAGAAATCACAGGTTTAATAAAATTATAAGTTTGGCAAAGGTGACAATTCACATTCCAAGATCATCATATAGCACGTAATAAAACAAACACATGATTTGCAAATCCAACCTAAAATAATGAATAATGAATAAGTGGTACAACTCGTAAGTTACACTAATAACGAATAAGATGTCCGACCAAAAGTTGTCCATAAAGTATATGCGGTTTCCATCCTATGGCCCATATCTGTACTACCGTTGGCTTGAAAGTTTCAAGTTAAGGATTTGCAAGTTTAACGTTTATCACGTTGTGTTTATTTACTCACATACATATATGATTCACTTGTTTTAGAATTGTTTGAAAATGTGTTTTAAATGCGTGCCAACGCGTACATGTTTTCCCCAAAACGATTTTAATAAACTGGGGCTATGAAGTCTCACCTTGAAATCTAGACGAGATAAGAGACTTGAACGAATAGACGAGGTGAATCATGGACCAGGCCCTAAAAAAATGAATAAACTAGTTTTAGGGTAGATTCGATGGTTACGAGTGTTAGATAGGCGGTTCGGGTCATAAGGTTATGAATTAGATGCAAAAAATAGCGTTCTAGTCAATTTTCATATTTGGACAGCAAAGTAGCTGAACAGAAATGGGCTTGTTAAAAATATCAAACATCATCCAAAAATTATGAAATTTTACGGAGGATTATTTGAAGTCGTTCCAAAGAAGTTTCGTTTAGAAAGTTTTTCCATTTGAGACTCGGATCATAGCTAAAACAGTCCAACAAGATAGAAGGTACTGAAACAAGTTTCCGTCCCGTTTTTGCTAATACGGAGTCATACTTTTGAACTAGAAAACGAGCCATAAATGGTTGGAAAGGTAATTAGACAAAATACGTCGTGGAATTTGATTTTGCTCAGTTTCATTTAATTATGGTCAAGTTACGCTCAGTTAAAGTCAGCACAGTTTCTGTCCAAAATCAACGGTTGCACTTAAGTGGTCCGTTTAGGGTTTTAAGATTACCGAACGCGCAAATAAAAATTAGACGAATATTATTATGTTATTATAATACATAATATAATCAGATTAGGTTAGCCAAAATATCCCGTGTCACCGGTCTAGCCATGATATTCACAGAAGTGTTTTGGAGAATCACAGAATGCAATCGGCATAGCCAAAACGAGCAAGCAGATTCTATATTTAAATTAGCGCGTGAGTTCATATAAGTTATAATACATAATTATTAACATGTTTTAAGATATCAAGAACATACTAAAGCATCGGCAGAGCCACTTTTGCAATAATTGTCTTGAGGATTCACAGAATGCGACGATATAGCCGCCATTGAAAACGAGATCCTTTGTTTGTTAGTTGGTGATGTTAGCTTGATTTATTTGTTTGATTAAGATTATTAGAGGGTTTTTAGGACTGAGGTTTCACATGATCAAGTGATCATGAATAGAAAATAGAAAAATATTGAGGGGGTGAAGAAAGAATGAATTGAAAAAAGGGTATTGAACTTCGGAGGGTTACTTACTTGTTTGATCTTCAAACTCTTGGAATCCTCTAAGGGATTTTCGAAATCTTCAAGGTTGGGAAGGGATTTCACAACTTAGGAGGGTTTGGGAGTGTTTGAGGGAGAATTATCAATTGAAACAAGATCCTAAGCCTCCTATTTATACTAATAGTTGAAGGGGTGTAAATATGGAATGTCTTGGAAAGCAATTTAGGGTTTTAGAGGCCTAAAATTTGTGAAATTTTCTTCAATGGGGCTGTGTTTTTTGTGGTTTCTTGTTTGGGCTAGGTCCAAGAGTAGGTGGGTTGGGTCCTAGCTTGACCCGGTTGAGTGCGCGCATTCGAAAATTGCGATTTTAAGCATTTCTAAGCGAAATTGACAAATGTTTTCAACATTAAAGTTGATTTTCATAACAAAAAGAGTATGTTTAGCTAAAAACATTTAAGTTAAAGTCACGTTATTCGCGTATGGTAGTTGGCGATCGGTGGGCGAGAAAACGGACTTTTTGATCGTTTTTTGAATTTCAGGATTAATGTCATGTTTTGCAAACAAACTTTGTTTTAATTAAAGTAATGATAATGTTAATCATTTAAAACATAAATTAATGTCATGTTAAACGAATTTGTCAGTTGTGGACGGTACGTAGTTAACGTCGGTTTAAAAGGCGAACGATCTCACGAAAGTACTAACTAGTACTTTTAAGCATCAATTCACATTGAATGAGTTGTAAGAACATGTTTGAGATGTATGGGGGTGGTTCATATGTATTTAATGTGTAATAAAGATCAATTAAGTCTGTGCGATCCATGAATCAATCAAAGATAAGTATAAGTCTTTGAAACTAAGCATAAACGTAATGTTTCACATGTGAACTAGTATTGTAACAATGTATGAATAGGATTTCAAGTAAAATGAAATGCCATGCGGATTTTCATTGATAAGTCTAGAACGAGTACAAGTAGTGAAAATCAGAAGTGTCACAATATAGTCCTCCACAATCCCGCTTTCCGTATCATAATGACAACAATGCAAACGCAATACCCGCCGTGTCATAAGGACAATGACACAATGCACACAAGACATGTATAATCAAATAACATTATATTCTATATACGATTCATTAACTGCACCTGCACTTCACACATAGCATTAGAATAAGATATCCTACGCGTATTTACAAGCATTTAGCTCATATCCCGACTTACCCTGACTAACTCATAACACTGCTAATATAGCAACACACAAACAAATATTATGTCTCATTATCTAAGCACATACTACGTACATGGACACCCTAAGACACCTCCTAGTCGTACCCGTACGACCTATAAATACAATCCCGCCTCACCCATCATCAGTCACCATACGACCCATGACCATATACCCACCTTTAACCTACACATATCAAGGACAACACATAGTCCCTTAGCCCCATATTTAACTACTTAATTTCATAAACTCGTCGGGTTAAACTCCAAAACTCTTTACATATTCCACGTAATAAAACGCGTCTTGAAAGTATGTATGATAGCCCCAAAACATTAAAATATGTAAAAGAGGGGATTAGAAACTCACTGGTTATGCCGAGTCCAAATCCTAGCTCCACACCCCGATTACTCGTTCAAACCCCGAACCTGTCAAACGTATGATCCAAGGTCAGAACACGTTTTACCCGTATGCAAAACAACCCACGAAGCATAAGCCCCTACACCGATATGTCACTAAAGTTTGATAGTTCTCATTCATGAACCCTATCCTCCCAGGTTTACGCATAAAATGGTTCCCGCCTCGATTAGAACCCATATACACAGATCCAAGTTCACATGCATGTACGTAAACATGCCATGCACGGTCCTAAGCGCCACAAGTGTCCTCATGCAAAACCCTGGGTTTGTCCTATTCGCACCCCACACCACCTGTACACCACTACGGGTTCCACTACCCTCGTCGTGCCCTACCACTGTAGCCACCACACCACTTCCGTGTAGGACCCTCTCTGCCGTCACGGTCATCCTTGTCTCCAAAAACCGTAGTCGGCCATCATGGTACGCAACCACCATTGCCGAAACACGTCCGCCGAGCACCATCGTGAACCTTCAACGCGTGACACCACCATGCATCCGTGCCGCCTACTCCTGCCCTTAAGTCGCCGAAGTCCGCCCTCAACCTACCACCTTCCCAGTCCCGTTCCTCGCTACACCCGTGGCCGTGTCACCCCACCACAGCCGACCGCCTTCGTTCATCCTCTCCTTCATCGCTCACGGCCGATCAACCGGTACAAACCCTAGTCGGGTTCCCCCGTTGCACGCTAACCAGAACCCATAATAACGCAAAAGAAGATTAAACGAGGATTACCTGATCACAATGTGAAGTTCCGGCTCAAACCGAAGTGGAATCACCGACCACTATCGCCTCCTTCTCGTCCTCTCTTGATCTAAGCCATCGCGAGCTCCCCCTAGGCCGATTTTAAACGTTCAAAGTTACACTCGGGCCCATACATTCCTTTTTACATGTTTTAAATCTCAAACCGTTCGCAATATGGCCAACCGGGTCCTCCTATTCTTCATTATTCCAGTTATTACTCGAAAACCCTGTTAACCGGGTCCTCTTATCTCTACGAATAAAGTTTTACGTGGAACTCTTGCCAACTTTCTCATTTACCGGAGACATGGGTCTCCTTTTGGTCCGGATCATAGATTAGTAGAATTCTCGGGATGTTACATATAGTGTCACCTATGTGTTATGTTTAGGTGATGTTTAAAGTGTAAGGGGTGTATTGCACCTTGTGTGACTGTTCAGGATGAGGTCCTGTGGGAAATCTTGAGTATACATCTTTAGTATGTATAAATGTTCAGGATGAGGTCGTGTGGGAAATTGTAGTTACATACCTTATGTCTTGGTATACATGTTTAGGACCAGATCCTGTGGGTTATAAGATATTTTATATCTTGTGTGTATGAATGTTTAGGGATGTTTTGTGGCTAGACTGAGTAGTGTGTCGTCTTGAAATATGGGTACGACCGGGTAAAACTATGTGTGAGTATATGATGATGTGTGGCAGACGCTACCGTTGTGGTAAGGTTCAGGAGTTTGTGTGTCTATAAATGACAAGGTCATATTATATGCACGTAGAATTACTCAGATCTACCTAGTTGTGTGTGTGCACTTTGTGCGAGTTAGAAGGTTGAGTTACTAGTACATTTTTAGAACATTGTGTATTCTGTAGTTATGTATGTCGGTGTGTGTCCTTATAGTACACGCTTAGTCATGCATAGCACGGGTGGTTAGTATGATCAAGCATAGTATTTCTATCTTGATGATTTTCTCGACGTTGACACATCGAGGTGGTGCGAGGAGTTTTGACGTCTTCTAGGCGACAGTGAGGTGCTCTTATGAGATGCCTATGGTTATATCTTGGGAATTCGGAGCACGGAGCCAATGGGCGGAGTTATGAGAGTAGATGATGAAAGCACTTACGTGGACGCTTGACTAGAAATGTTTATGAGAAGATCAAGGTGATGATGCTGATGATTTCAGCATAGAGTTAACAAGATGACGAAGTACCTTCATGGAACACTTCAATATAAAGAATTCAGTCGAGGTGAGACACCAGAGAAATAGGGATGTTTTTCCCTGAGCGAGACGACAGATAGCTGAGGCTTGTGAGCAGGCAGACTTCATGTTAGTACATGATAAATGAGATGCGATCGGTAATCGCATGATAATAGTAGAGCAACAACGAGAAAGTGAAACCCATGAGGGGTAAGTACAGGATTGTATGTAAGTGACTGGGAAGGAAATTGCCTACATTGGTAGACATATGATAAACTAAAGACGACTTTCGGTGGGACCTCGTTTGAGGCTAATGTATTGGATATGTGTTTGAGATGCGAGAAACGTTTGAGAAAACATCAAGAGCTAATGACAATGACTCTCGTGTGAGTAATATGTTCTTGTTCAAGGGGCACGTTGGACGCATGGTAACAAAGTAAAGGAGTACCTTGGTAAAGAAACGTGTGAGTGGAGAAATGAAGTTTCGCACAAGCTCCTGAAGATTATCAATGGAGGATAAGGTAGGTACCTTTATGAGCAATGCAGTGGTGCCTGAGTTTTAAGGAGTCATCGCTGGATGGAGATTTTAGTGCGAAATGAGAAGGGCGACGAATGACCCTAATTATGAAAAGAAGGAAACCTTACTTGGGAATGACCATCGGAATAACGAGATCATCAGGGCTATAAAAAGGAGTGACGTCATGTGGGTTATGGATGTTGTGCCATAAGAGTAAAGGTTGGGCAGATAAGTGACAAAGGGATGTGTAGGTGGTCCTACAAGTCCCAAAGTTGAAACCGAACAATGAAGAAGACTGTGAACACTAAGGTTGGTGGCCGTGTTGAAAATTAATGACGAGGATGATACGTATATGGCAGGGAACCGGTAGCACCTAAGGATTTTGGTGCACGGGTAAGAATGGAAAGGATGAGTGTGTTGGTTTGTGCCGACGTAGGATTCGAGAACGAATCCTCTTTTAAGGGGGGGAGACCTGTAACATCCCGAAAATTGTTAACTAATGGATCGGGTTAATGTGAGAACATAATCTTTTCTAAACTACTTTAACTTTAACAGATTCACGTAGATATAAGTTTATCAAGGACAGGGGACCCGGTTAGCCGTTATTTTAAAAGATCGAGAAATAAGTGCACCAAATAAATTTAGAGGGACCCGAAACAAAACATCGGGAGCTTTATATTCAAAGTTTGCGCAAACCCTAGGTCACTCTCGACATAGGCACGCGACGGCCAGAACTACGAGAGAGAG
Organism: Smallanthus sonchifolius; assembly: GCA_023525975.1. Taxonomy (NCBI): domain Eukaryota; kingdom Viridiplantae; phylum Streptophyta; class Magnoliopsida; order Asterales; family Asteraceae; genus Smallanthus; species Smallanthus sonchifolius. Next base: position 57,069,065 of record CM042021.1, read on the forward strand.
GGGAAGGCTAACCGGAGAAGAGAGGAGGTCGGTGACACGAGGGTGCTCTGGCGGGTACAACTTTTGAAACGCATCGAGGTAACCTCGTTCTTTACTTTCTAGCTTTGTTATTTTATGTGGATGTTATCGGAAAGGTTAGGGAAGGTCGGAGGTGCCTACGACAGCGGTGGTGGCTAGCGACTTGACGTCCGACATGAAAGGAAACGGGTAGCCTGTTGGGTTCACGTCCGACGGTGGGGATGCGGCTAAACCAGGGGGCGACTAGGTGGTGGTACGACAGCTGAGGCATCCACAGCCATGGAAGGTGGTGGGAACCGTGGTGGTGGTCGGAAGCGTTGGTGGGTACGGGCGCAACAGGGTTTCGGCGATGGTTCTGTCCGACGAAGAGGGAGGAGGCACGCGTGATGGTGCTTGGTGGTGACCGGCTACGTAGCACCCGAAGAGGGAGGAGGTGACACACGGTGGTGGTGGTTCACGGTGGTGAACAGGGAGACGGAAGGAGTTGGGATTAAACCCGATAAGGGTTTTGTGAGTATAGGGTTTGCATAGAGGGATTCCAACGTGCATGGCGATCTCGGCTCGTGTACGTGTAACCAGTAAGGTTAGGGTTTTTGCATGGCGCGTGTACGTACGTGCATGCGGGTTCCAAACGGGTCAAGGATAACCCAGTTTAGGCGGACACATGGACTAGGGTTTTTGCATGGACGAAGGGACGAGCGGATGAAACGAGAGTCGGGATCATTTTTATTTATACGTAACCAACACATGTTTAGGATGTACTCTGACCATGTGATCATACGTTGACAGGTTCGGGTTTCGTGCAAGGAGACCGTTGCAGTGCATGACTTAGATCTTCATAACCGGTGAGTTTCTAATCCCCTCTTTTAAACGTTTTACTATTTTGGGGCTATCGTACATACTCACATGTGTTATTAAACGAACGTATTATGAGTTATGATTTAAACCTGAAGTGTTTTATGAGACCATTATGTAATAATGAAGCTAAGGGTCGTTGTGGGGTCCTTAGGGTGGGTGAATAAGAGTTGGGATGATCTGTGTATGTCATCCTATGAGTTAGTCGGGATGAGTCGGGAATTTAGTTAAACCTATGATGGTTATATAAGGGGAGTTAGCAGGGGAACCCGTTGTCATCCTATGAGTTAGTCGGGATGAGTCGGGAATTTAGTTAAACCTATGATGGTTATATAAGGGGAGTTAGCAGGGGAACCCGTACGTGGTTCGTTAACGAGTTAAGTAAATGCTAGTATGTTGTTAAGCGTCATGTGTTTGATGTGGTGTGTATCGTGTCGTTGTCCTCGTGACACAGCGAGTGTCGTGTTTGCATGGGTCTAGGTGGTGTCCATGGTATGTACGGGCTATAAGTTGGTACGATGTTTGTGTAATTACCTATTCGAAAAGAGTTGGGTAATGGGTCTAGACGTTAAGAGGATACGTCTAAAGTAAGTATTGGATTACATACGTAAGTGATCCGTGAAAGGTGGTGAGTCGTAATATATGTCCAGGTAGTATCATGTGTATATATGTGTTGCTTTGTGTGTTTGCTTTGTTGTCTGTGTGCAGGGTCAACAGTGGTGTCGATGACGGAGTCCTTCGGGGTCATCATCGTATGGGTGATGTGTCAGTCACCGTATGGTTGATGATATAGTCACCGTGTTGGTGGCTGGGTAGTAATCGTAGATGACGAGTGTGTCACTATGTTTAGTGGCGGGGACCTGTAACAAGGGTATAGCTGATCTTAGGACGAGTATCCCGACGGGGATTACCCTGACGAGGGTGCGGTGATGAGGTATGTGTTTGTGTGCATTTATATGTGTTAAACTGCATGCAAGTGATGAGGTATATTAATTGTGTACGAGATGATATTGATGTGATAAATATATGGAATCAATGTGACGTGTCAAGTTAGATTGAACGTTGTGTTAGCAAGAGTACATTGTGTGCAACTGTTAAGTCAGTCAGTTTATGAGTGCCCTGGTTAGGACTGGTAAGTCGGTGTCTAGAGGTTGGTCGGGTTAATCGGCGTATGGTTAATATATATGGTAAATTGTGAGTTACCAGAGTAGTAAGCTCGTTCTTTGTAGGTGAGACTTACTGTGTTAAAATGGTGGGTAGAGTATGGGGTGGTGAATCCTTTGGGATATTATAAGACAATGGAGGTTATTTATATGATGAAAATCTGTACAACTATTTTCTAAGGACCAGAGTGTCTTAAATGGAAATAATTATATAAAGAGATGAGTTGCCTGTTGTTTAAATTAAACTATTAGAACTCACTCAGCGTAGCTGACTTTGTATGTAAGTTAGATTGTTTTGCATGGGAGTTAGTTGGACGAGGTATCTTGGCTTGGAAGCGAAGCTACTTGGGTTGGTGTGCATTCATTCGTCGGGTAATGTTATCAAAGTTAACGATTTTAAAGATAATATTATATTGAGAAAGACTTCCACTGTTTATGTAAATGAAAGTTAGATGTTTTTAAAGAGTTTAACCAGTTATGAGAACCAATTGTAGGGTGCCTGGTTTGGGGCCTTACAATGGCTTCAAGCCATTTCTTAGAATCAGAATCTAAGATGCAGATTTGTAACTAGTGGGCTCTGCCTGATCAACTATCAGGATGTCGTCAATCAGGTGAATCCCGATATACCGGTCGGGTTCATGACGATCCCTTGCACTTATGCAAAAAATTTTTGTCATATTTGAATCTTGAACATTTCTAGATTCAGATTCAGTAGTCTCATGATGAACAATAGGTTCAGAGTGTGGTTCTTGGATCTCAACCATATCCACATGGTTACCTCCAATCCCTCTCGCAAGAAGTTCTTTCTCCAAGAAAGTAGCTTTGCGTTTAATGAAAACCCGATTTTCAGCAGGATTGCAGAAGAAGTAACCGATTATTTTAGGGTATCCGATGAAAACAACTTTATCTCCACAGGGATTTGGTTTATCCGTAGATTCACTTGTAATATATGCGTTACATCCCCAAACCCTATGGTAGGACACTTTGGGTTTCTCTGCATGCCAAATCTCATAAGGCGTTTTGTCCACCTTCTTTGTAGGAGCTAGATTTATGATTCTCGTGACAGTCTCAAGAGCAAAACTCCAGAAGGAGTGTGGGAGTTTTGTACGACACATCATGGACCGAACCATATCTAATTGAGTTCAATTTCTCCTTTCGGATACACCGTTTAGTTGAGGCGTTCCTGGTGGAGTAAGCTGAGAAGTGATCCCACATTTCTTTAGATCTTCGTCAAAATCTTGACTAAGATATTCACCATCTCGATCAGATTGATGTGTCTTAATCGTCTTACCAAGCTGATTTTGTACTTCGTTCTGGTACTGTTTGAACATTTCAAACATTTCTTGTTTATGCTTCATAAGATAAACATACCCATAACTACTGAAATCATCAGTAAATCTCATGAAGTATCTCTCTCCAATGCTAGACATAGACATTTTCTAAACGGACCACATACATCAGTATGTAGAAGTCTTAACAGATCCTTAGCCCTTTGACTGATACCGGAAAAGGAGCCTTGGTTAGCTTTCCACTTAAACATGATTCGCAATCATGAAACGACTCTTGGCCAGTAGAATTCAGAATTCCGGCGGTCTAGAATTTCTTCATGGGATTCTTGTTTATGTGTCGAATTCTACAATGCCATAGATACGTATCAGTGAAATCTTATTTCATACGTTTGGAGGAGATATTAAATATAACGTTATTATCATGGACTTCTATCTCATAGATTCCGTTATGAGGCTTTGAAGAAAAATAAAACAAACCATTCAAATATGCAGAAATGAAATCATTATCAAAAGCATAATTAAATCCTTGTTCCCGCAAAGCGGATACTGAAACAATATTCCTAGTCAAAATAGGAATGAAATAAACATTTTTCAAAACAAGTTCTAAACCAGAAGGAAGTAAAAGAGTGTATTCTCCTACAACCTTCATAACAACCTTTTGTCCATTTCCCACATGGAGCTCCAGGTCACCATGCTTTAGCCTCCTAACATTCTTTAGTCCCTGCAAATTATTACAAATGTGATAACCACATCCAGTGTCAAACCCCCAAGATTTGCTAGACAGAGAGAAGATCTCAATAATGACCATACCTGAAGAAATATATTGCCATACCCTGGTTGATAGGTGAACCAAGATCTTTTAGGCTGTCGATGAGTTTCATCTTTTTAGAAAAATGTGAGCTCATTCCTGTTCCTTTTTCCATGCTGCTTGTTAAGGACTTAAGCACATTGAGATGCTCACTCCGATTTTGATGATTCTTCATTTCGCGAGCCATATCATATGAAGAGGGATATTCCAGCTCATGACGGAGTTCATTACACATCGTAGATAGCATAAAAAATGATGCCTCATTAGAATCTTCAATGTGTCATCTCCAAAGTATCTTGAAGTCGTCATTGGGAGGAACTGGGGGAATTGAAATTTCTTAGACATAGGATCTCTTTTCTTCCTTAAGAACACTTCTCAAGATACGGTACCACTCAGAGTAGTTTCCTCGTTTGAGCATGTTCCGATAAAGCATAGATCTTAGAGCAAAAACGAAGTCGGAATTGATTTCCAAAGACATCTACAAAATTCAAATATAAACGTTTTTAGTAGTTTCATGCAAAATATCCTAATTAGAATCTTATGACCCAATTACAAAACAATATAATTAGGAATGAGATCCCGGTTCCCCATGTCTCAGTGAATGGTTGAGCACTTTTTAGTGGCATAGCTAGACAAGTAGGTAACGATTACCGATTGTATCAACTATACAACTCTCAGTTTGAGGGGCATGATGAGTAATGTCAAGCTTTAGATACGTTTCCTTCAACTATGGCCACTTAAACGACTTAAGTGATATTTGTCCTTCAATTGTAACTGTAGACCCGGCCAAAGTGACTCAGGAAATGCGATTTTACCTTCGACCAAAACTTTAGGGCCGGATGCAGGGTAAATCACTAACATCGGGGGTTCGGATGGATTATTTGAAGTGTTATAATTAAGGATGGCGCAGAAATATCGATTTTATATATTGGGATTTCTTTATTGTTTTAAAATATTACCGTTTTGGGTAAAAAACATTTTGGTCGACGAGTAGCATGATACAAGTCGCGCAATTTTAGTAAACCAATTTTACTAATTATTAGTTCGTGAAACACTTTCAACACTCGACACGGTCCAATTTCAAATACCCTATTTAATCTAAATTGGTCATTCGTCGCGAACAGTATTTTAAACTAATCAACTCTTTAATTAATTTAAAAATTGTTTTAAATAAAACTATTAAATTTAAAACTTTGTTTTTACTTCTAAATAAAACAACTTTTTATTTAATTACCTTTCCGAGAAAAATAAATAATTTAATTATCTTGTCATTTTTTAAATCGTGTCAAAAGTTTTATAAAAATTTTGCGGTTTAATTATTATCCTAAATAATTTTATCTCAACCACAAAAATAAATAAAACATAGAATCGAGCAACTAGGAAAAATTGTCCAGTTTCGTTCGAGCCATCAAACGAATAACCGGACTAGTCTAAGGGATAACAAAATTAACAACTCTACGATCTACCACTTAGTCCAAGATCTTCATCTTTAGTCCTGTCATTGTCCGCCTTGGTCTTATAGTCTTCGTCTTTTTAGGATTACAATATTTATTTACAAATACACTAAAAATATATAATAAAATAAACCTAACTATTATATAGGGGTTCCATATAACCCATAAAAATACAAAGAGAAACAACCAATCAACAAACAATACAACCACATGTCTCTAGTGCTCGATTCATTCAACACAATTACAACAAACGAAAAAGGCTCGATCATTTGTCAAACAATAGTTTTGACAAATAAAACAATAGATCGATAAAAAAGCAAGATGTCTAAACGCGCGTAAAGGTGGCTCTGATATCACTTAGGGAATCATGGTACCAGTTTTAACTTTTAAAACAATAATTATTTAAATCTTTTAAATAAATAAACCAGATATATTTTAGCGGAAGCAATTTATGGTACAACAAACATATCAAATCTGGATAACTTTTAGTGATCCGATTACACACGTATAAACAATATAAAATAAACCAACCATAAGGTGTTCAGATATAATACATTCGACGATAACCAGATCTGAAACACCTCAGTACAACGAACGTCACACGAGATGCGCGAGGGAAAAAACCGATCACGAAGGCAACGACGGTGGTCCGGCTGGGCTGCGACGACGGCGGCGATAGCCGGAAATCGAAGAGGAGGGGAGAGGGGGTTTCGAAAATCTCTTGGTGGAGAAGAACTTCAATTAGGTTTTAGTGTTAAAGTTAAGGTGATATTTATAAATCTGTAATTTACAAACTGTCCCCCTGAGATATTAACAGTTAATACCCAATAATAATTAACTGTTTAATTATTAACCTTTCTATTTTACTAATTATCAATAACCAGTAAAATCTAATCTTTTAAATGTTTAACAGGTTGAACATTTATTCGGCTTAAATAATTAATTAATAAGATAAATAATTATCTCAATCTCCGATAAATATATCTCCAAATATTTATTCACCATTTATTATATCTTTCTTTCGTGAATAATATTTAACAATTAAATATTATATAATTGTTTGTTGCCTAAGATGTAACTCTTTGGATCGTACCTCGTTAGTAACGTTGACTTAATTGACAATCGGACATCATATATCCAGCACAAAGGTGGAATTAAAAGATCTACCCAAGCACCTAAAGTATGCATTCTTGGGGGATGATCAAAGTCTCTCAGTGATCATTGCATCCACCTTAGAAGAAGAGTAGAAGGAGGCACTACTGAAGGTGCTCTAGGATTACAAAGCTGCAATTGGATGGACCATTGCTGATTTAAAAGGTGCTAGTCCATCTATTGTGATGCACAAGAACATCACAGATGCAGCTGCAAGACCTACACGGGATACACAACGCAGATTAAATCCCAACATGCGCGAGGTTGTCAAGAAAGATGTTTTGAAGTAGTTGGACGCAGCGATCATTTATCCCATCTCTGACAGTCCGTGGGTAAGTCCGACCCAAACAGTGCCCAAGAAAGCGGGCATACATGTAGTAAAACGTGAGCATGGTGAGCAGATTACCACATGTCCAGTAACCGGGTGGCGTATGCGTATTGATTACAGGAAACTTAATGCTGCTACATCAAAGGATCACTTTCCTTTGCCCTTTATTGACCAAACTATTGAGAAGCTATCAGGTTAGAAGTTTTACTGATTTCTAGATGGTTATTCAGGGTATAACCAGATAGCCATCCATTCTGATGACCAGGAAAAGACCACCTTCACATGCCCTTATGGTACTTTTGCCTTTCGACGAATGCCATTTAGGCTGTGTAATGCCCCGGCCACCTTTCAAAGGTGCATGATGAGTATATTCTCGGACATGGTCGGGGAGTCCCTTGAAGTCTTTATGGAGGACTTTTCAGTTTTTAGTTCATCGTTTGATTTGTGTTTGAATGAATTGTCTAAGGTCTTAAAACAATGTGTGGAAACTAATCTGGTCCTTAGTTAGGAAAAGAGCCATTTCATAGTTCAAGAGGGTATTGTTTTGGGGCATGTAGTGTCAAGTCGGGGGATCGAAGTAGACATGGCTAAAATCAGTGTCATTTCAACATTACCTCCCCCAATAAATGTAAAGGGTGTGTGCTCTTTTCTAGGGCATGCCGGGTTTACCGTAGGTTTATTAAGGGATTTAGTGTCATCACAAAACTTTTATGTAACTTACTTTTAAAAGATGTTCCTTTTGATTTCAACAAAGAGTGTCTAACTGTTTTTAATGTGTTAAAGGAACAGTTAGTACAAGCCCCAATTTTGCAATCACCAGACTGAAACCTTCCTTTTTGAAATAATGTGTGATGCAAGTGCTTATGCAGTCGGAGCTGTGTTGGGTCAAAGGGTAGATAAGAAACCGGTTGTCATCAACTATGCAAGCAAAACCCTCTCTGGTGCTCAATTGATTTACACCACAACAGAGAAGGAGTTACTTGCAGTTGTCTATGCTTTAGACAAATTCAAGTCTTATATTTGGGGAAGTAAAGTAATTATCTACTCTGATCATTCTACAGTGCGTTATCTGATGGCGAAAAAGGATGCAAAGCCCAGGTTAATTAGGTGGATCCTTTTGTTACAGGAATTTAATCTGGAAACCAGGGACAAGAAAGGTTGTGAGAATTCAGTGGCTGACCATTTGTCACGAATTCAGATGGAAGAGGAGGATGTTACTCCTGAAATCAATAAACAATTTCCTAATAAGTACTTAATGTCTCTTGCTTCTTTAGACCCTTGGTATGCTAATTTTGCTAACTATTTGGCTACAGGTACCATTCCTGAGAAGTGGGCAAAGAAGAAGAAGAATCAATTCTTGGCTAAGGCCAAGCAAAACATATGGGATGAACCAGACTTGTTCAAAGTGGGAGCTGATGTAGTGTCAAATAACCCAGTTAATGTGTCAGTTTGTATCCGTTTTAGTCATTTTAGCATGTATCTTTGTATGGTTTTATGTGTGCATTTCGTATGTGTGTTCATCCTAGGTTTATGTGCTAAATGAGCGGGAAGCGGAAGCAAATCACTTGGATACAAAGCACGGAATGAATCAAAGATCAAAAAGAAGAAAAAGACATGATTTTAACTCTTCGCGCCACGGGAAGAGTTGGGGGAGCAAGTTCTCGCCTTTTTAAGATCTGTTTTTACGGGAAAATTAACCTAAATTAGGTTTTTAACTATTCTCAGCCCCCTTTATTGAGATTCATTTGATTCCAGCCGTTACTGTTCTTGAGTCAATTGTTCATAAAGTTTGATGTTTGTAAGTTACATAACATTAGTTTGGATATTTGCGATGAATATGAGTAGCTAATCTACTCGTGATCTTCTCCGGGTGTAGGGTTTTGTGTTTGCACTTGTTATTCTCTGGAATACTTGGTCTTGGTTTGTAATTTTGATTGGCATCTTAAGCCATATGATTACATTTGTTGATTGAATGCTTTAAACCGTTTTTATTGATTTCAAATTGTTGATTCAAGTCTCATCAGTCTCAGGTTTCTTTACATCAGCGATGTTGTGAGGATTGAGTGTTAATTGGTTAATATAAAACTGATTATACAGGAATAGGCTTTCTTTACAGCTCGTTCTAATATTTTCACTGAATTCAATTGAATCGTGTGTGATTATGTCTATGTAATTGCTTGCTAAGTAAACTAGAGATAACTTATGTTTGCAAACCTGACCCCGGAGAGGATTACTCTTCTCATTATTGTGTAAAACTAACTCAAATCAGTATTTGCAATTTTCTGTTTTCCAATACTTGTCAAAACTTCACTTTCCACAAACTCTTCGTGGAGACGACTTGACTTCCTAGTTACTATAAAATTCTTTATTTTGACCAACCAAACGACATCGATGTGGAGCGGATCAACTAATCAGACGTTGCATTCCTGAATCAGAAATCCCAGCTATGTTGGATCTTTCACATGCGTCTGCATGTGGTGGCCAGAAAACAAGGCACCGAATATTATCATGCGGGCTATTTTGGCATACTATTTTTAAGGACACCTATGAGGTTGCTAGGACGTGTACAAATTGCCAAAAGATGGGCAGAATCACTTAGAGGAATGAGATGCATATGCAACCAATCCTTGTAGTTGATATCTTTGATGTCTGGGGGATTGACTTTATGGGCCCATTCCCAAATTCATTTGGCAATTAATACATATTGGTGGCAGTTGACTATGTTTCATAGTGGGTTGAAGCAATTGCCACCAAAACAAATGACCATAGCGTGGTTTGCAAATGTGTGCAAATAAACATTTTTTCTAGATTTGGGCTTCCCCGTGTGATCATAAGTAATGGGGGATCTCATTTTAAGAACTTTAATTTCGGCAAACTACTGAAACGCTATGGTGTAGACCACCAGATTGCCACTCCATATCACCCATAAACAAGTGGGCAAGTGGAGGTGTCCAATAGGCAGATCAAAGAAATTCTGCAGAACCAGTACGGGCTGACCGCAAGGATTGGTCAAACAAACTGAATGATGCCTCGTGGGCATACCGTACTGCATACAAAACACCTATTGGCACTACACCATACCGTTTGGTCTACGGGAAGGGATGTCACTTACATGTGGAATTAGCTCATCGGGCATAATGGGCTTTTAAGAATGCTAATCTTGATTATAACACTACAGGTAAACAAAGACAAATAAGTTTGGGTGAGTTAGAAGAATTAAGAGATGAAGCTTATGAGTGTACATCTGCATACAAGGATAACATGAAGAAGGTCCATGATGCAAAGATCCGATTAAAACATTTGTTGTTGGAAAAAAGGTGTAGCTATTCAACTCGTGGTTGAAACTCTTCCCTGGCAAACTGAAGAGCAAATGGACAGGTCCCTACCTGGTTACTAAAGTGGGTCATTCCGGAGACACTGAAATTGAGTACTTTGATGATCATTTGAGGCAAACGGTGAATGGCCATCGTCTGAAACCATATTTAGAGCCCAATGACATCAATGGTACAGACAATCAATCTGAGACATTTGTTTTGAGCACTCTGGTTGAGGGGGACATGTAAGTAACATCAGGTACCGCGTCTGGCTGAAGAAGTTAAACTTAGCGCTCTTAGGAGGATACCTAAGTTTTGTTTTGTCTAATTTTGATTTCTAGTTAAATGAACGTTGTGGGTGTGTTCCCTACAAAACCCTCATGAGACTAAACTCGTCCTCTCAGGCTACTAAGGGGTTTAAAAGGCTTGTTGCATATGCTAAATACAATCGTGATTCCTATGAAAGTGGTATAGGATTTTATTGCTTTGTTTTAGTTGTGTGTGTGCAATTGGCCAAGTGTGGGGATGCCTTTGAGGAATTCTTGGCTCGTGGGGAAATCTATATCATTTAACACGGGCCTAAACATGACCGTGAGATGGGATTAGGCTGAGCTGTAGCTTTCTGAGTGTGAGAACCGTAGATAGATTGACTGCTTGGTAATAATAGGATAGTAGATCACATAATTGGGGACTTGATGAGTCTGTGTTTGGGTTTAATCAGATCGAAATACTAATTGTTACGGTTAACGCGTGATTATATTTGAGTTGTGTATGAATGAAAGTGTGAACCAGGTTCCAATTATGATTCCATTGCATAATTCTTTTTCGGGACGCAAAAGAGTAAGTGTGGGGATGTGATGTAGTGTGAAATAACCCCAGTTAATACGTCAGTTTGCATTCGTTTTAGTCAATTTAGCATGTACTTTGAGTCATTTTATGTGTGTATTTGGTATGTGTGTGCCTCATAGGTTTATGTGCTAAATGAGCGGGAAACGAGAGCTAATCAAGTGGATACAAAGAACGGAAAGATTCAAAGCCCAAAAGAAGAAAAAGTTGGATTTTAACTCTTCGCGGTACGCGAAGAGTGGGGGAAGCTTTTGCGCGGTACGAGAGGATCGGGTGATCCAAAACTGGGCGCCCGACTAATTTGACCTTCGCGGTACGCGAAGGACCATCCCATGTTGCTGCGCAGTATGCGAGAAAACACTTTTCCGGGTTTTTTTAACCTAATTTAGGTTATAATCATTCTAAACCCCCATTATCAAGGGGATTCGACGATAGACGTTCCAAAGCTCCAAGAAGGCGATTTTCATGGTTTTTGAGTCAATTGTTCATAAAAGTTGATGGTTGTAAGTTCCATAACACTAGTTTTGATTATTGTGATGAGTATGAGTAGCTAAATCACCTGTGATCTTCTCCGCGTGTAGGGTTTGTGTATGTACTTGTTATGCTTTTTAATACTTAGACTCGTTTTGTGATTTTGATTGGCATCTTAAGCCATATGATTACATTTATTGGTTGAATGCTTTAAACTGTTTTTATTGATTTTGAATTATTGTTCAAGTCTCATCAGTCTCAGGTTTCTTTACACCAGGGACATTGTGAGGTTTGAGTGTAATTGGTTAATCTAAACTGATTATACATGAATAGGCTTTCTTTACAGTTCATTCTAATATTTTCACTGAATTCAATTGAACATTGTGTGATTATGTCTATGTAATTGCTTGCTAAGTAAACTAGAGATAATTTGTGTTTGCGAACCTGAACACCGGAGAGGATTACTTTTCTTATAATTGTCTAAACCAATCCAATTCAGTATTTGCAAGTTTCTATTTTTCAATATTTGGACAAAACTACACTTTCCACAAACTCCTCGTGGAGACGACTTGACTTCCCAGATACTATAAAAATCTTATTTTTTTGACCGACCAAACGACATCGATCAATCATCATCATCATCATCATCATCATCATCATCTTCATCTTCAAGTGACGAAGCGGCTCAAATGATGTTCTGTGCTTGGACAACCGCAGCGATTATGTGGTGGCAAGAAGCTGGATCATCACAACCTTTAACACGAAGTGCTCGTCTAAACCGTGAACGGTTGGCTGCTAACTCATAACTACTCCAAGATTACTTTAACGTAGGGTGTACGTATGACGAGGAGCACTTTACTAACTGGTTTCGAATGAGCCAGAATTTATTTCTAAGGTTATTAAATGATATCGAGAGAGAGGTACCTTGGTTCCGACAAGGAGTTGATGCGAGAGGCCGGGTTGGTTTTACCCCGTGCAAAAGTGTGTCGCCGCGGTTCGTCAATTGGCGTACGGAACCGCTAGTGATTCGTTCGATGATTATCTGAAGATGTCTGCCCGAACTATCAGGTCATGTATGCATAAATTTTCTAGAGCTATTATTCGATTTTACCATAGTAGATATTTACGTAGATCTTCGGCTAGTGATGTGTGATGTGTTACAATTTACACATCTTTTTGGCACAAAACTTCACTCATTTCACGATCAATTCTTGGCCCTTTCCTATATATATCAGAAGTTTTCCACAGAAAGAATTCTAGAGACCTGGAGAGTTGGAGCCCATAGCACTGTTTTGTGCTCCGAATTTCCTTGTTTCTAGCCACATTTCAATCTTCTAGGAAGGACTACAACATCAAGAGGATCACCATACATCATCATCATCTAGCTTGGGGAAGTTGGTTTGATTCTTGGCATTTCTTTATGAGTCTTGTAACTTTTCCTTGCTTTGTTCTTGTTCTTATGCTTACCATGAGCTAACTCTTGATATCACTTTGGTTTAGATGAATTTTAGTAACATTTGAAAACATTTACGGATTTTTGGCATAGCTTATGTTAATATTATAACAATGGCATGATTATTCTTCAATGATATTGTGTATTTGGGAGTTGATATTGTTTGCAAGACTTGTATATGTGTAGGCTTTGTATGTTGGAAAACCCATGGTTTATGCATGTATTCATTGATTAGTGTATGTATGTATGCTAGTTTATGGATTTTGACTAGGAATGGTGGATGAAGTCTTGTTTAGGGTTGAAAACTCTTGAATGTGCATCGTTGTGCTTGTGTTTGGAAAGACAAAGTGCTTGTTATGGTGTGTCATGTTTAGTACTATGTTCATCTAGGACTTGTTGACGCAATCTTCTAGTTTATTGTAGAGTCATATCTTATGTATAAGTTGTTGTCATTTATTGTTTGTTTAAACAGTTTTAGGCTAGTTTACTTTCTGTCATTTAATTAAATGTAATTTCAGTTTTCTGTAATTTACTGTTTTTTTTTCCAAGTCTGGGCCATCGAAACTACTTAGTTTCGATTGAGTTTGTTCAATCGAAACTAGTAGTTTCGATAGATGGTAGTTTCGACAGTCTGTGTATCTCCATGTAAATGGTCAATCGAAACTAGTAGTTTCAATTGAACATAGTTGCGATACCTCTCACTACTATAAATAGCCTAGTTTGAGAATGTTTAGGGTGTGAGTAGCGGCTGTAACCCTGAACCTTCTCTTTGACATTGTTCTTGAATCAATACAATTTGCAGTTGTTTATTCACTGTGTTCTTATATTTTCATACCATTTGCGTGTTGATTCATAGTGTGGTTAGCCTGTTATCTTCACCAACACTGTTTCTATCATCTGCTTCACCACCATACACACAGTTTCCGCCTGTGTGTGTGCGTAATCGATCAAATTAGTGATTTCAAGTGAAATCTGGACATACAATTGGTATCAGAGCTTTATGCTCTAGTGTTTTTGAGTGTTATCAGGTTTATTGATCGATTCTAGGTGATTACTGAGGGTATTCGAAGCTTATTTTGGGTTTTTGCACATCTATTCTCGGAAGTACTGGTTTATTGATTGAAAGTTACTGTTTCATCGGTTTCAAGGATTTTTGTTCGTGATTTCAAGAATCAGAGGTTGGATTAGTGATCAGGAGTGTTAGCCGAAAGTTTTCGCTGGATTGGTTTGTCATTTCTGAACTATCGATTTCTGGAGCTTGTCATCAATGGAGTATTTCTGAGCTTGGAGAAGAAGGCATCGAAACTACTGGGGACAGTTTCTGATTTCTGTTGATCATCGAAACTTCTTGTCTACATTTTGTCGGGAGAAGGTACTATCGAAACTAGATTTTTGTCTTATCTCTATCGAAACTATGGTTATCGAAACTTGCCTTGAAAATTTTCAGTATCGAAACTAGTTGTTTCGATAAAAGCTGTCCTATCGAAACTAGTTGTTTCGATAAACGTTGTCCTATCGAAACTAGTTGTTTCGATAAAAGTTGTTCTATCGAAACTAGTTGTTTCGATAGAAGTTGTTCTATCGAAACTAGTTACTGTTTTAGTTTCGATTCCGAATATCATGGCCACTTCAAGTTCAACAGAACATTCTGGGGGAAATAGACCACCTGCTCTTGTGTCCACAAGAGAATTTGATGACTGGACTAAAAAGATGAAGCTTTTCTTTCAATTTCACAATTATACATTGTTGAGTTCTATCACCGATGGCCCCCACAAGCCCGTAACTACCACTGCTGTTGTTCAACGTCCTAAGTTAGTATCTGAGTATGATGAGAAAGATCTTGCCTTGATTTCCCGAGACAACAAGGCCTACGGGACTATTGTCTTGGCTCTTCCTATGGATATTTTCAACATCTTTGTCGAGTACACAACTGCCAAAGACTTATGGGCTGCTTTGTGCACAATATATGAGGGAAGTGAGGATGTCAGGGAAAGCAAAAGAGATCTGATCAAGAAACAATATGCGATGTTCAGCAGTGTAAGGGGAGAATCAATATCTGATTTGATCAACCGTTTCTCAAGCATTGTTTCAAGGTTGAAGGTAATGGGAGTTGAGTACCCTACTCTTGATCTAAACAAGAAACTCGTAGATTCTCTTCCTGAGGAATGGAATATGTATCGAATCATGATCAAAAAGACAGAGAATCTGAGTGCTCTGTCTCAACAGGAAGTCTATAGCATTCTTGAATCTTATGAAATTGAAATTAAGAAGGGAGCAGTCACCCCGTCAAATCAGTCTGGAAACACAGCTCTTATTGCTGGATCAAGCTCATCCGGTAGCCCATACTTTCAGACTGATGTCCCTCCTTCAGCTGCTGCAATTAATTCTACCAGCTCCTCTGCTCCTCAAAAGACTGTCACCATGATACCTGATGATTATGTCCCAATCATGACTGCTTTCATGTCGTAATATGATGAACTGATCTCTGGAAATCTAACACCGGTTAGCTTTCAACCTGATGACTTGGAGCAGATTAATCCTGATGATTTGGAGAAAATGGACATTGATTGGTGCATGGCCATGTTGACCTTAAGAGCCAAAAGATTCATCAAAAGAACTGGCATAGACAGATTCAAGCAGGGAAAGACACTTGGGTTTGATATCAAGAAGGTGAGATGCTACAATTGTGATCAGCTGGGTCACTTTGCCAGAAACTGCAAGGAGCCGTCCTCCAAGGATCAGCAAGAAAAGAAGATTTCCTCTGGAAAACAAGCTGCCAATTCTCCAAAGACAAATACATCTTCAAGTTCCACAGCTCTTGTGTGTCAAGCTGATGGACATTATCATTGGGGAGACCAAGCTGAGGACGCTGCTGATAAAGCCTTGATGGCTGATGTGGAGGATGTTGGGTATAGAAATGAGACTGATGCTGTCAATAGAAACTACAGTATCGAAACTAGTAGTTTCGGTTGAACATTTGTTCAATCGAAACTACCTAGTTTCGATGCCTGTTTTTCAGGCCTGTTTGGCAGGTGGCTTGGAAAACAAGGCACATGAAGCCTCCTATATATAGTAGAATACCCATTAGGAGTGAGTGTGTCTGTAGAGGGAATCACCACCCCAGGGGGAGCTCACCCTGGGGTGAGACTAATTGTTAGTGTATGAGGAGCCTTTTAATTTTCATATCAATCAAAGAATCATACGTTTTATGCTTTCAATTATCTGTTCTTTTCATTTTCATATGTTTCTGTTCGTGTATGTGATTCCCGCACCCGTCTCTACCATTTCTGATTCGAGAATGATACCGGATCCAGAGGAGATTTGGTGCGAGATTTGTGGGGGCCCACATTACACGTTAGATTGTTATCAGTTCCCGGGCTACCCCGCCAAGCGATATGAGGACCCTGCATGCGTCCCAGTTTGTAATTCGGACGAATTGGAAACATTATTGTTTGAAGAGTCAGTCGTGGTAATTGAAGGGGAGCCGCACCAATAGGAAGATGTGCAAACGGATGGGTTCATCAACGAACCAATGACTATGGTGACACCCGATCCACTGTTATGCACCAAGGAGAGCCGGCCCGTGATTAATTATGATCATAATTCGTCATACAAGTCATCCGAACAACGGGAAAGGGTGAGACATTTCGCAGACCAACCGACTTGAAAGGCGCGATATCGTTCCACAAAGCATGGCAAGTCAATACTATCTTACCGGGATGATCGCCTCCTTCAATACATCATATATCTCAGGTTTGGTCCAGGCAAATACAAGTGTTGGTGGCAAGACCCGTCACTTCGTTTTTGCATTTACCCTTGGTTGTCACTAACCGGTGGTGAATGCACTAAACCAAACAGGTCGAATAGGTATTCAAGAATCATAGGCCACCTGTTTGTTAATTTGTCCCATCGTTTTTCCTAATTGACACGCATTAAGACACGAGTCTAGCTAATGACTCGTCAATAAACTTAGCATGTTGATGTTTCACCCATTACTTGTGTGTTCATTTTTATCTTCCAAATTATTTTCTTACTTTTTTTTATTAATTTTCTAGGATTTTATCGTTTTATTTTTGAGTTTGGGTAATCGAATCATAACTTGGATCGAGCGGATTGGGGATATCGTTTGGAACATCTCAGTCTTGATTAGATCTTGGAATTGTGGAACTGCGTGGAACGTCATTTTGTGGGTAGGCCATTTGAGTTTGACTGAGATCAACAGGAGGGAAGTTTTAGTTCTCCCTTCACACACCATTGCATTGCATCCATCTTTGCATTGCATGTTTTTGTGTACATTGAGGGCAATGTACATTTGTACGTGTGCGGTTGGGTGTTCATTCTTCACTTTGCATTATTTTTTGTTGTACATTGAGGGCAATGTACGATTCTAAGTGTACGGTGAGAATGTTTTCACTTGATGTTTGTCTTTTTAGCATTTTATCACTTTATTTTTTGCAAAATATTCCTTCATAATTTTTATTGGCATTAAATCAATTTTATAAAAAGTTAAAAACACAAAAATAGAATAAAAGTTAACCGTTTAGTATTCACATTTTTAGTAAATATTAGAGGTTTGATTTTTCGAAAGCAATTAAGATAGAAATTCCATATAGTCGATAATCGTGAGTTTTTAGTGGGCTTAACGAATTAATTGCATGTAACATTTTGATTACACCCATTCCTTTCCGTTTCTGTGAGTTTATTTTTTATCCTTAATAGCTTTATACATTGTTTGCTCTCGTTTTTTTTTTGGATTTGAGTGTGCCAGATGTTTCATGCTTATTAGAACTTGCTCTTATTATACATTTCAAAATCATAGCCATAAATATTGTATAAAAATGATTGAGGCATTAGGATAAACCACTTTGTGAGCCTTTTGTTCTGTTATCCCTCACCCGAACACATCCACTAATTAGCCACGTTGAGTCTATCCCGTGTTTTTCTTTTATTACCCACAGTACATCACCATAAACCTTCATTTTCCTTTTCATTTATTTTATTTTACACCCGTGTTAGAAATCCGGTTGGCTAATGATTAACTTTTAATTCTTATTATTCTTGTAATTTTTAGTTCTTGTGAAGTTTTTAGCTAAGGAAAGATGCATATTTACTTAGTTACCTTCAAAAGAATTCAAATAGAGGAGTTGAAAAAAACATAAAAAAAAATCACCAAAAGAAGATGAAATATATCCAGGCAAATACAAGTGTTGGTGGCACGACCTGTCACTTCGTTTTTGCATTTACCCTTGGTTGTCACAAACCGATGGTGAATGAACTAAACCAAACGGGTCGAATGGGTATTCAAGAATCATAGGCCACTTGTTTGTTAATTTGCCCCATCGTTTGTTCTAATTGACGCGCATTAGGACACGATTCTAGCTAATGACTCGTCAATAAACTTAGCATGTCGATGTTTCACCCATTACTTGTGTTTGTTCATTTTTATCTTCCAAATTATTTTCTAAGTTTTCTTTTTTCTTTTTAATTTACTAGGATTTTATCGTTTTATTTTTGAGTTTGGGTAATCGAAACATAACATGGATCGAGCGGATTGGGGATATGGTTTGGAACATCACAGTCTTGATTAGATCTTGGAAATGTGGAACTGCGTGGAACGTCATTTTGTGGGTAGGCCATTTGAGTTTGACTGTGATCGAAATGAGGGAAGTTTTATTTCACCCTTCATACTCCATTGCATTGCATACATCTTTGCATTGCATGTTTTTGTGTACATTGATGGCAATGTACATTTCTAAGTGTGTTCATTCTTCACTTTGCATTATTTTTTGTTGTACATTGAGGGCAATGTACGATTCTAAGTATAGGGTGGAAATGTTTTCACTTTATGTTTGTCCTTTTAGCATTTTATCACTTCATTTTTTGTAAAATATTCCTTCATAAAATTTATTGGCATTAAATCAATTTTATAAAAAGTTAAAAACACAAAAATAGAATAAAAGTTAACCGTTTAGTATTCACATTTTAGTAAATATTAGAGGTTTGATTTTTCGAAAGCAATTGAGATAGAAAATTCATAGAGTCGATAATTTTGAGTTTTTAGTGGGCTTAACGAATGAATTGCTTGTAACCTTTTGCTTACACCCATTCCTTTCGGTTTTCGTGAGTTTATTTTTGAGCCTTGATAGCTTTAGACTTTGTTTGCTCTCGTTTTTTTCGGATTTGAGTGTGCCAGATGTTTCATGCTTATTAGAACTTGCTCTTAGTATACATTTCAAAATCATAAAAATAAATATTGCATAAAACTGATTGACGCATTAGGATAAAGCACTTTGTGAGCCTTTTATTATGTTATCCCTCACCCTAACACATCCACTAGTTAGCCACGTTGAGCCTATCCCGTGTTTTTCTTTTATTACCCACAGTACATCACCATAAACCTTCATTAGCCTTTTCATTTATTTTATTTTTCACTCGTGTTAGAAATCCGGTTGGCTAATGATTAACTTTTAATTCTTATTATTCTTGTAATTTTTAGTTCTTGAGAATTTTTAGCTAAGGAAAGATGCATATTTACTAAGTTCGCTTCAAAAAAATTCAAATAGAGGAGTTGAAAAAAATAATAATAAAAAAATCAGCAAAAGAAGGTGAAATATATCCAGGCAAATACAAGTGTTGGTGGCACGACCCGTCACTTCGTCTTTGCATTTACCCTTGGTTGTCACTAACCGGTGGTGAATGCACTAAACCAAACGGGTCGAACGGGTATTCAAGAATCATAGGCCACCTATTTGTTAATTTGCCCCATCGTTTGTCCTAATTGACGCGCATTAGGACACGAGTCTAGCTAATGACTCGTCAATAAACTTAGCATGTCGATGTTTCACCCATTACTTGTGTTTGTTCATTTTTATCTTCCAAATTATTTTCTTAGTTTTCTTTTTTTTTTCTATGATTTTATCATTTTATTTTTGAGTTTGGTAATCGAATCATAACTTGGATCGAGCGGATTGGGGATATGGTTTGGAACATCACAGTCTTGATTAGTTCTTGGAATTGTGAGACTGCATGGAACGTCATTTTATGGGTAGGCCATTTGAGTTTGACTGAGATCGAAAGGAGGGAAGTTTTAGTTCACCCTTCACACTACATTGCATTGCATCCATCTTTGCATTGCATGTTTTTGTGTACATTGATGGCAATGTACATTTCTAAGTGTGTTCATTCTTCACTTTGCATTATTTTTTGTTATACATTGAGGGCAATGCACGATTCTAATTATAGGGTGAGAATGTTTTCACTTGATGTTTGTCCTTTTAGCATTTTATCACTTCATTTTTTGCAAAATATTCCTTCATAATTTTTATTGGCATTAAATCAATTTTATAAAAAGTTAAAAACACAAAAATAAAATAAAAGTTAACCGTTTAGTAGTCACATTTTTAGTAAATATTAGAGGTTTTATTTTTCGAAAGCAATTGAGATAGAAATTCCATAGAGTCGATAATCGTGAGTTTTTAGTGGGCTTAATGAATGAATTGCGTGTAACCTTTTGATTACACCCATTCCTTTCCGTTTTCGTGAGTTTATTTATTATCCTTGATAGCTTTAGACATTGTTTGCTCTCGTTTTTTTCGGATTTGAGTGTGCGAGATGTTTCATGCTTATTAGAACTTGCTCTTAGTATACATTTCGAAATCATAAACATAAATATTGCATAAAAATGATTGAGGCATTAGGATAAACCACTTTGTGAGGCTTTTATTATGTTATCCCTCACCCGAACACATCCACTAGTTAACCACGTTGAGCCTATCCCGTGTTTTTCTTTTATTATCCACAGTACATCACCATAAACCTTCATTAGCATTTTCATTTATTTTATTTTTCACTCGTGTTAGAAATCCGGTTGGCTAAAGATTAACTTTTAATTCTTATTATTCTTGTAATTTTTAGTTCTTGAGAAGTTTCTAACTAAGGAAAGATGCATATTTACTTAGTTCCCTTCAAAAGAATTCAAATAGAGGAGTTGAAAAAAAAAATAAAAATAAAAATCACCAAAAGAAGGTGATATATATCCAGGCAAATACAAGTGTTGGTGGCACGACCCGTCACTTCGTTTTTGCATTTACCCTTGGTTGTCACTAACCGGTGGTGAATGCACTAAACCAAACGGGTCGAACGGGTATTCAAAAATCATAGGCCACCTATTTGTTAATTTGTCCCATCGTTTGTCCTAATTGACGCGCATTAGGACACGAGCCTAGCTAATGACTCGTCAATAAAATTAGCATGTCGATGTTTCACCCATTACTTGTGTTTGTTCATTTTTATCTTCCAAATTATTTTCTTAGTTTTCTTTTTTTTTCTATGATTTTATCATTTTATTTTTGAGTTTGGGTAATCGAATCATAACTTGGATCGAGCGGATTGGGGATATGGTTTGGAACATCACAGTCTTGATTAGATCTTGGATTTGTGGGACTGCATTGAACGTCATTTTATGGGTAGGCCATTTGAGTTTGACTGAGATCGAAAGGAGGGAAGTTTTAGTTCACCCTTCACACTACATTGCATTGCATCCGTCTTTGCATTGCATGTTTTTTTGTACATTGATGGCAATGTACATTTCTAAGTGTGTTCATTCTTCACTTTGCATTATTTTTTGTTATACATTGAGGGCAATGCACAATTCTAAGTATAGGGTGAGAATGTTTTCACTTGATGTTTGTCCTTTTAGCATTTTATCACTTCATTTTTTGCAAAATATTTCTTCATAATTTTTATTGGCATTAAATCAATTTTATAAAAAGTTAAAAACACAAAAATAGAATAAAAGTTAACCGTTTAGTATTCCCATTTTTAGTAAATATTAGAGGTTTGATTTTTCGAAAGCAATTGAGATAGAAATTCCATAGAGTCGATAATTGTGAATTTTTAGTGGGCTTAACGAAGGAATTGTGTGTAACCTTTTGATTACACCCATTCCTTTCCGTTTCCGTAAGTTTATTTTTTAGCCTTGATAGCTTTAGACATTGTTTGTTCTCGTTTTTTAAGGATTTGAGTGTGCCAGATGTTTCATGCTTATTTGAACTTGCTCTTAGTATACATTTTAAAATCATAAACATAAATATTGCATAAAAATGATTAAGGCATTAGGATAAACCACTTTGTGAGCCTTTTATTATGTTATCCCTCACCCGAAAACATCCACTAGTTAGCCACGTTGAGCCTATCCCATGTTTTTCTTTTATTACCCACAGTACATCACCATAAACCTTCATTGGCCTTTTCATTTATTTTATTTTTCACTCGTGTCAGAAATCCGATTGGTTAATGATTAACTTTTAATTCTTATTATTCTTGTAAATTTTAGTTCTTGAGAAGTTTCTAACTAAGGAAAGATGCATATTTAGTTAGTTCCCTTCAAAAGAATTCAAATAGAGGAGTTAAAAAAATAATAATAAAAAAATCACCAAAAGAAGGTGATATATATCCAGGCAAATACAAGTGTTGGTGGCACGACCCGTCACTTCGTTTTTGCATTTACCCTTGGTTGTCACTAACCGGTGATGAATGCACTAAACCAAACGGGTCGAACGGGTATTCAAGAATCATAGGCCACCAATTTGTTAATTTGCCCCATCGTTTGTCCTAATTGATGCGCATTAGAACACGAGTCTAGCTAATGACTCGTCAATAAACTTAGCATGTCGATGTTTCACCCATTACTTGTGTTTGTTCATTTTTATCTTCCAAATTATTTTCTTAGTTTTCTTTTTTTTCTATGATTTTATCATTTTATTTTTGAGTTTGGGTAATCGAATCATAACTTGGATCGAGCGGATTGGGGATATGGTTTGGAACATCACATTCTTGATTAGTTCTTGGAATTGTGAGACTGCATGGAACGTCATTTTATGGGTAGGCCATTTGAGTTTGACTGAGATCGAAAGGAGGGAAGTTTTTGTTCACCCTTCACACTACATTGCATTGCATCCATCTTTGCATTGCATGTTTTTGTGCACATTGATGGCAATGTACATTTCTAAGTGTGTTCATTCTTCACTTTGTATTATTTTTTGTTATACATTGAGGGCAATGCACGATTCTAATTATAGGGTGAGAATATTTTCACTTGATGTTTGTCCTTTTAGCATTTTATCACTTCATTTTTTGCAAAATATTCCTTCATAATTTTTATTGGCATTAAATCAATTTTATAAAAAGTTAAAAACACAAAAATAGAATAAAAGTTAACCGTTTAGTATTCCCATTTTTAGTAAATATTAGAGGTTTGATTTTTTGAAAGCAATTGAGATAGAAATTCCATAGAGTCGATAATCGTGAATTTTTAGTGGGCTTAACGAAGGAATTGCGTGTAACCTTTTGATTACACCCATTCCTTTCCGTTTCCGTTTATTTTTTAGCCTTGATAGCTTTAGACATTGTTTGTTCTCGTTTTTTAAGGATTTGAGTGTGCCTGATGTTTCATGCTTATTAGAACTTGCTCTTAGTATACATTTCAAAATCATAAACATAAATATTGCATAAAAATGATTAAGGCATTAGGATAAACCACTTTGTGAGCCTTTTATTATGTTATCCCTCACCCGAACACATCCACTTGTTAGCCACGTTGAGCCTATCCCATGTTTTTCTTTTATTACCCACAGTACATCACCATAAACCTTCATTGGCCTTTTCATTTATTTTATTTTTCACTCGTGTTAGAAATCCGGTTGGTTAATGATTAACTTTTAATTCTTATTATTCTTGTAAATTTTAGTTCTTGAGAAGTTTCTAACTAAGGAAAGATGCCTATTTAGTTAGTTCCCTTCAAAAGAATTCAAATAGAGGAGTTGAAAAAAAAAATAATAAAAAAATCACTAAAAGAAGGTGATATATATCCAGGCAAATACAAGTGTTGGTGGCACGACCCGTCACTTCGTTTTTGCATTTACCCTTGGTTGTCACTAACCGGTGATGAATACACTAAACCAAACGGGTCGAACGGGTATTCAAGAATCATAGGCCACCTATTTGTTAATTTGCCCCATCGTTTGTCCTAATTGATGCGCATTAGAACACGAGTCTAGCTAATGACTCGTCAATAAACTTAGCATGTCGATGTTTCACCCATTACTTGTGTTTGTTCATTTTTATCTTCCAAATTATTTTCTTAGTTTTCTTTTTTTTTTTTTTTAATTTTCTATGATTTTATCATTTTATTTTTGAGTTTGGGTAACATAATCATAACTTGGATCAAGCGGATTGGGGATATAGTTTGGAACATCATAGTCTTGATTAGATCTTAGAATTGTGGAACATCATTTTGTGGGTAGGCAATTTGAGTTTTATTGAGATCGACAGGAGGGAAGTTTTAGTTCACCCTTCACACTCCATTACATTGCATCCATCTTTGCATTGCATGTTTTTGTGTACATTGATGGCAATGTACATTTCTAAGTGTGTTCATTCTTCACTTTGTATTATTTTTTGTTGTACATTGAGGGCAATGTACGATTCTAAGTGTAGGGTGAGAATGTTTTCACTTGATGTTTGTCCTTTTAGCATTTTATCACTTCATTTTTTTGTAAAATATTCCTTCATAATTTTTATTAGCATTAAATCAATTTTATAAAAAGTTAAAAACACAAAAATAGAATAAAAGTTAACCGTTTAGTATAAACATTTTTAGTAATATTAGAGGTTTGATTTTTCGAAAGCAATTGAGATATAAATTTCATAGAGTCGATAATCGTGAGTTTTTAGTGGGCTTAACGAATGAATTGCATGTAACCTTTTGCTTACACCCATTCCTTTCCGTTTCCGTGAGTTTATTTTTGAGCCTTGATAGCTTTAGACATTGTTTGCTCTCGTTTTTTTTGGATTTGAGTGTGCTAGATGTTTCATGCTTATTAGAACTTGCTCTTAGTATACATTTCAAAATCATAAACATAAATATTGCATAAAAATGATTGAGGCATTAGGATAAACCACTTTGTGAGCCTTTTATTATGTTATCCCTCACCCGAACACATCCACTAGTTAGCCACGTTGAGCCTATCGCGTGTTTTTCTTTTATTACCCACAGTACATCACCATAAACCTTCATTAGCATTTTCATTTATTTTATTTTTCACTCGTGTTAGAAATCCGGTTGGCTAATGATTAACTTTTAATTCTTATTATTCTTGTAATTTTTAGTTCTTGAGAAGTTTCTAACTAAGGAAAGATGCATATTTACTTAGTTCCCTTGAAAAGAATTCAAATAGAGGAGTTGAAAAAAAAAATAATAATAAAAATCACCAAAAGAAGGTGATATATATCCAGGCAAATACAAGTGTTGGTGGCACGACCCGTCACTTCGTTTTTGCCTTTACCCTTGATTGTCACTAACCGGTGGTGAGTGCACTAAACCAAACGGGTCGAACGGGTATTCAAGAATCATAGGCCACCTATTTGTTAATTTGCCCCATCGTTTGTCCTAATTGACGCGCGTTCGGACACGAGTCTAGCTAATGACTCGTCAATAAACTTAGCATGTCGATGTTTCACCCATTACTTGTGTTTGTTCATTTTTATCTTCCAAATTATTTTCTTAGTTTTTTTTTTTCTATGATTTTATCATTTTATTTTTGAGTTTGGGTAATCGAATCATAACTTGGATCGAGCTGATTGGGGATATGGTTTGGAACATCACAGTCTTGATTAGATCTTGGAATTGTGAGACTGCATGGAACGTCATTTTATGAGTAGGCCATTTGAGTTTGACTGAGATCGAAAGGAGGGAAGTTTTAGTTCACCCTTCACACTACATTGCATGCATCCATCTTTGCATTGCATGTTTTTTTGTACATTGATGGCAATGTACATTTTTAAGTGTGTTCATTCTTCACTTTGCATTATTTTTTGTTATATATTGAGGGCAATGCACGATTCTAAGTGTAGGGTGGGAATGTTTTCATTTGATGTTTGTTCTTTTAACATTTTATCACTTCATTTTTTGCAAAATATTCCTTCATAATTTTTATTGGCATTAAATCAATTTTATAAAAAGTTAAAAACACAAAAATAGAATAAAAGTTAACCGTTTAGTATTCACATTTTTAGTAAATATTAGAGGTTTGATTTTTCGAAAGCAATTGAGGTAGAAATTCCATAGAGTCGATAATCGTGAGTTTTTAGTGGGCTTAACGAATGAATTGCGTGTAACCTTTTGATTACACCCATTCCTTTCCGTTTCCGTGAGTTTATTTTTTAGCCTTAATAGCTTTAGACATTGTTTGCTCTCGTTTTTTTCGGATTTGAGTGTGCCAGATGTTTCATGCTTATTAGAACTTGCTCTTAGTATACATTTCAAAATCATAAACATAAATATTGCATAAAAATGTTTGAGGCATTAGGATAAACCACTTTGTGAGCCTTTTATTACGTTATCCCTCAACCAAACACATCCACTAGTTAGCCACGTTGAGCCTATCCCGTGTTTTTCTTTTATTACCCACAATACATCACCATAAACCTTCATTAGCATTTTCATTTATTTTATTTTTCACTCGTGTTAGAAATCCGGTTGGCTAATGATTAACTTTTAATTCTTATTATTCTTGTAAATTTTAGTTCTTGAGAAGTTTCTAACTAAGGAAAGATGCATATTTACTTAGTTCCCTTCAAAAGAATTCAAATAGAGGAGTTGAAAAAAAAAATAATAAAAAAAATCACCAAAAGAAGGTGATATATATCCAGGCAAATACAAGTGTTGGTGGCATGACCCGTCACTTCGTTTTTGCATTTACCCTTGGTTGTCACTAACCGGTGGTGAATGCACTAAACCAAACGGGTCGAACGGGTATTCAAGAATCATAGGCCACCTATTTGTTAATTTGCCCCATCGTTTGTCCTAATTGACGCGCATTAGAACCCGAGTCTAGCTAATGACTCGTCAATAAACTTAGCATGTCGATGTTTCACCCATTACTTGTGTTTGTTCATTTTTTATCTTCCAAATTATTTTCTTAGTTTTCTTTTTTTTTAATTTTATATGATTTTATCATTTTAGTTTTGAGTTTGGGTAATCGAATCATAACTTGGATCGAGCGGATTGGGGATATAGTTTGGAACATCATAGTCTTGATTAGATCTTGGAATTGTAGAACTGCGTTGAACGTCATTTTGTGGGTAGGCAATTTGAGTTTGATTGAGATCGACAGG
Organism: Smallanthus sonchifolius; assembly: GCA_023525975.1. Lineage (NCBI taxonomy): Eukaryota > Viridiplantae > Streptophyta > Magnoliopsida > Asterales > Asteraceae > Smallanthus > Smallanthus sonchifolius. The sequence continues at coordinate 57,096,391 of CM042021.1, forward strand.
AGGGAAGTTTTAGTTCACCCTTCACACTCCATTGCGTTGCATCCATCTTTGCATTGCATGTTTTTGTGTACATTGATGGCAATGTACATTTCTAAGTGTGTTCATTCTTCACTTTGCCTTATATTTTGTTGTACATTGAGGGCAATGTACGATTTTAAGTGTAGGGTGAGAATGTTTTCACTTGATGTTTGTCCTTTTAGCATTTTATCACTTCATTTTTTGCAAAATATTCCTTAATAATTTTTATTAGCATTAAATCAATTTTATAAAAAGTTAAAAACACAAAAATAGAATAAAAGTTAACCGTTTAGTATAAACATTTTTAGTAACATTAGAGGTATGATTTTTCGAAAGCAATTGAGATAGAAATTTCATAGAGTCGATAATCGTGAGTTTTTAGTGGGCTTAACGAATGAATTGCATGTAACCTTTTGCTTACACCCATTCCTTTCCGTTTCCGTGAGTTTATTTTTGAGCCTTGATAGCTTCAAACATTGTTTGCTCTCGTTTTTTTCGGATTTGAGTGTGCTAGATGTTTCATGCTTATTAGAACTTGCTCTTAGTATACATTTCAAAATCATAAACATAAATATTGCATAAAAATGATTGAGGCATTAGGATAAACCACTTTGTGAGCCTTTTATTCTGTTATCTCTCACTCGAACACATCCACTAGTTAGCCACGTTGAGCCTATCCCGTGTTTTTCTTTTATTACCCACAGTACATCACCAAAAACTTTCATTAGCCTTTTCATTTATTTTATTTTTCACTCATGTTAGAAATCCGGTTAGCTAATGATTAACTTTTAATTCTTATTATTCTTGTAATTTTTAGTTCTTGAGAAGTTTCTAGCTAAGTAAAGATGCATATTTACTTAGTTCCCTTCAAAAGAATTCAAATAGTGGAGTTGAAAAAGAAATAATAAAAAAAATCACCAACTGAAGGTGAAATATATCCATGCAAATACAAGTGTTGGTGGCACGACCCGTCACTTCGGTTTTGCATTTACCCTTGGTTGTCACTAACCGGTGGTGAATGCACTATACCAAACGGGTCGAATCGGTATTCAAGAATCATAGGCCACCTGTTTGTTAATTTGCCTCATCGTTTGTCCTAATTACCGCGCATTATGACACGAGTCTAGCTAATATCTCGTCAATAAACTTAGCATGTCGATGTTTCACCCATTACTTGTGTTTGTTCATTTTTATCTTCCAAATTATTTTCTTAGTTTTTTTTTAATTTTCTATGATTTTATCATTTTATTTTTGAGTTTGGGTAATCGAATCATAACTTGGATTGAGCGGATTAGGGATATGGTTTGGAACATCACAGTCTTGATTAGATCTTGGAATTGTGGAACTGCGTGGAACGTCATTTTGTGGGTTGGCCATTTGAATTTTACTGAGATCGACAGGAGGGAAGTTTTAGTTCACCCTTCATACTCCATTGCATTGCATCCATCTTTGCATTGCATGTTTTTGTGTACATTGATAGCAATGTACATTTTTAAGTTTGTTCATTCTTCACTTTGCATTATTTTTTGTTGTACATTGAGGGCAATGTACGATTCTAAGTATAGGGTGGGAATGTTTTCACTTTATGTTTGTCCTTTTAGCATTTTATCACTTCATTTTTTATAAAATATTCCTTCATAAAATTTATTGGCATTAAATCAATTTTATAAAAAGTTAAAAACACAAAAATAGAATAAAAGTTAACCGTTTAGTATTCACATTTTTAGTAAATATTAGAGGTTTGATTTTTCGAAAGCAATTGAAATAGAAAATTCATAGAGTCGATAATTTTGAGTTTTTAGTGGGCTTAACGAATGAATTGCTTGTAACCTTTTGCTTACACCCATTCCTTTCGGTTTTCGTGAGTTTATTTTTGAGCCTTGATAGCTTTAGACATTGTTTGCTCTCGTTTTTTTTGGATTTGAGTGTGCCAGATGTTTCATGCTTATTAGAACTTGCTCTTAGTATACATTTCAAAATCATAAAAATAAATATTGCATAAAAATGATTGACGCATTAGGATAAACCACTTTGTGAGCCTTTTATTATGTTATCCCTCACCCTAACACATCCACTAGTTAGCCACGTTGAGCCTATCCCGTGTTTTTCTTTTATTACCCACAGTACATCAGCATAAACCTTCATTAGCCTTTTCATTTATTTTATTTTTCACTCGTGTTAGAAATCCGGTTGGCTAATGATTAACTTTCAATTTTTATTATTCTTGTTATTTTTAGTTTTTGAGAAGTTTTTAGCTAAGGAAAGATGCATATTTACTTAGTTCGCTTCAAAAAAATTCAAATAGAGGAGTTGAAAAAAAAATAATAAAATATATCACCAAAAGAAGGTGAAATATATCCAAGCAAATATGTAACATCCCAAAACTGGTAATAAATAAATAATGGCACGATCGAAATTATAATTTTCAAATGACGAAAGAAAAATGGATGGGCTTGGGCTTGGCTCCAACGGGCCGAAGGAAGCCCAAGTATATAAGGGCAAAGGCTGCCCAAACTTCTCATTTTCCACCAATCTCTAGTTCTAGAGAGAGAGAAGAGAGCACGGGCCTAGAGAGAGAAATTGACGGATCGACTTAGAAATTCAAGAGAACGTTGATGTTGTGCTCGTGATCATCTCCGCCTAATCAGAAATCCAATCCGGGTAAGCGTTCGATCATAATCTGAGTTTTTATGACTTTTTAGGATTTTCGGGTTTTGGCTAAACAGGTAACGATTTTGGGGATGAAACTTGAAAATGAACTTAGGTTTAGCATCTACAATGAAAACCGAACGTTTTGATCTAAGAAAATTGAGATATTGACTCGATCAGACGCGCATGCAAAAACTTTGGATTTTTGGGGAAGACGATCTGTGCAGACCTGTCGAAACTACTTAGTTTCGATATGTGCAGAACCATCGAAACTACATAGTTTCGATATGTACAGACCCATCGAAACTACCCAGTTTCGATATGTGCAGAACCATCGAAACTACATAGTTTCGATATGTACAAACCCATCGAAACTACCCAGTTTCGATATGTGCAGACCCATCAAAACTACCATAGTTTCGATATGAGCCCACGATCCGAAGCTAAGATTACACCTAAGTTACTTATCGAAACTACCAAGTTTCGACTTAAGCAACCTATCGAAACTACCAAGTTTAGACATAAGCAGCCTATCGAAACTACCAAGTTTCGACATAAGCAGCCTATCGAAACTATCAAGTTTCGATATAAACAATCCATCGAAACTACTAGGTTCAAGCATAGTAATGTCTAGTGGCACTACCTTACGAGTATGACTTCATTATACAGATCGTGAGTGACATTGGTGACGCTCAGTAACCAGCTAACCGTATCTCAGAAACTACTCATTAGGTTAGTTCTATGTGCTCCCTTCTATGTTATGTGCAAATCATTTTAAATATTTTGGGGCTGAAGTGTATACACTAAATGAATAAATACTATGAATGTCAATGTGATCATACGTGGTATACTAATATATATATACTTGTATATGAAAATGAATTATGAACAAAGAATGAAGCGTATGAATTATAAAGAAAAGAAAGAAAGAAGGCATAACGTAAAAGAATGAAATCTTGCTTTATATTATATATATATTGCATGTTATGAATGCAAGTAAACGTTATGAACCCTTCTATGACGACGGCTACTTCGGTAGACGGACGACCACGTGACTATTTTACAACCGGGACGAAAACGTTCCTTCGCAAGCTAGGACGTATATTAAGGCACTAAAGGACGGTCGAAGCAATTACCTTAAACCAAGTAGAACGGTTGCATACATAATGGTCACGTGGGAAACGGATGCCCTAGGGCAGACGGACAAAAGGACGGACTACGACGGTAGGACGGTGAAGTGCGGACGAACACAAGTTGCCGGACGAATTTAAGTAAAGAACGGACGGCTTTCTAGAGTCGGACGGAGAATGAAAAGGCTACGACGGTAGTTCTCACTGCGATGTCTTTGTGACATTCGCGACAAGTGTGATGGGTTGATCTCCCTAAAGATTATGGCCAATAACTGTTCTCCACAAGTAAGCACGTATGTACATATGTACATACCCACAATTGAATGTTATGTGAGAACAGTAAAGCGAAGATTAAGTAAAAGCTCAAATGTTAAGTATATATATAAATATAATACTCATGGTAAGATAAATATTATGCATGATTGTCTTTAAACTAGAACTCACCAGCGTTAGCTGACTTTTAGTATACATTTCAGGTAAAGGAAGAAAAGGTCGTGCGATGGCGTGAAGGTTACCCGATACAAGACTGACATCCCACCTTAATATATGTGTTAAGACTTCCGCTGTCAAGTTATGTTATGTTATGTAATAGAATGACGAATGATATGTAATCGAATGATGAATGTTTTTAATCTAAGTTCAGTATTTATGACTATGTTTATGAGTAAATCCAACAAGTGAGGTTACCCGGGAAAGGGGCCTTTCAAGTTGGTATCAGAGCAATAGTTTGAGAGATTCAGACATCCCAAAATGTCTGGACTCAAACTAATTATGGGACTAACGCACGGATGTCAGTATGGGTAACCAACGCCAATGCTAGCACGGTAAGTAAGTACTAGAGTTAATACACTTGGATAAGAATAGACAACTTAACTTAGAACAAATAGATGTCAATGTCACAACCGAATTGAAGAGTTTTGAACCTGAAAAGCATGTAAATTAGTAATCACAAACCGGTCACTGTAATTAACAATTTACCTTGCTCGTACTATTTTAAAACTATGATTTGAAGAAATGACATTGATGTATTCCCTCTATAACTATCAGGAAACTAAGAATTATGGCTGGTGGAGGAAGAACAGGACGCCGAGGCGGTTGCACTGGCCGAGTAGGTAGACCCCCATTGAACCAAAGATTTGAAGAAGAAGAGAGTGTGCACGCAGAACACACCGAAAGTGTGCACGAAACAGAAGTGACCCCAACTAGGGACGACAATCCAGGGCCTATACAGTTGGAACCCGAAGTCAGGGATGCTATTGCTCGTGAAGTTGTGCTCACTCTGAAGAAAGTATTGCCTGATCTACTATTCGAGGCACTAAAGAAAAGTAAAGAGGAGGATGAAGGAAACCATGAAGAGAAAGTGTATGATAGTGATGGGGATGAAGTGAAGATGGGATCGAACAATCGTGGGTGTACTTACAAAGGCTTCAAGGACGGAGACCCACCCAAATTCGATGGGAGCAAAGATTCAGTGGCTACGTTCGAATGGATCGAGAGAATGAATGATGTAGTCACTATCAGTGAGTGTCGACCGGACCAAGCTGTTAAGTATGTTGTTCATTATTTCACCAATGAGGCACTAGGTTGGTGGAGGAACATCCAGCGGACAAAGTCCCCAAACGCTCTTGCAAGAATGACATGGGAAGACCTAAAGTAGCTAATAATTCAGAAGTTCTGTCCCCAGAATGAAATTGATCGAGTGGAAAGTGAATTCCTAAACTTTAAGGTTGGCAGCAAGACACACCGCCAGTATACTTCTAGGTTCAATGAATTAGCTCAACTGGTACCCCACCTGGTGGAGACAGAGGAGCGAATGATCAAGTATTATGTGAAGGGCCTACCTCAAAGGGTCCATGTCCACGTGAAAGCCAACCTACCATCGACCTTCGAGTCGGTAGTCAACCTGTCTGGAATCATTTACGACGATTATGCCAATGAGGACCCGGCACCTGAGACACAAAAGAGAAAGTGGGAGAACCCGTCTAGAAGCACCGGAAAAGGGAATGTAGCAACTGAAGTTAAGAAACCAAGGTCGGATGAATATGAAACATGCAAGAAATGTGGAAGGCAACATCTTGGCGAGTGTCGAATCGGCACCACCACATGCTATAAGTGCGGGAAACTGGGGCACTACTCCCGAGATTGCTTAAAGGACGTCAAGTGCCAAAGTTGTGGAAGGTATGGGCACCTGACTAGGGATTGTAGAAAAACCAGACAATCCGTTCGGGAAAGGAAAACGAGGCTGAAAAGGAACCGCCGAAGGCTAGGACTCGAGCCTATAAGCTGACTGAGGAAGAAGCAAGAGGAAACCCTGATGTTGTGTCAGGTACGTTTCTAGTAAATGATGAAAATGCTGCTATTTTATTTGACTCTGGTGCTAGTAAAAGCTTCATATCAAATACATTTAGTCGTAAACTAAATTGCACTATCAACACCATAGTAAAGGCCTTTAGCGTACAAACTGTCGTGGGTAAAAATTCGACAGTGTTTAAAGTAACAGAGGATTGTATCATAGAAATAGAGGGCCATAAGTTTCCTTCTAGATTATTCCTTCTCACCTTAGGAGGATTCGATATAGTATTGGGTATGGATTGGTTAGCTGCCAATGAAGCTCAAATCATATGTAAACGTAAGAGGATACACCTCAAAGCTCCTAGCGGAATTCCAATTACGATTTACGGGGATTGGAATTGCACAATGCCAAACGTCATTTCGATGATCAAGGCCAAAAGTTACATGAGGCGCGGTTGCGAAGCTTATCTGGCATATGTTATTGACGATAGAATGAAAACGAAAGCACTCAAGAATGTACCTGTGGTGTGCAACTTTTCGGAAGTATTCCCTGAGAATCTACCTGGGTTGCCACCCGATCGGGAATTAGAATTCCAGATTGATTTACTGCCAGGAGCTGAGCCCGTTGCCAAAGCCCCCTACCAATTGGCTCTGTCAGAAATGAAAGAATTGATGTCCCAACTACAGGAATTAACAGAAAAAGGATTTATTAGACCGAGCATTTCACCATGGGCCGCTCCGGTACTATTTGTAAAGAAGAAAGACGGCAACATGCGCATGTGCATTGACTACCGTGAATTGAACAAGAGGACAGTAAAGAACAAATGCCCACTACCTAGAATAGATGACCTTTTTGATCAACTGCAAGGTGCGAGTTGGTTCTCAAAGATCGATCTTAGGTCAGGTTACCATCAGTTGAAAGTGAGAGAGGAAGACATGCCAAAGATAGCGTTTCGCACACGTTATGGGCATTATGAGTTTCTCGTGATGTCCTTCGGATTGACTAACGCACCAGCAGCGTTCATGGATTTGATGAATAGAGTATGTCGACCCATGTTGGATCGATCAGTGATAGTTTTTATAGACGACATACTGGTATATTCGAAAAGCGAGGGTGATCACCGATGTCACCTAAGGGAGGTTCTAGAGGTGCTAAAGTATGAAAAGTTGTACGCAAAATTCTCCAAATGCGCGTTCTGGCTTAGGGAAGTCCAATTCCTAGGTCATTTAATAAACCCAAACGGCATTATGGTGGATCCTGCAAAGATCGAGACAGTGAAGGAATGGAACGTCCCAAAGACACCAACAGAGATAAGAAGTTTTCTGGGATTGTCAGGCTACTATCGAAGGTTCATTCAAGATTTTTCAAGAATAGCCTTGCCACTAACTAAGTTGACACGGAAGGAAGTGAAGTACGAATGGGGTCAAACCCAGAACAACGCGTTTGAAGAACTTAAGGCACGATTAACCCAAGCTCCAGTCTTGACACTACCTGAGGGAAATGAAGACTTGGTAGTCTATTCTGACGCTTCGGGGCAGGGTTTGGGGTGCGTACTTATGCAACGAGGAAAGGTAATTGCTTACGCCTCGCGGCAACTAAAGATTCACGAGGCTAACTACCCAACACACGATCTAGAGTTAGCAGCAGTAGTTTTCGCGTTGAAAATATGGAGGCACTATTTGTATGGAGTCAAATTCACCATTTACTCCGATCACAAAAGCCTGAAGTACTTTTTCTAGCAAAGGGAATTAAACATGAGACAAAGGAGGTGGTTAGAGCTACTAAAGGACTATGACTGTGAGATATTGTACCATCCAGGCAAAGCAAACGTGGTGGCAGACGCTTTAAGCAGAAAGGAAGAATCGGCGCCTATCCGAATCAAAGCGTGTCAGCTAATTATAACGCCAGATTTAATGGGCGAAATATCAAGGGCACAAGATGAAGCACTATTAGAAAGAAATATTAAACGGGAAAGAATAGTAGGACAACAAGGGAATTTGGATGCAAATGCATACGGTGTACGAACTAGGTTTGGCCGAATATGGATACCTAAGATTGGCGAGCTTAGAGCCAAAATACTCGATGAGGCCCATAAGTCTCGCTATTCTGTCCACCCTGGGACAAACAAAATGTATCAAGACTTGAAGAAGGAGTACTGGTGGCCTGGCATGAAGAATGATGTGACAGAGTACGTGAGAAAGTGCCTAACGTGTTCACTAGTTAAGGCCGAGCACCAGAAACCATGCGGTAAAATGCAACCCTTACCAATACCAGAATGGAAGTGGGAGGAGATCACAATGGACTTCATTACCAAGCTACCGCGAACAGCTAAAGGCAATGATACCATTTGGGTGATCGTTGACTGCTTGACGAAAAGTGCTCACTTCTTACCAATACGTGAGACTTCCTCGTCAGAAAGACTAGCAGAAATATTTATCAAGGAAATTGTGAGCAGAGATGGTATGCCGCTGTCGATTGTCTCCGACAGGGATACTAGATTCACGTCAAGGTTTTGGAAGAAATTCAATGAAGCAATAGGCACTAGACTGAACATCAGCACCGCTTACCACCCCCAAACCGATGGACAATCGGAAAGGACCATTCAGACCTTGGAGGACATGCTCCGGGCCTGTATCATTGACTTCGGTGGGAGCTGGGACAGCCATCTACCATTGGCAGAATTTTCATATAACAACAGCTATCACTCGACTATTGGCATGCCGCCATTCGAAATGTTGTATGGGAGGAAGTGTAGGACCCCGGTTTGTTGGGGGGAAATTGGACAGAAGGATTTTGCAAGTCTCGAAGTGGTCAAAGCTACTTCCGAGAAGTTTGATCAAATCAGGGCTCGAATGAAAGCCGCAAAGGACAGACAGAAATCATACGCGGATAAGAGAAGAAGGGAGTTAGAGTTTCAAGTGGGGGACATGGTACTGTTAAAGGTATCACCATGGAAAGGAATCATTCGATTCAGAAGACGTGGCAAATTAAGTCCAAGGTTTGTTGGACCTTTCAAGATTTTAGCGAGAGTGTGTCAAGTTGCTTACAGACTCGACCTACCCGTTGAGCTTAGTGGAATACACCCTACGTTCCACGTGTCGCACTTACGCAAGTGCCTAGATGACGACACATCTCACATACCTTACGACGAGATCGAAGTAGATAACAGTCTAAATTATGTAGAGGAACCGATAGCCATCCTTGACAGAGCTGAAAAACAACTACGCAATAAGTCGATTCCTCTAGTCAAAATACAATGGAAGCACAGAAAAGGGTCAGAACCTATGTGGGAAAAAGAAGACGAGATGAGGGGACTATACCCTCAATTATTTAACGTATAAGCAGTTTCGAGGACGAAACCTCTTTAAGGGGGGTAGACTTGTAACATCCCAAAACTGGTAATAAATAAATAATGGCACGATCGAAATTATAATTTTCAAATGATGAAAGAAAAATGGATGGGCTTGGGCTCGGCTCCAACGGGCCGAAGGAAGCCCAAGTATATAAGGGCAAGGGCTGCCCAAACTTCTCATTTTCCACCAATCTCAAGTTCTAGAGAGAGAGAAGAGAGCACGGGCCTAGAGAGAGAAAGTGACGGATCGACTTAGAAATTCAGGAGAACGTTGCTGCTGTGCTCGTGATCATCTCCGCCTAATCTGTAAGGCCGCTAAACCGGGTGACCTCACTTGTTGGATTTACTCATAAACATAGTCATAAATACTGAACTTAAATTAAAACATTCGTCATTCAATTACATAATCAAAACAGCGGAAGTCTTTACAAATAAAAGCATAACATATTCTTAACAAACAAAAGTGGGATGTCAGTCTTGTGCCAGGTAACCTTCACGCCTTCGCACGACCCTTTCCTTTCTTACCTGAAATGTATACTAAAAGTCAGCTAACGCTGGTGAGTTCTAGTTTAAAGACAATCATACATAATATTTATCTTATCCTGAATATAATGTATACATGTATATTCATACTTTTAAATATTCTTTACTTTACTGTTCTCACATAACATTCATTGAGGGTATATACATATGTACATACATACTTTCTTTGGGAGAACACATATTGGCCATAATCTTAAGGGAGATCAACCCATCATACTTGTCGCGAATGTCACGAAGACATCGCAGTCAGAGCTACCGTCGTAGCCCTTCTCATAACCGTCCGGCTCTAGAAAACCGTCCGTCATAACATTAAATCCGTCCGGCAACTTTTGTCCGTCCGCTCTTAACCGTCCAACCGTCGTAGTCCGTCATAACATTAAATCCGTCTGCCCTAGGGCATCCGTTTCCCACGTGACCATTATGTATGCAACCGTTCTACATTAGTTAAGGCAATTGCTTCGACCGTCCATTTTTACCTTTTCATACGTCCTATCTTACGTAGGTACGTTTTCGTCCCGGTTGCAAAATAGTCGCGTGGTCGTCCGTCTACCGAAGTAGCCGTTGTCATAGAAGGGTTTATAACGTTTACATTCATTCATAACATGCAATATATATGTAATATAAAGCAAGATTTCATTCTTTTACGTTATATCCTTCTTTCATTCTTTCTTTATATCATACGCTTCATTCTTTATTCATAATTCATTTTCACATATATAAGTATTTATATATACATATATATACGTATGATCACATTGACACTTATAGCATTTATTCATTTAGTGTATACACTTCAGCCCCAAAACATTTATAAATTATTTGCACATAGCATAGAAAGGGGGCACATAGAACTCACCTGATGAGCTACTCTAGGTTGTCCTAAACAAAGGTCCAACAGCGTCACTTCCGATCTGGATTAGGTAGTTAAATACACATTAGACCCAACCCCGACTCTAATGGTTTAATCATTCTAAACTTACTGACTTTACTTAACCAACCTGTGGCCTGCTGTCTGCTGCCTGCGCACTTAGTAAGTGCGCAGGGACTTGCTCATGCGCACTTGGCAAGTGCGCAGGAGTCTTCCTCCTGCGTACTTGGTAAGTACGCAGGGACTGCTGCCTGCGCACTTAGTAAGTACGCAGGGATTCCTTCCTGCGCACTTGGTAAGTACGCAGTACCTGGTTCTTGGACCAAAATTTCGGAATTCTTGCATGTTAATCCGATCATGCTAATCTTACAATTTTCTTTGATCAAAACGTGCGGTTTTCATTCTAGATTCTATTTCTAAGCTTATTATCAAGTTTCATCCGTAAAAACATCACCTATTTAGCTAAAACTCGAGAAACCCCAAAATGAACAAAGACTCATATTATGATCGAATCATTACCTGGATTGGAATTCTGATCCAGAGGTTTTGCTCACGATCTCAGTAGTAACGTGCTCCTTAAATCTCGTGACGATCCGTCGACTTTCTCTCTCTAGACTCGGGCTCCCTTTCTCTCTCTAGAATTGGTGAAATGGAGGTGAAATGGTCAAATGGGCTGTCTTGCCCCTTTTTATACCTGTGCTTCCCTCGGCCCGTTGGAGTCGAGCCCAAGTCCATCCGTTCTTATTTCGTTTTATGTCCTATAAATCTCCATCGTATTATTATTTACTTATTTACTATTTTCGGGATGTTACAAGTCTACCCTCCTTAAAGAGGTTTCGTCCTCGAAACAGTTTATACGTCAAACAATTGAGGGTATAGTTCCCTCATCTCGTCTTCTTTTTCCCATGTAGCTTCCGACCCTTTTCTGTGTTTCCATTGTATCTCGACTAACGGTATCGACTTGTTGCGTAGTCGTTTCTCAGCTCGGTCAAGGATGGCTATTGGTTCCTCTATGTAATTTAGGTTGTTATCCACCTCGATCTCGTCGTAAGGTATGTGAGTTGTGTCATCGGCTAGGCACTTGCGTAGGTCAGACACGTGGAACGTAGGGTGTAATCCATTAAGCTCAACGGGTAGGTCGAGTCTGTAAGCAACTTGACCCACTCTTGCTAAAATCTTGAAAGGTCCGACAAACCTTGGACTCAGTTTGCCACGCTTCCTGAATCGGATGATTCCTTTCCATGGTGATACCTTTAACAGTACCATGTCCCCTACTTGAAACTCTAAATCCCTTCTTCTCTTGTCCGCGTATGATTTCTGTCTGTCCTTTGCGGCTTTCATTCGAGCCTTGATTTGGTCAAATTTCTCGAAAGTAGCTTTGACCACTTCGAGACTTGCAAAATCCTTTTGTCCAATTTCCCCCCAACAAACCGGGGTCCTACATTTCCTCCCATACAACATTTCAAATGGCGGCATGTCAATAGTTGAGTGATAGCTGTTGTTATATGAAAATTCTGCCAATGGTAGATGGCTGTCCCAGCTCCCACCGAAGTCAATGATACAGGCCCGGAGCATGTCCTCCAAGGTCTGAATGGTCCTTTCAGATTGACCATCGGTTTGAGGGTGGTAAGCGGTGCTGACGTTCAGTCTGGTTCCCATCGCTTCATTGAATTTCTTCCAAAACCTTGAGGTGAATCTAGTATCCCTGTCGGACACAATCGACAGTGGCATACCATGTCTACTCACAATTTCCTTTATAAATACTTCTGCTAGTCTTTCCGACGAAGAAGCCTCACGTATTGGCAAGAAGTGAGCACTTTTTGTCAAACGGTCGACGATCACCCAAATGGTATCATTGCCTTTAGCTGTTCGCGGTAGCTTGGTAATGAAGTCCATTGTGATCTCTTCCCACTTGCATTCTGGTATAGGTAAAGGTTGCATTTTACCACATGGTTTCTAGTGCTCGGCCTTAACTAGTGAACACGTTAGGCACTTGTTCACGTACTCAGTCACATCATTCTTCATGCCAGGCCACCGGTACTCTTTCTTCAAGTCTTGATACATTTTGTTTATTAAAGTCTAACACCTTCTCTTTTTGTTCCTTGACAACCTAAGTCCTAAACGGGTCTCGTGTTTTAAGTAGAAATAGATTTGGGATGTCTCTTATACATGATTATAAATCTGTCCGTCATGACTAGGTTGTCTCTTAAGTTTCTGTAACTCACTTGTTCTGATTCATGAAAATAATATAAACATTCGATGCCACAGGTGAATTGCGTGTAGTTAGGGTTTACACGTTACTACTACCTCTTCTCCTTTATTATGGTTTCTTCGGATGTTGTATTGAATGGTATAACTTACTTTAATCTGATGTACCTCTCGTGGGTGGGCTTAACTCGAATCCACCAAGCATTTGCGTGGATTAGTTATGCTGAGCGGGCCATGAACTCTCTTCAACACTTAGGAGCGTCCCTTAGATATCCTAGTATCTTGTTTAAATTGCCTACTATGTGCTCTAGGTAGTTGTTATCATTCTCTTTCTAAGTCGCTTCGGTTATTACATGTACTTCATAAATTATCCTTGGTGTATTCGTTCTCGAAAGAACATACCATGTCGTTCCCGAATGAATTCTATTATCTCGTTCCCGAAGGAACCATATCATTTCGTTCCCGAAGGAACCTTATCGTTTTGTTCCCGTAGGGACTATACTGTTGCGTTCCTGAAGGAACCATATGAAGCCTTACTTTATCATACTAAACTTTTTGGGAAGGTATTCATTCAGACGGAACACTAGGTATACGATCTTTACATTCATATTCCTATACACGTAACTCCCTTCTTGTCTTTCTTTAAAACATACTCATCATGGTTTCACATTTCTCATCATTAGTCTATTACGTACCACTCTTACTTCATATCACTGGATGGTCTTAAGGGTTGGCATCCCTTGTGACCAAAAATATACATTTTCTAACTTTTCGTGACCGTTAACAGTTTTCGTATGCGATTCTTTTATAATTTCATTCATAGGTTTGTTTAATTAGTTGCCACGTGTGGTGATACTCGATTTATTCCTTTCCTTTCTGCTCTCATTAGGTTCCTTATTGGCCTTTCAATTTCAGTAGTCTCACGTGCTCTTGACTTGACTTAATCATCGTAGAGTGTTTTCTGACTCGTCTTGAGTCCTTGCTTCCACTTACGCCTTACTTCACACCATTGGGCTTGCCTTTCACATCCATCCTGAACAACTATCCTTGGGTTGGATCTGGTTTTATTTGGTTTTGCCTGCTCGCCCTAATTAACATCACGGTTCTAGTCATTTGTTGTCGTTGGTATATCTATCTTCCCGTTTCAGCGAATGCTCATAGTAGTTTATCTAGGGTTGTATTTTGCATGGAGAGATGCCATTGGTGTATTCGTGCACTCATATATTTCTTGGACATATACTCGTGTGGTTATTTCCTTCATACTCTTGCATACTTCGACAGTAGACCAATGTTTATTCATCATATGGTGTTTGTGTTAAGCATAGACAATTCCTGTTCAAAAGCAGTTCTCTAAATGGGTGCTTGTCTGACATATGTAGCACTCATGTCTCATACTTAACGTGTAATCCTTGGTAGTCACTTTCCCAATTCGAAACAAACAAGTGCTGAGTTCCTCAAATTCTACTTACTTGGTCTTCGTCGTTCGCGGGTTGCCATGCGAAGCAACCTTCTATTTGGGGCTTGATAGGTCCTCTCATCATCCTCATACTAATCCTCTCTAGTGCAATCTTTCCATTTCTTTGTGTTTGATTGATTTACTACTTCCATCACTGTTGCATCAGGTTCCGGACCAGGTTTCGTTAATCTTTCTAAACTTGTTTCTTCGTGTCACTCAAATTCAGTAAGCTTCATTTAGGGTTCCATTCCTTCTCATTCCACCTTTGGTGTGTCGTTGTTGCCATCATTCGTCTTGCTAATTCGTTACAACCGCCATTACTTAGGTGACTAATCTCATAGTCTTGGTTGGAGTGATTAAATTGTTTTTGGTGACATGTGTATTAATCCACACGATAAGGTTCATCAGTATGCACAAGCACATGTAAATTTACAATTACGTGGATCCTGACGTAATTGCCAACTTACCTTACTTGTGAATTTCTGACTCGTCTTATAATGCTTCATAATTTAAATGTCTTCTATAAACAGTGCCTAATCCATGTATCCTTCTTCCCTTCCTAAACTCCTTGTTGAAGGAAGTCATTCATGAATATTCGTTACTAGTCTACTCGGACCGTTGATATTCTGTCATCTTTCTTTCTTTGTGTTTATCGAACTCTTGCTCATTGTTTGTGATTCACATCACCTGGATCTCACTGTTCTTATAATTTGTGCGCATTTCGTAGTATTAGGCTAACATCTCTTTCACTCTTTATGGTGAGTACATACGACGGATGACAAATCGAGACACATTTACACAGTAAAAGATTGATAACAGTAGCTACGTGTTATTATTAATCCTTTACTGTACTCGTGTGCTCAAATTGTCTACCATCTTATGTCCTATGTGTAATTATTCATATCAGTAGTGATATTGGTAACTAAGGCATGTGTCCTATGCTAAGACATCTATCCTGAGTTATATATATTGACATTGATACTTACTTACTTGTTTTGGCGTTGGCGTTGGCGTTGGCTACCCGTACTGACATCCGTGCGTTGGTCCCATTATCAGTTTGAGTCCAGACATTTAGGGATGTCTGAATCTCTCAAACTATTGCTCTGATACCAACTTGTAAGGCCCCTAAACCGGGTGACCTCACTTGTTGGATTTACTCATAAACATAGTCATAAATACTGAACTTAAATTAAAACATTCGTCATTCAATTACATAATCAAAACAGCGGAAGTCTTTACAAATAAAAGCATAACATATTCTTAACAAACAAAAGTGGGATGTCAGTCTTGTGCCAGGTAACCTTCACGCCTTCGCACGACCCTTTCCTTTCTTACCTGAAATGTATACTAAAAGTCAGCTAACGCTGGTGAGTTCTAGTTTAAAGACAATCATACATAATATTTATCTTATCCTGAATATAATGTATACATGTATATTCATACTTTTAAATATTCTTTACTTTACTGTTCTCACATAACATTCATTGAGGGTATATACATATGTACATACATACTTTCTTTGGGAGAACACATATTGGCCATAATCTTAAGGGAGATCAACCCATCATACTTGTCGCGAATGTCACGAAGACATCGCAGTCAGAGCTACCGTCGTAGCCCTTCTCATAACCGTCCGGCTCTAGAAAACCGTCCGTCATAACATTAAATCCGTCCGGCAACTTTTGTCCGTCCGCTCTTAACCGTCCAACCGTCGTAGTCCGTCATAACATTAAATCCGTCTGCCCTAGGGCATCCGTTTCCCACGTGACCATTATGTATGCAACCGTTCTACATTAGTTAAGGCAATTGCTTCGACCGTCCATTTTTACCTTTTCATACGTCCTATCTTACGTAGGTACGTTTTCGTCCCGGTTGCAAAATAGTCGCGTGGTCGTCCGTCTACCGAAGTAGCCGTTGTCATAAAAGGGTTTATAACGTTTACATTCATTCATAACATGCAATATATATGTAATATAAAGCAAGATTTCATTCTTTTACGTTATATCCTTCTTTCATTCTTTCTTTATATCATACGCTTCATTCTTTATTCATAATTCATTTTCACATATATAAGTATTTATATATACATATATATACGTATGATCACATTGACACTTATAGCATTTATTCATTTAGTGTATACACTTCAGCTCCAAAACATTTATAAATTATTTGCACATAGCATAGAAAGGGGGCACATAGAACTCACCTGATGAGCTACTCTAGGTTGTCCTAAACAAAGGCCCAACAGCGTCACTTCCGATCTGGATTAGGTAGTTAAATACACATTAGACCCAACCCCGACTCTAATGGTTTAATCATTCTAAACTTACTGACTTTACTTAACCAACCTGTGGCCTGCTGTCTGCTGCCTGCGCACTTAGTAAGTGCGCAGGGACTTGCTCATGCGCACTTGGCAAGTGCGCAGGAGTCTTCCTCCTGCGTACTTGGTAAGTACGCAGGGACTGCTGCCTGCGCACTTAGTAAGTACGCAGGGATTCCTTCCTGCGCACTTGGTAAGTACGCAGTACCTGGTTCTTGGACCAAAATTTCGGAATTCTTGCATGTTAATCCGATCATGCTAATCTTACAATTTTCTTTGATCAAAACGTGCGGTTTTCATTCTAGATTCTATTTCTAAGCTTATTATCAAGTTTCATCCGTAAAAACATCACCTATTTAGCTAAAACTCGAGAAACCCCAAAATGAACAAAGACTCATATTATGATCGAATCATTACCTGGATTGGAATTCTGATCCAGAGGTTTTGCTCACGATCTCAGTAGTAACGTGCTCCTTAAATCTCGTGACGATCCGTCGACTTTCTCTCTCTAGACTCGGGCTCCCTTTCTCTCTCTAGAATTGGTGAAATGGAGGTGAAATGGTCAAATGGGCTGTCTTGCCCCTTTTTATACCTGGGCTTCCCTCGGCCCGTTGGAGTCGTGCCCAAGTCCATCCGTTCTTATTTCGTTTTATGTCGTATAAATCTCCATCGTATTATTATTTACTTATTTACTATTTTCGGGATGTTACATAATCAGAAATCCAATCCAGGTAAGCGTTCGATCATAATCTGAGTTTTTATGACTTTTTAGGATTTTCGGGTTTTAGCTAAACATGTAACGATTTTGCGGATGAAACTTGAAAATGAACTTAGGTTTAGCATCTAGAATGAAAACCGAACGTTTTGATCTAAGAAAATTGAGATATTGACTCGATCAGACGCGCATGCAAAAACTTCGGATTTTTGGGGAAGACGATCTGTGCATACCTGTCGAAACTACTTAGTTTCGATATGTGCAGAACCATCGAAACTACATAGTTTCGATATGTACAGACCCATCGAAACTACCCAGTTTCGATATGTGCAGAACCATCGAAACTACATAGTTTCGATATGAACAAACCCATCGAAACTACCCAGTTTCGATATGTGCAGACCCATCGAAACTACCATAGTTTCGATATGAGCCCACGATCCGAAGCTAAGATTACACCTAAGTTACTTATCGAAACTACCAAGTTTCGACATAAGCAACCTATCGAAACTACCAAGTTTCAACATAAGCAGCCTATCGAAACTACCAAGTTTCGACATAAGCAGCCTATCGAAACTATTAAGTTTCGATATAAACAATCCATCGAAACTACTAGGTTCAAGCATAGTAATATATAGTGGCACTACCTTACGAGTATGACTTCATTATACAGATCGTGAGTGACATTGGTGACGCTCAGTAACCAGCTAACCGTATCTCAGAAACTACTCATTAGGTGAGTTCTATGTGCTCCCTTCTATGTTATGTGCAAATCATTTTAAATATTTTGGTGCTGAAGTGTATACACTAAATGAATAAATACTATGAATGTCAATGTGATCATACGTGGTATACTAATATATATATACTTGTATATGAAAATGAATTATGAACAAAGAATGAAGCGTATGAATTATAAAGAAAAGAAAGAAAGAAGGCATAACGTAAAAGAATGAAATCTTGCTTTATATTATATATATATTGCATGTTATGAATGCAAGTAAACGTTATGAACCCTTCTATGACGACGGCTACTTCGATAGACGGACGACCACGTGACTATTTTACAACCGGGACGAAAACGTTCCTTCGCAAGCTAGGATGTATATTAAGGCACTAAAGGACGGTCGAAGCAATTGCCTTAAACCAAGTAGAACGGTTGCATACATAATGGTCACGTGGGAAACGGACGCCCTAGGGCAGACGGACAAAAGGACGGACTACGACGGTAGGACGGTGAAGTGCGGACGGACACAAGTTGCCGGACGAATTTAAGTAAAGAACGGACGGTTTTCTAGAGCCGGACGGAGAATGAAAAGGGCTACGACGGTAGTTCTCACGGAGATGTCTTTGTGACATTCGCGACAAGTGTGATGGGTTGATCTCCCTAAAGATTATGGCCAATAACTGTTCTCCACAAGTAAGCACGTATGTACATATGTACATACCCACAATTAAATGTTATGTGAGAACAGTAAAGCAAAGATTAAGTAAAAGCTCAAATGTTAAGTATATATATAAATATAATACTCATGGTAAGATAAATATTATGCATGATTGTCTTTAAACTAGAACTCACCAGCGTTAGCTGACTTTTAGTATACATTTCAGGTAAAGGAAGAAAAGGTCGTGCGATGGCGTGAAGGTTACCCGACACAAGACTGACATCCCACCTTAATATATGTGTTAAGACTTTCGCTGTCAAGTTATGTTATGTTATGTAATAGAATGACGAATGATATGTAATCGAATGATGAATGTTTTTAATCTAAGTTCAGTATTTATGACTATGTTTATGAGTAAATCCAACAAATGAGGTTACCCGGGAAAGGGGCCTTTCAAAATACAAGTGTTGGTGGCATGACCCGTCACTTCGTTTTTGCATTTACCTTTGGTTGTCACTAACCGGTGGTGAATGCACTAAACCAAACGGGTCGAACGGGTATTCAAGAATCATAGGCCACCTATTTGTTAATTTGCCCCATCGTTTGTCCTAATTGACTCGCATTAGGACACGAGTCTAGCTAATGACTCGTCAATAAACTTAGCATGTCGATGTTTCACCCATTACTTGTGTTTGTTCATTTTTATCTTCCAAATTATTTTCTTAGTTTTCTTTTTTTTTTTCTATGATTTTATCATTTTATTTTTGAGTTTGGGTAATCGAATCATAACTTGGATCGAGCGGATTGGGGATATGGTTTGGAACATCACAGTCTTGATTAGATCTTGGAATTGTGGAACTGCCTGGAACGTCATTTTATGGGTAGGCCATTTGAGTTTGACTGATATCGAAAGGAGGGAAGTTTTAGTTCACCCTTCACACTACATTGCATTGCATCCATCTTTGTATTGCATGTTTTTGTGTACATTGATGGCAATGTACATTTCTAAGTGTGTTCATTCTTCACTTTGCATTATTTTTTGTTATACATTGAGGGCAATGCACGATTCTAAGTGTAGGGTGGGAATGTTTTCACTTGATGTTTGTCCTTTTAGCATTTTATCACTTCATTTTTTGCAAAATATTCCTTCATAATTTTTATTGGCATTAAATCAATTTTATAAAAAGTTAAAAACACGAAAATAGAATAAAAGTTAACCGTTTAGTATTCACATTTTTAGTAAATACTAGAGATATGATTTTTCGAAAGCAATTGAGATAGAAATTCAATAGAGTCGATAATCGTGAGTTTTTAGTGGGCTTAACGAATGAATTGCGTGTAACCTTTTCATTACACCCATTCCTTTCCGTTTACGTGAGTTTATTTTTTAGCCTTGATAACTTTAGACATTGTTTGCTCTTGTTTTTTTCGGATTTGAGTGTGCCAGATGTTTCATGCTTATTAGAACTTGCTTTTAGTATACATTTCAAAATCATAAACATAAATATTGCATAAAAATGATTGAGGCATTAGGATAAACCACTTTGTGAGCCTTTTATTATGTTATCACTCACCCGAACACATCCACTAGTTAGCCACGTTGAGCCTATCCCGTGTTTTGCTTTTATTACCCACAGTACATCACCATAAACCTTCATTACCATTTTCATTTATTTTATTTTTCACTCGTGTTAGAAATCCGGTTGGCTAATGATGAACTTTTAATTCTTATTATTCTTGTAATTTTTAGTTCTTGAGAAGTTTCTAGCTAAGGAAAGATGTATATTTACTTAGTTCTCTTCAAAAGAATTCAACTAGAGGAGTTAAAAAAATAATAATAAAAAAAATCACCAAAAGAAGGTGAAATATATCCAGCCAAATACAAGTGTTGGTCGCACGACCCGTCACTTCGTTTTTGCATTTTCCCTTGGTTGTCACTAATCGGTGGTGAATGCACTATACCAAATGGGTCGAATGGGTATTCAAGAATCATAGGTCACATGTTTGTTAATTTGCCCCATCGTTTGTCCTAATTGATGCGCATTAGGACACGAGTCTAGCTAATGACTCGTCAATAAACTTAGCAAGTCGATGTTTCACCCATTACTTGTGTTTGTTCATTTTTATCTTCCAAATTATTTTCTTAGTTTTGTTTTTAATTTTCTAGGATTTTATCGATTTATTTTTGAGTTTGGGTAATCGAATCATAACTTGGATCGAGCGGATTGGGGATATGGTTTGAAACATCACAGTCTTCATTCGATCTTGGAATTGTGGAACTGCGTGGAATGTCATTTTGTGGGTAGGCCATTTGAGTTTGATTGAGATCGACAGGAGGGAAGTTTTAGTTCTCCCTTCACACTCCATTGCATTGCATCCATCTTTGCATTGCATGTTTTTGTGTACATTGAGGGCAATGTACATTTCAACGTGTGGGGTTGGGTGTTCATACTTCACTTTGCATTATTTTTTGTTGTACATTGATGGCAATGTACGATTCTAAGTGTAAGGTGAGAATGTTTTCACTTGATGTTTGTCCTTTTAGCATTTTATCACTTCATTTTTTTGCAAAATATCCCTTCATAATTTTTTTGGCATTAAATCAATTTTATAAAAAGTTAAAAACAAAAAAATTGAATTAATGTTAACCGTTTAATATTCACATTTTTAGTAAATTTTAGAGGTTCGATTTTTCGTAAGCAATTGAGATAGAAATTCCATAGAGTCGATAATCGTGAGTTTTTAGTGGGCTTAACGAATGAATAGCATGTAACCTTTTGCTTACACACATTCCTTTCCGTTTCCGTGAGTTTATTTTTGAGACTTGATAGCTTTAGACATTGTTTGCTCTTGTTTTTTTCAGATTTAAGTGTGCCAGATGTTTCATGATTATTAGAACTTGCTCTTAGTATACATTTCAAAATCATAAACATAAATATTGCATAAAAATGATTGAGGCATTAGGATAAACCACTTTGTGAGCCTTTTATTCTGCTATCCCTCACCCGAACACATCCACTAGTTAGCCATGTTGAGCATATCCCGTGTTTTTCTTTTATTACCCACAGTACATCACCAAAAACCTTCATTAGCCTTTTCATTTATTTTATTTTTCACTCGTGTTAGAAATCCGATTGGCTAATGATTAACTTTTAATTCTTATTATTCTTGTAATTTTTAGTTCTTGAGAAGTTTTTAGCTAAGGAAAGATGCATATTTACTTAGTTCCCTTCAAAGAATTCAAATAGAGGAGTTGAAAAAAAAAATAATAAAAAAAAATCCCCAAAAGAAGGTGAAATATATCCAGGCAAATACAAGTTTTGGTGGCACGACCCGTCACTTCGTTTTTTGCATTTACCCTTGGTTGTCACTAACCGGTGGTGAATGCACTAAACCAAACGGGTCGAATGGGTATTCAAGAATCATAGGCCACCTGTTTGTTAATTTTCCCCATCGTTTGTCCTAATTGACGCGCATTAGGACACGAGTCTAGCTAATGACTCGTCAATAAACTTAGCACGTCGATGTTTCACCCATTACTTGTGTTTGTTCATTTTTATCTTCCAAATTATTTTCTTAGTTTTATTTTTTTTTTTTTCTGGGATTTTATCATTTTATTTTTGAGTTTGGGTAATCGAATCATAACTTGGATCGAGCGGATTGGGGATATGGTTTGGAACATCACAGTCTTTATTAGATCTTGAATTGTGGAACTGCGTGGAACGTCATTTTGTGGATAGGCCATTTGAGTTTGACTGAGATCGACAGGAGGGAAGTTTTAGTTCACCCTTCACACTCCATTGCATTGCATCCATCTTTGGATTGCATGTTTTTGTGTACATTGATGGCAATGTACATTTCTAAGTGTGTTCATTCTTCAATGTGCATTATTTTTTGTTGTACATTGAGGGCAATGTATGATTCTAAGTGTAGGGTGAGAATGTTTTCACATTATGTTTGTCTCTTTAGCATTTTATCACTTCATTTTTTGCAAAATATTCCTTCATAATTTTTATTGGCATTAAATCAATTTTATAAAAACTTAAAAACACAAAAAGTAGAATAAAAGTTAACCGTTTAGTATTCACATTTTTAGTAAATATTAGAGGTTTGATTTTTTGAAAGCAATTGAGATAGAAATTCCATAGAGTCGTTAATCGTGAGTTTTTAGTGGGCTTAACAAATGAATTGCATGTAACATTTTGCTTACACCCATTCCTTTCCGTTTCCGAGAGTTTATTTTTGAGCCTTGATAGCTTTAGACATTGTTTGCTCTCGTTTTTTTCGGACTTGAGTGTGGCAGATGTTTCATGCTTATTGGAACTTGCTCTTAGTATACATTTCAAAATCATAAACATAAATATTGCATAAAAATGATTGAGGCATTAGGATAAACCACTTTGTGATCCTTTTATTCTGTTATCCCTCACCCGAACACATCCCCTAGTTAGCCACGTTGAGCCTATCCCGTGTTTTTCTTTTATTACCCACAGTACATCACCATAAACCTTCATTAGCCTTTCATTTATTTTATTTTTCACTCGTGTTAGAAATCCGGTTGGCTAATGATTAACTTTTAATTCTTATTATTCTTGTAATTTTTAGTTCTTGAGAAGTTTTTAGCAAAGGAAAGATGCATATTTACTTAGTTCGCTTCACAAAAATTCAAATATAGGAGTTGAAAAAAAAATAATAAAAAAAAATCACCAAAAGAAGGTGAAATATATCCAGGCAAATACAAGTGTTGGTGGCACGACCCGTCACTTCGTTTTTGCATTTACCCTTGGTTGCACTAATCGGTGGTGAATGCACTAAACCAAATGGGTCGAATGGGTATTCAAGAATCATAGGCCACTTGTTTGTTAATTTGCCCCATTGTTTGTCCTAATTTACGCACATTAGGACACGAGTCTAGCTAAAGACTCGTCAATAAACTTAGCATGTCGATTTTCACCCATTACTTGTGTTTGTTCAATTTTATCTTCCAAATTATTTTCTTAGTTTTCTTTTTTTTTTAATTTTCTAGGATTTTATCGTTTTATTTTTGAGTTTGGGTAATCTAATCATAACTTGGATCGAGCGGATTGAGGATATGGTTTGGAACATCACAGTCTTAATTAGATCTTGTAATTGTGTAACTACGTGGAACGTCATTTTGTGGGTAGGCCATTTGAGTTTGACTGAGATCGACATGAGGGAAGTTTTAGTTCACCCTTCACACTCCATTGCATTACATCCACCTTTGCATTGCATGTTTTTATGTACATTGATGGCAATGTACAATTCTAAGTGTGTTCATTCTTCACTTTGCCTTATATTTTGTTGTACATTGAGGACAATGTACGATTTTAAGTGTAGGGTGAGAATGTTTTCACTTGATGTTTGTCCTTTTAGCATTTTATCACTTCATTTTTTGCAACATATTCCTTCATAATTTTTATTGGCATTAAATCAATTTTATAAAAAGTTAAAAACACAAAAATAGAATGAAAGTTAACCGTTTAATATTCACATTTTTAGTAAATATTAGAGTTTCGATTTTTCGAAAGAAATTGAGATAGAAATTCCATAGAGTCGGTAATCGTGAGTTTTTAGTGGGCTTAACGAATGAATAGCATGTAACCTTTTGCTTACACCCATTCCTTTCCGTTTCCGTGAGTTTATTTTTGAGACTTGATAGCTTTAGACATTGTTTGCTCTTGTTTTTTTCAGATTTAAGTGTGCCAGATGTTTCATGATTATTAGAACTTGCTCTTAGTATACATTTCAAAATCATAAACATAAATATTGCATAAAAATGATTGAGGCATTAGGATAAACCACTTTGTGAGCCTTTTATTCTGCTATCCCTCACCCGAACACATCCACTAGTTAGCCATGTTGAGCATATCCCGTGTTTTTCTTTTATTACCCACAGTACATCACCAAAAACCTTCATTAGCCTTTTCATTTATTTTATTTTTCACTCGTGTTAGAAATCTGGTTGGCTAATGATTAACTTTTAATTCTTATTATTCTTGTAATTTTTAGTTCTTGAGAAGTTTTTAGCTAAGGAAAGATGCATATTTACTTAGTTCCCTTCAAAGAATTCAAATAGAGGAGTTGAAAAAAAAATAATAAAAAAAAATCCCCAAAAGAAGGTGAAATATATCCAGGCAAATACAAGTTTTGGTGGCACGACCCGTCACTTCGTTTTTTGCATTTACCCTTGGTTGTCACTAACCGGTGGTGAATGCACTAAACCAAACGGGTCGAATGGGTATTCAAGAATCATAGGCCACCTGTTTGTTAATTTTCCCCATCGTTTGTCCTAATTGACGCGCATTAGGACACGAGTCTAGCTAATGACTCGTCAATAAACTTAGCACGTCGATGTTTCACCCATTACTTGTGTTTGTACATTTTTATCTTCCAAATTATTTTCTTAGTTTTATTTTTTTTTTATTTTCTGGGATTTTATCATTTTATTTTTGAGTTTGGGTAATCGAATCATAACTTGGATCGAGCGGATTGGGGATATGGTTTGGAACATCACAGTCTTTATTAGATCTTGAATTGTGGAACTGCGTGGAACGTCATTTTGTGGATAGGCCATTTGAGTTTGACTGAGATCGACAGGAGGGAAGTTTTAGTTCACCCTTCACACTCCATTGCATTGCATCCATCTTTGGATTGCATGTTTTTGTGTACATTGATGGCAATGTACATTTCTAAGTGTGTTCATTCTTCAATGTGCATTATTTTTTGTTGTACATTGAGGGCAATGTACGATTCTAAGTGTAGGGTGAGAATGTTTTCACCTTATGTTTGTCTCTTTAGCATTTTATCACTTCATTTTTTGCAAAATATTCCTTCATAATTTTTATTGGCATTAAATCAATTTTATAAAAACTTAAAAACACAAAAAGTAGAATAAAAGTTAACCGTTTAGTATTCACATTTTTAGTAAATATTAGAGGTTTGATTTTTCGAAAGCAATTGAGATAGAAATTCCATAGAGTCGTTAATCGTGAGTTTTTAGTGGGCTTAACGAATGAATTGCATGTAACATTTTGCTTACACCCATTCCTTTCCGTTTCCGTGAGTTTATTTTTGAGCCTTGATAGCTTTAGACATTGTTTGCTCTCGTTTTTTTCGGACTTGAGTGTGGCAGATGTTTCATGCTTATTGGAACTTGCTCTTAGTATACATTTCAAAATCATAAACATAAATATTGCATAAAAATGATTGAGGCATTAGGATAAACCACTTTGTGATCCTTTTATTTTGTTATCCCTCACCCGAACACATCCTCTAGTTAGCCACGTTGAGCCTATCCCGTGTTTTTCTTTTATTACCCACAGTACATCACCATAAACCTTCATTAGCCTTTCATTTATTTTATTTTTCACTCGTGTTAGAAATCCGGTTGGCTAATGATTAACTTTTAATTCTTATTATTCTTGTAATTTTTAGTTCTTGAGAAGTTTTTAGCTAAGGAAAGATGCATATTTACTTAGTTCGCTTCAAAAAAATTCAAATATAGGAGTTGAAAAAAAAATAATAAAAAAAAATCACCAAAAAAAGGTGAAATATATCCAGGCAAATACAAGTGTTGGTGGCACGACCCGTCACTTCGTTTTTGCATCGGTGGTGAATGCACTAAACCAAATGGGTCGAATGGGTATTCAAGAATCATAGGCCACTTGTTTGTTAATTTGCCCCATTGTTTGTCCTAATTTACGCACATTAGGACACGAGTCTAGCTAAAGACTCGTCAATAAACTTAGCATGTCGATTTTCACCCATTACTTGTGTTTGTTCAATTTTATCTTCCAAATTATTTTCTTAGTTTTCTTTTTTTTTTAATTTTCTAGGATTTTATCGTTTTATTTTTGAGTTTGGGTAATCTAATCATAACTTGGATCGAGCGGATTGGGGATATGGTTTGGAACATCACAGTCTTGATTAGATCTTGTAATTGTGTAACTACGTGGAACGTCATTTTGTGGGTAGGCCATTTGAGTTTGACTGAGATCGACTTGAGGGAAATTTTAGTTCACCCTTCACACTCCATTGCATTGCATCCACCTTTGCATTGCATGTTTTTATGTACATTGATGGCAATGTACAATTCTAAGTGTGTTCATTCTTCACTTTGCCTTATATTTTGTTGTACATTGAGGACAATGTACGATTTTAAGTGTAGGGTGAGAATGTTTTCACTTGATGTTTGTCCTTTTAGCATTTTATCACTTCATTTTTTGCAACATATTCCTTCATAATTTTTATTGGCATTAAATCAATTTTATAAAAAGTTAAAAACACAAAAATAGAATGAAAGTTAACCGTTTAATATTCACATTTTTAGTAAATATTAGAGGTTCGATTTTTCGAAAGCAATTGAGATAGAAATTCCATAGAGTCGGTAATCGTGAGTTTTTAGTGGGCTTAACGAATGAATAGCATGTAACCTTTTGCTTACACTCATTCCTTTCCGTTTCCGTGAGTTTATTTTTGAGCCTTGATAGGTTTAGACATTGTTTGCTCTTGTTTTTTTCAGATTTAAGTGTGCCAGATGTTTCATGCTTATTAGAACTTGCTCTTAGTATACATTTCGAAATCATAAACATAAATATTGCATAAAAATGATTGAGGCATTAGGATAAACCACTTTGTGAGCCTTTTATTCTGTTATCCCTCACCCGAACACATCCACTAGTTAGCCACGTTGAGCCTATCCCGTGTTTTTCTTTTATTACCCATAGTACATCACCATAAACCTTCATTAGCCTTTTCATTTATTTTATTTTTCACTCGTGTTAGAAATCCGGCTCACTAATGATTAACTTTTAATTCTTATTATTCTTTTAATTTTTAGTTCTTGAGAAGTTTTTAGCTAAGGAAAGATGCATATTTACTTAGTTCCCTTCAAAAGAATTCAAATAGAAGAGTTGAAAAAAAAAATATTAAAAAAAAATCCCCAAAAGAAGGTGAAATATATCCAGGCAAATACAAGTGTTGGTGGCAAGACCCGTCACTTCGTTTTTGTATTTACCCTTGGTTGTCACTAACCGGTGGTGAATGCACTAAACCAAACGGGACGAATGGGTATTCAAGAATCATAGGCCTCCTGTTTGTTAATTTGCCCCAAGGTTTGTCCTAATTAACGCGCATTAGGACACGAGTCTAGCTAATGACTCGACAATAAACTTAGCACGTCGATGTTTCACCCATTACTTGTGTTTGTTCATTTTTATTTTCCAAATTATTTTCTTAGTTTTTTTTTCTTTTTAACTTTCTGGGATTTTATCGTTTTATTTTTGAGTTTGGGTAATCGAATCATAACTTGGATCGAGCGGATTGGGGATATGGTTTGAAACATCACAGTCTTGATTCGATCTTGGAATTGTGGAACTGCGTGGAACGTCATTTTGTGGGTAGGCCATTTGAATTTTACTGATATCGACAGGAGGGAAGTTTTAGTTCACCCTTCATACTCCATTGCATTGCATCCATCTTTGCATTGCATGTTTTTGTGTACATTGATGGCAATGTACATTTCTAAGTGTGTTCATTCTTCAATGTGCATTATTTTTTGTTGTACATTGAGGGCAATGTATGATTCTAAGTGTAGGGTGAGAATGTTTTCACGTTATGTTTGTCCCTTTAGCATTTTATCACTTCATTTTTTGCAAAATATTCCTTCATAGTTTTTATTGGCATTAAATCAATTTTATAAAAACTTAAAAACACAAAAAGTAGAATAAAAGTTAACCGTTTAGTATTCACATTTTTAGTAAATATTAGAGGTTTGATTTTTCGAAAGCAATTGAGATAGAAATTCTATAGAGTCGTGAATCGTCAGTTTTTAGTGGGCTTAACGAATGAATTGCATGTAACATTTTGCTTACACCCATTCCTTTCCGTTTCCGTGAGTTTATTTTTGAGCTTTGATAGCTTTAGACATTGTTTGCTCTCGTTTTTTTCGGACTTGAGTGTGGCAGATGTTTCATGCTTATTAGAACTTGCTCTTAGTATACATTTCAAAATCATAAACATAAATATTGCATAAAAATGATTAAGGCATTAGGATAAACCACTTTGTGATCCTTTTATTCTGTTATCCCTCACCAGAACACATCCCCTAGTTAGCCACGCTGAGCCTATCCCGTGTTTTTCTTTTATTACCCACAGTACATCACCATAAACCTTCATTAGCCTCTCATTTATTTTATTTTTCACTCGTGTTAGAAATACGGTTGGCTAATGATTAACTTTTAATTCTTATTATTCTTGTAATTTTTAGTTCTTGAGAAGTTTTTAGCTAAGGAAATATGCATATTTACTTAGTTCACTTCAAAAAAATTAAAATATAGGAGTTGAAAAAAAATAATAAAAAATAATCACCAAAAGAAGGTGAAATATATCCAGGCAAATACAAGTGTTGGTGGCACGACCCGTCACTTCGTTTTTGCATTTACCCTTGGTTGCACTAATCGGTGGTGAATGCACTAAACCAAATGGGTCGAATGGGTATTCAAGAATCATAGGCCACTTGTTTGTTAATTTGCCCCATCGTTTGTCCTAATTTACGCACATTAGGACACGAGTCTAGCTAAAGACTCGTCAATAAACTTAGCATGTCGATTTTCACCCATTACTTGTGTTTGTTCAATTTTATCTTCCAAATTATTTTCTTAGTTTTCTTTTTTTTTTTAATTTTCTAGGATTTTATCGTTTTAATTTTGAGTTTGGGTAATCTAATCATAACTTGGATCGAGTGGATTGGGGATATGGTTTGGAACATCACAGTCTTGATTAGAACTTGTAATTGTGTAACTACGTGGAACGTCATTTTGTGGGTAGGCCATTTGAGTTTGACTGAGATCGACATGAGGGAAGTTTTAGTTCACCCTTCACACTCCATTGCATTGCATCCACCTTTGTATTGCATGTTTTTGTGTACATTGATGGCAATGTACATTTCTAAGTGTGTTCATTCTTCACTTTGCCTTATATTTTGTTGTACATTGAGGGCAATGTACGATTTTAAGTGTAGGGTGAGAATGTTTTCACTTGATGTTTGTCCTTTTAGCATTTTATCACTTCATTTTTTGCAACATATTCCTTCATAATTTTTATTGGCATTAAATCAATTTTATAAAAAGTTAAAAACACAAAAATAGAATGAAAGTTAATCGTTTAATATTCACATTTTTAGTAAATATTAGAGGTTCGATTTTTCGAAAGCAATTGAGATAGAAATTCCATAGAGTCGGTAATCGTGAGTTTTTAGTGGGCTTAACGAATGAATAGCATGTAACCTTTTGCTTACACCCATTCCTTTCCGTTTCCGTGAGTTTATTTTTGAGCCTTGATAGTTTTAGACATTGTTTGCTCTTGTTTTTTTCAGATTTAAGTGTGCTAGATGTTTCATGCTTATTAGAACTTGCTCTTAGTATACATTTCAAAATCATAAACATAAATATTGCATAAAAATGATTGAGGCATTAGGATAAACCACTTTGTGAGCCTTTTATTCTGTTATCCCTCACCTGAACACATCCCCTAGTTAGCCACGTTGAGCCTATCCCGTGTTTTTCTTTTATTACCCACAGTACATCACCATAAACCTTCATTAGTCTTTTCATTTATTTTATTTTTCACTCGTGTTAGAAATCCGGTTGGCAAATGATTAATTTTTAATTCTTATTATTCTTGTAATTTTTAGTTCTTGAGAAGTTTTTAGCTAAGGAAAGATGCATATTTACTTAGTTCCCTTCAAAAGAATTCAAATAGAAGAGTTGAAAAAAAATATATTAAAAAAAAATCCCCAAAAGAAGGTGAAATATATCCAGGCAAATACAAGTGTTGGTGGCACGACCCGTCACTTCGTTTTTGCATTTACCCTTGGTTGTCACTAACCGGTGGTGAATGAACTAAACCAAACGGGACGAATGGGTATTCAAGAATCATAGGCCACATGTTTGTTAATTTGCCCCAACGTTTGTCCTAATTGACGCGCATTAGGACACGAGTCTAGCTAATGACTCGTCAATAAACTTAGCACGTCGATGTTTCACCCATTACTTGTGTTTGTTCATTTTTATTTTCCAAATTATTTTCTTAGTTTTTTTTTTTTTTAATTTTCTGGGATTTTATCGTTTTATTTTTGAGTTTGGGTAATCGAATCATAACTTGGATCGAGCGGATTGGGGATATGGTTTGAAACATCACAGTCTTGATTCGATCTTGGAATTGTGGAACTGCGTGGAACGTCATTTTGTGGGTAGGCCATTTGAATTTAACTGAGATCGTCAGGAGGGAAGTTTTAGTTCACCCTTCATACTCCATTGCATTACATCCATCTTTGCATTGCATGTTTTTGTGTATATTGATGGCAATGTACATTTCTAAATGTGTTCATTCTTCAATGTGCATTATTTTTTGTTGTACATTGAGGGCAATGTACGATTCTAAGTGTAGGGTGAGAATGTTTTCACGTTATGTTTGTCCCTTTAGCATTTTATCACTTCATTTTTTGCAAAATATATTCCTTCATAATTTTTATTGGCATTAAATCAATTTTATAAAAACTTAAAAACCCAAAAAGTA
Source organism: Smallanthus sonchifolius (assembly GCA_023525975.1). Taxonomy (NCBI): domain Eukaryota; kingdom Viridiplantae; phylum Streptophyta; class Magnoliopsida; order Asterales; family Asteraceae; genus Smallanthus; species Smallanthus sonchifolius. Next base: position 57,127,928 of record CM042021.1, read on the forward strand.
GAATAAAAGTTAACCGTTTAGTATTCACATTTTTAGTAAATATTAGAGGTTTGATTTTTCGAAAGCAATTGAGATAGAAATTCCATAGAGTCGTTAATCGTCAGTTTTTAGTGGGCTTAACGAATGAATTGCATATAACCTTTTGCTTACACCCATTCCTTTCCGTTTCCGTGAGTTTATTTTTGAGCCTTGATAGCTTTAGACATTGTTTGCTCTTGTTTTTTTCGGACTTGAGAGTGGCAGATGTTTCATGCTTATTAGAACTTGCTCTTAGTATACATTTCAAAATCATAAACATAAATATTGCATAAAAATGATTGAGGCATTAGGATAAACCACTTTGTGATCCTTTTATTCTGTTATCCCTCACCCGAACACATCCCTTAGTTAGCCAAGTTGAGCCTATCCCGTGTTTTTCTTTTATTACCCACAGTACATCACCATAAACCTTCATTAGCCTTTCATTTATTTTATTTTTCACTCGTGTTAGAAATCCGGTTGGCTAATGATTAACTTTTAATTCTTATTATTCTTGTAATTTTTAGTTCTTGAGAAGTTTTTAGCTAAGGAAAGATGCATTTTTACTTAATTCGCTTCAAAAAAATTCAAATATAGGAGTTGAAAAAAATAATAATAAAGAAAAATCACCAAAAGAAGGTGAAATATATCCAGGCAAATACAAGTGTTGGTGGCACGACCCGTCACTTCGTTTTTGCATTTACCCTTGGTTGTCACTAACCGGTGGTGAATGAACTAAACCAAACGGGACGAATGGGTATTCAAGAATCATAGGCCACATGTTTGTTAATTTGCCCCAACGTTTGTCCTAATTGACGCGCATTAGGACACGAGTCTAGCTAAAGACTCGTCAATAAACTTAGCATGTCGATTTTCACCCATTACTTGTGTTTGTTCAATTTTATCTTCCAAATTATTTTCTTAGTTTTCTTTTTTTTTTAATTTTCTAGGATTTTATCGTTTTATTTTTGAGTTTGGGTAATCTAATCATAACTTGGATCGAGCGGACTAGGGATATGGTTTGGAACATCACAGTCTTGATTAGATCTTGTAATTGTGTAACTACGTGGAACGTCATTTTGTGGGTAGGCCATTTGAGTTTGACTGAGATCGACATGAGGGAAGTTTTAGTTCACCCTTCACACTCCATTGCATTGCATCCACCTTTGCATTGCATGTTTTTGTGTACATTGATGGCAATGTACATTTCTAAGTGTGTTCATTCTTCACTTTGCCTTATATTTTGTTGTACATTGAGGGCAATGTACGATTTTAAGTGTAGGGTGAGAATGTTTTCACTTGATGTTTGTCCTTTTAGCATTTTATCACTTCATTTTTTACAACATATTCCTTCATAATTTTTATTGGCATTAAATCAATTTTATAAAAAGTTAAAAACACAAAAATAGAATGAAAGTTAATCGTTTAATATTCACATTTTTAGTAAATATTAGAGGTTCGATTTTTCGAAAGCAATTGAGATAGAAATTCCATAGAGTCGGTAATCGTGAGTTTTTAGTGGGCTTAACGAATGAATAGCATGTAACCTTTTGCTTACACCCATTCCTTTCCGTTTCCGTGAGTTTATTTTTGAGCCTTGATAGTTTTAGACATTGTTTGCTCTTGTTTTTTTTCAGATTTAAGTGTGCTAGATGTTTCATGCTTATTAGAACTTGCTCTTAGTATACATTTCAAAATCATAAACATAAATATTGCATAAAAATGATTGAGGCATTAGGATAAACCACTTTGTGAGCCTTTTATTCTGTTATCCCTCACCCGAACACATCCCCTAGTTAGCCACGTTGAGCCTATCCCGTGTTTTTCTTTTATTACCCACAGTACATCACCATAAACCTTCATTAGTCTTTTCATTTATTTTATTTTTCACTCGTGTTAGAAATCCGGTTGGCAAATGATTAATTTTTAATTCTTATTATTCTTGTAATTTTTAGTTCTTGAGAAGTTTTTAGCTAAGGAAAGATGCATATTTACTTAGTTCCCTTCAAAAGAATTCAAATAGAAGAGTTGAAAAAAAATATATTAAAAAAAATTCCCCAAAAGAAGGTGAAATATATCCAGGAAAATACAAGTGTTGGTGGCACGACCCGTCACTTCGTTTTTGCATTTACCCTTGGTTGTCACTAACCGGTGGTGAATGAACTAAACCAAACGGGACGAATGGGTATTCAAGAATCATAGGCCACATGTTTGTTAATTTGCCCCAACGTTTGTCCTAATTGACGCGCATTAGGACACGAGTCTAGCTAATGACTCGTCAATAAACTTAGCACGTCGATGTTTCACCCATTACTTGTGTTTGTTCATTTTTATTTTCCAAATTATTTTCTTAGTTTTTTTTTTTTTTAATTTTCTGAGATTTTATCGTTTTATTTTTGAGTTTGGGTAATCGAATCATAACTTGGATCGAGCGGATTGGGGATATGGTTTGAAACATCACAGTCTTGATTCGATCTTGGAATTGTGGAACTGCGTGGAACGTCATTTTGTGGGTAGGCCATTTGAATTTTACTGAGATCGTCAGGAGGGAAGTTTTAGTTCACCCTTCATACTCCATTGCATTACATCCATCTTTGCATTGCATGTTTTTGTGTATATTGATGGCAATGTACATTTCTAAGTGTGTTCATTCTTCAATGTGCATTATTTTTTGTTGTACATTGAGGGCACTGTACGATTCTAAGTGTAGGGTGAGAATGTTTTCACGTTATGTTTGTCCTTTTAGCATTTTATCACTTCATTTTTTGCAAAATATTCCTTCATAATTTTTATTGGCATTAAATCAATTTTATAAAAACTTAAAAACCCAAAAAGTAGAATAAAAGTTAACCGTTTAGTATTCACATTTTTAGTAAATATTAGAGGTTTGATTTTTCGAAAGCAATTGAGATAGAAATTCCATAGAGTCGTTAATCGTCAGTTTTTAGTGGGCTTAACGAATGAATTGCATATAACCTTTTGCTTACACCCATTCCTTTCCGTTTCCGTGAGTTTATTTTTGAGCCTTGATAGCTTTAGACATTGTTTGCTCTCGTTTTTTTCGGACTTGAGAGTGGCAGATGTTTCATGCTTATTAGAACTTGCTCTTAGTATACATTTCAAAATCATAAACATAAATATTGCATAAAAATGATTGAGGCATTAGTATAAACCACTTTGTGATCCTTTTATTATGTTATCCCTCACCCCGAACACATCCCTTAGTTAGCCACGTTGAGCCTATCCCGTGTTTTTCTTTTATTACCCACAGTACATCACCATAAACCTTCATTAGCCTTTCATTTATTTTATTTTTCACTCGTGTTAGAAATCCGGTTGGCTAATGATTAACTTTTAATTCTTATTATTCTTGTAATTTTTAGTTCTTGAAAAGTTTTTAGCTAAGGAAAGATGCATTTTTACTTAATTCGCTTCAAAAAAATTCAAATATAGGAGTTGAAAAAAATAATAATAAAGAAAAATCACCAAAAGAAGGTGAAATATATCCAGGCAAATACAAGTGTTGGTGGCACGACCCGTCACTTCGTTTTTGCATTTACCCTTGGATGCACTAATCGGTGGTGAATGCACTAAACCAAATAGGTCGAATGGGTATTCAAGAATCATAGGCCACTTGTTTGTTAATTTGCCCCATCGTTTGTCCTAATTTACGCACATTAGGACACGAGTCTAGCTAAAGACTCGTCAATAAACTTAGCATGTCGATTTTCACCCATTACTTGTGTTTGTTCAATTTTATCTTCCAAATTATTTTCTTAGTTTTCTTTTTTTTTTTTAATTTTCTAGGATTTTATCGTTTTATTTTTGAGTTTGGGTAATCTAATCATAACTTGGATCGAGCGGATTAGGGATATGGTTTGGAACATCACAGTCTTGATTAGATCTTGTAATTGTGTAACTACGTGGAACGTCATTTTGTGGGTAGGCCATTTGAGTTTGACTGAGATCGACATGAGGGAAGTTTTAGTTCACCCTTCACACTCCATTGCATTGCATCCACCTTTGCATTGCATGTTTTTGTGTACATTGATGGCAATGTACATTTCTAAGTGTGTTCATTCTTCACTTTGCCTTATATTTTGTTGTACATTGAGGGCAACGTACGATTTTAAGTGTTGGGTGAGAATGTTTTCACTTGATGTTTGTCCTTTTTGCATTTTATCACTTCATTTTTTGCAACATATTCCTTCATAATTTTTATTGGCATTAAATAAATTTTATAAAAAGTTAAAAACACAAAAATAGAATGAAAGTTAACCGTTTAATATTCACATTTTTAGTAAATATTAGAGGTTCGATTTTTCGAAAGCAATTGAGATAGAAATTCTATAGAGTCGGTAATCGTGAGTTTTTAGTGGGCTTAACGAATGAATAGCATGTAACCTTTTGCTTACACCCATTCCTTTCCGTTTCCGTGAGTTTATTTTTGAGCCTTGATAGTTTTAGACATTGTTTGCTCTTGTTTTTTTCAGATTTAAGTGTGCCATAGGTTTCATGCTTATTAGAACTTGCTCTTAGTATACATTTCAAAATCATAAACATAAATATTGCATAAAAATGATTGAGGCATTAGGATAAACCACTTTGTGAGCCTTTTATTCTGTTATCCCTCACCCGAACACATCCACTAGTTAGCCACGTTGAGCCTATCCCGTGTTTTTCTTTTATTACCCACAGTACATCACCATAAACCTTCATTAGCCTTTTCATTTATTTTATTTTTCACTCGTGTTAGAAATCCGGTTGGCTAATGATTAACTTTTAATTCTTATTATTCTTGTAATTTTTAGTTCTTGAGAAGTTTTTAGCTAAGAAAAGATACATATTTACTTAGTTCCCTTCAAAAAAATTCAAATAGAGGAGTTGAAAAAGAAAAAAAAAATCATTAAAAGAAGGTGAAATATATCCAGGAAAATACAAGTGTTGGTGGCACGACCCGTCACTTCATTTTTGCATTTACCCTTGGTTTTCACTAACCGGTGGTGAATGCACTAAACCAAACGGGACGAATGGGTATTCAAGAATCATAGGCCACCTGTTTGTTAATTTGCCCCAACGTTTGTCCTAATTGACGCGCATTAGGACACGAGTCTAGCTAATGACTCGTCAATAAACTTAGCACGTCGATGTTTCACCCATTACTTGTGTTTGTTCATTTTTATTTTCCAACTTATTTTCTTATTTTTTTTTTTTTTTATTTTCTGGGATTTTATCGTTTTATTTTTGAGTTTGGGTAATCGAATCATAACTTGGATCGAGCGGATTGGGGATATGGTTTGAAACATCACAGTCTGGATTTGATCTTGGAATTTTGGAACTGTGTGGAACGTCATTTTGGGGGTAGGCCATTTGAGTTTGACTGAGATGGACAGGAAGGAAGTTTTAGTTCTTCCTTCACACTCCATTGCATTGCATCCATCTTTGCATCGCATGTTTTTTGTGTACATTGAGGGCAATGTACATTTCTACGTGTGGGGTTGGGTGTTCATTCTTCACTGTGCATTATTTTTTGTTGTACATTGAGGGCAATGTACAATTCTAAGTGTAGGGTGGGAAAGTTTTCACTTGATGTTTGTCCTTTTAGCATTTTATCACTTCATTTTTTGCAAAATATTCCTTCATAATTTTTATTGGCATTAAATCAATTTTATAAAAAGTTAAAAACACAAAAATAAAATAAAAGTTAACCGTTTAGTCTTTACATTTTTAGTAAATATTAGAAAGTAATTGACATAGAAATTCCATAGAGTCGTTAATCGTGAGTTTTTAGTGGGCTTAACGAATGAATTGCTTGTAACCTTTTGCTTACACCCATTCCTTTCCGTTTATGTGAGTTTATTTTTGAGCCTTGATAGCTTTAGACATTGTTTGCACTCGTTTTCTTCGAATTTGAGTGTGCCAGATGTTTCATGCTTATTAGAATTTGCTCTTAATATACATTTCAAAATCATAAACATAAATATTGCATAAAAATGATTGAGGCATTAGGATAAACCATTTTGTGAGCCTTTTATTCTGTTATCACTCACCCGAACGCATCCACTAGTTAGCCACGTTGAGCCTATCCCGTGTTTTTCTTTTATTACCCACAGTACATCACCATAAACCTTCATTAGCCTTTTTGTTTATTTTATTTTTCACTCGTGTTAGAAATCCGGTCGGCTAGTGATTAACTTTTAATTCTTATTATTCTTGTAATTTTTAGTTCTTGAGAAGTTTTTAGCTAAGGAAAGTTGCATATTTACTTAGTTCCCTTTAAAAAAATTCAAATAGAGGAGTTGAAAAAAAAGTATTGATAAAAAAATCACCAAAAGAAGGTGAAATATATCCAGGCAAATACAAGTGTTGGAGGCAGGACTCGTCACTTCGTTTTTGCATTTACCCTTGTTTGTCACTAACCGGTGGTGAATGCACTAAACCAAACGGGTCGAATGGGTATTCAAGAATCATAGGCCACCTGTTTGTTAATTTGCCCCATCGTTTGTCCTAATTGACGCGCATTAGGACACGAGTCTAGCTAATGACTCGTCAATAAACTTAGCATGTCGATGTTTCACCCATTACTTGTGTTTGTTTATTTTTATCTTCCAAATTATTTTCTTATTTTTTTTTTAATTTTCTAGGATTTTATCGTTTTATTTTTGAGTTTGGGTAATCGAATCATAACTTGGGTCGAGTGGATTGGGGATATGGTTTGGAACATCACAGTCTTGATTAGTTCTTGGAATTGTGGGACTGCATGGAACGTCATTTTTTGGGTAAGCCATTTGAGTTTGACTGAGATCGAAAGGAGGGATGTTATAGTTCACCCTTCACACTACATTGCATTGCATCCATCTTTGCATTGCATGTTTTTGTGTACATTGATGGCAATGTACATTTCTAAGTGTGTTCATTCTTCACTTTGCATTATTTTTTGTTATACATTGAGGGCAACGCACGATTCTAAGTGTAGGGTGGGAATGTTTTCTCTTGATGTTTGTCCTTTTAGCATTTTATCACTTGATTTTTTGCAAAATACTCCTTCATAATTTTTATTGGCATAAAATCAATTTTATAAAAAGTTAAAAACGCAAAAATAGAATAAAAGTTAACCGTTTAGTATTTACATTTTTAGTAAATATTAGAGGTTTGATTTTTTGAAAGCAATTGAGATAGAAATTCCATAGAGTCGATAATCGTGAGTTTTTAGTGGGCTTAAGGAATGAATTGCATGTAACCTTTTGCTTACACCCATTCCTTTCCGTTTCTGTGAGCTTATTTTTTAGCCTTGATAGCTTTAGACATTGTTTACATTCGTTTTTTTTGGATTTGAGTGTGCCAGATGTTTTGTGCTTATTAGAACTTGCTCTTAGTATACATTTCAAAATCATAAACATAAATATTGCATAAAAATGATTGAGACATTAGGATAGACCACTTTGTGAGCCTTTTATTCTGTTATCCCTCACCCGAACACATCCACTAGTTAGCCACGTTGAGCCTATCCTGTGTTTTTCTTTATTACCCACAGTACATCACCATAAACCTTCATTAGCCTTTTCATTTATTTTTTTTTTTCACTCGTGTTAGAAATCCGTTTGGCTAGTGATTAACTTTTAATTCTTATTATTCTTGTAATTTTTAGTTCTTGAGAAGTTTTTAGCTAAGAAAAGATACATATTTACTTAGTTCCCTTCAAAAAAATTCAAATAGAGGAGTTGAAAAAAAATATAATAAAAAAATCATTAAAAGAAGGTGAAATATATACCGGCAAATACAAGTGTTGGTTGCACGACCCGTCACTTCGTTTTTGCATTTACCCTTGGTTGTCACTAACCGATGGTGAATGCACTAAACTAAACTGGTCGAATGGGTATTCAAGAATCATAGGCCACCTGTTTGTTAATTTGCCTCATCGTTTGTCCTAATTGACGCGCATTAGGACACATGTCTAGCTAATGACTCGTCAAGAAACTTAGCATGTTGATGTTTCACTCACTACTTGTGTTTGTTCATTTTTATCTTCCAATTTATTTTCTTAGTTTTTTTTAATTTTCTAGGATTTTATCGTTTTATTTTTGAGTTTGGGTAATCGAATCATAACTTGGATCGAGCGGATTTGGGATATGGTTTGGAACATCACAGTCTTGATTAGATCTTGGAATTGTGGAACTGCGTGGAACGTCATTTTATGGGTAGGTCATTTGAGTTTGACTGAGATCGACAGGAGGCAAGTTTTTGTTCTCCCTTCACACTCCATTGCATTGCATCCATCTTTGCATTGCATGTTTTTGTGTACATTGAGGGCAATGTACATTTCTACGTGTGGGGTTGGGTGTTCATTCTTCACTTTGCATTATTTTTTGTTGTATATAGAGGGCAATGTATGATTATAAGTGTAGGGTGGGAATGTTTTCTCTTGATGTTTGTCCTTTTAGCATTTTATCACTTCATTTTTTGAAAAATATTCCTTCATAATTTTTATTGGCATTAAATAAATTTTTTAAAAAGTTAAAAACACAAAAATAGAATAAAAGTTAACCGTTTAGTATTCACATTTTTAGTAAATATTAGAGGTTTGATTTTTCGAAAGCAATTGAGATAGAAATTCCAAAGAGTCGATAATCGTGAGCTTTTAGTGGGCTTAACGAATGGATTGCATGTAACCTTTTGCTTACACCCATTCCTTTCCGTTTCCGTAAGTTTATTTTTGAGCCTTAATAGCTTTAGACATTGTCTGCTCTCGTTTTTTTTTGGATTTGAGTGTGCCAGATGTTTCATGCTTATTAGAACTTGCTCTTAGTATACATTTCAAAATCATAAACATAAATATTGCATAAAAATGATTGAGGCATTAGTATAAACCACTTTGTGAGCCTTTTATTCTGTTATCCCTCACCCAAACACATCCACTAGTTAGCCACGTTGTGCCTATCCCGTGTTTTTCTTTTATTACCCATAGTACATCACCATAAACCTTCATTAGCCTTTTCATTTATTTTATTTTTCACTCGTGTTAGAAATCCGGTTGGCTAATGATTAACTTTTAATTCTTATTATTCTTGTAATTTTTAGTTCTTGAGAAGTTTTTAGCTAATGAAAGATGCTTATTTACTTAGTTCCCTTCAAAAGAATTCAAATAGAGGAGTTGAAAAAAAAATAAAAAACAAAATCACCAAAAGAAGGTGAAATATATCCAGGCAAATACAAGTGTTGGTGGCACGACCCGTCACTTTGTTTTTGCATTTACCCTTGGTTGTCACTGACCGGTGGTGAATGCATTAAACCAAACGGGTCGAATGGGTATTCAAGAATCATAGGCCACCTGTTTGTTAATTTACCCCATCGTTTGTCCTAATTGACCCGCATTAGGACACGAGTCTAGCTAATGACTCGTCAATAAACTTAGCATGTCGATGTTTCACCCATTACTTGTGTTTGTTCATTTTTATCTTCCAAATTATTTTCTTAGTTTTCTTTTTATTTTATAATTTTCTTGGATTTTATCGTTTTATTTTTGAGTTTGGGTAATCGAATCATAACTTGGATCGTGGGGATTGGGGATACGGTTTGGAACATCACAGTCTTGATTAGATCTTGGAATTGTGGAACAGCGCGGAACGTCATTTTGTGGGTTGGCCATTTGAGTTTGACTGAGATCGATAGGAGGGAAGTTTTAGTTCTCCCTTCACACTCCATTGCATTGCATCCATCTTTGCATTGCATGTTTTTGTGTACATCGAAGGCAATGTACATTTCTACGTGTGTGGTTGGGTGTTCATTCTTCGTATTGCATTATTTTTTGTTGTACATTAAGGGCAATTTACGATTCTAAGTGTAGGGTGGGAATGTTTTCACTTGATGTTTGTCCTTTTAGCATTTTATCACTTCATTTTTTGCAAAATATTCCTTCATAATTTTTTATTGGCATTAATCAATTTTGTAAAAAGTTAAAAACACAAAAATAGAATAAAAGTTAACCGTTTAGTATTCACATTTTTATTAAATATTAGAGGTTTGATTTTTCAAAAGCAATTGAGATAGAAATTCCATAGAGTCGATAATCGTGAGCTTTTAGTGGGCTTAACGAATGAATTGCATGTAACCTTTTGCTTACACCCATTCAATTCCGTTTCAGTGAGTTTATTTTTGAGCCTTGATAGCTTAAGACATTGTTTGCTCTCGTTTGTTTTGGATTTGAGTGTGCCAGATGTTTCATGCTTATTAGAACTTGCTCTTAGTATACATTTAAAAATCATAAACATAAATATTGCATAAAAATGATTGAGGCATTAGGATAAACCACTTTGTGCGCCTTTTATTCTGTTATCCCTCACTCGAACACATCCACTAGTTAGCCACGTTGAGCCTATCACGTGTTTTTCTTTTATTACCCACAGTACATCACCATAAACCTTCATTAGCCTTTTCATTTATTTTTTTTTCACTCGTGTTAGAAATCCGGTTGGCTAATGATTAACTTTTAATTCTTATTATTCTTGTAATTTTTAGTTCTTGAGAAGTTTTTAGCTAAGGAAAGATGCATATTTACTTAGTTCCCTTCGAAAGAATTCAAATAGAGGAGTTGAAAAAAAAAAAAAAATCACCAAAAGAAGGTGAAATATATCCAAGCAAATACAAGTGTTGGTGGCACGACCCGTCACTTCGTTTTTGCATTTACCCTTAGTTGTCACTAACCGGGGGTGAATGCACTAAACCAAACGGGTCGAATGGGTATTCAAGAATCATAGGCCACCCATTTGTTAATTTGCCCCATCGTTTGTCCAAATTGACGAGCATTAGGACACGAGTCTAGCTAATGACTCGTCAATAAACTTAGCACGTCGATGTTTCACCCATTACTTGTGTTTGTTCATTTTTATCTTCCAAATTATTTTCTTAGTTTTCTTTTTTTTTTCCGGGATTTTATCATTTTATTTTTGAGTTTGGGTAATCGAATCATAACTTGGATCGAGCAGATTGGGGATATGGTTTGGAACATCACAGTCTTGTTTAGATCTTGGAATCGTGGAACAGCGTGGAACGTCATTTTGTGGGTAGGCCATTTGAGTTTAACTGAGATCGACAGGAGGTTAGTTTTAGTTCTCCCTTCACACTCCATTGCATTGTATCCATCTTTGCGTTGCATGTTTTTGTGTACATTGAGGGCAATGTACATTTCTATGTGTGGGGTTGGGTGTTTATTCTTCACTTTGCATTATTTTTTGTTGTACATTGATGGCAATGTACGATTCTAAGTGTAGGGTGGGAATGTTTTCACTTGATGTTTGTCCTTTTAGCATTTTATCAATTCATTTTTTGCAAAATATTTCTTCATAATTTTTATTGGCATTAAATCAATTTTGTAAAATGTTAAAAACTCAAAAATAGAATAAAAGTTAACCGTTTAGTATTCACATTTTTAGTAAATATTAGAAGTTTGATTTTTTGAAAGCAATTGAGATAGAAATTCCATAGAATCGATAATCGTGAGCTTTTAGTGGGCTTAACGAATGAATTGCATGCAACCTTTTTCCTACACCTATTCCTTTCCGTTTCCGTGAGTTTATTTTTGAGCCTTGATAGCTTTAGATATTGTTTGCTCTCGTTTTTTTCGGATTTGAGTGTGCCAGATGTTTCATGCTTATTAGAACTTGCTCTTAGTATACATTTCAAAATCATAAACATAAATATTACATAAAAATGATTGAGGCATTAGTATAAACCACTTTGTGAGCCTTTTATTCTGTTATCCCTCACCCGAACACATCCCCTAGTTAGCCACGTTGAGCCTATCCCGTGTTTTTCTTTTATTACCCACAGTACATCACCATAAACCTTCATTAGTCTTTTCATTTATTTTATTTTTCACTCGTGTTAGAAATCCGGTTGGCAAATGATTAATTTTTAATTCTTATTATTCTTGTAATTTTTAGTTATTGAGAAGTTTTTAGCAAAGGAAAGATGCATATTTACTTAGTTCCCTTCAAAAGAATTCAAATAGAGGAGTTGAAAAAAAAAATTAAAAAAATAACCAAAAGAAGGTGAAATATATCCATGCAAATACAAGTGTTGGTGGCACGACCCGTCACTTCGTTTTTGCATTTACCCTTGGTTGTCACTAACCGGTGGTGAATGCACTAAACCAAACCAGTCGAATGGGTATTCAAGAATCATAGGCCACCTGTTTTTTAATTTGCCCCATTGTTTGTCCTAATTGACGCGCATCAGGACACGGGTCTAGCTAATGACTCGTCAATAAACATAGCACGTCGATGTTTCACCAATTACATGTGTTTGTTCATTTTTATCTTCCAATTTATTTTCTTAGTTTTATTTTTTTTTAATTTTCTGGGATTTTATCTTTTTATTTTTGAGTTTGGGTAATCGAATCATAACTTGGATCGAGCGGATTGGGGATACGGTTTGGATCATCACAGTCTTGATTAGATCTTGGAATTGTGGAACAACGTGGAACGTCATTTTGTGGGTTGGCCATTTGAGTTTGACTGAGATCAACAGGAGGGAAGTTTTAGTTCTCCCTTCACACTCCATTGCATTGCATCAATCTTTGCATTGCATGTTTTTGTGTACATTGAGGGCAATGTACATTTCTACGTGTGTGGTTGGGTGTTCGTTCTTCACTTTGCATTATTTTTTGTTGTACATTGAGGGCAATGTACGATTCTAAGTGTAGGGTGGGAATGTTTTCTCTTGATGTTTGTCCTTTTAGCATTTTATCACTTCATTTTTTGCAAAATATTCCTTCATAATTTTTATTGGCATTAATCAATTTTGTAAAAAGTTAAAAACACAAAAATAGAATAAAAGTTAACCGTTTAGTATTCACATTTTTAGTAAATATTAGAGGTTTGATTTTTCAAAAGCAATTGAGATAGAAATTCCATAGAGTCGATAATCGTGAACTTTTAGTGGGCTTAACGAATGAATTGCATGTAACCTTTTGTTTAAACCCATTCAATTCCGTTTTCGTGAGTTTATTTTTGAGGCTTGATAGCTTTAGGCATTGTTTGCTCTCGTTTGTTTCGGATTTGAGTGTGCCAGATGTTTCATGCTTATTAGAACTTGCTCTTAGTATACATTTCAAAATCATAAACATAAATATTTCATAAAAATGATTGAGGTATTAGGATAAACCACTTTGTGCGCCTTTTATTCTGTTATCCCTCACCCGAACACATCCACTAGTTAGCCACGTTGAGCCTATCCCGTGTTTTTCTTTTATTACCCACAGTACATCACCATAAACCTTCATTAGCCTTTTCATTTATTTTTTTTTTCACTCGTGTTAGAAATCCGGTTGGCTAATGATTAACTTTTAATTCTTATTATTCTTGTAATTTTTAGTTCTTGAGAAGTTTTTAGCTAAGGAAAGATGCATATTTACTTAGTTCCCTTCAAAAGAATTCAAATAGAGGAGTTGAAAAAAAAATAAAAAAAATCACCAAAAGAAGGTGAAATATATCCAAGCAAATACAAGTGTTGGGGGCACGACCCGTCACTTCATTTTTGCATTTACCCTTGGTTGTCACTAACCGGGGGTGAATGCACTAAACCAAACGGGTCGAATGGGTATTCAAGAATCATAGGCCACCTGTTTGTTAAATTGCCCCATCGTTTGTCCTAATTGACGCGCATTAGGACCGGGTCTAGCTAATGACTCGTCAATAAACTTAGCACGTCGATGTTTCACCCATTACTTGTGTTGGTTCATTTTTATCTTCCAAATTATTTTCTTAGTTTTCTTTTTTTTTTCTGGGATTTTATCGTTTTATTTTTGAGTTTGGGTAATCGAATCATAACTTGGATCGAGCGGATTGGGGATATGGTTTGGAACATCACAGTCTTGTTTAGATCTTGGAATCGTGGAACAGCGTGGAACGTCATTTTGTGGTAGGCCATTTGAGTTTAACTGAGATCGACAGGAGGGAAGTTTTAGTTCTCCCTTCACACTCCATTGCATTGTATCTATCTTTGCGTTGCATGTTTTTGTGTACATTGAGGGCAATGTACATTTCTATGTGTGGGGTAGGGAATTTATTCTTCACTTTGCATTATTTTTTGTTATACATTGATGGCAATGTACGATTCTAAGTGTAGGGTGGGAATGTTTTCACTTGATGTTTGTCCTTTTAGCATTTTATCACTTCATTTTTTGCAAAATATTTCTTCGTAATTTTTATTGGCATTAAATCAATTTTGTAAAATGTTAAAAACACAAAAATAGAATAAAAGTTAACCGTTTAGTATTCACATTTTTAGTAAATATTAGAGGTTTGATTTTTTGAAAGCAATTGATATAGAAATTCCATAGAATCGATAATCGTGAGCTTTTAGTGGGCTTAACGAATGAATTGCATGCAACCTTTTGCCTACACCCATTCCTTTCCGTTTCCGTGAGTTTATTTTTGAGCCTTGATAGCTTTAGATATTGTTTGCTCTCGTTTTTTTCGGATTTGAGTGTGCCAGATGTTTCATGCTGATTAAACTTGCTCTTAGTATACATTTCAAAATCATAAACATAAATATTACATAAAAGTGATTGAGGCATTAGTATAAACCACTTTGTGAGCCTTTTATTCTGTTTTCCCTCACCCAAACACATCCACTAGTTAGCCACGTTGAGCCTATCCCGTGTTTTTCTTTTATTACCCACAGTACATCACCATCAACCTTCATTAGCCTTTTCATTTATTTTATTTTTCACTCGTGTTAGAAATCCGGTTGGCTAATGATTAACTTTTAATTCTTATTATTCTTGTAATTTTTAGTTCTTGAGAAGTTTTTAGCAAAGGAAAGATGCATATTTACTTAGTTCCCTTCAAAAGAATTCAAATAGAGGAGTTGAAAAAAAAAATTAAAAAAATAACCAAAAGAAGGTGAAATATATCCAGGCAAATACAAGTGTTGGTGGCACGACCCGTCACTTTGTTTTTGCATTTACCCTTGGTTGTCACTAACCGGTGGTGAATGCACTAAACCAAACGGGTCGAATGGGTATTCAAGAATCATAGGCCACCTGTTTTTTAATTTGCCCCATTGTTTGTCCTAATTGACGCGCATCAGGACACGGGTCTAGCTAATGACTCGTCAATAAACATAGCACGTCGATGTTTCACCAATTACATGTGTTTGTTCATTTTTATCTTCCAAATTATTTTCTTAGTTTTATTTTTTTTTAATTTTCTGGGATTTTATCTTTTTATTTTTGAGTTTGGGTAATCGAATCATAACTTGGATCGAGCGGATTGGGGATACGGTTTGGATCATCACAGTCTTGATTAGATCTTGGAATTGTGGAACAACGTGGAACGTCATTTTGTGGGTTGGCCATTTAAGTTTGACTGAGATCAACAGGAGGGAAGTTTTAGTTCTCCCTTCACACTCCATTGCATTGCATCAATCTTTGCATTGCATGTTTTTGTGTACATTGAGGGCAATGTACATTTCTACGTGTGTGGTTGGGTGTTCGTTCTTCACTTTGCATTATTTTTTGTTGTACATTGAGGGCAATGTACGATTCTAAGTGTAGGGTGGGAATGTTTTCTCTTGATGTTTGTCCTTTTAGCATTTTATCACTTCATTTTTTGCAAAATATTCCTTCATAATTTTTATTGGCATTAATCAATTTTGTAAAAAGTTAAAAACACAAAAATAGAATAAAAGTTAACCGTTTAGTATTCACATTTTTAGTAAATATTAGAGGTTTGATTTTTCAAAAGCAATTGAGATAGAAATTCCATAGAGTCGATAATCGTGAACTTTTAGTGGGCTTAACGAATGAATTGCATGTAACCTTTTGTTTAAACCCATTCAATTCCGTTTTCGTGAGTTTATTTTTGAGGCTTGATAGCTTTAGGCATTGTTTGCTCTCGTTTGTTTCGGATTTGAGTGTGCCAGATGTTTCATGCTTATTAGAACTTGCTCTTAGTATACATTTCAAAATCATAAACATAAATATTTCATAAAAATGATTGAGGTATTAGGATAAACCACTTTGTGCGCCTTTTATTCTGTTATCCCTCACCCGAACACATCCACTAGTTAGCCACGTTGAGCCTATCCCGTGTTTTTCTTTTATTACCCACAGTACATCACCATAAACCTTCATTAGCCTTTTCATTTATTTTTTTTTCACTCGTGTTAGAAATCCGGTTGGCTAATGATTAACTTTTAATTCTTATTATTCTTGTAATTTTTAGTTCTTGAGAAGTTTTTAGCTAAGGAAAGATGCATATTTACTTAGTTCCCTTCAAAAGAATTCAAATAGAGGAGTTGAAAAAAAAATAAAAAAAATCACCAAAAGAAGGTGAAATATATCCAAGCAAATACAAGTGTTGGGGGCACGACCCGTCACTTCATTTTTGCATTTACCCTTGGTTGTCACTAACCGGGGGTGAATGCACTAAACCAAACGGGTCGAATGGGTATTCAAGAATCATAGGCCACCTGTTTGTTAAATTGCCCCATCGTTTGTCCTAATTGACGCGCATTAGGACCGGGTCTAGCTAATGACTCGTCAATAAACTTAGCACGTCGATGTTTCACCCATTACTTGTGTTGGTTCATTTTTATCTTCCAAATTATTTTCTTAGTTTTCTTTTTTTTTTTCTGGGATTTTATCGTTTTATTTTTGAGTTTGGGTAATCGAATCATAACTTGGATCGAGCGGATTGGGGATATGGTTTGGAACATCACAGTCTTGTTTAGATCTTGGAATCGTGGAACAGCGTGGAACGTCATTTTGTGGTAGGCCATTTGAGTTTAACTGAGATCGACAGGAGGGAAGTTTTAGTTCTCCCTTCACACTCCATTGCATTGTATCTATCTTTGCGTTGCATGTTTTTGTGTACATTGAGGGCAATGTACATTTCTATGTGTGGGGTAGGGAATTTATTCTTCACTTTGCATTATTTTTTGTTATACATTGATGGCAATGTACGATTCTAAGTGTAGGGTGGGAATGTTTTCACTTGATGTTTGTCCTTTTAGCATTTTATCACTTCATTTTTTGCAAAATATTTCTTCGTAATTTTTATTGGCATTAAATCAATTTTGTAAAATGTTAAAAACACAAAAATAGAATAAAAGTTAACCGTTTAGTATTCACATTTTTAGTAAATATTAGAGGTTTGATTTTTTGAAAGCAATTGATATAGAAATTCCATAGAATCGATAATCGTGAGCTTTTAGTGGGCTTAACGAATGAATTGCATGCAACCTTTTGCCTACACCCATTCCTTTCCGTTTCCGTGAGTTTATTTTTGAGCCTTGATAGCTTTAGATATTGTTTGCTCTCGTTTTTTTCGGATTTGAGTGTGCCAGATGTTTCATGCTGATTAAACTTGCTCTTAGTATACATTTCAAAATCATAAACATAAATATTACATAAAAGTGATTGAGGCATTAGTATAAACCACTTTGTGAGCCTTTTATTCTGTTTTCCCTCACCCAAACACATCCACTAGTTAGCCACGTTGAGCCTATCCCGTGTTTTTCTTTTATTACCCACAGTACATCACCATCAACCTTCATTAGCCTTTTCATTTATTTTATTTTTCACTCGTGTTAGAAATCCGGTTGGCTAATGATTAACTTTTAATTCTTATTATTCTTGTAATTTTTAGTTCTTGAGAAGTTTTTAGCAAAGGAAAGATGCATATTTACTTAGTTCCCTTCAAAAGAATTCAAATAGAGGAGTTGAAAAAAAAAATTAAAAAAATAACCAAAAGAAGGTGAAATATATCCAGGCAAATACAAGTGTTGGTGGCACGACCCGTCACTTTGTTTTTGCATTTACCCTTGGTTGTCACTAACCGGTGGTGAATGCACTAAACCAAACGGGTCGAATGGGTATTCAAGAATCATAGGCCACCTGTTTTTTAATTTGCCCCATTGTTTGTCCTAATTGACGCGCATCAGGACACGGGTCTAGCTAATGACTCGTCAATAAACATAGCACGTCGATGTTTCACCAATTACATGTGTTTGTTCATTTTTATCTTCCAATTTATTTTCTTAGTTTTATTTTTTTTTAATTTTCTGGGATTTTATCTTTTTATTTTTGAGTTTGGGTAATCGAATCATAACTTGGATCGAGCGGATTGGGGATACGGTTTGGATCATCACAGTCTTGATTAGATCTTGGAATTGTGGAACAACGTGGAACGTCATTTTGTGGGTTGGCCATTTGAGTTTGACTGAGATCAACAGGAGGGAAGTTTTAGTTCTCCCTTCACACTCCATTGCATTGCATCAATCTTTGCATTGCATGTTTTTGTGTACATTGAGGGCAATGTACATTTCTACGTGTGTGGTTGGGTGTTCGTTCTTCACTTTGCATTATTTTTTGTTGTACATTGAGGGCAATGTACGATTCTAAGTGTAGGGTGGGAATGTTTTCACTTGATGTTTGTCCTTTTAGCATTTTATCACTTCATTTTTTGCAAAATATTTCTTCATAATTTTTATTGGCATTAATCAATTTTGTAAAAAGTTAAAAACACAAAAATAGAATAAAAGTTAACCGTTTAGTATTCACATTTTTAGTAAATATTAGAGGTTTGATTTTTCAAAAGCAATTGAGATAGAAATTCCATAGAGTCGATAATCGTGAACTTTTAGTGGGCTTAACGAATGAATTGCATGCAACCTTTTGTTTACACCCATTCAATTCTGTTTTCGTGAGTTTAGTTTTGAGCATTGATAGCTTTAGGCATTGTTTGCTCTCGTTTGTTTCGGATTTGAGTGTGCCAGATGTTTCATGCTTATTAGAACTTCCTCTTAGTATACATTTCAAAATCATAAACATAAATATTTCATAAAAATGATTGAGGCATTAGGATAAACCACTTTGTGCGCCTTTTATTCTGTTATCCCTCACCCGAACACATCCACTAGTTAGCCACGTTGAGCCTATCCCTTGTTTTTCTTTTATTACCCACAGTACATCACCAAAAACCTTCATTAGCCTTTTCATTTATTTTTTTTTACTCGTGTTAGAAATCCGGTTGGCTAATGATTAACTTTTAATTCTTATTATTCTTGTAATTTTTAGTTCTTGAGAAGTTTTTAGCTAAAGAAAGATGCATATTTACTTAGTTCCCTTCAAAAGAATTCAAATAGAGGAGTTAAAAAAAAAAATAAAAAAACTCACCAAAAGAAGGTGAAATATATCCAAGCAAATACAAGTGTTGGTGGCACGATCCGTCACTTCGTTTTTGCATTTACCCTTGGTTGTCACTAACCGGGGGTGAATGCACTAAACCAAACGGGTCGAATGGGTATTCAAGAATCATAGGCCACATGTTTGTTAATTTGCTCCATCGTTTGTCCTAATTGACGCGCATTGGGACACGAGTCTAGCTAATGACTCATCAATAAACTTAGCACGTCGATGTTTCACCCATTACTTGTGTTTGTTCATTTTTATCTTCCAAATTATTTTCTTAGTTTTATTTTTTTTTTCTGGGATTTTATTGTTTTATTTTTGAGTTTGGGTAATCGAATCATAACTTGGATCGAGCGGATTGGGGATATGGTTTGGAACATCACAGTCTTGTTTAGATCTTGGAATCGTGAAACAGCGTGGAACGTCATTTTGTGGGTAGGCCATTTGAGTTTAACTGAGATCGACAGGAGGGAAGTTTTAGTTCTCCCTTCACACTCCATTGCATTGTATCCATCTTTGCGTTGCATGTTTTTGTGTACATTGAGGGCAATGTACATTTCTATGTGTGGGGTTGGTTGTTTATTCTTCACTTTGCATTATTTTTTGTTGTACATTGATGGCCATGTACGATTCTATGTGTAGGGTGGGAATGTTTTCACTTGATGTTTGTCCTTTTAGCATTTTATCACTTCATTTTTTGCAAAATATTTCTTCATAATTTTTAATGGCATTAAATCAATTTTGTAAAATGTTAAAAACACAAAAATAGAATAAAAGTTAACCGTCTAGTATTCACATTTTTAGTAAATATTAGAGGTTTGATTTTTTGAAAGCAATTGAGATAGAAATTCCATAGAATCGATAATCGTGAGCTTTTAGTGGGCTTAACGAATGAATTGCATGCAACCTTTTGCCTACACCCATTCCTTTCCGTTTCCGTGAGTTTATTTTTGAGCCTTGATAGCTTTAGATATTGTTTGCTCTCGTTTTTTTCGGATTTAAGTGTGGCAGATGTTTCATGCTTATTAGAACTTGCTCTTAGTATACATTTCAAAATCATAAACATAAATATTACATAAAAATGATTGAGGCATTAGTATAAACCACTTTGTGAGCCTTTTATTCTGTTTTCCCTCACCCGAACACATCCACTAGTTAGCCACGTTGAGCCTATCCCGTGTTTTTCTTTTATTACCCACAGTACATCACCATCAACCTTCATTAGCCTTTTCATTTATTTTATTTTTCACTCGTGTTAGAAATCTGGTTGGCTAATGATTAACTTTTAATTCTTATTATTCTTGTAATTTTTAGTTCTTGAGAAGTTTTTAGCAAAGGAAAGATGCATATTTACTTAGTTCCCTTCAAAAGAATTTAAATAGAGGAGTTGAAAAAAAAATTAAAAAAAATAACCAAAAGAAGGTGAAATATATCCAGGCAAATACAAGTGTTGGTGGCACGACCCGTCACTTCGTTTTTGCATTTACCCTTGGTTGTCACTAACCGGTGGTGAATGCACAAAACCAAACGGGTCGAATGGGTATTCAAGAATCATAGGCCACCTGTTTGTTAATTTGCCCCATTGTTTGTCCTAATTGACGCGCATCAGGACACGGGTCTAGCTAATGACTCGTCAATAAACTTAGCACGTCGATGTTTCACCAATTACATGTGTTTGTTCATTTTTATCTTCCAATTTATTTTCTTAGTTTTATTTTTTTTAATTTTCTGGGATTTTATCGTTTTATTTTTGAGTTTGGGTAATCGAATCATAACTTGGATCGAGCGGATTGGGGATACGGTTTGGATCATCACAGTCTTGATTAGATCTTGGAATTGTGGAACAACGTGAAACGTCATTTTGTGGGTTGGCCATTTGAGTTTGACTGAGATCAACAGGAGGGAAGTTTTAGTTCTCCCTTCACACTCCAATGCATTGCATCCATCTTTGCATTGCATGTTTTTCTATACATTGAGGGCAATGTACATTTCTACGTGTGTGGTTGGGTGTTCGTTCTTCACTTTGCATTATTTTTTGTTGTACATTGAGGGCAATGTACGATTCTAAGTGTAGGGTGGGAATGTTTTCACTTGATGTTTGTCCTTTTAGCATTTTATCACTTCATTTTTTGCAAAATATTCCTTCATAATTTTTATTGGCATTAATCAATTTTGTAAAAAGTTAAAAACACAAAAATAGAATAAAAGTTAACCGTTTAGTATTCACATTTTTAGTAAATATTAGAGGTTTGATTTTTCAAAAGCAATTGAGATAGAAATTCCATAGAGTCGATAATCGTGAACTTTTAGTGGGCTTAACGAATGAATTGCATGTAACCTTTTGTTTAAACCCATTCAATTCCGTTTTCGTGAGTTTATTTTTGAGGCTTGATTGCTTTAGGCATTGTTTGCTCTCGTTTGTTTCGGATTTGAGTGTGCCAGATGTTTAATGCTTATTAGAACTTGCTCTTAGTATACATTTCAAAATCATAAACATAAATATTTCATAAAAATGATTGAGGCATTAGGATAAACCACTTTGTGCGCCTTTTATTCTGTTATCCCTCACCCGAACACATCCAATAGTTAGCCACGTTGAGCCTATCCCGTGTTTTTCTTTTATTACCCACAGTACATCACCATAAACCTTCATTAGCCTTTTCATTTATTTTTTTTTCACTCGTGTTAGAAATCCGGTTGGCTAATGATTAACTTTTAATTCTTATTATTCTTGTAATTTTTAGTTCTTGAGAAGTTTTTAGCTAAGGAAAGATGCATATTTACTTAGTTCCCTTCAAAAGAATTCAAATAGAGGAGTTGAAAAAAAAAAATAAAAAAAATCACCAAAAGAAGGTGAAATATATCCAAGCAAATACAAGTGTTGGTGGCACGACCCGTCACTTCATTTTTGCATTTACCCTTGGTTGTCACTAACCGGGGGTGAATGCACTAAACCAAACGGGTCGAATGGGTATTCAAGAATCATAGGCCACCTGTTTGTTAATTTTCCCCATCGTTTGTCCTAATTGATGCGCATTAGGACACGAGTCTAGCTAATGACTCGTCAATAAACTTAGCACGTCGATTGTTCACCCATTACTTGTGTTTGTTCATTTTTATCTTCCAAATTATTTTCTTAGTTTTCTTTTTTTTTTTATTTTCTGGGATTTTATCGTTTTATTTTTGAGTTTGGGTAATCAAATCATAACTTGGATCGAGCGGATTGGGGATATGGTTTGGAACATCACAGTCTTGTTTAGATCTTGGAATCGTGGAACAGCGTGGAACGTCATTTTGTGGGTTGGCCATTTGAGTTTGACTGAGATCAACAGGAGGGAAGTTTTAGTTCTCCCTTCACACTCCATTGCATTGCATCCATCTTTGCATTGCATGTTTTTGTGTACATTGAGGGCAATGTACATTTCTACTTGTGTGGTTGGGTGTTCGTTCTTCACTTTGCATTATTTTTTGTTGTACATTGAGGGCAATGTACGATTCTAAGTGTAGGGTGGGAATGTTTTCACTTGATGTTTTTCCTTTTAGCATTTTATCACTTCATTTTTTGCAAAATATTTCTTTATAATTTTTATTGGCATTAAATCAATTTTGTAAAATGTTAAAAACACAAAAATAGAATAAAAGTTAACTGTTTAGCATTAGGATAAACCACTTTGTGAGCCTTTTATACTGCTATCCCTCACCTAAACACATCCACTAGTTAGCCACGTTGAGCCTAACCCGTGTTTTTCTTTTATTACCCACAGTACATCACCATAAACCTTCATTAGCCTTTTCATTTATTTTATTTTTCACTCGTGTTAGAAATCCGGTTGGCTAATGATTAACTTTTAATTCTTTTTTTAGTTCTTGAGAAATATTTTGCTAAGGAAAGATGCATATTTACTTAGTTCCCTTCAAAAGAATTCAAATAGAGGAGTTGAAAAAAAAATAATAAAAAAATCACCAAAAGAAGGTGAAATATATCCAGGCAAATACAAGTGTTGGTGGCATGACCCGTCACTTCATTATTGCATTTACCCTTGGTTGTCACTAACCGGTGCTGAATACACTAAACCAAATGGGACGAATGGGTATTCAAGAATCATAGGCCACCAGTTTGTTAATTTGTCCCATTGTTTGTCCTAATTGACGCGCATTAGGACACGAGTCTAGCTAATGACTCGTCAATAAACTTAGCATGTCGATGTTTCACCCATTACTTGTGTTTGTTTATTTTTATCTTCCAAATTATTTTCTTAGTTTTCTTTTTTTTTTTTTAAATTTTCTAGGATTTTATCGTTTTATTTTTGAGTTCGGGTAATCGAATCATAACTTGGATCGAGCGGATTGGGGATATGGTTTGGAACATCACAGTCTTGATTAGATCTTGGAATTATGGAAATGCATGGAACGTCATTTTGTGGGTAGGCCATTTGAGTTTGACTGAGATCGACAGAAGGGAAGTTTTAGTTCTCCCTTCACACTCCATTGCATTGCATCCATCCATCTTTGCATTGCATGTTTTTGTGTACATTGAGAGCAATGTACATTTCTAAGTGTGGGGTTGGGTGTTCATTCTTCACTTTGCATTATTTTTTGTTGTACACTGAGGGCTATGTACGATTGTAAGTGTAGGGTGAGAATGTTTTCACTTGATGTTTGTCCTTTTAGCATTTTGTCACTTCATTTTTTACAAAATATTGCTTCATAATTTTTATTGGCATTAAATCAATTTTATAAAAAGTTAAAAGCACAAAAATAGAATAAAAGTTAACCGTTTAGTATTCACATTTTTAGTAAATATTAGAGGTTTGATTTTTCGAAAGCAATTGAGATAGAAATTCCATAGAGTCGATAATCGTGAGTTTTTAGTGGGCTTAACGAATGAATTGCATGTAACCTTTTGCTTACACCCATTCCTTTCCGTTTCCGTGAGTTTATTTTTGAGCCTTGATAGCTTTAGACATTGTTTGCTCTCGTTTTTTTTGGATTTGAGTGTGCCAGATGTTTCATGCTTATTAAAACTTGCTCTTAGTATACATTTCAAAATCATAAACATAAATATTGCATAAAAATGATTGAGGCATTAGGATAAACCACTTTGTGAGCCTTTTATTCTGTTATCCCTCACTCGAACACATCCACTAGTTAGCCACGTTGAGCCTAACCCGTGTTTTTCTTTTATTACCCACAGTACATCACCATAAACCTTCATTAGCCTTTTCATTTATTTTATTTTTCATTCGTGTTAGAAATCCGGTTGGCTAATGATTAACTTTTAATTCTTATTATTCTTGTAATTTTTAGTTCTTGAGAAATTTTTAGCTAAGGAAAGATGCATATTACTTAGTTCCCTTCAAAAGAATTCAAATAGAGGAGTTGAAAAAAAAATAATAAAAAAAATCACCAAAAGAAGGTGAAATATATCCGACTAGAGCAATTTTGTGCGCAAAGAATGAAAGGAATTCGGTTGTTAGCTCTTGTTTATAGGAAAATACCATTTACTTTGTTTTTATGTTGAAAGTTGTAGTGGTTTGTGAGTTAGCATAACCACCGGGTTTTTAGTCATTTAGCCAATTTCAATTTCCACTTCCTTACCCTTAACCATTGTCAAGTTACAACCCGTTCAAAGTCCTCTTGATTTATGCTTTGTTTCATGTTAGTTGGTAAAGATTTGATCTTTTAGCAAGCTTATGATTTTTGCATGATTCATTGTCTTGGCATTTGAGTGTTCTATACATACACCATCACTTTTATGATCATATATATACCCGAGTGTGTGTGAACATTGTGAGGAGCATAAGGTTACATGCGAATGATTTCTTAGGCATATTCATTTGCTCTTCGGTTGTTAGTTCATTGGGCTCCTTATGTTTCATTTAGTCAATTTTGCATTTATTGAGACCGTTCAAACCTTTATGATTTTTTAATGCTTACGATTCTCCGAATTGATCCATTGTGCCATTGGAAGTGTTGTTTAAGTTTGAATTTCTTGAGGACAAGCAATGTTCAAGTGTGGGGTTGTTTGATGTGTTACAAATTACACATCTTTTTCGGACAAAACTTCACTCATTTCACGATCAATTCTTGGTTATTTTCCACGTTTAGACACTTATTTGCTTCATTTTCACTTTTTGTAGGTTTTTGTGGAGCTATGTGGATAAAGGAGGATATTCCAGGAGTTTTCAAGAAAAATTAGGGTTTCTGAGTTGGAGGCACGGTCGTGCCCCTATCTAGCACAACCGCGCCAGCCTAGGCATGGCCGTGCCCCAACCTGGCACAACCGCGCCAGCCTTGGCACAGTCGTGCCCCCATTTGGCATGACCGTGCCATCCTCAGAATCCAAGCACAACTGTGCTCTTGCTTCCCCACGGTCTCGTGTATACCCGTGAGTCTGAAAGCCGTACTTTCGGAGTTGGAGGCACGGTCGCGCCCAAGTGACGGCACGGTCGTGCCTCCCCTTTCCTATACATATTAGAAGTTTTCCACAGAAAGAAGTCTAGAGACCTGGAGAGTTCGAGCCCTGAGCAATGTTTTGTGGAAGGACTACAACATCAAGAGGATCACCATACATCATCATTATCATCATCATCATCTAGCTTGGGGAAGTTGGTTTGATTCTTGGAATTTCTTTATGAGTTTTGTAACTTTTCCTTGCTTTGTTCTTGTTCTTATGCTCACCATGAGCTAACTCTTGATATCACTTTGGTTTGATGAAGTTTAGTAATGTTTGACAACATTTATGGATTTTTGGCATAGTTTATGTTAATGTTATAACAATGGCATGATTATTCTTCAATGATATTGTGTATTTGGGAGTTGATATTGTTTGCAAGACTTGTATATGTGTAGGCTTTGAATGTTGGAAAACCCATGGTTTATACATGTATTCATTGATTAGTGTATGTATGTATGCTAGTTTATGGCTTTTGACTAGGAATGGTGGATGAAGTCTTGTTTATGGTTAAAAACTCTTGAATGTGCATCCTTGTGCTTGTGTTTGGAAAGACAAAGTACTTGTTATGGTGTGTCATGTTTAGTACTATGTTCATCTAGGACTTGTTGATGCAATCTTCTAGTTTATGTAATCTTGATATGAACATTGTATGTTGAAGAAGTGCATGTTGTTGTTTACTTTAATCAACTTGAGGTGGGTTATGTGTTGATTCGTGTAATCTTTCCAACTAGTTGTTGAATTAGCCAACCTTGGCAGGAAGCTAGTTCAATCTTTATTAAACATTGACGTATTCATAGCACGTGAGCTTCATTGCATGAGTTTAGGTGGTTAGTTTGTATAATTCATTCTAACTTTCTGAAAAGTCATTTGATTAGATGTCTTTGATGAGAGTTTAGTCAGCATACGCATCGTGTACTTGCCATGTATCTATAGTTGTTGTTAGATGTCTACTAAATGGATTCGAGACAAAAGTGATATTCCTTCCTTGATTGTTTGACTTGTGTTCTTAGTTTAGTTTTATATTCTTGCATATTAGTTTAATCAAAAATCAACTTAAACATATTTTACCCTTACTTGATTGGATTTTAGTTCCGGTTTATTATCGCATTCCACCGTGTCCACGGATTGGTATCCGGTTCTTACCTTTACTATATTGCTATCCGACGGGAACACTTGCCAGATGTGTGTGTGATTAGTCTTTGGTGAAAACTCTTTTTAAAACTCATATTGTGTGAAAAATACTTATAAAAATATATACACTTTCATACACATCAGCTACCGCTATTGAGCAGTTATATGCAGCGCATTAAGCTAAACACGACTTTGTCGGCATGCTTGGAAGCATCGATTGCACGCATTGGGACTGGAGAAACTACCCCAATGCGTGGCGAGGTCAGTTTGCTCGTGGTGATCATCCTAATCCGAGTATTATGCTCAAAGCAGTTGTATCAACTGACCTATGGATTTGGCATGCATTTTTTTGTTTCATAAAAATAATCATATTTATATAAAAATTATACAAAAGAATGTATAACTCTTTACAAAGCAAATGTTTCATAAAAATAATAATATTTATATTTATAAACCAAGGATGTTAATTAAATAAATTAAATAAATTTAAGTTTGTTAGGTTTTTATTCTAAAAATAACAAATAAAATGGTTTCTAAAAATCAAATAAGTTTTATGAATTCATGAAATGAATTCATCCCAAAAGTTTAGACAAGTTCTAAATAATTTAAACCATAATCTAGGATACTCAAACGTTTCTAAAGATCAAATTCAGTTGTTGACATCGAAAATATATATAGTTTTCGTACTAAAATTCATACGGTTTTCTAGAGAATCGAAGCAATCCAAAATATCCAAATTGTCTAAATTCTAATATATCAAGTGTTCTCAAGACAACCTATAATAAAGACCCATATATATTTCCAATATCCAAAATATAATACAAAACAATTTCTCATTAGAAAATATAATCAAACATATATTTTATGACAAGGTTCATATGAGGGTTCTCAAGACACAATTACTAAAGTAATTCATACACGGTTTTAACAACATTTCAACAACAAAATTAAAATTAATAGGATTCTCTCTAGAGAAATGAAATTATAAAATAGATTTACCCATTACACCAACAATATACACTTTTATTTTTATAATGAAATTGAAAGTTTCTTGTGTAAAAAGAGGGTTTTTATTTGCAACGTTTATGCTTGGATACAGGGTTTTACTAAAATCATATGAAGATTAAATGTTTCAAAATGATAAATGTATAAAATTACCTCCTTAAGTTTTGAAGACGGTGATGGATGATTTGCTTGATTACTCAAATTCTTGCTTTTAAAATCACCAAAGAAAGGGGTTTGATCTTGAGAGGATTTGGACAAAGATGATAAAAAAATGATGGTGTGGTGTGTAGGGGTGGCGACGCAAGGGAGGGGTGGGGGTTTGGGATTTTTTTTTTGTTGTTTTCTCATATTTGAGTTTAGTAAAATGATTAAAGAAAAATGATTAAATGAATTCTTAATTGGTAATGATGTGCATTTAATACAAAATGGTTTCAAGTTTGAATAGGTTAATGAGAGGGGGAGAGGGGGTTTCGAAAATGAGGGGGAGAGAGAGAGTAATTCTTTCATTTTTATAAACTTTATAAATAAATATCTCTTATCTTTCATTTTTATAAAAAAAACTTTTAATTAGTTTGTCAACATTTTAGTTTTATAAAATATTCATGCTTTTGCCTATTAAACAACTTAAGATGAAACAATGATTTCTTGTAAGTTTTATGTTTCAAGGTGTATATCACGAGTAATACCGGACTGCGTTTCAGAAAAAAAGTTTTTGAAAAATTCCAGAAAATTAGATATAGACACGAAATAATAAATCGCGGTATTACGTATAAAATTCCAGCTCCAATTATATGTCGGAGTATTAGTTTAGAAATTCACCAACGTGTGTGAGACAGAACACATGTGTGATCAGATAATTCTCTAAATTATCATATATTAAATATTTGTGTTTGACCTTGCTAAGTAATAAATGCATTTAATTATTATAACAAAGTATACAATTATATATATAAACGTATATGTTATATAAACAATAGAGAAATAATTTGCATACCAGTTTGAAACTCTGAAGTGATACACATTAAAGTAATAATTGATGTGACATATGAATTGAACAAGTACGGGATTGAAATATGATGTCTTTATTGCATAAAAGTAATAGAAGCAAAAACATGGATGTTATAGTATCTCCAAGTTGAGGGGCTGAATTAGGAAATAGATGAGGGTACTTATGCTTCTCTTGATCCTCACAGTCCCAAGTAAACTCTGGGCCATGTTTGGATTCCCAACTAACTTTGACAATTGGAATACTGCTATGCTTGAGTTGCTAAATGTTACGGTCCATGATATCTACGGGTCATTCAACAAAGTTCTACTTGTCATCAATGCGGACTTCGTCTAACGAGATATGAAGAGTGTCATATGCGAGGCATTTCTTGAGGTTTGGTGTAACACCTACCAAATTCCGATATCAATTTCTGACCGGAATAGTTTACAAAATCGTCAAGAATTATTGGAAACCCAAGAGTTAGAAAATTTATAAGAAATTTTGGAAGTTAGGGATACCGGACTGACATGTGATTAGATATCGGTTCGATATGGGAAGAGGTTGGATGTCAGACCGACATGGCTAGGAAAATGGTCCGAAACGCAAACCTTTAAGAACCCTCTACACCAGACACGTGTCGAGACACGTGTAGGGCATACGTCAGCATGGACGGGTGTCGGACCGACATGGCATGATTACTTGGTCCGCTATGGACGGGTGGCACACCGGATATGCATGGCTGCCACATGGCGCACACGCGGGACAAGGCAGGAATATCGGACCGATATGCCTTTGGATAACGGTCCGATATGGGTGGCCATCAGGCCTATAAATAGAGGAACACTTCATTTGCAATCCTCACACCAACTCACTTCCGAGTTACCTCTGATTTCTTTGATCTCGAGCCTCCCTCCACTGTCCCGACTCCTGAACCACTCTCCCGAGTTTGACTGGGTTTCCCTTATAAATCAAACTCGAGAATTTAGTGCCAAAGAAATCCAAGGAACGCATAGAGGTGCGAGTTAAGGTGCTAGAGCCCTAAGAGACAACTCTAAGAGCTACTTAGCACTAAGATCAATATTCCGAGCTTCAAAACAAAGGTGAATACTTGTTCACACTGAACAAGAATCTATCAAAACGATTTATAAGACGTGATTGTGCTATAGGCACCTTCATGCAAAAGATCAAACAATTTACGTTTAAGAAAAGGGCAAAACACGATAACTAAATATTTACTCATACTAACCCCAGAATTAGCGGTTTTACCCCTGGGGAATATTGATACCCAAGAAGTGTACGTAAAGTTTGATCAAATATTTATACTCGCTCTAGATCCAGTTGGGCCGACCGGGGTTGCTTGTATGTCGGGTGATTGTGTAAAACGCAGGAGTGCCGGTTTGGCCGCGTAGCCCCCGACTACTTGTTCAATATATACAAATGGATGAAATGGAAGAAAGTGATATGATCACTAGAATCCGCCAATGATGAAATGTTTAACTATTTAATTAAACTGTTTTGCCATGTTTATAAAAATTATTTGAGGTCATAAAGTATTCACCAGCATGTAGCTGACGCTCATTTTCAAATGTTTTCAGGAAAAGAATGATATGACCTCATCATATCGGGACTGGCTATGGCCTAAGTCCCGAGGACAGTTTTGTTGCACAGCCAGGTCAGGCTACACACCTAGACCCAGTGCAACCGAATATATGTTATTACAGGACGTGCATTGCACAGAAAGACCCTGAAGAATAAACAAGGTTAAGGTGAACGAAGGACTACGTTTTCCTTAGGAAGATTACCTCCTTGTAAACCCACTGACTTTGCGTCAGAGTTTTGATTTGAAATCAAATGTATAAACAATCGGGTTTTCATACCTAGGTATTTAAATAAAGATAATATTTGTCTACACGACGAGATTTTGGAATTTACAAAACCAACCTTCGTGGTTGAAATGAAACGATCCATTTTCAAACGTTACTCTTCTACACAAAACAAACTCTAAAATCAAAGTAGCTACCAAAGTTTCCAACAGATGTCGCAACCTGGTAACGTCTCGGGGGTGCCCGTGGCGGGGTGTGACATTGGTTGGTATCAGAGCATGAGGTTTTAGCGAATTAGATACTTGGGATTAGTATCTAAGCTTTAACCAGATTAAGCAATGACTTGCCTACTAGCAAAAGTAGGTAGACACATGCCATTAAGCTGATAGTGTCAAACATGCAGGTAGTATTATGTTAGGAGGAAAAGGATACTATAGCTACTATAACCCTAAAGTTACTGTCAAACAAGAACCAGTAGCAAGTCCATACGCACCCATGGAAGAAGGAAACTTCTCATGGTATCACACTCTGCCAAGGGAGGAATACGAATCAGATCACCTGGGCCAATTGGGTGGCTCTAACTTTAGTAATTGGAGATGTACACCACCACATTACCCATTACCTCCTCCACCAAACTATTCTCCACCTCAAACACCTCCACCGCCTATGTATCCCCCTCCCACTAACCAACATGAGGCAGGGTATAGCAAGAAGGCCACTAAACCTCGAACGAGGGTAAAAGAACCTGTTGAGAAGCTTTCCACCACAAGATCTAGTTTATGGGAAATCTATAAGAATCTGGAGAACTAAGAAAGTTTCGAATCTGAAGGATTCCTTCCTCTACCTCTAGTGGAAGCCTATTCACCACAATCAGCTAGTTATGAACCGTTTGCTAATTACCTCAACTATCCTATTGAATCGGGTCCATACATGAGTAATAATTCGGACACCGACGGAAATTACGCTAACAAAAATTCAATAGGAGCCTACTCTTGAAGTTCTGGATCGTACATCGACTATGCAAATCATCCACATCTCTTAGATCCCTATATCCAGGATGAATACGATCCTATGGCTGAATTTGAGGCCATATTTGATGATCCTAACGCTATACCTGAGGACTATAGCCCACGAGCTACCTTGAAACATAAACCAACTCCCGCCTACGATAATGTCTTCAACGACATAGTCTTAGGATTAAGAGACCCTCCACCAAAATTTGGATATCTCGAATCCACACCAGGATCTCCAATAGAGTGTCTTGATCGGTCGCTTCACGAAACCGATCAAGTCAAGAAAGAGCTTATCTTGACTAGGGAGGTATTGATAGAGACCGAGAAGGATATATCAGAGGCCAAAAAGAAGTTAGCTCAAAAGGACAAGGAGCATAAGTCCTTTGCTAAAAGAATTTGGTTTCAAGGGAAAAGCTTGATGAAGGATGCCAAGAGCAGGGTCAAGAAATAAACATCCTAATAACATTTTTATATTATTTTTTCTTGTAATCCAAATAAAATCAATTAACCGTTCTATCCTATTAATAAAAGTATTTATTTTCCTTTCGTTTTCATAGAATGGCAGGGAAAGGAAAAGGACCTAGCTTCGTTCGTAAGTACGCACCGCCTAAAAATAACGAACGAAACACAAACTCAACCGAATCCTATTCTTGAACAAATTCCGAATATATTAGCGAAACCTTTCAAAATCTAGGGGAAATAGAAACTTCAAAATATTCTATGAAACCCCAATGAGTTATTAAACCGCTCCAACACTCGAAAGTTATTACTAAACCTACGTGAAAAATTATAGCTACCAAGAGAGACCACCTGAAATCTCATATGAACGCCACTACACATTGGAAGGTGAGGAGATGGCTGATTCCAACAGACCCTACGGAACTTACCATTCCACCAGTCCTACTCTAATCCATACTCACCGGACTAACCGGGAGAAGAAAGGATTGCAGCTATGCAAGTACGCATAACTGAGTTAGAAAGGATTGAAGCTGAAAAAGACGCAAAGATAGCCGCTCTACAACAACCGTTGATTACAGCTAGGGGTCGTTAGAATATGTCTTATCTATGTTATTTTCAATTTGAAATAAAAATAAAAATCCTGTATTTTCCTTAAACATCTTCGAATACTAATAAATATTATCTCTTTCGTCTAGAATGATGATAAGAACTGGACCATCCACAAATACACGTGGATGAAAGGAACAAGTAGATGAGGCATTAGAAAAAGAAGCTCAGGCTGCAGAAATGCAGAAAATGATAAACAAAGGAATTGAGGATGCAATTCCGACAATGCTAGAGGCATTTGAAAAGGCCCAGGCTGCTAGAGCCGAGGCCAGAACCAAAGGAAAAGAGAAAGAGCACACGCTTCATAACTCTGAGCGTGACGAATCAAATCACACTATTTTTGTGAGAAAGGAACATTCGAAAACTCATACGCATCAAAGCTCAAAAACTAAGAGAACCCAAAATGAGGAACACTATTCTTTAAGTGACAGTTCTGCAGACAGTTACAAACCACGTCACAAAAAGAACAAACGCATGGGTTGCTCTTACAAGATTTTCCAAGCTTGTAAACCATATGACTTCTGGGGAAGGAAGGTGGAGTAGCTACACTCCGATGGATAGAAAAGACAGAATCAGTCCTAGCCATAAGTAAATGTGCCGAAGAGGACAAGGTCCTCTACGTCTCTAACCTATTCAAGAACTTTTCTCTTGAATGGTGGAACGCCCTAGTATCTGCCAAAGGAAGGGAAAGAGCATATGAGATGAGTTGGAACTCATTCAATGACCGAGAAAAGAAAATTTTGTCCTATCAACGAAGTAGAGCAAATAGAACAGAAATTCCTCTAACCATCAGGACTACATGACCAAGCTGCTAGAGTACGCACGACTAGTGTGACATCTAGCTACGCCTGAATCGAATCTCATAAATAGATATATCTATGGACTGGTCAGTGAGATCCGTGATATGGTAAAGGTTTCAAAACCTAAAACCATCGATGATGCCATGGATCTAGGTGCTCAATTAACGAATGATATGGTCCGAACCATGGAGGAAAATAAAAGGAAAGAAACCTTCAGCCGAAGGAAGGTAGATTACAAAAAGACCAATCAAGGTTCTAGTACAAAGGAAAGACGATTTAGCCTTCTTGAGTGCAAGACATGCAAGAAGAGGCATTCAGGAAAATGCCGACTTCTTACAACATGCCTTGAATGCAAGTGCACGGGCTATCATAACGATCAGTGTCCACGAAAGAAACTAGTCACATGCTACAACTGTGGCGAAACCGGGCACTACAGGAGTGAATGGTCAAAACCAAAAGTTGGTGGTGGCTCAGGTACTAAACCTGCCACCGAAACTAAAAAGAATGCAAGAGTATTTCGCTTAAACGCCAAGGAAGATGTCAATATGACCGATGTCATATACGGTGCTTTTTGACTCCGGGGCAACCCAAAGTTTTATAGATCATAGGTTTTGTAAACTAGTTAATAATCCCTTAGCTAAGCTAGACAAAACTTACTAAATCAAAACCGCGAACGGAGACCTGATCCAAGTCTCCAAATCCTTGAATGATTGTACAATCTCGTTGTCTGGACACGTCATATCCATACAACTTTTGCCAATGGATTTGGCCGGCTTTGATATAGTCCTTGGAATGGATGGCTTAGCAACTAACCACGCCCATATCCTTTGTGACTCACAAGCCATTAAACTATGCACACGTTCAGGAGAAGTAGTGACGATTAAAGGAGACGAGTCAACCAACCCTGTTGGTTTGATCTCTATGATAAAAGAAACGAAGTATCTCCGGAAGGAATGCCTGTCTTATCTCATATCCGTAACCACCTGCGACACCAAGCGGGAACTGAAGGAAGTACCAATCATCTTTGAATATCCTGATATCTTCCTTGAAGAGTTACCTGGAACACCGCCAGATTGGGAAGTGGAGTTTCAGTTAAATCATGTGCCAGGCACGTCTCTGGTAGCCAAAGCCCCGTACCGATTAGCTCCTACCGAGATAGCTGAATTAAAGAAGCAACTCGATGAGTTATTGGAGAAAGGTTTTATAAGGCAAAGTTCCTTGCCATGGGGAGCTCCGGTATTTTTTGTGAAAAAGAAGGACGGATCGATGAGGATGTACATAGATTATCGGGAATTGAACAAGGTCACGATTAAGAACTGATACCCACTCCCAAGAATCGCCGATCTGTTTGACCAGCTCCAAGGAGCAAGATGCTTTTTCCAAAATACACCTGCGATCAGGCTATCATCAATTGAAAGTCCAAGAAGATGACATATCTAAGATTGCGTTCAGAACTAGATACGATCACTTTGAGTTCACAGTTATGTCGTTCGGACTTACGAATGCTCCCGCAGCATTCATGGACATGATGAATCGTATTCATAGACGATATACTTATTTACTCCAAGAGTAAGGGAGATCATGCTGACAATCTAAGAATGATACTCGAGATATTGAGAAACAATAAACTGTACGCCAAATTCTCGAAACGTGAACTTTGGTTGTCATAAACGAGAAAGGAATTCAAGTAGATCCAACTAAGATTGAGGATATATCTAATTTAGAAGTCCTAAAGACGCTGACCAAAGTAAGAAGTTTCCTCGGTTTGGTAGGATATTACCGAAGATTTATTAAGGACTTCTCAAGGATCGTCGTTCCTTTGACTGCACTAACCCGAAAGACAATCAAATATGAATGGGGACCAAAACTGAACAAAGCATTCGAAACGCTAAAGTAGAAACTAACCCAAGCGCCAATTCTATTGCTGCCCGATGGCAACGAAGGGTTTATAGTTGGCTTAGGATGTGTATCGATGCAAGGAAACAAAGTCATCGCTTATGCATCTCGAAAACTTAATACTCACGAAAAGAGCTATACGACTCATGACCTAGAGTTAGGTTCCATAATCTTTGCACTGAAATTATGGAGACACTACCTTTACGGAGTCAAGTTCATAGTTTTCACAGACCACAAGAGTCTAAAGTATGTCTTCAGTCAGAAAGAGCTGAACATGAGTCAAAGAAAATGGATGGAAGTCTTAAGCGACTATAACTGTGAGATATGCTATCATGAAGGCAAGGCTAATGTAGTAGCCGACGCCTTAAGTCGAAAAGAACATGCGAAACCAAAACTTGTACGTACCCTAAGACTTGACCTGCAAGCCCGTCTTACATCTCAAATCGAAGAGGCATAAAAATCAGCCTTGAAGGAGGCAAACCTCGAAAAAGAAGGGATGATAGGAAGAACCGAACTCCTCGTCAAAGGAAATGACAACATCCTTAGAATGAATAAACGGATTTGTGTTCCAATCTATGGAAATCTCCTAGGAGAAATTTTTGAGGAAGCCCATAAACCCAAGTACACAATGCACCCCGGTGGTGATAAGATGTACAAAAATTTAAAACCAGAATACCGGTGGATCGGCATGAAAAAGCACATAGCCGATTATGTGGCCAAATATCTAACCTGTTCCATGGTTAAAGCTGAACACCAAAAGCCATCAATTGCCGGTATGGAAATGGGAAATGATTGCCATAGATTTTATTACTAAACTTCCCCGAACTAGTTAAGGAAATGACACAATATGGGTTATCATTGATCGTTTAACCAAATTCGCACATTTCCTACCGATGAAAAAAACTTTTAATATGGATAAGTTAGCACAACTGTATGTCAAAAAAGGTAGTATCCTTACACGGAGTGCCATTATCCGTCATGTCAGATTGAGACAGTCGATTCATGTCTCGGTTCAAGGAGAGCTTCTAAAAAGCTCTCGGAACTCGTTTAAACCTTAGCACTGCATACCATCCTCAAACGGATGGGCAGAGCGAGAGGACAACCTAAACCTTGGAGGATATGCTCCGAACATGTGTTATTGACCTAGGAGGAAGTTGGGACGACCACTAACCTCTGATGGAATTCTCTTACAATAACAGCTACCACACAAGTGTACAAGCTGCACCATTTGAAGCCTTGTATGGCAGAAAATGTAGAACTCCCATGTGTTGGGCTGAAATAGGAGAAAACCAATTATCTGGACCTGAGATTGTCCAGGAAACCACAGATAAGATATTATGAATCAGGGAAAGATTGAAAACGGCTCGTGATCGCCAGAAAAGTTATGCCGACAAAAGGCTAAAGCCGTTAGAATTTAATGTTGGAGAAAATGTTTTACTTAACGTATCACCTTGGAAAGGTGTGGTAAAATTCGAAAAGAAAGGGAAGTTAAGCCCTAGATTTGTTGGGCCGTTTAAAATCTTAGAACAAATCGGACCAGCGGCATATCGGTTAGAATTGCCAATAGATATGAATGGAGTACATGATGTATTCCATGTCTCCAATCTGTGTAAGTGCTTAGCGGATGAAACCTTAGCCATGCCACTAGAATACGTAATAGTGGATGAAAGGCTTAAGTTTGTGGAACAACCGTTACAAATAGAAGACCGGTAGGAAAAGAAATTGAAAAGGAAGAAACTTGTATTGGTTAAGGTGAAATGGAATTTCAGACGTGGACCTGAGTACACGTGGGAACTGGATTCAGAAATGAAAAATAAATACCCACACTTATTCTGAAAATAATCTCAAGGACGAGATTTCAAAAAAAATTGGGGATGATGTAACACCTACCAAATTCCGATCTCAATTTCTGACCGGAATAGTTTACAAACTCGTCAAGAATTATTAGAAACCAAAGAGTTAGAAAATTTATAAGAAATTCTGGAAGTTAGGGGATATCGGAGCGACATAGGAAGACATTGGATGTCGGACCGACATGGCCTGGAAAATGGTCCGAAACGCAAAACCCTAGGAACCCTCAGCATGTCGGACGCGTGGACCGATGTCAGACCGGCATGGCATGCCTACTTGGTCCGCTATGGACAGGTGGCACACCGGATTTGCATGGCTGCCACGTGGCGCGCATGCGGGACAAGGCAGCCATATCGGACCGAAATGCCTCTGGATAACGGTCTGATATGGGTGGCCATCAGGCCTATAAATAGAGGAGCACTTCGTTTGTAATCCTCACACCAACTCACTTCCGAGTTTCCTCTGATCTCTTTGATCCCGAGCCTCCCTCTACTGTCCCGACTCCTGAACCACTCTCCCGAGTTCAACTGGGTTTCGCTTATTAACCGAACTCGAGTGTTTAGAGCCAAAGAAACCTAAGGAACGTATAGAGGTGCGAGTTAAGGTGCTAGAGCCCTAAGAGACAACTTTAAGAGCTACTTAGCACTAAGATCAATATTTCAAGCTTCAAAACAAAGGTGAATACTCGTTCACACTGAACAAGAGTCTGTCAAAATGATTTATAAGACGTGATTGTGCTATAGGCACCTTCATGCAAAAGGTCAAACGATTTATGTTTACGAAAAGGGCAAAACACGATAATTAAATATTTACTCATACTAATCACAGAATTAGGGGTTTTACCCCGGGGGAATGTTGATACCCAAGAAGTGTACGTAAAGTTTGATCAAATATTTATATTCGCTTCGGATCCAGTTGTGCCGGGCGGGGTTGGCTTGTATGTCGGGTGATTGCTGTTGAAGCACTTTCCTGTGACAAACACTCTGGATAGATTATGGATAGTTAGAGTCTTAGTTTAGTACTTTCATGTATGTATTTGTCTTTGTTTGTAAGTGTCTGTATGTATTAGTTTTCGAGTTGTATTTACTTTTACATATTGACTGTTGCAGATTTCTCTAAGTGTTTTGCGCACTTGTATGTGCGCAGGAAGTAGTTCCTGCGTACTTAGCAAGTACGCAAAAATACCTATGCGTACTTGCTAAGTACGCATGAGCAAATTGTCCTGCGCACTTGCTAAGTGCGCAGGCATCAGGTCATGTATAAATAGGAATGGTTGACAGTAGATAAGTATGCATTCAGATTAGCAAATACGCAGAACTTTGTATTCTCAGAACTTCTCTCTGTAACCTTCAAGTGTTTATAATAGACGAACGTTTATAGTGATTATCTTGTCGGTTTACTTTGTTTCGTAAGACTCTCCACCTAGTCACGGGTATTCCGCACCCGGTCCGACTAGTAGACCCACTTGCATGTGACGATCCGCCACACCCGAGGGACCTACAAGTGGTATTAGAGCATTGCTCTTGATTTCGAGTGTTGTGAGTGAGTTTGGAGAGTTTTCTAGAGAGTTTTACAAGCAAAAGGAAGTGTTTTTGTTGATTTTTGTGATGAAATAGGTGTAGCTCTTGAGCACTATTTTAGAAGCAAAAATCACTCAAAAACAGACTTTTGTTGTGTATTTTGAGTGTTTTGAGCATCAAAGGTTGGTTAGAAACAAGTTTCTGACCCTTTGGCTCATTTTGATAGTTCATCCGTCCGATTTTTGCCATCTCCGGTGTGTTTTTCAGTGACCGGAATTGTTTGGTGAGAGTTGGTGAAAAGGTGTTGTGCGTACTTACCATATCTAGCAAAAAGTATAGTCTTGCTGCGTACTTACCAAATACGCAAGAATAATCTCTTGCGTACTTACTAAATACGTAAGACTAATCTTGTGCATACTTAAGTTATATCCTGCGTACTTATCATTTACCCCTGTGTACTTATCAAGTACGCAAGAGCAAATCTTAAATACGCAAGA
Organism: Smallanthus sonchifolius; assembly: GCA_023525975.1. Lineage (NCBI taxonomy): Eukaryota > Viridiplantae > Streptophyta > Magnoliopsida > Asterales > Asteraceae > Smallanthus > Smallanthus sonchifolius. The sequence goes on from CM042021.1 coordinate 57,167,187, forward strand.
CCATTCCTCTAAGTGCGCAAGGCCAATATCAAGTGCGCAAGTGTCTCTGATTTTTCTGAAATTTGACCAAGTGTTCACCATGTCGAATTTTCAGAACCTTGGAAACCTTTTAAACTATGACAATGAGATCGGTACTCCTCAGAAACCGCCAAAGCTTCTAAATGTAAATGATTATTCTAACTGGAAGGCACGCTTTGAGCATTACATTTCATACACTGATTCTTCGTTATGGATTCCAATTCTAGAAGGCTATAAGCATCCCACACACATTTATCTTGATGATGAACTGCCTAAGCCTATCTCTAAACTCGATGAAGAGGAAAAGAAAGCTTATGATCGAGAGAAGAAGACTCTTGGTTCAATCACCATGGCATTAACTCGGGAGTTGTTCCATAGCTTCAGAGGTTATGACAACTCTAAGGATCTTTGGAAGGTGTTACAGAAAAGATTTGAAGGGAATAGTGATATCAAGAAGAGTAAACGGGATCTACTCAGGAAGCAGTATGAATGCTTCAGATTTTTGGAGAATGAGTCTTTAGATGACCTCATCTCTAGATTCTATCATCTGCAGACAGAATTGAAAGCTTTTGAGCTCAAGTATCCCGATGAAGAGTTGGTGGAAAAGTTTCTGGATGCTTTACCACCCAGGTTTGAAATGTACACAACCTTGATGAGAGAAAATCCAAAATTATATGAAATGACAGTAGAGGAGGCAATTGGAAAGGTTCAAGCTCATAACATGAACCTTAGAAAGAAGGAGAGCTCAGGAAGACCTCAGATACAAGGCCCTTCTATGTATCATGGGACGTCTTCTACAACCAAATCTTCGGGCTCAGGAATTGCCCTCTTCTCTGGAAACTCAAAAGACCACTCAAATGGTTGTGGTGGTCATGCATGCTATGCATCTGGATCAGGTTGTGGATCTCATCAACAACACACCTCAAGAAATCCTCTCGCTACAACTTCAGCTAAGCAATCAGCTATAGCCAAAATAGCTGAACATCATGTAGCACTATTTTCATCGTCTATGCTGGCCTACGAGAACTTCATAGGTGTCAAGCTTACAGATCCTGAGACAATAGAAGAAGACTTCAATCAAGTGGATCCTGATGACATGGAGGACATGGATATTCTATCGAATATGGCCACGATATTGAGGAGAGCCAAGTGTTTCCTGAACAGAACAGGAAGGAAGTTCATTGCGGGCATTCTAATGCCAAGGTTGGTTTTGACAAACCCAAGGCCAAATGCTACAAGTGTCTAAACTATGGACACTTTGCTCGTGAATGTCAAAAAGACAGAGCACCGGCTTCGTGTTTCACCAGACCTAGCCAAGGAAACAACCATGGCTACAACAACTCAAACAACCACAATCAAATCCAAAGTGGAACGTCCAATGCACTGGTAGCTCAACAGGACGACAACTTTGATTGGGGTGTTCATCTGGAAGATGCCATCATTGCACAAACTCAAGTTGGTCTCATGGCTGAGATCATGGAGTTGATGGAAACTGAGAAAAAGGAAGCTGGAGAAAAGGAAGCTTCTGAAGCTGATCAAGAGGAATCTAGTACTGCTGTTGCCCTCATGGCCATTGGAGAGCAACAAGTTCATCGTCTGAGGTAGATTCTAATCCTTTTTATGTTATTTCTTGTTCTAAATGTCTAGGCTTAAAACATGAAAATTCTAAGCTTCAAGACAAGGTCGAACCCCTTCGCATTGCAGCTCTAAGTTATAAAGAAAACAAAAAACGTTTTAAAGTTTCAATTGAAACATTGAAAAAGGAAAAACGTGATTATTCACTGAAAATGAGCGATCAACAGCTTCACTTGGATATTGCATATAAGGGGTTGGAGAAAAGGAACAATGAAATTAACAAGCTGCAAAATGAAATCTTGCAGTTGAACTGTTCTAATGAGAAGTTGAAAAACTCACGTTTTGTGTTGGAACACTACGAATCTGTAGTGAGGCAAATGAATGGCTTAGGGTTGGGTACTAATGCCATTCCTCCACCAGTTAGCGGGAAGTTTGTCAACAGCTTAGTAGACATTGATCTAACTTGTCTTGATGAGTCCTCAGGAAAGGATGATTCCTCTAAAAAGGATGATTCAACAAGTAAGGCCAACTCCGCATCTAATGAGGAGTTCTTTACTGTTTCTGATGATGGGTCGGTTAACACTTGCCCTGAAGGAGTAGTATCTGAGGAGTTGTTATCTGAACAGAAAGTCAAGAAAAACATTACCACTAATAGTGATAACTGTATTTTAACCGAACCCGATATCATTGAATCTAATGATAAATTAAAAGTAATGCTTTATGGGGGTATAAAAATCTTAATCAAGTAAAGAAAGAGGCTTTTTCAGCTCACTTTGGGCTTGGTTACAAAGAAAATTTGCAAAAAACTATACTCCCAAGAACCAATATGTATCGGGTCAAACTTCTGTTCACAAACCAACTCCTCCTGCTCATCATGCTGAGTCATCTAATGCCAGATCTAATGAGCCTTACAGGAGAACTTACACAGACAAGAGGACTTGCTTTCACTGTGGCTTGGTTGGTCACCTTTTTGTGAACTGTCCTTCAAAGAACCAAAGGAAACGGCCTAATGTTTCACAACCGGCTGTCATCCCTAAGTCGCCATCAGTGAAACCTCCCAAATGTCCAAAACAAAATGTGGTGAAACCACCAGTTAAACCGATGGGAAAGCCAACGATCAAATCAGAGGCCAAACCATCTGTTTCAACAAAGGTAAAGCAACCTGCTGTACCTTGTGTATCTACCTCTGGTAGTACACGTACTGGTGAGAAACCTTTGGTGAAACTCTCTAAGCCACAGAGGAGGAGAAGGAATAAGAGGTTGAGAAAGCTAGAGCAGCTGACTTCAGTTCAATCAGGTGAAGCTTCCACAAGTTCACATGCTGTTATTGAACCAAAGTCTACTGTTCCGGTTAAGAAAAAGAAGAGGTCCTGGACTGCCAAATCTAAAAATTCTCAATCTCCTAGTCCTAATTCTTTTAAAGATTCATCCATCTTGAACAGTCGTCACGACTGTGAGTTAAAAGAAGTAGTTTATTTTGAAAAGGATGGACGACCCAAGACCACTATGGCTTGGGTCTCCAAATATAACTAATTCTTTTTGTGACTCATGCAGGGATGTCCGAAGGGTACTATCTCTAACCGCTGGTATATAGATAGTGGATGCTCCCGGCACATGACAGGAAACATGGCCTTGCTTCAAGACGTGAAACCATTCAGAGGTGGCTATGTGGCCTTTGCTGGAGAGAAATGTGGCAGTATCACGTGTGAAGGCATGGTAACAAATGGTTGTATCAGTTTTGACAATGTCAACTTTTGCGAACAACTGAAGCATAACCTGCTGAGTGTCTCCCAAATGTGCGACAAGGAGTACTCGGTGATGTTTGATAAGAATGAATGCTTGATTTTCAATCCTGGTTTTGAAGTTCCTGATGAGAGCGCCAAGGACAAACGACACCTATCAGATTGATATGAGCGTGGCAACAACCACCTCATCAGTTGCTAGTTGTTTGCTTACTAAAGCAACAGAGCTTGACTCTATCTTGTGGCATAGGAAACTCGGACATATTTCGTATCGTAAAATGAACCATCTTGTCCGAAACGGTTTGGTATCAGGAGTTCCTAAGCTGAGATTTACCGTTGCAGATGACTGTATGCCTTGTAAAAAGGGCAAACAGCAACGGAAGTCTCACAAGCCCAAGCTCCAAAACTCTATTGATACCCCTTTGGAGCTTTTACACATGGATCTGTTTGGCCCCATAAGTATCAGGAGTATTGGAGGTAAGTCGTTCTATCTGGTTGTAACTGATGATTTCTCACGTTTCTCATGGGTGCATTTTTTAGGTACTAAGGACGAGACTGCTGATATTCTTCAATACCTGATCTTTAGCTTGGAATCTCTTTGCAGGCTGAAGGTTAGAAGAATAAGGAGTGACAACGGAACTGAGTTCAAGAATAATTTGATGGAACTTTTCTGTCTCAAGAAGGGGATCCGTCACGAATTCAGCGCCCCGTATACACCTCAGCAGAATGGATTTGCAGAACGGAAGGACAGAACACTGATTGAGACTGCAAGGACTATGCTGTCGGATGCAAAGCTTCCTGTCATATTCTTGGCAGAAGCAGTTAATACAACTTGTCACGTCTTAAACAGAGTTCTGGTTGTGAAGAGGCACAACAAGACTTGCTACGAGCTGATCAACAATCGACTTCCCTTTGATTACCTAGTTCCTTTTGGTAGTCCATGTTCCTTATTGCTACAGTACAAAGACCGCCAGTCTAAGTTTCATGCAAAAGCGGTGGAAGGCATCTTCTTAGGATACGTTGCCAACTCGCCTTGCAATAGAGTGTACAATATAGGAACTCGTACTGTCGAGGAATGGTTTGAAGTGGATTGCAGTAAACACAGCATTCCACCACAACCAACAGGTCCAGCTTAGGTTTTTGATTATAATGCGCTATTCAAGTCATTCAATCTTCCTGATCTATTTATAGTTGACGCCCCAAATGTTTATGAATTATTGGGTGGCGGCGATGACTCCAGTTTCTCTACTCGTGCTACTGTACCGATTGTAACTCCTGATTCCAATGCTGCATCTGCATCTAGAACTCATGACAGTGATAACATTGAAGATCTTCACGTTGATGGAGATGACGCTCAAGATAATTCTAACACAACTGTAGGAAATGAAGCTCCAGCTGATCCAATTAACGTTGAATCTTCTTCTTCTGGAACATAGGAAATGGGGGAATTAAGCACGAATCTTGATTCAAAAATTCAGGAACCGAATGTACCAGAGACAAGAGTGCATAAGAATCATCCAATCGACAACATTATTGGTGATCCTCATGCCGGTGTTCAAACTCGTCATCAAACCATTGCAGAGAACACTAGTCTTTAATCGGAGATACTTGACACTGGTGTGATGGAAACATGCCTGCATGCTGCATTCGTGTCCCAGTTAGAGCTGAAGAATGTGAAGGAGGCTCTCGCGGACAACTGCTGGATTGAGGTGATGCAAGATGAATTGTCTCAATTCTAAAAGTTGCACGTGTGGGATTTGGTTGACTTGCCAAAAGGCTTTCAGCCAATTGGAACCAGATGGGTGTTCAAATGCAAGACAGATGATTGTCATGTGGTTGTGAAGAACAAAGAAAGATTGGTTGTTCAGGGTTTTTATCAACAAAAGGGCTTGGATTACACGAAAGTATATGCCCCAGTTGCTAGAATTGAGGCCATTCAACTGTTCTTGGCTTATGCCACATATGTTGGCTTCAAGGTCTATCAACTTGATGTGAAGAGTGCTTTTCTATATGGAAAAGTTCATGAAGAGGTCTATGTCACTCAACCTCCCGGCTTTGAAGATTCGCATAATATCAATAAAGTGTATAAGCTCGACAAAGCACTTTATGTGTAGGATCGTAAGATTACAAGGTGATTCTATTCTAGTTGATATTGGCGGAAACAATAACAACCAACAAAGTAAACAGCAAGAATACTGATAAATGCATTGTTGTATTAGACTTCTGAGATTACAAGTTTACAAGTAAAACACTATCAAGAAGCACTATGAAAGCACATCAAGCACTATTAAGGCACACGAAAAAGCACAAGCAAGACACTCAAAAAGCACACTTACTATGAAGTGTTTACACAGTATTTATAGTAACTTAGAATCAAGACAGACCCTTGATTCTAAGGATCAGATCTAACAGAAGCCGTTGATCTTGTTTATTAATCTAAATTACACGCAAAGGCTAATCTAGATAACTTTACTGAAACGTCTTCTTAGGCATCATTGTTTGCATGCTTAGAGAAGCGCGTTATTGTCCTTTATTGGTTGCACCAGTGAGGTTCCTTCAGCTTGGAGTGTGGCAGTTGCTTTTGCAGAAAGGTGTCAGAGGTGCTTCACATGGATAGTCAGCTGCAACGTTTGGTCTTCAGTGAATAAAGCTATCAGCAGCAGATATGAGAATAATGCTGCTGATAAGCCTATCAGCAGCAACTTGTGTTGAACGCTGCTCATAAGCCTATCAGCAGCAACAAGTGTTGAATGCTGCTGATAAGCCTATCAGCAGCAACAAGTGTTGAATGCTGCTGATAAGCCTATCAGCAGCCATATGTGTTGAATGCTGCTGATAAGCCTATCAACAGCATTTGTACTTAGAATAATTTGGTAGCAATCAGTCTTTGGTTCTACAAACTCCCCCTAGACTGATGCAACCAAAATTCTTCTAATTACTTTGCTGCTGAAGCTTTTGCATGTGGCTGACTATCCTTTCAACCTCATAGCCTCTTGGATCCTTGATGGGATTGTTCAGTGGAAGTGCAGACAGAGTCTTGATGTCTTTGTGTGGCATTTTGTAGATTGCTTTGCTTGAACATCTCATCTGCTGCTTCTTTACATCAATTAGAGTGAACTCATCCAAATCAGCATTGTAGGACCAAGATACAAATGGAGAGTGGGACTTGAGTGGTTTGACATCCACGACCACATCTTTGCTAGGGTTGAAGTAATGTCTGATTTCTATCATAAGATGTTTCACTCTCTCATTTGCAGGCTCATGAGCTTCACCTAGCTCCAAAATTCTTCTTAGGTCTGAATCTGGTAGTTGCAGAACCTCATCAACAGACCTGTATGTAGATCTTCTTCTTTCAGTTCTCCCCCTGAAGATCTCAAACGTTTGATCCTGTGGATTGTAGACCCATTCAACTATGTTTCTTTAGTCTTCAGGTTCAGATGAGGATTTGGATTTCTTTAAGGGAGGCTGTTGATGAGTGGGAGCTGGGTGGGATGATTTGGACTTGTTGGGTGGAGGAGTGGAAGGTTTGGGGAGGAGAGTGGAAGGATGATGTACTGAGGAAGAGGTAGGTGAGGGAGAAGGCTTGGGTTTCTTTGTCTTTGGTTTTTCTTCTTCTTTGATAAGTACCCTTTTCTTGGAGCCCTTCTTCCCTAGTCTTGCTTCCTCATTGGCTTGCAGGTTCATGAAATTCATGGGACCCAGCCTCTTTCCACTATCTCCTCTAGCCTTAAGGAAGTCAATCATGACCTTCCTTTCTTCATGGGTCCGTTTATTAAAGGCAATGGTCTTTTTGGACTGTTGTTTGGCTTTTTCTTCATCTTCAGCCTTTTTCTTCTTTGCCAACTGACCTTGCTGACCCATGAAGGCTCTGTAGACTTCTTTAGTTGATAGTTTCTCAAGGTAGTCTGCATCCTCACCTTGAGAGACTAGAGTCTTTATCCACTCCTCCCTCATTTCTTTAGCTAGTTCAGAATCGGTTATTCTGAACTTAGCTTCTTCTTTCTTCTTCTTCTCCAACTCTTCTTCTTCTCTATTGAATTGTTCCTGCAGTTGAAGAGCAAGAGCTGCATCTTCTTCAATCCGGTCAACTGCAGGAATCTTTCTTTTTAGTTCATCCAACTGTTTAGCATACAGCTGGATGGTTTGTTCTCTTAGGAGAATGGCTGTTTTTCTTTCTTGAGCCTTTTTCATGTCAGCCATCTCCTCTTCTTCTCTTCTTCTTCTTTTCTCTTCCCTCTCTCTTTTCTCTTTTAGCAACCTCTCTTCATCTTCATCAGTCATGATTCCCTTTCCTTTGTTTACATTGGGTGCCTCTGCTTCAACTTCATTGATCACAACAGCAGATGATGATGCTGCTAATGGGATCTCTGCCTCAGCTTCATTGGCAAATTGAGGAATTGACAAGGGACGATCACTGTCTTCATCAAGTTGATACTCAGGACCTTCTAATTCCCTCAGTTGATCCCTAAGTGAAGATCTTGTGCCAGCTGCTATAGATGTGGCTTCAACTTGTGGATTATCTGAGTTGGAGTCAGTATCAGAAGTTGACACAGACTCTTCCTGGGGAATCAGTCCTTCTTTTTCAAGATGGGCTTTGATGGTGACCATCATTGCCTGGCTCTCCAATGAGTTGATATTCCAGATGTTGGCTCTGAGCTGAAAAATCTTGAATAGGAAGTCTGAGGGCAGCTGAAGGATGTTCCTGGTGTTGATGATGAGAGAGGAGCCGTTGCTGAGCAGAAGAGTGTGGTCAAGGGACTTAGTGCTCACCCAACCTAGCACGTCCAAGTCCTTGACCAGGAAGGCATACAGGAATCTTCGAAGGCCCAGAACTTCTTCTTCATTGAGAAGACTGCTCCTTGTTATTTCAAGATTGCTAGGAGTCAGTCTCCTTTCTGCGGCCGCCAAGGATTCAGGATAAGCTACCCGTTTTGCTTTTTGAATTAGTCTTTCGAAATGGGGTAGATTATCCTCCATCAGGTCATAGAACCTGCCAATGGCAAGTTCTGCTGAGAGATCTGCTGAGTTGTTGATGCAGTTTGATACGTATAGCTGTAGGACTTGGAGGGCATTGAGAGAGTTCTAGTTCAGCTCTTCTACTCCGCTGAACTCCCATCCAATCCAAAACCTCTCAGCTGATCCATCATACCCCTAAGCTAGAATGGAGTCAAATTCTAGCTTCTTTGATGATCTGAATAGTTGGGGGGTTGAGGATTGACCAATGATGGCTGCTGCTTCAGGAAGGATGCTGAATGATGTATTTGTTTGTTCTGTGTCTTCAACATCATTCAGCATTTCATCGACAGCCCTGACGACCAACTTCCAGTCTTCAGATGTCTCTTCGTCTTCATTATCTGGGACTGGCAAGTCATGAATTTGGACAAAGGCTGGCTTGAATAGTGAGCTTTGAAGTACAACCTGCTCTTGAATCCAGTCGTCATGACTGTATTTATCTTCTTCCATAGAGACCATCTCCCCCTTTTTGGTTGCATCAGTAGACAGGTAGGCATCAGTTTGGGTGCCTACTGATACAAAAGAGGGAGTGGATAAAGTTGGCCATTGATGGGCTTCATGCATAGAGACTTGGTGTCGTAGTTTGGACACTTCAGCCTCTAGCATAGCCACCCTGGCTGTCAATTCCAAGTTATGAAGTTTCAGTCTGTCCTCATCCACAGTTGTGGAATCCTTGGACCCAGATGGGGCCGTAGGCCGAGCCTCAGCATCCCCATCACCCGTGGTTTCTTGGCGCCTGGGATTCCTCTCAGTGAGGGGAGTTTCCAAGGAAACACCCTCACCATGAGTTGCCGTGGTTGAGGTCTTAAATATGTTGTCACTGTCCTCCTAGTCATTTGATGGACTAGCAGTAGTGACAGCCTCTTCCACATCCACTCCTTCATTACTCCTGGAGTGGACCTTCAAGGGTGAAGAACTTGGGTTGGGTGTTTCGGAAGCAAGACCAATCAGTACCTCCTTGATAGTGGTGGTTGGAGAAGGTAGATCACTTTGGTCAGGTTTCTCAACACTTAAGTCCAAAGAAGATAGGAATGGCTCAAAGGGCTGTTCTATGGATCCGGGAAGTGATCCTAATCCTAATAGAGAGACTTACGAAGGAGTCTCCCTAACAGTGTGGCTTTCCCTTATGATATTCTCACTAGAATGTTGTGATTCTGAGTGAGGGATGTTGGCTAGGGTTTGGGCCTTGGAGGCAAGAGAAGAAGGAGTTCTCCTGCCCCTCTTCCTTGTATACTTGGCTGCAACCGGGGCCCTGTGTTTCGGTTGAGCAATCTAACTGTGGGTGAGTAGAGTATGTGCCTGTACATTCTCAGTAGAATGCACAGGGGTTCGATCAAGGGAAACGACAGTTTGAGTTTGTGGCAGTGAGGTGGAGGGTGTGGGATCAGTATCAGCTGGGTTTGCTGAACTGTCACCCTGGGCACTTTGTGTGTTCAGCATTGTAGATAACAATGGAACATTGGCCCCTAAGAACTTTGATGAAACTGTTCTCCTGCTTTGAAAAATGTTTTTCTTATGTCCCAGCATTACGTAGATTCTTGCAGTTTTTGAAAAATCTTGGTGCTCAATATTGAACACTTCCTGCAAGAATCTTGGGTACATGAAGAACTGTGATTTCACCCCTTCTTGAAGGTTGTATCTCAAACCTTCAAGAATGAAGTGGGAAAAATTGAAACCCGCCCCAGTTATCATACCGTGAATTGCCGACGCAAGTCCGGAGCTAAGTTGGTTCCAGCCACTCCTCTTTTGGGATATGCATTGGAGAAGAGTGTGGCAGAGATACTTCCATTTGGGACCCATGAGTGCCTTCTCTATCGTATACTCTGTTTGATTCCCAGTGTACCCTATGGATACAAAGGTCCTCATGTATACGTCTCTTGGGTAAGAGATGGCGTCCCCTTCATCTTGAAGCTTGAGGTGTTGGCGGAGCTTTGCTTCAGTGATGATCATCTCTTTGCCGTCTACTGTTCCTTTTATTTGGGGAGTGCCCTGGTCAGTAGAATACACGGCTGAGCTCCAAAAATCTTCCATGTGGGAAGTATAGATGGTTGGGTTGACTGTTAGGGCATGGTGGATTTTGGACCGACAAAGGAAGTCGATCAAATCATCGAAACCTTCTGATTTCTTGCCCTTTATTAGGCATGCCGTGAGGTTGTGATATGGGAAAAACTTGTCGTTGGGGTTGTTTATGTCTGCACCTGCCATTATAATGGATTTGGAGGGAAGAGAGAAGGGTGTTTGAATGGAGGGCTTTGAATGCTGTGGGGACGGGAGAGAAAGTGATGGGAGATTAGGGTTTGAAATTGAATATGAAGAGGTTGTGGGAACGTTTGAAATTGTGATATAACGGCAGACGAAGAAAAAGCAACCTTACTTGTACAGTACAACCTGTTTCACTTTTCATTGTTACAGCTGTAAAGCACTCGAGCAGTCATGGTAAAGACTGAGAGTAGTTTTTACCGCAGGTAAAAGTTAATGTAGACTTGTTTTACCCATCAGCAGCAAACTTGGTTGCTGCTGATGGTGTGTTATCCGCTGCAAACTTGGTTGCTGCGGATAGTGAAGTCTTTCAGCAGCAGATTTGGGTGCTGCTGACTGTTGTATTTATTCCGCAGCAAAAAGGTTGCTGTTGACCGCCTTAAAGCTGTCCGCAGGAAACTTGTTCCTGCTGATAACTTAAAGCGATCAGTGGCAAAAGCTTTGCTGCTGAAGCTTTAAACCTGTCAGCAGCTGAGAGGCAAAAATGCTGCTGACTTATAACTTTTATTTACAGCATAAGACAGACATATTTACATCAAAGGATAGATGCACTCAACTGAACCGATGATGATGCTTGGTGGTTTCTTTGCCTTCCATTGTTGAGTTGGTGGTTTTCCAGCTTTCTTTGTCTTTTCAGCAGCAGACGTTGTATGTGATGATTTTACTTGAGCAGCTGCAGATGCTGTTGAAGGCTTTGCCTTGGATCTTGCCTTATCAGCAGTAGACCCTTTTGCTGCTGATAGCTTTGCCTTATCAGCAGCAGATTTTGTTGATAGCTTTGCCTTATCAGCAGCAGATTTTGTTGCTGCTGAAAGCTTCTGCTTTGTTTTCTTAGGCTTAACTGGACTAACAACCGATATGTTGATCCTTCTTTACCCTTTGTCTTTGAGGGGCTTGATGAAGAATCTGGTTGAAAGGGTTAAACTTACAGTTTGCTGCAAAGTGGTCTGATTCTCCACAGATGATGCAAGATTTTTGAGGCTTTGACAACTGCTCCCTTGGTGGAGAAAGAGATTTTCTGAATTGAGTTGTCTTAGCTTCAAAGCTTCTTACCTGTTTGTTCTTCTTTGTCTTCTCAAAAACATGTTGCTTGAGGTTTCTTTGCTGCTGTAGGTAGTAGAAGCAGGTGCTGGCAGTGTGGTTATATTTCCCACAGACAAAACATGATTTTGCCATTTTATCCTTTGAAAGATGCACATAATCCTTTCTTTTGAAAAGGTCTTCGAAATTCCAAGGGTGAGCTTTGTTGTGCTCAAAAGTAGCTTCTTCCAATGTTTTTTGAACATATGGAACCCTTTCTTCAGGCGCATGATATGTGTCAAACACCTTCCTTGGCTGGACTGAATTGGAAGGAGGCTTTGAGTTGGTGGAGGTGGAAGACTGTCCCTTTTCAATAGTTAGCTTTCTTCCTTCTGGAGGATAGCTAATTCTGATTTGTTTGAAGGGTTTAGGAACTGGTATTGAAGGGATAATAGGGACTTCATCTTTAGTGACTATCACTTGAGGGGCAGGAGGAGATGAGGCATTACTTGTTTCAATGGAGTCTGAGCAAGTTGACTCAGTCTCTGATGAAGTAGTGCATTCTTGCACAGGGGTTTCTTTGACAGCAGGGTCAAGATTTTGGTTGGCCATGTCAAGATTTGCTAGATTGAAGCTTGGTTCATGGATGGCAACGTAATCAGCAAGAGGTGCGACGGTTTTGTACTGGTCAGCATGATATCCCAACCCAGTTTTTACATTTTCATGGATTTGAACATCCAAAAGTCTTTGCAGCTTTTTGGATGCAAATTCATATTTTTCCACATGGACCTTTTGGTCTGCCAATTCAGCCCTTGCAGCTTTCAACTTAACCAGAATATCATCAATTTGAGTTTCAAGGTTTGTTTGTTCATGTTTTAATGATGAAATTTCTTTCTTTAAACAATCATTCTTTTCCTTGTAACTATTTTCAACCTTTTTAAATTCAGATTTCATTTGGTGAAATTCTTCATTTTGATCTGTGAGCTTCTGGTTATGTTTCCTATATCCAAGGACCTTATCAATGCACTCTTGAGTACATAGATTTTCATATACCTTTGGTGGTACCTCTGATGTGGCTGAAGTTAGAGAGGATACCTCTAATGTGTCTGCCATGAGAGCTTGATTGTTGGCAGAAAGATCCTCAGGCTGGAAGCTCCAGTCAAAGTCAGTAGTTCCAACATTTGCACAGGCTACAGTTTGTGCTGGAGGATAGACATGTTGTTCTTGTTGGTGTCTTGGATGAGCTTGGTGTGCTTGTCTGGTAGGATAGTAGTCGCTTGAACTAGGACCTGAGTGGTCAGAGTGAAGCGCGGGAGAGGTGGTGGAAGAGGCTGATTGATGGCTTGAGCTTCTTTCTTTGGCTTGAATTATTTCTAATTCATAGGCTTTTAGCATACAAAAGAGCTCGGTCAACTGCAGAGTCTTCAGATTCTCAGTTCTTCTTATTGACACTGTGTAAAGTGTCCAGCAACTAGGAAGAGATCTGATGAACCTTTTGAGAATGTCTTCATTCTCCAGTTTCACCTTAGAGCACTGCAGCTCTCCTACCAAGTAAGTGTACCTGTTATACACTCTGGTTAGTGACTCACCTTCATTGCAGACAAAGTTTTCGTATTGCTGCTTCAGGATGTCTTCAAGCCCGTTGCTTTGTGCCATTTTTGTTTTGATGTGACTTGATCAAGAATAGAGTTTTGAATAGAATCAGAAAGTGATTAAACAAATGTTAATTTGTTTAATCTTGAGCCAAAGCTCTGATACCACTTGTAGGATCGTAAGATTACAAGGTGATTCTATTCTAGTTGATATTGGCGGAAACAATAACAACCAACAAAGTAAACAAGTAAACAGCAAGAATACTGATAAATGCATTGTTGTATTAGACTTCTGAGATTACAAGTTTACAAGTAAAACACTATCAAGAAGCACTATGAAAGCACAGCAAGCACTATTAAGGCACACGAAAAAGCACAAGCAAGACACTCAAAAAGCACACTTACTATGAAGTGTTTACATAGTATTTATAGTAACTTAGAATCAAGACAGACCCTTGATTCTAAGGATCAGATCTAACACAAGCCGTTGATCTTGTTTGTTAATCTAAATTACACGCAAAGGCTAATCTAGATAACTTTACTTAAACGTCTTCTTAGGCATCATTGTTTGCATGCTTGGAGAAGCGCGTTATTGTCCTTTATTGGTTGCACCAGTGAGGTTCCTTCTGCTTGGAGTGTGGCAGTTGCTTTTGCAGAAAGGTGTCAGAGGCGCTTCACATGGATAGTCAGCTGCAACGTTTGGTCTTCAGTGAATAAAGCTATCAGCAGCAGATATGAGAATAATGCTGCTGATAAGCCTATCAGCAGCAACTTGTGTTGAACGCTGCTGATAAGCCTATCAGCAGCAACAAGTGTTAAATGCTGCTGATAAGCCTATCAGCAGCAACAAGTGTTGAATGCTGCTGATAAGCCTATCAGCAGCCATATGTGTTGAATGCTGCTAATAATCCTATCAGCATCATTTGTACTTAGAATAATTTGGTAGCAATCAGTCTTTGGTTCTACATTATGGTCTTCATCAAGCACCGCGGGCATGGTATGAGACATTATCTAAACATCTACTGTCTAATGGTTTTGACCGTGGACAAATTGACTCGACCCTCTTCATTACGAAAGCAGGAGGTGACATTCTTCTTGTACAAGTCTACGTCGACGACATTATTTTTGGATCTACCAATGAAGGGATGTGTAGGGAATTCCAGCAGGTGATGAAGTCCAAGTTTGAAATGAGTAACATGGGTGAATTGTCATTCTTCCTAGGTCTGCAAGTCAGTCAAAGAGAGGATGGCATTTATCTACATCAAACTAAGTATGTGCAGGATATCAGGTCAAAATACAAGATTAATGATAGCAATACTTATGAGACACCTATCCCAATCAATCATGGTCTGCATCCTGATAAAGATGGAAAGGATGTGGATTGCAAATTATACCGTGGGATGATCAGATCACTTATGTATCTCACAGCTTCAAGACCCGATATAATGTTTGCTGTGTGCTTGTGCTCAAGGTTTCAGTCTCAACCGAAGGAGTCACATATGATAGCCGTGAAGAGAATTTTCAGATACTTGAAAGGGAAACCTTGATTGGGTATTTGGTACTCTAAGCAGCAGTCATTCGACTTCAAAGCCTACACTGATTCAGACTATGGTGGTTGTAACCTTGACAGAAAGTCAACTTCTGGTGGATGTCAATTCTTAGGAGACAGACTGGTTTTCTGGCAGTGTAAGAAGCAGTCAACGGTTTCTGTCTCAACTTGTGAAGCGGAATACATTGCTACGGCGAGCGGTTGTTCTCAGATATTGTGGATTCAACAGCAATTGAGAGACTATGGCTTGAACTTCACTGGAACTCCTTTGTTCATTGACAACAATGCCACAATGTCCATCACAAATAACCCGGTGAAACATTCCAAAACTAAACATATAGAAATTCGCCATCATTCATCCGTGATTGTGCTGAAAAGCATTTAATTGAACTTGTTAAAGTTCACACGGATGACAATCTTGTTGACCTTTTCACAAAGGCTTTTGATCGATCCCGTTTTGAGCATCTTGTCAACTTGATAGGAATGTTCAATCCTTAGTGAAAACCTTGTTTTTCTTTTAAGTTTTCTGTATAGTTCTTTTAACTTTCAAAAACATTTTACAAAATCAAAAACAAAATAGAAAATGGAGAAAATTTCAAAGTTAACTTGAGAAAAGAGGAAATGATAGTATATCAGAAATGATCTAAACGTCACAGACTGCTCATATGGGAAATGATTGCGTCATGCTTACTTAATTGTTTTTAATCTGCTTATTTACAAGTAATTTGAATTGTTAGTAGGCTGTATGCGTCTTTGAATCACTAGTAGTGTGGAAACTAAAGTCTAAATTACAAATGTGATTTGAACCCATGTTTGCTAGTGTGTGTGCGTAAAAGATTAGAAAAGATCATTATCAGATAAAGGATGTTAGATTTTGGCAATAATTTTCTTTTGAGGTCAGTTTCGGGTTATGTCGTTAGCACAATTAATGCGGCTCATCTCACTACCCATACTCACAAGTATGCTAGGTGAGATTGATTCAAGACATGTCTCTACATCAACCGTTGAGCATGTATTCACCCATGAATCACTCCCGATTCATTGAAATCAAATCCAGATAAAAGTTGGATTTCCTTACCTTATTCAAACACCATACTCATTATCCTGAATCATCATACCGATATTCAATGAAGAAAATCAAATGAAACCAAGACATATGGATCACTCGATTCTGAATCTTCTGATTCCTGATAATCCTTATGGATTATGCTTAATTTTTCCTGTGCTAATAGATGTAACTTCATTCTGAAAATTTAGAAAATCATTGGGAAAATCTTAGATGCCATGAGATAGTGCAATTTACATTATTGTAGCATATCAGTGGGGTACACGTTGTATATCTTATAATTAATACCTTAATACACAAGAACGTGATACAAAGATGCTTATAGTTTCAAATCTTATAATATTGTCGACTTGAATTACTTGTTTATGTGCTTATTATGTATGAATAAATAGTAATCCATGACATGATCCCATATTCTTTGATGTTTATGTTATATTTTATCGTTTTTGCTATAAGTTAGCCTGATATGATCCTCTGCTCGTGTCTTTGATCAAAAATAGTTTGTGTAAATGCTTGTATATTTCTATCTAGAAAAGATCAAAAAGATTTTAAGTTTTTGTATAGTTAAATCTTATTCAGAAAAGTTAAAAATATTTGTGTTTAACCTTCCTGAATTGTATTTGAATCCTCCTGATTAAATATTTTTATCTTGTTAGTTATTTGACTTGAAAATCTTCATAATTTGAGTTGAAAGTTTGCGCACTTAAGGGTTACTGCGTACTTAACAAGTGCGCATGAAGTAAGCCCTGCGTACTTAACAAGTACGCAAGAGTTAAGCCTTGCGCACTTGTAAGTACGCAAGAGTTAAGTCTTGCGCACTTAGCAAGTACGCACGACCTTTTTGTGTTGGGTATAAATACAGGACATAGAAAATTTTTCAGATTTTATCACATTCAAATTCTCAGTCGCCTGTTCAATTACCTCCGACGTTTTTACTCAAAAATTCAAGTGTTCCTAACCGATTTCTCGTCCTATCTCTTGTATCATCATCGTGTAACAATCATTTGGTGAGAATCTAGAGGCAATCCATTCGTGTATTCGCGCTTTTAGACCAATTTGAATTTTAAAAACTTAGGGTTTAATTCGAGCTTTTTAGTCAAATTTTGGGTTGTTTGGGTAAAACCTTATAGCTAAAACTTGATTAGAATCTGTAATCGACCCTTAATCAGTCCATTTCATCCGTGATTTTCCCATTAGACCTTCGATTGACCATCGGCTCATCTGGGTGGTCTTTTAGGTCAAAATTGACCGAATGTACCAAGTGTTTGGTGTAGATGTTGGTCCCATAGGCTAGAATAATGGATTCCGACCTTGTGGTGACCTAATCTACCCATTATTTGAACTTCAGTTAAATCTTTAAACTTATTGAATTTTGAACAAGTATGGCTCTTGCGCACTTAGCAAGTACGCAAGAGGAAATTCCGGCGTACTTGCTAAATACGTTGGACAAAGACTTGGGAAAAATTTCTAAGTCTAGAAATTCAGTTCAAAGAGGAACTGCTATACTAAGTCATGTTTATTCAATTCCAATGAAACTTGTTGTTCTAATTATGTTTTCTGTGTGTTTTTGCAGATTATGGCTCGGGCGTTTACGAACGAATTCAATCTGTTAGGTAATACTCAACCGGAATGGAAGGGCGCAGCACTTTAGTACCGCGAGATAGTTGATTTCTTGAATCGTTCAAGAATCAGCTACGCTATTTCTGCAGACCCGATCGTTTCAAGACCTTATCTGGAGCAATTTTGGGAGACGGCGGAGCATGATTGCACGGTAACCCCCAATGTTATAAGGGCTACCGTGGCTGGTCATGACATCACCTTCTCTGAAGATACAATTAAAAGGGTCCTGCAATTCCAAGATCTCTCGACCGACCCGACAGCCTATCCAGACTACTTTGTGGATGGCTGTTGGAGGCAACGTATGGGATATGTCGGTGCGAGAGACTATGCTTCGTATAAGAAGATGTGGGTGCTTGACCAATGGAGATATTTTTCCCACGTCATGATCATGTGCATCTCCTCAAGAAAAGCTAGAAAGGATGCAATGGATCATGACCTTGCTGCAACAATGGTTGGCTTATCTCTCAATAAGGGCTACAACTTCTCACGCTATATATTCAAAGTCACCAATGATCAGATTAACACAGCTGAGAGGTTCAGGTTCTTATTATACCTTAGGTTTGTGCAACTTCTGATAAACAATGCGTTGCCAAACCTACCTACTACAGGGGAGAGATTGCAAGTGAAAAGGATGGACAAGAGGGTGTTCGCATAATTCCTCAAGCCAGGCAGTGTAGATCCTACCCCTGAGCACACAGCACTCTTTGGCCACCTTATAAATGAAGCATACGTGGCACCAGGTGACTGGAGATGGTATAGTCACGATTCGGAGCCAAAATTGAGTGAGCATTCAGATGAACAACAACAACAACAAGAAGAAGAGGAAGTTGAAAGTGAAGAGGGATCGTCGGATGGTGGAGACGAAGAAGAAGGTAATGATGGTACTGATGAATCCGACTCGGAAGAGACGGAGTCTGATTCTTCTGATTCCGATGATGCACCATCGCAGGTTCACCCAAGGAGAACGACGAATGTCACCCTTCCTGAGTCGTACTCGAAGAGAAAGCGACAGTCCTCTAGCAGCGAATATGAGCCAGATTCTGACTTTGACGCTGCTATTCAAAGGCAAAGACGTGAAAGTGTTCATAAGAACAGGGGGGATAGGCAGCAACAACCTATTCCTAGTGAGGTGGTGGTGAGTCCTCAGCAGCAAGTACAAGTTTCAGCTGCGAGTTCTGATTCAGCTTCCACCCCACCTTCACAGTAGCTATACAGGAGACAGAGGAGGAGGCCACAGGTACAACCTGACATGGCAGTCACTTCAATCACATAGGAGGTTCCTGTGATAGTGACCCTCCCTATCACATCTGCCCAGGTGGCGGTGACTACTCCAATTCTCACGGAGTCAGTCACCATCACCCCTTCCATAACACCTACAACCGTCATCACATCCGCAATCCCAACAACCACCATTGATCCTTTAAGTCAACCCTTCAACTATGGGGAATTTACTTAAGGGTTTGACTTCGACACCATCTTCTCCTCCCCAATTCACAATGCCGAAGCGTCATCATCCAGACATCCTGATCCTAATGATGCAAGGATAGATGTTATGGAAACCCAAGTTGCTGGATTATTGGAAACTATTCGGAAGTCGAAGTAGGAATCTGATGCTCAACAAGCACAGATTAATTCATTGGTGGATGAAGTTAAGATTCTAAGAAGCAAGAGAACGGGGACTGACGAGAGACTGAAGAACGTCATGGCCCAGAACGAGCTTCTAATCAGGACAAATGAAATGATTCTGGGTCACAGGTCATCTCTAGAGCTGAGGTTTGATACTCAACGGAAAGAGCATGAGCTGATGGTCAAACTAATTGCTGATCTGACCATGAAGCTTGATGCTCAGTGGGAGAAAGATAAGGAGAAGGATAAAACTACTGGTGATGAGGCTTGTCATCCTGTTGACTTGACTAAGGATGACGACAAAGACAAGGATCCCGAAGCCGGTCCTAGTGGAGGTGAGCACCAAGCTTTAGCAGTTATGCCCATCTCTGCTATTCCAATGGCTCAGGGGGAGTCCACTCATCAAAAGGGTGGTGATACCCAAGTTAGCACGGTCATGCTTCGTTCTAGCACGGTCGCGCCAAGTGCCTCGGCACGATCGCGCGGCTGGTCCTGGAACGATCGCGCCCGGTTCCTAAGCACGGTCGCGCCAATCTTGGCACGGTCGCGCCTGCGAAACAGTCGAAACGTAAATGTGATTTCAAAACGCTCAATCGTTCGAATTTCAAATCCGATTACGTTTCTTTTCCTTTAACGCGAGTTATACCATTTTCAATTACTCAACGCCTCAGTTTTTCTCCATCAATCTCGAATTCTCTCTCAAGCAATTCAAACAAAACTCGAGTCTTCCTCCTGGAACCCAAATTCTCCCGATCAAGAAAGGATTTATCATCTCCCGGCTCTCTCCAAGACTCTGGACTCTCTGGCCTAGCCGGAATCGCAGTCGAAGTCACCGGAAACCTTTACCTCCGTCGCCGGAACTCATCTCTGCCGTTCTTCATCGATTCGTTACGTTTCAGGGTAAGTATACTCTCCATCTCACTCATTTCAGTAACATTATCAAAAGCCCTCATTCAATTTGGGCATCCATTATAGAATTCGATCAGAATCAGAAATCATATTTTAATAAAAATGATTTAATCGAACCCATGCTTAAACTCGATTTCCATACAATTAAGTTATATGAAAAGACTCTTAATAACCCATTAATCAAAAGCCCTAACAATTCCTGTGTTCAAAATACAAGAAACTCTCGATTCGTGTCTGATTTGGAATAGACACGGTCGCGCTAATCATCTAGCGCGGCCGTGCCTCGTTTAGCGCGGTCGTGTCGACTAGCAGCGCGGTCGTGTCATCCGTCCAGACCTTGTCATGCCCTTTGGGCTAGTCTCTGTTGTGTCTAAAAATCATAGACGCGACCGTGCCGGGCTAAGGCACGGTCGTGCCTGATGACTTGTCTAGATTGTGCTCCTGATTGATCAACCCGGTCGCGCCCCGACTAGCGCGGTCGCGCCCGTGGCTTGAGCACGATCGTGCCCTTCCGAGGCACGGTCGTGCTAGACTCAGAATTTTTAACAGAATTATAATTTTTAGATTTTAATCAGTAAATGTTTCAGATTTTATAAAAATATGTTTTCTGTATTTAAAAATAGATTAAAAGTTTAATCTTGGCATAAATGTAATTTATTGAAAAGTTTATAAAAATTAAATTTATATTTATCATCTTACACTTAAATGATATTTTAAATAATTAAGTTACAAAATTTATAAATAATGATGACTTATTTACTTTACATTTTAAATCAAAATCGTTTTATTTATTTATACTTAATTACAATTAATATTGACATTATTTCATAAACTATAGTTATACACTTATTTATTTAATTCAAATCTAATTAAATTGTTTCAAACATATTTTACCTCAAACTTTATATATTTTATTCAATCCTTTTTAAATACAAACCAATGGTTTTATATACAAATCCAACTTTCATTTTTAAACTTTATACATCTATGTGATTCAATGCATATTACTATTTAGGTTAAAGTGTGCTTTTCAAGGATCTTTTTGCTATCTATATTCCTTGTTAGCTTCACTTCCATACCAAGTGAGTATTCACAACCCCTTTTAATCTTTTACACTTTTGGGGTGGAACATGAACTCTATACTCATTACACATTACACATTTACATTTACACAAACTACACAAGTGCAAAAAAATCCTATTTACATACATGTGTGCAAAAATTTGAGCTTTGTGCCCGAGTGCTAGGTGTGTTTAACCTTTGTATGCTCTTATGTGCAATCATTAACTATACAAGCCGACGGTTTTCAATGATGGATCTATTGAGTCTGACAAACCCACCCATGGTACGCGGTGATTGAAACCGACAATACACTTTGTTTTGCATGCTAGTTACAAGGTTTGATTGTACATTTGGTTACACAATAGTTACTCCCCATGAACGCCTTATTTATCATGTCATGTAAAGGATTTGTTTTCAACTATATGCTATCTATATACAACTGTGTTATACTCACCAACTTTTTAGTTGACTTTATTTTATTCATGTTTCAGGCCCCAATATGTGAGATTGATTCAAGACGTGTTCAACATAGGATTTGGACTTAGCAAAATAAATCAAGAATTTTATGAATTGTTTATGTTTCTTGTTTGAATTTGATCTTGTACTTGGATTTATTGTAATGCAAATTTGACTTTAATATATTTCAATTTAGTCAACCATGTGCTATGAACAGTCTTACATGTCCCGCCCCGATGATTCCGCCATCGGTCGGGGTGTGACAGATTGGTATCAGAGCCTTGGTTATAGGGATTTAGGTTATTAGACATCTTGACCTAGACTATAACTTTAGGACACCCACTTATGTTATGCTTTATGATTTTGTGCTATGTGCTACATGCTTACCATGATTAATTATTATTATATTTGCTACCTTCTTTGTTAGAAATGCATGACTTATTAGGATATTCTTAAATAATAATTAAATAAATAACATCCTTTCCTATGGCCTAAACCTCTTATTATTCTTATCTTCTTTTTCTATCTTTATCCTTTCTAAGCATGTGAAAAATTCTTGAAGCAAAAATCTTTAAATAATATTTTTATTTCTTCGTTGAGGTTTTTAAACTTG
This sequence comes from Smallanthus sonchifolius, assembly GCA_023525975.1. Taxonomy (NCBI): domain Eukaryota; kingdom Viridiplantae; phylum Streptophyta; class Magnoliopsida; order Asterales; family Asteraceae; genus Smallanthus; species Smallanthus sonchifolius. Next base: position 57,189,307 of record CM042021.1, read on the forward strand.
TTAAATTATTTTAGGACACGTGCAATCTGGAAGGGTGACACCTGTATTTTGGGTTTTCTGTCTAGGAAAGCATTTCGCATAAATCCCAATCAACCGAGGGACCCGTATGCTTTCCTGGGAACTCCCGATATGAGTGTTTACCTATAGGCTAAATTATGTCTCCTTGAAAATTATATGAGTTTAAATTAACCTTAATATGCCTTAGTATTCAAGTGAATTTTTGTCACTTTTGAGTACAATCCAAACTATGATTATCTATCTTTTATTTTGTTATCTCATTCTATTAAATCCTAGCAATTCTCATAAGTTCTTACAATCTCTCTTGCCTTGTGTTTCAAATCTGTAGAATGCCTCCTCGTCGTGCTCCCGCCGCTAACGCCAACTCCGACATTGCTGCTATTCTTACTCAATTGGTGACACAACTTACCCAAGCCAATGGTGCCACTAATGGCAATGGAAGCAATAGTGGTAATAATGGTGGTAATGGTGGAAATGGTGGTAATCCATCCCAATGCACCTTCAAGCACTTCAATTCGTGCAATCCCCTAAAGTTTTATGGAACCGAAGGAGCTACCGGACTCCTCCAATGGTTCGAAAGTATTGAGAATACCTTTCTCAATAGTGACTGTCCCGACAACCTCCGTGTTCGTCATGCTACTAGTGTCCTTCAAAAGCGGGCACTTACATGTTGGAATGGGGAGAAAAGGAATAGGGGTGTTGATGTAGCTATGGCCTTACCTTGGGATGAGGTCAAAAGGCTTATGACCGAGGAGTTCTGTCCTCGCAATGAAGTGAAGAAGTTAGAGGCCGAATTTTGGGATCTTGCCCAAGATAGTGGGGAACACTTGGCTTACACAACTCGGTTCCATGAATTGAGTCTTCTTGTGCCCCACATGGTCACTCCATTATCTCGTTGCATCGAAAAGTACATTGGTGGGCTACCAAGACAAATTCAAGATACTGTCTTAGGTAGAAATCCTGCTACTTTGGAAGATGCCATCCGCCTGTCTGCTACCCTAACCGATAATCATGTTAAAGCTGGAACTCTTACCAAAAAGGGTTCTAAGAAAGTTGCTGAAACCGTAACCCCTCCTAACCACACCAAAGAAGCTACAACCGAGCCCTCTCGCAACACTAGAAAGAGGAAGGTTAGAAATTTTGCTGTGGTTACTCCTGCTGTTCCCGTGAACCAAGCTGCACCTATGGTTCAAGCACCAGTCAAAAAGCCATATGGTGGAATTTACCCACTTTGTGCCACCTGCAACTATCATCATCCCCAAAACATCCCATGTCGCCTTTGTACTTATTGTGGGAGATATGGTCATACGGTTAATGTTTGTAGGACCAAAGCCCTTACGGGCCAAGTCAACCCTCCAAACCAAACCGTACCTCAAGTGGCTAATCAAGGTGCTCCCGCCATTGCTAATGGGCGTGCTTGTTATGAGTGTGGTGACCCGAATCATTTTCGTAATCTATGTCCAAGGCTCGCAAATACTAGACAAGGTGGAGCTCGTGGGCGTGCTTTCTACATTAACGCCAACGAAGCTCAAGCCAACAACGACGTGGTTAATGGTACGTTCCTTGTTAATAGTCAATATGCCTCCATTTTGTTCGATACCGGTGCCGATAAAAGTTTTGTGTCACTTAATTTTGAGCCTTTACTTGCAAAGACATGATCCCAATTAGAGAAACCTTCACCGTTGAAATAGCAAATGGTGACTCCCTTACAATTGAGTCTATTATCTATGATTGCTCTTTAGAACTTAATGATCATGCATTCCCAATCAACCTTATTCCAATGCCACTAGGAAGCTTTGACATTATCATAGGTATGGATTGGCTATCAAATCATCATGCCGAAGTTATTTGCTTTGAAAAGTGCATCCGAATTCCGCTACCTTCGGGAGAAACCTTAAGGGTTTTTGGTGAAAAGCCTTGCAAGGGTCTTAAATTGATGTCTTGTACTACTGCTCAAAAGTACTTGCGAAAGAAGTACATCGCCTTCCTAGCTCATATTGTTCAAAAGGATGTCAAGGAGAAGAGTATCCAAGACATTCCCATTATTCGAGATTTTCCCGAAGTGTTTCCTAAAGATTTATCCGGTCTTCCTCCCGTTCGTCAAGTCGAGTTCCGTATTGATCTCATGCCCGGAGCTAACCCTGTTGCTAGAGCTCCTTATCGTCTTGCACCTTCCGAAATGCAAGAGCTCGCAAGTCAACTTCAAGAACTCTCCGATAAAGGGTTCATTCGCCCGAGTCATTCACCGTGGGGTGCACCCGTCTTATTTGTAAAGAAGAAGGATGGATCATTTCGCATGTGTATTGACTATCGCGAACTCAATAAGCTTACTATCAAGAATCGCTATCCTTTGCCTAGAATCGATGATCTCTTTGATCAACTTCAAGGTTCTACGTGTTTCTCGAAGATTGATCTTCGATCTGGTTATCATCAGCTCCGTGTTCAAGAAGATGACATTCCTAAGACTGCTTTCCGAACAAGGTATGGTCATTACGAGTTCATGGTTATGCCTTTTGGATTAACCAATGCACCCACAGTTTTCATGGACCTCATGAATCGTGTGTGCAAACCGTACCTTGATAAATTCGTGATCGTTTTCATTGACGATATCTTAATCTATTCCAAGACTAAAGCCGACCATGAAGAACACCTTAGATTGGTTTTGGACCTTTTAAGGAAAGAACAACTATATGCCAAGTTCTCCAAATGTGAATTTTGGTTAAAAGATTTTCAATTTCTTGGTCACATCGTCAACGACAAGGGTATTCATGTTGATCGTGCTAAGATTGAAACGGTTAAGAATTGGAATGCCCCGAAGACTCCTACCGAAGTTCGTTCGTTCCTTGGTCTTGCGGGTTATTATCGTCGTTTCATCTCAAACTTCTCAAAGATTGTTGTCCCTCTTACCGCCTTGACCCATAAGGGTAAAGCTTATGAATGGGGACCGAAGCAAGAAGAAGCTTTCCAAACTCTTAAGCAAAAGTTGTGCAATGCTCCCATCTTGACTCTCCCCGATGGAAATGATGATCTAGTTGTCTATTGTGATGCTTCTAACCAAGGTCTTGGTTGTGTCCTCATGCAACGAGGCAAAGTGATCGCTTATGCATCAAGACAACTCAAAATTCATGAAAAGAATTATACGACGCACGACCTCGAGTTGGGTGCGGTCGTATTCGCGTTAAAGATTTGGAGACACTACCTATATGGCACGAAATGTGTGGTATTCACCGACCACAAAAGTCTTCAACATATCTTCAACCAAAAAGAACTCAATATGAGGCAACGACGTTGGGTCGAACTCCTTAACGACTACGACTGCGAGATTCGTTACCATCCCGGCAAAGCGAATGTTGTAGCCGATACTTTGAGTCGAAAAGACCATGTTATGCTTCATTGCGCCCGTATTCAATCCGATATTCAAACCCGTATCCTGGAAGCTCAACACGTCTCGGTTACCGAGGGTAACATGTATGAAGAAATGTCGTGTGGTGTTGAACTTCTTCTTGAATCTAAACCCAATGGCTTACTATATTACTTGAACCGTATTTGGGTTCCCGATCGCGATGATCTCCGTACAATTCTCATGAACGAGGCTCATAAGACTCGTTATTCTATTCATCCTGGTGCGGATAAAATGTACCAAGATCTTCGTCAGCTTTATTGGTGGCCCGGTATGAAGAAGGACATTGCTCTTTATGTTGCCAAATGCTTAACTTGCTCCAAAGTCAAAGCCGAACATCAGCGTCCTTCTGGTTTGCTTGAACAACCGGAAATTCCCGTGTGGAAATTGGAGAATTTAGCTATGGATTTCATTACCAAGCTCCCTCGCACCTCGAGTGGTTATGATAGTATTTGGGTGATCATTGATCGACTCACCAAATCTGCCCACTTTTTGCCTATTCGTGAAGACTTCAAAGTGGAGAAACTTGCCCGAATTTACATTGATGAAATTGTGAGCCGTCATGGTGTTCCCTTGAACATAATATCTGATAGAGACGCTCGGTTCACTTCTCGATTTTGGCAATCTCTCCAATCTGCTCTTGGTACTCGTTTGGATTTGAGCACGGCTTACCATCCCCAAACTGATGGCCAAACCGAGCGAACAATCCAAACTCTTGAAGACATGCTTAGAGCTTGTGTAATCGATTTTGGTGGCAATTGGGATTCACATTTATCCCTTATTGAGTTTTCTTATAACAATAGCTACCACACAAGTATCAACATGGCTCCATTCGAAGCTCTCTATGGTCGCAAGTGTCGTTCTCCGATCTGTTGGAACGAGATTGGTGAAGCACAAATCATCGGTCCCGAGTTAATTCAAGAAACTTCCGACAAGATTATTCAAATCCGTGACAATATCCGAGTAGCAAGGAGTCGACAAAAGAGTTATGCCGACAAGCGTCGAAAACCCTTGGAATTCCAAGTCGGTGATCTCGTTCTTCTTAAGGTATCTCCATGGAAGGGTGTGATCCGTTTTGGAAAGAAAGGCAAGTTATCACCTCGTTATGTTGGTCCATTCAAAATCCTTGAAAGGATTGGGAAAGTGGCTTACAAGCTCGAGTTACCTCCATCTCTTGGCAATGTGCATCCTACATTTCATATATCTAATCTAAAGAAGTGTCTCGCTGATGAAAATCTCCATATACCGCTTGACGACGTGCGCATTGATAAAACGATGCACTTCGTTGAGAAGCCGGTGGAAATTATGGATCGTGAAGTCAAGCAACTCAAGCGAAGTCGTATTCCTATCGTCAAAGTTCGTTGGGAGTCTAAGCGTGGTCCTGAGTACACTTGGGAACGAGAAGACCAAATGAAGCTCAAGTACCCTCATCTTTTTACTATTAATGTTGTTTCCTCTAGCTAAATTTCGGGGCGAAATTCTCTCAACATGAGGAGACTGTAACATTTCTGAATTTTTTTGTATTCATATTTCAATTCAATGTAATGAAATTTCAAGTTCTATACTCGTGCAATGTCTCAATATTTTTCCCGCGGTAAATGAAATGCAATGATTCTATACAAGTTCGCAAGTTTTACTCGATTATATGCACATAAACGCTATACAAGTAACTATATATTTCAAATTTATAAAACCTTAAAAGTCAAGGACTAAAGTTGAAAATTTATCAAGAAACCCTAGTTAGCACGGTCGTGCTTCGTTCTAGCACGGTCGCGCCAAGTGCCTCGGCACGATCGCGCGGCTGGTCCTGGAACGATCGCGCCCGGTTCCTAAGCACGGTCGCGCCAATCTTGGCACGGTCGCGCCTGTGAAACAGTCGAAACGTAAATGTGATTTCTAAACGCTCAATCGTTCGAATTTCAAATCCGATTACGTTTCTTTTCCTTTAACGCGAGTTATACCATTTTCAATTACTCAACGCCTCAGTTTTTCTCCATCAATCTCGAATTCTCTCTCAAGCAATTCAAACAAAACTCGAGTCTTCCTCCTGGAACCCAAATTCTCCCGATCAAGAAAGGATTTATCATCTCCCGGCTCTCTCCAAGACTCTGGACTCTCTGGCCTAGCCGGAATCGCAGTCGAAGTCACCGGAAACCTTTACCTCCGTCGCCGGAACTCATCTCTGCCGTTCTTCATCGATTCGTTACGTTTCAGGGTAAGTATACTCTCCATCTCACTCATTTCAGTAACATTATCAAAAGCCCTCATTCAATTTGGGCTTCCATTATAGAATTCGATCAGAATCAGAAATCATATTTTAATAAAAATGATTTAATCGAACCCATGCTTAAACTCGATTTCCATACAATTAAGTTATATGAAAAGACTCTTAATAACCCATTAATCAAAAGCCCTAACAATTCCTGTGTTCAAAATACAAGAAACTCTCGATTCGTGTCTGATTTGGAATAGACACGGTCGCGCTAATCATCTAGCGCGGCCGTGCCTCGTTTAGCGCGGTCGTGTCGACTAGCAGCGCGGTCGTGTCATCCGTCCAGACCTTGTCATGCCCTTTGGGCTAGTCTCTGTTGTGTCTAAAAATCATAGACGCGACCGTGCCGGGCTAAGGCACGGTCGTGCCTGATGACTTGTCTAGATTGTGCTCCTGATTGATCAACCCGGTCGCGCCCCGACTAGCGCGGTCGCGCCCGTGGCTTGAGCACGATCGTGCCCTTCCGAGGCACGGTCGTGCTAGACTCAGAATTTTTAACAGAATTATAATTTTTAGATTTTAATCAGTAAATGTTTCAGATTTTATAAAAATATGTTTTCTGTATTTAAAAATAGATTAAAAGTTTAATCTTGGCATAAATGTAATTTATTGAAAAGTTTATAAAAATTAAATTTATATTTATCATCTTACACTTAAATGATATTTTAAATAATTAAGTTATAAAATTTATAAATAATGATGACTTATTTACTTTACATTTTAAATCAAAATCGTTTTATTTATTTATACTTAATTATAATTAATATTGACATTATTTCATAAACTATAGTTATACACTTATTTATTTAATTCAAACCTAATTAAATTGTTTCAAACATATTTTACCTCAAACTTTATATATTTTATTCAATCCTTTTTAAATACAAACCAATGGTTTTATATACAAATCCAACTTTCATTTTTAAACTTTATACATCTATGTGATTCAATGCATATTACTATTTAGGTTAAAGTGTGCTTTTCAAGGATCTTTTTGCTATCTATATTCCTTGTTAGCTTCACTTCCATACCAAGTGAGTATTCACAACCCCTTTTACTCTTTTACACTTTTGGGGTGGCACATGAACTCTATACTCATTACACATTACACATTTACATTTACACAAACTACACAAGTGCAAAAAAAATCCTATTTACATACATGTGTGCAAAAATTTGAGCTTTGTGCCCGAGTGCTAGGTGTGTTTAACCTTTGTATGCTCTTATGTGCAATCATTAACTATATCAGCCGACGGTTTTCAATGATGGATCTATTGAGTCTGACAAACCCACCCATGGTACGCGGTGATTGAAACCGACAATACACTTTGTTTTGCTTGCTAGTTACAAGGTTTGATTGTACATTTGGTTACACAATAGTTACTCCCCATGAACGCCTTATTTATCATGTCATGTAAAGGATTTGTTTTCAACTATATGCTATCTATATACAACTGTGTTATACTCACCAACTTTTTAGTTGACTTTATTTTATTCATGTTTCAGGCCCCAATATGTGAGATTGATTCAAGACGTGTTCAACATAGGATTTGGACTTAGCAAAATAAATCAAGAATTTTATGAATTGTTTATGTTTCTTGTTTGAATTTGATCTTGTACTTGGATTTATTGTAATGCAAATTTGACTTTAATATATTTCAATTTAGTCAACCATGTGCTATGAACAGTCTTACATGTCCCGCCCCGATGATTCCGCCATCGGTCGGGGTACGGGAGTCCATTTGCCATGGCTAGACCCAACATCTGGACCTGAGCGTTCCACCACGTGAGAGTCGGGCCCTCCAAAGTTCCAGCGGCGAACTTGACCTGATTGGCCACTGGGCAGTTGCACATGGCAATCACCGATTCTACATTTTCGAACCACCGGAGTAGTCCGACAGCTCCTTCAGCTCCACTAAAAGTGTGGGGCTTATAGTCCATAAATGTCTTAAACGTGCATACTGGTTGCTGATTCTGCTGGTTTTGCTGGCCTGGATTTAGAAATAACATAGGATTGGGATTATAGAGCTTAGGAAAGGCGCTTTAAGAGATGAATTGACCTCATTAGTCAATAGTTAAAGCATTTACCTGCAGCATTCTGTGCTGCTAGAGCCTCAGCCACACTATCGTTGATTAGTGTCGCTAGCTCCACTGCTGTCATGTTGATGGTACTCGGGCACCAGCATGACCTCCACGTCCTCTTCCTGACATGATTCTTCACATTCACAAATACAAACAATGAGAAATATACCGCATGTTAAACATTATTTATGTACAAGTAAGGAAATACAACATCTAATATTTTGAAAATTAAGTAAATTGTAAGGCTACAAAATAAATAACTCAAACATTAAACTTCTCATGCTTTTATTAAATGGGAACAACCTTACCCATCTAGGTTTGAAAAGAGAAATAACATAAGCAAAACATGAATGAAAAGGAAAAATATAATAGGAAGACTGTCAAACATCTTCGTCATCAGAAGAAACGTATGAATGTGCATCATCGATCTCCACCAGTTCCTCCTCGGGTGGCTCCTCCTCTAAGGACTCATCCTCGAAGGGCTCATACTCGAAATGTTCTTCCTCATCGTCCGAAAGTGGAATGTCTTCCAGAAATAGGGCTCCTTGCAGTTGAGCTTCTAAGTGAGTGACTCTTTCTTGAAGTCCCTCGGCAGCATGATTTGCTACTTGCAGCTGGCCTTCCAGATTAGCCACTCTCTCCAGAATCCCTCCAACATCAAAATTTGAAGTGTCTACCCTCGTCTCCAAATGTGTCACCCGATCCACCAAAACATTATGGACCTGATCCGTCACTGCTAGTTCAGCATTCTAAAGCTCAAATCCTACCTTGTTCTCCTCCATTTGTGTCTCTCGCTGCAGAATGTTAGGTATCTCTTTAGTAGCATCTTTCACAATGCTCAACTCCTTAGACATGTAAAATACAAAAGCTGCAAAAGCCTGTTCCGTAGTGCAGGGCAAGCTAGGTAAAGTAGATGATGAGGAAGCGGAACCAAAGTAAGGTGATGGAACATTTCCCATCTCGATCCACCTTTGGATCATTTGCGGGTATGCACTCCAATTGCGAGCAGGATTCGTTGCTTGCACGCTACTCGGTTCACCCTGATCAACCGAATAGTCACTAGAACTAGTCCGGCGCCTTTTTGGCTCCGGGGATAATAAGATAGGTTCCTCTTGTCCTGGTGCCTTAGGTGATGGTGGTGGAGTTGACGACATGTTCCTGTAATATAACATATAAGTGCCAAACATCCAAATGCTTACGAAATGTAACTAATTTGTGAGGTTATAGTCTAGTATGCAATCCTAGTTCTTTATAACCAATGGCTCTGATACCAATTTGTCACACCCCTAAATTTCAAGTAACGGAGTTTTACCGTTCAGGAAGTGACGTACCAGGATCTCAGACATTAGTTACATTGAACGACTCTACATGGGACTCAAATGAAAATATCATATCAATCAGAGTTAATACGGAAGCGTAAAGAAAGTAAATGCACAAAACACACGCGCACAAAAGAATAGTCCAAAAGTCCAAACCAAACACAAATTAAAATAGTCCAAACAGTTTAATAAAACATAAATCAATGGAAGAATTTCCATGCATGTCCTATTGTGTGTACCTGTGCCTTATCTTAAGCGACCTGAGAAAAACATGTAAGAAAATGTCAACACGAGTTTGGTGAGTTCACAGGTTTCAATTTATAGAAGCGTTTAATAGATTAATGTACATTCAATATATAAATCAATAGGTACCTAACCCATAAGCATGTTAACTAATACGCTCGCAACCGACAGCTGACTGTTTATATGCCTCCTACCATCATGGTGCATGTTTAGGTCAATATTGAACCCGTTCGACCTCCAATCGAGTTAGCGCGACTAACGCGAGTGAGGTTTGTCAAACGCTGTAGTACTACTCAAATTACCTTGCTATGTTCATATTAACGGTCCGATGTGAGGACTTAAAGGATAATGTATACGCATAGTCATACAAGCGATATCATATATGAATTACAAAAATCAAAAAACATTTACGATATGTTTTCTCCCCCAGTTTAAAACAGTAAAATGGGGCCGTGAAAACTCACCTGAATAGCGTAGGCAGTATCACACAAGAGATAAGTTGGAATCACGAGTGTAAGTCTTAAAAGACTTACGAATGCCCTAAAATTATAAACATATAAATTAGAAATAAGTTGAGATTTGTGATGACGACACAGAAGATTGAATGTATTAAGGCATTCTAAGGATATAAGAGTAGACGGACGTGTCTATGGAACTATATAAATTTTTAATATGATCGTTAAGGGAAAAGCGTTATGTGTCGTACGTTAACAGCGAATAATAATTAAACAAATACATAAATTCGTACGTTTGAGTCGTTTACAAAAATTAGGAAAATAATATAATTTAATATATTATTTTTAGGTTCGCAGGAATGTTCTAAATAACTATTGGTGTGGAAAAATAATAAATATATTATTTTTAATCAAGAACATAAACGTAGATAAATAATATAACAATTTATATTATTTATAGTTTTAAAACGTCACACGAGGTAACTAAACTAGCCGAAATAATATAACTTATATATTATTATATAATATTATTCACGGGTTAAAAATAATACAAATATATTATTTATACGAGAATATGGCTTGAAACTAATATAAATATACTATTTTTTAAAAGTGGAAATAATTATGAAAATAGGTTATAAATCCAAACCCGAGCCTACGGGTGGTTTCCCGGGATAAAACATATTAATATAATATTATAATAATATAGGGTTTCATTTTTAATAATTAAATATAATTAAAAAGTGTCTCCAAAAATAAATATGGGAGCCCGGTCTCGAACACGGGCCTCTCCCACACACGCACACTTTCTTAACCAGTCCCACCCGCTAGGGTATCGCGACATAATCCGGTTTCAATTGGTTTTATCATACAAGTTTAGTGGATCTCTCTTCTCTAACCATCCACGATCGAACCCATCCCAAATCCAACAGTTCCGGCAAAGATTTAACACAAATGCATAGGGGTTTAGGAAATCAGGGATTTGAGAATCTGTGGGTTCGCTTAATTGCAAAATCAACATCTTGAGGGTCATTTAATTACCAAATGAAGATTCGAAACCCTAGTTTATGGATTCAATTTCGATTTGAGAAATTTAGATGATAAAACATGTTTAAATCATAGGGCTTTTGATCACCAAAGAATTGCGAAACTGTTGATATAGTTTAATTGGATTGAGGTGGTGATTATGATCAAATCCCCAAATTAGATTGTGAACAAACCTTAATTTCCAGATCATTATAAATTCGGTATTAAAAGGTTGAATTAACAGAGGGCTTTCAAAGAGTAGGTCATTATGAAGCTAACCATGTAGGTTAATTTCGTTTTGATTAACCCTGGGACCGAAACCCCCAAATTGAATAAGGACGAACCCTAGAATTCGGATTATGAAAAATTCGATGTTAAAATGTTAAATTGATAGAGGGTTTTCACTCTGCGGGTGGTTGCGAGTCTACATGTGTGGATTGATTGGATTAAGAACACGTTTAGAATAGGGTTCGATTAAACTGGTTTTGTATGAACCCTAGAAATCGGTTCATGATTATTTCGGTAATGTAAGCCCTAATTAGGTTAGGGCTTTCATTCTATAGACTAAAATGAATCAGAGTAGTGTTTCAATTACCAGATTGGATATCGGGTTGATAGTGCTCGACCAAAACTAAGTCCGACGACGACGGGTTTGATCTCCGGTGCAACTGATGTAGGCAAAAACTTCTGGAGAACTCGAATAAAGTGTGCAGTGCGTTTGATTTCGAAACTGATTGGACAAATGATTGAATTGATCGATCTTTGTTATGTGTTCGACGGTTATAACTCGCATGTCCATAATGAGGTTTAATTCGAATAAATGTCGGTAATTATGGGCTTAATGCTGAACGTTAATGATGTTAATGTCCAATTCGGTTACAAGTTTGAACGAATTTCAGTTATAATTCGTGAATTTGGATCAAGAAACACACGGTTTGACTTTTAGAAAGTCAATAGGGCATAAACCCATGATTTTGACTTTCCTAGGTCAACAGAAAGAGTTTTGCCAAATTACCACATTAGTCCCTGAAGTTTGAGTTGGAAAGATGACAGAATTTGTCCCTGAGATTTGTATGAAGACAGACATAGTCCCTGAGGTTTGAGTTAGGGTTAAATAGGTTGGAGTTTAACTGGATTTAGTTAACGTAGTTAACTGGAAAAGTCCGGATTGTCACATCCCAACTGTTACCGAAGTCAATTACATAAGCTCGTAACATGTCTTCCGGATTTTGAATGGTACGCTCACTCTGGCCATCTGTTTGAGGATGGTACGCTGTGCTCATATCCAGGCGCGTGCCCAGAGCTTTTTGTATTGATTGCCAGAAATGTGAGGTGAATCGAGCGTCTCGATGAGAAATGATTGAAATTGGCACTCCGTGCCGAGAGACTACTTCTTTCAGATAAATACGAGTTAGCTTCTCCATCTTATCAGTCTCTTTGATTACAAGGATATGAGCAGATTTGGTTAAGCGATCTACGATCACCCAGATGGTGTCGCATTCGCTAGGAGTTCGGGGTAGTTTGGTAATAAAGTCCATGGAAATCTGCTCCCATTTCCACATTGGGATTTTCGGTTGCTGGAGCAAACAAGACGGATTTTGGTATTCGACTTTGACCTTCGAACAAGCCAGGCACTTGTTCACGTAGGTGGCTATATCGGCTTTCGTGTTTGGCCACCAATATAGAACTTTCTGGTCATGATACAACTTATCGGAACCAGGATGAATAGAATAACGAGACTTGTGAACTTCATCCATTACAAGTTCACTTAAGTTCCCATACACTGGGACCCATATTCACTCTACGAAATAGCGAATACTGTCTGATATAATCTCAAGTTGTTTTTTCATGCCACGTGTGGACTCTAACGATAGGTTCTCTTCTTTCAGGGCTTTGACTTGTGCATTTAGGATTTGATCAGGTAATCTGATGTGAATAGTGAATTGTAACACTGAAACTCGTCTTGGTTTGGTTTCTTTCGGCTTATGGCATCGGCTACCACGTTAGCTCTGCCCGGATGATACTTGATAGTACAATCATAATCATTTAAGAGTTCGATCTAACGACGCTGTTGCATGTTCAACTCCTTCTGTTCGAAGATGTGCTGAAGACTCTTCTGATCGATGTAAATGGTGCATTTGGTACCGAACAAGTAATGTCTCAAGATTTTCAGTGTCAACGCCACGGCTCCCAACTCTAAGTCATGAGTCGTGTAGTTCTTCTCATGGATTTTCAGCTGACGGGAAGCGTATGCGATAACTTTCTCGCGTTGCATTAACACACAATCGAGACCCTGAATGGAAGCATCGCAATACACTACGAAGTCATCCGTTCTCTCTAGAAGAGATAGGATGGGTGCGCTACAGAGTTTCGGCTCCAGCAGCTAGAATGTTGATTTCTAGGTGTTTCCCCAGTTATACACAGTACCTTTATGAGTTAGGGCGGTGAGGGGTTGAGCAATCATTGAGAATACCTCGATAAATCGACAGTAGTAGCCAGCCAAACCTAGAAATTGGCGCACATCTGTTGGAGCCGTTGGTGCTGCCCAATTCTTGATGGCTTCTACTTTAGTTGGATCGACATGTATTCCCTTCTCGTTGACTACATGTCCTAAGAATTGAACTTCGTGAATCCAAAAATCGCATTTGGAAAATTTGGCATATAACTGCTCTTGCTTCAGCAGTTCAAGAATTAAACGCAGATGCTCATCATGCTCTTCCTTGCTCTTGGAATAGATGTGGATGTTGTCAATAAAAACGATGTCGAACTGGTCGAGATAGGGTTTACACACTCGGTTCATGAGATCCATGAATACCGCAAGTGCGTTGGTTAATTCGAATGGCATGACCAAAAACTCGTAATGGCCGTACCAGGTTCTGAATACTGTTTTAGAGATGTCTTTATCTCGAACTCTCAGTTGATGATAACCTGATCTAAGATCTATTTTTGAATAGAAGCTTGACCATTGAAGTTGATCGAACAGATCATCGATACAAGGAAGTGGATAACGGTTCTTGACAGTCACTTTGTTCTGCTCATGGTAATCGATACACATACAGAAAGTCCCATCTTTCTTCTTGACGAATAGGACAAGGGCTCCCCATGGCGATGAGCTAGGTCGGATGAAACCCTTATCGAACAACTCTTGCATTTTTATGGATAACTCTTGCAACTCACTTGGTGCAAGTCTATATGGTGCTCGTGCAATAGGCGTTGCTTCGGGTGTTAGGTCAATTTGAAATTCGACCTGACGGTGAGGTGGAAGACCTGGAAAATCTTCAGGGAATACCTTTAGAAAGTCACGAACAATAGGGATGTCAGCAATTTTCTTTTCTTTGGAAGGTTGTTCGGTGACAAGAGCTAGAATAGCGACATGACCTTTACGCAAAAACTTCTGCGCTTTCATGAAAGATATGATGCCTACGACCGCACCACTCTTTTCGCCTTTGGCATAAAGGATTTCTCCACTACGGAGAGGAAGATGAACGGTGTTATCACGACTGATGATCTCGGCTCGATTTTTAGATAACCAATCCATACCGACAATTATGTTAAAACTCCCAAGTGTAACTGGCTTGAGATCGATATTGAGTTTATGACCAGATAGTCCTAGTTTACATCCCTTAATGATGTGGGTTGCCTCAATTATCTTACCATACTCTATCTCTATGGTGTACTTGGGTTCTAATAGGGTTGGGGTTGCTTCTAACAGGTTACTAAAATTATTAGATATGGAGCTCCTATCAACATCAGTATCAAAAAGGACATAAGCAAAACGATCCTTTAGAAGAAACTTACCGGTAACCACGTTCTGATCATTTATTGCTTCCCTTGAACCAATCATGAAGGCTCTACCCTTCGTACCATTTCTGCTGTTACTGCCATTGTTGCCCTGGTTGCTGTTACCGTTGCCATTTCCATTCCCATTCTTCTTCAACTGACGACAGTTTCTCTTGAAATGTCCTTCATTTACGCACTAAAAGCAGCCTTTTGGTGCTTCACCTGGTGGTGTCTGTTTAGTTTGAAACTCTCATCTATAGTCTTTGGCCGAATGGCCCATCTTACCACATCGCTGGTAGCGGTACTTGTCACACGGTCCGTTATGGTGAAAATTGCATTTGTTGCATTTTGGGTACTTTCCAGCAAATGTACCCTGGTTTTGATGAGATGAGGTAGACTGAGTAGGGTTCTTAGCAGGTTCATATTGGCGCTGCTGCTGATGCAGGGGCGGGTTAGACTGAAAGGATTTAGAGTGAGTGTTGTTAAACTTTCGCTTGTTGTCAGCAATCTTTGAAACCGCACCTCTAGGGTGTAGGGTGCCTGTTGGAGCATATTCTGGTGACAATGAGCTTGAAGATATTATGTCTTAGTCTTAGAGTCATTGACTTGTAATTGATAGAATTGTTAGCAACAGTTAAAGGGGATTCTGTTAGGACATGTTTTGTAACTGTTGATAAAATTCTGTATAAGTTCGTAGAGAGGCGAACTTAACAAGTTCACCTAAGAATCTTAGAAGCGAAGTTGTTAAGTTCGCCTAAGTTCGCCTCAACATCTTTGAAACGAACTTGTTAAGTTCGCCTATAGCAGGTTTCAAAAGGTAGAAGTAGAGAGAGAAGTGAGACTGATCGAACAAGAATTCTGCAAACTCTGTGTTTGTGAATACAAAGAGAAAGCTTTATTTACATGCTGTGTTTACTTGTCAATTAGTATACATTCGTTAACATGAAGGATTCCGCACTCTGTGTTATCAAGATGTCTTATCACGAGATCGATCTGAGATGTGTAATGAGGACCTACAAGTGGTATCAGAGCGTTTGCTCATGATTTGCGTTTGATTCTTGGTGAATAGAGACGTTTTTGTGTACAATTTGAAAAGAAATTGAGCATTTTTGTATCCATGGAGTTTACAAGTTCTTGAAACTAATTTTACTTCTGAATTCGTTAATTTGAGGTTGATTTTGATGAAATTGATCCGATAGAAGTGTTCCTAATCAGTCCCTACACATTCCTACAGTTCAGATTTGTCTAATTTCATCATATACATCAGAAATCAAGATTTTTGGAGTTCTGAGTTCGTGTTTTCGTTTTTATGAAGTTTTAGCGTTTTAGGCGAACTTGATGATTCAGTTGCAGGTGAACTTAGGGAGGCGAACTTAATAAGTTCGCTCGGTGAAGATCAGGCAAACTTAACAAGTTCGCTTGGGGTCAAGTTCGCTCAGTGAAGTTCAGGCGAACTTATGAAGTTCGCTTAGGCAGTATCAGGCGAACTTATCTAGTTCGCTAGTGTTCATAAAAAAAGGAGTATTTTTTCGGGAAATGAAAAGACTTTAATAAATTATCATAATCAAAATCCCAGTCTGGTCCAATCGTCATTTGAGGTAAAGACCGATTAGAACAGTCAATATGAAACCATTCTTCAACTTGGTGAGTCTCTTTGTTATAAACCCTTTTGGTAGTAGAATTAGCAACATAGCCCAGAAAGATCCCTTCAATAGCCTTAGCACTGAACTTGGTTGGGACATCTCGAACTTTCAAAAGGGTGCATGGATTACCAAAAGGTAGTAAATATTCCAGATTCTGCTTACGATTATTAAGCAACTCGTAGCATGTCTTATTGTGTCGCTTAACGATCAAGACTCGATTCAAAACATGACACGCAGTATTCACAGCCTCAGCCCAAAAAGTAAATGGAAGCTTAGAATCTGCAAGCATTGTACGTGCCGTTTTAACCAAAGTCCTGTTCTTTCGTTCAGCAACCCCATTTTGTTGAGGTACATATGTCGTACTGAATTCATGATGAATTCCCTTTTGAAGACAGAATAAACCCATCTTGCTATTTTTAAATTCACTACCATTATCTCTCCTAATTCTTCTGACTTTCTGTTTGAACAAATTCTCTAAACCCAGGATTAAGAATTGTACCAACTCTGTGGTTTCGGCTTTAGAAGCAGGGAACTTAACCCATGAAAATCTATAGAAACTATCTGTTATGACCAGGCAGTAAGATTTACCGCCAATGCTCCTGATACTAATCGGTCCAAACAAATCCATATGCAGTAGCTCCAAAGGAGTTACAATTGAATTCTTTGTCTTAGATTTGTGAGACTTCTTGTGTTGTTTCCCTTTCTTGCAAGGAATACAGTCATCAGGAACTGAATATTTCATTTTCGGAATACCAAAAACCAGATCATTCTTTACAAGATAATTCATTTTTCGATAGTTGATATGAGCAAGTTTTCTGTGCCACAAAATAGAATCTGACTCAGACGCCTTGGAGAGTAGACAAGTAGGATATGAATCCGTAGTAGTAGCAACACTCATGTCGAGGACGTATGTGTCATTTCTTCTCGAAGCCTTCATTAGAATCCATTCATCAGGAATTACAAAGCCCGGTTTCAAGATATAACATTCAGAATAATTGAATTGAAATGAGAACTTGTCATACACTTGAGATACACTCAAAAGATTGTGTTCAAGTTGTTCCACATAATTAACTTTCTCAAATTTGACTTTTTCGTTCTTTAAAGTACCCTGACCTGTTATGTACCCGCCTTTATTTCCCGCAAAAGCGACATAACCACCATCAATCTTAATCACATCTTCCAACAAACTAATATTCCCTGTCATATGTCGAGAAGAACCACTATTTACATACCATGTATTATTGATAGTCCTCCTTGGTTGCCCTTACATAAACAAAGAAAATTAGTTAGAAATAGGAACCCAAGCCATTATGGTCTTGGGTCATCCAGATGCATCAAAATAAACAACTTCAAGTAATTCACAATTAATATTGTCATCAACCTTTGGAACATAAGATTTATTATTTGACTTTCTCAAAGAAGACATATTTTGATTTATTGGAAAAACAGTTTTAGATTTATTATTATCAGATTCAGTTGTTTCTAAAAATTTCTTTAATTTCCTATTACATCTTTTTCGTTGTGGTCTAGAAAGTTTGACCTCAGGTTGAGACTCCTTTGAAATTCCAACATGGGGAATCTCAAACTTCTGTTGAAAAACAACTGGTTTCTAAAAATTTCTTTAATTTCCTATTACGTCTTTTTCGTTGTGGTCTAAAAAGTTTGACCTCAGGTTGAGACTCCTTTGAAATTCCAACATGTGGAATCTCAAACTTCTGTTGAAAAACAACTAGTTTAGAACTATGTTTGTCATGCTACTTAAATCCTGAAGATTTATCATATGATTGACAAGGCACATTCTTTGATCCACTAGAAGTAGTCTTTCCCTCATTTAGTCTTTTCAGAATCGACACCACTTTTTGTTATGAGGGAACGATCTTTAATTTGCCTTGGTTCTTATACGGACAATGAATCAGAATGTGTCCCATCTCATTATAAAGACAGGCATACATGCTTTTATTGTAATGAGACGGGACACATCGTGGTGAACTGTCCTACAAAAATAAAGGAAAGAATCATGTAGTTCCTGAGAAGATGAAGCTTGAATCAAAGCATGTTGAGAAAAAGTTTGTTCAGTCTCAAACTCCAAAAGAAGTTCATGTAGGCAAATCTTCTTCAAGTGCATCTTATCGTGTGAAGATTCCTTATATGAGAGAATATAGTGAGAAGAGATCTTGCTTTTTTGTGGTCTTGTGGGTCACATTCGGATTGCTTGTCCTCACAATGCCAAAGGTAACCGACACGTTACTCCAGCAAAGGTAAGAACTCATGGTAAGCCTTATGTTAACCCAAATGTGGTTAAACCTCATGATACACCAAAGGGTAATTCAAAATATGAGGTTAGGCTTTCTAGACCTCAAAGACGGAGGAGAAACAGAAGATTGAGAAAACTTTTAGAATAACAAGAATTTTCACAATCTAAACATTTTTCAAATGAACAAGACTGTTCAAACACTTCACATTTTAAGCAAAAAGATCTTAATGAACAGAAGTATGTTTGGAAATCTAAAGTTTCTGTTTCTGATTCGTCGGAACAATCTCCAAAAATTGATGAGAGATACGACTGTGAATGGAGTGAGGTTTATTATTTTAAAACAGATGGACGACCCATGACTACCATGGCTTGGGTCCTAATTTCAAATTAATGGTTGTTGTTAGTTGTGCAAGATATACCAAGAGGGACTATTAATACCATTTTGGTTGTTGATGGTGGTGTTTCTAAGCACATGACAAGGAATTACATCTGCAAGAGTAAAGAGTTGTTGATAACTAGAAATCTATTTGATTCAACGACTTGATGCTCAAGGGGGATAATTGTCACACACAATGTTTTTGAAAGAGTTCTACAAAGTTCAAATGATAACCTGAAACTTAGGATGACAATGGTGAGCACAAAGTAGTTGATGCAACCATTTGACTAGTTAAAAGGGAGTCTACAGGACAGGGGGAGTACAGAAATGTGTTGACAAAGGCAAAGACATTCAATTACAGGATTACATCGGTTTGAGTTTTTAATTGATTGAATTGCTTAATCATGAGTAACCAAGTAAAAAAAATTTCTTAAAATGTTTTCATAGAAGATTTTATTTTCGTTTCAACATGCGAAGCAGAATACATTGCTGCTGCAAGTTGTTGTTCATAGATCTTATGGATCCAACAACAATTAAGAGACTACGGTTTGAATTTCAAAGGAACCCCCATATTTATTGATAATAATGCTACAATGTCTATCACAAATAATCCTGTTAAGCATAGTAAAACAAAGCACATTGAAATTAGATATCATTTTATTCGTGATTGTGCAGATAAGAAGTTGATTTAGCTGGTAAAGGTACATACAGATGATAACTTTGCTGATCTTTTTACCAAAGTGTTTGATCATACCAGGTTTGAATTTCTGATCAAAATGATTGGTATGATCAATCCCGAATAAAAGTTTTTCAAAGCAATTTTCATGGAAGATATTGCTGTCAATTTCTTTTATTGCTTTATTACATTTCTGCATTTTACATTTAAGTCAAAATTTGTTATTTATAAAAATTCAAAACAAAATGCAAAATATAAAATTAACAGCATTTGAAGTTATAGAAGAAATGATAGTACATCAGTGAATAGTTCATTACACATGGCCTTAGTAGACCTTTGATATATGAAAGCTTAAATAATTTGATTTGATCTAAATTTCAAGTCTGCATAAATGAGAAATGATAGTGTCTCTGAATGCTCTAATCTTGAAAATATGTTTTAATTTGAATATGAGTTTGAAACTTGAATTGTCAATAGACTAGAAGCGTTTTTTACCATTAGTAGTGTGAAAATTAAATATGATATGATTACATCTGTGATTTGAATCCATTATATGCCTGAGTGTGTGTGTAAAAGATCATTATCAGATATAGAATATATGGTTTTAAGAATTTCATGAGACCAATATCGAATTATGTCTTTAGCACAATCTCTCTCAGTTCACTTCACTGCCCATGCCCTGAAAAACTTGCAATGTGTTGCTGAACTAAGATATGTTTCTGACAAAATTTGTTGGGACATGTATTCACCCTTGGATCAGTTAGATACATTATCTATTTTGATTTCATTGAAGTTTATACAGATAATAGTTGGATCCTCCAACCTGAATATATTGATTCTCAATATACAGCCAATTCATTAGAATCTTCTGATTCTGAATCAACATGATTCTTATATCCTTTGGGGTCTGCTATTCTATCTTGTGCTAATAGAGATAATTTCATCTTGGAGATTGATCTAATCTTACAATAAACTATGTATGTCTTGAAATTAGTGCAAATTTAAATTTCTGTTGGCATATATGTGGGGTACACGATGTTTTTCATCTAAATGGTACTAACTCACATGAATTTGGAAGAAAAATGCTTATAGTTTCAAATCATATAATATTGACAATTTAAAATTTCATACTTTGTATTACAAATTCGGAATGAATAATTGAACATTTCATAACCTGATCTTGTTTACTTTGAAATTTATCGCGTATCATTTCAAGTATTATTCAAATTGATTGAAAAAGTTCATAAAATTGAAAAAGTATGAGTTACATAAGTATGAGTTTGTTTGTTTCATATCTTAGGTTCCCATAGTTGATAATAAACTGTGTGATGAATTACTCATATACTGATATGATCTTCTTGCTCATGATGTTCATCCAAAAATATGCATTTTAGTTTGTACAAAGAAATACCAAAAAGATTTTGTGTTTCTTATGTTTGAAAAAACCAAAAAGATTTTATTTTTTCAGCTTCCATGGAAATCTTAATTGTTGGTTATTCTTGGTTGTTCTCCTTTGCAAAAACTGAAAATTGCAAACAGAAGTTGACAAGGGGTCCTTCTCCCAAGTTTTCTTCTAGATAGAAAGAGAAAGTGCAGATGAACAAGACGAAGACTATAGTGTGTTTGATGATATATGAAGACGGATGACAATCTTCTAAAGCTGTTGTCAAGGGGGAGTCTGTTGGAGCATATTCTGGTGACAACGAGCTTGAAGATATTATGTCTTAGTCTTAGAGTCTTTGACTTGTAATTGATAGAATTGTTAGCAACAGTTAAAGGGGAGTCTGTTAGGACATGTTTTGTAACTGTTGATAAAATTCTGTATAAGTTCGTAGAGAGGCGAACTTAACAAGTTCGCCTAACCATCTTTAGGAGCGAACTTGTTAAGTTTGCCTAGCCTATTAGAGGTGAACTTAATAAGTTCGCCTAAGCATCTTTGAAGCGAACTTGTTAAGTTCTCCTATAGCAGGTTTCTGTCTATATATAGGAGTTTACAGTTTCAGTAAAAATGTAGCAGTAGAGAGAGAAGTGAGACTGATCGAACAAGAATTCTGTAAACTCTGTGTTTGTGAATACAAAGAGAAAGCTTTATTTACATGTTGTGTTTACTTGTCAATTAGTATACATTCGTTAACACGAAGGATTCCGCACTCTGTGTTATCAAGACGTCTTATCACGAGATCGATCTGAGATGTGTAATGAGGACCTACAGTGCCCTGAGCTACTGCCTGATCAGTCAACTTGTGAGCCAGCCTAATTGTCTGCTGGATTATGTTAGGGTTGGAAGATGTCACCATACTCTGAATCTATAGGACTAGACCCTCGATGTACTTTTCAAGCCTCTTGTAGGCTGGTGTCACCATTTGAGGACATAAGATTGCCAACTCATGCGAACGAGTGGTGTAAGCTTCAATTTTTGAGCCTTCCATCTTGAGGTTCTAGAATTCACCCTCCAATTTCTACACCTCGTCATGGGGGCAGTACTCTTCTCGCAGCATAGTCTTGAACTCTTCCCATGGGAATGCATTTGCCATCTCCAGGGTCAACATCTGCACCTGGGAGTTCCACCACGTAAGGGCCGGACCCTCAAGTGTACCAGATGCATACTTAACCCGGTTGGCCTGGGGATAGTTGCACATTGCGAAAACCGATTCAGTCTTTTCCATCCAAAGGAGCAAACCAACTGTTCCTTCAGCACCACTGAATGTATATGGCTTACAGTCCATAAAGGTCTTGTATGTGCAAGCATGTGGGTTAGCAGGTTGACCTGGATTGAAAACATAGATACATTTAAGGATGCAAGGCTCGTTCCATGCAGCATTGGCAACCTCAAGTTGTGCCTCTAATTCCTCAATCCTCGTCAGAGCTGCTGCAAGACCAAACTCCAGACCATGCATGTGGTCTTCTAAGTCCTTGAATGCCGCAACCAAATTGTCGTGCACAACATCAGTCTCGCCTAATCCTACAGTCAACTCCTTTAGCTTACGGTCAGCTTGATTCTCTTACTTCAACTATATCGTGATCTCTCCAGCTGCATCACGCATATTCCCAATATCTCGGTCCATCTTTGCCACGAAGGCAGCAAAGGCCTGCTCTAAGGGATACTACAAGGGTTGTAGAGTCTGCGAGGTAGAGGTAATGTCAGCAGTAAGTGGAGGTGGGATTTGCTCCTGATGAATCCAACTCCTGATCATGTCAAGATACCAGTACCAGTCCTGTGTGTTATCCCTGACATGCACAGTAAAGGGCTCTCCGTACACTAGAGTGTTAGCAATAGGGTTCAGTCGGCGTCTATTGGGTTCAGGTGAAGGTACGGTAGAACAGAAGGTTCCTGGTTAGTTGGGGATGTAGGTTGGGTCGACATACCTGTAATGCAATGTGTAAGTGCCATGTGTGAATGTCTGTGTAATGTAAATTAAGGCAATATGTGTGTTAGGACATGTTTTGTAACTGTTGATAAAATTCTGTGTAAGTTCATAGAGAGGCGAACTTAACAAGTTCTCCTAAGAATCTTTAGGAGCGAACTTGTTAAGTTCGCCTAAGGAATCCTAAGTGCAAGTTCATAAAGAGGCAAACTTATCTATAGAGGCGAACTTGTTAAGTTCGCCTATAGCAGGTCTGTGGCTATAAATAGGAGATATCAGTAGACAGAATTATAGTAGACTTGAGAGACACGATATCAGGAGGAACTGATTAGAGACAGAAATATTGTAAACTGATATTGTGGTGGAAATACGAAGAGTTTATTTACACTGTTGTTGTTGATTGAGTTAGACGAGCACGTTGATTCGTTGGATTCCGCACTCCGAGTTAACGACACGTCTTATCATGAGAACGACCCGTAGAAGTGCCATGGGGACCTACAAGTGGTATCAGAGCTTTTGCTCTTGATTAGCAGGAGATTCGTGGTGTTTTCATGTCCAATCAACATCAAATTTCAGAGATTTTGTAGATTTTTCATTTTTTTGTGTTCTTGATAAAAATGGAGAATTTTTGATCATTTTGTATTGATTTTGGATTCTTTTGATGAAATTGATCTGATAGAAGTGTGTTAGGACATAGATTGTAATGACAAAAGCTTGTAATAGTTAGATTTTATGTCTTTATGTTTTTGTTATGTAAATGTCTAAAGTTACTACATGTTTTACAAGTGAGCCTAAGTTCGCCTGGTCTATCAGAGGCGAACTTAATAAGTTTGCTTAGGTCTAACTGAGGCGAACTTGTTAAGTTCGCTTAAGTTGTTAGAGGCGAACTTAATAAGTTCGCTTATATCAGAACTTGTGTTTATAAATATAGAGTTTACAGTTTGTTTCTAATATAGCAGAGATAGCAGAGCAGAGAGAAACAAAATAGAGCAGAAGCGATTATCTTGTAAACTCTATGAAATTTGGAATATAACGAGAAGTTTATTTACGCGTGTTGTTTCAATTGTTGGTTAGTATACAAATGTTAACATGAAGGATTCCGCACTTCGTGTTATAGCAACGTCATATTACGAGTACGATCAGTAGTTGAGTTACCTGGACCTACAAGTGGTATCAGAGCCTATGCTCGTGAATTAAGTACGATTCTCTGTGATTAGTGACGGTTTATTGTACAATTCGACAAGAAATTCAACATTTTTGAAATTTCTGCATCAATGGACTTTTTCAAGTTCTTGAAGATCGTTTCTCTGCTGAATTCGTGTTTTTGGAAGTGATTTTGATGAAATTAGTCCGATAGACGTGTTCTATTTGATAAAATTCATAATCCTATGGTTCAATTTCCTTAAATTCCATCAATGCGCTGAGAAATCAAGATTTTTGAAGTTCTTGGTTCGTGTATGGGTAGAGATTCCTCTGAGTCTGTTACAACAGTTTAAGCGAACTTGCTAGTTCCTGTGCAAGCGAACTTAGCAAGCGAACTTAAGTTCGCTTCTCACATTTTAGGAAAACTTAATTAGTAGGCGAACTTACCGGATTTCCTCCTTAAGCGAACTTGTCTTGTTCGCTTGATCTCAAGTTCGCTTGGTACTCACTAAATCGAACTTATTATCTTCGCCTAAGGGGTGTTCAGCTTCAACACTTGGAAATTTTTCAGAAATTATTTTTTTAAAAAAATGGCAAATATGGTGCAAGTGACAAATATGTTCAACTATGATAATGAGATTGGTACATCTCAGAAACCACCAAAGTTGTTAAGTCTTGCAGATTATTCTAATTGGAATGAAAGGTTTGATCAGTTTGTGTCTTTTACCGATACGAGTTTATGGATTCCAATCTTAGAAGGATATACGCATCCGACGTATACTTGGATGGGTCAGGATAATGTTCCAAAACCGGTATATGCTTCAAGCACTGAAGAGAAACTACTGTTTGATAGAGAAAAGAAGGCTATGGCTAGCATTTCTATGTCTTTACCTAAAGAAATTTATCACAGCTTTAAACAATTCAAGTCTTCTCAACAGTTGTGGGAAGCTTGGCAAAAGAGATGTGAAGTGAGTTTGGATGTCAAGAAGAGCAGAAGTGATTATCTTGTAAACTCTATGAAATTTGGAATATAACGAGAAGTTTATTTACGCGTGTTGTTTCAATTGTCGGTTAGTATACAAATGTTAACATGAAGGATTCCGCACTTCGTGTTATAGCAACGTCATATTACGAGTCCGATCAGTAGTTGAGTTACCTGGACCTACAAGATAAAAATCACAGGTTCTTCATTAACCTTCTGAGACTCAGTGTGAGTAGTTTCAGTTTCAGCATCTTTATTGAATTGAAGATTCTCATCATCAGTATCCATCATTGACTTAGCTGTATCATCAGGCAGTGTGACGTCTTCAACAGAGTCCATAGAATCTGTTATTCCTTCATGAGTGAATTCAGGAATAGCATCATCCTGGATGAAGTTATAAGGCACTTTAAGACCATCACAGCCTTCATAAGTAACACTATATTTTTCTTTCTCTATTTCAATCTCTACTATTTCTCCTTCTTCTATCTCAGTATCTGACATATCATCTTCAATGTCATTGAATAAATCGTCAATGTCATCAAGACATTCAATCTTTTCAGCTTCCTCTTCTTCTGAATCTTGAAAGAATTCTAATAACAGAATTTCTTCGTCATTAGTACCATTAGTATCTGTGTTTCCTTCAAGTGATTGTGATGTTGACTCCCCCTGAACCTTTGATATAGGATTAGCGTCAGTGTATTGACGATCACCCTCAATATTTCCAGCAGGATCATTGTCTTCATCGTCACGTCTTTGAATTGACTCTGTGTGACAAGTTATTAAAAAAACAGTTCTTAGTTTTCAAGCATTTCCAAAATGAATCTTTGGATGATATTGCAACACGATTTTATCATTTGCTGAGTGAATTATCGAGTGCTTCAGTTGTTTATGAGACTGAAGAGATTAATGATAAGTTGTTGGAGGCATTACCATCAAAATTTAATGTGTATACAGTGTTGATAAAGGAAAATGTGAAGTATAAAACTATGTCTCTTGAAGAGGTTCTTGGGAAGCTTCAATCTCATGACTTGAATATGAAGAAGAAAGAAACTAATATGGAGCATATTCAAGATCCTTCGATGTACTTTGCAAAGACTTCAGGAAAAACTGGTGCAGGGGTTGCATTTTTTCTGGAGATAATCAAGAAGCTACTAATGATCACTGTTCTGGAATTCCAAGTCATTCGGGTTTTTCTGCAAATACTGCTTCTTCATCTTCTGGATCACATAATGTGCATCAAAGAGTTGCTGATGATTATCTAGCAATGTTTTCTTCTTTCATGGCGTCTTATGAAAATTTCATTAGAGGGAAGATTCATGATCCGGAGATCATTGAAGAAGATTTCAAACAGATTGATCCGGTTGATCTAGAGGAGATGAACATTCTGTGGAATATGGCTATGCTAATGCGACAAGCTAAGTATTTCTTGAAAACGACGGGAAGAAAGTATATTAGGTCTAACAGTCGTTCTCGTATGGGATTTGTTAAATCAAAAGTTTGTTGCTACAATTGTCAAGAGTATGGTCATTTCGCTAAAGAGTGTGTGAAGCCTAAAGTTGAGTTTGATTCTCAGAAAAAACCAAATACTTTTCAGAACAATCGTAGTCAATCACATGGTTCATCTAGTTCAGGAAATTCTAATCATGCAACTGCATCATCTGCATTGGTTGCTCAAAATGATGACAATTATGACTGGGGAATTCATATTGAAGATTTAGTTGGTGCTGTGAATCAAGCATTTGTGGCTGAGATTCATTCTGACAAGTCTGAGGAGTCAACTGATGATGGAAGTTCTAGTGATGGTGAAAGTTTGCCGAGTGCTGATGAAGAACATGATATTGTTGAACCTGAGATGGCATCTAGTGTATCTGAAGAAGAGATTGCTTTAACTCCAAATCTTTCTGAAGGTGCTGATTCTGACAATATTCCTATTGCTAAAGTCTTCATGGCAGATATGTCAGATCCAACAAAGGTAAAAGACTCTGTCCGTCAAATTTACTATTCTAATTGCATCTGTGTTAAATATAAAATGCAAAAAGTTATGGATGATAACACAAATCTAATTTGTGATATGAAATCCATGCACTCAGTTAATCAGAAATTAAAAGATAATGACAAATTGTGTATAGAAAGAATTGAGTCTTTGAAAAGAGATTTAAACTCTTTGGGATTGAAAAATAAGGAACAAGCATATCATCTGGATATGGCTTATGCTGATATCGAAAAGCGTAATGAAATTGTTGCTCAAAAGAACAAGGAGATTTCTGATAAAGAATCTGAGGTGATAAAATTACATAGAAAGCTGGAACAGTTTGAGAATTCATCTGTAGTTTTGGATTATTTCAATGCTAATGCTGATCCCGCAAAAAGAGTTGCTGGTATTGGGTTTGTTCCTCCACCGTTCAATGCAAATTATGTGGTTGAGCCTGAAATCATTCATGAAGAGGAAATTGATCCCAAGACAGTATTAAAAGTGAATACAGTGACGGGTGAAGAGATGGTGTATGATTCTGATACAGAGGATGAGGTTTTTGATGATTCAAAGGTTGAAGGCATTCCGAAAGAAGTGAAAATTGATGAACCAAAGGTTGTGAAGAATGTTACTCGTGATAGGTGTATTCTAACAAAACCTGATGAAGTGAAAGCTGTTCAACCTAATTTGTCAAAAGTATTACAATCTAGTGGTTATCAAAATAAGAATTCATCAACAGTGACTAAATAGGTTTATGTTCCAAAGAAGCCAGTCAACTGTTCAGTGAAATCTTCTGACTCTTGTTCGTCCAACAGTTCTTCAAATTTCTCAAAAGCTCCTTATATTAGAAGTCATCATGATAAAAGAGTCTGTTTTCATTGTAATGAGGCTGGTCACATTGTGATTCATTGTCCATATAAGAATAAGGGAAAATTGAAGAGTGAAATTCCACAACAAAGAGTGGTGAAAATTCTGAAAAGACCGAATGTGGAAAAGTCTTCATTGAGTGGTGTAAAGAATGTATCTTATCAATCTTTTGCTAAATCTGCAGGATTTAAGCAAAATGATAAGAATATTTCTAAACCTGCTGTTATTCAAAAGAAGTTTGAAATTCCACATGTTGGAAGTTCAAAAGAGCCTCAACCTGAAATTAAACTCTCTAGACCTCAACGAAGAAGACGCAACAGAAAACTAAAGAAACTTTTGGAAACATCTGAATCTGATAATCATATATCTAACAATGTTTTTCCAATTAATCATTCTGAGTCTTCTTTGAGAAAATCTAAGTCTGAATCTTATGTGCATAAGGTTGATGATAAAGTAGATTGTCAGTTGCTAGAAGTTGTTTATTTTGATCCATCTGGACGACCCAAGACCACAATGGCTTGGGTTCCCATTTCTAACTAATTGTCTTTGTTTATGTAGGGACAACCAAGGAGGACTATCAACAATACATGGTATGTGGATAGTGGTTGCTCCGACATATGACAGGGAATGTTAGATTGCTTGAGGATGTAAAACAAATTGATGGAGGTTATGTCGCTTTTACGGGTAATAAAGGCGGGTACATAACTGGCCAGGGAACGTTAAAGAATGACAAAGTCAAATTTGAAAAGGTGAATTATGTTGAGCAGCTGGAACACAATCTTTTAAGCATATCACAAGTCTGTGACAAGAAGTTTTTGTTCCATTTCAACGATCATGAATGCTATATTTTGAAACCGGGTTTTGTGATTCCTGATGAATGGATTCTCATGAAGGCTCCGAGGAGAAATGACACATATGTCCTTGATATGAGTGTCGCCACTACAACGGATTCAATTCCAACATGTTTACTCCCCAAGGCGTCGAAATTTGATTCAATATTGTGGCACAGGAAGTTAGCTCACATTAACTACAGGAAGATGAACTACATTGTTAGGAATGATCTTGTGCTAGGGATTCTGAAAATGAAATTCTCAGTTCCTGATGATTGTATTCCGTGCAAGAAAGGGAAGCAAAGAAAGAAATCTCACAAATCGAAATCGACGAATTCTATCGTAACTCCTTTGGAGTTGGTGCATATGGATTTGTTCGGTCCTATCAGTATTAGGATCATTGGTGGAAAATCGTACTGCTTGGTCGTAACTGATGATTACTCCAGATTTTCCTGGGTTAAGTTTCTTTCTTCTAAAGCTGAAACCACTGAGTTGGTACAATACTTAATCCTAGGTTTGGAGAATTTATTCAATCTGAAAGTCAGAAGAATCAGGAGTGACAATGGCAGCGAATTTAAGAATAGCAAAATGGGCTTATTCTGTCGACAAAAAGGAATTCATCATGAATTCAGTGCACCATATGTTCCTCAACAAAACGATGTCGCTGAACGAAAGAACAGGACGTTGGTCGAAACAGCTAGCACGATGCTTGCAGATTCTAAGCTTCCATTCACCTTTTGGGCTGAAGTTGTGAATACTGCGTGTCATGTTTTGAACAGGGTCTTGACCGTCAAGCGACATAACAAGACGTGCTACGAGTTGCTAAATAATCGAAAGCCGAATCTGGAATATTTACTACCTTTTGGTAATCCTTGCACTCTGTTGAAAGTTCGAGATGTCCCAACAAAATTCAGTGCGAAGACTATTGAAGGGATTTTTCTAGGGTATGTGGCAAATTCGACAACCAAGAGGGTTTTTAACAAAGAGACACGCCAAGTTGAAGAATGGTTCCATATTGACTGTTCAAATCGGTCTTTACCACAAATGGCGATTGGTCCGGATTAGGCATTTGATTATGAATACTTATTCAAGTCTTTTCATTTACCTTCTGACATTTCTGATGAAGATGCTGCTGTTCTTTATGATTCTTGTCAAGATGCACAGCAAAATGGATTTCTACCAAATGCAGTTCCAAATTCATCGATTCCATCTACTTCTGCTCCCGACCTAAATGTTGCTTCTTGTTCCGGTCCACAAGATTCAGAGAGTGAGGAGGATAATGCTATTTTTCAGGATTCGTCTGCTGATCCGTTGTTGGGTGATGCTCCATTACCTTCGACACAGGATCAGGGGGAGATTCCTTCAAATTTAGACTCGGAAATTCCAATTACTCAAGATTATTCTTATCAATCTGAATCTACCCAAGTTAACGTGTTGCCGATTCCTGAGGTCGTATCCATCAAGGAACTCACAGATCATCCGGTGAAGAATATCAGTGGAAATTTACAGGATGGAGTGAAGACACGTTCTCTTGTTGACAATACTTGTTTGTATACTTGCATTAAAGATTCTGGTGTTCTTGATGATTGCTCACATTCATGCTTTATTTCACACGTTGAACCCAAGAATGTTGAGATGGCTTTAAATGACAATAACTGGATAGAAACTATGCAGGAAGAACTTGCTCAATTTGACAAACTTAAGGTTTGGAATCTTGTTGATCTTTCGAAAGGTGCGTATCCGATAGGAACAAAATGGGTGTTTAAATGTAAGAAAGACGATCGAGGTGTCGTGGTACGCAACAAGGCAATATTAGTTGTCCAGGGCTTCAATCAACAAGAAGGAATTGATTACACCGAGGTTTATGCGCCGGTTGCGAGGCTCGAAGCTATAAGGCTGTTTCTAGATTTTGCTTCCTTTAAAGGTTTTAAGGTGTTTCAATTAGACGTTAAAAGTGCGTTTTTATATGGAAAGGTCAAGGATGAAGTCTATGTGTGTCAACCGCCGTGGTTTGAAGATCCACTGAATCCGAATATGGTTTTCAAGCTTGATAAGGCTCTCTATGGTCTTCATCAGGCTCCTCGTGCGTGGTATGAGACTTTATCTACACATCTTTTGGCGAATGCTTTTGTTCGTGGAAAGATAGACTCGACCTTATTCATAAAGAAATCAGGGGGAGATTACCTACTGGTACAGATTTATGTGGATGATATTATTTTTGGCTCGACAAATGAAGGGTTATGCAAAGACTTTGAGGGTGTTATGAAGTCGAAATTTGAAATGTCTGCTATGGGAGAGTTATCGTTTTTCTTAGGTTTACAAGTAAATCAAAAGGAAGATGGTTTCTTTATTCATTAGTCCAAGTACGTCAAAGACATCTTGAGCCGGTTCAAGATGGAGGACTGTACCCCATATGATACTCCAATTCTGGTCAATCATAAGTTGCATTCTGACCCGGAAGGAAAAGATGTGGATTGTCGACTTTACAGAGCTATGATTGGATCCCTCATGTACTTAACCGCTTCAAGGCCGGATATAATGTTCACCGTGTGTATCTGTTCTAGATTTCAGGCAAAGCCAAAAGAATCTCACTTAATTGTTGTGAAAAGAATCTTTCGGTATTTAAAAGGAAAACAACGTTTAGGGCTATGGTATCCTCATGGTTCTAACTTTGATTTCAATGCTTATACTGATTCTGATTTTGGTGGTTGTTGTCTGGACAGGAAATCTACAACAGGTGATTTCCAGTTCGTAGGTAATCGACTTGTATCCGGGCAATGCAAAAAGCAAACCGCAGTCTTGATTTCAACATGCGAAGCAGAATACATCGCTGTTGCAAGTTGTTGTTCATAGATCCTGTGGATACAACAGCAATTGAGAGATTACGGTTTGAATTTCACAGGAACCCCTATGCTTATTGATAACAATGCTACTATGTCTATAACGAATAATCCTGTTAAACATAGTAAAACTAAGCACATCGAAATTCGATATCATTTTATACGTGATTGTGCAGAGAAAAGGTTGATTGAGCTGGTCAAGGTACACACTGAAGATAATTTTGCTGATTTGTTTACCAAGGCATTTTATCGTACCAGGTTTGAATTCCTAAGTAAAATGATTGGTATGATCAATCCCGAATAAAAGTTTTTCAAAATCAGAATTTCATGGAAAATTTTGTTTTTTTTTAAGTTCTTTTATTGCTTTATTACATTTCTGCATTTACAGTTTCAGTCAAAAAGTTTAATTTATAAAAAGTCAAAACAAATTGAAAAATATAAAATTTGACATCATTTGAGGTTAGAGAAGAAATGATAGTACATCAGTGATTAGTTCATTTCACACGACCTTAGTAGACCTTGATATATGATTGATTAAAATAAGTTGATCTGATCTAACTTTCAAAGTCTGCATAAATAAGAAATGATAGTGTTGTGAATGCTCTATTCTTGATAATTTGTTTTAAAATTTGTGTATAAAATTTGAAACTTGAATTGTCAATAGGCTAAAAGCGTTTTGAAACTAATAGTAGTGTGAAAATTAAATAGAATATGATTACATCTGTGATTTAAATCAATTATATGCCTGGGTGTGTGTGTAAAAGATCATTATCAGATAAAGAATATTAGCTTTTAATAAAGATTTTCTTATGAGATCAGTTTCGGGTTATGTCCTTAGCACTATTCATTCGATTTGCTTCAGTGCCCATGTCCCGAAAAGCATGCAATTTGAAGTATAATCAAGATATGTACTTGACAACTTCTGTTAAACATATACTATCCCTTGGATCATATTAATAAATCATCTTTACTGATTCCATTGAATTCATAATCCATATAACAGTTGGATCTACGTACCTGAATCTTATGATTCCACAAATATAAGCCAAAACATTGAATCATTCGATTCTGAATCTCATTGATTCCTATACATTCCAATTTGGATTCTGCTATTCATGTGCTAAGTGATGTATCCTCATTCTGAAAATTCGGATAATCTTTAGTAAAATCTTATATGTCTTGAAGATAGTGCATTTACTTTCTATTTGGCATATATGTGGGGTACACGATTTTTTTTCATCTAAATGGTACTAAATCACATGAATTGGGAGAATAAACGCTTATAGTTTCAAATAATATAATATTGACAAATTTAAGAATTCATGCTTTATATTTCAAATTCGGTATAAATAAAAGAGCATTTTATAATCTGGTCTTATTTACTTTGAAATTTATCGCGTATCATTTCAAATATTATTCAAATTGAAGGAGTTTCAAAATGAAAAAGATGCAAAATGCACAAAATTGAGTTGAATGGTCTCATACTATAGGTTACCCTTTGTTATTAATAATATGTGTGATGAATTAATTGAATACTTTTGCTCATGATGTTAAAGCCAAAAATACGTGATTTCAGTTTGTACAGATAAAAACCAAAAAAATGTGATTTCGGTTTATTCAGATAAAAGTCAAAAATATGTGATTCTGTTTGTATAGATAAAATTCAAAAAGATTTTGTTTTGTATTTTCCATGAAAATTCTAAACTTTTATTAAATTTGTTCGGGATTGGATCGAATATGTGTTGCTGACGAAAGTTCAAGATTTGACAAGATGAAGTTGGTAAAATTTTTTGTTCAAGGCAAAAAGGTTGAAAAGCAATTAAGTTCGCCTATGTACAGTGAAGGGAACTTAATAAGTTCTCTTAAAACAATGAAGCGAACTTAATCTGCTGTCTGGGGTGAAGCGAACTTAGGGATGAAGCGAACTTATCTTGTTCGCCGAAGGCTTGTTAAGCGAACTTAACAGGTTCGCCTAATCAAGCGAACTTAATCTGAATAAGGGTTTAATCAGGCGAACTTGTCAGTTCATCGTCTTCCTCCGTTTTAAGCGAACTTGACCGAATTTTCCAAAATTTTTAAAACGTTGTTGTTGGAGTTGTTTACTAGTTGAATCTTAATCCAAATTGAATTGCGAATTCAACTAAGGTACTTTCGTTGAATTTCATCCAGTAGATTGTGTGTATTTGATGATTTTATTCTCGGTTTTTACGTCGAAGCTTTCAACGACAGATTTTGACCTAATTTTGACCGGACTTGTAAAATTGATCATACTATTTGATTATAAAGTGTTATTCGACTGTTATTCAATGTTTATTCCATGAGTTTATCTTGATTCGATGACATTTTGATTATCTGAGTTTGAATTTGAAACGTCACAGTTCAGGCGAACTTGTTCCAAGCGAACTTGTTAGGCAAACTTAATAAGTTCGCCTCTTGCACTACTAAGCGAACTTATTAAGTTCGCCTAGGGGTCAGTAAGGATTTGGACTTGTGAATTTTTGTTGAAAATTTTTTTTGTTTGAAAATTTTTTTTCTTTGTTGTTTTATTTTGCTTGTACTCGTTATTTTTTTAATATGTTTTTTGTCCAAATGTTTCTGATGGCTCGATGTGTTGAATATAAACATAATCAAGTGGATTTGTTACATCCGAACATGTCCGAGGCTGTGCATTTTCAAGGCATCATAGGATTTTTGAACAGATCACGTCTTCACGTTGCTCTGTCTGCTGATCCTTACATCAATCTCGTGTACATACAACAATTTTGGGATACTGTGCATCAAGATACGGACGTTGAACCTCATGTTCTTCGTGCCACAGTTAATAATACTGAGATTGCAATTTCTGAAGAAACGATACGTGCGGCTCTTGATTTGGGTGGAAATGCTGAAGATCCATTATCTTATCCTAGCACTCTTATTATGGGTTGTTTTCAACGGATGGGATATCGTGGGAAACAAAATGATACCCAAGCTCGGAAAGGTGGATTAGTTGGTGAATGGAGTTATTTCATGCATGTGATTATTTAATGCATCTCTCCTCGCAAAGCTGGTGCTGATGGATTGAAGATGGCTCTTCAAACAGCTATGGTGGCCTTAACATTGAATACAAGATTCAATTTTCCTCTTTATTTCTATCGGGAGATGGTAATGCAGATCAATCCAGCTGAAGGTTAAGGTTTCTTGATGCATCCTCGTTTTATTCAAATGATACTCAATCACCTTCTTCCTGATCTTCCACAACATCCAATAAGATTAACGTTGACTCCGATGTCAAAACGTGTCTTTACCGACTTTACGAAGGTGAAACAGCAGAATGCTGCATTGATTCCAGTCAATACTCCTTTGTTTGGGCACTTAATCAATCCTGATTATGTTGCACCACCTAATGACAACTGGTTTCATCCTGATGAACTTGCTCAAGCTCAAGGCATCAATGTGCAACAACAGCAACAACCACAACAACAACAACAACAACCACAACAACCCGCACAAGAACAAGTTCCCGTACAACAACAAATTCCTATTCCTGAATAAGTTCCTATTCCACAAGCTGAAGTTGATATACCTATTCAGGAACCAGTTCAAGAAGAGGTCGTTCATGACATTGATCACGATCTAGGAATGAATATGGAAGATTTCATTGATGATGCTGTGAACTTGCCCATTCATGAAACAGAAGGGAATGTGGTGATAGATGCTGATTCTAGTTCCAGCTCAAGTGATACGATATCATCTGATGATGACAACACTGATTCTGATGAATCTAGGGATTTTTCCTCAGGTCATTATGAACGGTTGGCTGCTATTCCACTGGCTAATGCTGGTAAACGCATTAAATCTCAAGCCAGACGACCAAGACGAAAGTCTGTTCGGGATCCTCCTTCCGGATCAGTACTTGGTAAAAGATCTTTGGTCGATGAAAGTTCTGACACTGATAGTGACTTTAATCCAGATCCCACACGTCAAAAGTTAATGTCTGCGTCAATTGCTGCTGCAAAATCTTCTCAAGGAGTCGAGGATGCTAATTTTGTTGCTTCTTTGATAATTACTCCTCCAAGATCTAAGGATCCATCTCCAGTTCAATCTCCTGTTCCTCTAGTCATTCCTACTACTTCAAGTCCTTCTATTCCACAATAAACAGCTGGTCCGTTAAAGCCTTCTGATTCTGACAGGATTACTTTCCTTGAATCTCAAGTGCTTTCTCTACAAACACAGGTAAACACTCTTGTGTCTACTGATTCACAACGGAAACTGGTGATTCAGACTCAAGCTCAACAGATTGCTGATATGCAATCATTAGTTTCCAAACTCGTTCAGCGTCTTGACGCTCAGGGGGAGTTGAGGATACCTGATACTTGTCACACAGAGTCAATTCAAAGACGTGATGATGAAGACAATGATCCTGCTAAAAATATTGAGGGTGATCGTCAATACACTGACGCTAATCCTATATCAAAGGTTTAGGGGGAGTCAACATCACAATCACTTGAAGGAAACAAAGATACTACTGGTACTAATGACGAAGAAATTCTGTTATTAGAATTCTTTCAAGATTCAGAAGAAGAGGAAGCTGAAAAGATTGAATGTCTTGATGACATTGACGATTTATTCAATGACATGGAAGATGATATGTCAGATACTGAGATAGAAGAAGGAGAAATAGTAGAGATTGAAATAGAGAAAGAAAAAGATAGTGTTACTTATGAAGGTTGTGATGGTCTTAAAGTGCCTTATAACTTCATCCAGGATGATGTTATTCCTGAATTCACTTATGAAGGAATAACAGATTCTATGGACACGTCACACTGCCTGATGATGCAGCTGAGTCAAAGATGGATACTGATGATGAGAATCTTCAATTCAATAAAGATGCTGAAACTGAAACTACTCACACTGGGTCTCAGAAGGTTAATGAAGAACCTGTGATGTATAGAGATACAGGGATGACAAGAGAACAGTGGCGGGAAGTTGTAAACAGTTGGATGAAGGTGCTACCCAAGTCTCCAGCACAACCTGCTCAAAAAGAGAAATATGTGAATAAAGAGCAGTGTGTAGGAAGGATAATAAGTTGGTTCTATGATGATGAATCAAAATTATTTGCTATTAAACGATCGGACGGTGTTCAATACTTAAAGCCGAGGATCAAATATTTCAATACCTTGCCGAGGTGTGAAATAAATGGTCTAGCTTCAAAGCCACTCATAAATAGATCGAAGAATGGTTTGGCTGATGTGATAGCAAACCTGATAAATAAAGAAGGTAGTTCGGGTAAGTATGAACGGCTGAAACCACAGAAAGGAAAAAGAGTGAAGAACACAGATCCAAAGACTGGGAAAGTAACCTAGAGATACAAGTATAGAC
This sequence comes from Smallanthus sonchifolius, assembly GCA_023525975.1. NCBI lineage: Eukaryota > Viridiplantae > Streptophyta > Magnoliopsida > Asterales > Asteraceae > Smallanthus > Smallanthus sonchifolius. The sequence continues at coordinate 57,226,211 of CM042021.1, forward strand.
CAGTGCGTGCTATTCACAAGATACCATTAAAGAATATTCCTCAAGACTTTCTTGGGAATATGAAATGGTGGTATGTTGATGTTAATACTCATGAAGCAAGGATTGAAGATAAAGATAATAAGGTCATTGTGTGTTTCTATGACGCAATGAATCTTATTAATTTTTCAAAGAAAGATCAGAGGACACTGAGAAAGAATGAGATCATGTACACTGATGAATGGAGAGAACAAGGTCTATAGTACAAAAGAGTTTTGGAGATATGCAGAAGATATGGAGTGCATGCTGGCAGCAGACTACAGGATAATTGGAAGAGTTCAAGATAATAACTGAAGATAGAAGATCAAGCTATTGTCAAGGGGGAGTCTGTTAGGACATAGATTGTAATGAAAAAAGCTTGTAATAGTTACATTTTATGTCTTTATGTTTTTGTTATGTAAATGTCTAAAGTTACTAAGTGTTTTACAAGTGAGCCTAGAGGCGAACTTCAAAGGCGAACTTAATAAGTTCGCTTAGGTCTAACTGAGGCGAACTTGTTAAGTTCGCTTAAGTTGTTAGAGGCGAACTTAATAAATTCGCTTATATCAGAACTTGTGTTTATAAATATAGAGTTTATAGTTTGTTTCTAATATAGCAGAGCAGAGAGAAACAGAACAGAGCAGAAGCGATTATCTTGTAAACTTTATGAAATTTGGAATATAACGAGAAGTTTATTTACGCGTGTTGTTTCAATTTTCGGTTAGTATACAAATGTTAACATGAAGGATTCCGCACTTCGTGTTATAGCAACGTCATATTACGAGTCCGATCAGTAGTTGAGTTACCTGGACCTACAAAGTGTTCCTAATCAGTTCCTACACATTCATACGGTTCAATTTAATCAAATTCCATCAATTCAACAAGGTATGATGATATTCGGAATTTTTGGTTCGTGTTTGGTTGAACAGCTGATGCAGGCGAACTTAGCAATTCTGTTGCAGGCGAACTTAATAATTTCACTTGGTGCATATTAGGCGAACTTAATCAGGCGAATTTAACAAGTTCGCTCGGGTCAAGTTCGCTTGGGGTCAAATTGCTCGGGTCAGTTTCAGGTGAATTTTGTCAGGCGAACTTATTAAGTTCACTTGATATTAAAAAAAATAAATTGAAATTTTGAGAGAAAGTTTATATGTTTGTTTTGAATCATTTTTGAAATTTTGAATTTTCAAAATTTTTTAAAAAAGAGTATTTTGGCGGGAAATTTTTTTCGGATATTTTCACAAAAATTTCAAAATGTCAATTTCATGTGATGATAATGAGATTGAAATTATGCCACCGAGGCTTTTGTGCGTATCAGATTACCATAGCTAGAAAGTCCGGTTCGAACAGTTCGTATCAGAAACTGATGAAAATTTTTGGAGACCAATAACAGAAGGATATTTGCATCCTACTTTTAACTTTCTGGAATTTAGTGATGTTCCTAAACCAGTGACAGCTCTTACTAAAGTAGAAAAGCAGAAGTTTGATCGAGAGATGAAAACATGTAAAACTTTAACGATGTCTTTACCAAAAGAAATCATTCATAGTCTCGGGAAGTGTCCAACTTCAAAAGATCTATGGGAAGCATTGAAGAAAAAGGGTGAAGCAACTTCTCAAGCGTTTGTAGTCTTGATCAATGAAGTATTGGAGAAGTAAGGTGACTCTCAAAGTGATTCTTCTGCAGAGTTCAGTGATAGTGAGAGTATTCGTTCTGGTGAAAGTACTCAATCTACTGAGACTGATGATGACTGAAGAAAGCTTTCAGACAGTTGAAGATGATCTGAGTGAATTAGAAACTGATGCAAAGCCTGTCATTGTTGATCAAAAGGGTGAAGCTGATGATGACGTTTTCATGGCTCCTGGTGCATCTTCTTCAGAACTAAAACCTGAGGTAGTTTCTAACTCTGAAACGTTTTGTTCTAACTGTATTTCAGTGAAGGATAAAATGATGAGGGTTATGGATGACAATGTAAACCTCCTTTTTGATATGAAATCGATACACACGGTAAACCAGAAATTAAAAGATAATGAGAATGTGTGTATTGAGAGAATAGAATCACAGAAGAAGGATATAAATTCTCTGACTTTGAAGATCAAAGAGCAGGCATATCACCTGGATATGTCCTTTGCAGAAATTGAGAAAAGAAATAATGATCTTGTTGAGAAAGAGAAGGAACTAGCTGAATCTAAAGTAGAGGTTATCAGATTACATAGAAAGTTAGAAAGCTTTGGAAATTCATCATTCTTATTAGAACATTATCATAATAATACTAAAGAGGGGAAGGGAACTAATGGTATTGGTTATGTTCCTCCACCATTTAACGGAAATTATTCTGTTACACCTGAGATTATAAAAGATGAGGATTTAGATCCTAAGACTGTGTTGAAAGTGAATCCGATCACAGGTGAAGATATGGTGTATTCTGATGAGAGTGATGATGAATATTTTGATGAAGCTAAGGTAGAGGGGATACCGAAAGAGGTTAAGAAAGACGACTCAAAGGTTGATTCTAATTCATCTGGATATTATACATTTGGAAGTTCTTCAAATTCAAGGAGAGTTCCATATGTCAGAGATTATAAAGACATGCGTACATGCTTTCATTGTAATGAGATGGGACACATTGTGGTGAACTGTCCTTACAAAAATAAAGGAAAGAAGCATGTAGTTCCTGAGAGGATGAAGCCTGAATCAAAACCTATTGAGAAAAAGTTTGTTCCATCTCAAACTCCAAAAGAAGTTCATGTAGGAGAATCTTCTTCAAGTGCATCTTATCGTGTGAAGATTCCTTATATGAGAGAGTATAGTGAGAAGAGATCTTGCTTTTACTGTGGTCTTGTGGGTCATATTCGGATTGCTTGTCCTCACTACGCCAAAGGTAACCGACATGTTACTCCATAAAAGGTAAGAACTCTTGGTAAGCCTTATGTTAACCCAAATGTGGTTAAACCTCATGATACACCAAAGGGTAATTCAAAATCTGAGGTTAGGCTTTCTAGACCTCAAAGATGGAGGAGAAACAGAAGATTGAGAAAACTTTTAGAACAAGAGTTTTCACAATCTAAACATTTTTCAAATGAACAAGATTGTTCAAACAATTCACATTTTAAGCAAAAAGAACTTAATAAATAGAAGTATGTTTGGAAATCTAAAGTTTCTGTTTCTGACTCGTCGAAACAATCTCCAAAAATCGATGAGAGATTCAATTGTGAGTGGAGTGAGGTTTGTTATTTTGATACAGATGGACGACCCATGACTACCATGGCTTGAGTCCCAATTTCAAATTAATATTTCTTGTTAGATGTGCAGGATTAACCAAGAGGGACTATTAATAACGTTTTCGTTGTTGATAGTGGTGGTTCTAAGCACATGCCAGGAAATGACATATGCATGAGTAAAGAGTTATTGATAACTGAGAAATCTATTTGATTCAACGACTTCATGCTCAAGGGGGAGAATATGACACACACAATGTTATTTTGAAAAAGATTTAAAAGTCCAAATGATAACCTGAAACTTAGGATGAAAATGGTGAGCATAGAGTCATTGATGCAACCATTTGACTAGTTGAGGGGGAGTCTACAGGACAGGGGGAGTACAGAACTGTGTTGGTGACAGAGGCAATGACATTCAATTACATTACATCGGTTTGAGTTTTTAATTGATTGACTTGCTTAATCCTGAGTAACCAAGTAAAATTTTTTTCTTAAAATGTTTTCATGGAAGATTTTATTTTTGTTTGTTTTACTTTCTTTCATAAAGATTTCGAAAAATCCAAACAAATTGAAAAAGATAAAATCGACATTACTTGAAGTTAAAGAAGAGATGATAGTACATCAGTAGATGTTCTTTCACACATGACCTTAGATTGACTGGTTGGTGCTTTATGTTAATATATCTGAATTATATGTTTTGATCTAAACTTCAGAGACTGCACAAATAGGAAATGATAGAGTTGTGTATGCATATAATTTGAATTTTCAGTAGACTAAAAGCGTCACTGAATCATTAGTAGTGTGAAAACAGAATTTCATATGTTACAACTGTGATTTGAACCCATTTTATGCCTGGGTATGTGTGTTAAAAGATCACTATCAGATAAAGAATATTAGTTTTTAATAAGGATTGTCCTATGACATTAGTTTCAGGTTATGTACTTAGCACTATTCATTCGATTTGCTTCAGTGCCCATGTCCCGAAAAGCATGCAATTTGAAGTATAATCAAGATATGTACTTGACAACATCTGTCAAACTTATACTAGCCCTTAGATCATATTGATAAATCATCTTTACTGATTCCATTGAATTCATAATCCAGATAACAGTTGGATCCACGTACCTGAATCTTATGATTCCACATACATAAGCCAAGACATTGAATCATTCGATTCTGAATCTCATTGATTCCTATACAATCCAATTTGGATTCTGCTATTCATGTGCTAAGTGATATCTCCTCATTCTGGAAATTCGGATAATCTTTAGTAAAATCTCATATGTCTTGAAGATAGTGCATTTACTTTCTGTTGGCATACTAGTGGGGTACACGTTGTATTTCATACTTAAATGGTACCTTAACTCACAAGAAAGTGGGAATGAGATGCTTTAGTTTCAAATATTATAATATTGACAATTAGAACTTGTGTGTCATAGCCTAATCCTATTTTCTTTGAATGTTTATCGCGTATCATAACATGCAATATGAAAGTCTTGAAAAGATAGAGTGTGATAATCTTGAAAGATATTGGTTTGATTGGTCAAGGCTTGAAAGAATGACATAGGATACCATTTGATATTATATGGATTTTATATCCAAGATGTGTGATTGATGCATTGCTTTTACTGGTATGATCTTCTTACTCATGATGTTCGAACAAAAAGATGTGATTTTGTATTTTACATTTTAGTTTATACAAAGAAAAACCAAAAAGATTTTGTGAGTCTTATGTTTGAAAAACCAAAAAGATTTTATTTTTCCAGCTTCCATGGAAATCTTAATTGTTGGTTATTCTTGGTTGTTCTCCTTTGCAAAAACTGAATATTGCAGACAGAAGTTGATAAGGGGTCCTTCTCCCAAGTTTTCTTCTACATAGAAAGAGAAAGTGCAGATGAACAAGACGAAGACTACTGTGTTTGATGATATATGAAGACGGATGACAATCTTCTAAAGCTGTTGTCAAGGGGGAGTCTGTTGGAGCATATTCTGGTGACAACGAGCTTGAAGATATTATGTCTTAGTCTTAGAGTCTTTGACTTGTAATTGATAGAATTGTTAGCATCAGTTAAAGGGGAGTCTGTTAGGACATGTTTTGTAACTGTTGATAAAATTCTGTGTAAGTTCATAGAGAGGCGAACTTAACAAGTTCGCCTAAGAATCTTTAGGAGCGAACTTGTTAAGTTCGCTTAGCCTATTAGAGGCGAACTTAATAAGTTCGCTTAAGCATAAGTTCGCCTCTAGCAGGTTTCTGTCTATATATAGATGTTTACAGATATCAGAGTAGACTTGAGAGAGACTAGAGAGAATTCTGTGAATCTTGTAACCTGATATTGTGGTGGAAATACAAAGCATTTATTTACACCATTGTTGTTGATTGAGTTACACGAGCACGTTGATCATGGATTCCGCACGTTATCACTGTGTCGTACCGTGAGTCAAGAGATCCATCATGCACCGAATTAGGGACCTACAGTGTGTGGCTATAGTCTAAGTCTACTATTAATGCGAACCTAGTGTCACACCACGCCCCGACAACCCCTGGACGCGTGCGACCCCGATTGGTATCATCTTAGATATTTGATTTTAGAAATTTAATAAATACAGCGGAAGTATTTTTCAAAATGATCGTTTCAACATTCTTTCAGCCTCAAGGGTTGTATTGGTAAATATCAAAACTCAGTTGTAAGACAAAAGTTTTATATTTACTTTATAAACATAGGGATTTAAATACCCTTTTCATTTTGATTACAAAACAGTGTTTGAAATCAAAATACATTTACAGCCACTGGAAATAGTACTACTTAGGGTTAAACAATCCCTTGGTCCTATCTCCCTTTTCTTTTCTTTAGGATTTTCTACACACGAGGCCTGAGAATCGAACATGTAAGTCTATCTTTTTCATAGGTCAGATCTGATGTCTGCCTCTTACAATTTCTTGTGTCAGATCTGATGTCTACCCTTACCCCGTTCTTATTTCAGTTTATTCATTTCCAGAAAACATTTTTGAAAATAAAACGTCAGCGAATACAATTATCTTGACATTAAAATCATTTGGCACAAACAAGTATTAATTTCATAATCACAACTTTATGTTCAATCCACACATTTAGCAGACCCGTCCTATTCCATCGCACCACAGTATACACTAGCGTCATGTCTTATAATAATGGACAGGTTTGAATCCGAAGTTGTTATAAGACAAGCACCAGCCGTAATCCGTAAATTTCACCCGAGACCCGTGTATCCCTTGCAAGTTTTACTCATACCTACAGCCTGAATGCTTTGTTCGTAGAAGAACGTTGAGCATTATTCCCTTAACCTTTATTTGACCATTTTCGTAAATAAAATGTTTGACACAAGTTTTTTGATAGGAGTTAAAGTATTCACCTTGATTATAGGAATGAGCGTCTAAGTCGAAAGCTTATAGATTATCGTTTTAACTTGGTTTCTCCAGCGTACCAGCACCTCTACGAGCGTTTCTTGCTTAACCGGGCACTACGAAGAGCGGGAATCGAACCGGGATCGTCGGGAGCGAGCTAGATGGTCTCTGGAACAAGAAATGGAAGTGAGAGTTGATGTTGGTGTGAAGAATGGGAATGAACTTGACCATCTATTTATTGGGCAAGTTCTGAGACCGTGACAGACCGTTACGGGTGGTGACGGTCCGTCACCAGACTAGGGTTCGCGAGTTATCAGACACGTGTCGCCCTCTTGTCAATTTGGGTTGTGACGGACCATTACCAGGCGTGACAGTCTGTTATGGAGTTGATGCATGGTGCACCAGGGTGAATCTGGGGCCGTGACGGACCGTTACTAGGCGTGCCGTTTTGTTATAGGGTTTCCACACGTCAGATTTTGAATGAGTCACTGGACACGTGGCAAGCTATCAGGGTTCGCATGCCCAGCCCGTAACGGACCGTTACCGTCCGTGACGGTCCGTTACCATCTTGTGACGGTCTGTTACCGTCTGTGACGGTCCGTTACCGTTGAATTTTCATGTTTTCTATTTTTTATCCTTGATCTATAGGTTATTTACACTTATAGTCCTTGTGGTTTGTACCTTTTTGTGGCAGGTGTTACATCCTCCCCAACTTGTTTTAATCTCATCCTTGAGATCATTCGAACAAGTGAGGATATTTCTTTTTCATTTCAAACTCTAGTTCCCATGTGTACTCAATTCTACGTATGGAGTTCCATTTTACTTTCACGATCATCAATTTCTTTCTTTTCAATCTGTTTTTTCTGCCTGTCCTCGATTTGCAGAGGTTGCTCCACGAATCTTAATTTTTCATCTACCTCTATATCTTGTAGGGGAATTACCAGAGATTCATTTTCCAAACACTTACGTAGATTTGACACAAGGAATTCATCGTGTACTCCATTAATTTCTTCTAGTAATTTGAGTTGATAGGCCATAGGCCCAAATCTTATCAAGATTTTGAACGGTCCTACGAATCTAGGACTTAATTTTCCTTTCTTTCCAAATTTTACAACGCCTTTCCATCGTGAACCTTTCAACAGAACGTTATCACCGACGTTGAATTCTAACGGCTTTCGTCTCTTATCAGCATAACTCTTTTGACGATCACGTGTCACTTTTAATCTATCTTTTATTTGAATAACTTTCTCAGTTGTTTTCAGGACTATTTCAGGTCCGGATAATTGATTTTCTTGTATTTCGGACCAACAGATTGGAGTTCGACATTTACGATGGTATAAGGCTTCAAAAGGAGCGGCCTATATACTCGTACGATAGCTATTATTGTAGGAGAATTCTACTAGAGGTAAGTGGTCATCCCAACTTCCTCCAAGATCGATAACACAAGCCCTTAACAAGTCTTCAAGGGTTTGAATGGTTCTTTCACTCTGCCCCTCCGTTTGAGGATGGTAGGCAGTGCTAAGATTCAATTTTGTACCTAGAGCTTTTTGGAAACTTTGCCAGAATCGAGAAGTAAATCTACTATCTCTATCTAACACGATGGATAGTGGCACACCATGTAATGATACAATTTCGTTAACGTATAACTGTGACAACTTATCCATGCTGAACGTTTCTTTCATGGGAAGAAAATAAAGCAGATTTAGTAAGTCTGTCAACAATAACCCAGATTGTATCATTCCCACGACTGGTTCGGGGAAGTTTGGTAATGAAATCCATGGTTATCATTTCCCATTTCCAGACAGGAATTTTAAGTTGCTGTAACAAGCAAGACGGCTTTTGATGTCCAGCTTTAACTTGAGAACAGGTTAAACATTTTGCAACATAGATAGCGATATGTTTCTTCATTCCTATCCACCAATAATTGGCTTTTAGGTTTTTGTACATTTTATCGCTTCCAGGATGCATGGTGTATTTGGATTTGTGAACTTCTTCAAGAATTTCTTCACGTACGTTTCCATATATAGGAACCCAAATTCTTTTATTCATTCTAAGAATTCCATCATTACTCTTAATCAATTGGTCGATCGTTCCTCCCAATCCTTCATTCTCAAGGTTGGGTTCTTATAAATCAAGTTTCTGAGATTCCTTAATACGAGTGATAAGATTGATTTGGAGATCGAGTCTTAAAGCACGAACTCGTTTAGGTTTCTCATGTTCTTTTCTACTTAAGGCGTCAGCTACAACATTAGTTTTGCCTTCATGATAACAGATTTCGCAATCGTAATCATTTAGGACTTCCATCCAACATCTTTACCTCATATTCAGTTCTTTCTGACTGAATATATACTTTGGCTTTTATGATCAGTGAATACTGTAAATTTGACTCCATATAGATAGTGCCTCCATAATTTCAATGCAAAGATTATGGCGCCCAATTCTAAATCATGAGTCGTATAATTCTTTTCATGTGTTTTCAATTGATGGGAAGCATAAGCAATAACTTTGCTTCCTTGCATTAACACACAACCAAAGCCAGTGTGTGAAGCATCACAGTATATTAAAAGCCTTCATTTCCATCTGGCAAGGGCAGTATGGGTGTTTGTGTCAGTTTCTATTTCAGAGTTTCAAAAGCTTCAGATTGTTTAGGACCCCATTCATACTTAACTGACTTACGAGTCAGAGAAGTTAATGGTACAACAATTTGGGAGAAATCTTGGATAAATCTTCGATAGTAACCATCCAAACCAAGAAAACTACGAATATCGGTTGAAGATTTTGGGATTTCCCATTTAGATATAGCCTCAATTTTAACCGGGTCGACTTAGATACCATTAGCGTTAATGACATGACCAAGGAACTGAACTTCTGATAACCAGAACTCACATTTTGAGAAATTTGCATAAAGCTTTTCGTTTCTCAAAAGTTCAAGCAAGATTTTCAAATGATTATCATGATCTTCATTACTCTTCGAATAAATAAGGATATCGTCAATGAATATGATAATGAATTCGTCCAAGTAAGGTTTGCAAACTCGATTCATCATATCCATGAAAGCTGCTGGTGCATTAGTAAGTCCAAACGGCATTACCGTGAACTCATAATGACCATACCGAGTTCTGAAGGCCGTTTTGGGAATATCTTCTTCCTATACTTTCAATTGATGATAGCCAGAACGAAGATCGATTTTTGAAAAGCATCGAGCTCCCTAGAGTTGATCAAAGAGATCATCGATTCTGGGGAGTGGATAACGGTTCTTAATCGTGACTTTATTTAGTTCACGATAGTCGATACACATGCGCATCAAGCCGTCTTTCTTTTTAACGAACAAGACTAGAGCTCCCCAAGGCGACTAGCTTGGTCTTATGAATCCTTTTTCGAGCAATTTATCAAACTGTTTCTTTAATTATGCCATCTCCGTTGGAGCTAATCTGTACGGGGCTTTGGCAATTGGTGCCATACCGGGTACTAGATTAATTCTGAATTCCACTTCTCTTTCAGGTGGAATTCAAGGCAGTTCATCAGGAAAAACGTTAGGAAACTCAACTACAACCGGCACATCCTCGATCTTCTTTCTAGTGTCGGTGGTTACAGATACGAGTATGCTAAGCATCCTTTTCCTAAGTATTTTGTAGCTTTTAACATGGAAATTATTCGAACAGAGTTGGATAATTTATCGCCATGTATAGTCAAGATATTGTCTTTTGAACGAAGTTCTATAGCTTTCTTATCACAAAGGATATGAGCTTGGTTAGAGGGTAACCAATCCATTCCTAGGATAATGGCAAAACCTTCCAAAGTCATTGGAAACAGTTGTGCAAGAATAACATGTCCTGATAGTGTGATATTACAATCGTTTAGAATTTCAGAGATTTGAACTAGGTCCCCGTTGGCAGTTTTTACCACGTATTTCTTGTCTAATTTTGCTAGAGTTTTATTTAACAGTCTACAGAATCTATGATCTACAAAACTTTGGTTTGCACCAGAGTAAAAGAAAACTCGATCGTAAATATAATTGACAAGAAATGTACCCGTAATGACATCGAGCATACCTACTGCTTCATGAGTATGGAGAACGAATGCTCGCGCATTCTTCTTTACTCCATTTGTTGGTTTTGGACCAGTCCCATTAGGTTTCTATAGTTTGGGCAATTGATTTTGATGTGGCCGGTTTCACCACACTCAAAACAAGTGATTTGCTTTTTCTTGAAACAATTCTCTGCTTTGTGACCGGACATCTTGCAAAAGTTGTAGAAAAGTCCAGCACGACATTGTCCTAAGTGCCTTTTTCTACACTTGGGACATTCCGGAATGGAAGAGTTGTTGTTTCGGGGAGTAAGTTTGGATTTCTTTGATCCACTTAGGCCTTGCCCAAATTCCTTCTTCTTCTTTCCCTCCTCCTGGTTTCTAATCAAACTGCTGGTTAGTGATGCTCCTAGATCCATAGCATCATCAAGATTTTCACAATTTGCGACTCTGACCGTGTCGTGAATTTTTCCAATCTAACCCCAAATATAACGCTTTATTAGGTTTGATTCAGGGGTAGTGCGATGTGGAACTATTCTAGCATATTCAAGGAGTTTGGTGGAATACTCCTGATGATTTGTTCCTATCATCTTAAAACTCAAGAATTTTCCTTCTATCCGTTCCCTCTCATTCTGGGGAACGTACTTCTTTTCTACTCGGGTTTTGAAAGCATTCCAACCCATTGCATAGGCTGCTTCTCTTCCTTTGGCAGCAACAATGTTGTTCCACCATTCTAATGCTTGGTCCTGGAATAAATTCGAGGCATAAAGAACCTTGTCTTTTTCAACACATTTGCTGATAGCAAGTACAGATTCAGTCTTTTCTATTCACCTTAATGTGGCAATTCCTTTTTCACTCCCAGAGAAGTTATATGGCTTGCAGTCCTAAAACATCTTGTATGTACATCCAACTACTTTTCTCTTATTTTCTATATAACCATAGTTATTACCCATACTCTCATCTTCAGAAGAGTCATGGTAATATTTTTCTTTCCTAGTCTTCTCAGTCTTATGAGTTGCGGAACCTTCAGGTTTCAGAGTAACTGGCTGGGAGTGAGTATTAGTTCGGGTATGCTGAGAATGGATAGATTTTAGGTTTGATAGCTGTGAAAAGAGCCTATCGGCTTGTCTCTTTTCTAATTCAGTAAAGATCATTGGAAGGGAATCCTTGATTCCTTCTATAATCATCTTTTGAAGTTCCTTTCAGGATTCAGAAGCAGTATTTTCAACTGCCGTCGGTTTCTTCTTTCCCCTGGTGTGTTGTGAAGGTCCGGTATTTTTCGACATACTATATAGAAATGAGATTGGAATTAAAACCAAACTTTTTTTTATTGATAATAATATATTACAAAAGATGATACATATAGAAATTATTGTTCGTAGAAATTTCTAAAATTCTTTTCCTTAAGATCTTTTATTAGCAAAGCATTCTGAGCTTCAACTTTAGCTTTCTCTCGTTACAATTCAGCTATTCTGTTCAGCAACATTCGTTCCCTTTCACTTCCCGGTGCATTCTCATTTATATTAGGAGCAGGGATGGGAATCGTCTCAGTATGGAATGTAAGGTATATTAGAGTCAGCACGTTCTTCTTTTTTAGGATTATTTTCATAAGGCATGTCGGCATATCCTTCATGAAAATTTCGGGAATATAATGGGGTAACATTATAACTTCTAGCTGTAGGAGCAGAATTAAAACTTATAGAAGGATTATAGGGAACACTAGGGTTTCCTATTTCTCTGATGCTTCTAAAACTTGAACTTTCAGTTTCCTCATTATTTTCTATAGTTATTTCATTGGTTTTTCGTTCATGATAACTAGCTGGAGCAAATTTACAAATAAAGCTAGGACCCTTGCCTTTTCCGACCATTCTGAAAAATAAACAAAATGATATTTTATTATTATAGAAAATATATTACTAAATACAACAAAAATGATTCTAATCATTCATAAGCTCTTTTTCAAGAGTCATCAAGTCCTCTCCATACTCGTAGACTTGTTTTCCATAGAATTTGGTTCTTGCTTTGTCCATTATCTTCTTTCTTGTTATTTCGTCCGTTTGGCACAACGAACGGTCTAAACATTCAATAGGAGAAGAGGGCATACTTTCTGGATAACCATATTTAGGAGGGGGCTTATGGAGTCCCATCATAATTTCATTATAAACATTTTGGTATTCCGGAGGAGTTTGGAAATATTCTTTGAAAGGGCCATCATATGGAGGTTCATGAAATATATAGGGGTCATATAAAACAGGAGTTTCAGAATTATAAGATTGATAGTCGAAACTATTTGAAATAGGATTATTGAACGGATAGTCTTCCGGGTTTTCAGAAACAGGTTCATATTGGTGGGATTCCTCATATGGATCTTCTTCTGTTGAATTATTCTGCTGTATATAACTTGATTCAGCTTCATTATTTCCTTGCAGTTGTTGGTTATTTGTATTCCAGTTGTTGAAGTTTGAACCAGCCTCCATCCATTGACTAGAAGAGTTATAAGATTGAGGGTGTTATTCGGGAGAGTTGTTATTAGGGAGAATAGCAAACGGATCATCTTTATAGTAGGGCGAAGAGATAGGGTTCATTCGAGATCCTAAAGGATGATACTCAGGTGACTCTTATTTAATCGGACGATTGGGGTCATAATAAACATGTGCAGAATTATCTCCAAACATCTGCAATCTTAAAATATTAGTACTTATCTTATTTTTGGTCAAGACTTAGATATTAAAGCCAGTATCCTTATCTTAACTAAAGCTCTACAAGGATGGTTATTATTCCAGAGTAGTACCTCCAACAGATATGTTCCCAGGTAACACCGACAGATCTAGGAGAGATTTATACACCGCTCTTTCCTTAGACAGAACAATTCCGTTTGTCAGATAACTACATACCGGTCAGAAGGTTACCTTGTTTTGTTATCTAAATTTTTAAGTAATAGATAAACTTATGGTCAAAGCCTAGATACCAGATCCAAGTATCTAATTTGCTAAAACCTATGGCTCTGATACCAACCCTGTCACACCCCGCCCCGACACCCCCTGGACGCGTGCGACCACGATTGGTATCATCTTAGAACTTTGATTTTAGAGTTTTTATAAATACAGCGGAAGTCTTTTTCAAAAGGATCGTTTCAACATTCTTTCAACCTCAAGGGTTGTATTTGTAAATATCAAAACTCAGTTGGAAGATAAAAGTTTTATATTTATTTTATAAACAGAGGGATTTAAATACCCTTTTTATTTTGATTACAAAACAGTGATTGAAATCAAATACATTTACAACCAATGGAAATAGTACTACTCAGGGTTGATCAATCCCCTGGTCCTATCTCCCTTTTATTTTCTTTAGGATTTTCTACACACGAGGCCTGAGAATTCAACCTGTAAGTCTATCATTTTCATAGGTCAGATCTGATGTCTCCCTCTCACAATTTCTTGGGTCAGATCTGATGTCTGCCCATACCCCGTTCTTATTTTAGTTTATTCATTTCCTGAAAATATTTTTGAAAATAAAACGTCAGCGCGAACGCCGGTGAATACAATTATCATGACATTAAAATCATTTGGCACAAACAAGTATTAATTTCATAATCACAACTTTATGTTCAATCCACACATTCAGCAGGCCCGTCATGTTCAATCGCACCACAGTATACACTAGCATCATGTCTTATAACAATGGACAGGTTTGCCTCGAAGTTGTTATAAGACAAGCATCGGCCGCAATCCGTGAATTTCACCCGAGACCCGTGAATCCCTTGCAAGTTTTACGCATAGCTATGGCCTGAATGCTTTGTTCGTAGAAGAACGTTGAGCATTATTCCCTTAACCTTTATTTGACCATTTTCGTAAATAAAATATTTGACCATGATTATAGGAATGAGCCTCTAAGTCGAAAGCTTATAGATTATCCTTTTTAACTTGGTTTCTCTAGTGTACCAGCACCTCTACGAGCGTTTCTTGCTTAACCGGGCACTACGAAGAGCGGGAATCGAACAGGGATCGTCGGGAGCGAGCTAGATGGTTTCTGGAACAAGAAATGGAAGAGAGAGTTGATGTTGGTGTGAAGAATGAGAATGAACTCGACCATCTATTCATAGGACAAGTTCTGAGACCGTGTCGGACCGTTACGGGTGGTGACGGTCCGTCACCAAACTAGGGTTCGCGAGTCATCAGACACGTGTCGCCTTCTGGTCAATTTGGGTCGTGAGGGACCGTTACCAGGCGTGACGGTCCGTTACGGAGTTGATGCGTGGCGCACCAGGGTGAATCTGGGGCCGTGACGGACCGTTACCAGGCGTGACGGTCCGTTATAGGGTTTCCACACGTCAGATTTTGAAGATGAGTCACTGGACACGTGGCAAGCAATCAGGGTTCGCGTGCCCAGCCCATAACGGCCAATTACCATCCGTGACGATCCGTTACTGTCTGTGGCGGTCCGTTACCGTTGAATTTTCATGTTTTCAACTTTTTTATCCTTGATCTATAGGTTATTTACACTTATAGTCCTTATGGTTTGTACCTTTATCAAATTTTGGACATTTTCATGGCAGGTGTTACACCTAGTTCACTAAAACCATTGGCTTTGATACCAATCTGTCACACCCTCAAATTCCACCTGCGGGGTTTTAGCACGAGGCGCGTGACAAACTAGGATCATTGTCATTAATTATACTGAACGACCACTATATGAGTTTTAAAAAAAATACCAGTATTGCTCATAGTCACGAGACAATACCATTAAATTGAAAGTACTAGGGAATCGTAAATAAAAACCAAGACTAAGAACAACCTAATGCGCAAAACAAGGCGCCCAAAACCAAAGTAAGTAAAGTAAGAAAACGTGTTTAATATTTTTATGAAAACCATCCACTTCAATGCGTCCTAGTCCTGAGTGTATACCTTAGCGACCTGAGAAAGACATGATTAAAGTGTCAACACAATGGTTGGTGAGTTCACAGGGTTGTAAGTAAATAATGTTCGATGTTTGCTATATAATGTAATTAAAGTATATCAATAGATAGCTAGTCTATGTTCATGCTACTATATAGTTTTTCGCAACCGAAGCTGACTGTTTGGTTTGTTTGTTTGTTACGTTTCGCCTTATCCACCAACACAATGTCAATGTGTTTAGGTCAACATTACACCCGTTCGAACTTCAGTCGTGTTAGCGTGACTAACGTGGGTGGGGTTTGTCAAACCTAGTAGTACTACTCAAAATTATCTCGCAATGTTCCAATACTAACGGTTCGAGATGTAAGGACTTTCATGGTGTGTTTGCAGTATAGTACGCAAGTGATATAACATTAATACAGAATCCAAAATGTGTTTGTGTGCATGCTTTCTCCCCCAAAAAGGAAATTATGTAAAAGAGAAGGGGCCGTGAAACTCACCTTAGAGTATGTGCTATAATGACAAGTGAAAGACAGGTGACCCGCTAATGGCTACCTATATTTCATAAGTTTATGAGTGTGTGTTCGTGTTGGTTCGTAAGACCCTTAGCATCCAAACAATCACATTGTTTATGTGTTTTAAAAAGAGTTACAAGTTTGACTCAAGTTTGACCAAGCTTGACCTGACGACACGTTGGTGACTCAATGTATGATTTAGTGTTTGATTAGCATAATACTAACATATTATACACATAAGATCATGCAGGTAACACGTAACGACAAATCCTTATTGTTCTAGTATGCTAGCACAGTTTCTAAAATTTGAAACGTTCCATATTTAGAAAGTTTCCATAATCAGCCAGTTTCCATAAATAGCAGGTTTCCATAAATAGTAAGTTTCCATAAATAGTAAGTTTCCATAATTAGATAGTTTACATAAATAGAAGGTATGTTCGAGACTCGTGTTTCTTGGAAAACTATCGTTACTAATATGTTCATAAGATTTATCTAACACGTCTTAGATCATCGTATCATATAACATATGCCTAGAACTCAACATGTTGATCACATTTCAAATTAGGGTTTCCTTTTATAGTAAGCTAAGAATAGGTTGCGTGATTTCTAAGATCTAACATGTTACAACATGTTATTATATCCTATATAGCATATAACAATCATCATATACTAACATGAATGTCTAAATTGTAAGTTATTAACATTCTTGACAATTAAAGTTTCCTTAATTAGAAACCCTACGAAACGGGACTAGATATACAAAACCTAATTTCATAAATCACATCATCATGCATAAAATAACCTATAATCATTATAATATCACATATATCATGTCAAACATGCAATCTAGAATATCAACAAAGTTTCCATATATAGCAACCCTAGGTTTTATGCAACTACATCAAATCTCACAAATGTCACAACAATACTCAATTAATTATCAAAGTTTGCATCTTTATTAAAAGGATCATTGTTTGGATGAAACTAGGGTTTTAAGCACCCTGATTTTCAAAAATATATAATAATATCGATGAAAAATTCTTACTTGATGCGTTAACAACGATGATTGATACTCAGATTGATCAGGAACACCAACGATTGAACTTTTGAACTTGATTTGAGAATGGTTTGAGAGTGATGTAGATGAAATCGATTCAAGGAGTGTGGGGACTGAATTTTTAAAAAATAATGAATGGAATTGAGTTAGGGTTTTGAAAAGTTCTTTAAATACTCCATCCATGGGCTTTAGAATGGGTTTAAAACATGTTAGGAGGCCTGTTTATTTAATTTCACTAATTCTAACTATTTAAAAATAGCTTCTACTAAATATTTTTATAAAAATCACTAATGCAAATAAAAATCATACAGTTACGCGTAAACGTACGCGATTTCATGAAAGTTCGTAAATTAAGCATAAAATCACATAACACGTAATTTCACATAAATTTTAATAAATATAATTTAATAATTGTTCGTAATATTATTTTTGATTATTCACCAACATTCGAGGACAGACTCATGTGACTCGGTAATTCTCTGAATTACCATTACGTGAATGTTTGTGTGATAACTAACACACTTAATTAATCATAATCAAGTGTAATGCATGACTGAATGTTTGAGACACACTTAATTAATCCTAATAAAGTGTAATGCATGAATGAATTGTTTGAGATAACAGAGTTCGTGTTAACAGTGTTAACCTAAAAATGCCAGGTGTTACACCTTGCAATGAGTAGCTTGCTAATCGCACAAATATGTTGTTGTTATACAAGTGTTCAAGTTAATCTCAAGATTAACCTAAGTTTCGATGAAATGTGTGTATCAATAATTTGTACAAGTGAATAAGGGAATTCTAATGCGTAAAAGGGATTGATGTGGGTTTTTCCTTAATTAATTAAGAAAATAATAGTTATTAAGTTTTAAATAATGATGGTGTAAATCTTGATAAATTATTATAATTTAAATGAATGAAAGAATAAATAAATGATTCTCTTTTGTTTATAAATAAATATTAAAATATATGAATAAATAAATAGTGTTCTTTTGTTTATAAATAAATAAATTAATAAATGAATAAATAGTAAATGATGATCTAACTAATTAATAATTAAACCAAAATTAGAGTATAAAAAGTTCTTTTAAATGATTTTATACAATAAAAATAAATTATATAAAAGAATGTATAACTCTTTACAAAGCAAATGGTTTCATAAAAATAGTCATATCTATATTTATAAACCAAGGATGTTAATTAAATAAATTAAATAAAGTTAAGTTTATTAGGTTTTTATCCTAAAAATAACAAATAAAATGGTTTCTAAAAATCATGAAATGAATTCTCCCAAAAGTTTAGACAAGTTCTAAATTAAACCATAATCTAGGAGACTTAAACGTTTCTAAAGATCAAATTCAATTGTTGACACCAAAAATATATATAGTTTTCGTACTAAAATTCATACGATTTCTAGAGAATCGAAGCAATCCAAAATATCCAAATTGTCTAAATTTTAAGATATCAAGTGTTCTCAAGACAACATATAATAAAGACCCACATATATTTCCAATATCCAAAATATAATGCAAAACAATTTCTCTTTAGAAAATATAATCAAACATATCTTTTATGACAAGGTTCATATAAGGGTTCTCAAGACACAATTACTAAAGTAATTCATACATGGTTTCAACAACATTTCAACAACAAAATTAAAATTAATAGGATTCTCTCTAGAGAAATGAAATTATAAAACAGATTTACCCATTACACCAACAATATACACTTTTATTTTTATAATGAAATTGAAAGTTTCTTTTGTAAAAAGATGGTTTTTACTTGCAACGTTTATGCTTGGATACAAGGTTTCACTAAAATCATATGAAAATTAAATGTTTCAAAATGATAAATGTATAAAATTACCTCCTTAAGTTTTGAAGATGGTGATGGATGATTTGCTTGATTACTCTAATTATTGCTTTTAAAATCACCAAAGAAAGGGGTTTGATATTAAGAGGATTTAGACAAAGATGATAAAAAAATGATGGTTTGGTGTGTAGGGGTGGCGACGCAAGGGATGGGTGGGGGTTTGGGTTTTTTGTTGTTCTTGTTTTCTAATATTTGAGTTTAGTAAAATAATTAACTAAAAATGATTAAATGAATTCTTAATTGGTAATGATGTGCATTTAATACAAAATGGTTTCAAGTTTGAATGGGTTAATGAGAGGGGCTGAGGGGGTTTCGATAATGAGAGGGAGAGGGAGAGAGTAATTCTTTCGTTTTTATAAACTTTATAATTAAATATTTCCTATCTTGCATTTTTGTAAAAAAAAAATTTTAATTAGTTTGTCAACATTTTAGTTTTATAAAATATTCATGCTTTTGCCTATTAAATAATTTATTTAACTTAAGATGAAAAAATGATTTCTTGTAAATTTTATGTTTCAAGGTGTATATCGCGTGTAATACCGGACTGTGTTTCAGACAATAGGTTTTCAAAAAATTCTAGAAAATTAGATATAGACACGAAATAATAAATCGCAGTATTACGTATAAAATTAAAGCTCCAAATATATGTCAGAGTATTAGTTTAGAAATTCACCAACGTGCGTGAGACAGAACGCGTGTGTGATCAGATAATTCTCTAAATTATCATGCATGAAATGTTTGTGTTGGATCTTGCTAAGTAATAAATGCATTTAATTATTATAACAAAGTATTCGTTTATATATGTAATCATATATGTTATATAAACAATAGAAAAATAATTTGCATACCAGTTTGAAACTCTGAAGTGATACACATTGAAGTAATAATTGATGTGACACATGCAATGAATAAGTACGGGATTGAAATAGGATGTCTTTATTGCATAAAAGTAATACAAGCAAAAACATGGATGTTACACAACTGGTCCGATTCGTTTTAGAATTTTGAAAGGTCCAACAAAGCGAGGACTTAGCTTTCCCTTCTTTTCAAATCGAACAATGCCTTTCCATGGAGATACTTTCAATAGTACTCTATCTCCAATATTAAATTCTACTAGTTTTCTTCTTTTTTCAGCATAGCTCTTTTGTCTATCTCGTGCTGCTTTTAATCTTTATTGAATTTGAGCCACTCTGTCAATAGTTTCCTGTACCAGTTCGGGTCTTGACATTTTCTTTTCTCCTACTTCAGACTAGAAAATAGGAGTTCGACACTTTCTTCCGTATAATGCTTCAAATGGTGCGGCTTGAATCCTTGTGTGATAGCTATTATTGTAGGAAAATTCTATTAGGGGTAGGTGATCATCACAACTACCACCTAAATCTATCACACATGAACGAAGCATATCTTCAAAAGTTTGAATTGTTCTTTGACTTTTCCCATCTGTTTGAGGATGATAGGTAGTGCTTAAGTTCAGATGAGTTCCCATGGCTTTCGGAAAACTTTGCAAGAATCGAGATGTAAATCGGCTATCTCTATCTGATACTATGGACAAAGGTACTCCATATAGAGATACAATCTCATCTACATATTGTCGAGCTAATTTGTCCATACTGAAGGATTCTTTTATGGGAATAAAATGGGAAAATTTAGTTAATGTGTCAATGATGACCCAAATTATATCATTTCCTCATTTGGTTCGAGGAAGCTTAGTAATGAAATCCATAGTTATCATTTCTAATTTCCAAACTGGCAATTCTAGTTGTTGCAGTAAACCAGAAGGTTTCTGGTGTTCAGCTTTTACTTGGGCGCAAGTAATGAATTTTGCAACATAAATGGCAATATCTTTCTTCATGCCTCTTCACCAGTAATGGTCCTTCAGATTCTTATACATTTTATCACTTCCTGGGTGTATAGTGTATTTGGATTAATGTGCCTCTTCGAGTATTCTTTCTCGAATATCTCCAGTAACCGGCGCCCAGATTCTTTTGTTCATTCTAAGTAATTCATCTTCTCCCTAGATCAATTGTTCAATCATACCTTTCATTACTTCTTTTTCTACATCTTCTTCAGTTTGAATTAAGCATTAGGCATCTTTTATTTGGGATAGGATATCAACATGAAGATCAATTCTGAGAGTATGAACTCGTTTAGGTTTCTCTCTTTCTTTTCTGCTTAATGCATCTGCAACAACATTTGCCTTACCTTCGTGATAACAGATTTCACAATCATAATCGTTCAAAACATCCAACCATCATCGTTGCCTCATATTTAGTTCTTTCTGACGGCATATATACTTTAGGCTCTTATGGTCAGTATAGATTGTGAATTTGACTCCGTAGAGATAGTGTCTCCATATTTTAGAAGTGAAAATTATGGCACCAAACTCTAGATCATGGGTTGTATAGTTCCTCTCATGAGTTTGACGAGATGCATAGGCGATGACTTTGTTTCTTTGTATTAACACACAACCAAGGCCGTAGTGTGAAGCATAGTACACAACAAAATCTTCATTACCATCTAGCAAAGCCAATATGGGTGCATAAGTCAGTTTCTGTTTTAGAATTTGAAAAGCTTGATCTTGCTTAGGTCCCCATTCGTATTTTATAGATTTGTGAGTCAAAGTGGTTAATGGGATAACAATCTTTGAGAAATACTGAATAAATCGTCTGTAGTATCCTGCAAGACCTAGAAAACTATGGATTTCAGTTGGTGATTTTGGAATTTCCCATTTGGATACGGCTTCTATTTTAGTTGAGTCTACTTGAATGCCTTAGGCATTTATTATATGACCTATAAATTGCACTTCCTGAAGCCAAAATTCACACTTAGAGAATTTAGCATATAATTTCTCCTTTCTCAGAATTTCTAATACTGTTCTGAGATGATTTTCATGTTCTGCTGTAGATTCAGAATAAAGAAGTATATCGTCAATGAAAACAATAATGAATTTATACCAATAGGGTTTACAGATACGATTCGTCACATCCATTAATGCGGCAGGAGCATTAGTAAGTCCAAATGACATAACCGTGAACTCATAATGTCCATATCTGGTTCGAAAAGCTGTTTTAGGAATATCTTCTTCTTGAACCTTCAGTTGATGATATCCCGAACGAAGATCTATTTTAGAAAACTGGCACGCGCCTTGTAATTGATCTATTTTAGAAAACGGTTTTTGATTGTTACATTATTTAGCTCCCGGTAATCAATGCACATTCGCATTGTACCATCATTCTTTTTAAGAAAACGGATTGGAGTACCCTATGGAGATGAACTTGGACGTATGAATCCTTTCTCCAGCAGTTCATCCAATTGCTTCTTTGATTCCTTCATCTCTATTAGAGCTAATCGGTAAGGAGAGTTAGCAATGGATGCTGTTCCTCGTACTAGATTGATTTTGAATTCTACTTCTCTCTCGGGTGGTATACCTGGTAATTCATTTGGGAATACATCTGCATATTCAACTACTACTTGTACATCTTCAATCTTTTTTTCTTTTTTACTAGTAGAGATCTTAACCAGATACGCGATGCATCCATTATGAAGATACTTAGTTGCTTTCAGCATAGAGATGATTCCCAAAGGTCTATTTTGTTATCGTCATAGATTGTTATAGATTTTCCAAAAGGAGTTCGAATTTCTATGGCTTTCTTATAACAAAGGATATGAGCTTAGTTACTTGTTAACCTAGCCATTCCTAATACAACATCAAATCCAGCTAATGTCATAGGCATTAATCGTATAGGTATGATGTGTCCAGATATTATGATTGTACAGTTTTCTAGGGATTCAGGGATTTTGATTAAATTCCCTTCGGCTGTTTCTACTTCATAAATACTATCTAGTGTGATTTAGGGCTTGTTTAATAGATTACAAAACTTATAATCTATAAAACATAAATTTGCACCAGAGTCGAACAATACTATAGCCTAAATATTATTGATAAGGAACGTACCAGTGACTGCATCGAGGATGGCTGCAGCATCACGAGTGTTTAGTACTAAAGCTCATACATTTTTCTTTGTTCCTTTGTTAGACCTTGTTCCACTAGATCCTGCTTGGTTTAACTTTGGGCAGGATGATTTGAAGTGGCCTGGCTCTCCACAGTTAAAACAAGAAATATTCTTCTTCTTAGACAGTTTTCAAAAATATGTCCTGTGTTAGGACATGTTTTGTAACTGTCGTTAAAATTCTATGTTGTAAGTTAGAGAACTTGTTAAGTTCGCATAAGCTTCTTAGAGAGGCGAACCTAAGCATCTTGAAGGGTGAACTTTTGTGGTGCATGTGGTCTTTGTGGTTTCCCTATAAATAGGTTTACAAGTCTTAGCTCAAGGGGGATAAAACAGATCAGAAAGTCAGAGTGCAAGAACTTGTAAACAGTGTTGATAAGGAATTACAAAGAGGATTATTTACTCTGTGTTGTTGATTGCTTTGGACGTTGCACGATCATGGATTCTACACGTTATCACCGTGTCGTACCGCAAGTCTACAGATCCGTCATGCCTACCGGGACCTACAATTGGTATCAGAGCTTTTGCTCTCGATTAGCAGCAGATTCGTGGTGTTTTCGTGTACAATTAACATCAAAGTTCATTGCTTTTGAAGACTTTTTCATCATTTTCGTGTTCTTGACAAAAGTGGATTGATTTTGATCATTTTGGATTGATTTTGGATTCGTTTGAAGAATTTGATCCCATAGGATTGTTCCTAATCATCTCCTGATCATTCCTACAGTTCAGATTTGTCATATTCGATCATATACATCAGAAATCATGATTTTCAGAGGTCTGAGTTCGTGAAATTTGTTGAGTTTGGAGTTTCAGCATTTCAAGAAAACTTAGCATTCAGTTACAGGCAAACTTAACAAGTTCGCGCAGGCAGTTATAGGAGAACCTAATCAAGTTCACTGAAGCATCTTATCTGATTTTATGATTCAAGCTAACTTAACAAGTTCGCTTAGAGGTCCTTTCAGGCCAACTTACCTAGTTCGTTAGAGATTAAAAAAAAAGAAATATATATCGCGGGAAACCTTTATATGAGTGTTCCGCGCTGTTTTTGAGAATCTAGGAATTTTGGAACTTTCGTTCACCAAAATTCATATATTTTGGAGGGATTTTTTTTTTATATTTTCACAAAATTCTCAAAATGTGAAATTTTTCTAATGATAATGAGATCGGAATACAGCCACCGACGCTTATGTGTATAGAAGATTACACTAGCTGGAAAGACCAGTTAGAGCAGTTCATGTCTGACAATGAAGCAAATTTTTGGATACCCATCTTGGAAGGATATGTGCATCCTACATATGAGTTCATGGGCTATGATGATCTTCCTAAACTAGTGTCAACTCTTACTAAAAGAGAAAAGCAGATGTATGATCGAGAGATGAAGACGCGCGCGACTTTACAAATGTCTTTACCAAATGAATTCTACCATAACTTTAAGAAGTTTACATCTTCAAAAGATATATGGGAAGCATTGAAGAAGAAGTGTGAAGTTACTACTCAATCGTTTGTGGCCTTGATCAAAGAAGAATTAGAGAAGCCTAGTGATTCTGAAAGTGATTCTTGTACAGAATCAAATGACAGTGAGAGTGTTCGATCTGGTGAAAGCACTCATTCTAGAGAATGTGATGTGATGACTGAAGAAAGCTTCTAGACAGTCGAAGAGGATCAGCGTGAATCAGAAAAGATAATTGATGCAGAGCCAGACAATGTTGAACAAAAGAAAGAAGCTGATTCTCATGTATTCATGGCTCCCAGTGCATCTTCTTCAAAGGTAAAAGCTGAGGTAGTTTCTATATCAAACTATTTGTTCTAACTATGTTTTTGTGAATGATAAAATGATGAGGGTAATGGATGACAACACAAATCTTTTTTGTCATATGAAATCGATGCACACAATAAATCAAACCTTGAAGAATAATGAAAATTTGTTTGTGGAGAGGATAGAATCACTAAAGAGGGATATAAATTCTCTGACCTTGAAGATAAAGGAGAAGGCGTATCAACTAGATATGTCTTATACAGAAATTGAGAAAAGAAATACTTATCTTGCTGAGAAAAATAAGGAGCTTACATAATCTAAAGCTGAGGTGATCAGACTGCACAGAAAGTTGGAAGGTTTTGGGAATTCATCATTCTTACTAGGATATTATAATAATAATACTGAAGAGAGGTAGGGAACTAGTGGTATTGGTTATGTTCCTCCATCATTCAAAGACTGTGTTGAAAGTGAATCATGTCACAGGTGAGGATATGGTGTATTCTGATGAGAGTGATGATGAAGATTTTGATTAAGCTAAGGTAGAGGGGATACCGAAAGAGGTTAAGATAGAAGAATCAAAGGTTGTGAAGCAGAGGCAGGAAGGTGTTGATTCTAAATCATCTGGAGGTTATACATTTGAAAGTTCTTCAAACTCAAGGAGAGTTTCATATGTCAGGGATTATAAGGAAAGGCGTACATGTTTTCATTGCAATGAGATATGACACATTGAGGTGAATTGTCCTTACAAAAATAAAGAGAAGAGGGATGCATTTGCTGAGAAGATGAAGCCCGAATCAAAACTTGTTCCAAAATTTGTAGTTCCTGAGATAATAAAGCCAAAAGAAGTTCATGTCGGCGAATCTTCTTCAAGTGCATCTTGTCACATGAAGGTTGCTTATATGAGACAATATCATGAGAAGAGATCTTGCTTTTATTGTGGTATTGTGGGTCACATTAGGATTAATTGTCCTCACAAGGCCAAAGGTAACTAACATGTTATTCCAGAAAAGCTAAGACCTCCAGTTAAGCCTTATGTTAAACCTCGTGATACACCAATGGGTAATTCAAAATCTGAGGTTAGGCTTTCTAGACCTCAGCGACCAAGGAGAAAGAGAAGATTGAGAAAACTTTTAGAACAACAAGAGGTTTCACAATCTAAATGTGTTTCAAATGAACCAGAATGTTCAAATACTTCACATTTTAAGAAGAAATAACTTAATGAACGGAAGTGTGTTTGGAAATATAAAGTTTCTGTTTTGGATTCGCGGAGCAATCACCAAAAATTGATGAGAGAGTCGACTGTGAATTGTGTGAGGTCATTTATTTTGATAAAGACGGATAGCCCAGGACTACCATGGCTTGGGTCTCATTTTCAAACTAATGTTTCTTGTTAGATGTGCAAGATTAGCCAAGAGGGACTATTAATACAACATGACAGTGAATGGCATCTGCAGGAGTAAAGAGTTGTTTGATTACTGATAAATCTATTTGATTCAACGACTTGATGCTCAGGGGGAGAATATGTCACACACAATGTTTTTTTGGAAAAAGTTTGACCAAGTCCAAAAGATAACCTGATACATAGGATGACGATGGTGAGCATAAAGTCGTTAATGCAACCATTTAACTAGTTGAGGGGGAGTCTACATGACAGGGGAGTGTAACATTTCTGATTTTTAGTATCCGTATTTTCAATCCAATGTAATGCATTTCAAGCTCAATTCTAGTGCACTGTTTTATTCCTTTTCGTACCATCAACTTAATACTATATTTCAATGTTAATCCGCAAATTTTACAAGGTTATAACCTACAAAAAACACTACATAAGTATCTATTTATACAAATATTTCAAAGACCAAAGTTACAAGGTCTGATGTTGAAAAGTAGTAAGAAACCCTAATAGGCACGGTCGCGCCTAGTTCTGGCACGGTCGCGCCTAGTGCTTTGGCACGATCGCGCGACTTGCTTTGGAACGATCGCACCTGGAGCCTTAGCACGGTCGCGCCGCAAATAGACACGGTCGTGCCTCGTACCAATTGAAACGGAAATACAGCCTTTAATCACAAAGACATTCGAGTTCGTAACCGTTTTGCACGTTCCAACTATTAACAAACAGAGTTAAGCCACTAAATCGTACTAATTACAACAAATAAATGGAATTTCATAAAACCATCCAATAATCAACGAAATTGTCCACTAGACCATCGAATTCTCCAAATTACTTGCAATTCTCCCAAGAAAACGCACAAACGATTCTCCCAGAAGCTTCTGAACCATTTGAAGTAACCGGAATCGTAGCAGAAGACGCCGGAAGCTGAACTCGCCGACACCGGAACTCCTCCCTACCGTTCTCTATCAATTCGCTGCTCTTACGGGTAATTGAAACCTTTTTCTAACTCGTTTCAGTTCATAGATCAAAAGCCCCATGATAATTTGGGCTTTCATTATGGAAATCACCACGAACCCGAATCCACATTTTCGTTAAAAATGATTTAATCGAATCGAACCTTGGACATGTTTTAAATCCAATTAATCTATGCAAAAAAGACTCGAAATAATCTAATGGGTGAAAGCCCTATGATTTCCAACCCTATTATTATAAGAATCGGTCAATTCATTCCTGATTTGGAACAGACACGGTCGCGCTAATCATCTAGCGCGGTCGTGCGTCACGAGACGCGGTCGTGCCGACTATCAGCGCGGTCGTGTCCTCCTGTCCAGACCCAATCATGCCCTTTGGCTAATCTCAGTCGTGTCTTGGAATCATAGACACGATCGTGCCTGGCCAAGGCACGGTCGTGCCTAATGATTTAATTAGTTAAGCCCTCTGTTTGATCAACACGGTCGCGCCCTGACTAGCATGGTCGCGCCCGTGGGTCGAGCACGATCGTGCCCTTCCCAGGCACGGTCGTGTGTGAGTTGAAATCTTGACAGAATTATAAATTTTATATATTTTTCAAACCCTAATAATTCTGATTAAATTACAAAGTAAAAATAGTTGATTTTTATAAAATTGCATTTAACCTTATTTAGAAAGAACAAATATTTAATAAATAGAAAATTATTTGTTTAAAGTTTATAAAATTTAATTTACAATTATTGTTGAACCTTTCATTTAAAAAGTATTTAAATTGTTAAGTTACATTTTATAAATAAATAAATAAAATGATTATTTATTTACTTTATGTTTAAACAAAGACATTTATTTATTTACACTTAAATTCATTTAACACTTATAATATTTTCATAAACAATAATTATTTACATTACCTATTTAATTATTCAAACTCAAACTTTAATCAAAATGTTCTAAAAATATTCTTTCAAACTTGATACATTTTATTCAATATCACCAACTACAAATCAATGACCTTTCTTACACAAGTCCAAATGCAACTTTAGACTCAAACTTTGGTGCACACTATTAATACCCTATACATTACACTTTAGGTTAATTTGTGCATTTAAGGGATCCTTATTCTATCTAGTATCTTTGTTAGCAACGCCTCCAAACCAAGTGTGTATTTCATAACCCCTTTTACTCTTTTACACTTTTGGGGTGAAACATGAACATTATTCAAATTACACGTTACATTTACACAAATAACACAAGTACAAATCCTATTTACATTCATGTGTGCAATTTGAGCTTTATGCCCGAGTGCTAGGTGTGCTAACCTTTGTATGCGATTATGTGCCATCATTAACTATACAAGCCGACGGTTTTCAATGATAGATCTATTGAGTCTGACAAACCCACCCAGATTGGGGTGATTGATACCGACAACACAATTTTGCATGCTAGTTACAAAGGTTTGATTGTACATGGTTACACAATAGCTGCTCCCCATAAATGCCTTATTTATCATGTTATGTAAGGATTTGTTTTACAAACTATATGCTATCTATATAAACCTGTGTTATACTCACCAACTTTTTAGTTTACTTTATTTTATTCATGTTTCAGGTTCTAATGTGTGAGATTGATCAAGATGTGCTACACATAGGCTTGGACTTAGCTAATTTAAATAAAAGAATTCTATGTATTTCAATTTTGTTCTATGTTGGATTTGGTTTCGTTTGGATTACTTGAAATGAAATTTGACGTTTAATATATTCAATTTAGTCAACCTTGTGCTTATGAACAGTCTACATGTCCCGCCCCGATGATTCCGCCATCGGTCGGGGTTTCACAGATTGGTATCAGAGCCTTGGTTATAGGGAATTAGGTTATTAGACACCTTGACCTAGACTATAACTTTAGGACACCTACTTATGCTATGTTTCATGATTTCATGCTATATGCTACATGCTATATGTTATATGTTATATGTTATATGTTACATGATATGTGCTACATGCTTACTATGGTTAGTTATTATTTTATTTGATGACTTAATTGTTAAACATCCATGACTTATTAGTATATACTTAAATAATAAATTAAATAAACAATATCCTTTCCTATATCCTAAAAACCTCATAATATTCTTATTTTCTTCTCTATCTTTATCTTTTAAGCATGTGGAAACTTCATGAAGCAAAATCTATAAATTTTCTTTCCTCGTTAAGGTTTTTAAGCTTTGTTGATTATTTGAGGACACGTGCAATCTGGAAGAGTGACACCTGTATTTTGGGTTTTCTGTCTAGGAAAGCATTTCGCATAAATCCCAATCAACCGAGGGACCCGTATGCTTTCCTGGGAATTCCCGAGATGAGTGTTTACTTATAGGCTAAAGCATGTCTCCTTGAAAATTATATAAGTTTAAATTAACATTAATGTGTCATAGTATTCGAGTGATTTTATCACTATTTGAGTACAATCCAAAGTATGATTCTCTATTTATTTTGATTATCTTATTCTATTAAATCCAAACAATTCTCATGAGTTCTTACATCTTTTCTTGTCTTGTGAAAATCTGTAGAATGCCTCCTCGTTGTGCTCCCGCCGCCAACACCAATACCGACATTGCTGCTATTCTTGCACAACTCGTGACACAACTCACACAAGCTAATAGTGCCACCAATGGCAACAACGGTGGTAATGGTAGCAATAGTGGAAATGGTGGTAATGGTGGAAATGGTGGTAACAACCCATCCCAATGCACCTTCAAGCACTTCAACTCGTGCAATCCCCTCAAATTCTATGGTACCGAAGGAGCTACCGGACTCCTTCAATGGTTTGAAAGCATTGAGAATACTTTTCTCAATAGTGACTGCCCCGACAACCTCCGTGTTCGTCATGCCACAAGTGTCCTACAAAAACGGGCACTCACGTGGTGGAATGGGGAGAAGAGAAATCGAGGTGTGGATGTGGCGATGGCCTTACCTTGGGATGAGGTTAAAAGGTTAATGACCGAGGAATTCTGTCCTCGAAATGAAGTAAAGAAACTTGAAGCCGAATTTTGGGATCTTGCCCAAGATAGTGGTGAAAACTTGGCATACACAACTCGGTTTCATGAGTTGAGTCTTCTTGTGCCCCACATGGTCACTCCTCTGTCCCGCTGTATTGAAAAGTATATTGGGGGACTACCTAGGAAAATTCAAGATACTGTCCTAGGAAGGAATCCCGCAACACTTGAAGATGCCATCCGTTTGTCCGCCACCTTAACTGATAACCATGTGAAAGCGGGAACACTTACTAAAAAGGGTACCAAGAAATTTTTTGACACTATAACCCCTCCTACCCACAACAAAGAAGCCACAACTGAACCCTCCCGCAATAATAGGAAAAGGAAGACTAGAAACTATGATGTGGTCACTCCTACTATTCCTGTTAACCAAGATGCACCTATGATTCAAGCACCGGTCAAAAAGCCATATGTTGGAATCTACCCACTTTGTGCCACATGTAACTACCATCATCCCCAAAGCATCCCATGTCGCCTTTGTACTTATTGTGGGAGATATGGCCATACAGTTAATGTTTGTAGGACCAAAGCTCTTGCGGGCCAAGTCAACCCACCAAACCAAACCAACACCCAAGTGGCTAATCAAGGTGTACCCGCTATTGCAAATGGGCTAGCATGTTATGAGTGTGGTAACCCGAACCATTTCCGTGATCAATGCCCAAAGTTGGTCAATGCTAGACAAGGTGGAGCTCGTGGGCGTGCTTTCAACATAAACGCCAATGAAGCTCAAGCCAACAATGACGTGGTCAATGGTACGTTTCTTGTTAATAGTCAATATGCCTCCATTTTATTCGATACTGGTGCCGATAAAAGTTTCGTGTCACTTAATTTTGAACCCTTACTTGCAAAGACATGATCCTAGTTAGAGAAAACCTTCATCGTTGAAGTAGCAAATGGTGACTCCCTTACAATTGAGTCCATTATCTATGATTTCTCTTTAGAACTTAATGATCACACATTCCCAATCAACCTTGTTCCAATGCCACTAGGGAGCTTTGATATCATCATAGGCATGGATTGGCTATCGAATCATCATGCCGAAGTCATTTGCTTTGAGAAGTGTATTCGAATACCTCTACCATCGGGAGAAACGTTGAGAGTCTTTGGTGAAAAGCCTTGCAAAGGGCTTAAATTAATGTCATGCACTACTACTCAAAAGTACTTACGAAAGAAGTACGTGGCCTTTTTGGCCCATATCGTTCAAAAGGATGTTAAAAAGAAGAGTATTCAAGATATCCCCATTATCCGAGATTTTCCTGAAGTATTCCCCGAAGACTTATCCGGTCTTCCACCCGTTCGTCAAGTAGAATTTCGCATTGATCTGGTGCCCAGAGCTAACCCCGTGGCTAGAGCTCCATACCGTCTTGCACCTTCTGAAATGCAAGAACTTGCAAGTCAACTTCAAGGGCTCTCCAACAAGGGATTCATTCGTCCAAGTCATTCACCGTGGGGTGCACCCGTCTTATTCGTCAAGAAGAAGGATGGATCATTTCGCATGTGTATTGACTACCGCGAACTCAACAAGCTTACTATCAAAAACCGTTATCCTTTGCCTAGAATTGATGACCTCTTTGATCAACTTCAAGGTTTTACTTGCTTCTCAAAGATTGATCTTCGATCTGGTTACCACCAACTCCGTGTGCAAGAAGATGATATTCCAAAGACTGCCTTCCGAACAAGGTATGGTCACTACGAGTTCATGGTTATGCCTTTTGGACTAACCAATGCACCCGCAGTTTTCATGGATCTCATGAATCGTGTGTGCAAACCGTACCTCGATAAGTTCGTGATAGTTTTCATCGATGAGATCTTAATCTATTCCAAGACTAAAGCCGACCATGAGCAACATCTTAGATTGGTTTTGGATCTCTTGAAGAAAAAACAACTATATGCCAAATTCTCCAAATGTGAATTCTGGTTAAAAGAAGTTCAATTTCTTGGTCATATTGTCAACGACAAGGGTATTCATGTTGACCCTGCTAAAATCGAAACGGTTAAGAATTGGAATGCCCCGAAGACCCCCAATGAAGTTCGTTCATTTCTTGGTCTTGCGTGGTATTACCGTCGTTTCATCTCGAACTTCTCTAAAATTGTTGTTCCCCTTACCGCTTTGACCCACAAGGGTAAGACTTATGAATGGGGACCAAAGCAAGAAGAAGCTTTCCAAACCCTTAAGCAAAAGTTGTGCAATGCTCCCATTTTGACTCTCCCTGATGGAAATGATGATTTAGTTATCTACTGTGATGCTTCCAACCAAGGTCTTGGTTGTGTCCTCATGCAACGAGGCAAGGTAATCGCTTATGCATCAAGACAACTTAAAATTCATGAGAAGAATTATACGACGCACGATCTCGAGTTGGGTGCGGTCGTATTTGCATTAAAGATTTGGAGACATTATCTCTATGGCACGAAATGCGTGGTGTTCACCGACCACAAAAGTCTCTAACACATCTTCAATCAAAAGGAACTCAATATGAGGCAACGACGTTGGGTTGAACTCCTTAACGACTATGATTGCGAGATTCGTTACCATCCCGGCAAAGCGAATGTTGTAGCCGACGCTTTGAGTCGAAAGGACCATGTTATGCTTCATTGTGCCCGAATTCAAACCGATATTCAAACCCGCATCTTAGAAGCTCAACACGTCTCCGTCACCGAGGGTAACATGTACGAAGAAATGTCATGTGGTGTCGAACTTCTGATTGAATCAAAACCCAATGGCTTACTTTATTACTTGAACCGTATTTGGGTTCCCGATCGCGATGATCTCCGTACCTTTCTCATGAAGGAGGCTCACAAGACTCGTTATTCTATTCATCCTGGTGCGGATAAAATGTACCAAGATCTTCGCCAACAATATTGGTGGCCCGGTATGAAAAAGGACATTGCTCTTTATGTTGCCAAATGTTTAACCTGCTCCAAAGTCAAAGCCGAACATCAACGTCCTTCTGGTTTGCTAGAACAACCGGAAATCCCCGTGTGGAAATGGGAGAACTTAGCCATGGATTTTATTACCAAACTCCCTCGCACCTCGAGTGGTTATGATAGTATTTGGGTGATCATTGATCGTCTCACCAAATCTGCTCATTTCTTGCCTATCCGTGAAGACTATCGGGTTGAGAAACTAGCCCGAAATTACATTGATGAAATTGTGAGCCGTCATGGTGTTCCTTTGAACAGAATATCTGATCGAGATGCCCGGTTCACTTCTCGATTTTGGCAATCTCTCCAAACTGCTCTTGGCACACGATTGGATTTGACCACGGCTTACCATCCCCAAACTGATGGTCAAACCGAGCGAACAATCCAAACTCTTGAAGACATGCTTAGAGCTTGCGTAATTGATTTTAGTGGCAATTGGGATTCACCTTTATCCCTCATTGAGTTCTCTTACAATAATAGCTACCACACGAGTATTAACATGGCTCCATTCGAAGCTCTTTATGGTCGCAAGTGTCGTTCTCCTATCTATTGGAACGAGATTGGTGAAGCACAAATCACCGGTCCCGAACTAATTCAAGAAACATCCGACAAGATTATTCAAATCCGTGACAACATCCGAACAGCGAGAAGTCGGAAAAAGAGTTATGCCGATAAACGACGAAAACCCTTGGAATTCCAAGTCGGTGACCTTGTTCTTCTTAAGGTGTCCCCGTGGAAGGGTGTGGTCCGTTTTGGAAAGAAAGGTAAGTTAGCCCCTCGCTATGTTGGTCCATTCAAAATCCTTGAAAGAATTGGGAAGGTGGCTTACAAACTCGAGTTACCTCCATCTCTTGGCAATGTGCATCCTACATTTCATGTATCAAATCTGAAGAAATGTCTCGCCGATGAGAATCTCCATATACCGCTTGATGACGTACACATTGATGAAACGATGCAATTCGTTGAGAAACCGGTAGAAATTATGGATCGTGAAATCAAACAACTCAAGCGAAGTCGTATTCCTATTGTTAAAGTTCGTTGGGAGTCTAAGCGTGGTCCTGAATTCACTTGGGAACGAGAAGACCAAATGAAGCTCAAGTACCCCTACCTTTTTACCGATGCCGTCGCTTCCTCTAACTAAATTTCAGGACGAAATTCCCTCAACATGGGGAGACTGTAACATTTCTGATTTTTAGTATCCGTATTTTCAATCCAATGTAATGCATTTTGTCACACCCCCAAATCCCACTAACGGAATTTTACCGTTTTGGAAGGTGACACATCAGGATCTCAGTCATTAGTTACACGGAACGACTCTATATGAATTTAAATAAACCACTAATGCTGCTCATAGTCACGAGACAACAAAAGTTCAAGTTTGAAAACGTTGCGGAAGCGTAAACATAAACCAATGTAAGTAAAAGTAAGTTGCGCAAAACAAAGCGCCCAAAACCATGCAGTTTAAGTAAATAACGTAAATTCAATGTTCGATAGTGATAAGACTCCATGCATGCCCTATGCTCGTGCTTGGATACCTTAGTGACCTGAGAAAGACATGCTAGAAAGTGTCAACACAATGGTTGGTGAGTTCATAAAGTAATGTAAGTAAATCCAATTGTTTAACGCAAGCATCCCATGCTCAATGTTTGTCAGATAAAGTAATTATTGTTTACCGATAGATAGCTAGTCTAATGCATTGCTACCTTAAGTGTTCGCAACCGAAGCTGACTATTTGTATGTTTGAATGCCTCCCGCCATGTCTACCGAACACTGGCTAATGTTTAGGCAAATTTTACACCCGTTGACCTCCAATCATAGTTAGAGCGACTAACTCGGGTGGGGCTTTGTCAAAACCCAGTAGTACTACTCAAAATCCCCTCGCTATTCCCCAATACTAACGGTTCGAAATGTAAGGACTTGTTTGGTATGTTTGTGCACTTTCAGTACGCAAGCGGTAAAACAGTAATACAAAATCCAAAATGTTTGAAATGTTTGAAAGCATGTTTTCTCCCCCAAAAAGGAAAACAAGTAAAAGTAGGGGTTATGAAACTCACCTGAGTGCGTATGCAAGTATGAAAGCTAAGAAGCAACTGCTGGACTTCTAACTGCCACCTATAACCGTAGTCTATAAGTGCGTGTTCGTGATGTTCGATATAGACCCATATATCCAAACAATGTTGTTGTTAAAGGTTTTAGAAAATAGTTTGCAAGTGCGACTCAAGTTTGACACGACGACCCGTTGGTGACACGTTTGTGTTTTAATGTTTGAGTTGCATACGAACACATAGCACACAATTGATCATACGATGGCACGTAGCAACAAATCCTATTTGTTCTAGAAAGATAGCATGTTTCCATTAATGGCAGGTTTCCATAATTAGTAAGTTTCTATAAATAGTAACCATGTTCGGGTTTCACATCATTGTTATCATATGCTTGCAGGTTTCAATTCAAGTAGCACATAGCAATCATCATATCCTACAACAATTCTATTCTACTTAGCATGTTTGACTTGGTTCCGATAAAGTTTCTATTTTTAGCAACCTATGATGAGCATGCGCGTTATATAAT
This sequence comes from Smallanthus sonchifolius, assembly GCA_023525975.1. Lineage (NCBI taxonomy): Eukaryota > Viridiplantae > Streptophyta > Magnoliopsida > Asterales > Asteraceae > Smallanthus > Smallanthus sonchifolius. The sequence goes on from CM042021.1 coordinate 57,261,856, forward strand.
CATCAATCAAGTTTACACACATTATCATGTCATGTCAAGTACAAAACCATCATCAAGAAGCAATAGAATTCAAAACAAGTGAAAGATTGAAAAACTGAAAAACTAAATTATCTTTCTGTTAACAACGATCCCTCGCGGTACGCGATAGATGAGAGGGTTCTCCCCCGCGGTACGCGAGAAGATTAGGAACTCGCCCAGGTTAGCTTGTCTCCCGCGGTACGCGAGAGATGTGACCTTGGTGCCTCGCGGTACGCGAGAGAACCAAAAACCAGTCCCGACTATTTTGTCTCTCGCGGTGCGCGAGAGAATGTTCCGAAGGCCCTCGCGGTACGCTAGAGGGTTAAAATTCAGCAAATTGTTTTAAACATTAGGGTTTAGCCGTTTCTCATGCAATACAACGATTTCATCAGTAAAGTTCTTGACTTTTATCATGTTCTACACCATTATAACATTACTAGTTTCATTATTCAACAATTAATCAATCAAATAACACTAGGGTTTAGCAAAACATCATAAATCAACAATTATCATCAAATACCAATCAAGCTTGCAACTTTATTATGAAAATCATCATGTTTGGATGGATCTAAGGTCTGATCTAACTGTAAGAATCAAAAAGTATTCAAATCGGTCGAAACAACTTACGTGTGGATGTTAGAAACGCAAAGAGGATTCCGAATACGCGTTTAGTTCCAAGATTGAAGCTTGAATGAGCGATCCTTGCTTGGTTGCAGGTTCAATTTCGTGAGAGAGGGTGAGAGAGAGAGAGAGAGAGACGGCGAGATTGAGAGAGAGAGTGATTTAGGTTAGAAACTTTTATAAAAATCTTTTTATAAATCTTGTACGGGCTTTTACTAACGGGTTTGGGTAATTACGGGCTTTTAATTTAACTTTAACTAATTAAAAATTAAAACCCTTTAACTAATTTATTTTATAAAAATACAATCTTTATAAAATAGCAGATAAATAAGCAGTCCGGTAAATCTACGCGATTTAACGAAAATTTACGTAATTCACAGATAATTCACGTAGCACGTAAAAGCACATAATTTATATTCATTATAAATTATTTATTGCTTGAATTATTATTTATTGTTTATCACCAACGTTCCGGGTTCGACTCGTGTGTGCTCCGATGTGTGTGAACTAACTGACACATTTAATTAATCCTAATTAAATGCAATGTATGTGTGACGAACTAAGATAACTGAGTTTGTAACGAAAAATGTTTGAACTAACGAGGTTTGAGTTAACGGAGTTAACCTGAAAATGCCGGATGTCACATCATCCCCTTGTTGAAAGAATTTTCGTCCCGAAAATTAAGCGAAGTCGTTAAATTTCTGAAACAAAAGTTTGGGTTGTCACATCATCCCCTTGTTGAAAGAAATTTCGTCTCGAAATTTAGTTAGTACCTTTCGTGTTTGCCGTTGAATGTTTGAACAGGTGAGGATACTTTTTCATCATCTGATCCTCGCGTTCCCACGTGAACTCAGGTCCACGCTTCGAGTTCCAGCGAACTCTGACAATAGGTATCTTACTGCGCTTGAGGGTTTTGACCTCTCGGTCCATGATCTCAACTGGTTCCTCAACAAAACGTAGCTGTTCATCAATTTCCAACTCCTCGAGTGGAACTACAAGAGTCTCATCTGATAGGCACTTCTTTAGGTTTGAGACATGAAAGACATTATGCACCCCATTGAGTGTATCTGGCAGGTTCAACTGATATGCTACTGGACCAATCCTTTTCACTATCTCGAATGGTCCAACATAACGGGGGTTTAACTTTCCTCGTTTCCCAAAACGAATCACACCTTTCCAAGGTGAAACTTTTAATAAAACTTTGTCTCCCACTTGGAATTCTAGCGGTTTTCTACGCTTGTCTGCATAACTCTTTTGACGGTCACGCGCTGCCGCCATACGGTTTCGGATTTGCACGATTTTCTCTGAGGTTTCGTGCACAAGTTCAGGACCAGTAAGTTGACTATCTCCAACTTCAGCCCAACAAAGTGGTGATCTACACTTTCGTCCATACAAAGCCTCAAACGGTGCGGCTTTGATGCTAGTATGATAGCTGTTATTGTAAGAGAACTCCACTAAAGGCAAGTGAGTCTCCCAACTGTTACTAAAATCGATCACACAAGCTCGTAGCATATCTTCTAGGGTTTGAATGGTACGCTCACTCTGGCCATCTGTTTGAGGATGGTACGCTGTGCTCATATCCAGGCGCGTGCCTAGAGCTTTCTGCAGTGATTGCCAGAAGCGCGAAGTAAAACGAGCGTCTCTATCGGAGATGATTGAAACTGGCACTCCGTGCCGAGAGACTACTTCCTTCAGGTAAATGCGAGTTAACTTCTCCATTCTGTCTGTTTCTTTGATAGCAAGGAAGTGTGCGGACTTGGTCAGACGATCCACTATTACCCAAATTGTGTCACAACCGGTTGGAGTTCGGGGTAATTTGGTAATAAAGTCCATGGAAATTTGTTCCCATTTCCACATTGGAATCTCCGGTTGTTGAAGCAATCCGGATGGTTTTTGATACTCCACCTTAACTTTTGAACAAGTAAGACACTTGCTCACATAGGTGGCTATGTCGGCTTTCATGTTTGGCCACCAATACAACACTTTCAGATCGTGGTACATTTTGTCAGATCCCGGGTGAACAGAGTATCGGGATTTGTGAGCTTCATCCATAACGAGCTCTCTCAGGTTTCCGTACACTGGAATCCATATTCGCTCTGCGAAGTAGCGAATACCATCGGATTTAACCTCTAGTTGTTTCTCCATACCACGGGTGGCTTCCAGAGTTAAGTTCTCTTCCTTTAGTGCTTCAAGTTGAGCATTGCGGATTTGTTCGGGTAATCCTGTATGAATAGTGAGTTGCAACGCTCGAACTCGTCGGGGTTTAGTTTCCTTTCGGCTTAGGGCATCGGCTACCACGTTAGCTTTGCCCGGATGGTATTTGATTGCACAATCATAATCATTTAGAAGTTCGATCCAGCGACGCTGTCGCATGTTCAACTCTTTCTGCTCGAATATGTGCTGAAGACTCTTGTGATCGGTGTAAATGGTGCACTTGGTACCGTACAAGTAGTGTCTCCAGATTTTCAGTGCGAACACCACGGCTCCCAACTCCAAGTCGTGAGTCGTGTAGTTCTTCTCGTGGATTTTCAATTGTCGGGAAGCGTATGCGATAACTTTCTCACGTTGCATAAGCACACAACCGAGACCTTGGATCGATGCATCGCAATACACTATGAAATCATCGGTTCCTTCAGGTAGGGATAGGATGGGTGCGCTGCAAAGTTTCTGTTTCAAAAGTTGGAATGCTGATTCTTGGGTTTCGCTCCAGGTATAAGGTTTACCTTTTTGAGTTAAGGCGGTGAGGGGTTGAGCGAGCTTAGAAAATCCCTCGATAAACCGGCGGTAGTAGCCAGCCAATCCCAAAAATTGTCGCACCTCAGTCGGAGTCGTTGGTGCTGCCCAATTCTTAATGGCCTCTACTTTGGATGGGTCGACATGTATTCCCTTCTCGTTGACTACATGTCCAAGGAATTGAACCTCGCGAATCCAAAAATCGCATTTGGAAAACTTCGCGTATAGCTGCTCCTGCCTAAGCAGTTCAAGGATTAAGCGCAAATGTTCTTCGTGTTCTTCCTTACTCTTAGAATAGATAAGGATATCGTCAATGAATACAATGACGAATTGATCGAGGTAGGGCTTACACACACGGTTCATGAGGTCCATGAACACCGCGGGTGCGTTGGTTAATCCAAATGGCATGACCAAAAACTCGTAATGGCCGTACCGGGTTCTGAAAGCGGTTTTGGATATATCCTCATCACGAACTCGTAGCTGATGATATCCAGATCTTAGATCTATTTTTGAGTAAACACTCGACCCTTGAAGTTGGTCGAATAGATCGTCAATGCGGGGAAGTGGGTAGCGGTTCTTGATGGTTACCTTGTTCAACTCTCGGTAGTCAATACACATACGGAAAGTCCCATCTTTCTTTTTGACAAATAGGACTGGGGCTCCCCATGGTGATGAACTGGGTCGGATGAAACCCTTATCCAACAGTTCTTGCAACTGTGTGGACAACTCCTGCAGCTCACTTGGTGCAAGTCTATAAGGTGCTCTGGCAATAGGTGCTGCTCCGGGGGTTAGGTCAATCTGAAATTCGACTTGTCGATGGGGTGGAAGACCGGGTAAGTCATCAGGAAAGACTTCTGGGAAGTCGCGAACAATAGGGATATCTGCAATTTTCTTCTCCTCGGAAGGTTTGTCAACGACAAGGGCTAGTATCGCAGTATGACCCTTGCGTAGGCATTTCTGCGCTTTCATGTAAGATATGATGCCCACGACGGCACCACTCTTCTCGCCTTTCACAGAAAGAATCTCTCCACTAGGTAGAGGGATACGAACGATTTTGTCCCTACAGATGATTTCGGCTTGGTTTTTGGACAACCAATCCATGCCAACTATTATGTCGAAGCTGCCAAGTGTAACTGGCATGAGATCGATGTCGAGTTTGTGACCAGATAGTCCCAACTTACACCCCTCGAGGATATGAGTTGCCTCGATTAGTTTACCGTCAGCTATTTCTATAGAATATTTGTGCTCTAACGGGGTTTTGGTCAGCTCTAAGTGTTTACTAAAGTTTTCGGAAATAAAACTCCTATCGGCACCAGTATCAAAGAGAACAGAAGCAAAATGATCGTTTAAAGGAAACATACCAGTGACAACATTTTGATCTTTACGAGCTTCACTTGAACCAATTACGAAGGCCCGACCCTTCGCACCATTACCGTTGCCATTACCATTACCACCCTGATGGTTGCCGTTTCCGTTCCCATTACCAGCCTTCTTCAGTTGAGGGCAATCCCGCTTGTAGTGCCCTTCCTTGCCACACTCAAAACACCCTTTAGGCGCCTCACCAGTCGGTGCCTGTTTAGCTTGTAGATCCCCTCTACAATCCTTGGCCGAATGGCCCATCTTCCCGCACCTCTGGCAACGGTACCTGTCGCACGCCCCAGTATGATGAAAGTTGCATTTATTACACTTAGGGTACTTACCAGCATAAGATCCCTGATTCTGCTGAGCCGAGTTAGACTGTGAATGGCTCTTAGTAGGCTCGAACTTTCGTTGCTGATGATGCTGCTGTTGAGGCGGATTGGACTGAGAAGACTTGAAATGTGGACTTTCAAACTTACGCTTATTATCTGCCAGCTTAGAAAGTGCTCTCCTGGGAGGAAGTGTACCCTGTGCGACCGCCTGATCGGTCAACCTGTGAGTCAAACGGATGGTTTGCTGGATAGTGGTGGGGTTGGATGATGTCACCATACTCTGAATTTGAGGGACTAGACCCTCGATAAACCTCTCAATGCGCTTGTACACTGGAGTCACCATCTGTGGGCACAAAGTAGCTAGTTCATGAGAGCGGGTAGTGTAGGCTTCGATCTCTGACCCTTCCATCTTGAGGTTCCAGAACTCGACCTCAAGCTTCTGCACCTCATCGCGAGGGCAGTACTCCTCTGTTAACATAGTCTTGAACTCATTCCATGGCAAAGCATTTGCCATTTCTAGAGTCAGCATTTGTACCTGGGCGTTCCACCAGGTGAGGGCTGGACCCTCCAGTGTGCCAGATGCAAACTTCACCTGGTTGGCTTGTGGGCAGCTGCACATAGCAAAGACAGACTCTGTCTTCTCCATCCAGCGGAGTAGACCTACAGCTCCTTCGGCTCCACTAAAAGTGTGGGGCTTACAGTCCATAAATGTCTTATAAGTGCAGGCCTGTTGGTGGTTGTTCTGACCTGGATTAAATATAAAGAATGCGTTCAGGGACAAATAAGATTCGGAAGTGAGTTCAGAATGAATGTTGACTCGTTAAAGTCGACAGATGATAGATTTACCTCCATTCGGGTTGGCTGCCAAAGCCTCAGCCACACGCTCGTTAATCATAGCAGTAAGCTCTGCTGGGGTCAGATTGATGCTACCACGCCCGGCGTTACGTCCACCTCTTCGTCCAGACATGTTCTTCACATTCACAAATACAAAATCATGAGCAAAAATACATCGCATATCATTGTCATACAAGTATAAGTAAATAACAGAAAATTAAACCACAACATCTAACATTTCAATAATAATACTTGATAAAATAAATTGTAAAGGCTACAAAGTACTTTCAATCAAACATCAAAATCCAGAAATATCTGTTGGATGGGAACAACCCTGCCCATCTAGGTTTAAATAAAAGCAAAATAACTCAAAAGATAGTCTATCAGTCATCATCACTGTCAACTGAAGTCACACCAGAAACAGTATCCTCATCCTCATCCTGTTCCTCATCATTACCCTGCTCTTCATCCTCACCCTGCTCCTCCTCCTGCTCAACCTCTGCAGCATTGGCAGCCTCAAGCTGCTCCTCCAGCTGCTCAATCCTAGCCTCTGCTGCCTCGAGGTTAAGGCGCTGGACGTTCACTTGATCTCGTAACTCATAGTATGCTGCTGCTAGTTGGTCTTGCACAGTGTTCAACCTTCCCTGGTTGTTAAGCAGCTTCTCCACTCTCTGGTCAGTCTTGTATCCACGCTGTAGTAGCCCGGTGATCTCACCAGCAGCCTCGCGCATGTTTCTGATCTCTCGGTCCATCTTAGCTACAAATGCAGCTAGAACCTGCTCAGGTGGATATCTCAACGGTGGCAAAGTTCGCGAAGTAGAAGAGGAAGAAGTAGGAATGTCAGCAGCAAGTGGAGGTGGAACCTGCTCCTCGCGGATCCAACTCCTAATCATGTCGGGATACCAATCCCAATGCTCCGTGTCGTCTCTAATACGCACATGGAATGGCTCGCCATACACTCTAGTATCATCAATGGGCGTCATCCTTCGCCTCTTTGGCTCGGGTGAAGGTACTGTTGGAACCTCGGGTTCCTGCTCGATCGGGGAATCTGGTGACTTGGGTGAATGAGACATTTCCTGTAGTGTGATGAGTCAGTGTACTGTATGAGTGTAAGTGTTGTGTAACTAATGCAAGTGCATGGTTAAAGTCTAGAATGCAATGCAATTCCTAGTTCACTAAAACCAATGGCTCTGATACCAATCTGTCACACCCCCAAATCCCACTAACGGAATTTTACCGTTTTGGAAGGTGACACATCAGGATCTCAGTCATTAGTTACACGGAACGACTCTATATGAATTTAAATAAACCACTAATGCTGCTCATAGTCACGAGACAACAAAAGTTCAAGTTTGAAAACGTTGCGGAAGCGTAAACATAAACCAATGTAAGTAAAAGTAAGTTGCGCAAAACAAAGCGCCCAAAACCATGCAGTTTAAGTAAATAACGTAAATTCAATGTTCGATAGTGATAAGACTCCATGCATGCCCTATGCTCGTGCTTGGATACCTTAGTGACCTGAGAAAGACATGCTAGAAAGTGTCAACACAATGGTTGGTGAGTTCATAAAGTAATGTAAGTAAATCCAATTGTTTAACGCAAGCATCCCATGCTCAATGTTTGTCAGATAAAGTAATTATTGTTTACCGATAGATAGCTAGTCTAATGCATTGCTACCTTAAGTGTTCGCAACCGAAGCTGACTATTTGTATGTTTGAATGCCTCCCGCCATGTCTACCGAACACTGGCTAATGTTTAGGCAAATTTTACACCCGTTGACCTCCAATCATAGTTAGAGCGACTAACTCGGGTGGGGCTTTGTCAAAACCCAGTAGTACTACTCAAAATCCCCTCGCTATTCCCCAATACTAACGGTTCGAAATGTAAGGACTTGTTTGGTATGTTTGTGCACTTTCAGTACGCAAGCGGTAAAACAGTAATACAAAATCCAAAATGTTTGAAATGTTTTAAAGCATGTTTTCTCCCCCAAAAAGGAAAACAAGTAAAAGTAGGGGTTATGAAACTCACCTGAGTGCGTATGCAAGTATGAAAGCTAAGAAGCAACTGCTGGACTTCTAACTGCCACCTATAACCGTAGTCTATAAGTGCGTGTTCGTGATGTTCGATATAGACCCATATATCCAAACAATGTTGTTGTTAAAGGTTTTAGAAAATAGTTTGCAAGTGCGACTCAAGTTTGACACGACGACCCGTTGGTGACACGTTTGTGTTTTAATGTTTGAGTTGCATACGAACACATAGCACACAATTGATCATACGATGGCACGTAGCAACAAATCCTATTTGTTCTAGAAAGATAGCATGTTTCCATTAATGGCAGGTTTCCATAATTAGTAAGTTTCTATAAATAGTAACCATGTTCGGGTTTCACATCATTGTTATCATATGCTTGCAGGTTTCAATTCAAGTAGCACATAGCAATCATCATATCCTACAACAATTCTATTCTACTTAGCATGTTTGACTTGGTTCCGATAAAGTTTCTATTTTTAGCAACCTATGATGAGCATGCGCGTTATATAATCATCAATCAAGTTTACACACATTATCATGTCATGTCAAGTACAAAACCATCATCAAGAAGCAATAGAATTCAAAACAAGTGAAAGATTGAAAAACTGAAAAACTAAATTATCTTTCTGTTAACAACGATCCCTCGCGGTACGCGATAGATGAGAGGGTTCTCCCCCGCGGTACGCGAGAAGATTAGGAACTCGCCCAGGTTAGCTTGTCTCCCGCGGTACGCGAGAGATGTGACCTTGGTGCCTCGCGGTACGCGAGAGAACCAAAAACCAGTCCCGACTATTTTGTCTCTCGCGGTGCGCGAGAGAATGTTCCGAAGGCCCTCGCGGTACGCTAGAGGGTTAAAATTCAGCAAATTGTTTTAAACATTAGGGTTTAGCCGTTTCTCATGCAATACAACGATTTCATCAGTAAAGTTCTTGACTTTTATCATGTTCTACACCATTATAACATTACTAGTTTCATTATTCAACAATTAATCAATCAAATAACACTAGGGTTTAGCAAAACATCATAAATCAACAATTATCATCAAATACCAATCAAGCTTGCAACTTTATTATGAAAATCATCATGTTTGGATGGATCTAAGGTCTGATCTAACTGTAAGAATCAAAAAGTATTCAAATCGGTCGAAACAACTTACGTGTGGATGTTAGAAACGCAAAGAGGATTCCGAATACGCGTTTAGTTCCAAGATTGAAGCTTGAATGAGCGATCCTTGCTTGGTTGCAGGTTCAATTTCGTGAGAGAGGGTGAGAGAGAGAGAGAGAGACGGCGAGATTGAGAGAGAGAGTGATTTAGGTTAGAAACTTTTATAAAAATCTTTTTATAAATCTTGTACGGGCTTTTACTAACGGGTTTGGGTAATTACGGGCTTTTAATTTAACTTTAACTAATTAAAAATTAAAACCCTTTAACTAATTTATTTTATAAAAATACAATCTTTATAAAATAGCAGATAAATAAGCAGTCCGGTAAATCTACGCGATTTAACGAAAATTTACGTAATTCACAGATAATTCACGTAGCACGTAAAAGCACATAATTTATATTCATTATAAATTATTTATTGCTTGAATTATTATTTATTGTTTATCACCAACGTTCCGGGTTCGACTCGTGTGTGCTCCGATGTGTGTGAACTAACTGACACATTTAATTAATCCTAATTAAATGCAATGTATGTGTGACGAACTAAGATAACTGAGTTTGTAACGAAAAATGTTTGAACTAACGAGGTTTGAGTTAACGGAGTTAACCTGAAAATGCCGGATGTCACACATTTCAAGCTCAATTCTAGTGCACTGTTTTATTCCATTTCGTACCATCAACTTAATACTATATTTCAATGTTAATCGGCAAATTTTACATGGTTATAACCTACAAAAAACACTACATAAGTATCTATTTATACAAATATTTCAAAGACCAAAGTTACAAGGTCTGATGTTGAAACGTAGTAAGAAACCCTAATAGGCACGGTCGCGCCTAGTTCTGGCACGGTCGCGCCGAGTGCTTTGGCACGATCGTGTGACTTGCTTTGGAACGATCGCTCATGGAGTCTTAGCACGGTCGCGCCGCAAATAGACACGGTCGTGCCTCGTACCTGTTGAAAAGGAAATACAGCCTTTAATCACAGAGATGTTCGAGTTCGTAACCGTTTTGCACGTTCCAACTATTAACAAACAGAGTTAAGCCACTAAATCGTCCTAATTACAACAAATAAACGGAATTTCATAAAACCATCCAATAATCAACGAAACTGTCCACTAGACCATCGAATTCTCCAAATTACTTGCAATTCTCCCAAGCAAACGCATAAACGATTCTCCCAGAAGCTTCTGAACCATTTGAAGCAGCCGAAATCGTAGCAGAAGACGCCGGAAGCCGAACTCGCCGACACCGGAACTCCTCCCTACCGTTCTCTATCAATTCGCTGCTCTTACGGGTAATTGAAACCTTTTTCTAACTCGTTTTAGTTCATAGATCAAAAGCCCCATGATAATTTGGGCTTTCATTATGGAAATCACCACGAACCCGAATCCACATTTTCGTTAAAAATGATTTAATCGAATCGAACCTTGGACATGTTTTAAATCCAATTAATCTATGCAAAAAGACTCGAAATAATCTAATAGGTGAAAGCCCTATGATTTCCAACCCTATTATTATAAGAATCAGTCAATTCGTTCCTGATTTGGAACAGACACGGTCGCGCTAATCATCTAGCGCGGTCGTGCCTCACGAGACGCGGTCGTGCGGACTATCAGCGCGGTCGTGTCCTCCTGTCCAGACCCAATCATGCCCTTTGGCTAATCTCAATCGTTTCTTGGAATCATAGACACGATCGTGCCTGGCCAAGGCACGGTCGTGCCTAATGATTTAATTAGTTAAACCCTCTGTTTGATCAACACGGTCGCGCCCTGACTAGTATGGTCGCGCCCATGGGTCGAGCACGATCGTGCCCTTCCCAGGCACGGTCGTGTGTGAGTTGAAATCTTGACAGAATTATAAATTTTATATATTTTTCAAACCCCAATAATTCTGATTAAATTACAAAGTAAAAATAGTTGATTTTTATAAATTGCATTTAACCTTATTTAGAAAGAACAAATATTTAATAAATAGAAAATTATTTGTTTAAAGTTTATAAAATTTAATTTACAATTATTGTTGAACCTTTCATTTAAAAAGTATTTAAATGGTTAAGTTACATTTTACAAATAAATAAATAAAATGATTATTTATTTACTTTATGTTTAAACAAAGACATTTATTTATTTACACTTAAATTCATTTAACACTTATAATATTTTCATAAACAATAATTATTTACATTACCTATTTAATTATTCAAACTCAAACTTTAATCAAAATGTTCTAAAAATATTCTTTCAAACTTGATACATTTTATTCAATACCACCAACTACAAATCAATGACCTTTCTTACACAAGTCCAAATGTAACTTTAGACTCAAACTTTGGTGCACACTATTAATACCCTATACATTACACTTTAGGTTAATTTGTGCATTTCAAGGATCCTTATTCTATCTAGTATCTTTGTTAGCAACGCCTCCAAACCAAGTGAGTATTTCATAGCCCTTTTTACTCTTTTACACTTTTGGGGTGAAACATGAACATTATTCAAATTACACGTTACATTTACACAAACAACACAAGTACAAATCCTATTTACATTCATGTGTGCAATTTGAGCTTTATGCCCGAGTGCTAGGTGTGCTAACCTTTATATGCGATTATGTGCAATCATTAACTATACAAGCCGACGGTTTTCAATGATAGATCTATTGAGTCTGACAAACCCACCCAGATTGGGGTGATTGATACCGACAACACAATTTTGCATGCTAGTTACAAAGGTTTGATTGTACATGGTTACACAATAGCTGCTCCCCATAAATGCCTTATTTATCATGTTATGTAAAGATTTGTTTTACAAACTATATGCTATCTATATAAACCTGTGTTATACTCACCAACTTTGTAGTTGACTTTATTTTATTCATGTTTCAGGTTCTAATGTGTGAGATTGATCAAGATGTGCTACACATAGGCTTGGACTTAGATAATTTAAATAAAAGAATTCTATGTATTTCAATTTTGTTCTATGTTGGATTTGGTTGTGTTTGGATTACTTGAAATGAAATTTGACGTTTAATATATTCAATTTAGTCAACCTTGTGCTTATGAACAGTCTACATGTCCCGCCCCGATGATTCCACCATCGGTCGGGGTGTGACAGGGAGTTCAGTAATGTGTTGGTGACAAAGGCAAAGGCATTCGATTATACTGGTTTGAATTTTTGATTGTTTGATTGAAATGCTAAATCCTGATTAACCGAGTAACATGGTTTTAAAACAAAAATGTTTTCATGGAAGTTTTTGTTTTCTTTCAAAAATATTTTGAAAAATCCAAACAAATTGAAAAATAGAAAAATATAAAATTGATATCATTTGATGTTTGAGAAGAATTGATATTACATCAGTAGATTATCATTCACACATGACCTTAGTTTCACCTGCCGGTAGTTTATGTTTATTCAATATATCTGAATTAAATTTGTTTTGACCTAAACTTCATAGATGCACAAATAGGAAATGATAGTGTTGTGTATGCATATAATTTGAATTGTCAATAGGCTAAAAGCGTTTTTGAACCATTAGTAGTGTGAAAACATAATTTCATATGTTAAAACTGTGATTTGAACCCATTTTATGCATGGATGTGTGTGATGCAATTATACTATCAGATAAGGAATATTAACTTTTAATAAGGAATATCCTATGAGATCAGTTTCGGGTTATGACCTTAGCACAATTCATTCAGTTTGCTTCATTGCCCATGTCTCGAAAAGCATAGAATTTGAAGTTTTACCAAGATATGTATCTGAAATCATCTGTCAAACATATATTACGCTTAGATCATATTGATACTCGATCTATACAGACTCCATTGAGTTCATAATCCAGATAACAGTTGGATCCACATACCCAAATCTTATGAATCCACATATATAAGCCAAGACATTGAATCATTCGATTATGAATCTCATTGATTCAGAATCTCATTGATTCCTATACAATCCAATTTGGATTATGCTATTCATGTGCTAAGTGATGTCTGCTCATTCTGAATATTAGGATAATCTTTATTAAAATCTTGTATGTATTGAGATAGTTGCAATTACTTTTATTTGGCATACTAGTGGGGTACACATTGTATTTCATACTTAAATTGTACATTAACTCATAAGAAAGTGGGAAGAAGATGCTTTTAGTTTCAAATCCTATAATATTGACAATTTAAATTTGTGTGTCATAGCCTGATCGTGTTTTCTTTGAATGTTTATCGCGTATCATTACATGCAATATATGAAAGTATGAAAAGGATAGACTGTGAAATCTTAAAGTTCATATGGATCTTATGTAGGGTATAGTCTTTTGTAAGCTGATGTCATCAATGTATGTTTTAAACAAATGTAATTTGCTTTATTTCCATGTATTTCTGTTAATTTCATTTTATGTAATTTACGGCTTTATTAGACTAAGTCTGGGCCATCGAAACCGAAACTAGTAGTTTCGATAGATGGGAAGTTTTGATAGGGTGCAATGTTTTGTAAATGCTCACCCGAAACTACTAGTTTCGGTGAGCAAAGTTTCGGTGAGCATAGTTTCTATACCTATCAGCTTCCTATAAATAGCCTAGTTAGAGAATATTTAGGGTGTGGATAGTGGTTGTAACCATGTATTCTCTCTTTCACAGTTTCTTTGAATCAATACACATTTGTAGTTCTTTCATCTGTTGTTCTTATAATTTCATATCAGTATTGTGTTGATTCTAGTGTGGTTTGTTGGTTTATCATTACCATTTTCTGTTCCTAACCTCTGTTTCACCACCATACACACAGATTTCGCTTGTGTGTGTGTGTAATCGATCTGTATTTGTGATTCATCATTGAATCAGGACCTACAAGTGGTATCAGAGCCATGGTGGCTCTTTATTGCTCTCGAATCTGCACGAAAATCAGAGAAAACCCGCCATTGAGATGCTAAACATGAAGAAATTGATGTGTAGTAGGTTCGTGACTGATGTTCTACATTCTCACTATCAAAATCTGAAGATGTAAGGCTTGTGAAGCATTTTTCAGACTTGGACTGGGGTATTGAAGTAGCTGAAGGCTGAAGATGTTCTATCGAAACTAGTTGGAGGCTGAAGATGTTGGTCGAAACTAGGTGGCGGCTGAACAAGTTCTATCGAAACTACTGTTGAAGCCCTAAATCATAAGTAGAAAACATCGAAACTAGGCTGTCGAAACTAGGATATCGAAACTAGATGGTATTGAAACTACTAGTTTCGGTTGAAGAATCTCCTATCGAAGCAACTAGGTTCGGTGGAAGAATCTCCCTATTGAAACTTCTTGTTTCAATACTGTCTCAACCAAAACTAGCCTTGTTTCGATTGAAGTAGCCTATCGAAACTACAGGCAGAACTGCCCAAGTACTCTTTAGGATATTCAAAAAAAAATATGCTTCGACTTTTTCGGGTGAATTTTGGAGAAAATTTCTTGGATGAATTTTTTACAGGATATTGCATAGAAGGAGGGGAGTTTTGGCTGAAAACTTGGGGACAACTTTTTTGGGTTTTTGAAAATTTCGTTTCTTCGGCAATATACATGATGTTCTGCCTGAGCCAGCCGTAATTCCTTTATTTAAAGTTCAAGTTTGAGCAATGGATAGCAAAGTCTAGCGTATTTGTGATGAACAAGATCATTGGTTGTTGATTACATGGTGATTCGATCCCTTATCTTTTACCTAGAAATAGGAGGTTCTACACTTCAGGGGAGAATCATCATGAAAGGCTTCGGATTATCATCAGGGTTTTGAAGATGCAAGACTAAGTGAGCCTCCGCTTAAAATTGACCTTTTGAGGGGGGGGGGGGGAGAAGGCACAAGTTGATCAAGTGTTCGTGAATGCCAAGAATCTTTGTAGAAAGATGGTTATTTACTTCTAAATACTTGGGATTCAGACCTTGAGATCGAGTGTGAGAGGTTCCTACATGATGAGTAGGAAGGGCTACACTTGAGTGGGAGAATCACAACGAAAGACATTGGATCATCAGTCAATCTATGAAGACGAAAGACAGAGTCAGACAAGAATTGATAGCATCAGTCTAGGGGGAGATTGTTGGGTATAATATTGAGACTGAAGCTTTCAATCGAAATTACAGTATCGAAACTACTAGTTTCGATTGAACAATTGTTCAACCCAAAATAGGTAGTTTCGATTGAACAATTGTCCAACCGAAACTACGTAATTTCAATACCTGTTTTTCAGGCCTGTTGGCGGTGGCTTGGAAAACAAGGCGCTTGTGCTTGGCCTCCTATATATAGTTGAATATCTCATAGGAGGAGTGCGTGTCTGTAGAGGGAATCACCACCCCAGGGGGAGCTCACCCTGGGGTGAGACTAATTGTTGAGTGTGTGAGGAGCTTTTATTTTTCATATCAATCAAAGAATCATACGTTTTATGCTCCAATTATCTGTTCTTTTTCACTTTTATATATTTCTATTCGTGTATGTGGTTCCCGAACCCGTCTCTACCTTTTTTTGAAGAACCATATTGTTTGAAATCAATTGGCACAAAAGCAATCACACAGACGCTTGGGATGGTCCTGATTGGCTTTTTGATGTCGATTCTTTATTTAAATCATTTAATCTTCATGTGTTCACAAATATATCTGTTTCAGCTAATCCTCTTATGTCTGTGAATAACCTAGGTACCTCTACTGCTTCAAGCTTATCTACATCCAGTCAACATGTGGATGTTCCTCCTGTAATTTTTGATGAAACCTCTTCGAGATCCTCAGTTTCTTTTGCAATAAGTGAAACTGTTGAGGATCAAACTCCTCCAATAGTGGATGTTGGTCAATAGTCCTCTTCCACAGAACTTGCAGAAGATGAAGTAGTGATTCATGACAACAACATTACCAATCTGGAAGAAAATCTAGCAGAGGATGAGATTCCACAATTACGGGTTCACAAAGATCATCCCACCGACAACATCATTGGTCCACTCAATGTGGGAGTCCAAACTCGAAGTGCCACTGAAGCTATGAATGACGGTCTCTTCACTTGTTTCATTTTTCAAGTTGAACCTAAGAATATCAATGTTACACTGCTTGAGAACTGTTGGGTGGAGGCAATGCAAGAAGAATTACAACAATTTACCAAGTTACAAGTGTGGAATCTAGTGGACCTCCCAAAGAACAAAGTCCCAATCGACACTCGTTGGATTTTCCATAACAAGAAGGAGGAATCGTGGTTCGCAATAAAGCCCGTTTGGTTGTTCAGGGGTTTTATCAAGAGGAAAGGATTGATTTTAAAGAAGTATTTGCACCAGTGGCACGCTTGGAAGCCATC
Organism: Smallanthus sonchifolius; assembly: GCA_023525975.1. Taxonomy (NCBI): domain Eukaryota; kingdom Viridiplantae; phylum Streptophyta; class Magnoliopsida; order Asterales; family Asteraceae; genus Smallanthus; species Smallanthus sonchifolius. The sequence continues at coordinate 57,278,244 of CM042021.1, forward strand.
AGAATGTTTCTTGCGTATGCAGCCTACATGGACTTCACTATCTATCAAATGGATGTTAAGAGCGCATTTTTATATCATAAAGTTCAAGAAGAAGTTTATGTCAAGCAGCCACCAGGGTTCATTGATCCAACTTATCCAGACCGTGTCTACAAACTGGACAAGGCATTGTACGGTCTTCATCAAGCACCTCGTGTGTGGTATGAAACGTTATCTAAGCATTTGCTTGATAATGGTTTCACACGAGGTACTATTGACCAAATTCTGTTTAAGCGGAAGGATGATGCGGATACTATTTTGGTGCAGATCTATGTAGATGACATCATTTTCGGTTCCACAAATCCAAGGTTGTGCAAGGAATTTTTTATAAGTGATGCGTTCAAAGTTTGAAATGAGCTCCATGGGAGAAATGAAGTTCTTTCTGGGATTGCAAGTTGATCAGTTAGAGTCAGGAATTCTCATTCACCAAGTTCAAAATGACTGAGTCCCATCCTTTAAAAACTCCTTTGAAAGTTCGACATTCGTTGTCTCCTGATTTGGATGGTGAAAGCATTGATCAGCACCTCTATCGCTCGATGATATGATCTTTCATGTATCTCACTGCCAGTAGACCCGACATCATGTTTGCAGTGCGCTTGTGTGCATGCTTTTTGGCTAATCCTAAACTCTCTCATTTAATTGCTGTCAAACGTATTTTAAGATAATTGAAGTACAAGCCAAAACTTAGGCTTTGGTATCCCAAAAATAACGTGTTTGATCTTGTGGCTTATTCAGATTCAGAATTCGGGGGATGCAACTTAGACCGAAAAGCCTCTTCTTGGGGTTATCAATTCCTTGGCAACCACCTTGTATCCTGGCAATGGAAGAAACAGACCACCGTTTCTCAATCCACCGCCGAAGCTGATTATATTGCTGTAGCCCTTTGCTGTTCCCAAGTAAGATAGATCCACCATCAAATGCCTGATTATGGGATAACCTTCCATGAAACCCCCATCCTTTGTGACAACACTGCCGTTCCTCACATCACCAAACATCCCGTCCAACACTCCAAAACCAAACACATTGAGATCAAACATCATTTCATCCGTGACTGTGTCGAAAAGAAATATATCAAGATCATTGAAGTCAAAACCGACAAGCAAACCGCGGACATGCTTACTATAGCATTCGACTCTGCCAGATTTGAGAAATTGGTGGAGATGCTCGGAATGCAAAACTTTATGTAACCTTTGTGCATATTTCCTTATCTGTTTAAACTTGTTAATCGGGAAGATTTTCAAAAATATTTTACCATTCTGTATAGTTATTTCTTTTTATTTGTTCGGAAAGCAAATCTTTTGGGGAGAATTTGAAATTTATGTGAGAAAAGAAAAGAAAATATTTGCTTTGTATATAGTTTGCTTGAGAAAAACTCTTATCCTCATAATCACTCTTAGTATCATTTTTGTTTCAGTAAAATCAGATCCAACCCTTTGAGAAATGATAGAGTCTGATCACACTTCTTGAACATGGAATGGACCATAAGCGATGGTGCTTACTGAGGTATAGCCGGTAGGCCCAACATACGGTTATAACTCTTTTGTAGTTTGAACCCACTTTTGAAACATCTAACCCATTTTCAGCTAAGAAAACTAATTCAATCAGATATAGGCTTACGTGTTGGATTCTGATTCATATGCCAGGTGACCGTAAAAGTAACGAAAGTTACCACCGATGACTCCGTCTGTTTTTCTTATGCAATGATCTTGGGAGTTCATCTTTTTCCATCCACTTGGATGATTTGACCCCGTCTGTTTTACTTACGTAAAGATCTCGGGTGTTCAATCTTTTCCTATCTGCTTGGATAATTTTATGGCTTCTTCTGTTTTACTTACGTAAAGATCTAGAATGTGCGTACCTTTTAATATCCACTTGGATATTTTTCATTTTACAACTTCTTATATCCAGTTGGATCTTATTTTAATTTTGGCGGTGAATTTGACTTACCAAGATGGTACCCTGGTTAACCTGTAAGAGATGATAGGATGAATGCGGGTATTTCTTAAGGATTGATAGGCTTTCAAAACCATTTTATTTCAAAACGCAGTTTACGCCGTGTTTCGTGCTTAAATGGTACCGCATAATCACATGAAATCATTGTACAAGAAAATGTTCGGGTTTATCTTGCACAAATATCAGCTATCTTCAGGGATTCACAATAGCTGACTTCAAAATGAAGTGTTTCAAAGGTTTGACCAGACCTAATCTCACGTTGGATCTTTTCCAAGGCTAAGTGTACATAGCATTTATTTGGTGTTTTATTTCTATTTTTATCTTTTCCAAGTTTCTTAATCTTCCTTATTAGCTAGTTTAAATAGTGTACATATGTTTTTATCCAAGTTTGTATGGTCAACCGAAACTACATCCTAACTTCCTGAAACTACTTTGCCCTATCGAAACTAGTAGTTTCGACAGGGGCATTTTGGTCTTGCGTCAAGCCTAAATAAAATGTCTTCATAATCAGATACTTTTTCATGCTCACTTTCACTCTCCTTCTTCGAAATCCATTTACACCTTCCATTTCACACACAAAAGCTTGATTTCATCGGTCTAGGTGTGCAAAATCAGTATTTCTTATCTGATTCCCCCATCATCTCCATCATCAAGTTTGAATACTCATAGTTCTTGCTACTGTTTCATATAGCGAAGGCTAGGGTTTCTGTTTCAACCATTTTTATGACTGAAATCATGAATTTAGGGTTATTTCTTGTTTGAATCCTTCTTATAAAATCACCATTGTTGATATCTCACACCTTTAATGTATATATTTGCATATTTCTACACAAATCTTGGTAAGATGGAGTTTTGACACTATCAGGCCTTTCTTACCTTTCTCTTATATTTTTAACTGTTTGAGTCAGTCTGTTCATTTCACATATGTGTCTGTATATAATTTTTTCTTGCTTGTTCTTGCCTTTTGAAAATTTGTATCTGATCAGGGTTTGGCATCGAAACTAGTAGTTTCAGGAAAAAGGATCTTTGAATTTTAAAAAATATTATTCTGATTTTTGAACAAGTTTTGCTAACCGGAACTAGTTGTTTCGATATCCCATCTGTTTTCCCGAAACTATCTAGTTTCGATAGGTCATTGGTCAACCGAAACTAGTACTTTCGATCAATAGTTTCAAAAATTTTTCTATGTGTCAGGAAATCTGATATTTTGTTAACATTGTTATTTGTAGGAATGGATCTTCTCTTTATGAAGAAACACAATGTTTGTATATTTCTAAATGCTGCTGAATCCAAGAGTGCAGACTTTGTGCCAGTTCTCAACTTTCTAGCTAACTCAAACATCAGTTTTGCAATAAGCCACAACCTGCCAGTATTTGAAACTACTATTAGACAATTCTTGGCTACTGCAACAATAGTCTCCATAAAAAATACTGAACACATCAGAGCTACCATTCACAATCAAGAAGTTCTATTTTTTGAGGCCACTATCAGAGAGGTACTACAATTTAGTGATAATCAAGAAGCCCCTGTAGAATTTCCAAGTTTCTACATCAGAGAATGTTTCAGAAGAATGGGTGACCCAGATGAGTTCTGTTGAACCACTTTCCTATGACAACACTCTGGATAGAGTCTTAGTTTGTATTTTCATGTCTGTAATTGTCTTTGTATGTAAGAGTCTTTATGTATTAGTTTATCGAGTTGTATTTACTTTTACATATTGAATGTTGCATTTCTTTCTAAGTGTTTTGCGCACTTACATGTACGCAGGAGAAAGCTCCTACGTACTTAGCAAGTACGCAAGAATACCTTTTTGCCCTGTGCACTTGCTAAGTAGGATAGGTTGACAGAAGTTAAGTACGCAGACAGTATAGCAAATACGCAGATTGTAATCTCAGTGCTTTTCTCTGTAACCTTCAAGTGTTTATAATACAAAGAACGTTTAAAGTGTTTTGTCTTGTCGGTTTACTTTGTTTAGCTAGACTCTCTGCCTAGTCACGGGCATTACGCACCCGGTCCGACTAGTAGACCCACTTGCATGTGACGATCCGCCACACCCGAGGGACCTACAAGTGGTATCAGAGCATTTGCTCCTGATTTCGAGTGTTGTGAGTGAGTTTGGAGAGTTTTTACAAGCAAAAAGAGGTATCTTTGTTATTTTTGTGATAAAATAGGGGTAGCTCTTGAGCATTATTTTAGAAGCAAAAATCACTTAAAAAAACTGATTTTTGTTGTGTATTTGAGTGTTTTGAGCATCAAAGTTGGTTAGAAACAAGTTTCTGACCCTTTGGCTCATTTGCATTGATCATCAGATGAATTTTTACCATCTCCGGCGAGTTTCAGGTGACCGAAAAAGTTTGGTGAAAGTTGCTGAAAAGGTATCCTGCGTACTTACCATTTCTGGCAAAAAGTACAGTTTTGTGCATACTTACTAAATATGCAAGACTTATCTCCTGCGTAATTACAAGTACGCAAGACTGAACTTGTGCGAACTTAAGTTATATCTTGCGTACTTACAGTTACTCCTGCTTACTTACAAGTACGCAAGAGGAAATCTAAATACGCAAGACTATTTCTCAAGTGCGCAAGGCCAAAACCAAGTGCGCAATTGTGTCTGACTTTTCGGAAATTTGACTAAGTGTTCACTATGTCGAATCTTCAGAATCTTGGAAACCTACTGAATTATGATAATGAGATCGGTACACCACAGAAACCACCAAAGTTGTTGAACGTGAACAATTATTCCAATTGGAAAGCACGTTTTGAGCACTACATTTCGTATACCGACTCATCACTATGGATACCAATCCTTGAGGGATATAAGCATCCCACACACATCTATCTTGATGAAACCATGCCCAAACCTATCTCTAAGCTTTACAGAAGAGATTCGAAGGAAATAGTGACATCAAGAAGAGTAAGAGGGATCTTCTCAGGAAGCAGTATGAGTGCTTCAGATTTTTAGAGAACGAATCTTTAGATGACCTCATCTCTAGATTCTATCATTACAGACTGATTTGAAGGCTTTTTAACTCAGGTATCCAGACGAAGAGATGGTGGAAAAGTTTTTGGATGCTTTACCACCCAAATTTGAGATGTACACAACCCTGATGATGGAAAATCCTAAATTCTATGAGCTGACAGTTGAAGAGGCAATAGGAAAGGTTCAAGCTCATGACATAAACCTAAGAAGAAAGGAGAGCTCTGGAAGATCCCAGATACAAGACCCTTCTATGTATCATGGGACGACGTCTACATCCAAGTCATCGGGCTCTGGAATTGGCCTCTTCACTGGAAATCCTACAGAAGAAGACCACTCAACTTGGTGTGGTGGTCATGCTTGCTATGCTTCAGGATCAGGGTTGGGGTCTCATCATCAAAATACCTCAAGAAATCCTCCTACTACGTCTTCAGCTAACAACTCAGTTATAGCCAGAATAGCTGAAGATCATGTAGCACTATTCTCATCTTGTATGCTTGCATATGAAAATTTCATAGGTGGCAAGCTTACTGATCCAGAGACGATTGAAGAAGATTTTAATCAAGTGGATCCTGATGACACGGAGGATATGGATATTCAATGGAATATGGCCATGCTTTTGAGGAGAGCCAAGCGTTTCCTAAACAGAACAGGAAGAAAGTTTATTGGCGGGCATCCTAATGCCAAGGTTGGGTTTGACAAATCTAAGGCCAAATGCTACAAGTGTCTGAACTATGGACACTATGCTCGTGAGTGTCAGAAAGACAGAGCACCTGCCTCTGGTTTCACCTGACCTAGCCAAGGAAATAGCCATGGCCAAAACAATCCAAACCACCACAATCAAAGCCAAAGTGGAACGTCCAATGCACTGGTAGCCCAACAGGACGACAACTTTGATTGGGGCGTTCATCTTGAAGATGCCATCATCGCTCAAACCCAGGTTGGTCTCATGGCTGGGATCATGGAGATGATGGAAGTAGAGAAAAGGGAAGCTTCTAAGGCTGACCTAGAAGAATCTACATCTGCTACTACAGAGGAGGTGAAGGAAGCTGGAGAAATGGAAGCACCTGTAGCTGAGGAAGAGGATTCAACCACTGCTGTTGCTCTCATGGCCATTGGAGAAGCAACAAGTTCATCGTCTGAGGTAGATTCTAACCCTTTCTCTGTTATTTCATGTTCTAAATGTCAAGGGCTAAAACTGGAAAATTCTAGGCTCCAAGACAAAATCGAACCCCTAAGTTTGGCAGCTCTAAACTATAAAGAAAATGAAAAACGTTTTAAAGATTCTATTGAAACGTTAAAAAAGGAAAAATCTGAATATTCCTTAAAAATAAGTGATCAACAACTTCACTTAGATGTTGCATACAGGGGGTTAGAAAAACAAAACAATGAAATCAACAAACTGCAAAATGAGATCTTGCATTTAAAATGCACTAATGAGAAGTTGAAAAACTCTTGCTTTGTGGTGGAACACTACGAGTCTGTGGTGAGACAACTGAATGGGTTAGGTTTGGGTACTAATGCCATTCCTCCACCAGTGAGCGGGAAGTTTGTCAATAGCTTGATAGACATTGATCTCACTTGTCTAGATGAGTCCTCTGATAAGGATGATTCCCCTAAAAAGGATGAATCCTCATGTAAGGCTAACTCCACATCTAGTGAGGAGTTTGTTACTGCTTCTGAAGACGGGTCAGTTAACGCTTACCCTGAAGGAGTAGTATCTGAGGAGTTGTTGACTGAACAACAGGTAAAGAAAAACGTTATCACTAATGGTGATAATTGCATTTTAACTAAACCTGATATCATTGAAACAAATGATAATCTAAAGGTAATGCTTTATGGGGGGTATAAAAGTCTTAACCAAGCCAAGAAAGAAGCTTTTTCAGCTCATTATGGGCTTGGGTATAAAGAAAATTTGGAAAAATACTATACCTCCAAAAACCAAACTGTAAAGTCTCAGACTAATGTTCATAAACCAACTCCTCCTTCTCAAAATGCTGTGTTATCTAAGGCCAGATCTAATGAGCCTTACAAGAGAACTTATGTAGACAAGAGGAACTGTTTTCACTGTGGCTTGGTTGGTCACATTATTGTGAACTGTCCTTCTAAGAACCAAGGGAAACGGTATGCTGTTCCACAACCAGTTGTTATCCCCAGGTCGCCATCAGCGAAAGCTTCCAAAAATCCAAAACAAAATGTGGTGAAACCACCAGTCAAACCGATGGTAAAGCCTAAGATAAAGTCTGAAGCTAAACCATCTGTTACAAGAAAGGTAACGCAACATGCTGTACCTCGTGTATCTACATCTGGTAGTACACGCACTGGTGAGAAACCTGTGGCAAGACTCTCAAAGCCACAGAGAAGAAGAAGAAACAAGAGGTTGAGAAAGCTGGAACAGCTGACTTCAGTTCAATCAGGTGAAACTTCCACAAGTTCACTTGCTGTTGTTGAATCAAAGTCTCCTATTCCGGTTAAAAAACAGAAGAGATCCTGGACTTCCAAATCCAAAAATTCTCAATCTCCCAATTCTAATTCTTTCAAAGATTCATCAATTTTGAACAGTCATCATGACTGTGAGTTAAAGGAAGTAGTTTATTTTGAAAAGGATGGACGACCCAAGACCATAATGGCTTGGGTCTCCAAATCTAACTAATTCTTTTGTGACTCGTGCATTGACGTCCGAAAGGTACTATCTCTAACCGCTGGTATGTAGATAGTGGATGTTCCAGGCACATGACAGGAAACATAGCCCTGCTTCAAGATGTTAAACCATTCAGAGGCGGCTATGTGGCCTTTGCCAGAGAAAAAGGCGGCAGCATCACATGTCAAGGCGTGGTCTCGAACGGTTGTGTCAGCTTTGACAATGTCAACTTCTGCGAGCAGCTGAAGCATAACCTGTTGAGTGTCTCCCAAATGTGTGATAAGGAGTACTCGGTGATGTTTGACAAGTCAGAATGCCTGATTCTCAAACCCGGTTTTGAAGTTCCGGAAGATTGGATCCTGATGAGAGCGCCAAGAACAAACGACACCTATCAGATCGATATGAGCGTGGCAACAACCACCTCATCAGTTCCTACCTGTTTGCTTTCTAAAGCGACAGAGCTCGACTCCATCTTGTGGCATAGGAAACTCGGACATATTTCGTATCGTAAAATGAATCATCTTGTCCGAAACGGTTTGGTAACCGGGGTTCCTAAGCTGAGGTTTACCATTGCAGATAACTGTATGCCTTGTAAAAAGGGCAAACAACAACAGAAATCTCACAAGCCCAAGCTCCAAAACTCTATTGATACCCCTTTGGAGCTATTACACATGGATCTGTTTGGCCCCATAAGTATCAGGAGTATTATAGGTAAGTCGTTCTGTCTAGTAGTAACTAATGATTTCTCACGTTTTTCTTGGGTGCATTTCTTAGGTACTAAAGACGAGACTGCTGATATTCTTCAATATTTGATCCTGAGCTTGAAATCTCTTTGCAAGCTGAAAGTTAGAAGAATTAGGAGTGACAACGGAACTGAGTTCAAGAATAATTTGATGGAGCTTTTCTGTCTCAAGAAAGGGATCCATCACGAATTCAGCGCGCCGTACACACCTCAGTAGAATGGAGTTACTGAACGGAAGAACAGAACACTGATTGAGACTGCAAGGACTATGCTATCGGATGCAAAGCTTCCTATCACTTTTTGGGCAGAAGCCGTTAATACAGCTTGTTACGTCTTAAACAGAGTTCTGGTTGTGAAGAGGCACAACAAGACTTGTTACGAGTTGATCAACAATCGATTTCCCAATATTGATTACCTAGTTCCTTTCGGTAGTCCTTGTTCCTTGTTGCTACAGTACAAAGACCGCCAGTCTAAGTTTCATGCAAAAGCGGTGGAAGGCATCTTCTTAGGATACGTTGCCAACTCGCCTTGAAAGAGAGTGTACAACATAGGAACTCGTACTGTCGAGGAATGGTTTGAAGTGGATTGTAGTAAACACAGCATTCCACCCGAACCAACAGGTCCAGCTTGGGGTTTTGATTATGATGCGTCATTCAAGTCATTCAATCTTCCTGATCTATCTGCAGTTGACGCCGCAAATGTTTATGAATTATTGGGTGGCGGTGATGACTCCAGCTTCTCTACTCGTGCTACTGTACCAATTACAACTCCTGATTCCAATGCTGCATCTGCATCTGGAACTCATGACAGTGATGACAGTGAAGATGTTCTTGTTGTTGGAGATGACGCTCAAGCCAGTCCTAACACAACTGTAGGAAATGAGGCTCCAGCTGATCCAATTAACATTGAATCTTCTTCCTCTCGAACACAGGAAATGGGGGAGTTAATCACGAATTTAGATTCAGAAATTTAGGAACCGATTGTACCGGAGACGACAGTGCATAGGAATCATCCGATCGAAAACATTATTAGTGATCCTTATGCTGGTGTTCAGACTCGTCATCGAACCATCACTGAGAACACCAGTCTTTACACAGAGATATTTGACACTGGTGTCATGGAAACATGTCTGCATGCTACATTCGTGTCCTAGTTAGAGCCGAAAAATGTGAAGGAGGCTCTCACTAACAACTGCTGGATTGAGGCGATGCAAGATGAATTGTCTCATTTCCAAAAGTTGCACGTGTGGGATTTGGTTGACTTGCCAAAGGGCTTTCAACCAATTGGAACCAGATGGGTGTTCAAATGCAAGACGGATGATCGTCATGTTGTTGTGAAGAACAAAGCAAGATTGGTTGTTCAGGGTTTTTATCAGCAAGAGGACTTGGATTACACTGAAGTATATGCCCCAGTTTCTAGAATTGAAGCTATTCGACTGTTCTTGGCTTATGCCACATATATCGGCTTCAAGGTCTATCAACTTGATGTGAAGAGTGCTTTCCTTTATGGTAAAGTTCATGAAGAGGTCTATGTCACTCAACCTCCCGGTTTTGAAGATCCACATAATATCAATAGTATAAGCTCAACAAAGCACTTTATGGTCTTCATCAAGCACCACGGGCATGGTATGAGACATTATCTAAGCATTTACTGTCTAATGGTTTTGACCGTGGACAGATTGACTCGACCCTCTTCATTAGGAAAGCACGATGTGACATTCTTCTTGTACAAGTATACGTCGACGACATTATCTTTGGATCTACCAATGAAGGGATGTGTAGGGAATTCGAGTAGGTGATGAAGTCCAAATTTGAAATGAGTAATATGGGTGAATTGTCGTTCTTCCTGGGCTGCAAGTCAGTCAAAGAGAGGATGACATTTATCTACATCAAACTAAGTATGTGCAGGACATCTTATCAAAATACAAGATGAATGATAGCAGTACTTATGGAACACCTATCCCAGTCAATCATGGTCTGCATCCTGACAAAGATGGAAAGGATGTAAATAGCAAATTGTACCGTGGGATGATCGGATAACTTATGTTTCTCACAGCTTCAAGACCTGATATAATGTTTGCTGTGTGCTTGTGCTCAAGGTTTCAATCTCAACCGAAGGAGTCACATATGATAGCCGTGAAGAGAATTTTCAGATACCTGAAAGGGAAACCCCAATTAGGTCTTTGGTACTCTAAGCAGCAGTCATTCGACTTCAAAGCCTACACTGATTTAGATTATGGCGGTTGTAACCTTGACAGAAAGTCAACTTCTGGTGGATGTCAATTCTTAGGAGACAGACTGGTCTCCTGGCAGTCTAAGAAGCAGTAAACGGTTTCTGTCTCAACTTGTGAAGCAGAATACATTGCTGCAGCGAGCGGTTGCTCTCAGATACTGTGGATTCAGCAGCAGTTGAGAGACTACGACTTAAACTTCACTGGAACTCCTCTATTCATTGACAACAATGCCACAATGTCCATCACAAATAACCCGGTGAAACATTACAAAACTAAACATATAGAGATTCGCCATCATTTCATCCGTGATTGTGCTGAAAAGCATTTAATTGAACTTGTAAAAGTTCACACGGATGACAATCTTGCCGACCTTTTCACAAAGGCATTTGATCGATCCCGTTTTGAGCATCTTGTCAACTTGATAGGAATGTTCAATCCTGAGTGGAAATTAATTTTTCTTAATATAATTCAATTCATGGAAGTTAAACTTTATTTCTTTTAAATTTTCTGTATAGTTCTTTTAAGTTTCAAAATATTTTTCAAAAACAAAAACAAAAATAGAAAATGGAGAAAAATTCAAAGTTAACTTGAGAAAAGAGGAAATGATAGTACATCAGAAATGATCTAAACGTCATAGACAGCTCATATGGGAAATCATTGAGTCACTAGTAGTGTGGAAATGATATTATGTTTTTAATCTGCCTATTTACGAGTAATTTAAATTGTCAGTAGGCTGTATGCGTCTTTGAATCACTAGTAGTGTGGAAACTAAATCTAAATTACAACTGTGATTTGAACCCATGTTTGCAAGTGTGTGTGCGTAAAAGAATAGAAAAGATCATTATCAGATATAGGATGTTAGATTTTGGCAATAATTTTCTTTTGAGGTCAGTTTCGGGTTATGTCGTTAGCATAATTAATGCGGTTCATCTCACTGCCCATACTCACAAGTATGCAATGAGAGATTGAATCAAGACATGTCTCTACATTAACCGTTGAGCATGTATTCACCCTTGAATCACTCCTGATTCATTGAAATCAAATCCAGATCAAAGTTGGATCCCCTTACCTTATTCAATCACCATATATATTATCCTGAATCATCATTCCGATATTCAATGAAGAAAATCAAATGAAACCAAGACAACTGAATCACTCGATTCTGAATCTTATGATTCCTGATAATCCTTATGGATTCTGCTTGATTTTTCCTGTGCTAATAGATGTAGCTTCATTCTGAAAATTTAGAAAATCATTGGGAAAATCTTAGATGCCTTGAGATAATGCAGTTTACATTAGTATAGCATATCAGTGGGGTACACGTTGTATATCTTATAAAAATACCTTAATACACAAGAATGTGATACAAAGATGCTTATAGTTTCAAATCTTATAATATTGTCAACTTGAATTACTTGTTTATGTGCTTATTACGTACGAATAAAGAGTAATCCATGACATGATCCCATATTCTTTGATGTTTATTTTGTATCGTTTTTGCTAAAAGATAGCCTGATATGATCCTCTGCTCGTGTCTTTGATCAAAAAATAGTTTGTGTGAATACTTGTATATTTCTATGAGAAAAGATCAAAAATATTTTAAGTTATGCATAGTTCAATTTTATTCAGAAAAGCCAAAAATATTTGTGTTTAACCTTCCTGAATTGTATTTGAAACCTCGTGATTGAATATTTTTATCTTGTTCGTCAGTTGATTTGAAAAACTTCATAAATTCTGAGTTGAAATTTTGCGTAATTAATCGTTGTGCGTACTTGTCAAGTTCGCACGAAGTAAGTCTTGCGTACTTGTAAATGCGCAAGAGTAAAACTTGCGCACTTATAAATGCGCAAGAGTTAAAGCTTGCGTACTTGTAAGTACGCAAGAGTTAACTCATGCAAACTTTACAAGTACGCACGACTGATTGTGGCTGGGTATATAAGGGACACTTAGAAATTTTTCTCAGTTTCATCGCATTCAAACCAAATTTTTCCCTCTGCAAATTTCACTCAAAATCAAAGTGTTCCTAAACCATATTTTCGTCCCGTCTATTGTTTCATCATCTCATTGCATCGACTTGGTGAGAGTCTAGGCTAAATCCATCCGTAATTTCGTGACTTTTGGACCGATTGTAAACTTAAAAAAATTTAGGGTTATTCTTGAATTTTTGGGTAAAATTGGGGATTGTTTGGGTAATTTCTTATCACTAATCCGGATTAGAAAACTTAATCGACTCTTAGTCATCCCGTTTGGTCCTTGATTTGATCCGTCGGTTGAAGTTGAATCGGCAGTGGGTCGAGGGCCGTTTTAGGTCAAAATTGGTTCTGGTTAGGTAGTTTGTGGTGTTGATACTGGTCCCATAGGTTAGAATCATTGATTCCGACCTAGTGGAGACCTATTCGACCCGCTTTTTGAAAGATCAATCAAATTCTAAACTTTCTAGAATTTTTCTTAAGTGCTGTTCTTGCACACTTAGCTAGTACGCAAGAGGTAGTTCTTGCATACTTGTTAAGTACGCAAGAAGAAAAAGCTGCGCACTTGCTAAGTGCGCAGCACCAACACTTAGGAAATTTTCTAAGTCTGAAATTTATGTTCAAAGAGTAACTACTATACCGTGTCATGTTTGTTCATTTCCAATGATACGTATTGTTCTGATTGTGCTTTCTGTGTGCTTTTGCAGATTATGGCTCGGGTGTTTACTAACGAATTCAACCTGTTAGCGAACACTCAACCCGAATGGAAAGGTGCAGAATTACAATATAGGGAGATAGTTGACTTCTTGAACCGCTCAAGAGTCAGCTATGCTATCTCAGCTGACCCGACCGTGTCAAGACCTTACTTGGAACAATTCTGGGAGACGGCGGACCACGACTGCACGGTATCCCCCAATGTCATTAGGGCTACCGTTGCAGGTCAGGCTATTGCTTTCTCAGAAGATACTATAAAAAGAGTCCTGTAGTTCAGAGACCTCGCGACCGACCCGACAGCCTATCCAGACTACTTTGTGGATGGCTGTTAGAGGCAAAGAATGGGATACGTCGGAGCGAGGGACTATGGTTCATACAAAAAGATGTGGGTATTAGATCAATGGCGGTATTTCGCCCACGTTATGATCGTGTGCATCTCGTCAAGGAAAGCGGGTAAAGATGCCATGGGTCATGACCTTGCAGCAGCCATGGTGGGCTTGTCTCTTAATAGGGGCTACAACTTCTCACGCTACATCTTCAAAGCAATCAATGACCAGATCAACACAGCGGAGAAGTTTAGATTCTTATTGTACCCTAGGTTTGTGCAACTCTTGATTGATGACGCGTTGCCAAACCTTCCTGCTATAGGGGAGAGACTGCAAGACAAGCGGGTGGACAAAAGAGTATTTGCTCAATTCCTGAAGCCAGGCAGTGTAGAACCTACCCCTGTGCACACAGAACTCTTTGGCCACCTTCTAAATGAAGCATATGTGGCACCTGAAGACTGGAGATGGTACAGCCATGAATCGGAGCCTGAACTGAGTGAGCATTCAGATGAACAGCAGGAACAACAAGAAGAGGATAATGAAAGTGATGATGGTGACAACAATGGCGGTGATGGTGGTGATGAGGAATCCGATTCAGAAGCAACAAAATTAGATTCTTCTGATTCCGATGACGCACCATCACAGGCACACCCCAGGAGATCGGCACAGGTAGCCCTACCTGAGTCGTCCTCCAAAAGAAAGCGACAGAGCTCGAGCAGCGAATGTGAGCCAACCTCTGACTCTGATGCTGCTCTACAAAGACAAAGAAGAGAGAGTGCTCATATGAATAGGGGAGATAGGCAAGAGGTTGCTATCCCCATTGTGGTAGAGGCCCCGGCTCAGTAGCAAGTACAAGTTCGAGCTGCTTGTACAGATTCAGCCTCTACCCCACCAGCACAGCAATTGTACCGTAGGAGGAGAAGACCACAAGTTCAAGCTGACGTGGCAGTCACGGCAGTCACAGAGGAGGTTCCTGTGACGGTGACACTCCCTACTACATCCGTCCAGGTGACAGTGACTACTCCAATTGTCACGGAGTCTGTCACCATCACCCCTACCATAACACCCACTCCCATCATCTTATCCCAAATCCTAACACCAACCATTGATCCTCCAAGTCAACCCTTCACTTATGAAGATTTCTCACAAGGGTTTGACTTTGGTACCATCTTCTCCTCCCCTATCCATAATGCCGAAGCGTCATCGTCTAGGCATCCTGATCCGAATGAGGCAAGGATCAAAGTGCTAGAAACCCAAGTTGTTGGACTGCTGAAGACTATTCAGAAGTCAAAGGAGGAATCTGATGCTCAACAAGCACAGATTAATTCACTGGCCGATGAAGTTAGGATTCTACATAGCCAGAGAACGGAGACTAATGAGCGACTGAAGAACGTAATGGCACAGAATGAGTTGTTAATGATGACAAATGAAATGATTTTAGGCCACAGAACGTCACTTGAGCTAAGGCTGGATTTATATTTTGCCCTGCGCACTTGCTAAGTGCGCAGGCAACAGGTCAGGTATAAGTAGGATAGGTTGACAGAAGTTAAGTACGCAAACATTATAGCAAATACGCAGATTGTAATCTCAGTGCTTTTCTCTGTAACCTTCAAGTTTTTATAATACAAAGAACGTTTAAAGTGTTTTGTCTTGTCGGTTTACTTTGTTTAGCTAGACTCTCCGCCTAGTCACGGGCATTCCGCACCCGGTCCGACTAGTAGACCCACTTGCATGTGACGATCCGCCACACCCGAGGGACCTACAAGTTCAAAAGTGGACAGATAAAAAAGACTTTCCTTGCTCCTCACTGGAGGTATATTGTGCATGTTTTCATCAATTGCATCTCAATCAGAAAAGGTGGATTTGACTCTGCCAATGCCATGGTGGCATCTGCTATTCTTGGCTTGATCATAGGAAGGGATTATAATTTTTCTGGATTGATGTTCATACAACTAATAGAGAATCTTACTGGAAGAGTCAGAGATAAATTTCTCGTGTACCCAAGATTTCTACAAATGATAATTAACCATATTCTACCAAATCTTCAACAAGAAGGACCCATACTTGTTTTTTTATCATATGTTAGCCAAGACCCTCAACTATATGAAGAGTTCAGGTTCAAGATCAAACAGGATTGTTGTGGACATCCCACTCTTTGGGCATGTGAGAGGAGAAGAAGAACCGGTAGTTCCTGATATAGATCCAGATATAGAAGTCATTGAATCATCATCATCAGAAGAACAAGAACAAGAACAAGGCAATCAGAGTAACCAAGAAGCAGAAATTGAGGTTGAAGCAGGTATTCAACAAGAACATGAAGCTGAGCAACCAATTGTGGTAGCTCAATTCCTTGATCAAGAGATGGAGAATCTGGATCCTTTGGATTTTCATGTTCATGATGCACTTGTAGAAGCTGAAGCACATGTTGAAAGTGAAGATGTTAGGGAAGGTGAAGAAGATTCAACTAAAACTTTAGATGAAGCCATATATGAAACAGAAGACTCTGAGTCTGAGGAGATAATGGAACATCCTCCCTCATTATCCAAAAGACCAGCTGATTCTGAATCTGACTAAGTTAGAAGAGCCTCAAGCAAAGAAAATCAAGACTGGGCTGGAATCTCTCACCACATCATCAGAATCTCTCTTTGCTTCACCAAGACAACCATCACCTCCTCCATCTCCAATTCATAACATTCCTACTCATCAACCCACTCCTCAACCTACTCCACAACCCACACCACCTACCTCACATGCCCAAAAAACATCTCCTCCTGTCCCAAGAGTTAAAAAGTTGAGCTTAGCTGTGTTGAAGCTAAATGAAAAAATGGTGCAAAAGGATGAAGAAATAAAGTCTTTAAAGTCTGATTTAGCAGAGCACAAGGAAGAAGTAAATGATTTAAAGATTGAAGTGATCACCCTGAAGAATCAACTTTAGCTTCAACAGACACAACTTGCTGTACAACAGGAGAATTTGTCAAAGCAACAACAAGATCTATTTGCTGTGACTTCATTGGTGAATCAGCTTAAAGCTTCCTTGGTGCAAACTTCACTAAAGGAACCTACTTCCACAGCCCAGGGGGAGACCAATGTATCACAATCCACATCTACTGGTGGACCCTCCTCCCCAGCCTTTGTAACTGACCCCGAGTCTGCTTTGATTGTCTTTTCAGGTAAAACTGACAAACCAATAGGGGATGTGGAAGTAAAGGTTGAAGAACCAGAGTATGACCTTCCCTCAGCAAGTCAAAGAAGAGCTGATAGAGGAACAGGAAAGGAAAAAGAATCGGATATTGAGCTTCTGGTCTTAGATGAATAGGAGGTGAGATCTGATCATGAACTTGATGATCTCTTAAAACAAATAGATGATTTTGGAACCATTGATGAATTCCTAGAGATTGTGGCATTAGGAGAGGAACACCAAGAGAAGCTTAGGTACTTCACAGAAACAGAGATGAAATTGAAGCCTTGACAGACACAGAAGATGAGGATTTAAATGTGAAAGTGACCTTTTTCAGCCTGTAACCACTGCTGGGGCAACAGGCACTCATGAATAAGCTCCTGAAACACCAACAACTACAACACCAAAAGAAACCACTACCGAGCCAACTACGGTGGCCATGCCAAATCCAGAATACCCTGATCCTAAAAGACCTTGGATGAGTAGGCTTCGTGCTGATGAGCCTTCTAAGCATTATGAATGGTTCGCCAAGTACAAAGAATTGAAAAGACCACCGGTAGGATGGAAATATGACAATGAGAGGAGTTTATTGTTAGAAGATACAAAGGAGGAGTGGAGCACTTCAAGACCATGCAAGACTTCAGCTCCCTTGCAAGATATGATCCCAGAGCCTTAGCAAAGCTGCCTCTGCAAAATCCAAGAAATGTTGGGATAGCCAGAGATTTTGAAATCTTCCTTCGGAACCAGACCTACAATGATTTCAAATAAATGAATACATCCAAGCCTAGAAGAGTTCTCTCAAAGACTCGAATCTACCATAGAACTCAAAAGCCTTGGGTAAGCCTGAGGTACAAACCGACATAAACTGTTAAATCTATCATGCTGCCAAGGTCTGTACCTGGTTAGCTCCAAAATTTTAGTAGATGGTTTTACAACCCAACCATTGGAAGTGCAATGATTGAATGTGAAGACAAAGAAGCCATTCAGATTTTTGAGCCGATGGAGCTATTGAAGTTTCCACCTGAAGACCTTGAGGTGTTATTCAATAACCCTATCAAGATCTTTCATGAAGATGATGAGGCAGATGCTAAAGCTTATCAAAGGGTGGTGACTATAAATGTAAAACCCGACTTTCAGAAACTAAGTCAAGACCCAACTGCTTAGTGAGAGTTGAAGACATTGATGCAACAGCTTATGGGGAGATTGTAGGGTAGAGTCTTTTGTAAGCTGATGTCGTCAATGTATGTTCTGAACGAATGTACTTTGCTTTATTTCCATGTATTTTTGTTAATTTCATTTTATGTAATTTACTGCTTTATTAGACTAAGTCTGGGCCATTGAAACTACCTAGTTTCGGTTGAGGTTGTTCAACCGAAACTAGTAGTTTCAATAGATGCGAAATTTCGATAGGGTGCAATGTTTTGTAAATGCTCACCCGAAACTACTAGTTTCGGTGAGCATAGTTTCTATACCTATCAGCTTTCTATAAATAACCTAGTTAGAGAATATTTAGGGTGTGGATGGTGGTTGTAACCCTGTATTCTCTCTTTCACAGTTTCTTTGAATCAATACACATTTGGAATTCTTTCATCTATTGTTCTTACAATTCCATATCAGTATTGTGTTGCTTCTAGTGTGGTTTACCGGTTTATCATCACCATTTTCTGTTCCTAACTTCTATTTCACCACCATACACACAGATTCCGCCTGTGTGTGTAATCGATCTGTATTTGTGATTCATCATTGAACCAGGACCTACATCTTAGTTTGTTGACAACTACACAAGTTGCTTGTTTGATAATACTACATGTTGGAGACTTGAAAGAATGGCATAGGATATCAAATTACCTTGAGATACGGATTTTTATCCATGATGTGTGATTGATATATCATATACTGATATGATCTTCTTGCTCATAATGTTCAACAAAAATATGTGCTTTATTGTTTTACATTTCATTTCATTTCAGTTTGTACAGAGAAAAACCAAAAAGATTTTGTGTTTCTTATGTTTGAAAAACCAAAAAGGTTTTATTTTTCCAGCTTCCATGGAAATATTATTTGTTGGGTATACTTGGTTGTTCTTCTTTGCCTAAACTGAAAACTGTAGACAGAAGTTAACAAGGGGTCCTTCTCCCGAGTTTCCTTCTAGAAATAGAGAGTGTGTAGATGAACAAGACGAAGACTACAATCTGTTTGATGATTTTTAAGACCGATGACAATCTTCTGAAGCTGTTGTCAAGGGGGAGTCTGTTGGAGCATATTCTGGTGACAACAAGCTTGAAGATTATTTACTCTGTGTTTTTTATTGCTTTACACGTTGCGCATTGATCATGGATTCAGCACGTTATCACCGTGTCGTACCGCGAGTCTAGAGATCTGTCACGCCTACCGGGACCGACATACTGCATGTTTGCAAAGATGACAGTAGGAAGTCTTTTTAAAGAAGCATTCTCCTCCATGCCTCTTCTTACAAATTTTAAATTCAGGGAGAGGGTAATTAAATCCTCCTTTTGTTGGCTGATTTCTTCTTTTCCATGGAGAGTTATTCTTTTGATTCTCCCCAGCTTTCTTGACAATCTCTCTTGCTTTCCCTTCCTCCTGCTTCCTGTTCATGCCGTTAGTTAGGATTCCACCTAACTAAACAACTGATGCAATGGTCTGGGGCATAGTAGCCTTAACCATATCTCTAATGTCTTCTGCCAGTCCCTAGATATATCTCTTGATTAAATTGGATTCAGGGGTTGAAAGGTGTGGGACTAGGCGATCATATTCAAACGTTTTGGAGACATACTCCTGGTGCTTAACACCTTCCATGCGAAGATTTAGAAATTTTGTTTCGATTCTTTCTCTTTCATTAGTGGGACAAAACCATTGAATTACTAGTTCCTTAAATTCTTCCCATTCTAGAGCATAATATTTGTGTCTTCCCATGGCTTGGACTATTGAATTCCACCATTCTTCGTTTTGATAAAGATTTGATGCATAGAGCACCATGTTTTCATCAGCACATTTGCTGATGGTGATTACTGATTCTGCCTTCTCTAGCCACCTTAAGGCAGCCACGGCTCCTTCACTACCAGAATATTCCAGGGGTTTACATCCTTGAAATGCACGAAATGTGCATCCTTTCTTTCCTTTTCTCTTTTTATTAACTTCCTCCTCCTCACTATCGGAATTATCTCCATTTGAGCTAAAATTTTCTTCTTGGTCATTTTTAGATTCGGCATGTTTATGTTTTGTTTTATCTTCTTTCATGGCTTTTAAAATTTTAGGGAGAGCTTATTCAATTCCCTCTATAACCATCTTCTTTATTTCAGCCTTTTGCTGTCACTGTTCAGAGGTTTCATTGTTATTGATATGTTTGTTCTTGCTGCTGGTATTCTGGGACGGTCCTTGTTTCGACATTCTATTAAAAGAATAGAGTTTATTTAATTTTGGAATACATATATATCATTTATAAAGATTGAAAAGGAAGTTTACATATAACCCTGACTACCAGCGTTGTCTAACATTTTGTCTTAGTTCTCTATTCTGGGCATCTATAGAAACTAATCTC
This sequence comes from Smallanthus sonchifolius, assembly GCA_023525975.1. Lineage (NCBI taxonomy): Eukaryota > Viridiplantae > Streptophyta > Magnoliopsida > Asterales > Asteraceae > Smallanthus > Smallanthus sonchifolius. The sequence goes on from CM042021.1 coordinate 57,298,573, forward strand.
TGATTTTCTCTTTCTTATTCTGTTACTCGTTCCTATAATGCTGTTATATAATTATTATTAGAAATTTCCTCATTTTATTGAGGATTTTGAATATTAGTAGGCTCATAATACTCATATGGCTTATTTGAGTCTTCCTTTTCCTCTCCTTCGGGAGCAGGGTGATTTTCATATGGAATCTCAAGCAATCCCACATAATAATAAGGGTTACAATTTGGATTTTCTTCATAATCTGGATTACGACTTGCAGTCATAAGAGCGGAATGAAAACTAATAGATGGTACATAAGGATTTGCAAGAGGGGGTAACTCTCCTAAACTTCGATATTTACTTCCGGTATTTTCTGTATTTGTTCTTGGTTCCCAATCTGTCTCATTTGTAGGTTTAAATTCTTATATGGGCGAAGCATATTTCTAGACATAATGAGGACCTTTTCCTTTTCCCGTCATCTAAACAAACATAAAATACTTATTTATTTATATATATAATTATACCTAAAGAAAATAAGACATTACATTTATTTTATTCTTTCTTTTTATTTTTCTTTTCTTCCTCCAGCTGTCTAACTCGCTCCTTAAGTTGGATCGATTCCTTCTTTACTTCATCTGTCTCTCAGGGCACGATCCAGGAATTCGATAGGAGTACCAAGGTGAGCGGAGGAATAGATATATTGGGGAGGAGGATCTCTAATACCAAAAATTATATCATTGTATACATTATGGTAAGGATTGTCCAGTCCGTTCTAAGGTTCATTTATGTACTCTTCCAACATTGTTGGTTGAGTATATGTGTTTTCATCAAAAGTAGGATAAACATAAGGATCTCTATTTTCAGGTGGATTTTCTTTAGGTTCTCCTTCTTCTGGTACCTCTTGGTATACTTCTTCCATTTCTGCAGCCGATACGTGCGTATGTTTTGACACGTGTCCTTGGTTTGGAAGAACTACTGGGTCCTGCCTCATCTGTTTCAACATGAGGTGTTGGTGGTGGAGTTCCGGTTCCCCAGTTCTCAAAGTCGGAAGTTCCCATCATCCAGGAGGAACTAGATCCGTTATAGTTTTCAGAATGATGATTTAATTCGTCATCATAGATGACAATTATTTCATTATTAGCTTCATCATTATTAGAAATGAGTACTGGTGCTTCTCTAGAGCCGGTAGGATTATATCTCTCTTCCCCTATAAGTGTAATAGCTATCTCCTGACATCTATATTTTCATTACTTAGTTATTACAGAGATCTACCTACTTTTTCTTAGCAGGCAGTAAATATGGTTTAAGCTTAGATACTTTACCTAAGTATCTTATTTTGCTAAAACCAAATAATATCAAATCAAGTTACAACTTAGATACTAATTTCTAGTATCTAATTTTGCTGAAACAAATGGCTCTGATACCAACCTGTCACACCCCAGGTTTTGACCTGCCCGGGCTTGCGACTGCCGGTTGGTTCCTGTCTTTTATTTTATTTCATCAGAGTTTCATAAACACAGCGGAAATATTCTTTGAGTTTCATAATCTCAGTCTATTTTCAGAATATGGGAAACACCCGTTTCATTCTATTCAAAAACAAGGAAACATCTTGATTACTTATACAAACGTTTAGTTATCAAAAACCAAGGTTTACATGAGCCATTCCTTTCAGCAGATGTCTAGGGTGGACATTCCCTTTCGTGACATCGAGGATTCATTGTCCTTTCATTGCTATATTAATATCATAATTATCCTTGGTTACCTGAAAAAAGTTTAAAAATATCTGATCAGTATAAACTGGTTAATACATGCATACTTTTATCATAATCTGACAAGCTTGAATAAATAGAACAATTTTCCCATATTTTAATGGTCAATTTACACAGTCAGCAGACCACCTGGCCCTAATGTATAACCACTAGCCACACTAGGCACTTTCTCGGATAATCATTGTTTTACATTAAGTGAGATCCCGCCTTACGCCTCAAGCGATATAGGTCTTACGTATTTAAACAACCAAGCAATAGCCCTAGCCCCATTACAACGTTTCATCTGTAACACGTGTATGCATACGTGACTCTATGGTCTGAATGCTATATAGTAAATCACCTTACGCGACCAATGGTTGTATTAGTTCTTTCAAGTCAGATCATAATTCAAAACGGTTTATAGTTTTGAAAACATTTTATAAAAATACCAGTATTCACCTCAAATGGACCTCCAGAATCAGCAGAGGCCACCATTGGTACATAAGGACCATCAATTATGGATCTCCACATTCCATATTATTAATAGCAGAAGAAACTTTCCATCTTGTTCTTCCACATATCATAATCTTCACCAGACACTAGCCTTAGTGGTCTGTAAAGGCTTCTAATGTCATCAAAACCAGTATTTTGTGCCATACTGTGAGTAGATGATATGCAACAAAGAGATAATAGAAACATAACCAGCAAGTGATCAAACAAATGTTAGTTTGCTTGATCTGAAAGCCAAAGCTCTGATATCACTTGTAGGATCGAGATATTACAAGATGGTTTTGTTAAGTTGATATTGGCGGAAACAATAACAACTATTAAATGCAACAAGTAACAAAGATAATAATGATAAATGCAAATTGTATTACTCTTCAATGTTTACAAGTTACAGAGAAAACTCTCAAGAAGCACACATACAATTGAAAAGAAACAATACATAAGTAGGAACTTAGAATCAAGACAGACCCTTGATTCTAAGGATCAGATCAAACACAAACCGTTGATCTTGTATAGATGAAGGCTACACTACAATTGGTTTACAAAAAAAAGACAATTTCAGCAAAAAGACAACTGCAAAAATAAAAAGTCTTCTTAGGAATCTTTGCAGGTGAGTTCAGATGAGAGCATTGTCTTTTGTCTTCTGCACCAATAACATTTCTTCTACTGATAGTGGTGTCAGTGTTGCAGCAGGAAATGTCAGTAGTAAAGTCAAAGCTGCTGATGATTTGTCTATCAGCAACAACTTTGGACTTCAGCAGATAAATGCCTATCCGCAGCATAGTTGTTGATCAGCAGCAATGTTATCTATTCGCAGCATAAACACTTATCAACGGCAGCTTTGATCAGCATCAAAATTGTAGTGTACGCAACATTTATACTTAGAGTATTTTGTCGCCATCAGACTTATATATATATCTACAGGTTTCACGTTTCAAGACCGGTTTAAGAAATATGTCACATTTTTGTAGCTAAAATGGATTATTCACAAGTGTTTGGATTCATGTTTTGAAAGTGATTATTGTGAGTTTAGAAACATAATTTAGAATCAAACAAAGTTGTTAACTAATGGATATGAACAATAATCAATTTTTTTACCAAATATAAAGTTCCTACGCTTTTTTTAAATTCATTTGGGTGTATTGAAAAAGAAGGAAAACAAAGATTGAATTAAAATTAATAGATGAAATTAAGGGGTAATTTTAGGAATCAAATTGATTGATTGTAAGGAAGATAGAGAGGCGGGAAAACTTAAAATTGGGTGCACAGAAAAATGACACGTGCCATAATAGTTAGTGATTTATTAGAATAAAGATTTTTATTAATTTACAAATCTATTTTTTCTTTAACTTTCTATATCTTATTAAATCTATACTAGATAATAAATAAAAGGTTTTTCATATCACGTGTCATCTACATATTTATTCTCATTATTTTTTTCCCGCATCTCACTCCTATTAAATACACCTCTACCTTTTAATAATAATATATTTTTAAAGAAAACACTAATCTTTATATTAATAAATCTCCTTATATATTTTGACGAGTGTATGTGTTAACAGATTATATTGTATTCCACGGGTTTATTCAACCCATGTAAAACACGAATTTTTAAAAAATAAAATTTTTATTACTTAATATATAATATTATATTTATTCAACCTGTGTAATAAACGTGATTTTAACCTAGTCTATACTAATAAATAAATATTTGAGTGGACATGTGTCACTCTATGGCGTCTTCTCATTCTTATTTTTCCGTCAATCTATCCTATTAAATAATTACTTTTTAAAAAAAAATAATAATTTTTTCGATTCTCTCTCCTATTAAATGATGATATTAAATAATAATTATATTAAGAAATAAAACAAATTTAATTATGCATGGTTATTATATCATTAAATAAACGAATTTTATATAATTCATGACGTTACTTATCATTTTTGAAAAATAAATTTATATTATGGATAGTTATTATATTATCAACCTGTTTTTACATTTTAATCAACTCCACTGTTTTATACAACTAGATTAATTATTCGTTTCAATTTTAATCTACAAATTTTTTATTTCAAAAGTTTTTTATTATCAATTAAAATGTTTAATCATATTTTTATGAATTCTACAAACTGAAAACGATTTTATAGCCATGTAGGATCCAATTAAAAAACATTCAATCATATATTTACATATTTAAAGATATAATGTTTGTTATGATTTGTTGAATCCCACGGTATTTTTTGTCATATCAATATAGGCGAAAGTATTCAAGTAATTATTTTATGTTATTCCAATTTCGATTTATATCATAACTTATTTAAGCTCTTTGCATATGTTTATATATATATATATATATATATATATATATATATATATATATATATATTTTATTATATGGGGCCACTTCAACCTATTTTCTTATGAACGAGTCGATTTGGTTTATGTTTTATCTCTAGCGGGTCAAACAGTTAAAAATTAAATAAAAGTAGTCTAAAATAAGAAAACATATCGGTTGAAAGTCGCCCTAAGTTTAAATTTCATGCAAATAAATATATTTATATTGTTATATAATTACGCTTATTGTTTCTCGACTATTTATTATCTTATTTATTAATATTTACTTTATAAATATTTTATTTATTTAATATTTCTTTTCTTAACTATTTCCTTTATTTTTTTTCGTATATTAATAATTATTTTATATTTTATTGATCCAATCTCATGTAATACATGAGTTTCTAACCTAGTATGTAATAAACTATAGTGAATTAATTTAGTACCTTTAATAATAAATTAAGAAACTATCACGAGAATGGTTAACTTTAGGTATATTAGAGCGTTCTCATCCGCTTCCTTATCCCCATCTTTATAATTACACTAAAAAATATTATCTTTTATCTTTTCTTTTCAATTGAATAATACTTTTTATACATTTATTATTACCTTTTCTCTCTTCTCCGTTAATAACCACTTTAAAAAAATATTAAAAAATTAATAGAGGTGAACAGTGTTTTCACAAATATACAGATGAACAGTAACATTTTATCTCTACTCCACTCACAAACACTTTAAACCACTCCGTAAAACATACAGAATCCACTCATAAACTCTCATCCGCTTCCTTATCCCCATCTTTATAATTACACTAAAAAATATTATCTTTTATCTTTTCTTTTCAATTGAATAATACTTTTTATACATTTATTATTACCTTTTCTCTCTTCTCCGTTAATAACCACTTTAAAAAAATATTAAAAAATTAATAGAGGTGAACAGTGTTTTCACAAATATACAGATGAACAGTAACATTTTATCTCTACTCCACTCACAAACACTTTAAACCACTCCGTAAAACATACAGAATCCACTCATAAACATATACACAACCTCCTATGAATGCTCTTAATGTGTAAGGAGCACTCTTGCCGAATGCACCGCCCCAACCCAACCCAACCCCACCCCACCCCGCCTATCTAGGTACCGACTGAATTCACCTCTTTTTAGCATTTATCTACCTAACACATCCTCAGCCAAAAGTAATTATTTTAAATAATTAATATTTTTTGAATTCATTCTTACTTTAAATAATTAATTTTATTGTGGAAAATTTATTTTTATTTTAAATAATTAATTTTATTTTAATTTATCATAATGTTCTTCCGTGTAAATACACGTGTAATTAATTTTTATTTGAATAATTCATTTTTATTTTTAAATAGTTATTTTTATCATGGATAATTCATTTTTATTTTAAATAATTAAGTTATGGTTACGTTCATATTTCATCTTATTTTTTCTCGATCATATTCATATTTTTAATTGAGGTACAATACAAACGTACCAAATTAGGATAATTAGTTAATATTATGTTGTGAATTTAATGGAATGTTATTATTTTTTTATTTTTAATATTTTGATTTTTAATTAAAAAAAAATTTATTTTGTGTTAAAATTATATAATTTTAATTATTTATTAACTATTAAATAAAAAATAGCTAAAGAAGTTTAGGGAAGAAAGATGAGTGTCCCAACTAGTCAGGGAAGTTTAGGAAAAAATGATGTAACATGGTTTGATTGGTAGTCGGTTAGGGATGGTTAGGAAAGAATGAAGAGGACCGCTCCGCCCTTATAAGTTGGTGTTTATGTGAAAAACTTTTACATATATAATCACGAAATTCATGAAGTTATTTCGTATTATCAACATTATATTCATGCTTTATCTGAAATGTCTTTAAACGTATGGATAAAACTAACTTTCTGGTGCAATTTCAGTATTTGTTTTCGTATTTCTCTTCTATTAAATAATGATATTAAAAGAATATATATTTTTAAATATTTAATATAAATCTAATTAACATTTATCAATTATATATAAAAAAAATTAATACCCAGTCGAAAAAAATGTTTTAAAAATACATTAACAGAATTTATAACTGTCACGTCAAAGTACATTATTTAAAAACGTATATTGACGAGTTTATGTGTTAACAAATTATATTATTTTAATTCAACTCGTGTAATACACATGTTTATTCAACCCATGTAACACACGGGTTTTAAAGACAAGTTTTTATTAGGGTATGAGGTATACCCTCACGGCATCCTCACCGTGAGGGCCTTCACAGCGTGAAGGGACTTGGAACACCGCACCCCTCTTGCATGAAGGGGGGTGAGGGAGTAGCCGTGAGAGGCTTCACGCGGAAAGGAGCAAGGAAGTAGCTGTTTGGGCTTTTGACCATTTTAAAAAAAATTTTCTATTTCAATATAAACACAATCAGAGTTCTACCCAATCACACTTCTATTTCACAAACCCTATCAAATACAAACCCAATCACACTTCTATTTTATATTTTATAAAAAAATGGCATCATCATTGATGTAGTGTGAAATAACCCCAGTTAATACGTGAGTTTGCATTCGTTTTAGACAATTTAGCATGTACTTTGAGTCGTTTTATGTGTGTATTTGGTATGTGTGTGCCTCCTAGGTTTATGTGCTAAATGAGCGGGAAATGAGAGCTAACCAAGTGGATACAAAGCACGGAAAGATTCAAAACCCAAAAGAAGAAAAGTTGGATTTTAACTCTTCGCGGTACGCGCAGAGTGAGGAAAGCTTTTGCACGGTACACGAGGATCAGGAGATCCAAATCTGGGCGCCCGACTAATTTGTCATTCATGGTACGCGAAGGACCAGCCCATGCTGCTGCGCGGTACGCGAGAAAACACTTTTTCGGGTTTTTTAACGTAATTTGGTTATAATCATTCTAAGCCCCCATGTTCGAGGAGATTCGACGATAGCCTCCAAGAAGGCGATTTTCCTGGTTCTTGAGTCAATTGTTCATAAAAGTTGATGATTGTGAGTTCCATAACACTAGTTTTGATTATTGTGATAAGTATGAGTAGCTAAATCACCCGTGATCTTCTCTGGGAGTAGGGTTTGTGTATGTACTTGTTATTTTCTGGAATACTTAGACTCGATTTATGATTTTGATTGGTATCTTAAGCCATATGATTACATTTATTGGTTGAATGCTTTAACTGTTTTTATTGATTTTGAATTGTTGTTCAAGTCTCATTAGTCTCGGGTTTCTTTACATCAGGGACGTTGTGAGGTTTGCGTGTCAATTGGTTAATCTAAACTGATTATACATGAATAGGCTTTCTTTACAGCTCGCTCTAATATTTTCCCCGAATTCAATTGAACCTTGTGCGAACCTGACCCCCTGAGAGGATTACTTTTCTTATAATTGTCTAAAACCAATCCAATTCTGTATTTGTAATTTTTTGTTTTTCAATATTTATGAGAAAACTACACTTTCCACAAACTCCTCCTGGCGACGACTTGACTTCCCAGTTACTATAAAAATATTATTTTTTTGACAAACCAAATGACATCGATAAAAAATGGCACCGTTGCCTAGTGCGCAAGGTGTTAGTTTGTTCTTTTTGCTACAAATAAAAAAGAATAAAAAACTTTGGTTTTTAATTTATGTTTTTATTTGTTTAGTTTTGTATTACACAGGGTTTCCTTATTTGTGTTGTGCAGGTGGTTCTTTAACTCCATGCATCGTACAAGACATTTTAGGAAAACATCACCACTACTTTTTGATCCAGAAATTGAAAAGACTGCTTGGCATAACAAAATTTTTCACAGAACCAATAAAGTGGCAACTTTTCCAACTTAGATGGAAAATAAACAGGATCTAGGAAAGCAATCTGACTTGCCTCCTGTAGGCCAGTTACCACCAGAACAGCAGCCCACCTCGGGTGTGTTCTCAACACCTGTTCCACCTCCGAGAACAGATGGAACCCATGACCAATCCACCAGCCAACTCCCACCACTACCCAACTTTGGTCAACCTCCACCACAAGTAAGCCAACCCTTTAACTTCAAACCAGAATCTCATTATTCTTCACCATATGTGAGGATAGAGCCGGACAGCATACCACCAACATCACAAACACCCGTAACCAAACCCTCCCTATTTCACTCAACCCCTCCGTCGGGATTTCATCCATACACTTCAGGTTTAGACTTTGATGATAAAGCAGGGGATTTTGATGATGAGTTTGAGGGGTGTGAGAATGATAATGAAGAATCCAACATGATGGATGGTCAGCGGGTCATGATGCCAATGAACAGAAAGCATGATACAAGTGTTCAGTATGAGGGGAACAGGGGGCAACAATTTGATAACAGGTTTCCACTGCAGAATTATCAACATCATCCAGTTAACCAAGAAGACCCAGGCCCAATTCCACATCAATAGCAGCCTGTGAACAGACAAAGAAGACATGATCCTAGGAATGTGGTCCCTCTCTTTGACAGTCCGGGAGGCATTCCTAGGAGGCATGATAGGGGACCTGTTAGGGGAATTGAGATCCATTTCCGTCCTGCCATTGCATATAACCCATCACCAGTTGTTATTCCACAACAACATGGTAGATCTTTTGAGGTTCGTTCCCAAGCTATTTTGAATCTGCCTAAATATCATGGTCTAGGAATAGAGGAGCCCTACCTGCATCTAAGTGCTTATGATGCCAGATGCAATACTATTAGGGGACAGGGATTTACACCAGATGATGTGAAATTGGTACTCTTCCAATTCACGCTGGAAGACAAGGCTCAACAGTGGTTCCACTTTTTACCGTCTACATCTATTTACACTTGGGGTGACATGCAACAACAGTTCTTGGATGAGTTTTACACTAATAGAAGGACTAGTGATGCTAGGAAGAACATCAGATACTTTCAACAGCAGTCAGGGGAACTATTTCATGAGGCCTTCCTTAGATTCAAGATGCTGATCAAGAACTGCCCACATCATGGTCTACAAATGTGGGAGATGTTGAATGCCTTCCATGAAGGTTTGACAGATGATGATGCCCATGACCTCAACTCTATCTCTAATGGCACATTTGGTACAAATTTTGAGGATGAAGACTGTGACTATTTAGAGAAGATGGCAAGAACATCCAAGAGAATGGCCCAATCTTCAAGACGGGCAAGGCACTCAGTAGTGAGAGCGGTGGATAATTAGAGTTCTGAATCAGGTAGGTTGGAGAAATTAGAGAAATAGATGGCGAATTAGGGCACCGGGGGTCAGCAGTATGATGTATGTGACCGGTGTGGTGAGTTGGGGTATAATGGTGCTAATTGCACGAGTATAGGAGGAAAGTTTGAGGATGTCAACTACATTCAAGGGGGTGGTAGGATTTATGACATGTATTCCAACACCTATCACCCGAGCCTTAGAAATCACCCTAACTTTCGCTATGGGGATGCATCTAATCAAGCTAATCCGAATTTTCAAGGAAGTGGACCAAGAATTCGGCAACCATTTCCACCCCAGAACCAAAACTACAATCAAGGCAGCTACCGAAAGGGGTATCAAAGAGGGAATGAACAAGGAGGATCATCTGGATCTTCTAATCACTCTAGTGGGAATGAGATGATGGATATTCTGAAGGCCATCCAGCAGGATTTGCAAAAGAAGAACCAATCTGATGAAGTTCGTGACAAGTCAATCCAATCTTTGACTACTCAGATGGGACAGTTAGCCACAGATATGGCTGACTTGTGGAAGAACAACGGGAGGCTTCCCAGTGACACACAGGTAAATCCATCTCATCAGGCTTCGGGAAGCAGGAACACGAAGAGCAGCCACATTGGTCAGGTAAGTACTCTTCGTAGTGGTAAAGTTTATGATAACAAAGGTTGGTGGAGAAAGTTGCTCCTCCACCAACCTTTGTTGATGGTGTGGTGGAGGACATTGATGAAAACGAGCTAAGTGATGATGAGCCGGAGCCGATTCCGGTTAAACGTGTTGCTTTTAAAAATAAAAATGAAAATTCTTTTTCAAAAGAAACACAAACTGTTAATGAGGGGGCAGTGGCACCTCCTGTGGTGCCATTTCCCTTAGCTTTAGTGAATGCAGGGAAGCAGGGGGTTAGTAACAAGAAGGCCCCCCAACAAGAGGAAATTTGGGAGATCTTCAAACAGGTAAAAATTAATTTACCCCTCCTCGATGCAATCAAACAAATTCCAGTTTATGCTAAGTGTCTAAAAGATTTGTGCACTCAGAAACGGCACAATAAAATTCCTCAAAAGCTAGAGTTGAATGCATGAGTCGGTGTGATTTTAACTGGTGATCTTCCACCAAAACTCCAAGATCCAGAAGTGTAATATCCGTACTTTCCACATCATCGTTTATTTATATTTTGTACCCTTGTACTTTCATTTTTGAATCCATTGTAACCCGAGACTTATGATCAATGAATTTATTGGATTTATTCAATTACATGTTTACAACATACATTACATTTATACATATGCAAGACAACATCATACGTGCAATATTACAAAATTATATATTACAAACACGCGTTTCACTTTTTTTACATTTATATTCTCGTTTCACGTCCATACACGCTCGGTTTATTATTATTATTATTGTTATTAGTAGTATTATTATTATCATTAGTACTATTATTATTATTATTTCATTTTTTTCTTTTTAAAAGAGAATCACCTCCCTTTCAACCACCAACTCCCAACTAACTCATTTAATACCCCAAACCCTAATCCACACTTATAAATACCCACTCCCTTTCACTCCTCCACCCTTACACCCTCCAAATTCTCTCACAAATCTCTCCAAGTGCTCCATTTCTTCCAAGATTTGTGGCAGAATTTTATAAGGTAAAAACCTTATTTTTCTTCAAGTTTCTTCCTTTTTTCTTAACAATTTTTCCTTCACCCTCTTGGATAAACCTCTAGGATCTTATCATTTGTTTACCTTGGTAAACATCTAAGATAAGTCACCATTTGAGGTCCAAGTTGTGGTCTTTCAACTAACATTTCTTCTTCTTCATGTTCTTGTTTGGATATTTTACATCTAGTTGTGGTAAAACCAAACCAAGCCTCCATCAAAATTCTATGATGGAAGCCTTGTGCTAAGGTATTTGGATGAAGTAGATGAACATAGGTTCATCTACCATAAGACATCTGTGACATCCGGCAATTTTCAGTTATTTACCGTTAAACCTTAGAACGCGTTTGCAATTTAATTGTGTGTGTCTTAGACTTAATTTCAGTCAATTAGGTTATTATAAAGTCTAGCAAAGCCCTTCGTATGCATAGGTTTGCATTTCGTGAAATTTCAGAAATTTCGATACCGCGTATCGGTAAAATGCCCGTATTTAACGTTGGTGACGACCCGGTTAACCTTAAAAATATCAGTTTTGATGAAAATTATATAAACTGGTCTATATTATTGGTTTATGTGTGAAATTTATGTGTTATGTGTTAAATATCGCTTTTGGCGATTTTCGTTGCGTTTTACCCGGTACAATCGCGTACCGGATGAGTTAAAATGAACTGTTAGCAAAAATTATTATTTCTACTAATTATGATAGCAAATAATTAGTGGGTATTTTATATATTTTTATTTTGATGAAAAACCAAGTGTAAAGTGGTTAATTTTTATAAAAAGGTCGGTTTTTATTCAAGATAGTCTCCTACACGGGTTAGTTTTTATAAAAAAAAAATAAATAGGCCTCTCCCCTCTCTCTAGAACCGGCCCATGGGGACCCCACCACCTTTTTCTTACATCCAATACACCATAATCATTTTAAATCTCAAGACTAGCAAACTTACTTACACACTTAATCTAAAACCCACTCCATACTAATGATCATGTTGCATGAACTATGAGTGGCTTAAGTCACCTCACTCTCTCTCCTTCTCTCTCTCTTTGGGCTGAATTCATCCCTCACCCCACCTATAAATACCCCTTCAATCTTCACTTCAATCCCACACCTTTCTATCATCTTTTCTCTAAGTGTTCTTTCAAGTGTTCTTGAGTTTTTGGTGTTCTTGGAGCATTTTCTTGAAGATTCAAGAGTGTGGAGCCAAATACTCAACAAAACCATCCATCAACTTGCATTTCTCTAGTATTCTCCTTGATTTAGTCAAGTGGTATGAATCTCCATCTCTTTCTTTAGTTTTCTTAAAGAAAGCTTTGATTTTTGCAAGTATTGTTCACCTTTAATAAAAGGATTTTTATGAACTATTAAAATCAGCAAATAATGAGTCTTTATTGAAGATTTTCATGGATTTATTTGTGTGTATGGATGTCGTGTATATGCATGTATGTTTATGTGTTCATATCTTGTAAAAAGTAATGAATTAGGACTTGATCTTTACATGCAATCAAATATTTTGTTATGTTTTGTTTCAAACAGAAAATAATGGTATATTATTGCATAAAAATATGTTAGTTTATACATGGATCATTGAATTGATGATTTAGGTGTTTATTGCTAAAGATTGTTGTCCAAAAGCATGATTTAAACTAGGGTTTTAGCATGGATCATTTAGATTGTTTGAAATCTGGAAATATGGTTATGAAAGTGATGTTTTATGATGATAATAATCAGGTCTAAAAGTGTTATTTAGGTTGTGATGATTTGCTAAGTGTATGACATGTTTATGTTGCTTAAAAGACGCTAAAAAGGTAGATTTTTGTATGAAAATAGATAGATTTGTAAATCTGGAATCATGGCTGTAATATGATGATATTTTATGTATAAAATATAGATTTTTAGTAATATGTATGATTCTTAGTGTTTGGATGCGTTTCTTTAGGTTTTACGCTAAACTAGTCGATTAAAACAGTAGTTTCGACATGAAAAATGAGTATTTGTTAAATCTGATTTTGAGTAGTAAGTTTGAGTATATTTTATGATTAAAATACAGCTCTTAAGGTATATAATGAGTTAATGTTATGAAATATGCGTTTGTACTTGTCGTTGACGTTTTGGTTGTCACGTATGTGCTAGAAATTGTCATGATTAGGTACTTTATGTCAAAATAATGAAAGATTATTTTGGTTGTTGAAATATATTTTATTAAGTATATTTTGATGATATATGATGTTATATGAACTCATGCGTTAGAAATTTGGAAGTTACTTCCTTAAAAGTTAGACGTTTTGCTTGAAAAGTGCTTATGTGCAAATATTGTGACTTAAGTGTTTTCACATGTGATCTAGGACTTATAAGCATATGTATGTGTGTATGATCCACCGTTTTTCGTTAAAAACATAACCGCGTGTCGAAGTCACCAACGGGTCGTTTAAATAAATATTTTCTTAAAAATATTATAAGTCTAAGTAGGTTGGGTGAACAACTTGCTTGTAAGACGTGAGTTTCAATTAGTAATGTACCCCTCATGTTTAGGGCACCGTTAGCGTTCGTGGGCGTATTTTTGCTAACACTCGTTTTTCCGCCGTTCGTTATCAAGGTGAGTTTTTCACGGCCCCTTTTTAAACTATTTTGTTGCTTTATAAACTATGGGGGAAGAACATGCTTTCGTTCGTTTATCATGATACTGGACTTACGTTATGTGTTCGTTTGATGGTCTCGAGTAAGGGCTTTCGTTATGTGTTCATGTATGTCGTTCATGAATAGCCCCGCCGTTATAATCATTAGCCTCGTGTAGGCCGCAAGGTGTGTTGATAGATCTATTTGGGACTGACTGCCCACTCTCGTGATCAGTAGCACTGATCGGTCGTTCGTACGAGAGAATATATTTTGAAAGGATTCGTGGGGACATGTTGTATTCGTGTCTCGGTTTGATTATAAGCTCTAGGTACTGTCATCATGTTGTATTCCTTGCAAGCTTATGACATATCACATGTTTGTCCAAGTTACTTGATAGTTCGTTAAATTCGTTTATGTTATCGTTAAACCCGTGAAACTTGCTCAACTTTATGTTGATGTTTTTAAGCATGTTTTTCAGGTACTTAGATGCTCTCGCGCGGTTATGAAAACGGGCTTTTGGGCAAACGCTTGCATCGGATTTCTGTTGGGACATTTTAAACTTTATTTTGGATCCTCGTGTGTTGGATCATTAAAACTCGTGTTTTAAATTTTAATGCTTTCAAGTTTGGATAATTGTAAGACTTATCTTTTATCTCGTTGAACATTTCCGATGTTTTAAATTAAATGTGTTTGCTTATTATCATTGGGCTCCAACTTATGTGACCACCATGCTTACGTCTCGTTTCCGCTGCGAATCGTCGTTTTCGGGGTGTGACAGAAGTTGGTATCAGAGCCCATGGTTATAGCGAACTAGAAAATGTTTTTCTTAAAAATCTAGACTATAACTTTTAAAATTGGGTTTTTGGGTTAAAGACGTTTTCATACCGCATGCATCTTATATTAGGAGTAAGTGTTATTATTAATTAGATATAATAGAATATTCCTTTGTTCCTCATGTGCATTAGTTGTATGCATGCGTATGTGCTTACGTATAAGATATCCTCTTTACCCCTTACGTGCCTTAAATGTGTTGCATACGTACGTGCTTACATTTATTGGCAAAATTATTCACACCATGTATATATTTCATGCCACAGATGTCTCTTTCACCTTCCGTCATCTCGATCTCGTCTGATAGTGAGCCAGAGTCCACACCAGTTTCACCGATGTCTCCAGATTCGGTATTTGATTTCGGATTTGACCCGAACATGCCAGATTTTGCTAATCACCCGTATTATGGGAATGGGTGGATAGAAGAATCTGAGGACGAAGAGGTACCATCAAGTGAAGAGGAATCTGAAGATGAAGAGGAGTCTAGCGAAGAGGAATCTGATGATGAAAAGGAGTCTAGTGAGGAAGAGCCAGTTAGGATGAGTCCTTTGGTTAAGAAACCAATGAAGGAAGCTCTAATTGCTGAGTTAGGCAAGAAGGAGACTCCATCTAGTGATGAGCCTACTCCAGTGATTCCCATGACTATTAGACCTGTTCATGAGAACGATGACGCTATGACTGCCATTGAGCCTGTTAGGCCAACAACGGTAGAATTACGTTTTCCATCTCATCGATCTTATCGTGAACATCCTGAAGGTCCACTTCTGAAGTTTACTGCTAGGAAATCAGTGTCACCGGCTAAGAAGAGAAAGCTAGCCGAAAGAGATGATGATGATTCGGCAACCGTTGGTTATATCGTTGAGCGTCCTCCTAAGAGGACAAGACCTTTTGTCGCCAGAAAATGGGATTGGCTGTCCGAGCAAGTGCGTGAATGGACGAATGAAGAGGGCGTACCGATTATTCGCCATATTGGTGAGTCCTCTTCTTCTCAGAGGATGCTACCCCTCACTGGTCAGCCCATCGAGCGCACAGTGCCCTTGCTAGCTGCTCGATGTGCCCGTGAGGAGTCGAGGATAGATTCCATTGGAGTTAGCATGGATAGGATTACTCGTAGGTTTAAGCGTGTGGATGGCTATGTGAAACTTATGAAGAAAGATCAAGTTCAGGCCCGAGAAGATATGGCTGAATTGAGGAGAAGGTTGGAAGGGAGCGAGAAGAAGGCCGAAGAAGCAATAAAGATGGCCGAGGAGGCTAACACGAGAGCCATGGAAGTGGAAGTCAGAGAGGTTGAGGCCTTACAACGTGTGGATGCACTTGAGGAGCGCCTCGAGGACTCTCTAGCCCTTGCAGTTACGTGTGTTCTGATCGCCGCCACTGTTGCTCGCATCGGTGTTTTCCCGCGCCACACCCGTTAGTTCATGTCTTTGGGGATGTTGTTTCTTTTGATTTCATGTCTTTTCATTTTGTTATATTGGAGAAACTTGTTAGGGTTTGGTCGTATACCACGCCCATTTTTGTAATCATTTGGTTTAATGATGTATCTAAGTTTGAACTCTAATTTTTAACAAAAATGACATGAAGTGGTTGATTTTGGTTTATCGTGGTGTTTGTTAAGTTATTTTCGTACATACATGAATGGCATGGATATTGCGTGATATATATTGTCTCACTCGTTGTATTATTTGTATTGGGAAAAGGAACATGCCACCGCGGAGAGAAAACCAAAATGCTAACCCACTCCCCACTACGGGCGAGGAATTGGCCCAGTTGATTTCGCAACATGTCAACACCGCCCTTGCTAACGAAGCGGCCAACCAGAACATGAACCAGGCGAACCATATTGAAGGGTGCTCTTACAAGACCTTTCAAGCATGTCAGCCCCGACTCTTTTCTGGAACTGAAGGACCAATCGGCATTGTCCGCTGGATTGAGAAAATGGAGTCTGTGATGATCATAAGTAACTGTACTGCAGCTCAACGCGTGAAGTATGCAACAAGTTCATTTCAGGATGAAGCTCTAACCTGGTGGAATACTCAAATTCAGGGTCTCGGTGAGGCTAATGCCTATGGTCTCACTTGGGATCAGTTGAAGGAAATGTTGCTGCGTGAGTATTGTCCACGCAACGAAATTCAAAAATTAGAAGCGGAATTCTGGAATTTGACCATGGTAGATGCTGAGGTAAGGGAATACACGTCCAAGTTTCATCAATTGGCACGACTTGTACCCCATCTCGTAACACCGGAGCACAAAAGAATTGAGCGTTATATCTGGGGCTTGGCATCTCAGATCCGTAGTATGGTGACGTCAGCAAACCCTACGACTATTCAGAGTGCTGTGCAATTAGCACACTCCCTGACTGACGATGCTGTTCGTATGGGGACATTGAAGAAGAGTGGTTCAGGGAAGAAGCCAGTGGAAGTTGTTGATAAAACGACTGAGAAAGGAAAACTGCCAACTGAAGGAAAGCGTAAGTGGTCTGAAGGATCTGGGAGTCATGCTAGTAACTCTCAGAACAAAAGGAGGAATCAGGGAAGGATGTATGCAGCCAACACCATGGAAACAAGAAGGTATCAGGGTCCTAACCCAAAGTGCAACAAATGTGGTTATTTTCACACTGGTCAGTGCAACGTCTGTGAACGTTGTGGCAAATTTGGACATCAAGCCCAAACCTGCCGTGTGAAATTGGGTGTGAAGAAAGAAGAATCGAACCATGGATGTTTTGAATGTGGAACTGTAGGGCATTTTAGGAAGGATTGCCCAAAACTGAAGAACCAGGGAAATCATGGCAGAGCATTCGTGATGGAGGCCAAGAAAGCACGAAAGGATCCATCGGTTGTTACCGGTACGTTTCTCGTAAATGACCGTTATGCTTACATTTTATTTGATACCGGAGCCGATAAAAGTTTTGTTTCCAAAAACTTTGAGCCTTTTCTTAGCTCAAAATCAAGTAAATTAGATGTTAAGTATTCTATAGAGTTAGCTAACGGAAAATTAATAGAAGCCGACGAAGTTTTTCGTGAGTGTACCTTGCGTTTGGGAGATCGTATGTATAGTATTGACCTTTTACCAGTAGAACTTGGAAGTTTCGATGTCGTTATTGGCATGGATTGGTTATCAAAGAATCATGCAGAGATTGTGTGCGATAAGAAGATAGTTCGTCTTCTACCTCCGACTGGTGAACCGTTGGAAATTCAAGGTGATGAGAGTGCCCATTTGAGAATCGTTAATATGATGAAAGCTCAGAAGTATTTGCGAAAAGGATACCCAGCATACTTAGCCCACGTGGTTGACACTAGGGTTGAGGAGCAGAAGCTTGAAGAGATCCCTGTAGTTCGTGATTATCCGGAGGTATTTCCTGAAGAGTTACCTGGATTGCCACCGCAAAGGCAAGTCGAGTTCAGGATTGACCTAGTGTCCGGAGCAGCGCCGATAGCTCGATCTCCTTATCGTTTGGCACCATCTGAAATGCAAGAGCTATCCAAGCAATTGCAAGAATTGTTGGATAAAGGTTTTATAAGACCGAGTTTCTCGCCCTAGGGAGCGCCGGTTTTATTCGTGAAAAAGAAAGATGGTTCTATGCGGATGTGTATCGATTATCGAGAATTGAACAAGCTTACCATCAAGAATCGGTATCCATTACCGAGAATCGACGACTTGTTCGATCAGCTGCAAGGATCGAGTTATTATTCGAAGATCGATTTACGTTCAGGCTACCATCAATTGAGGATTGTTGAAGAAGATATTCCGAAGACTGCATTCCGAACCCGGTATGGTCATTACGAGTTTTTGGTCATGCCTTTTGGTTTGACAAACGCTCCTGCGGTATTCATGGATCTCATGAATAGAGTGTGCAGACCATACTTGGACAAGTTCGTGATAGTGTTTATCGATGATATACTCATCTATTCACGGACCAAGGAAGAGCACGAGCACCATCTGAAGCTGATTTTGGAGATGTTGAGGAATGAGAAGCTATATGCTAAACTTTCCAAATGCGAGTTCTGGATCCGAGAAGTTCATTTTCTTGGACATGTTATCAATGAGAAGGGTATACACGTGGACCCAGCAAAGATTGAGGCAATTAAAAATTGGGAAGCGCCGAAGAGTCCGACCGAGGTACGACAATTCCTAGGTTTGGCGGGTTACTATCGAAGGTTTATTGAGAATTTCTCCAAGATAGCACAATCCCTAACGCTATTGACCCAGAAGGACAAGGAGTATATCTGGGGAGAAAAGCAAGAGGCAGCGTTTCAATTGTTGAAAAAGAAGCTGTGCAGTGCCCTTATCTTGTCTCTTCCTGAGGGGACAGATGGATTCGTGGTGTACTGTGATGCCTCTCGCCAAGGTCTTGGTTGTGTCCTAATGCAGAATGGAAAGGTCATAGCTTATGTGTCTCGTCAACTCAAGGTGCATGAACAGAATTATGCGACACATGATTTGGAACTGAGTGCGGTGGTTTTTGCACTCAAAATTTGGAGGCACTACCTTTACGGTACTAAGTGCACAATTTTTACAGATCATAAGAGTCTCCAGCACATTTTTGACCAGAAAGAGCTGAATATGAGGCAGAGACGTTGGATGGAATTGCTCAATGACTACGATTGTGATATTCGTTATCACCCAGGCAAGGCTAATGTCGTGGCCGATGCCTTGAGTAGGAAGGAGCGAGTCAAGCCCTTACGCGTGCGTGCGTTAGGATTGACCATTCACACAAACCTCACAGCTCAGATTCGTGATGCACAACAAGAAGCTCTAAAGGAAGAGAATTTAAAGGATGAAAATCTTCGTGGTATGGTTAGAGAACTTATACCCAAGTCTGACGATGCCTTGTACTTCATGGATAGAATATGGGTGCCTCTGGCAGGCAATTTACGAGAAATGGTTTTGGATGAGGCCCATAAATCAAGATATTCGATTCACCCAGGATCGACAAAAATGTATAAGGATATCAAGGAGCACTACTGGTGGCCGAACATGAAGGGTGATATTGCTTCATACGTTGGTAAATGTTTGACTTGCGCAAAAGTCAAGACCGAATACCAAAAGCCTTCTGGACTTCTGCAACAACCGGAGATTCCGCAGTGGAAATGGGACTGTATTGCCATGGATTTCATCACCAAATTACCCCGAACGTCTAGTGGCTATGATTCCATCTGGGTAATTGTGGATCGTTTGACGAAATCGGCACATTTCCTACCCGTGAAAGAATCTTACCGAATGAAGAAATTGGCCAGCATATACCTTAAGGAAGTAGTATCCCGACATGGTGTTCCGACTTCGATCATCTCCGATAGAGATAGTCGTTTCACATCGAAGTTTTGGCGGTCACTACAAAAAGCCTTGGGTACTCGTTTGGATTTAAGCACTGCGTATCATCCACAGAGTGATGGTCAAAGTGAGAGGACCATCCAGATTTTAGAAGACATGCTCCGTGCCTGCGTAATTGACTTTGGTGGAAGTTGGGATACTCACCTACCGTTGGCTGAGTTCTCTTATAATAACAGTTATCAAACTGGATTGAAAGCCGCTCCGTTTGAAGCCCTGTATGGGAGAAAATGTCGCTCACCGCTTTGTTGGGCAGAAGTTGGTGACAAGCATATAACTGGACCAGAGCTTATCCAGGAAACTACCGATAAGGTTTTCAAGATCCGTGATCGTTTGAAGGTTGCCCAGGACCGTCAGAAGAAATACGTTGATAGAAGAAGGAAACCATTAGCATTCCAAGTGGGAGACAGAGTTATGCTGAGGGTCTCTCCTCAGAAGGGGGTAGCTAGGTTTGGCAAGCATGATAAACTTAGCCCCCGCTACATTGGACCTTACAAGATTATTGCTCGTGTAGGACCAGTTGCTTACCGACTGCAGTTACCGCGAGAACTAAGTGGAGTTCATAACGTATTCCATGTGTCCAATCTGAAGAAGTGTCTGTCTGATGAGACACTCATGATACCTTCAGGTGAGGTATGTGTTGATGACAAGCTCCATTTTCGTGAAGAGCCCGTAGAGGTTTCGGATTGGAAGATTCACAAGACCAGGCGTAGTCGTATTAAGTTGGTCAAGGTCAGATGGAATTCAAAGCGTGGTCCCGAGTTCACGTGGGAACGTGAAGATGAGATGAAACGGAAGTACCCTCAATTGTTTAAGTCTGCACGTAACCAGGCTTTGTAGCGTAAAATTTCGGGACGAAATTTCTTTAAGGAGGGGAGGCTGTGACATCCGGCAATTTTCAGGTTATTTACCGTTAAACCTTAGAACGCGTTTGCAATTTAATTGTGTGTGTCTTAGACTTAATTTCAGTCAATTAGGTTATTATAAAGTCTAGCAAAGCCCTTCGTATGCATAGGTTTGCATTTCGTGAAATTTCAGAAATTTCGATACCGCGTATCGGTAAAATGCCCGTATTTAACGTTGGTGACGACCCGGTTAACCTTAAAAATATCAGTTTTGATGAAAATTATATAAACTGGTCTATATTATTGGTTTATGTGTGAAATTTATGTGTTATGTGTTAAATATCGCTTTTGGCGATTTTCGTTGCGTTTTACCCGGTACAATCGCGTACCGGATGAGTTAAAATGAACTGTTAGCAAAAATTATTATTTCTACTAATTATGATAGCAAATAATTAGTGGGTATTTTTTATATTTTTATTTTGATGAAAAACCAAGTGTAAAGTGGTTAATTTTTATAAAAAGGTCGGTTTTTATTCAAGATAGTCTCCTACACGGGTTAGTTTTTATAAAAAAAAAATAAATAGGCCTCTCCCCTCTCTCTAGAACCGGCCCATGGGGACCCCACCACCTTTTTCTTACATCCAATACACCATAATCATTTTAAATCTCAAGACTAGCAAACTTACTTACACACTTAATCTAAAACCCACTCCATACTAATGATCATGTTGCATGAACTATGAGTGGCTTAAGTCACCTCACTCTCTCTCCTTCTCTCTCTCTTTGGGCTGAATTCATCCCTCACCCCACCTATAAATACCCCTTCAATCTTCACTTCAATCCCACACCTTTCTATCATCTTTTCTCTAAGTGTTCTTTCAAGTGTTCTTGAGTTTTTGGTGTTCTTGGAGCATTTTCTTGAAGATTCAAGAGTGTGGAGCCAAATACTCAACAAAACCATCCATCAACTTGCATTTCTCTAGTATTCTCCTTGATTTAGTCAAGTGGTATGAATCTCCATCTCTTTCTTTAGTTTTCTTAAAGAAAGCTTTGATTTTTGCAAGTATTGTTCACCTTTAATAAAAGGATTTTTATGAACTATTAAAATCAGCAAATAATGAGTCTTTATTGAAGATTTTCATGGATTTATTTGTGTGTATGGATGTCGTGTATATGCATGTATGTTTATGTGTTCATATCTTGTAAAAAGTAATGAATTAGGACTTGATCTTTACATGCAATCAAATATTTTGTTATGTTTTGTTTCAAACAGAAAATAATGGTATATTATTGCATAAAAATATGTTAGTTTATACATGGATCATTGAATTGATGATTTAGGTGTTTATTGCTAAAGATTGTTGTCCAAAAGCATGATTTAAACTAGGGTTTTAGCATGGATCATTTAGATTGTTTGAAATCTGGAAATATGGTTATAAAAGTGATGTTTTATGATGATAATAATCAGGTCTAAAAGTGTTATTTAGGTTGTGATGATTTGCTAAGTGTATGACATGTTTATGTTGCTTAAAAGACGCTAAAAAGGTAGATTTTTGTATGAAAATAGATAGATTTGTAAATCTGGAATCATGGCTGTAATATGATGATATTTTATGTCTAAAATATAGATTTTTAGTAATATGTATGATTCTTAGTGTTTGGATGCGTTTCTTTAGGTTTTACGCTAAACTAGTCGATTAAAACAGTAGTTTCGACATGAAAAATGAGTATTTGTTAAATCTGATTTTGAGTAGTAAGTTTGAGTATATTTTATGATTAAAATACAGCTCTTAAGGTATATAATGAGTTAATGTTATGAAATATGCGTTTGTACTTGTCGTTGACGTTTTGGTTGTCACGTATGTGCTAGAAATTGTCATGATTAGGTACTTTATGTCAAAATAATGAAAGATTATTTTGGTTGTTGAAATATATTTTATTAAGTATATTTTGATGATATATGATGTTATATGAACTCATGCGTTAGAAATTTGGAAGTTACTTCCTTAAAAGTTAGACGTTTTGCTTGAAAAGTGCTTATGTGCAAATATTGTGACTTAAGTGTTTTCACATGTGATCTAGGACTTATAAGCATATGTATGTGTGTATGATCCACCGTTTTTCGTTAAAAACATAACCGCGTGTCGAAGTCACCAACGGGTCGTTTAAATAAATATTTTCTTAAAAATATTATAAGTCTAAGTAGGTTGGGTGAACAACTTGCTTGTAAGACGTGAGTTTCAATTAGTAATGTACCCCTCATGTTTAGGGCACCGTTAGCGTTCGTGGGCGTATTTTTGCTAACACTCGTTTTTCCGCCGTTCGTTATCAAGGTGAGTTTTTCACGGCCCCTTTTTAAACTGTAGGATCGTGAGATTACAAGGTGATTCTATTCTGGTTGATATTGGCGGAAACAATAACAACTACACAAATGTAATCGAACAGACAGAAAGAATACTAGTAAGATCACTGTTGTATTAGGCTTAGTGAATAAACGATTACAGATGAAAACTCTGAGAAGAAGCACGCTTACAATGAAGTGGTTACACAGTATTTATAGTAACTCAGAATCAAGACAAACCCTTGATTCTGAGGATCAGATCGAACACAGACCGTTGATCTTGTTTATTAATCTAAATTATACGCAAAGGCTAATCTAGATAACTTTATTGAAGCGTCTTCTTAGGCATCATTGTTTGCATGCTTGGAGACGCGCAACAAGGTCCTTTATTGGTTGCACCACTGAGGTTCCTTCTGCTTGGAGTGTGGCAGTTGCTTTTGCAGAAAGTTGTCAGAGACGCTTGGCATGGATAGTCAGCTGCAACGTTTGGTCTTCAGTGAATAAAGCTATCAGCAGCAAAGTTGAGAATACTGCTGCTGATAAGCCCATCAGCAGCAACTTGTGTTGAAGGCTGCTGATAAGCCTATCAGCAGCAACAAGTGTTGAGTGCTGCTGATAAGCCTATCAGCAGCAACAAGTGTTGAATGCTGCTGATAAGCCTATCAGCAGCAACAAGTGTTGACTGCTGCTGATAAGCCTATCAGCAGCAATTGTACTTAGAATAATTTGGTAGCAATCAGTCTTTGGTTCTACAAACTCCCCCTAGACTGATGCAACCAAAATTCTTCTAATCACTTTGCTGCTGAAGCTTTTGCATGTGTCTGACTATCCTTTCAACCTCATATCCTCTTGGATCCTTGCTGGGATTGTTCAGTGGAAGTTCAGACAGAGTCTTGATGTCTTTGGGTTGCATTTTGAAGATTGCTTTGCTTGAACATCTCATCTGCTGCTTCTTGGCATCAGTTAGTGTGAACTCATCCAAGTCAGCATTGTAGGACCAAGATACAAATGGAGAGTGGGACTTGAGTGGTTTGATATCCATGACCACATCTTTGCTAGGGTTGAAGTAATGTCTGATTGCTAGCATAAGATGTTTCCCTCTCTCATTTGCAGGCTCATGAGCTTCACCCAGCTCCAAAATTCTTCTTAGGTCTGAATCTGGTAGTTGCAGAACCTCATCAACAGACCTGTATGTAGATCTTCTTCTTTCAGTTCTCCCCCTGAAGATCTCAAACCTTTGACCCTGTGGATTGTAGACCCATTCAACAATGTCTCTTGAGTCTTCAGGTTTAGATGAGGATTTTGATTTCTTCAAGGGAGGCTGTTGATGAGTGGGAGCTGGGTGGGATGATTTGGACTTGTTGGGTGGAGGAGTGGAAGGTTTGGGGAGGAGAGTGGAAGGATGATGGACTGAGGAAGAGGTAGGTGAGGGAGAAGGCTTGGGTTTCTTTGTCTTTGGTTTTTCTTCTTCTTTGATAAGTACCCTTTTCTTGGAGCCTTTCTTCCCTAGTCTTTCTTCCTCATCCTTTTTAACCTTGAAGTAGAGGGCTTGCAGGTTCATGAAATTCATTGGACCTAGCCTCCTTCCACTGTCTCCTCTAGCCTTAAGGAAGTCAATCATGACCTTCCTTTCTTCATGGGTTCTTTTATTCAGTGCAATGGTCTTCTTGGACTGTAGCTTGGCTTTTTCTTCTTCTTCAGCCTTTTTCTTGCTAGCCAATTGACCCTGCTGACCCATGAAGGCTCTGTAAATCTCTTTGTTTGAAAGTTTCTCAAGGTAGTCTGCATCCTCACCTTGAGAGATCAGAGCTTCAGTCCACTCTTCCCTTAATTCTTTTGCTAATTTAGAATCAGTGATTCTAAACTTAGCATCTTCCTTCTTCTTCTTTTCATTCTCTTCTTCTTCTTCCTTGGCAAACTTTTCCTGCAGCTGTCTGGCAAGTTTTTCATCTTCCTCAACTTGAGACCCTGCATGGATTTTAACTTTCATCTCATCCAGCTGTTTGGCATACAGCTGGATTGTTTGTTGTCTTAGGAGTAAGGCTGTCTTTCTTTCTTGATGCTTCGTTTGATAAGCCATCTCTTCAGCCATCTCTTCTTCTTCTCTCTTTCTTCTCCTTTCTTCTTTCTCCTTCTTTTCTTTTAGCAATCTCTCTTCATCCTCTTTAGTCATAGTGCCCTTTCCTTTATCAAAATTGGATGCCTCTGCTCTGGCTTCACTGATCACAGCAACAGTTGATTGTGGAGCTGTTGGAATCTCAGCCTCGGCTTCATCGGCATCTTCGGAGATTGACAAGGAAAGCACATTTGGTTGGTTGGTTTGGGACTCATGATCTGTTATCTCTCTTAGTTGATCCTTAATTGATGATCTTAACCCATAGGCTGCAGAATTAATGTCAACTCTGGGAGAAGATGAGTTGGAGTCAGTGTCAGAGTTTGACACAGACTCATACCCCTCAATCCAACCTTCATTTACAAGATGGGCTCTGACAGTTTGCATCATTCCCTGACTCTCTGATGAATTGATGTTGCAGATGTTGAATCTTAGTTGGTAGATCTTTAGTAGAAAGTCTGAGGGTAGCTGAAGAATGTCCCTGGTGTTGATGGTGAGAGAGGTGCTGTTGCTTAGAAGAAGATTATGGTCAAAGGACTTATTGCTAGACCATCCAACCACATCTAAGTCCTTGACCATTGTCTTGTACAGGAGTCTTTTCAGGCTCAGAACTTCTTCTTCATTGAGAAGACTGCTCCTTGTGATTTGAAGATTGTTGGGAGACAGTCTTCTTTCTGCAGCCTGAGATGACTCAGGAGACTCTACCCGTTTTAGTTCTTTGATTAGTCTTATGAAGTTGGGTAGGTTGTCCTCCATCAAGTCATAGAACAAGTCAATGGAAAGGTCTGCTGAGAGGTCTGATGAGTTGTTGATGCAGATGAGATCATATAGGTCAAGGATTTCAAATGGATGAATTAAATCCCAGTCTAGCTCTTCTACTCCGCTAAACTCCCG
The DNA here is from genome assembly GCA_023525975.1 of Smallanthus sonchifolius. Lineage (NCBI taxonomy): Eukaryota > Viridiplantae > Streptophyta > Magnoliopsida > Asterales > Asteraceae > Smallanthus > Smallanthus sonchifolius. Next base: position 57,324,970 of record CM042021.1, read on the forward strand.
ACCTATCCAAAACCTCTCAGTTTTCCCATCGTACCCCCAAGCTAGTATAATATCAAACTCTAGCTGTGTGGATGTCAGTGGGAAGTGGGGGGCAGATGTACTGGTTATTGTGTTCCACATGGTCAGCAGTAGTAGCATCAGAGGCCTCTTCAGTATGAATTGAGGAGGCTTCATTATAGATTTCTTGGTTAGAGAGATTGCTTCTTGTGGTGTTGGAAGTGCCGGCTTCACCTGTACTGGCTTCAATAGCTTCTGCCACTGATGGAGGATCAATGGATGGCCTTTTCATCCTGATGTAGGGACTGGGAAAATCCAGTCTGTAGTCAGAAGAAGAGGTTGAGGCAGAAGATGTTGATTTTGAAGAAGAAAACTCCATATTTGAGAAAATGAGGGGCTCAAATATCTGGGTGAAGGAGTCTATATCAAAGAGCCAGTTAGGGCCTTTGCCTTGTTCACAGACAACATGTTCCCTGCATTCCACATTGGCAGATTCTTCCACAATCCGAGTCCTAGAATTGAATACTCGGTAGGCCTTTGATTGAGAGGAGTAACCCACAAAGTAACCTTCATCAGACTTTGCACCGAATTTAGGAAGAACCCCATTTGTGATGAGGATGGTACATGGACATCCAAAAGGCTTTAGGAAGCCAATGTAGGGAACTCTTTTGAGCCATAGTTCGTAGGGTGTTTTCTGGAGAGGCTTAACAATAAGGACTCTATTCTGCACATAACAAGCTGTGCTTACTGCTTCCGCCCAGAAAGTAAGGGGCAGCTTTGAGTCAGCCAGCATAGATCTTGCTGATTCAATTAGAGTCCTATTTCTTCTTTCAGCAACCCCATTTTGTTGAGGGGTTCTTGGAGCACTGTATTGCCTTTCAATTCCCTTGCTCTCACAGAAACTGTTCAGAGTGTGATTTTTGAACTCTGTTCCCTGATCACACCTTATGATCTTTACCTTCAGATTGCTTTGATTCTCTACCCTGAGAATATAGGTTTTGAGAATCTCAGCAGTTTCATCCTTTGTTCTTAGGAAGAATACCCATGAGAATCTGGAGAAGTCATCAGTTATCACCAGACAATATGACTTTTTGCCCATTGACATGACATTCGTAGGACCGAAGAGATCCATATGCAGTAGCTGGAGAGGGGTGTCATTTGTGTTTAATGTCTTGGGCTTGTGGGAACTCTTGTGTTGTTTTCCCTTCAAGCAGGCAATGCAGTGATCATCTAGCTGGAATTCTTTGTCAGGAAGTCCTCTGACAAGATTGTCCTTCACTAATTTATTAATTGTTTTGATGTTAACATGGCTTAACCTCCTGTGCCAGAGAGCGGATTCATCAACTGATGCCTTTGACAGAAAACATGAAACACTACCAGAAGGAGTGACTTCATTCATGTCAAGCACATATAAGTTGTCCTTTCTATTAGCAGTTAGGAGAATCTTCTCTGCAGGGGGTTTAGATAGGCCAGGGGCTAACACGAAACACTCTTTGTCAGTGAAGAGCATCCAATGCTTTTGATCACATACTTGGGAAACACTCATGAGATTGAAGTCAAGTTCTTTAACATAGTTGACTCTTTCAATACTCATTCTTTCATTTGACACAGTTCCTTGTCCAGTGATAGATCCACCCTTTGAGTCACTCCCAAAGGCAACATATCCTCCATTGAAAAGTCTGAAGTTAGAGAGGATGGACCTGTTGCCTGTCATGTGCCTGGAACAGCCGCTATCTACCACCCAAGTGTTGTGTTTGTTGCCTAGCTGTCCCTGCACATGGGAGATATCTAATTAGTGGGAGGAACATTGTAGCTTGCAGCATTGTAGATAATCGTTGCTAATTTGCCATTGTCAGCAAGCTTGCAGTCAATGGAATCACTTGTTATGCTTGGAGATTGTTTGACCCTCCATTGCTGTGCTGGTGGTCTTCTAGCTTTCTTTACATTGTCGGCAGAAGATTTTGTTGCTAACAATTTTGGCTTATTTGCAGCCGATTTTGTTGCTGCTGTTGTTGTTTTTGATTTTCCTTTGTCAGCAGCAGAGACTTTTGCTGCTGAAGGCTTTGCTGGAGCAGTGGCAGTCTTTGCTTCTTGATGCTTTGTTTTGGATTTTGCTTTGTCAGCATCAGACACTTTTGCTGCTGATGTCGTTGTTTTTGATTTTCCTTTGTCAGCAGCAGAGACTTTTGCTGCTGAAGGCTTTGCTTTTGGTTTCCTGGACTTTACTTTATCAGCAGCGATTTTGTTTGCTGCTGATGGGCTGAACACAGATGGACGATTTGCAACTTGATTAAAAGGGTTGAACTTGCATGTTGCAGCAAAGTGGTTTGATTCCCCACATATGATGCAAGTTTGTTGAGGTTTCTGCATCTTCACTCTTTGAGGGGATAGAGACTTCCTGAACTTTGTTACCTTTGCATCATAGCTTCTTACCTGTTTGTTTCTGTTTGTTTTCTCAAAGGCATGCTGCTTTGAGTTTCTTTGGTGATCAAGGTAGTGAAAGCAGGTGCTGGCTGTGTGATTGTATTTGCCACACACAAAGCAAGATAGTGCTATCTTGTCCCTGTGAAAGTGCACATAGTCCTTTCTTTGAAACAAATCTTTGAAGTTCCAGGGATGAGCTTTGTTATGTTCAAAAGTGGCTTCTTCTAGTGTCTTTTGATCATAAGGAACCTTTTCTCCAGGTGCATGAAAGATATCAAACACCCTTCTCTTTGTGAATGGCTTTGACTGAGACTTTGGGTTGGTGAAACCTGATGTCTCTCCCTTTTCAATGTTTAGCTTTCTTCCACCTGGAGGATAGCTAATCTTGATTTGTTTGAATGGGATTGGTGCTGGAATAGCTGGAGTAACAACAGGAAATTCAGCTTTGTTTAGAACAGCTTCAGAGATAGGAGCAGATGGGACTGCACTAGTTTCACAATTGTCTGAGCAGGTTGACTCAGATTCTGAAGAGGTGGAGCAGTTTTCCACAACACATGCATCCATTAAAGGATCAAGGGTTTGGTTTGCCATGTCAAGGTTTGCAGTATTGAAGCTTGGTTGGTGAATGGCAACATAATCAGCAGGAGGAGGAACTGTCTGGTACTCGTCACTATGATATCCAAGTCCAGTTCTTACTCTTTCATGGACTTGAATATCTAACAATCTTTGTAGTTTTTTAGATGAAAATTCATATTTTTCAACATGAACTTTCTGTTCAGCCAGTTCAGCTCTGGTAGCTTTAAGTTTTACTAATAGATCATCAATCTGAGTTTCTAGATTAGTTTGTTCGTGTTTTAATGAAGAAATCTCTTTCTTAAGACAGTTAATTTTTTCTTTGTAAGTATCTTCGACCTTTTTGAATTCAGACTTCATTTGATGAAACTCTTCATTTTGATCTATCAGATTTTGGTTATGCTTTCTATAACCTAAAACTTTGTCAATGCAAGCTTGAGAGCAAAGATGTTCAAATACCTGAGGTGGTATTTCTGCATTGTCTGCCATAAGTGCTTGGTTGGAGGCAGAAACATCTTCATATTGAAAACTCCAGTCAAAGTCTGTAGTCCCAACATTTGAACATGCTGCAGTTTGTGCTGGAGGAGTTCCTTGCTGCTGCTGCTGCTGCCTGGGCTGTCCTTGATAGGCTTGCTGCTGATAGGCTTGTTTTTGATGGCTGGCACCCTGATTGGCTTTTGGTGCCTTGCACTCCCTGGCAAAGTGACCCATTTGGTTACAGTTGTAACACCGGATCTTGCTTTTATCCAAACCAACTCTGGTGTTTGAGTTGTTGTTTGGAACAGATCTTCCGGTTCTAGAGTAGAACCTTTTTGCTATGAGGGAGAGCATTGCATAAGAGTGCTGAATATCCATTTCTTCCAGATCATCTGGATGAAAGCATTCCAAATCCTCCTTAATGAAGTACATGCTGCTTAAGCTGTCAGAGACAAAGGCAGTAGAGGTTGACTGTTGAGGAGGCGCTTCTAGAAGAAATGGAGATGAGTTGGATTGTGAAACAGTTGGTGTTTGAGGATGAGTGACAATGGGAGGATGGTAGTTGCTTGCACTAGGACCAGAATGATCAGAGTGAAGTGCTGAGGTGTTGGTGGAGGAAGTGGTGGCTGATTGATAACTGGAGCTCCTTTCTTTAGCCTGAATCATTTCTAATTCATAGGTTTTAAGCATGCCAAAGAGCTCAGTCATCTGGAGAGTCTTTAGATTCTCCGTTCTTCTGATGGACACAGTGTATAGTGTCCAACAGGTGGGAAGAGATCTTATGAACTTCTTCAGAATGTCTTCATTTTCAAGGGTCACCTTGGAGCACTGCAGTTCTCCTACCAGATACGTGTACCTGTTATATAAAACTGTTAGTGACTCACCTTCCTTCCAGGCGAAGTTCTCATACTGTTGCTTGAGGATGTCACGTCTGTTTTCTTTGACCTCCTCAGATCCAGCAAACATCTTCTCCAGGGCTTCCCATAACTCCTTTGCGGTTTTGTAAGCTCTGAAGTTGTGAAAAACTTCATTTGGAAGGCACATTTGGATAGCTCCTAATGCCTTGAAGTCCACCTCCATTTTCTTGATGTCTTCTTCAGAATACTTGGAGGGTTCCTTCGGGACTAGTGGTCCTCCAGAGTCAGCCGAGGCCACCATGGGGATATAAGGTCCATCCCTTATGGATTTCCACATTCCGTATTCTTGGTAGCAGAAGAAGCTTTCCATACGGTTTTTCCACATATCATAGTCCTCCCCAGACACCAACCTCGGTGGTCGGTTGATACTGCCGATGTCTTCAAATCCATTACTTTGTGCCATTTCTGTTTTGTGTGACTTGATTAAGAATAGAGTTTAGAATAGAATCAGAAAGTGATTAAACAAATGTTAGTTTGTTTAATCTTGAGCCAAAGCTCTGATACCACTTGTAGGATCGTGAGATTACAAGGTGATTCTATTCTGGTTGATATTGGCGGAAACAATAACAACTACACAAATGTAATCGAACAGACAGAAAGAATACTAGTAAGATCACTGTTGTATTAGGCTTAGTGAATAAACGATTACAGATGAAAACTCTGAGAAGAAGCACGCTTACAATGAAGTGGTTACACAGTATTTATAGTAACTCAGAATCAAGACAAACCCTTGATTCTGAGGATCAGATCGAACACAGACCGTTGATCTTGTTTATTAATCTAAATTATACGCAAAGGCTAATCTAGATAACTTTATTGAAGCGTCTTCTTAGGCATCATTGTTTGCATGCTTGGAGACGCGCAACAAGGTCCTTTATTGGTTGCACCACTGAGGTTCCTTCTGCTTGGAGTGTGGCAGTTGCTTTTGCAGAAAGTTGTCAGAGACGCTTGGCATGGATAGTCAGCTGCAACGTTTGGTCTTCAGTGAATAAAGCTATCAGCAGCAAAGTTGAGAATACTGCTGCTGATAAGCCCATCAGCAGCAACTTGTGTTGAAGGCTGCTGATAAGCCTATCAGCAGCAACAAGTGTTGAGTGCTGCTGATAAGCCTATCAGCAGCAACAAGTGTTGAATGCTGCTGATAAGCCTATCAGCAGCAACAAGTGTTGACTGCTGCTGATAAGCCTATCAGCAGCAATTGTACTTAGAATAATTTGGTAGCAATCAGTCTTTGGTTCTACATAAACTATTTTGTTGCTTTATAAACTATGGGGGAAGAACATGCTTTCGTTCGTTTATCATGATACTGGACTTACGTTATGTGTTCGTTTGATGGTCTCGAGTAAGGGCTTTCGTTATGTGTTCATGTATGTCGTTCATGAATAGCCCCGCCGTTATAATCATTAGCCTCGTGTAGGCCGCAAGGTGTGTTGATAGATCTATTTGGGACTGACTGCCCACTCTCGTGATCAGTAGCACTGATCGGTCGTTCGTACGAGAGAATATATTTTGAAAGGATTCGTGGGGACATGTTGTATTCGTGTCTCAGTTTGATTATAAGCTCTAGGTACTGTCATCATGTTGTATTCCTTGCAAGCTTATGACATATCACATGTTTGTCCAAGTTACTTGATAGTTCGTTAAATTCGTTTATGTTATCGTTAAACCCGTGAAACTCGCTCAACTTTATGTTGATGTTTTTAAGCATGTTTTTCAGGTACTTAGATGCTCTCGCGCGGTTATGAAAACGGGCTTTTGGGCAAACGCTTGCATCGGATTTCTGTTGGGACATTTTAAACTTTATTTTGGATCCTCGTGTGTTGGATCATTAAAACTCGTGTTTTAAATTTTAATGCTTTCAAGTTTGGATAATTGTAAGACTTATCTTTTATCTCGTTGAACATTTCCGATGTTTTAAATTAAATGTGTTTGCTTATTATCATTGGGCTCCAACTTATGCGACCACCATGCTTATGTCTCGTTTCCGCTGCGAATCGTCGTTTTCGGGGTGTGACAACATCCAATAGCCACAAGGTGTTCAAATCCTATACATAAATATTATAAATAAATCTAACAAGGTTTGTGGATTTCCCAACCTTTCTCTTGGCCACTTCAAGTGGTATATTACTAACTACACTAACTTTTGACCATCTGAATTCCTAACTAAGTTAGGGGTTTGTGTTTCGGTCCGCCGTCGGCGATGCATGACCAACTTGATAATATTATACATATATATTATTTATTATTTCTTCTCCACTGAACTTATGCCTACGTTACCTTTTAGGTTAACCGGCATTCACGACTCTTCACCTTCCCGTTCATCCTTTCGTTACCACGCCAAATCGTGAGTTTCATACTTGCCCCTTTTACATTTTTGCACTTTGGGACTTGAAAACATGTACATATTCAAAACACATACACTACAAGATTCACACTTTATTCAAACACAATTCATTAACATGCTCATGTGACAACAACTTGACTACATGCTTAAATACAACTTGTTAATACAATAGTTCATTAATTCTTGCAAAACCGCACTTAACAAGTGTAGCGCTATAGGATTGACACCCGTCGGCTTTTCGTTACCTTTTTGGAGCCCCCGATCTTGTTATGTTATTTATTCGACTAGTATTCTTTGGATGTTAGGTATGCTATGTCAACAATAGGTTTGAACTATACCATTACAAATTGTATGAACATTAGTAAAGTATGTCTATGCATGTGAATTGTTGCTTTAAACATGATTATTATATGTATGAAACTTGTATGAACTTACCAACTTTATTGTTGATCAAATATTATTTTACATGTTTTCAGGAGATGTTTGATGCTACCATGGAAATGGAATCTAGGGACTTTGCCATAGATATCAAATTTAAATATTTTTGTCTTTTGTTTATCAACGTATTTCCTTTAATTGAAACAATTGTATTTGAAATTCTTAGTTTAATGAAATCGGTTAAATTTATATTTCAACAATAGTGCCACGATGTCTTTGAACAATCCTACACGTCACGTTCGGTGATTCCGCTGCCGAATGGGTTGTGACAGATTGGTATCAGAGCCGTGGTTATAGGGAATTAGGAAAATTGCTTATTTGACCTAGCCTATAACTAAGGACCCGTTTTAGATCATTCCTTATGACTCTTAATATGCTTGTTCTACCACCTTTTCTTCTTACTTATTCTTTGGACTAAATACACCGTTGGATTTCAAGACATCAAGACACTCATATTTCACCAAAGAAACGAACTCACCAAAAGAGGGTAATTCCTCATTCGGTGATAAGTTTCACTCCGCCTAAGACTTAGGAATTTACCATCAAGTTAGGTGTGAAAACCTCACCTTGACGGTAAAAGAATTCCACTCACAAACGCTCTTGGGAAACCTTACCGTTAAAGTTAGGAGTGATTTCCTATCTCAAACGGTTAAGGCACCAACCCAATACAAAACGGAATGACACCACCAAACTAGGAGTGAAATCCACAATTTGGTGATTAGTTCCACTCTTAAAATTTTCAATCTCGCCAAAGTCTCGGCTTTGCTATTGACTAGGGACACGTAGTAACCAGAAGGGTAAAATACCGTTAACCGAATTACCGGCGAGAGTATTTTATCTGTTAGGCCAAAACGTGTTTCCCGAACTCAATAGAAGGTTTGACCACTTGGGTTAGTCGACGTTTTCGTTAGTTCAAGAGCCGAGCTAACGAGACACTCCAACTTTTTACAAACAAGACTCTCTTTTATATATAAACTATTTTCACTACTATTATTATACTAACTTGGTTCGATCTGGTGGACGCTCGCTTTTCGCTACTCGCCTTACTAACTTCAAAACGCTAATACATTCGAGAACCAATTAAATTTATGCTCTTTCATTGTCACATGTTTGTTATATACACTATTTCCATACATGATTCACATGACCAAACGTGCTATTACATGAAATTACTTGATTACTTGTGCCATACGTGAAATTTACATACTCATATGACAATAATTTTTATGCAAAACCATTGATCTAAGTCTCACAATCCCCTTTTGTAGATGTCTTCGTCTCGCCACTCTGCTACCTCCAGGAACAACAAGAGGGATAAGCGTTTGGCCGCACTCGTGGCCAAGCAAATGGCCCAAGTCATCCCTGGCCTCATCCAGAACCTCACCCCTAACGGATCGGTCGAATCCAACAACGAAACTCCCAACTCCCACTCCCAACACTACCGAACCTTCCTTGCTTGTCGTCCCGAATCTTTCACGGGACTCAAAGGTGCAACCAATCTCCTTAGCTGGTTTGCGAGCATGGAAAACACCTTCTCGGTAAGCGAGACCCCGGACCACCTCCGGACTCGCTACGCCGCTAGCCTCTTCAAAGAGCAAGCTCTCGCTTGGTGGGATAGCGAGAAGGAGCTCGACGAGGAGATCGTCACCCTGTCTTGGAAGGAACTCAAAGCGTTTATGCGCGAGGAGTGCTGCCCTCCCCACGAGTTGCAAGCACTCGATGAGGAGTTTTTCACCCTCAAACAGGACAGCGGTGACAATGCTGCCTACAACCTCCGCTTCCAACAACTCTCCTTCCTTGCGCCTCGCCAAGTTGACACCATAGAGCGATCCGTGACCAAGTACATACAAGGCCTCCCGTCCGTCATCAAGGACACGGTCGCCGCCGCCGAACCCACCAACCTCGCCAAGGCCATGCGCCTTGCGGCCGCTTTCTCCCGAAACTGTGTTCAGGATGGTACTTTAACCATTTAGGGCACCAAGAAGCACGCCACCCAAGCCACCGTTGAGCCCACCGAACCCAAAGTCACTGAACCAAAACCCGCCAAAACCCCTACTCACCAAAACAACAAAAAGCGCAAGTCCCAAGCCCGGAACTATGCGGTTGTCACCCCCGTTAACCAAGTGCCGATGAACCAAGACCCGACACCCCAAAAGAAACCGTATGGTGGATCTTACCCATTATGCAACACTTGCCAATACCACCACCCAAACAACCTCCCATGCCGAAAATGCACCTCGTGTGGCAAATTCGGACACCTTGCCAACATATGCCGCAACCCACAACAACCCCAAAACACCCAAGCTCCCCCACCAAACCGAAACCCACCGGCCATCACAAATGGTCGGGCTTGCTACCGTTGTGGTGATCCAAACCACATGAGCCCACAATGCCCACAAAACCAAAACCAACACCACCACAACAACAACCCCACCAACAACCGCAACCAACCACCCAACCAAAACCAACCCACAAACCCAAGAGGCCGTGCTTACAACATCAATGCGGCGCAGGCACAAACTGATAACGACGTGGTGAACGGTATGTTTCCTATCAATGGTCGGTATGCTTCTGTTTTATTTGATACCGGTGCGGATAAAAGTTTCGTATCGCTAGAATTTGAACTTATGTTAGCTAAGACCCGATCTAAGTTAGAGAACTCCTTCACTGTCGAAATCGCGGACGAAAAATCCACCTTTTGTGACACGATTATCCTCGATTGTACTCTCGACCTTAATGGTCATCCCTTCTCGATCAATCTCATACCCATGCAATTGGGGAGTTTTGATGTCTTAGTAGGCATGGATTGGCTTGCCAAGAACCATGCCGAAGTCGTTTGCTTTGAGAAATTCATCCGTATTCCCCTTCCATCCGGTCAAGTTTTGCAAATCCATGGCGAAAGGCCATCCGGTGGACTCAAACTCATGTCCTGCACCAAAGCCCAAAAATATTTACTAAAGAACTACGTGGCCTTTTTGGCCCAAGTATTGAAAAAGGAAGAAAAGGGCAAAGGTGTAAAAGACATTCCCACCATTTGCGATTTCCCCGAAGTCTTTCCTGAGGACCTACCCGGTCTTCCTCCATCCCGTGAGGTCGAATTTCGAATTGATCTCATGCCCGGTACGACTCCGATTGCCAAAGCTCCTTACCGCCTTGCACCCTCCGAGATGCAAGAACTTGCCGGTCAACTTCAAGAGTTAGCCGACAAGGGTTTCATTCGTCCAAGTTCATCCTCGTGGGGCGCTCCCGTTTTATTCGTTAAAAAGAAAGACGGATCGTTCCGCATGTGCATCGATTATCGTGAGCTTAACAAACTCACTATCAAGAATCGATATCCTTTGCCTCGCATCGACGATCTTTTTGACCAACTCCAAGGTGCGTCTTGTTTTTCCAAGATCGATCTCCATTCGGGATATCATCAACTTCGTGTTCAAGAGGACGACATTCCCAAAACCGCATTTCGAACCCGATACGGACACTACGAATTTATGGTGATGCCTTTCGGGCTAACCAATGCACCCGCGGTTTTCATGGATCTCATGAACCGAGTGTGCAAACCGTATTTGGACAAATGCGTAATCGTCTTCATTGATGACATTCTCATCTATTACAAATCCCGATCCGCCCACGAGGAACACCTTCGCTTAATATTGGAGTTACTAAGAAAAGAACAACTTTACGCCAAATTCTCCAAGTGTGAATTTTGGCTTAAGGAAGTCCAATTTTTGGGACACATTATTAGTGATAAGGGTATCCATGTGGATCCAGCCAAAATCGAAGCAGTCAAGAACTGGATTGCTTCGAAATCTGCTACCGAAGTCCGCTCATTCCTTGGTCTTGCAGGCTATTACCGTCGTTTCATCGCCAGCTTTTCCAAGATCTCCGTTCCTCTCACCGCATTAACTCAAAAAGGGAAACCCTACGAGTGGGGCCCTAATGAAGAGGAAGCTTTCCAAACAATTAAGGATAAGCTTTGCAATGCTCCGATCCTTACTCTTCCCGACGGAAACGATGACTTCGTGGTGTATTGCGACGCCTATAACATTGGTCTCGGTTGTGTTGTCATGCAACGAGGCAAGTTCATCGCTTACGCATCCCGTCAACTCAAGATCCATGAGAAGAATTACACGACTCATGATCTTGAATTCACCGCAGTCGTCTTTGCTCTCAAGCTTTGGAGACACTACCTTTACGGTACCAAATGTGTGGTCGTCACAGATCACAAGAGTCTCCAACATCTTCATAACCAAAAGGATCTAAACATGCGCCAACGCCGAGGGATTGAAACAATCAAAGATTACGAATGCGAAATTCGCTACCATCCCGGTAAAGCGAACGTCGTTGCCGATGCCCTCAGCCGAAAGCACCATGTGAAGTTCCTTTGTGCTCGTATGTAATCCGACATCCATGTCCGTATTTGTGAAGCCCAACATCTTTCGGTCACCGAAGGCGACATGTACAACGAAATGTCTTGTGGTGCCGAACTCCAACTCGAGACCAAACCTAACGGTTTACTTTATTTCATGAATCGTGTTTGGGTTCCCAATCGTTCCCATCTTCGTTCTTCCATCATGCATGAGGCTCACAAGTCTCGGTATTCGGTCCACCCTGGTACAGACAAAACGTACAGGGATCTGCGTTCTATCTACTGGTGGCCCGGTATGAAAAAGGATATCGCGCTCTATGTGTCGAAGTGTAATACTTGCGCTAGAGTGAAAGCCGAGCACCAACGTCCATCCGGTTTGCTCGTGCAACCGGAGATTCCAGTTTGGAAATGGGAGAGCATTGCTATGGATTTCATTACCAAACTCCCATTGACATCCTCTCATCATGATTCCGTTTGGGTTATCATCGATCGTCTCACCAAATCTGCTCACTTCATTCCCATCCGCGAGAGCTTCCCCGTTGCAAGGCTAGCTCAAATCTACATCGCGGAAATCGTTAGTCGTCATGGTGTTCCTTTGGACATCATATCCGATCGTGACAGTCGTTTCACCTCCCGTTTTGGGAATCCTTCAATGAAGCCATGAGTACTCAACTCAATCTTAGTACGGCTTACCACCCTCAGACGGATGGTCAGACTGAACGTACTATCCAAACTCTCGAGGATATGCTTCGATCGTGTGTCATTGATTTCGATGGTAATTGGGACGTGCACTTGCCTTTGATCGAGTTCTCTTACAACAATAGTTACCATACCAGCATCGGCATGGCTCCATTTGAGGCACTTTATGGTCGAAAATATCGGTCACCCGTTTGTTGGACCGAGATCGGCGAAACAAAAATTACCGGACCCGAGTTAATCCAAGAGACCACAGACAAGATCCTCAAAATTCGTGACAACCTACGTACCGCTCGGAGTCGACAAAAGAGTTACGCCGACCGAAAGCGCAACGCGGTTACTTTCGAAGTTGGAGATTTCGTTTTCCTTAAGGTTTCACCTTGGAAAGGAGTCTTTCGCTTCGGGAAGCGAGGAAAACTATCCCCACGTTATGTTGGTCATTTCAAGATTTTTGAGAAAGTCGGTTCTGTTGCATACAAACTTGATCTCCCTACCGAGCTTAGCAACATCCACCCCACCTTCCACGTCTCTAACTTGAGAAAGTTCTTATCAAATGAAGATCTCCAAGTTCCACTCGAAGACGTTCAGATCGACCCAAAAATACACTTTGTCTAGAAACCTGTTGAGATAATGGATCGTGAAGTCAAACAACTCAAGCGTAGTCGTATTCCAATCATTAAGGTACGTTGGGAAGGAAAACGTGGTGCAAAATTCACTTGGGAACGTGAAGACCAAATGAAAGCCAAGTACCCGCATATTTTTTCAGAGTCTTCCTCATGAAAGAAATTTCAGGACGAAATTTTCTAAAGTCGGGGAGACTGTAATATCCGTACTTTCCACATCATCGTTTATTTACATTTTGTACCCTTGTACTTTCATTTTTGAATCCATTGTAACCCGAGACTTATGATTAATGAATTTATTGGATTTATTCAATTACATGTTTACAACATACATTACATTTATACATATGCAAGACAACATAATACGTGCAATATTATAAAATTATATATTACAAACACGCGTTTCACTTTTTTTACATTTATATTCTCGTTTCACGTCCATACACGCTCGGTTTATTATTATTATTATTAGTAGTAGTATTATTATCATTATTATCATTAGTACTATTATTATTATTTCATTTTTTTCTTTTTAAAAAAGAATCACCTCCCTTTCAACCATCAACTCCCAACTAACTCATTTAATACCCCTAACCCTAATCCACACTTATAAATACCCACTCCCTTTCACTCCTCCACCCTTACACCCTCCAAATTCTCTCACAAATCTCTCCAAGTGCTCCATTTCTTCCAAGATTTTTGACAGAATTTTATAAGGTAAAAACCTTATTTTTCTTCAAGTTTCTTCCTTTTTTCTTAACAATTCTTCCTTCACCCTCTTGGATAAACCTCTAGGATCTTATCATTTGTTTACCTTGGTAAACATCTAAGATAAGTCACCATTTGAGGTCCAAGTTGTGGTCTTTCAACTAACATTTCTTCTTCTTCATGTTCTTGTTTGGATATTTTACATCTAGTTGTGGTAAAACCAAACCAAGCCTCCATCAAAATTCTATGATGGAAGCCTTGTGCTAAGGTATTTGGATGAAGTAGATGAACATAGGTTCATCTACCATAAGACATCCAATAGCCACAAGGTGTTCAATTCCTATACATAAATATTATAAATAAATCTAACAAGGTTTGTGGATTTCCCAACCTTTCTCTTGGCCACTTCAAGTGGTATATTATTAACTATACTAACTTTTGACCATCCGAATTCCTAACTAAGTTAGGGGTTTGTGTTTCGGTCCGCCGTCTGCGATGCATGACCAACTTGATACTATTATACATATATATTATTTATTATTTCTTCTCCACCGAACTTATGCCTACGTTACCTTTTAGGTTAACCGGCATTCCTGACTCTTCACCTTCCCGTTCTTCCTTTCGTTACCATGCCAAACCGTGAGTTTCATACTTGCCCCTTTTACATTTTTGCACTTTGGGACTTGAAAACATGTACATATTCAAAACACATACACTACAAGATTCACACTTTATTCAAACACAATTCATTAACATGCTCATGTGACAACAACTTGACTACATGCTTAAATACAACTTGTTAATACAATAGTTCATTAATTCTTGCAAAACCGCACTTAACAACTGTAGCGCTATAGGATTGACACCCGTCGGCTTTTCGTTACCTTTTTGGAGCCCCCGATCTTGTTATGTTATTTATTCGACTAGTATTCTTTGGATGTTATGTATGCTATGTCAACAATAGGTTTGAACTATATCATTACAAATTGTATGAACATTAGTAAAGTATGTCTATGCATGTTAATTGCTGCTTTAAACGTGATTATTATATGTATGAAACTTGTATGAACTCACCAACTTTATTGTTGATCAAATATTATTTTACATGTTTTCAGGAGATGTTTGATGCTACCATGGAAATGGAATCTAGGGACTTTGCCTTAGATATCAGATTTAAATATTTTTGTCTTTTGTTTATCAACGTATTTCCTTTATTTGAAACAATTGTATTTGAAATTCTTAGTTTAATGAAATCGGTTAAATTTATATTTCAACAATAGTGCCACGATGTCTTTGAACAATCCTACACGTCACGTTCGGTGATTCCGCCGCCGAATGGGTTGTGACAAGGAGCGCCCATAATTTCTATACAAGTGGGTGATTTTAAAATGAACAAGGCGTTACTGGATCTTGGAGTGAGTGTGAGCATCCTTCCTAGGAGTTTGTATGGCGAATATGATTTTGGTCTACTGCGTCGAGCCAATACCACTGTGGTGTTGGCTGGTTTGACCCCTAAACTCCCAAGAGGGATAGTTCATGATGTTATAGTAAAAGTTGACCAATTTTAATGTCCGGTGGATTTCTTAGTTCTTGATTATGTGCGGCCTGAAATGGTCACGCAACCAACAGTGATTTTGGGTCGACCCTTCTGAGCCACATCCCATTCTTTGATTGACTGTCGCTTAGGCACAGTTGATATGAGTTTCGGCAATAGAAGGGTGCGTTTGAATATTTTTTCCAATGAATCTGACCCTCTACCCAGTGATGAATGCTTCATGGCAGACATCATTGAAGGATGCCTTCCTCACTCTGTGGAAGAATCCACAAAGGTTTGTTTAGCGTGTGACAGGGTTGAACGGGAACTAGAGCGTGACCTGCAAGAGGAAGAAAGGACAATGGAAGCAAGGGAAGTGCAGGAAGGTAAACCTCTATGGACTCATCATGTGGAGAGTCTGCCAACTAGGATTGATTCGGGGCTGAAACCCTCACGTGTGAGCCCGGGAATCATGGTAGCAGTTTTAACTTTAAAACAATAATTATTTAAACGTTTTAAATAAAAAAATCAGATATATTTTAGCGGAAGCAATTTATGGTACAAAAAACAGATCAAATCTGGATTCCTTTTAGTAATCCGACTACACGCGTATAAATAATATAAAATAAACCAACCATAGGGTGTTCAGATATAATACCTTCGACGATAACAAGATCTGAAACACCTCAGTACAATGAACGTCACGCTAGCCGACACGTACACGAAATCCTGCAGCAAAACGTCACACGAGATGTGCGAGGGGAAAAAACCGATCACGACCACGACGACGACGACGGTGGTCTAACTGAGCTGCGACGGCGGCCTCGGCGGCCCCTGGTGGGGTCGGCCGGAAATTGGAGAGAAGGGGAGAGGGGGTTTCAAAAATCTGTTGGTGGCCAAGAACTTCAATTAGGTTTTAGGGTTAAAGTTAAGGTTATATTTATAAACCTGTAACTTACAAACTGGCCCCCTGAGATATTAACAGTTAATACCCAATAATAATTAACTGTTTAATTATTAACCTTTCTATTTTACTAATTATCTATAACCAGTAAAATCTAATATTTTAAATGTTTAACAGGTTAAACATTTATTCCCCTTAAATTATTAATTAATCAAATAAATAATTATCTCAATCTCCGATAAATATTTCTCTAAATATTTATTCACCATTTATTATATCTTTTTTTCATGAATAATATTTAACAATTAAATATTATATAATTGTTCGTTGCCTAAGGTGTAACTCTTTGGATCATAGCTCGTTAGAAACGCTGACTTAATTGACGATCGGACATCATATATCCAACAATATCCCACTTGGTCGATTCTTCAATTAATCGGTTCAACGTAGACAGTGGTGGACGCCTAGCTGTATCTCACTGTCCCTAGCAAGGTATGACGTATTTACAATCGTCAAACTATATCCTTGTGTACAAGTAACCTTTACTTTACCAAGTTTAACAGTCCTAGTAAGTATATGTATCCTTTCTGTTTAGGGCATTCGTTGAATATGAGACATGGATACAATTCACTTCTCATATGTGGTTCAACTATTCTTGTTCTCGTTCTCCAATTCAAAGTGGTTTAAACAAACTACTCTTTAGTTTGTGCATGGCCATGTGTTTCACACCAGCCCGAATCAACGAGGGCGCCAGAATGTCCAACTCCTAAATAAAGAAGAACAAAATTCCCTTGGCCACGTACAACTCCCACTAAACTTCCGATTACTCCTAATAATACCCTTATTACTGCCGGTTAAGGTACAACATTAGATAAGATCAAAGAACAACCTTTAATTAGAGTTAGTTCTAGTAAGTGCCTCAGGTCGAGGATCGACAGATCTTACTTTATTCAAAATATATCAAGACATTGATCCATGAAGATAATTTTGAAGCGAGCTACGTCCAATAATTATTCTCTAATAATTATCTGTGAATATGGTTTCCAACTTCTTGGTCTTTCATTCACAATGAACCAACCATCCGATTCACAGTAGTCTTATGTTTAGATTGATTCCCATGGATTTGATCGACTACGCGTATTTAGAATAATCTATATATTCAAGGATTTCTAAAACATATAAACTACCGAACTCAGTAACATCTAATAATAATGCATTTAACCATTAAATCGAATATTAAAAATAATGTCACTGTATTGTTCGAATACACCTAATACTAAATACAGATCAAACCCACTGTCTAGCAAATCTAAGGCCTATCTTGTCAGCATGCTCCTCATGTTTAGAATGAGGCATAGGCTTAGTGAACGGGTCGGCCAGATTCTGATCTGTGTGAACTTTGTTTAACACGATGTCTCCCCATTCTATTATATCCCGGATATAATGAAATCTCCTAAGTATGTGCTTCGTGATGTGGTGTGACCTTGGTTCCTTAGCTTGAGCAATAGCACCAGTATTGTCACACAGTATCTCGGTCGGTTTCTGAATTCTAGGCATTACTCCGAGATCATCAATGAACTTCTTCATCCAAGCAGCCTCCTTTGCAGCTTCCGAAGCGACAATGTATTCTGACTCAGTGGTGGATTGAGCAACAACACTTTGCTTAATACCTTTCCAAGTGATCGCACCACCATTCAGAACAAATACAAATACCGTTTGTGATCGAGAATCATCTCGATCAGTCTGGAATCTAGCATCAGTGTAACATTTAACATCTAGTTCTTCTTCCAGTCCTCTATATATCAAGAACATGTCCTCAGTTCTTCTCAAGTATTTAGGGATGTTCTTCACAGCTATCCAATGACTTTCACCAGGATTCTATTGATATCTGCTTGTCATGCTTAAAGCGTACGATACGTCAGGTCTAGTACATAGCATGGCATACATGATGGAACCAATTGTAGAAGCATATGGAACTTTTTCCATTTTCTTCTTGTCCTCGTCAGACTGAGGGCACTGTTTATTATTTAGTATGGTTCCATGTGCCATAGGCAAAGACCTTCTCTTAGAGTCTTGCATGAAAAAGCGTCGAACAATTTTATCAATGTATGTACTTTGACTTAAGCCTATAAGCCTCTTTGATCTATCTCTATCGATCTTTATTCCCACAATATAAGCAGCTTCACCAAGATCTTTCATTGCGAAATATTTTCCTAACCAAGACTTTACGTCTTTTAGCATAGTGATATGGTTTCTAGTGATCAGTATGTCATCTACATACAGAATCAGAAAAGTCACATGGCTCCCACTTGCCTTCTTGTAGACATGGTTCATCTTTGTTCTTGACAAAACCTAACTCTTTGATCTTCTGATCAAAGCGAAGATTCCAGCTTCTGGATGTCTGTTTTAATCCATAAATGGATTTGTTTAGCTTTCATACCTTATTAGGATTCTTTGGATATTCAAAACCTTCTGGTTGAATCATATAGACATCTTCAATAAGATGCCCATTAAGAAACGCGGTTTTGACATCCATTTGCGATATCTCGTAGTCATAATATGCGGCAATGGCAAGAAAGATCCTAATACACCTAAGCATGGCCACTGGCGAGAAGGTTTCATCATAATCATATCCTTGAGTCTGAGTACAGCCTTTCGCTACAAGCCTTGCTTTGAAGGTTTGCGCATTCCCATCCATGTCGATTTTCTTCTTGAAAATCCACTTGCTTCCTACGGTCCTACTTTTGGGAGGAAGGTCAAACAGGTCCCGTACATGGTTGTCGTACATGGATTGGATTTCAGCATCCATGGTTGTAACATCCAGAAAATTGTTAACTAATGGATCGGGTTAACGTGAGAACAAAATCTTTTCTAAACTACTTTAACTTTAACAATTTCACGTAGAGATAAGTTTATCAAGGACAGGGGACCCGGTTAGCCGTTATGATAAAAGATCGAGAAAGAAGTGCGACAAATAAATTAGGAGGGACCCGAAATGAAACATTGGGAGCTTTATATTCAACTTTTGTGCAAACTCTAGGTCACTCTTGACCTAGGCACACGACGGTAGGAACCACGAGAGAGAGGGGAAGGCTAACTGGAGAAGAGAGGAGGTCGGTGACACGAGGGTGCTCCGGCGGGTAGAACTTCTGAAACACCTCAAGGTAACCTCGTTCTTTACTTTCTAGCTTTGTTATTTTATGTGGATGTTATCAGAAAGGTTAGGGAAGGTCGGAGGTGCCTATGACAATGGTGGTGGCGAGCGACTGGACGTCCGACAGGAAAGGAAACGGGTAACCCGTTAGGTTCACGTCCGACGGTGGGGATGCGGCTGAACCAAGGGGGCGACTAGGTGGTGGTGCGACGGCTGAGGTTTCCATAGCCATGGCAGGTGGTGGCTGAGAGTGGTGGTAACCATGGTGGTGGTCGGCAGCGTTGGTGGGTACGGGCGCAACAGGGTTTCGGCGATGGTTCTGTCCGACGAAGAGGGAGGTGGCACGCATGATGGTGCTTTGTGGTGACCGGCTACGTGGCACCCGAAGAGGGAGGAGGTGACACATGGTGGTGGTGGTGAACGGGGAAACGGATGGACTCGGGATTAAACCCGATTAGGGTTTTGTGAGCATAGGGTTTGCATGGAGGGATTCCGACGTGCATGGCGATCTCAGCTCGTGTACGTGTGACCAGTAAGGTTAGTGTTTTTGCAAGGCGCGTGTACGTACATGCATGCGGGTTCTAAACGGGTCAAGGATAACACGGTTTGGGTGGACACATGGACTAAGGTTTTTACATGGACGAAGGGACGAGCGGACGAGACGAGAGTAGGGATCATTTATATTTATACATAACCGACACATGTTTAGGATGTACTCTGACCATGTTATAATACGTTGACAGGTTCGGGTTTCGTGCAAGGAGACCGTTGCAGTGCAGGACTTAGATCTTCATAACCGTGAGTTTCTAATCCCCTCTTTTAAACGTTTTACAGTTTTAGGGCTATCGTACATACTCACATGTGTTATTAAACGAATGTATTAGGAGTTATGATTTAAACCTGAAATGTTTTATGAGACCATTATATAATAATGAAGCTAAGGGTCGTTGTGGGGTCTTTAGGGTGGGTAAACACGAGTTGGGATGCTCTGTGTATGTCATCCTATGAGTTAGTCGGGATGAGTCAGGAATTTTGTTAAACCTGAGATGGTTATATAAGGAGAGTTAGCAGGGGAACCCGTATGTGGTTCATTAACGTGTCAAGTAAATACTAGTATGTTGTTAAGCGTCATGTGTTTGATGTGGTGTGTATTATGTCGTTGTCCTCGTGCCACGGCGAGCATCATGTTTGCATGGGTCTAGGTGGTGTCCATGGTATGTACGGGCTATAAATCGGTACGGTGTTTGTGTAATTACCTATTCGGAAAGAGTTGGGTAATGGGTCTAGACGTTAAGAGGATACGTCTAAAGTAAGTATTAGATTACACACGAAAGTGATCCGTGAAAGGGTGGTGAGTCGTAGTACATGTCCAGGTAGTATCATGTGTAAATATGTGTTGCTTTGTGTGTTTGCATTGTTGTCTGTGTGCAGGGTCAACAGTGGTGTCGAGGACGGGTCCTTCGGGGTCATCATCGTATGGGTGATGTGCCAGTCACCGTATGGTAGATGATATAGTCACCGTGTGGGTGGCTGGGTAGTCATCATAAATGACGAGTGTGTCACTATGTTTAGTGGCGGGGCCCTGTAACAAGGGTATAGCTGAGCTTAGGACGAGTATCCCGACGGGGATAACCCTGACGAGGGTGCGGTGATGAGGTATGTGTTTGTGTGCATTTATATGTGTTAAACTGCATGAAAGTGTTGAGTTATATTAATTGTGTACGAGATGATACTGATGTGATAAATAGATGAAATAAATGTGATGTGTCGAGTTAGATTGAACGTTGTGTCGGGAAGAGTACATTATGTGCAACTGTTAAGTCAGTCGGTTTATGAGAGTCCTGGTTAGGACAGGTAAGTCGGTGTCTAGAGTTTGGTCGAGTTAACCAACGTATGGTTAATATATATGGTAAATTGTGAGTTACCAGAGTAGTAAGCTCGTTCTATGTAGGTAAGACTTACTGAGTTAAAATGGTGGGTAGAGTCTAGGGTGGTGAATCCTTTAGGATATTATAAGATAATGGGGGTTATTTATATGATGAAAATCTATACAATTATTTTCTAAGGACTAGAGGGTCTTGAATGGAAATAATTATATAAAGAGATGAGTTGGCTGTTGTTTAAATTAAACTATTAGAACTCACTCAGCGTAGCTGACTTTGTATGTACGTTAGATTGTTTTGCAAGGGAGTCAGTTGGACGAGGTATCTTGGCTTGGAAGCGGGGCTACTCGGGTTGGTGTGCATGCATTCGTCAGGTAATGTTTTCAAAGTTAACGAGTTTAATGATAATATTATTTTGAGAAAGACTTCCGCTGTTTATGTAAATGAAAGTTGGATGTTTTTAAAGAGTTTAACTAGTTATGAGAACCAACTGTATGGTGCCTAGTTTGGGGCCTTACAAGTTGGTATCAGAGCCGTGGTTTAAGAGAAAACTGGTGTTTTTGAACAAATAAAATACCTTAACTTAAACTGAAAATGGGACAAGGGTGAAACGAATGCCACCACGAGTAACCGCGAGCCAAGAGGTACGCCTTTCGAGTTGAACAGTAGTTATTATTTACCATTTGTGTAGTGTTACACTATGTAAAGTGATTGGTGTGAGTAAATGATTTAGGGTTCCGTGTGGGATCAAGTTGTGTGATATGTGTTGAAGTATTATATAGAACTACTTGAAGTTGTATGGTGTGATTGAATGAGACTATAGTGTGCATTGAATAATGTGGAGTAGCATTAATTGTAACCATGTGAGATAGTTTGGTGTGTCGATATGATTTAGTAATTTTATGTGTAACCTTGGATGGTGTGAAACTGTGATAAAGATGATGACTTGCTAGGTGCTATGTGAGTTATGTGGGATGCATGTGCATCCGGTATGTGTGGAAGATAGAAAGTTAGTGAGAGTATGATGGGAAAGGTTTAGAATCCAAGTCGTAACGTGGTCCCCCAAATTGCATTTGATCACCATGATTTGGCAGTCTATGATTGCTCTCATATTCTGAATTTTTTGCCCATAGTAATCACTACAACGTTCTACCTTGAGTATGATTAGATGGTTTAGATGAAGCATGCGAGGTCGGTCAGGCGTGGAGCTCTTGCTAGGGGGAATGCAGAACGACCAGTAAAGACGACGACTGCTGCGGATGAAAATGCTAGTGAGAAGGGAGGAGTGTTGGTGCTTCTCATGCCAAGTGTGACTAGAGCTTCGGACGGCGACATACCGTGTGGAGCAATGATTGGAAAGACGAGTTGGAAAAGGAGAGTATTGCCAGCTGTACGTGATTTTCCTCCAAGATGTGGACCTACAAGGTTAAGAGACCGACCACTTGTGGCGGTTGAGAGAGCTCTGTTTCAGGAGGAACCAGTGGAGGACACGCCAGATACACCTGAGGTGGTCCCTTAGTAATTTTGTGGGCGCTGTTTGAGACATTGGACTTCTAGATGACTTTTGGATGTGACGGTTGTCACGAGAGATCGTGGGGTGATTTAACGTTTTGATTTATTAGGCGTTTATGTGGTGTGATGTTTATTTCAAATATTGACTATTTGATTTTGACATTGATTGCGAATTATACCGTGGGATGATTTGGGTATGATTAATGATAGTTGCATGTGTGATAGTTTGCTATTGGTGGTGCAGTGTCAATTATGTGATTACCTTTTGAACAAAGTGAGTTCATAATAAATGTAATCTTTGATGTGATGCCAGAGCTTGGTTGATTAGAATGTATGAGTAGACCTGTGTAGACATGAGTTTTGATTAATTGTGTGTGTCTACGGTCTTAAGATAATGTAAGGCCCCAAACCGGGCACCCTATAGTTGGTTCTCATAACGGGTTATTCCTTTGAAAATACTCATTTTAGATATATTAAACTACAGTGGAAGGCTTTGTAAAAACATTAATTTCTATTTAATGTCATTAAGTTACCTCACGAATGCATGCACACCAATCCGAGTAGCACCGCTCCCAAGCCAAGATACGTCAACGCAACGCTTACCTGCAAAACAATCTATCGTACACACAAAGTCAGCTACGCTGAGTGAGTTCTAATAGTTTAGTTTAATTAAAAGCCAACTCGTCTCAAAACTTATTTAAACTTCACTCACGGCCCACGGTCTTATAAATTAGATCCACAATTCATTAACCCATGTTATCACCCGATATCCCATAATAACCCATTACACATGACTCATCCCATAATAATAATAATCCCGCAGTCTCATCGACATAGGTCGAACTTACTACCCTAATAACTCATGCTCACGTACGAGTATTAACTCGACACTTGGTTAACACAACATCCTTAAACATCAACTTACTCAGCCTTGACCAAGACTCTTACAGATCAACTGACATAACAGTTATAAACACTACATCACAATCCTGACGCATCGATCAATCTAACTCTACTCACCACATCAATACTATCTCATGCACAATAAATATAACTCAACGCTTGTATGCAACTTAACACAAATATATAAGCACACAAACACATACCTCATTACTGCACCCTCGTCCGGGTTACCCTCGTCAGGGCGTTCGACACACCCCGAGCTCATCACTGTCCTGTTGGACATCGTCACCTTTGGTGACCTCCCGAAGGATATATGTCACACCCCAACCGTGCATCTTAACCACGGGTGTGACTAATGAAATCATAAACCAAGGTATAAAGACATTTACTATTAAAGTTTCATAATATTAAAAACCCAATTACATAAGTCTTAGAATTCAAATAAACAAATAACAGGTTCAAACGACAAAACATTTAAAATAGAATTTCTTCAATAGATATCTAGGCAAATCCTATGTGTTCTTGACTTGACCTATCATGAGATTAATCACCTGAAACATGTACGAAAAACAAGTGTCAACTAAAAATAGTTGGTGAGAAATCACAGGTTTAATAAAATTATAAGTTTGGCAAAGGTGACAATTCACATTCCAAGATCATCATATAGCACGTAATAAAACAAACACATGAATTGCAAATCCAACCTAAAATAATGAATAACGAATAAGTGGTACAACTCGTAAGTTACACTAATAACGAATAAGATGTCCGACCAAAAGTTGTCCATAAAGTATATGCGGTTTCCATCCTATGGCCCATATCTGTACTACCGTTGGCTTGAAAGTTTCAAGTTAAGGATTTGCAAGTTTAACGTTTATCACGTTGTGTTTATTTAATCACATACATATATGATTCACTTGTTTTAAAATTGTTTGAAAATGTGTTTTAAATGCGTGCCAACGCGTACATGTTTTCCCCAAAACGATTTTAATAAACTGGGGCTATGAAGTCTCACCTTGAAATCTAGACGAGATAAGAGACTTGAACGAATAGACGAGGTGAATCATGGACCAGACCCTAAAAAAATGAATAAACTAGTTTTAGGGTAGATTCGATGGTTACGAGTGTTAGATAGGCGGTTCGGGTCATAAGGTTATGAATTAGATGCAAAAAATAGCGTTCTAGTCAATTTTCATATTTGGACAGCAAAGTAGCTGAACAGAAATGGGCTTGTTAAAAATATCAAATGTCATCCAAAAAATATGAAATTTTACGAAGGATTATTTGAAGTCGTTCCAAAGAAGTTTCGTTTAGAAAGTTTTTCCATTTGAGACTCGGATCATAGCCAAAACAGTCCAACAAGATAGAAGGTACTGAAACAAGTTTCTGTCCCGTTTTGGCTACTACGGAGTCATACTTTTGAACTAGAAAACGAGCCATATATGGTTGGAAAGATAATTCGACAAAATACGTCGTGGAATTTGATTTTGCTCAGTTTCATTTAATTATGGTCAAGTTACGCTCAGTTAAAGTCAGCACAGTTTCTATCCAAAATCAACGGTTGCACTTAAGTGGTCCATTTAGGGTTTTAAGATTACCGAACGCGCAAAAAAAAATTAGACGAATATTATTATGTTATTATAATACATAATATAATCATATTAGGTTAGCCAAAATGTCCCGTGTCACCGGTCTAGCCATGATATTCACAGAAGTGTTTTGGAGAATCACAGAATGCAATCGGCATAGCCAACACGAGCAAGTGGATTATATATTTAAATTAGCGCGTGAGTTCATATAAGTGATGATACATAATTATTAACATGTTTTAAGTTATCAAGAACATACTAAAGCATCGGCAGAGCCACTTTTGCAATAATTGTCTTGAGGATTCACAGAATGCGACGGCATAGCCGCCATTGAAAACGGGATCCTTTGTTTGTTAGTTGGTGATGTTAGCTTGATTTATTTGTTTGATTAAGATTATTAGAGGGTTTTTAGGACTGAGGTTTCACATGATCAAGTGATCATGGATAGAAAATAGTAAAATATTAAGGGGATGAAGAAAGAATGAATTGAAAAAAGGGTATTGAACTTCGGAGGGTTACTTACTTGTTTGATCTTCAAACTCTTGGAATCCTCTAAGGGATTTTCGAAATCTTCAAGGTTGGGAAGGGATTTCACAACTTAGGAGGGTTTGGGAGTGTTTGAGGGAGAATTATCAATTGAAACAAGATCCTAAGCCTCCTATTTATACTAATAGTTGAAGGGGTGTAAATATGGAATGTCTTGGAAAGCAATTTAGGGTTTTAGAGGCCTCAAATTTGTGAAATTTTCCTCAATGGGGCTGTGTTTTTTGTTGTTTCTTGTTTGGGCTAGGTCCAAGAGTAGGTGGGTTGGGTCCTAGCTTGACCCGGTTGAGTGCGCGCATTCGAAAATTGCGATTTTAAGCATTTCTAAGCGAAATTGACAAATGTTTTCAACATTAAAGTTGATTGTCATAACAAAAAGAGTATGTTTAGCTAAAAAAATTTAAGTTAAAGTCACGTTATTCGCGTATAGTAGTTGGCGATCGGTGGGCGAGAAAATGGACTTTTGATCGTTTTTCGAATTTCAGGATTAATGTCATGTTTTGCAAACAAACTTTGTTTTAATTAAAGTAATGATAATGTTAATCATTTAAAACATAAATTAATGTCAAGTTAAATGAATTTGTCGGTTGTGGATGGTACGTAGTTAACGTCGGTTTAAAAGGTGAACGATCTCACGAAAGTAGTAACTAGTACTTTTAAGCATCAATTCACATTGAATGAGTTGTAAGAACATGTTTGAGATGTATGGGGGTGGTTCATATGTATTTAATGTGTAATAAAGATCAATTAAGTCTGTGCGATCCATGAATCAATCAAAGATAAGTATAAGTCTTTGAAATTAAGCATAAACGTAATGTTTCACATGTGAACTAGTATTGTAACAATGTATGACTAGGATTTCAAGTAAATGAAATGCCATGCGGATTTTCATTGATAAGTCTAGAACGAGTACAAGTAGTGAAAATCAGAAGTGTCACAATATAGTACTCCACAATCCCGCTTTCCGTATCATAATGACAACAATGCAAACGCAATACCCGCCGTGTCATAAGGACAATGACACAATGCACACAAGACATGTATAATCACATAACATTATATTCTATATACGATTCATTAACTGCACCTGCACTTCACACATAGCATTAGAATAAGATATCCTACGCGTATTTACAAGCATTTAGCTCATATCCCGACTTACCCCGACTAACTCATAACACATTACACTGCTAATATAGCAACACACAAACAAATATTATGTCTCATTATCTAAGCACATACTACGTACATGGACACCCTAAGACACCTCCTAGTCGTACCCGTACGTCCTATAAATACAATCCCGACTCATCACTCATCAGTCACCATACGACCCATGACCATATACCCACCTTTAACCTACACATCTCAAGGACAACACATAGTCCCTTAGCCCCATATTTAACTACTTAATTTCATAAACTCGTCGGGTTAAACTCCAAAACTCTTTACATATTCCACGTAATAAAACGCGTCTTGAAAGTATGTATGATAGCCCCAAAACATTAAAATATGTAAAAGAGGGGATTAGAAACTCACTGGTTATGCCGAGTCCAAATCCTAGCTCCACACCCTGATTACTCGTTCAAACCCCGAACCTGTCAAACATATGATCCAAGGTCAGAACACGTTTTACCCGTATGCAAAACAACCCACGAAGCATAAGCCCCTACACCGATATGTCACTAAAGTTTGATAGTTCTCATTCATGAACCCTATCCTCCCAGGTTTACGCATAAAATGGTTCCCGCCTCGATTAGAACCCGTGTACACAGATCCAAGTTCACATGCATGTACGTAAACATGCCATGCACGGTCCTAAGCGCCACAAGTGTCCTCATGCAAAACCCCGGGTTTGTCCTATTCGCACCCCACACCACCCGTACACCACTACGGGTTCCACTACCCTCGTCGTGCCCTACCACTGTAGCCACCACACCACCTCCGTGTAGGACCCTCTCTACCGTCACGGTCATCCTTGTCTCCAAAAACCCTAGTCGGCCATCATGGTACGCAACCACCATTGCCGAAACATGTCCGCCGAGCACCATCGTGAACCTTCAACGCGTGACACCACCATGCATCCGTGCCGCCTGCTCCTGCCCTTAAGTCGCCGAAGTCCGCCCTTAACCTACCACCTTCCCAGTCCCGTTCCTTCGTTCATCCTCTCCTTCATCGCTCACGGCCGATCAACAGGTACAAACCCTAGTCGGGTTCCCCCGTTGCACGCTAACAAGAACCCGTAATAACGCAAAAAAAGATTAAACGAGGATTACCTGATCACAATGTGAAGTTCCGGCTCAAACCGAAGTGGAATCACCGACCACTATCGCCTCCTTCTCGTCCTCTCTTGATCTAAGCCATCGCGAGCTCCCCCTAGGCCGATTATGGCCTAGGGTTTCCTCTAAACTTCCTTTTAAACGTTCAACGTTACACTCGGGCCCATACATTCCTTTTTACATGTTATAAATCTCAAACCGTTCACAATATGGCCAACCGGGTCCCCCTGTTCTTCATTATTCCAGTTATTACTCGAAAACCCTGCTAACCGGGTCCTCTTATCTCTACGAATAAAGTTTTACGTGGAACTCTTGCCAAATTTCTCATTTACCGGAGACATGGGTCTCCCTTGGTCCGGATCATATATTAGTAGAATTCTCGGGATGTTACATATAGTGTCACCTATGTGTTATGTTTAGGTGATGTTTGAAGTGTAAGGGGTGTGTTGCACCTTGTGTAACTGTTCAGGATGAGGTCCTGTGGGAAATCTTGAGTATACATCTTTAGTATGTATAAATGTTCAGGATGAGGTCGTGTGGGAAATTATAGTTACATACCTTATGTCTAGGTATACATGTTTAGGACCAGATCCTGTGGGGAAATAAGATATTTTATATCTTGTGTGTATGAATGTTTAGGGATGTTTTGTGGCTAGACTGAGTAGTGTGTCGTCTTGAAATATGGGTACGACCGGGTAAAACTATGTGTGAGTATATGATGATGTGTGGCAGACGCTACCGTTGTAGTGAGTAAGAGGTAAGGTTCAGGAGTTTGTGTGTCTATAAATGACAAGGTCATATTGTATGCACGTAGAATTACTCAGATCTAGCTAGTTGTGTGTGTGCACTTTGTGCGAGTTAGAAGGTTGAGTTACTAGTACATTTTTAGAACATTGTTTGTTCTGTAGTTATGTATGTCGGTGTGTGTCCTTATAGTACACGCTTAGTCATGCATAGCACGGGTGGTTAGTATGATCAAGCATAGTATTTCTATCTTGATGATTTTCTCGACGTTGACACATCGAGGTGGTGCGAGGAGTTTTGACGTCTTCTAGGCGACCAATGAGGTGCTCTTATGAGATGCCTATGGTTATATCTCGGGAATTCGGAGCACGGAGCCAATGGGCGGAGTTATGAGAGTAGATGATGAAAGCGTTTACGTGGACGCTTGACTAGAAATGTTTATGAGAAGATCAAGGTGATGATGCTGATGATTTCAGCATAGGGTTAACAAGATGACGAAGTACCTTCATGGAACACGTTCAATATAAAGAATTCAGTCGAGGTGAGACACAAGAGAAATAGGGATGTTTTTCCATGAGCGAGACGACAGATAGCTGAGGCTTGTGAGCAGGCAGACTTCATGTTAGTACATGATAAATGAGATGCGATCGGTAATCGCATGATAATAGTAGAGCAACAACGAGAAAGTGAAACCCATGAGGGGTAAGTACAGGATTGTACGTAAGTGACTGGGAAGGAAATTGCCTACATTGGTAGACATATGACTAAACTAAAGACGACTTTCGGTGGGACCTCGTTTGAGGCTAATGTATTGGATATGTGTTTGAGATGCGAGAAACGTTTGAGAAAACATCAGGAGCTAATGACAATGACTCTCGTGTGAGTAATATGTTCTTGTTCAAGGGGCACGTTGGACGCATGGTAACAAAGTAAAGGAGTACCTTGGTAAAGAAACGTGTGAGTGGAGAAATGAAGTTTCGCACAAGCTCCTGAAGATTATCAATGGAGGATAAGGTAGGTACCTTTATGAGCAATGCAGTAGTGCCTGAGTTTTAAGGAGTCATCGCTGGATGGAGATTTGAGTGCGAAATGAGAAGGGCGACGAATGACCCTAATTATGAAAAGAAGGAAACCTTACTTGGGAATGACCATCGGAATGACAAGATCATCAGGGCTATAAAAAGGAGTGACGTCAGGTGGGTTGTGGATGTTGTGCCATAAGAGTAAAGGTTGGGCAGAAAAGTGACAAATGGATGTGTAGGTGGTCCTACAACTCCCAAAGTTGAAACCGAACAATGAAGAAGACTGTGAACACTAAGGTTGGTGGCCGTGTTGAAAATTAATGACGAGGATGATACGTATACGGCAGGGAACCGGTAGCACCTAAGGATTTTGGTGCACGAGTAAGAATGGAAAGGATGAGTGTGTTGGTTTGTGCCGACGTAGGATTCGAGAACGAATCCTCTTTTAAGGGGGGGAGACTTGTAACATCCCGAAAATTGTTAACTAATGGACCGGGTTAACGTGAGAACATAATCTTTTCTAAACTACTTTAACTTTAACAGATTCACGTAGATATAAGTTTATCAAGGACAAGGGACCCGGTTAGCCGTTATTTTAAAAGATCGAGAAATAAGTGCACCAAATAAATTTGGAGGGACCTGAAACAAAACATCGGGAGCTTTATAATCAACGTTTGCGCAAACCCTAGGTCACTCTCGACCTAGGCACGCGACGGCCGGAACCACGAGAGAGAGGGGTAGGCTAACCGGAGAAGAGAGGAGGTCGGTGACACGAGGGTGCTCTGGCGGGTACAACTTTTGAAACGCATCGAGGTAACCTCGTTCTTTACTTTCTAGCTTTGTTATTTTATGTGGATGTTATCGGAAAGGTTAGGGAAGGTCGGAGGTGCCTACGACAGCGGTGGTGGCGAGCGACTTGACGTCCGACATGAAAGGAAACGGGTAGCTTGTTGGTTTCATGTCCGACGGTGGGGATGCGGCTAAACCAGGGGGCGACTAGGTGGTGGTACGACAGCTGAGGCATCCACAGCCATGGAAGGTGGTGGGAACCATGGTGGTGGTCGGAAGCGTTGGTGGGTACGGGCACAACAGGGTTTCGGCGATGGTTATGTCTGACGAAGAGGGAGGAGGCACGCGTGATGGTGCTTGGTGGTGACCGGCTACGTAGCACCCGAAGAGGGAGGAGGTGACACACGGTGGTGGTGGTTTACGGTGGTGAACGGGGAGACGGAAGGAGTCGGGATTAAACCCGATTAGGGTTTTGTGAGCATAGGGTTTTCATGGAGGGATTCCAACGTGCATGGCGATCTCGGCTCGTGTACGTGTAACCAGTAAGGTTAGGGTTTTTGCATGGCGCGTGTACGTACATGCATGCGGGTTCCAAACGGGTCAAGGATAACCCAGTTTGGGCGGACACATGGACTAGGGTTTTTGCATGGATGAAGGGACGAGCGGATGAAACGAGAGTCGGGATCATTTTTATTTATACGTAACCAACACATGTTTAGGATGTACTCTGACCATGTGATCATACGTTGACAGGTTCGGGTT
Organism: Smallanthus sonchifolius; assembly: GCA_023525975.1. NCBI lineage: Eukaryota > Viridiplantae > Streptophyta > Magnoliopsida > Asterales > Asteraceae > Smallanthus > Smallanthus sonchifolius. Next base: position 57,356,151 of record CM042021.1, read on the forward strand.
TCGTGCAAGGAGACCGTTGCAGTGCAGGACTTAGATCTTCATAACCGGTGAGTTTCTAATCCCCTCTTTTAAACGTTTTACTATTTTGGGGCTATCGTACATACTCACATGTGTTATTAAACGAACGTATTATGAGTTATGATTTAAACCTGAAGTGTTTTATGAGACCATTATGTAATAATGAAGCTAAGGGTCGTTGGGGGGTCCTTAGGGTGGGTGAACAAGAGTTGGGATGATCTGTGTATGTCATCCTATGAGTTAGTCGGGATGAGTCGGGAATTTAGTTAAACCTATGATGGTTTTATAAGGAGAGTTAACAAGGGAACCCGTACGTGGTTCGTTAACGAGTTAAGTAAATGCTAGTATGTTGTTAAGCGTCATGTGTTTGATGTGGTGTGTATCGTGTCGTTGTCCTCGTGACACGGCGAGTGTCGTGTTTGCATGGGTCTAGGTGGTGTCCATGGTATGTACGGGCTATAAGTTGGTACAATGTTTGTGTAATTACCTATTCGGAAAGAGTTGGGTAATGGGTCTAGACGTTAAGAGGATACGTCTAAAGTAAGTATTGGATTACACACGTAAGTGATCCGTGAAAGGTGGTGAGTCATAATATATGTCCAACTAGTATCATGTTTATATATGTGTTGCTTTGTGTGTTTGCATTGTTGTCTGTGTGCAGGGTCAACAGTGGTGTCGATGACGGAGTCCTTCGGGGTCATCATCATATGGGTGATGTGTCAGTCACCGTATGGTAAATGATATAGTCACCGTGTGGGTGGGTGGGTAGTCATCGTAGATGACGAGTGTGTCACTATGTTTATTGGCAGGGACCTGTAACAAGGGTATAGCTGAGCTTAGGACGAGTATCCCCACGGGGATAACCCTGACGAGGGTGCGGTGATGAGGTATGTGTTTGTGTGCATTTATATGTGTTAAATTGCATGCAAGTGATGAGTTATATTAATTGTGTACGAGATGATATTGATGTGATAAATATATGGAATCAATGTGACGTGTCAAGTTAGTTTGAACGTTGTGTTAGGAAGAGTACATTGTGTGCAACTGTTAAGTCAGTCAGTTTATGAGAGTCCTGGTTAGGACTGGTAAGTCGGTGTCTAGAGGTTGGTCGAGTTAATCGGTGTATGGTTAATATATATGGTAAATTGTGAGTTACCAGAGTAGTAACCTCGTTCTATGTAGGTGAGACTTACTGAGTTAAAATGGTGGGTAGAGTATGGGGTGGTGAATCCTTTGGGATATTATAAGATAATGGAGGTTATTTATATGATGAAAATCTGTACAACTATTTTCTAAGGACTAGAGGGTCTTGAATGGAAATAATTATATAAAGAGATGCGTTGCCTGTTGTTTAAATTAAACTATTAGAACTCACTCAGCGTAGCTGACTTTGTATGTAAGTTAGATTGTTTTGTAGGGGAGTTATTTGGACGAGGTATCTTGGCTTGGAAGCGAAGCTACTTGGGTTGGTGTGCATTCATTCGTCGGGTAATGTTATCAAAGTTAACGAGTTTAAAGATAATATTATATTGAGAAAGACTTCCACTGTTTATGTAAATGAAAGTTAGATGTTTTTAAAGAGTTTAACCAGTTATGAGAACCAATTGTAGGGTGCCTGGTTTGGGGCCTTACAATGGCTTCAAGCCATTTCTTAGAATCAGAATCTAAGATGCAGATTTGTAACTAGTGGACTCTGCCTGATCAACTATCAGGATGTCGTCAATCAGGTGAATCCCGATATACCGGTCGGGTTCATGACGATTCCTTGCACTTATGCAACCATTTTTTGTCAAATTTGAATCTTAAACATTTCTAGATTCAGATTCAGTAGTCTCATGCTGAACAATAGGTTCAGAGTGTGGTTCTTGGATCTCATCCATATCCACATGGTTATCTCCAATCCCTCTCGCAAGAAGTTCTTTCTCCAAGAAAGTAGCTTTGCGTTTAATGAAAACCCGATTTTCAGCAGGATTGTAGAAGAAGTAACCGATTATTTTAGGGTATCCGATGAAAACAACTTTATCTCCACAGGGATTTGGTTTATCCGTAGATTCACTTGTAATATATGCGTTACATCCCCAAACCCTAAGGTAGGACACTTTGGGTTTCTCTGCATGCTAAATCTCATAAGGCGTTTTGTCCACCTTCTTTGTAGGAGCTAGATTTATGATTCTCGTGGCAGTCTCAAGAGCAAAACTCCAGAAGAAGTGTGGGAGTTTTGTACGACACATCATGGACCGAACCATATCTAATAGAGTTCAATTTCTCCTTTCGGATACACCGTTTAGTTGAGGCGTTCCTGGTGGAGTAAGCTGAGAAGTGATCCCACATTTCTTTAGATCTTCGTCAAAATCTTGACTAAGATATTCACCATCTCGATCCGATTGATGTGTCTTAATCGTCTTACCAAGCTGATTTTGTACTTCGTTCAGGTACTGTTTGAACATTTCAAACATTTCTTGTTTATGCTTCATAAGATAAACATACCCATAACTACTGAAATCATCAGTAAATCTCATGAAGTATCTCTCTCCACTGCTAGACATAGACATTTTCTAAACGGACCACATACATTAGTATGTAGAAGTCCTAACAGATCCTTAGCCCTTTGACTGATACCGGAAAAGGAGCCTTGGTTAGCTTTCCACTTAAACATGATTCGCAATCATCAAACGACTCTTGGCCAGTAGAATTCAGAATTCCGGCGGTCTGGAATTTCTTCATGCGATTCTTGTTTATGTGTCGAATTCTACAATGCCATAGATACGTATTAGTGAAATCCTATTTCATACGTTTGGAGGAGATATTAAATATAGCGTTATTACCATGGACTTCTATCTCATAGATTCCATTATGAGGCTTTGAAGAAAAATAAAACAAAGCATTCAAATATGCAGAAATGAAATCATTATCAAAAGCATAATTAAATCCTTGTTCCCGCAAAGCGGATACTGAAACAATATTCCTAGTCAAAATAGGAATGAAATAAACATTTTTCAAAACAAGTTCTAAACCAGAAGGAAGTAAAAGAGTGTATTCTCCTACAACCTTCATAACAACCTTTTGTCCATTTCCCACATGGAGCTCCAGGTCACCATGCTTTAGCCTCCTAACCTTCTTTAGTCCCTGCAAATTATTACAAATGTGATAACCACATCCAGTGTCAAACCCCCAAGATTTGCTAGACAGAGAGAAGATCTCAATAATGACCATACCTGAAGAAATATATTGCCATATCCTGGTTGATAGGTGAACCAAGATCTTTTAGGCTGTCGATGAGTTTCATCATTTTAGAAAAATGTGAGCTCATTCCTGTTCCTTTTTCCATGCTGCTTGTTAAGGACTTAAGCACATTGAGATGCTCACTCCGATTTTGATGATTCTTCAATTCGCGAGACATATCATATTAAGAGTGATATTCTAGCTCATGACGGAGTTCATTACACATCGTAGATAGCATCAAAAATGATGCCTCATTAGAATCTTCAATGTGTCATCTCCAAAGTATCTTGAAGCCGTCATTGGTAGGAACTGGGGGAATTGAAATTTCTTAGTTATAGGATCTCTTTTCTTCCTTAAGAACACTTCTCAAGATACGGTACCACTCAGAGTAGTTTCCTCGTTTGAGCATGTTCCGATAAAGCATAGATCTTAGAGCAAAAACGAAGTCGGAATTGATTTCCAAAGACATCTACAAAATTCAAAAATAAACGTTTTTAGTATTTTCATGCAAAATATCCTAATTAGAATCTTATGACCCAATTACAAAACAATATAATTAGGAATGAGATCCCGATTCCCCATGTCTCAGTGAATGGTTGAGCACTTTTTAGTGGCATAGCTAGACAAGTAGGTAACGATTACCGATTGTATCAACTATACAACTCTCGGTTTGAGGGGCATGATGAGTAATGTCAAGATTTGGATACGTTTCCTTCAACTATGGCCACTTAAACGACTTAAGTGATATTTGTCCTTCAATTATAACTGTAGACCCGGCCAAAGTGACTCAAGAAATGCGATTTTACCTTCGACCAAAACCTTAGGGCCGGATGCAGGGTAAATCACTAACATCGGGGGTTCGGATGGATTATTTGAAGTGTTATAATTAAGGATGGCACAGAAATATCGATTTTATATATTGGGATTTCTTTATTGTTTTTAAATATTACCGTTTTGGGTCAAAAACATTTTGGTCGACGAGTAGCATGATACAAGTCGCGAAATTTTAGTAAACCAATTTTACTAATTATTAGTTCGTGAAACACTTTCAACACTCGACACGGTCCAATTTCAAATACCCTATTTAATCTAAATTGGTCATTCGTTGCGAACAGTATTTTAAACTAATCAACTCTTTAATTAATTTAAAAATTGTTTTAAATAAAACTATTAAATTTAAAACTTTGTTTTTACTTCTAAATAAAACAACTTTTTATTTAATTACCTTTCTGAGAAAAATAAATAATTTAATTATCTCGTCATTTTTTAAATCGTATCAAAAGTTTTATAAAAATTTTGCGGTTTAATTATTATCTTAAATAATTTTATCTAAACCACAAAAATAAATAAAACATAGAATCGAGCAACTAGGAAAAATTGTCCAGTTTCGTTCGAGCCATCAAACGAATAACCGGACTGGTCTAAGGGATAACAAAATTAACAACTCTACCATCTACCACTTAGTCCAAGATCTTCATCTTTAGTCCTGCCATTGTCCGCCTTGGTCTTATAGTCTTCGTTTTTTTAGGATTACAATATTTATTTACAAATACACTAAAAATATATAATAAAATAAACCTAACTATTATATAGGGGTTCCATATAACCCATAAAAATACAAAGAGAAACAACCAATCAACAAACAATACAACCACATGTCTCTAGTGCTCGGTTCATTCAACACAATTACAACAAACGAAAAAGGCTCGATCATTTGTCAAACAATAGTTTTGACAAATAAAACAATAGATCGATAAAAAAGCAAGATGTCTAAACGCGCGTAAAGGTGGCTCTGATATCACTTAGGGAATCATGGTACCAGTTTTAACTTTTAAAACAATAATTATTTAAATCTTTTAAATAAATAAATCAGATATATTTTAGCAGAAGCAATTTATGGTACAACAAACATATCAAATCTGGATTACTTTTAGTGATCCGATTACACGCGTATAAACAATATAAAATAAACCAACCATAAGGTGTTCAGATATAATACATTCGACGATAACCAGATCTGAAACACCTCAGTACAACAAACGTCACACGAGATGCGCGAGGGAAAAAACCGATCACGAAGGCGACGACGGTGGTCCGGCTGGGCTGCGACGACGGCGGCGATAGCCGGAAATTGGAGAGGAGGGGAGAGGGGGTTTCGAAAATCTCTTGGTGGAGAAGAACTTCAATTAGGTTTTAGTGTTAAAGTTAAGGTGATATTTATAAATCTGTAATTTACAAACTGTCCCCCTGATATATTAACAGTTAATACCCAATAATAATTAACTGTTTAATTATTAACCTTTCTATTTTACTAATTATCAATAACCAGTAAAATCTAATCTTTTAAATGTTTAACAGGTTAAACATTTATTCCCCTTAAATAATTAATTAATAAGATAAATAATTATCTCAATCTCCGATAAATATATCTCCAAATATTTATTCACCATTTATTATATCTTTCTTTCGTGAATAATATTTAACAATTAAATATTATATAATTGTTTGTTGCCTAAGATGTAACTCTTTGGATCGTACCTCGTTAGTAACGTTGACTTAATTAACAATCGGACATCATATATCCAGCACAAAGGTGGAATTAAAAGATCTACCCAAGCACCTAAAGTATGCATTCTTGGGGGATGATCAAAGTCTCCCAGTGATCATTGCATCCACCTTAGAAGAAGAGTAGAAGGAGGCACTACTGAAGGTGCTCTAGGATTACAAAGCTGCAATTGGATGGACCATTGCTGATTTAAAAGGTGCTAGTCCATCTATTGTGATGCACAAGATCATCACAGATGCAGCTGCAAGACCTACACGGGATACACAACGCAGATTAAATCCCAACATGCGCGAGGTTGTCAAGAAAGATGTTTTGAAGTGGTTGGACGCAACGATCATTTATCCCATCTCTGACAGTCCATGGGTAAGTCTGACCCAAACAGTGCCCAAGAAAGCGGGCATACATGTAGTAAAACGTGAGCATGGTGAGCAGATTTCCACGTGTCTAGTAACCGGGTGGCGTATGTGTATTGATTACAGGAAACTTAATGCTGCTACATCAAAGGATCACTTTCCTTTGCCCTTTATTGACCAAACTATTGAGAAGCTATCAGGTTAGAAGTTTTACTGCTTTCTAGATGGTTATTCAGGGTATAACCAGATAGCCATCCATTCTGATGACCAGGAAAAGACCACCTTCACATGCCCTTATGGTACTTTTGCCTTTCGACGAATGCTATTTAGGCTGTGTAATGCCCCGGCCACCTTTCAAAGGTGCATGATGAGTATATTCTCGGACATGGTCGGGGAGTCCCTTGAAGTCTTTATGGAGGACTTTTCAGTTTTTAGTTCATCGTTTGATTTGTGTTTGAATGAATTGTCTAAGGTCTTAAAACAATGTGTGGAAACTAATCTGGTCCTTAGTTAGGAAAAGAGCCATTTCATAGTTCAAGAGGGTATTGTTTTGGGGCATGTAGTGTCAAGTCGGGGGATCGAAGTAGACATGGCTAAAATCAGTGTCATTTCAACATTACCTCCCCCAAAAAATGTAAAGGGTGTGCGCTCTTTTCTAGGGCATGTCGGGTTTTACCGTAGGTTTATTAAGGGATTTAGTGTCATCACAAAACTTTTATGTAACTTACTTTTAAAAGATGTTCCTTTTGATTTCAACAAAGAGTGTCTAACTGCTTTTAATGTGTTAAAGGAACAGTTAGTACAAGCCCCAATTTTGCAATCACCAGACTGAAACCTTCCTTTTTGAAATAATGTGTGATGCAAGTGCTTATGCAGTCGGGGCTGTGTTGGGTCAAAGGGTAGATAAGAAACTGGTTGTCATCAACTATGCAAGCAAAACCCTCTCTGGTGCTCAATTGATTTACACCACAATAGAGAAGGAGTTGCTTGCAGTTGTCTATGCTTTAGACAAATTCAAGTCTTATATTTGGGGAAGTAAAGTAATTATCTACTCTGATCATTCTACAGTGCGTTATCTGATGGCGAAAAAGGATGCAAAGCCCAGGTTAATTAGGTGGATCCTTTTGTTACAGGAATTTAATCTGGAAACCAGGGACAAGAAAGGTTGTGAGAATTCAGTGGCTGACCATTTGTCACGAATTCAGATGGAAGAGGAGGATGTTACTCCTGAAATCAATAAACAATTTCCTAATAAGTACTTAATGTCTCTTGCTTCTTTAGACCCTTGGTATGCTAATTTTGCTAACTATTTGGCTACAGGTACCATTCCTGAGAAGTGGGCAAAGAAGAAGAAGAATCAATTATTGGCTAAGGCCAAGCAAAACATATGGGATGAACCAGACTTGTTCAAAGTGGGAGCTGATGTAGTGTCAAATAACCCAGTTAATGTGTCAGTTTGTATCCGTTTTAGTCTTTTTTGCATGTATCTTTGTATGGTTTTATGTGTGCATTTCGTATGTGTGTTCATCCCAGGTTTATATGCTAAATGAGCGGGAAGCAGAAGCAAATCACTTGGATACAAAGCACGGAATGAATCAAAGATCAACAAGAAGAAAAAAACATGATTTTAACTCTTCGCGCCACGGGAAGAGTTGGGGGAGCAAGTTCTCGCCACGCGAAGATCTGTTTTTACGGGAAAATTAACCTAAATTAGGTTTTTAACTATTCTCAGCCCCCTTTATTGAGATTCATTTGACTCCAGCCGTTCCAGAGCTCCAAGAAAGCGATTTCTACTATTCTTGAGTCAATTGTTCATAAAGTTTGATGTTTGTAAGTTACATAACATTAGTTTGGATATTTGCGATGAATATGAGTAGCTAATCTACTCGTGATCTTCTCCGGGTGTAGGGTTTTGTGTTTGCACTTGTTATTCTCTGGAATACTTGGTCTTGGTTTGTAATTTTGATTGGCATCTTAAGCCATATGATTACATTTGTTGATTGAATGCTTTAAACCGTTTTTATTGATTTCAAATTGTTGATTCAAGTCTCATCAGTCTCAGGTTTCTTTACATCAGCGATGTTGTGAGGATTGAGTGTTAATTGGTTAATATAAAACTGATTATACATGAATAGGCTTTCTTTACAGCTCGTTCTAATATTTTCACTGAATTCAATTGAATCGTGTGTGATTATGTCTATGTAATTGCTTGCTAAGTAAACTAGAGATAACTTATGTTTGCAAACCTAACCCCGGAGAGGATTACTCTTCTCATTATTGTGTAAAACTAACTCAAATCAGTATTTGCAATTTTCTGTTTTCCAATACTTGTCAAAACTTCACTTTCCACAAACTCTTCGTGGAGACGACTTGACTTCCTAGTTACTATAAAATTCTTTATTTTTGACCAACCAAATGACATCGATGTGGAGCGGATCAACTAATCAGACGTTGCATTCCCGAATCAGAAATCCCAGCTATGTTGGATCTTTCACATGCGTCTGCATGTGGTGGCCAGAAAACAAGGCACTGAATATTATCATGCGGGCTATTTTGGCATACTATTTTTAAGGACACCTATGAGTTTGCTAGGACGTGTACAAATTGCCAAAAGATGGGCAGTATCACTTAGAGGAATGAGATGCATATGCAACCAATCCTTGTAGTTGATATCTTTGATGTCTGGGGGATTGACTTTATGGGCCCATTCCCAAATTCATTTGGCAATTAATACATATTGGTGGCAGTTGACTATGTTTCATAGTGGGTTGAAGCAATTGCCACCAAAACAAATGACCATAGCGTGGTTTGCAAATGTGTGCAAATAAACATTTTTTCTAGATTTGGGCTTCCCCGTGTGATCATAAGTAATGGGGGGTCTCATTTTAAGAAATTTAATTTCGGCAAACTACTGAAACGCTATGGTGTAGACCACCGGATTGCCACTCCATATCACCCATATACAAGTGGGCAAGTGGAGGTGTCTAATAGGCAGATCAAAGAAATTCTGCGGAAACAGTACGGGCTGACCGCAAGGATTGGTCAAACAAACTGAATGATGCCTTGTGGGCATACCGTACTGCATACAAAACACCTATTGGCACTACACCATACCGTTTGGTCTACGGGAAGGGATGTCACTTACATGTGGAATTAGCTCATCGGGCATTATGGGCTATTAAGAATGCTAATCTTGATTATAACACTACAGGTAAACAAAGACAAATAAGTTTGGGTGAGTTAGAAGAATTAAGAGATGAAGCTTATGAGTGTACATCTGCATACAAGGATAACATGAAGAAGGTCCATGATGCAAAGATCCGATTAAAACATTTGTTGTTGGAAAAAAGGTGTAGCTATTCAACACGTGGTTGAAACTCTTCCCTGGCAAACTGAAGAGCAAATGGACAGGTCCCTACCTGGTTACCAAAGTGGGTCATTCCGGAGACACTGAAATTGAGTACTTTGATGATCATTTAAGGCAAACGGTGAATGGCCATCGTCTGAAACCATATTTAGAGCCCAATAACATCAATGGTACAGACAATCAATCTGAGACATTTGTTTTGAGCACTCTGGTTGAGGGGGACATGTAAGTAACATCAGGTACCGCGTCTGGCTGAAGAAGTTAAACTTAGCGCTCTTAGGAGGATACCTAAGTTTTGTTTTGTCTAATTTTGATTTCTAGTTAAATGAACGTTGTGGGTGTGTTCCTTACAAGACCCTCATGAGACTAAACTCGTCCTCTCAGGCTACTAAGGGGTTTAAAAGGCTTGTTGCATATGCTAAACATGACCGTGAGATGGGATTAGGCTGAGCTGTAGCTGTCTGAGTGTGAGAACCATAGATAGATTGACTGCTTGGTAATAATAGGATAGTAGATCACATAATTGGGGACTGATGAGTCTGTGGTTGGGTTTAATCAGATCGAAATACTAATTGTTACGGTTAACGCGTGATTATATTTGAGTTGTGTATGAATGAAAGTGTGAACCAGGTTCCAATTATGATTCCATTGCATAATTCTTTTTCGGGACGCAAAAGAGTAAGTGTGGGGATGTGATGTAGTGTGAAATAACCCCAGTTAATACGTCAGTTTGCATTCGTTTTAGTTAATTTAGCATGTACTTTGAGTCATTTTATGTGTGTATTTGGTATGTGTGTGCCTCATAGGTTTATGTGCTAAATGAGCGGGAAACGAGAGCTAATCAAGTGGATACAAAGAACGGAAAGATTCAAAGCCCAAAAGAAGAAAAAGTTAGATTTTAACTCTTCGCGGTACGCGAAGAGTGGGGGAAGCTTTTGCGCGGTAAGAGAGGATCAGGTGATCCAAAACTGGGCGCCCGACTAATTTGACCTTCGCGGTACGCGAAGGACCATCCCATGTTGCTGCGCGGTATGCGAGAAAACACTTTTCCGGGTTTTTTTAACCTAATTTAGGTTATAATCATTCTAAACCCCCATTATCGAGGGGACTCGACGATAGACGTTCCAAAGCTCCAAGAAGCCGATTTTCCGGGTTTTTGAGTCAATTGTTCATAAAAGTTGATGGTTGTAAGTTCCATAACACTAGTTTTGATTATTGTGATGAGTATGAGAAGCTAAATCACCCGTGATCTTCTTCGCGTGTAGGGTTTGTGTATGTACTTGTTATGTTCTTGAATACTTAGACTCGTTTTGTGATTTTGATTGGCATCTTAAGCCATATGATTACATTTATTGGTTGAATGCTTTAAACTGTTTTTATTGATTTTGAATTGTTGTTCAAGTCTCATCAGTCTCAGGTTTCTTTACACCAGGGACATTGTGAGGTTTGAGTGTAATTGGTTAATCTAAACTGATTATACATGAATAGGCTTTATTTATAGTTCATTCTAATATTTTCACTGAATTCAATTGAACATTGTGTGATTATGTCTATGTAATTGCGTGCTAAGTAAACTAGAGATAATTTGTGTTTGCGAACCTGAACACCGGAGAGGATTACTTTTCTTATAATTGTCTAAACCAATCCAATTCAGTATTTGCAAGTTTCTATTTTTCAATATTTGGACAAAACTACACTTTCCACAAACTCCTCGTGGAGACGACTTGACTTCCCATATACTATAAAAATCTTATTTTTTTGACCGACCAAACGACATCGATCAATCATCATCATCATCATCATCTTCATCTTCAAGTGACGAAGCGGCTCAAATGATGTTCTGTGCTTGGACAACCGCAGCGATTATGTGGTGGCAAGAAGGTGAATCATCACAACCTTTAACACGAAGTGCTCGTCTAAACCGTGAACGGTTGGCTGCTAACTCATAACTACTCCAAGATTACTTTAATGTAGGGTGTACGTATGACGAGGAGCACTTTACTAACCGGTTTCGAATGAGCCAGAATTTATTTCTAAGGTTATTAAATGATATCAAGAGAGAGGTACATTGGTTCCGACAAGGAGTTGATGCGAGAGGCCGGGTTGGTTTTACCCCGTGCAAAAGTGTGCCGCCGCGGTTCGTCAATTGGCGTACGGAACCGCTAGTGATTCGTTCGATGATTATCTGAAGATGTCTGCCCGAACTATCAGGTCATGTATGCATAAATTTTCTAGAGCTATTATTCGATTTTACCATAGTAGATATTTACGTAGATCTTCGGCTAGTGATGTGTTACAATTTACACATCTTTTTGGCACAAAACTTCACTCATTTCACGATCAATTCTTGGCCCTTTCCTATATATATCAGAAGTTTTCCACAGAAAGAATTCTAGAGACCTGGTGAGTTGGAGCCCAGAGCACTGTTTTGTGCTCCGAATTTCCTTGTTTCTAGCCACATTTCAATCTTCTAGGAAGGACTACAACATCAAGAGGATCACCATACATCATCATCATCATCATCTAGCTTGGGGAAGTTGGTTTGATTCTTGGCATTTCTTTATGAGTCTTGTAACTTTTCCTTGCTTTGTTCTTGTTCTTATGCTTACCATGAGCTAACTCTTGATATCACTTTAGTTTAGATGAATTTTAGTAACATTTGAAAACATTTACGGATTTTTGGCATAGCTTATGTTAATATTATAACAATGGCATGATTATTCTTCAATGATATTGTGTATTTGGGAGTTGATACTGTTTGCAAGACTTGTATATGTGTAGGATTTGTATGTTGGAAAACCCATGGTTTATGCATGTATTCATTGATTAGTGTATGTATGTATGCTAGTTTATGTATTTTGACTAGGAATGGTGGATGAAGTCTTGTTTAGGGTTGAAAACTCTTGAATGTGCATCCTTGTGCTTTTGTTTGGAAAGACAAAGTGCTTGTTATGGTGTGTCATGTTTAGTACTATGTTCATCTAGGACTTGTTGACACAATCTTCTAGTTTATTGTAGAGTCATATCTTATGTATAAGTTGTTGTCATTTATTGTTTGTTTAAACAGTTTTAGGCTAGTTTACTTTCTGTCATTTCATTAAATGTAATTTCAGTTTTCTCTAATTTACTGTTTTTATTTCCAAGTCTGGGCCATCGAAACTACTTAGTTTCGATTGAGTTTGTTCAATCGAAACTAGTAGTTTCGATAGATGGCAGTTTCGACAGTCTGTGTATCGCCATGTAAATGGTCAATCGAAACTAGTAGTTTCAATTGAACATAGTTTCGATACCTGTCACTACTATAAATAGCCTAGTTTGAGAATGTTTAGGGTGTGAGTAGCGGCTGTAACCCTAAACCTTCTATTTCACATTGTTCTTGAAGCAATACAATTTGCAGTTGTTTATTCACTGTGTTCTTATATTTTCATACCATTTGCCTGTTGATTCATAGTGTGGTTAGCCTGTTATCTTCACCAACACTGTTTCTATCATCTGCTTCACCACCATACACACAGTTTCTGCCTGTGTGTGTGCGTAATCGATCAAATTAGTGATTTCAAGTGAAATCTGGACCTACAATTGGTATCAGAGCTTTATGCTCTAGTGTTTTTGAGTGTTATCAGGTTTATTGATCGATTCTAGGTGATTACTGAGGGTATTCGAAGCTTATTTTGGGTTTTTGTACATCTATTCTCGGAAGTACTGGTTTATTGATTGAAAGTTACCGTTTCATCAGTTTCAAGGATTTTTGTTCGTGATTTCAAGAATCAGAGGTTGGATTAGTGATCAGGAGTGTTAGCCGAAGGTTTTCGCTGAATTGGTTTGTCATTTCTGAACTATCGATTTCTGGAGCTTGTCATCAATGGAGTATTTCTGAGCTTGGAGAAGAAGGCATCGAAACTACTGGGGACAGTTTCTGATTTCTGTTGATCATCGAAACTTCTTGTCTACATTTTGTCGGGAGAAGGTACTATCGAAACTAGATTTTTGTCTTATCTCTATCGAAACTGTGGTTATCGAAACTTTCCTTGAAAATTTAAGTATCGAAACTAGTTGTTTCGATAAAAGCTGTCCTATCGAAATTAGTTGTTTCGATAAACGTTGTCCTATCGAAACTAGTTGTTTCGATAAAAGTTGTTCTATCGAAACTAGTTGTTTCGATTGAAGTTGTTCTATCAAAACTAGTTACTGTTTTAGTTTCGATTCCGAATATCATGGCCACTTCAAGTTCAACAGAACATTCTGGGGGAAATAGACCACCTGCTCTTGTGTCTACAAGAGAATTTGATGACTGGACTAAAAGATGAAGCTTTTCTTTCAATTTCACGATTATACATTGTTGAGTTCTATCACCGATGGCCCCCACAAGCCCGTAACTACCACTGCTGATGTTCAACGTCCTAAGTTAGTAACTGAGTATGATGAGAAAGATCTTGCCTTGATTGCCCGAGACAACAAGGCCTACGGGACTATTGTCATGGCTCTTCCAATGGATATTTTCAACATATTTGCCGAGTACACAACTGCCAAAGACTTATGGGCTGCTTTGTGCACAAGATATGAGGGAAGTGAGGATGTCAGGGAAAGCAAAAGAGATCTGATCAAGAAACAATATGCGATGTTCAGCAGTGTAAGGGGAGAATCAATATCTGATTTGATCAACCGTTTCTCAAGCATTGTATCAAGGTTGAAGGTAATGGGAATTGAGTACCCTACTCTTGATCTAAACAAGAAACTCGTAGATTCTCTTCCTGAGGAATGGAATATGTATCGAATCATGATAAAAAAGACAGAGAATCTGAGTGCTCTGTCTCAACAGGAAGTCTATAGCATTCTTGAATCTTATGAAATTGAGATTAAGAAGGGAGCAGTCACCCCGTCAAATCAGTCTGGAAACACAGCTCTTATTGCTGGATCAAACTCATCCGGTAGCCCATACTTTCAGACTGATGTCCCTCCTTCAGCTGCTGCAATTAATTCTACCAGTTCCTCTGCTCCTCAAAAGACTGTCACCATGATACCTGATGATTATGTCCCAATCATGACTGCTTTCATGTCGTGCTATGATGAACTGATCTCTGGAAATCTAACACCGGTAAGCTTTCAACCTGATGACTTGGAGCAGATTAATCCTGATGATTTGGAGAAAATGGACATTGATTGGTGCATGGCCATGTTGACCTTAAGAGCCAAAAGATTCATCAAAAGAACTAGCATAGACAGATTCAAGCAGGGAAAGACACTTGGGTTTGATATCAAGAAGGTGAGATGCTACAATTGTGATCAGCTGGGTCACTTTGCCAGAAACTGCAAGGAGCCGTCCTCCAAGGATCAGCAAGAAAAGAAGATTTCCTCTGGAAAACAAGCTGCCAATTCTCCAAAGACAAACACATCTTCAAGTTCCACAACTCTTGTGTGTCAAGCTGATGGACATTATCATTGGGGAGACCAAGCTGAGGACGCTGCTGATAAAGCCTTGATGGCTGATGTGGAGGATGTTAGGTATAGAAATGAGACTGACGCTGTCAATAGAAACTACAGTATCGAAACTAGTAGTTTCGGTTGAACATTTGTTCAATCGAAACTACCTAGTTTCAATGCCTGTTTTTCAGGCCTGTTTGGCAGGTGGCTTGGAAAACAAGGCACATGAAGCCTCCTATATATAGTAGAATACCCATTAGGAGTGAGTGTGTCTGTAGAGGGAATCACCACCCCAGGGGGAACTCACCCTGGGGTGAGACTAATTGTTAGTGTATGATGAGCCTTTTAATTTTCATATCAATCAAAGAATCATACGTTTTATGCTTTCAATTATCTGTTCTTTTCATTTTCATATGTTTCTGTTCGTGTATGTGATTCCCGCACCCGTCTCTACCATTTCTGATTCGAGAGTGATACCGGATCCAGAGATTCCGCCTCTCGATCCGGACTGTTTGAAGAATTTCTCCGTAGATCTGTTCTCTCAGGTCTGCTCAGGACCTACAGAGGACATGGGCAAGTGTGCCATGATTGAACCTGCTGAGGATCTCACTGCTGTGCCTGCTGAGGTTATTTCTAAACTGTGTAATTCTAGATCTTGCTTGAATGAAATTCAAAAATACAGAATGAAATCACATTAAGGTGATGTATAACTCTGTGGACAAAAATGAGAAACTTTACTTAAAGAAAATTCGTGACATTTCTGGTGAAAATCGCTCCTTAATTGTTCTTAGTTTAGTTTTATATTCTTGCATATTAGTTTAATCAAAAATCAACTTAAACATATTTTACCATTACTTGATTGGATTTTAGTTCCGGTTTATTATCGCATTCCACCGTGTCCACGGATTGATATCCGATTCTTACCTTTACTATATTGCTATCCGATGGGTACACTTGCTCGATGTGTGTGTGATTAGTCTTTAGTGAAAACCCTTTTAAAACTCAGATTGTGTGAAAATACTTATAAAAATATATACACTTTCATACATATTAAGTTTTTGGCGCCGTTGCCAGGGATACGGTTGTGTGAGAACGATTGGGATTATTATTTAGTCATTTAGTACATATTTGTCTATATCTTAGTAACTAGTTTTCTTATCTAAATTTGTTTTTATTTTTATTTTTATCATTTTCGCCTTAGATTTGTGTATAGTTTTTCGAATGTTATTTTTATTTTCTATTTTATTTTTATCTGGTACTCGTGATCGTTTTGTTTGAGTGTTATTTGTAGTGATTTTCATGGATCGCGACTATGGGAGTTAAAATGACGAGTACCCGTTTGATCTATGGGGTTACCAAGAGGAGATTTGGTGCGAGATTTGTGGGGGCCCACATTACACGTTAGATTGTTATCAGTTCCCGGGCTACCCGCCAAGCGATATGAGGACCCTGCATGCGTCCCAGTTTGTAATTCGGACGAATTGGAAACATTATTGTTTGAAGAGTCAGCCGTGGTAATTGAAGGGGAGCCGCACCAATAGGAAGATGTGCAAACGGATGGGTTCATCAACGAACCAATGACTATGGTGACACCTGATCCACTGTTATGCACCAAGGAGAGCCGGCCCGTGATTAATTATGATCATAATTCGTCATACGAGTCATCCGAACAGCGGGAAAGGGTGAGACATTTCGCGGACCAACCGACTTGAAAGGCGCGATATCGTTCCACAAAGCATGGCAAGTCAATACTATCTTACCGGGATGATCGCCTCCTTCACTACATCATATATCTTAGGTTTGGTCCAGGCAAATACAAGTGTTGGTGGAAAGACCCGTCACTTCGTTTTTGCATTTACCCTTGGTTGTCACTAACCGGTGGTGAATGCACTAAACCAAACAGGTCGAATAGGTATTCAAGAATCATAGACCACCTGTTTGTTAAGTTGTCCCATCGTTTGTCCTAATTGACGCGCATTAAGACACTTGTCTAGCTAATGACTCGTCAATAAACTTAGCATGTTGATGTTTCACTCATTACTTGTGTGTTCATTTTTATCTTCCAAATTATTTTCTTACTTTTTTTTATTAATTTTATAGGATTTTATCGTTTTATTTTTGAGTTTGGGTAATCGAATCATAACTTGGATCGAGCGGATTGGGGATATCGTTTCGAACATCTCAGTCTTGATTAGATCTTGGAATTGTGGAACTGCGTGGAACGTCATTTTGTGGGTAGGCCATTTGAGTTTGACTGAGATCAACAAGAGGGAAGTTTTAGTTCTCCCTTCACACTCCATTGCATTGCATCCATCTTTGCATTGCATGTTTTTGTGTACATTGAGGGCAATGTACATTTCTACGTGTGCGGTTGGGTGTTCATTCTTCAGTTTGCATTATTTTTTGTTGTACATTGAGGGCAATGTACGATTCTAAGTGTAGGGTGAGAATGTTTTCACTTGATGTTTGTCTTTTTAGCATTTTATCACTTTATTTTTTGCAAAATATTCCTTCATAATTTTTATTGGCATTAAATCAATTTTATAAAAAGTTAAAAACACAAAAATAGAATAAAAGTTAACCGTTTAATATTCACATTTTTAGTAAATATTAGAGGTTTGATTTTTCGAAAGCAATTAAGATAGAAATTCCATAGAGTCGATAATCGTGAGTTTTTAGTGGGCTTAACGAATGAATTGCATGTAACATTTTGATTACACCCATTCCTTTCCGTTTCCGTGAGTTTATTTTTTATCCTTAATAGCTTTATACATTGTTTGCTCTCGTTTTTTTTTGGATTTGAGTGTGCCAGATGTTTCATGCTTATTAGAACTTGCTCTTAGTATACATTTCAAAATCATAGCCATAAATATTGTATAAAAATGATTGAGGCATTAGGATAAACCACTTTGTGAGCCTTTTGTTCTGTTATCCCTCACCCGAACACATCCACTAATTAGCCACGTTGAGTCTATCCCGTGTTTTTCTTTTATTACCCACAGTACATCACCATAAACCTTCATTTTCCTTTTCATTTATTTTATTTTACACCCGTGTTAGAAATCCGGTTGGCTAATGATTAACTTTTAATTCTTATTATTCTTGTAATTTTTAGTTCTTGTGAAGGTTTTAGCTAAGGAAAGATGCATATTTACTTAGTTACCTTCAAAAGAATTCAAATAGAGGAGTTGAAAAAAACATAATAAAAAAAATCACCAAAAGAAGATGAAATATATCCAGGCAAATACAAGTGTTGATGGCACGACCTGTCACTTCATTTTTGCATTTACCCTTGGTTGTCACTAACCGGTGGTGAATGCACTAAACCAAACGGGTCGAATGGGTATTCAAGAATCATAGGCCACTTGTTTGTTAATTTGCCCCATCGTTTGTCCTAATTGACGCGCATTAGGACACGAGTCTAGCTAATGACTCGTCAATAAACTTAGCATGTCGATGTTTCAGCCATTACTTGTGTTTGTTCATTTTTATCTTCCAAATTATTTTCTAAGTTTTCTTTTTTCTTTTTAATTTTCTAGGATTTTATCGTTTTATTTTTGAGTTTGGGTAATCGAAACATAACATGGATCGAGCGGATTGGGGATATAGTTTGGAACATCACAGTCTTGATTAGATCTTGGAATTGTGGAACTGCGTGGAACGTCATTTTGTGGGTAGGCCATTTGAGTTTGACTGAGATCGACATGAGGGAAGTTTTAGTTCACCCTTCATACTCCATTGCATTGCATGTTTTTGTGTACATTGATGGCAATGTACATTTCTAAGTGTGTTCATTCTTCACTTTGCATTATTTTTTGTTGTACATTGAGGGCAATGTACGATTCTAAGTATAGGGTGGGAATGTTTTCACTTTATGTTTGTCCTTTTAGCATTTTATCACTTCATTTTTTGGAAAATATTCCTTCATAATATTTATTGGCATTAAATCAATTTTATAAAAAGTTAAAAACACAAAAATAGAATAAAAGTTAACCGTTTAGTATTCACATTTTTAGTAAATATTAGAAGTTTGATTTTTCGAAAGCAATTGAGATAGAAATTCTATAGAGTCGATAATTTTGAGTTTTTAGTGGGCTTAACGAATGAATTGCATGTAACCTTTTGCTTACACCCATTCCTTTCGGTTTCCGTGAGTTTATTTTTGAGCCTTGATAGCTTTAGACATTTTTTGCTCTCGTTTTTTTCAGATTTGAGTGTGCCAGATGTTTCATGCTTTTTAGAACTTGCTCTTAGTATACATTTCAAAATCATAAACATAAATATTGAATAAAAATGATTGACGAATTAGGATAAACCACTTTGTGAGCCTTTTATTATGTTATCCCTCACCCTAACACATCCACTAGTTAGCCACGTTGAGCCTATCCCGTGTTTTTCTTTTATTACCCACAATACATCACCATAAACCTTCATTAGCCTTTTCATTTATTTTATTTTTCACTCGTGTTAGAAATCCGGTTGGCTGATGATTAACTTTTAATTCTTATTATTCTTGTAATTTTTAGTTCTTGAGAATTTTTTGCTAAGGAAATATGCATATTTACTTAGTTCGCTTCAAAAAAATTCAAATAGAGGAGTTGAAAAAAAATAATTAAAAAAAATCAGCAAAAGAAGGTGAAATATATCCAGGCAAATACAAGTGTTGGTGGCACGACCCGTCACTTCGTTTTTGCATTTACCCTTGGTTGTCACTAACCGGTGGTGAATGCACTAAACCAAACGGGTCGAACGAGTATTCAAGAATCATAGGCCACCTATTTGTTAATTTGCCCCATCATTTGTCCTAATTGACGCGCATTAGGACACGAGTCTAGCTAATGACTCGTCAATAAACTTAGCATGTCGATGTTTCACCCATTACTTGTGTTTGTTCATTTTTATCTTCAAAATTATTTTCTTAGTTTTCTTTTTTTTTTCTATGATTTTATCATTTTATTTTTGAGTTTTGGTAATCGAATCATAACTTGGATCGAGCGGATTGGGGATATGGTTTGGAACATCACAGTCTTGATTAGTTCTTGGAATTGTGGGACTGCATGGAACGTCATTTTATGGGTAGGCCATTTGAGTTTGACTGAGATCGAAAGGAGGGAAGTTTTAGTTCACCCTTCACACTACATTGCATTACATCCATCTTTGCATTGCATGTTTTTGTGTACATTGATGGCAATGTACATTTCTAAGTGTGTTCATTCTTCACTTTGCATTATTTTTTGTAATACATTGAGGGCAATGCACAATTCTAAGTGTAGGGTGGGAATGTTTTCACTTGATGTTTGTCCTTTTAGCATTTTATCACTTTATTTTTTGCAAAATATTCCTTCATAATTTTTATTGGCATTAAATCAACTTTATAAAAAGTTTAAAACACAAAAATAGAATAAAAGTTAACCGTTTAGTATTCACATTTTTAGTAAATATTAGATGTTTGATTTTTCGAAAGCAATTGAGATAGAAATTCCATAGAGTCGATAATCGTGAGTTTTTAGTGGGCTTAACGAATGAATTGCGTGTAACCTTTAGATTACACCCATTCCTTTCCGTTTCCTTGAGTTTATTTTTTATCCTTGATAGCTTTAGACATTGTTTGCTCTCGTTTTTTTCAGATTTGAGTGTGCCAGATGTTTCATGCTTATTAGAACTTGCTCTTAGTATACATTTCAAAATCATAAACATAAATATTGCATAAAAATGATTGAGGCATTAGGATAAACCACTTTGTGAGGCTTTTATTATGTTATCCCTCACCCGAACACATCCACTAGTTAGCCACGTTGAGCCTATCCCGTGTTTTTCTTTTATTACCCACAGTACATCACCATAAAACTTCATTAGCATTTTCATTTATTTTATTTTTCACTCGTGTTAGAAATCCGGTTGGCTATTGATTAACTTTTAATTCTTATTATTCTTGTAATTTTTAGTTCTTGAGAAGTTTCTAACTAAGGAAAGATGCATATTTACTTAGTTCCCTTCAAAAGAATTCAAATAGAGGAGTTGAAAAAAAATAATAATAAAAATCACCAAAAGAAGGTGATATATATCGAGGCAAATACAAGTGTTGGTGGCCTGACCCATCACTTCATTTTTGCATTTACCCTTGGTTGTCACTAACCGGTGGTGAATGCACTAAACCAAACGGGTCGAACGGGTATTCAAGAATCATAGGCCACCTATTTGTTAATTTGCCCCATCGTTTGTCCTAATTGACGCGCATTAGAACACGAACCTAGCTAATGACCCGTCAATAAACTTAGCATGTCGATGTTTCACCCATTACTTGTGTTTGTTCATTTTTATCTTCCAAATTATTTTCTTAGTTTTCTTTTTTTTTCTATGATTTTATCATTTTATTTTTGAGTTTGGGTAATCGAATCATAACTTGGATCGAGCGGATTGGGGATATGGTTTGGAACATCACAGTCTTGATTAGATCTTGGAATTGTGGGACTTCATGGAACGTCATTTTATGGGTAGGCCATTTGAGTTTGACTGAGATCGAAAGGAGGGAAGTTTTAGTTCACCCTTCACACTACATTGCATTGCATCCATCTTTGCATTGCATGTTTTTTTTGTACATTGATGGCAATGTACATTTCTAAGTGTGTTCATTCTTCACTTTGCATTATTTTTTGTTATACATTGAGGGCAATGCACGATTCTAAGTGTAGGGTGAGAATGTTTTCACTTGATGTTTGTCCTTTTAGCATTTTATCACTTCATTTTTTGCAAAATATTCCTTCATAATTTTTATTGGCATTAAATCAATTTTATAAAAAGTTAAAAACACAAAAATAGAATAAAAGTTAACCGTTTAGTATTCACATTTTTAGTAAATATTAGAGGTTTGATTTTTCGAAAGCAATTGAGATAGAAATTCCATAGAGTCAATAATCGTGAATTTTTAGTGGGCTTAACGAATGAATTGCGTGTAACCTTTTGATTACACCCATTCCTTTCCGTTTCCGTGAGTTTATTTTTTAGCCTTGATAGCTTTAGACATTGTTTGTTCTCGTTTTTTTTGGATTTGAGTGTGCCAGATGTTTCATGCTTATTACAACTTGCTCTTAGTATACATTTCAAAATCATAAACATAAATATTGCATAAAAATGATTGAGGCATTAGGATAAACCACTTTGTGAGCCTTTTATTATGTTATCCCTCACCCGAACAAATCCACTAGTTAGCCACATTGAGCCTATCCCATGTTTTTCTTTTATTACCCACAGTACATCACCATAAACCTTCATTAGCATTTTCATTTATTTTATTTTTCACTCGTGTTAGAAATCCGGTTGGCTAATTATTAACTTTTAATTCTTATTATTCTTGTAAATTTTAGTTATTGAGAAGTTTCTAACTAAGAAAAGATGCATATTTACTTAGTTCCCTTCAAAAGAATTCAAATAGAGGAGTTGAAAAAAAAAATAATAAAAAAAATCACCAAAAGAAGGTGATATATATCCAGGCAAATACAAGTGTTGGTGGCACGACCCGTCACTTCGTTTTTGCATTTACCCTTGGTTGTCACTAACCGGTGGTGAATGCACTAAACCAAACGGGTCGAACGGGTATTCAAGAAACATAGGCCACCTATTTGTTAATTTGCCCCATCTTTTGTCCTAATTGATGCGCATTAGAACACTAGTCTAGCTAATGACTCGTCAATAAACTTAGCATGTCGATGTTTCACCCATTACTTGTGTTTGTTCATTTTTATCTTCCAAATTATTTTCTTAGTTTTCTTTTTTTTTTCTATGATTTTATCATTTTATTTTTGAGTTTGGGTAATCGAATCATAACTTGGATGGAGCGGATTGGGGATATGGTTTGGAACATCACAGTCTTGATTAGATCTTGGAATTGTGGGACTGCATGGAACGTCATTTTATGGGTAGGCCATTTGAGTTTGACTGAGATCGAAAGGAGGGAAGTTTTACTTCACCCTTCACACTACATTGCATTGCATCCATCTTTGCATTGCATGTTTTTTTTGTACATTGATGGCAATGTACATTTCTAAGTGTGTTCATTCTTCACTTTGCATTATTTTTTGTTATACATTGAGGCAATGCACGATTCTAAGTGTAGGGTGAGAATGTTTTCACTTGATGTTTGTCCTTTTAGCATTTTATCACTTCATTTTTTGCAAATTATTCCTTCATAATTTTTATTGGCATTAAATCAATTTTATAAAAAGTTAAAAACACAAAAATAGAATAAAAGTTAACCGTTTAGTATTCACATTTTTAGTAAATATTAGAGGTTTGATTTTTCGAAAGCAATTGAGATAGAAATTCCATAGAGTCAATAATCGTGAATTTTTAGTGGGCTTAACGAATGAATTGCGTGTAACCTTTTGATTACACCCATTCCTTTCCGTTTCCGTGAGTTTATTTTTTAGCCTTGATAGCTTTAGACATTGTTTGTTCTCGTTTTTTTTGGATTTGAGTATGCCAGATGTTTCATGCTTATTAGAACTTGCTCTTAGTATACATTTCAAAATCATAAACATAAATATTGCATAAAAATGATTGAGGCATTAGGATAAACCACTTTGTGAGCCTTTTATTATGTTACCCGAACAAATCCACTAGTTAGCCACGTTGAGCCTATCCCATGTTTTTCTTTTATTACCCACAGTACATCACCATAAACCTTCATTAGCATTTTCATTTATTTTATTTTTCACTCGTGTTAGAAATCCGGTTGGCTAATTATTAACTTTTAATTCTTATTATTCTTGTAAATTTTAGTTATTGAGAAGTTTCTAACTAAGGAATGATGCATATTTACTTAGTTCCCTTCAAAAGAATTCAAATACAGGAGTTGAAAAAAAAAATAATAAAAAAAATCACCAAAAGAAGGTGATATATATCCAGGCAAATATAAGTGTTGGTGGCACGACCCGTCACTTCGTTTTTGCATTTACCCTTGGTTGTCACTAACCGGTGGTGAATGCACTAAACCAAACGGGTCGAACGGGTATTCAAGAAACATAGGCCACCTATTTGTTAATTTGCCCCATCTTTTGTCCTAATTGATGGGCATTAGAACACGAGTCTAGCTAATGACTCGTCAATAAACTTAGCATGTCGATGTTTCACCCATTACTTGTGTTTGTTCATTTTTATCTTCCAAATTATTTTCTTAGTTTTCTTTTTTTATTAATTTTCTATGATTTTATCATTTTATTTTTGAGTTTGGGTAATCGAATCATAACTTGGATCGAGCGGATTGGGGATATAGTTTGGAACATCATAGTCTTGATTAGATCTTGGAATTGTGGAACGTCATTTTGTGGGTATGCAATTTCAGTTTTATTGAGATCGATAGGAGGGAAGTTTTAGTTCACCCTTCACACTCCATTGCATTGCATCCAACTTTGCATTGCATGTTTTTGTGTACATTGATGGCAATGTACATTTCTAAGTGTGTTCATTCTTCACTTTGCATTATTTTTTGTTGTACATTGAGGGCAATGTACGATTCTAAGTGTATGGTGAGAATGTTTTCACTTGATGTTTGTCCTTTTAGCATTTTATCACTACATTTTTTTGTAAAATATTCCTTCATAATTTTTATTAGCATTAAATCAATTTTATAAAAAGTTAATAACACAAAAATAGAATAAAAGTTAGTCGTTTAGTATAAACATTTTTAGTAATATTAGAGGTTTGATTTTTCGTAAGCAATTGAGATACATATTTCATAGAGTCGATAATTGTGAGTTTTTAGTGGGTTTAACGAATGAATTGCATGTAACCTTTTGCTTACACCTATTCCTTTCCGTTTCCGTGATTTTATTTTTTAGCCTTGATAGCTTTAGACATTGTTTGCTCTCGTTTTTTTTTTGGATTTGAGTGTGCTAGATGTTTCATGCTTATTAGAACTTGCTCTTAATATACATTTCAAAATCATAAACATAAATATTGCATAAAAATGATTGAGGCATTAGGATAAACCACTTTGTGAGCCTATTATTTTGTTATCCCTCACCCGAACACATCCACTAGTTAGCCACGTTGAGCCTATCCCATGTTTTTCTTTTATTACCCACAGTACATCACCATAAACCTTCATTAGCATTTTCATTTATTTTATTTTTCACTCGTGTTAGAAATCCGGTTGGCTAATGATAAACTTTTAATTCTTATTATTCTTGTAATTTTTAGTTCTTGAGAAGTTTCTAACTAAGGAAATATGCATATTTACTTAGTTCCCTTCAAAAGAATTCAAATAGAGGAGTTGAAAAAAAAATAATAATAAAAATCACCAAAAGAAGGTGATATATATCTAGGCAAATACACGTGTTGGTGGCACGATCCGTCACTTCGTTTTTGCAATTACCCTTGGTTGTCACTAACCGGTGGTGAATGCACTAAACCAAACGGGTCGAACGGGTATTCAAGAATCATAGGCCACCTATTTGTTAATTTGCCCCATCGTTTGTCCTAATTGACGTGCATTAGGACACGAGTCTTGCTAATGACTCTTCAATAAACTTAGCATGTCGCTGTTTCACCCATTACTTGTGTTTGTTCATTTTTATCTTCCAAATTATTTTCTTAGTTTTCTTTTTTTTTTTTTATGATTTTATCATTTTATTTTTGAGTTTGGGTAATCGAATCATAACTTGGATGGAGCGGATTGGGGATATGGTTTGGAACATCACAGTCTTGATTAGATCTTGGAATTGTGGGACTGCATGGAACGTCATTTTATGGGTAGGCCATTTGAGTTTGACTGAGATCGAAAGGAGGGAAGATTTAGTTCACCCTTCACACTACATTGCATTGCATCCATCTTTTCATTGCATGTTTTTTTGTACATTGATGGCAATGTACATTTCTAAGTGTGTTCATTCTTCACTTTGCATTATTTTTTGTTATACATTGAGGGCAATGCACGATTCTAAGTGTAGGGTGGGAATGTTTTCACTTGATGTTTGTTGGATCGGGATCTACCTTGATCCAATGATTCAACACATTAACCGAACCAAATCGTGCGGAATCCGATTTGATTGGCAATCCAATCTATGACACGGATCGGGTCGTAAGAAACGAGCGAATTAGATGTCGTAACGAAGGTTTCTATTGACCCTTTGGTGTAGAGAAGATGGATACAAGACCTGGAAACTCTCAACGGACAGAGATTCGACAATACAGGTGCAGAGAGTTTGTGTGTTGTTGCTTAGTCTGGTTCTGTGTGTATATGTGTTGTATTTCTGTTGTGTTTTTGTGCTCATGAAGTGAAAGTTCTATATATAGTGCTGAGGCCATTCTTACGAATGATCCATGTGAATGGACTCATTCGTGCGAATGAATCATTAGAATGGTTCATTCGTAAGAATGAATCATTAGAATGGTTCATTCGTACGAATGAATCATTCTCATGACTTATTCTAGCGAATGAATCATTCTCATGATCTATTGCGCGAATGGATCATTCTCATGATCCATTCGTGCGAATGGGCCTTTCATTAGCACGATTGATCAACGTTATCGCTATTTATCAGATCGTTTAATACACAGTCGTTATATATGAGTAAACATTAAGGATAAACATGTAATTTCATTAATACATCAAATAATTACATTAAACATAGATGAAATACATATTACAAGGGATTAGGGACATATTATGCATCTACATACTCCCCCTTGGACCTAGATCCCTTCAAAATGACCTAACTAACATTAGTTGGTCTTCAACATCTCTTTTGTACGAGTTTTCCAGTTAACTCCGGCGTGTATGTCAAAAGCAAAGCATATACGTATCACTTTCACATACTGCAACGCCTGGTCTATATCTGCAACTTCAAAAAACGGTTGACACTTGTATAAAGTTGTAACATCTTGTTCAGACAAGTTGGTCAGCCACAAGGGATCAAAGACCCTGATGGTCTTCCATGACCCTTCTTTACAAAGCACTATAACAGCTTCACCAGTACGCCCATCATAGTACCACCATTTGAACTTGGATCATTTTCCTTAAAGGAATCTTCTTCATGATCGTTGGAGGTTTCCACTTTAAGACAATTAGGGGCTTCTTGGTGATTGGATGAACCTTTTCCTTATGAATGTAACGTGTAGGCATTTGTGGCTTGAAGTTCACCCACTTCTTCCGGTATTCGTATTGTAATTGACGTTCAAACCATTTGGATAGACCGGAAGATTCGCTGTATAGAAGCTTTAGACGCGCCAATTGATTTACTTCAAATGCTGGCAGCGTCTTGAAGTCATGAGGGTACCTGAAATATTGTATGCCCTTCTCTCTTTTTATAGCATAGCAGCTTAAGTCATTGAAGTATGCCCAACTGATTATACGACCATCAGACTTGTGTCCTTTGAGTCGATAAACTTTAGTGTACTTGGTTGGAGGAGAGGGCTTTGAGTTCTTCTTTAATTCGGCCATGTATTCCATCCACTGACTTTTACGTTCATTCAGCTCGTCAATGTCAATAGTGGAGGGACCGGCTTCATCTCCTTTGTTGTCGATAATGCGGTTGACCTCCTCGTCAGACTGCTGAGTGAATAAGTCTGCGAAGGAGGGAAGATCATCACCATATACTGATGTGTACTTTGGATATTCTTGATCAGTGATGTCTTCGACTTCAACCTCATCAACGTCTTCTAGTTCGTCAGAGGAGGGATAATCAGTTGTAGGAACAGATGCCTCTTCAGTGATGACTTCGTCGGGATTCATTTGAAATAGCTCGGCAATTTGTTCTTTTGACAAGTAGTGTACGATTTCCCCTTCCTCTTTGTCATAAATAACTGAATGTTGGATGATCCCTTGCATGTCAAGCACATAGGTTAACTTTGAAGGTTGTTGCTTGAGAGGCATCACATCCAAAACTATTTTCATAAACAAACAAAGAATAAACATGTGAGAATTTTAAATTTCATTGATTTAATCAAAATAAAACTGAAATTATTTACATAATAATCTAATATTTACAATAAGACAACTTAAAACACTTAAAAACAAAAACTATCAACCTTCAGTGCCCTTTTGTGTATCTGATAATGGGCCTTCTGATTTGTCTGATTTTTGCTTTGTGCGTGCCTCTGCTTCTGCTGTCTTTGAAGCACTTGATGCAGCACCAGCATTGGCACCATCATCCTTATCTTTGTCATTATTGTCATCATCATCACCACTATCATCATCATCATCATCGTCATCATCATCATCATCATCACCATCATCACCATCATCACCATCATTGCGAGCACCCTCAATTCTGGGTGTCGGGTCTCTTCTGCTTTCTAAGTCTTCCAACAGTCTCTTATTATCCTCCTCAAGCCTTTGTATCCTCTGAGCATGTGCATCAACAGTTTTAGACAACTGTTGATTCTGGTTTGTAGCAGTGAGAAGGAGGGCTTGTTGATCATTACACCTAGTGGAAAGACTTGTGATGGCTTGGGCTTGTTCAGTATTTTGCAGAGTCAACTGACTGATCTGCGAGCCCTGTTGGTCAATACGCTTTGATTGCTCTTCATTCTGAGCCAGTAAACGAAGTACCAAACTGTTTAAAGTACTGATCTGGTCGTGTAGAGAGACAGTCGGCAGTGACATTGAAGATTCAGTTCGAATAGTTGATGGCTGTGATGTAGGAGCAGTCGTGTAGATGGGAGGAGGCACAGTTTGTGTCTGAGGCATAGATGTTGACATTGGAGCCTCAGACCTGGTGGCAGTTGCTGTAGTAGCAAAGGTGCTTTCCGTCCTTCTAACAGGTTTAAACTTTTGGCGTTTGACCATTCTCTTTTTTCTTCCTCCCTTGACTGGGGTAGATTGGGAAGAAGGAGCAGCAGATACTTGTGGACAGTCAGGGACAAAGTCAGCATCCCTGACGTCATCATCAACCCTTGAGCTTCCTTGATCTGCTCCCCTTTTTCGTTTTGTTGCGACCAATCTTTGTCACACCCCGCCAGGGCGGAAACGCGAGGCGCGACTTTCACTGGTTTCCAAAGCATATGATTACCGCAAACACATACATGTAATTGGATACATAACTGAATTTAAAATATTTACATTACAAAATATCAACTTGAATTTACAAATGTTTAGGATTTTGTAATGTAAATATTTTAAATTCAGTTATGTATCCAATTACATGTATGTGTTTGCGGTAATCATATGCTTTGGAAACCAGTGAAAATCGCGCCTCGCGTTTCCGCCCTGGCGGGGTGTGACAGAACTTGGTATCAGAGCCATTGATTATAGCGAACTAGGTGTCTAAAATGGAACCTAGTCTATAATTTGAATGACTCACTAAAATGTTTTCATTGCATAAGCATTGCATAACCAGTCATCATGTCATGTGGATATTGTAGTCACAAGCATGTCGTCACATTCACACACTGACCCAGTCTCTGACCCTGAATCCAACGAGGAACTTTCCGCCTCACGCCCCAAAAATCGAGTACAAGTTCGCAGCTCGACACCATCCAATGTCGCCCTGGGAGAACCGCCTATATTCTACCAAAATAAAAGCGGAGGACCAATTAAAGTGCAAAGTGCTAGAAAGAAGGTTCGACTTCCGCGCAAGAGAAACCTGGCAGCCCGTGACCCGAAAGACTTAGAGACCGATGAGGAACCACCGAGGCAACGACCCTGTTATCACCCTACTGTGGGAACCATCCGTTGGATGCCTCGTACTCTGGCAGGATGGAGGGAGATGGAGAGCATCCCATCTACCTTTGAACTCGGAGAGTCTTCCAACTCTCCAACACCCCTACCCCACACTGGGGAAGCCATGGAGCTCACAGTGCCTACATTGGTAGCACGCCTCCGTACGCACGAGGAGCGTCTTGATGATCTCCTAGATGATATTCGGGCACAGGGGGATGCAGCCATGTGCTTACGTCAAGGGC
This sequence comes from Smallanthus sonchifolius, assembly GCA_023525975.1. NCBI lineage: Eukaryota > Viridiplantae > Streptophyta > Magnoliopsida > Asterales > Asteraceae > Smallanthus > Smallanthus sonchifolius. Next base: position 57,385,999 of record CM042021.1, read on the forward strand.
TCGGATCTCGAGTACAGACTCTGGAGGATAGCACTCGAGACATACAGAGTGCCACTGACTACCTCGAGTTGAGAGCTGATATGGACTGGCAGTTCACTCTCACGGTCCGAGACATGGTGGAGGCGCTGGAGGAGAGGACTTTGGCTGCAGAATTTGTGGCAAGAGCTAGCTTTGTCATGGCAGGACTTGCCATGATGATTTGGTTGTACTCCCACTTCTTCTTTTAAACCTATTATGGGCGGGTTGTGCCCATAGTACATTATGTAGCTTAAAACTTTAGTACTGATGAGGTCATGTGAACCCATCTCTTTTGTATCCTTGTCTTTTGGGAACAATGTACTATGTATGTTTTGACTATGTATGTAATGGTTTATGTTGTAATGATAGTTGTTCATGTTTGATGTTGTGGTATCCTTATGTAATGATCTATCATTATTGATATATGATGTTGTTTCTTTTTAATTGTCATGTTAGAAAGAACGTCATGGCACCTAAGCGTGGGACACCCCGTAACACTACTGGTGACAACAACGAGACAATTTCCCCAAACATGGAACAACTAATAGCACAACGAGTAGCTGCCGCCATAGAGCAGTATGAAGCAAACCGAAATAGCGGAGGAGGTGCAGGAGGTAGCGGTACCGCAGGGGGTAGTGGTACAGCAGGAGGTTCTGGAGGTAATAAAAATAAATAATCCATAACACATAGTCATGATCCGAATTAATGACGTTATGACTTATGATCCTGCAGATGCTCCAAATAGGAAGTGTACCTACAAGGCCTTCCTATCCTGCAAACCCCGCAGTTTTAATGGCACCGAGGGTGCAGTAGGACTAATGAGATGGATAGAACATATGGAGTCGGTGATTGATATAAGTGAATGCACCGCTGATTGCGTAGTGAAGTATTCTATCTGCACGCTCACTGATAAAGCTTTAACCTGGTGGAATACTCAAATGAAGACTTTGGGGAGATAAACAGCGTACCAATTGTCTTGGGAAGATTTGAAAAACATGATGATTGAGGAATACTATCCTCGGAACGAATTGCAAAAGATTGAAACTGAGATGTGGAACCTACAGATGATAGAAGATGATGTAGCGGGATACACCGACCGCTTCAATGAATTGGCACTTCTGGTACCGCATATGGTCACACCAGAACATAAGCATGTTGAAAGGTATCTGTGGGGCCTTGCGCCTCAAATTCGTAGCATGGTAACATCATCTAATCCAATAGATGCCAAGAGTGCTATAACTTTAGCATTCAAACTAAAGGATGATGCAGTACGTAATGAATTGTTTGTGAGGAAGGAGAATGAGGAAGGTAGATCTGGGGAGAAAAGAAAATGGATGGGAAATTCAAGTAACAAATCTGGAAAACAAGAGTTTAAGAAACAAGGAACTGTGAAGGCTTTTGCAGCCAACACAGTGGAAAGAAAGGAGTATGATAGGGGCCTACCGAGATGTAAGAGGTGTGGAAATCATCATGCCGGTGTTTGCATCAAGTGTGGAAAATGCGACAAGTTTGGTCACACCACTCAAGCTTGTCGAACTAACAACCGATTGGGGAAAATCAAACCGGGATGTTTTGTATGTGGTGATCTAAAACACTTCAAGAAGGATTGTCCCAAGTGGAAGAATCAGAACAACGCTCAGGCACCAGGGAGGGCATTTGTGATGGGTGCAAGGGACGCACGCCAGGACCCGAACATCGTCACTGGTACGTTCCCGATAAATAATCACTATGCCTTTGTACTTTTTTATTCGGGTGCGGATATGAGCTTTGTGTCGAATGATTTTAAATCCTTACTCGGTATTAAGGCCAGCAAACTAGATCAACGTTATACAATTGAATTAGCAAATGGGAAATTAATAGAAACCGAAGAAGTCTTTAGGGGTTGTACTTTATGTTTAGAAAACCGTACATTCAGTATAGACCTTCTACCCGTCGAATTAGGGAGTTTTGATATTGTTATTGGTATGGATTGGTTAACCAAGAATCGTGCCGAGATAGTATGCTTCGAGAAGATTGTACGTATTCCCCTACCAAGCGGAGAAATTCTTTCAATTCAAGGCGAAAAGTGTATAACGATGTTAAAAACGATAAACTGCATGAAAACTTATAAGTATCTACGCAAGGGTTATTGTGCATTCCTGGCTCACATCGTCGAGAAGAAACTCGAAGAACGTCGACTTGAGGACATACCAGTCGTCAGAGATTATTCGGAGGTATTTCCCGAAGACTTACCAGGAATACCACCATCAAGACAAGTCGAGTTTCGGATCGACCTAGTACCAGGAGCCGCACCAGTTGCACGATCTCCGTATCGTCTAGCCCCTTCCGAGATGCAGGAACTGTCGAGTCAACTACAAGAATTACTTGACAAAGGTTTCATAAGACCGAGTTTCTCACCATGGGGAGCTCCGGTCCTATTTGTAAAGAAAAAGGATGAAACCTTTAGAATGTGCATTGATTATCGAGAGTTGAACAAACTGACAATCAAAAATCGGTATCCTCTTCCTCGAATAGACGATTTGTTTGATCAACTTCAAGGTTCCAGTTTCTATTCTAAAATTGATCTACGATCAAGGTATCATCAACTGAAAATTCAGGAAGAAGATATACCAAAAACGGCTTTTAGGACTCGTTACGGTCACAACGAATTCCTAGTTATGCCATTTGGCTTGACCAATGCACCAGCTGTTTTCATGGATCTCATGAACCGCGTGTGCAAGCCGTACTTGGATAAATTCGTGATTGTATTTATCGATGACATATTGATATATTCACGAACCAAGGAGGAACATGAATATCATTTAAAATTAATCTTGGAACTACTCAGGAATGAGAAGCTTTATGCTAAATTCTCTAAGTGTGAGTTTTGGATCCCAGAGGTTCACTTTCTCGGACATGTCATCAATAAGAAGGGTATCCATGTGGATCCATCCAAGATTGAAGCTATCAAAAACTGGGAAGCACCAAGAACTCCGACTGAGGTGCGTCAATTTCTGGGTTTGGCAGGCTATTACAGGCGATTCATCGAGAATTTTTCAAAGATAGCCTTGCCTTTGACCACGTTAACCCAGAAGGACAAAAAGTTTGATTGGACTGATAAACAAGAATCAGCTTTTCAATTGCTGAAGCAAAAACTTTGCAGTGCACCAATCCTATCCCTTCCCGAAGGGACTAACAATTTCATCGTGTACTGCGACTCATCACACAAAGGTCTGGGATGTGTGTTGATGCAGAAAGAAAAATTCATAGCATATGCATCCAGACAACTAAAAGTGCACGAAAAGAATTATACGACCCACGACTTGGAATTGGGTGCAGTTGTGTTGGCACTCAAGATTTGGAGACATTACTTATACGGTACAAAATGTACTATCTTTACAGACCACAAGAGTCTCCAACACATCTTTAATCAAAAAGAACTTAACATGAGGCAACGTCGTTGGGTAGAACTACTGAATGATTACGACTGTGATATCAAGTATCACCCTGGTAAGGCAAACGTCGTAGCAGATGCCTTAAGTCGTAAAGAACGAGTTAAAACACTCCGTGTTCGTGCCCTAGAATTGACAATTCATACGAGTCTCATGACTCAAATTCGGATGGCACAACAAGAAGCAATCAAAGAAGAAAACAGTCAGAATGAAGCTTTACGAGGAATGATAAAGCAGTTGGAACCAAAGTCAGATGACACTTTATACTTCATGAATAGAATTTGGGTGCCATGTTTTGGTAACTTACGGGAGTTGGTTATGGACGAAGCCCACAAGTCCAGGTACTCCATTCACCCAGGTTCGGATAAAATGTATAAGGATCTGAAAGAATTCTACTGGTGGCCGAACATGAAAGGAGAAATTGCGATTTATGTCGGTAAATGCCTGACATGTTCAAAAGTAAAAGCAGAACATCAGAAACCGTCGGGATTGTTACAACAACCCGAGATACCTCAATGGAAATGGGAACAGATTTCCATGGATTTCATTACAAAGTTACCCAAGACGTCAAGCGGGTACGACACTATATGGGTAATTGTCGATCGTTTGACGAAATCAGCTCATTTTCTACCCATCAAAGAAACGGATAAAACCGAGAAACTTGCAAAACTTTATATTAAGGAAATTGTGGCTAGGCATGGAGTGCCAATTTCTATTATCTCTGATAGAGACAGCAGATTCGTGTCTAGAATCTGGAAATCGTTACAAGAAGCCATGGGCACACGTCTTGACATAAGCACGGCATATCACCCACAAACAGATGGTCAAAGTGAAAGAACCATTCAAACCTTAGAGGATATGCTCCGTGCGTGTGCAATTGACTTCGGTGGAAATTGGGATACTCATTTGCCACTAGCTGAGTTTTCATATAATAACAGTTACCACACCAGCATCAAAGCCGCTCCGTTTGAGGATTTGTATGGTCGAAAATGTCATTCACCGCTATGTTGGGCGGAGATTGGCGACAAACATTTAACCGGTCCTGAAGTTATTCAAGAGACCACATATAAGATTTTCAAAATCAAGGATCGTCTGAAGGCCGCCCGTGACAGACAAAAGAGTTACGCGGATAACAGACGAAGACCTTTAGAATTTCAAGTAGGAGACAAAGTCATGTTAAAGGTCTCACCTTGGAAAGGAGTTGCAAGATTTGGCAACCGTGGCAAGCTTAACCCTAGGTACGTTGGACCGTTTGAATTATTGGCTAGGGTTGGCCCTGTAGCTTACAAGCTCAAGTTGCCACAAGAACTAAGCTATGTACATGATACGTTTCATGTATCAAATCTCAAGAAGTGTTTATCAGACGAGACGTTAATTATACCGCCTGATGAGATTCACATAGACGACAAGTTGCACTTCATTGAGGAACCTATGGAAGTCACATATTGGAAGGTTCAGAGAACAAGGCGCAGCCGTGTTAAGCTGGTCAAGGTACGTTGGAATTCAAAGCGCGGCCCCGAGTATACGTGGGAGCGGGAAGATAAAATGAAATCCAAGTACCCGTCATTGTTTACAAACACACCAAGTCAGAGTGATAAGAACTAAATTTCGGGACGAAATTCTCTGTAACATGGGGAGAATGTGACACCCAGCATTTCAGGTCAATATCCACATTTCATAAACGCACGTTCATAATTATTATTTCCTGATATTTTATTTTGACTAAGTAAAGTCAAGAAGTCTAGCAAAGAAGTTTGTTCCAAGTCTAGTAAACCGTAAAGAGTTACTAAAAAAAGTAAGCAGGATAACCCGACTTAATGCGAACGTAAATGGTTAAATAAAAAAACCAGAAATATATATATATATATATATATATATATATATTACACAAAATTTACGTTGAGCCAAGATTCTAATATTTTCTTCAACGAGCCATAAAATGGTTAAAAATTATAATACCGTGAAGAATCGAAACTGAATTAAATTACCCCTTTAAAACTCTAATTGATACTGATACCATAATAAATTAATACTTAAAATTTTTTTATCATTAACCCCAAACTATTTCTTGACTTTCTTGGCCGAGAGTCAGGGAGCCATTCTCCCACTTGCCAATTTCACTCAAATTCAGAGGAAAACCATACCTCTTCAATCGAAACCTCACCTTCACTTCCAATCTTTCTCATTTCTCTTACGGCAATTTCACAATTCTCTTTCATCTCGAAGTACAGTTTTAAAGCGAAAATCACCATAATTCGGTGTCATAAGGAGAATTTCAAGTGTTCTTGAAGAAAGCTTAACAAAAGAATTCAAGACTATCTTCTCTGTTTCTCAGAAACCATTCCCTGTTTGAGGTAAAAACTCGCTATTATCACTTTTATTTGCTTTAAAAACCGTAACTAAACATACAAATCGTTCAAACACAAGTAAGATAACAAGAAAACTGTGTCAAACTCAAGATTTGAACATAAAAATATACAGAGTGAATTCTGTAAATCAAAGTGCAGATATCGAAACTATAGTTTCGATACCTGTTGGTCAATCGAAACTAGGAGTTTCGATACCTATTGATCGAAACTAGGAGTTTCGATACCAGTTATTCAATCGAAACTAGGAGTTTCGATATCTATTTGTTCAATCGAAACTAGGTAGTTTCGATACATATTACTTAATCGAAACTAGGTAGTTTCGATGCCTATTACATAATCGAAACTAGGTAGTTTCGATACCTGTTTTGCTCAGTCGAAACTAGGAAGTTTCTACATCTGTTCTGTTCAATCGAAACTAAGAAAGTTTCGATACCTGTTCATTAGCCCCATAAGGCAGTAACTCAGAACTATTTTCATAACAAAACAAGGTTGGAAAAACTAAAAAGATAATTAAAACAAAAGTAATCAGATCGGCTAAGTCGAGTGACCAATTTGCGTTTAAGACGGGTAGTCTTAACGTGTATGTTATCCCTGTGTAAATAGGATACGGATAGGCAAATCTGCCGTCATTCAAATATTTGCTAGCATTCATATTGTCGAGGTGAGTTTCACTAATTCCCCTTTTTCTAAAGTTTTAAAATGATTTGGGGTGGAAACATACTTGTAAAAGACTTTTGTGTATAAATGAATGGAACTAATGATCTGACCGTATGTATGTATTGAGGGAACAATAAAGCGCTTAAAGTCCTCGTAATAAATTAGTAACCATTAGCTATGGATTTAGCCCGGGATTATATGAATAGTACTATTGGGGGTGACGCCTCCGGTCATGGTCAGTCGCGCTAACCAAGGGTCAAAATGGCCGAATGACCGCATATTGTCTTACTCGCAGAAAGGCGAGGGGAGGCACAGAAAGTTGGGGTTTGGTCACGGTCTCGTACATTACATACTATTTTGTATTCCTTGCAAGCTTACAAATGGGGTCAATAGATCGGATTAGTAATCATATTCATTGGTAATACATACAAAAGAGTTCTGATCAGGCTAAAGTGATCAGGTTTTAATTAAAAGAAGTTCTGATCAGGCTAATGTGATCAGGTTTTAATTAAAAGAAGTTCTGATCAGGTTAAAATGATCAGGTTTTACACAAAAGGGTTCTGATCAGGTTAAAATGATCAGGTTTTACACAAAAGAGTTCTGATCAGGGTAAAGTGATCAGGTTTTTACACAAAAGAGTTCTGATCAGGTTAAAATGATCAGGTTTTACACAAAAGAGTTCTGATCAGGGTAAAGTGATCAGGTTTACACAAAAAGAGTTCTGATCAGGTTAAAATGATCAGGTTTTACACAAAAGAGTTCTGATCAGGGTAAAGTGATCAGGTTTATCAAAAGAGTTCTGATCCGGGTAAAGTGATCAGGTTTATCAAAAGAGTTCTGATCCGGGTAAAGTGATCAGGTTTTAAAGTAAAGAGTTCTGATCAGAGTAAAGTGATCAGGTTAAAGTGATCAGGTTTAAACGAAAGAGTACTGATCAGGTTAAAACGATCAGGTTTAACAAAGAGTTTTGATCGGCAAAAAGATCAGATTTAAACATTGGGTTTATGATAACTCTTTATAATAACTTGTGAACTCACCAACCTCGTGTTGACAGTTTTAAGTATGTTTTCAGGAAATTGAACGTGGTCATCAGGTTAGCAATGTAGGTTACATGCATGCACGTGGATACGGCTTTTGGGAGGATTTCACTTGTATAACTCACGGTCTTGAGTCATATTTGCGAAATCCTAAACATTTGTAAATTCAAGTTGATATTTTGTAATGTAAATATTTTAAATTCAGTTATGTATCCAATTACATGTATGTGTTTGCGGTAATCATATGCTTTGTCACACCCCGCCAGGGCGGAAACGCGAGGCGCGACTTTCACTGGTTTCCAAAGCATATGATTACCGCAAACACATACATGTAATTGGATACATAACTGAATTTAAAATATTTACATTACAAAATATCAACTTGAATTTACAAATGTTTAGGATTTCGCAAATATGACTCAAGACCGTGAGTTATACAAGAGAAATCCTCCCAAAAGCCGTATCCACGTGCATGCATGTAACCTACATTGCTAACCTGATGACCACGTTCAATTTCCTGAAAACATACTTAAAACTGTCAACACGAGGTTGGTGAGTTCACAAGTTATTATAAAGAGTTATCATAAACCCAATGTTTAAATCTGATCTTTTTGCCGATCAAAACTCTTTGTTAAACCTGATCGTTTTAACCTGATCAGTACTCTTTCGTTTAAACCTGATCACTTTAACCTGATCAGAATTCTTTTTGTTAAACCTGATTACTTTACTCTGATCAGAACTCTTTACTTTAAAACCTGATCACTTTACCCGGATCAGAACACTTTTGATAAACCTGATCACTTTACCCCGATCAGAACTCTTTTGATAAACCTGATCACTTTACCCTGATCAGAACTCTTTTGTGTAAAACCTGATCATTTTAACCTAATCAGAACTCTTTTTGTGTAAACCTGATCACTTTACCCTGATCAGAACTCTTTTGTGTAAAACCTGATCATTTTAACCTGATCAGAACTCTTTTGTGTAAAACCTGATCACTTTACCCTGATCAGAACTCTTTTGTGTAAAACCTGATCATTTTAACCTGATCAGAACCCTTTTGTGTAAAACCTGATCATTTTAACCTGATCAGAAATTCTTTTAATTAAAACCTGATCACATTAGCCTGATCAGAACTTCTTTTAATTAAAACCTGATCACTTTAGCCTGATCAGAACTCTTTTGTATGTATTACCAATGAATATGATTACTAATCCGATCTATTGACCCCATTTGTAAGCTTGCAAGGAATACAAAATAGTATGTAATGTACGAGACCGTAACCAAACCCCAACTTTCTGTGCCTCCCCTCGCCTTTCTGCGAGTAAGACAATATGCGGTCATTCGGCCATTTTGACCCCTGGTTAGCGCGACTAACCATGACCGGAGGCGTCACCCCCAATAGTACTATTCATATAATCCCGGGCTAAATCCATAGCTAATGGTTACTAATTTATTACGAGGACTTTAAGCGCTTTATTGTTCCCTCAATACATACATACGGTCAGATCATTAGTTCCATTCATTTATACACAAAAGTCTTTTACAAGTATGTTTCCACCCCAAATCATTTCAAAACTTTAGAAAAAGGGGAATTAGTGAAACTCACCTCGACAATATGAATGCTAGCAAATATTTGAATGACGGCAGATTTGCCTATCCGTATCCTATTTACACAGGGATAACATACACGTTAAGACTACCCGTCTTAAACGCAAATTGTTCACTCGACTTAGCCGATCTGATTACTTTTGTTTTAATTATCTTTTTAGTTTTTCCAACCTTATTTTGTTATGAAAATAGTTCTGAGTTACTGCCTTATGGGGCTAATGAACAGGTATCGAAACTTTCTTAGTTTCGATTGAACAGAACAGATGTCGAAACTTCCTAGTTTCGACTGAGCAAAACAGGTATCGAAACTACCTAGTTTCGATTATGTAATAGGCATCGAAACTACCTAGTTTCGATTAAGCAATATGTATCGAAACTACCTAGTTTCGATTGAACAAATAGATATCGAAACTCCTAGTTTCGATAGAACAACCGGTATCGAAACTCCTAGTTTCGATTGAATAACTGGTATCGAAACTCCTAGTTTCGATCAATAGGTATCGAAACTCCTAGTTTCGATTGACCAACAGGTAGTTTCGATATCTGCACTTTGATTTACAGAATTCACTCTGTATATTTTTATGTTCAAATCTTGAGTTTGACACAGTTTTCTTGTTATCTTACTTGCGTTTGAACGATTTGTATGTTTAGTTACGGTTTTTAAAGCAAATAAAAGCGATAATAGCGAGTTTTTACCTCAAACAGGGAATGGTTTCTGAGAAACAGAGAAGATAGTCTTGAATTCTTTTGTTAAGCTTTCTTCAAGAACACTTGAAATTCTCCTTATGACACCGAATTATGGTGATTTTCGCTTTAAAACTAGACTTCGAGATGAAAGAGAATTGTGAAATTGCCGTAAGAGAAATGAGAAAGATTGGAAGTGAAAGTGAGGTTTCGATTGAAGAGGTATGGTTTTCCTCTGAATTTGAGTGAAATAGGCAAGTGGGAGAATGGCTCCCTGACTCTCGGCCAAGAAAGTCAAGAAATAGTTTGGGGTTAATGATAACAAATTTTTAAGTATTAATTTATTATGGTATCAGTATCAATTAGAGTTTTAAAGGGGTAATTTAATTCAGTTTCGATTCTTCACGGTATTATAATTTTTAACCATTTTATGGCTCGTTGAAGAAAATATTAGAATCTTGGCTCAACGTAAATTTTGTGTAATATATATATATATATATATATATATATATATATATATATATATATATATATATATATATTTTTCTGGTTATTTTATTTAACCATTTACGTTCGCATTAAGTCGGGTTATCCTGCTTACTTTTTCTAGTAACTCTTTACGGTTTACTAGACTTGGAACAAACTTCTTTGCTAGACTTCTTGACTTTACTTAGTCAAAATAAAATATCAGGAAATAATAATTATGAACGTGCGTTTATGAAATGTGGATATTGACCTGAAATGCTGGGTGTCACAATCTTCTTGTTGACTGATTACAAATTCGTCTTCAGTGTCCTCAGAATCAGTAAACAGGACGGTGTCCAGGTTAACGTCTTCTGGGTTAGTTGGAAGGGAAGAATCGATAGCAGCAACAGTGGGGGTGGTGGCTGCGGTAGATGGAACATTAGGAGCATTGCCACCATCTCCCTGACCATCTTGGTCGTCATCATCTTGGTCGTCAGCTGGAGGTACAACAATATCCTCCCTGTCAGAATCACTGTTATCGTGACGTCATTTTCTGTTTGTTGGTGCCACATAATCTGGATTTGCCAGATGTCCAATAAGTCGTTTGTGAAGTGGCTTTGTTGGTCTGCCCCTGTAGGTCTGTACCCTGTTTAGAGTGACATCCGTCATGTGTTCTAGCTTGATCATGTCGATGTCTGACCTTGGCAGAAGAGGAAGCTGGTCATCTATTATCATTTGTAAGAATCTGGGGTACATAAGATACGCATTGTCCCCCTTAAGATAGATGTTTTCCTTAAGATGCGTGAACACCATCTCGGAAAAGTTGAACGGAATGTTCAACACCAGAGCAACGAATGCGCTCTGAATTGTTTCGCGCATGTCGTCGAAACCGCCATGACGGGAACCGAGGCAATGCAGACGAACATGTCCAAGATACTTATACTGCGGACAGAGGTTCGCTTTGTTTAAAACTCCCTCTGCTACATTCCCGTTGTACTTTATTCTCATGAAGCATCCGCGGACCAGATATTTATCCAGTGTCACTGGATCTTCAGGATGATCACCGAATTGACACAATCGGCGAATGTGAGCTGCCGATACAACCACATCTTGACCTGCGATCTTCCCTCGTATGACCGGTGGAGATACCTCGCAGTCAATCTCGGCAGAGGCCCAGAACTCCCTTTGATGCGACGTATATGGAGTCCGGTGATGGGATATAGCATGAGCAATCCTTGATCTTGATAAAAACTCGATCATTCCGACAAACGGGCGTGCATTCTTTGATGTAGGAATCATGTACGCACATATGTTGCTTTTTATTGAAGCCTTAAGAACAACTGGAGCTCTGTGCGCCATAACGATCAGTCTGCAAACACAAAAACATGAAGCACATCATATCAGTACATGCAAGATTTTGGAAATATGAACCTTTTGGACCATTTTCCCTTTGTACGAATGAACCCAAAAAGTTGGTTCATTCGTGCGAATGGATCATTCTGCCTATTCATTCGTGCGAATGAGTTTCATTCATGTGAATGAGTATTCATTCATGCGAATGAGTTCTCATTCGTATGAATGAGTGTTCATTCATGTGAATGAGTGCTCATTCGTACGAATGAACATGAAGAGTGTGTCCATTCGTATGACAGACGGGTCGCGATCCAACTTGTCCAAAAATTCGATCAAGACTTGAAAAGATTTGCCCAAAAAGACACCAACACACTCGACTATGATTTTCAACCAATATTTAGCATTTTAATTGGTTTATTAAGTCACTTTTTACGTTTTTTAGGTTTGGTTTTCGGTTTTGAACCCTAAATCTAGTCGAGTCATCCAAGAATCGAGTATACAGATGATTAATCTCTTGAGGGTATACCTGTAAACAAAAATCAAGCGTTAGATCGGTGATTGGACGGAGATTTGTTCAAATGCAGATTTTAATCAAACAGACGTGCGAATAAGGATTTCTGATTTGTGCGAATGATGCTGAGAATGCGAATGAATGGCCTTTTTATAGGATGGCCTGGTTCATTCGTACGAATGGATCATTCTAGTCAGTCCATTCGTGCGAGTGACCCAGACTTGATTCATTCTGCCACTCATTCGTACGAGTGGACCATTCTGGTCAGTCCATTTGTGTGAATTGATTCATTCTGCCACTCATTCGTACGAGTGGACCATTCTGGTCAGTCCATTCGTGTGAATTGATTCATTCTGCCACTCAGTCGTACGAGTGGACCATTCTGGTCAGTCCATTCGTGTGAATGAGCTATTCTCCTCATCCATTCGTACGAGTGAGCCATTTTGCTCATCCATTCGTACGAATGGGACAATCCCCTTATGCAAATTAAAATTTTCAAGTTAAATGGGGTATCCGACCACATTGGTTTTAACAAAAATTTAATTATGAAGTAATTTACATTTAATTATGAAGTGAGGGATCAATTATGAAGTTTTGGAATAGTTTATGAAGTAAAGGAACGATTTGATCAATCAGGAAGTCAAGCGGTTTTCAAATTTTGATTTTCAGACAGTCGTTCGAGTCTTATCAGATAATCTAAAATTCAGGAAAAGTAAAATCTTTTTGGATTTTTGAATATGTAATGCTGAAAATAATGTCAACAAGATATATACACGCATGTCTTAGTAAGAATGATCCTTATGAGAAATCATACAGACTTAATGACTAATGATCTGAGACATTTTGAATTTTGTAGATACAACTATACAATGGTATTTACACATCTTTTTGTAAGAAAGATCCGAACGTGGGATCAGTACTAAACTCATAGCAATCAGCAACATTGCAAATTATCTGAGCTTTAAGTACACTTAGTCAAAATACGATCATTGATATGTTTGTCCATCTTAAACCTATGCAGACCTCTTCTCAACACTTACAAGATGATCTTGAAGGATTGAGTCCATTGTCTGTGTGTCCCACACTAGTTAAGAATTGACTTGAATTACTTTTCAAAATATGTTAATGTTTCAAATCAGCACAACTTACTTAACCAGCCATCATAAGTTCATGAGATCTCAGTTATTCCCTGTTACTTCTTTACTACACCAATTTTTTTTATTATTATTATTTTTTTTTATTATTATTTTTTTTTTTAGTATTCACAGTGACAGCCATCAGTTCATGGACGGCTTCAGCCAGGTATTTACAAGACAATATGGCACGTATGCAGCTAACGGTGTTTGTGTTCATCCTATCCCATGGATGGCTTCAACCAGGCTGCAACCCGGTAATATGGCACATATACGAATTCGGATTCATACTTTTATTTTATTCTTAATCGCATGGACGGCTTCAGCCAGGTATTTACAAGGCAATATGGCACGTATACGACTTCGGAATCTAATTTTTAATTTTATAACTACTTTCTGATATCTCATTAAACCGATGATAACTGGTGTGCACAGAATGAGAAACACCTTCAGTTTCTATTGTTGATTTTCGTCAATCCTTTCACCATTATGTGACTCACAAGACAATATCTAATATGGTATAGATTGATCATCAATGGTCGAGATTCAGTAAGATAAGCCTATCAATGCATCACATGTCGACTCAGTGTGACTATTCACTATGACATTAAATGCAATGTGCTTCATACATATGGTTAGTGTGCCATCACTTCCCAAAGGTTGGATACGATTTCTCATTTTTGAGTTTTTCAGATGTTTTTGGGTTTTAGACTGTACAAAAACGGAAAATCTTTTTTTTTTTTTTTTTTTTTTAAACAAACTGTACAAAAATAAAAATCTTTTTGGAGTCTCAGATAACTAGCGTCTGTGTACTATCATTTTTCTCAGCGAGAGATCATTTTCTAAATATATACAGGAACGTAATTGATAAAAATGATTATTGACTCGACTCTTGGTCCGGAACAACGTCATCCTTCTTTTTCATGCCGTTTACCTCTAACAAGAATAAAAATCTAGGTTTGTCAAAGGCTTTTGTATAGAGGTCGGCCTTTTGGAAATCAGTGTTAATTTGAACCATATCAATCAGTTTCTTTTCAAAACAATCACGAATGAAGTGCTATTTTATGCGATATGTTTGGTTTTTGAATGCTGAACCGGATTCTTAGTGATAGCTATGGCAGCATAATTATCTACATAAATAGGAGTGTTAGAGAATTGCAAACCATAGTCCCGAAGTTGCTGTTGAATCCAGATAATCTGAGAACAGCAACTGGCAGCAGCGATGTATTCAGCTTCACATGTAGATGTAGCCACTGAAGTCTGCTTTTTGCATTGCCATGTCACAAGACGGTTTCCAAAGAACTGACACCCTGCAGATGTAGACTTGAAGTCTTTTTTGCAACCACCATAATCAAAATCACTATATATACAGTAAGCTCAAAGTTATCATCATTAGAGTACCATAATCCAAGATCAGGAGTACCCTTCAGATAACGAAAAATCCTTTTGACAGTAATTAAGTGGGAGACTTTTGGTTTTGACTGATATCGGGCACAGAGACACGTGGCGAACATGATGTCTGGTCGAGATGCCGTGAGATACATGAGAGATCCGATCATGGCTCGATAGAGAGTAGCATCAATATACTCCCCCTTGTCATCAGGCGAAATCCCGTGATTGATCTCCAATGGAGTACCAGCAGGTTTGGCATCAGTCATACTGAATCGGCTCAGTATGTCTCCAACATAATTTGTTTGATGAAGGAAAATCCCTGTCTCAGATTGATCTACTTGTAGCCCTAGAAAGAACTTCATCTCTCCCATGGAACTCATCTCGAACTTGTCCTGCATAACTCTTTCAAATTCTTTGCACAGAACATCATTCGTCGATCCGAAAATAATGTCATCCACGTATACCTGTACCATTAAAAGTTCTCCACCCTTTTCTCTAATGAACAACATGCAGTCGATGACACCTCTTCTAAAACCATTTTTCAGAAGATTAGTGGAAAGTGTCTCGTACCACGCTCGCGGAGCTTGGTGCAATCCGTACAGTGCCTTGTCCAATTTGTAGACACGGTCACGATGCATAGGATCTTCAAACCCGGGAGGTTGACTGACGTATACGACTTCACTGATTTCTCCATGAAGGAAAGCACTCTTTACATCCATTTGATAGACTTTGAACCTTTTGTAGGATGCATAAGCAAGAAAAATTCGAATTGCTTCCAGACGAGCAACCGGTGCAAACACTTCATTGTAATCTATACCTTCAATTTGCCTAAATCCCTGAACGACCAAACGAGCCTTATTTCTTATGACTATTCCTTGATCATCCCTTTTGCAACGAAGAACCCATCGAGTACCAATCTTCTTAGCTCCTTTTGGTAAATCAACTAACTTCCAAACTCCGAGCTTCTGAAATTGGAGTAGTTCTTCCTGCATTGCATTTACCCAAGATTCTTCTTTTAAAGCATCTGTTATAGACCGTGGTTCGATTTGCGAGACGAAACATGAATGCGCACAATCTTTGACCACACCAGATTCCATGATTTCTGATTAGACTCCAGAGTTGATCTGACCCTAGTTTTAACACTAGATGTGGGATCACCAATAATGTTCTGTTGAGGATGAATTCTATCAATCCTACCCACAGGATGAGCAGGAACCTCAACAGTTTGATCAAGGTTTGTGATACTCTTTTCAATTGCCACAGAATGTGAAACATCATCACTCAATTGTACAACATCATGGGAAGGATCTTCAATCACCTGGTCTATTTCTTGTCGAGAACCCTCATACTCTGAAGAAGAAGAAGAGTCATCATCCTGTGTGACTTGTGTGTTATTGGAGGACTCAGGAATGTCAGATGATGAGGGAGTAGGTTGCACATGTTCATCAGGTGTGTTTTGAGCATCATACATCATTTGAACAGCAACCTCCTCATCTGAACATTCTGGAGGAAGATTAAACGAGGCAAAAAGTTCTTCATAATCAAACATCCAAGGAAGACCTTTTCCAGCAGCAGGAGAGGTATACATTTGAACATCAACATGGTACCATTCTTCTACATTCCCAGAAGCTTTGTTGTAAACTCTTTTACCGGGAGTGCTGTACCCTAAGAAGTAACCTTCCTGTACTTTCTCGTTAAACTTGCCATGAGCATCCTTTTTCAACATGGTACATGGAGCGCCGAACGGTTCAAGATAATGTAAGTTCGGTTTCCGTCGATGCAACAATTCAAAGCAAGTTTTATCGTGACGCTTGACAACTAGAACCCGGTTGAGCGTGTAACACGCATTAGCAATAGCTTCACTCCAGAACTGCATAGGTAAGTTTGAGTCAGCGAGCATAGTCCTTGCAGCTTCTATCAAGGTCCGATTCTTCCTCTCGGCAACACCGTTCATTTGTGGAACATATGGCGCACTGAATTCATGGTGAATACCAAGTTTTTGACAGAAAGTTTCCATAAGATGATTTTTAAATTCAGTACCATTGTCCGAACGGATCCTCCTAACCTTTAACTTATACAAAGACTCCAATTTGGTAATCAGAATCTCCACATATTCAAAAGTTTCAGATTTTTCTTTTAAGAACATCACCCAAGAATATCTTGAATACTCATCCGTCACAACCAAACAATATAAGTCTCCAGCAATACTCTTCCGGTTGATAGGACCAAACAAGTCCATGTGTAAGAGCTCTAGTGGTATAGTGATGGAATGTTGAGATTTGGGTTTATGAGATTTCTTGGTTTGTTTGCCTTTCTTGCAAGAAACACACACGTCAGGAAGATGAAAACTTTTCACAGTGACTCCTTCAACAAGATTTTTGTGCACCAAATGATTCATTTTTCTGAGACTGAGATGTCCCATTCTTTTGTGCCATAAAATAGAATCCTTCTCAGTGGCTTTCGAAACAAAACATGATGCTGTGGACACTGAGGATGATGCTTGTGACATGTCAAGAATATAAAGATCATTCATTCTTGGAGCAGACATAACCACCATGTCTTCTGGAATCATAAACTCCTTTTTCAAGATATAACAATGCTTGTCATCAAAAAGAACCTTGAACTCCTTATCACAGATTTGAGAAACAGAAAGTAAGTTGTTATCCAACTGTTTGACAAAGTTGACCTTCTCAAAGCTGACAGCTCCATTAGACAGTGTTCCCTGAGCTGAGATAAAACCACCTTTATCGCCTGCAAATGAAACATAGCCCCCTTTGATATTTCTGACGTCGAAAAGGAGAGCTAAGTTCCCAGTCATGTGCCTGGATGCCCCACTATCAATAATCCAATTATTGCTAATAGGATTATAAAGGACAACCTGCACAAGAAGGAAAGTAATTAGTTTAGGTTAGGAACCCAAGCCTTTACGGTCTTGGGTTTCCCAGTCTCATCTACAACAGTACAATCCATCCACTGTCCTTGTGGACTTTTGGAACAACCATTTGACTTTGAAGTACAGTCGTCAGAAGCATCATCTGATTTTGCTTTCCACACATGTTGTTTGTGCAACGATTGTTTGTGGTAAACAGTGGATTGCTTAACAATTTGTACAGGTGTGGAACTCGAATCAGAGACCAACAAGTCATGCATCTTTTGTTTAACTTTCTTTTGATGCACTTGTTGTTGGGTAAAAGAGTTAGATTTTGACTTTAAAAACTTTTGTTTATTTTCTAGAAAATGATTAACTCTTTTACTTGGCTTCTGAAGATAAGGACAGCTGACGACAACGTGTCCTTGTGTACCGCACTCAAAACAGTATATCCGCTCAACCAACCTTGGAGATCTGTATTGATTTTCACTTTGGTGAGTTTTTGAACCACAAGCCTTAGCTTCTTTTTGTTCAGCTGAAGAGAGTGACTTGTTTGATTGAACAGACTCTCCAGCTTTAACAAAATTAACCTTTTTGATTGAGGCTTTGGTTACTTGACTCTTCTGATCAGAAGTAGTGGGATAAGATGGACTGCAATTGGTTGGTTTAATTTTAAAAACATTTTTAGAAGCAAATTTTGAAATACCAATGATGTCATTCTGTGGAGCAGACGAGTTTTTGTGTCCCAAACCACGAGCAGGACACTCATCGTCGTCTTCATCCCACTCTTCTACCATTCCATCAACACACTGGGACTTCGAGGTTGAAGCACCATTATCGTTAACCTTTGGTTGAGAAATTTTGTTTTCGGTTGGATCAACGACAAGTGGCGTTTTGACCTTAAAGTCAATGATTGGGTTATCATCCGGTGTGTTTACCATAGTATTCAACACCGGTGGAGGACAATTTTTATACCCAAAGCCAGCATTTTTCTTTCCTGGACGCCGTGAAATCATGTAATCAAGAATGTAAGCAGAATTTGAATAACTTTTCAGCTTTTGATTTAAAGTTTCATAATCACACTCGACAAGCGCCAGCTTTTTCTTTGTTTCATCAATCGTGTTTAAATAAAAAGTGATGGCATTTTGTTTGTTGATAACACAGATTTCTAATTCATGAACTTGCCTGTTTAAAAGATCAATTTTGTTTTTAAAAGCAAGTTCGTTTCCCTTTAAAACACGGTTTGCTTCAAGACAATTAGTTAAATCAGCAATTAAGTCTGTGTTGTGACTTTTAAGTGTCTCAACTTTCTTCTCAAGTTCATCACAAATTAAACACGGTTGAGATTCAGACTCACTTTCAAAACTGTCAGAATTTACCTGAATGCCTGTGGATGTTTTTACCATAAAAGCACAGCTACAGGTAGATTCAGAAGAGGAATTGTTATCATCCACATCAGTTGTCGATTGACTTGAAGAGACAACAGATGATTTATCTTCATTCTCAGCTGTGAAGCCAGAACTGTTTGAAGATGTGTCGTCTGCAGCTGATGAACTTTCTGAAGCAATCTCTCTCTCTGCATCAGAATCTGATTCTTCATTGACTTCTACAGCCTTTGCCATGTAAGCTCTATCCCCTGAAGCTCCAAATTTAAAAGACCAATCAACAGTCTCATCTGTTTGAACAACCATAGCTTTTGTTCCACTTGAAGTGTCCTTATCTTGTGCAAGAGTAACTGGAACAAGGTTTGTTTCTGTATTTTGATTTTGTGGCTTCGGTTGGCTTTGACGGTTGTTGAAAGGGTTGCGGTTTCCAGTCTGTTTAGGCTTTTCACATTGCCTAGCAAAATGCCCTTTCTCACCACAGTTAAAACAAACAACAACAGACAGATCAAAACCATAAGTAGTGTCTTTGTTCCCTTCGAGAGTTTTTCCTGTCCTTTTTACATAATCTCTCGCTCTTCTGACTGCACTTGCAAGAGCCCACATTATATCAATTCGATCCATTTCATCCTTATCAATCTGAGCATAGTCTTCTGCTGTCAGATGACTGTTTCCAACCTGTCCAGCAACAAGACTGTCATATGAATTGATAACGGTAGACAACAGTGCCATATGTTCCTTGGCCACTTCGATAGTAACCTTGTCGAAGTTGTCTGTTTGCAATTTAATGGGGCTTGGTGGAGGAGTACTAGCAGTATTTCCCTGCTGTGGAACCGAGCTTGATGAAACTGAAGCATGAGCTGTTGAAGACTGGCTGGCTGAAACATTTGACATGTTTGATACAAACGCAGTCTGCAAAGGAGCATTTTGTTGAGTTGATGTGGAATAGTACAATGAAGGATCCTGAGCTTGTACACCTCTCTTTAACTTCCACTTATTCATCACCTCTTGTTCTCTCAATTTCTGAAGAAATTCATTGATATCAATGGTTTCAAGAGTCTTGTTCTGTTTGAGAACCATCAAGAATGAATCCCATTTTGGTGGTAGCGCATCTGCCATGCATTGAACCTTTTCTTCTTTCGTTGTTTTGATCTCATGGGCATGCAATTCACTCATCAAGTGATAGAATCTCTCAAATAGATCATCTAAGGACTCATTTCCAATATACATGAAATTATCAAATTCCTTCTTAATGGCCTTAGCATTGATAGCTTTCAACGAAGCATTTCCTTCGTGACGTTGTTCTAAGGCAACCCACAGAGATTTTGAAGATGTAAACTGCTTGAATTGATGAAATATTTCTCTTGATATGGCCTGAGATAAGATAGCATATGCCTTCTTTTCTAAGTCATAATCTTTTCTTTGTTGTTCGCTTAAAAGGGAAGCCAAAACAGGAGTTCCATCCTCACTCAACACTTTTTGATATCCATTCTCTATCATCATCCATAAGTTTGTATCAACTCCATTAATGTGTATCTCAAACCTGTTTTTCCAGTGATGATATTCGTCCATTGTCATGAGTTTTGGAGCTTTGTTAGCATTTCCAGCTTCATTATCGATTAATAACAAGTTTTGGATTTTACTGTTCTGACTGGCAACAAAAGCTAAGTCCGACATGGTAAAAAACGAAGTTTTTCGACACAAAAAAAAATTCAGAAGAGATTTATGCGAATGGGTCTATTCGTGCGAATGGAATTTTCTATTCGTGCGAATGGAATTTTCTATTCGTGCGAATGGAATTTTCTATTCGTGCGATTGGAAGTTTAAACAAATGAGCGGGAGACTTGATCTATTCGCGCGAATGGTAGGAGCCATTCGTGCGAATGAAGTTCATCATGGTAGCCATTCGTACGACAGAGGGCTGTTTGACTTTTTTGCACCAAAAAGCACCAATGATTGAGCCTATTATCAGATCTGGAAACTGAGACGATCATATCACTCAGAAGCAATAATCACAAGTTTTGAATGTGGCTAAACAACGATCAAGTGATCTTTATAACATTCAAGAAGCTAGAAAAAGCAAGATTAGATTTTCTATGTTGAATCTAGAGCACAATCAGGCTCTGATACCACTTTGTTGGATCGGGATCTACCTTGATCCAATGATTCAACACATTAACCGAACCAAATCGTGCGGAATCCGATTTGATTGGCAATCCAATCTATGACACGGATCGGGTCGTAAGAAACGAGCGGATTAGATGTCGAAACGAAGGTTTCTATTGACCCTTTGGGGTAGAGAAGTTGGATACAAGACCTGGAAACTCTCAACGGACAGAGATTCGACAATACAGGTGCAGAGAGTTTGTGTGTTGTTGCTTAGTCTGGTTCTGTGTGTATATGTGTTGTATTTCTGTTGTGTTTTTGTGCTCATGAAGTGAAAGTTCTATATATAGTGCTGAGGCCATTCGTACGAATGATCCATGTGAATGGACTCATTCGTGCAATTGAATCAGCAGAATGGTTCATTCGTAAGAATGAATCATTAGAATGGTTCATTCGTACGAATGAATCATTCTCATGACTTATTCTAGCGAATGAATCATTCTCATGATCTATTGCGCGAATGGATCATTCTCATGATCCATTCGTGCGAATGGGCCTTTCATTAGCACGATTGATCAACGTTATCGCTATTTATCAGATCATTTAATACACAGTCGTTATATATGAGTAAACATTAAGGATAAACATGTAATTTCATTAATACATCAAATAATTACATTAAACATAGATGAAATACATATTACAAGGGATTAGGGACATATTATGCATCTACAATGTTTGTCCTTTTAGCATTTTATCACTTCATTTTTTGCAAAATATTCCTTCATAATTTTTATTGGCATTAAATCAATTTTATAAAAAGGTTAAAACACAAAAATAGAATAAAAGTTAACCGTTTAGGATGCACATTTTTAATAAATATTAGAGGTTTGATTTTTCGAAAGCAATTGAGATAGAAATTCCATAGAGTCGATAATCGTGAATTTTTAGTGGGCTTAACGAATGAATTGCGTGTAACCTTTTAATTACACCCATTCCTTTCCGTTTCCGTGAGTTTATTTTTGAGCCTTGATAGCTTTATACATTATTTGCTCTCGTTTTTTTTTCGGATTTGAGTGTGCCAGATGTTTCATGCTTATTAGAACTTGCTCTTAGTATATACATTTCAAAATCATAAACATAAATATTGCATAAAAATGATTGAGGCATTAGGATAAACCACTTTGTGAGCCTTTTATTATGTTATCCCTCACCCGAACACATCCACTAGTTAGCCACGTTGAGCCTATCCTGTGTTTTTCTTTTATTACCCGTAGTACATAACCATAAACCTTCATTAGCCTTTTCATTTATTTTATTTTTCACTCGTGTTAGAAATCCGGTTGGCTAATGATTAACTTTTAATTCTTATTATTCTTGTAAATTTTAGTTCTTGAGAAGTTTCTAACTAAGGAAAGATGCATATTTACTTAGTTCCCTTCAAAAGAATTCAAATAGAGGAATTGAAAAAAAATATAATAATAAAAATCACCAAAAGAAGGTGATATATATCTAGGCAAATACAAGTGTTGGTGGCACGACCCGTCACTTCGTTTTTGCATTTACCCTTGGTTGTCACTAACCAGTGGTGAATGCACTAAACCAAACGGGTCGAACGGGTATTCAAGAATCATAGGCCACCTATTTGTTAATTTGCCCCATCATTTGTCCTAATTGACGCGCATTAGGACACGAGTCTAGCTAATCACTCGTCAATAAACTTAGCATGTCGATGTTTCACCAATTACTTGTGTTTGTTCATTTTTATATTCCAAATTATTTTCTTAGTTTTCTTTTTTTTTTTAATTTTCTATGATTTTATCATTTTATTTTTGAGTTTGGGTAATCGAATCATAACTTGGATCGAGCGGATTGGGGATATAGTTTGGAACATCATAGTCTTGATTAGATCTTGGAATTGTGGAACTGCGTGGAACGTCATTTTGTGGGTAGGCAATTTGAGTTTGATTGAGATCGACAGGAGGGAAGTTTTAGTTAACCCTTCACACTCCATTGCATTGCATCCATCTTTGCATTGCATGTTTTTGTGTACATTGATGGCAATGTACATTTCTAAGTGTGTTCATTCTTCACTTTGCCTTATTTTTTGTTGTACATTGAGGGCAATGTACGATTCTAAGTGTAGGGTGAGAATGTTTTCACTTGATGTTTGTCCTTTTAGCATTTTATCACTTCATTTTTTGCAAAATATTCCTTAATAATTTTTATTAGCATTAAATGAATTTTATAAAAAGTTAAAAACACAAAAATAAAATAAAAGTTAACTGTTTAGTATAAACATTTTTAGTAATATTAGAGGTTTGATTTTTCGAAAGCAATTAAGATAGAAATTTCATAGAGTCGATAATCGTGAGTTTTTAGTGGGCTTAACGAATGAATTGCATGTAACCTTTTGCTTATACCCATTCCTTTCCATTTCCGTGAGTTTATTTTTGAGTCTTGATAGCTTTAGACATTGTTTGCTCTCGTTTTTTTCGGATTTGAGTGTGCTAGATGTTTCATGCTTATTAGAACTGGCTCTTAGTATACCTTTCAAAATCATAAACATAAATATTGCATAAAAATGATTGAGGCATTAGGATAAACCACTTTGTGAGCCTTTTATTCTGTTATCCCTCACCCGAACACATCCCCTAGTTAGCCACGTTGAGCCTATCCCGTGTTTTTCTTTTATTACCCACAATACATCACCATAAACTTTCATTAGCCTTTTCATTTATTTTATTTTTCACTCGTGTTAGAAATCCGGTTGGCTAATGATTTACTTTCAATTTTTATTATTCTTGTTATTTTTAGTTCTTGAGAAGTTTTTAGCTAAGGAAAGATGCATATTTACTTAGTTCGCTTCAAAAAAATTCAAATCGAGGATTTGAAAAAAATAATAAAATAAATCACCAAAAGTAGGTGAAATATATACAGGCAAATACAAGTGTTGGTGGCATGACCCGTCACTTCGTTTTTTGCATTTACCCTTGGTTGTCTCTAACCGGTGGTGAATGCACTAAACCAAACGGATCGAACGGGTATTCAAGAATCATAGGCCACCTGTTTGTTAATTTTCCCCATTGTTTGTCCTAATTACCGCGCATTATGACACGAGTCTAGCTAACATCTCGTCAATAAACTTAGCATGTCGATGTTTCACCCATTACTTGTGTTTGTTCATTTTTATCTTCCAAATTATTTTCTTAGTTTTTTTTTAATTTTCTATGATTTTATCATTTTATTTTTGAGTTTGGGTAATCGAATCATAACTTGGATCGAGCGGATTGGGGATATGGTTTGGAACATCACAGTCTTGATTAGATCTTGGAATTGTGGAACTGCGTGGAACGTCATTTTGTGGGTAGGCCATTTGAATTTTACTGAGATCGACAGGAGGGAAGTTTTAGTTCACCCTTCATACTCCATTGCATTGCATCCATCTTTGCATTGCATGTTTTTGTGTACATTGATGGCAATGTACATTTTTAAGTGTGTTCATTCTTCACTTTGCATTATTTTTTGTTGTACATTGAGGGCAATGTACGATTCTAAGCATAGGGTGGGAATGTTTTCACTTTATGTTTGTCCTTTTAGCATTTTATCACTTCATTTTTTGTAAAATATTCATTCATAATATTTATTGGCATTAAATCAATTTTATAAAAAGTTAAAAACACAAAAATAGAATAAAAGTTAACCGTTTAGTATTCACATTTTTAGTAATATTAGAGGTTTGATTTTTCGAAAGCAATTGAGATAGAAATTCCATAGAGTCGATAATCGTGAGTTTTTTGTTGGCTTAACGAATGAATTGAATGTAACCTTTTGCTTACATCCATTTCTTTCCGTTTCCGTGAGTTTATTTTTGAGTCTTGATAGCTTTATACATTGTTTGCTCTCGTTTTTTTTCGGATTTGAGTGTGCCAGATGTTTCATGCTTATTAGAACTTGCTCTTAGTATACATTTCAAAATCATAAACATAAATATATCATAAAAATGATTGAGGCATTAGGATAAACCACTTTGTGAGCCTTTTATTATGCTATCCCTCACCCGAACACATCCACTAGTTAGCCACGTTGAGCCTATCCTGTGTTTTTCTTTTATTACCCACAGTACATCACCATAAACCTTCATTAGCCTTTTCATTTATTTTATTTTTCACTCGTGTTAGAAATCCGGTTGGCTAATGATTTACTTTCAATTTTTATTATTCTTGTTATTTTTAGTTCTTGAGAAGTTTTTAGCTAAGGAAAGATGCATATTTACTTAGTTCACTTCAAAAAAATTCAAATCGAGGATTTGAAAAAAATAATAAAATAAATCACCAAAAGTAGGTGAAATATATACAGGCAAATACAAGTGTTGGTGGCATGACCCGTCACTTCGTTTTTGCATTTACCCTTGGTTGTCTCTAACCGGTGGTGAATGCACTAAACCAAACGGATCGAACGGGTATTCAAGATTCATAGGCCACCTATTTGTTAATTTACCCCATCGTTTGTCCTAATTGACGCGCATTAGGACACGAGTCTAGCTAATGACTCGTCAATAAACTTAGCATGTCGATGTTTCACCCATTACTTGTGTTTGTTCATTTTTATCTTCCAAATTATTTTCTTAGTTTTTTTTTTTTCTATGATTTTATCATTTTATTTTTGAGTTTGGGTAATCGAATCATAACTTGGATCGAGCGGATTAGGGATATGGTTTGGAACATCACAGTCTTGATTAGATCTTAGAATTGTGGGACTGCATGGAACGTCATTTTATGGGTAGGCCATTTGAGTTTGACTGAGATCGAAAGGAGGGAAGTTTTAGTTCACCCTTCACTCTACATTGCATTGCATCCATCTTTGCATTGCATGTTTTTGTGTACATTGATGGCAATGTACATTTTTAAGTGTGTTCATTCTTCACTTTGCATTATTTTATGTTGTACATTGAGGGCAATGTACGATTCTAAGTATAGGGTGGGAATGTTTTCACTTTATGTTTGTCCCTTTAGCATTTTATCACTTCATTTTTTGTAAAATATTCATTCATAATATTTATTGGCATTAAATCAATTTTATAAAATGTTAAAAACACAAAAATAGAATAAAAGTTAACCGTTTAGTATTCACATTTTTAGTAAATATTAGAGGTTTGATTTTTCGAAAGCAATTGAGATAGAAATTCCATAGAGTCGATAATCGTGAGTTTTTAGTGGGCTTAACGAATGAATTGCATGTAACCTTTTGCTTACACCCATTCCTTTCCGTTTCCGTGAGTTTATTTTTGAGCCTTGATAGCTTTATACATTGTTTGCTCTCGTTTTTTTTCGGATTTGAGTGTGCCAGATGTTTCATGCTTATTAGAACTTGCTCTTAGTATACATTTCAAAATCATAAACATAAATATTGCATAAAAATGATTGAGGCATTAGGATAAACCACTTTGTGAGCCTTTTATTATGTTATCCCTCACCCGAACACATCCACTAGTTAGCCACGTTGAGCCTATCCTGTGTTTTTCTTTTATTACCCACAGTACATCACCATAAATCTTCATTAGCCTTTTTCATTTATTTTATTTTTCACTCGTGTTAGAAATCCGGTTGGCTAATGATTAACTTTCAATTTTTATTATTCTTGTTATTTTTAGTTCTTGAGAAGTTTTTAGCTAAGGAAAGATGCATATTTACTTAGTTCGCTTCAAAAAAATTCAAATAGAGGAGTTGAAAAAAATAAATCACCAAAAGTAGGTGAAATATATCCAGGCAAATACAAGTGTTGGTGGCATGACCCGTTGATGGCGGAATCATCGGGGCGGGACATGTAAGACTGTTCATATCACATGGTTGACTAAATTGAAATATATTAAAGTTAAATTTCTATTTCAAATAATCCAAGTACAAACCAAATTCATACAAGAAACATAAAACAACTCATAAAATTCTTGATTTGTTTTGCTAAGTCCAATCCTATATTGAGCACGTCTTGAATCATTCTCACATTTTAGGGCCTGAAACATGAATAAAATAAAGTCAACTAAAAAGTTGGTGAGTAACACAGTTGTAAATAGATAGCATATAGTTGAAAACAAATCATTTACAAAACATGATAAAATAAGGCATTTATGGGGAGCAGCTATTGTGTAACCATGTACAACCAAACCTTGTGACTAGCATGCAAAAATTGTGTTGTCGGTTTCAATCACCGCGCACCATGGGTGGGTTTGTCAGACTAAATAGATCTATCATTGAAAACCGTCGGCTTGTATAGTTAATGATTGCACATAAGAGCATACAAAGGTTAGCACACCTAGCACTCGGGCACAAAGCTCAAATTTTGCGCACATGTATGTAAATAGGATTTTTGCACTTGTGTTGTTTGTGTAAATGTAAATGTGTAATGTGTATAGAGTTCATGTTCCACCCCAAAAGTGTAAAAGAGTAAAAAGGGGTTGTGAATACTCACTTGGTATGGAAGTGTAGCTAACAAGGATTATAGATAGCAAATATGATCCTTGAAATGCACAATTTAACCTAAAGAGTAATGTGTATTGAATCAAATAGTTGCATAAAGTTTAAGTCTAAAATGAAAATTGAATTTGTGTATAAAACTATTGATTTGTATTTAAAAGTATTTAATAAAATATATAGAGTTTGAAGTAAAAATATTTTTGAAACAACTTGATTAGGTTTGAATTGGATAATTGAATAAATATATAATTATAGTTTATGAAATAATGTAAATATTAATTTTAATTAATTATAAATAAATAAATGATTTTGATTTAAATATAAATTAAATAAATAATCATTATCTTATTTATTTATAAATTTTGTAACTTAATTATTTAAAATATCATTTAAGTGTAAGATAATAAATATAAATTTAATTTTTCATAAACTTTTAAATAAATTATATTTATGCCAAGATTAAACTTTTAATCCATTTTTAAATACAGAAACATATTTTTATAAAATCGAAACATTTATTGATCGAAAAATATAAAATTATAATTCTGTTACAATTTCTGAGTCACACACGACCGTGCCTCGGAAGGGCACGATCGTGCTCGAGCCAGGGGCGCGACCACGCTAGTCGGGGCACGACCGGGCTGATCAACAGAGGCACAAACTAGACCAGTCAAACAGGCACGACCGTGCCTTGGCCCGGCACGGTCGTGTCTATGATCTTTAGACACAACAGAGACTAGCCTAGAAGGCATGACAAGGTCTGGACAGGAGGACACGACCGCGCTGCTAGTCGGCACGACCGCGCTCTATGAGGCACGGCCGCGCTAGATGATTAGCGCGACGTGTCTCTTCCAACTCAGACACGAATTGACAAATGCTTGTATTTTAAACGTTGGAATTGTTAGGGCTTTTGATTAATGGGTTATTACGAGTCTTTTGGGATATTTTAATTGTATTAACAACATTTTTAACAGTGGATTCGATTAAATTATTTTAAATAAAACATCGATTCTGATTCGGGGTAAATTCTATGATGGAAGCCTAAATTATTATGGGGCTTTCGATATAGAGACTAATTAACTGAAATAAATGATTTCAATTACCCGAAACATTAGAGGATTGATAGAGATCGGCAAGAAGGAGTTCCGGCGTCGACAGCTTGAGTTCCGGCGATCTTTACTGCAACTCCGGCCAATCCAAATAGCCTGGGAACTTCAGGGATGATTGAGTATCGAGTCTCTACTGCTGGATTGAGAGGATTCGGATCGAACAGCAGATTCTAGTTTCTTGGAAAGCTTGAGAGAGTTTTTCAAAATTGGTAATATGAAACTGAGACGTTTGAGGAATTCGATAATTGTGATTCATTCGTTAAGGGGAAAAGAAACGGATGACTGTTACGGATTTCAAATGATCGGGTGATTAAACTGCATTTACGTTTCAACTGTTACGCAGGCGCGACCGTGCATAGGCACCGGGTGCGATCGTTCCAGGACCAATCGCGCGATCGTGCCGAGGCACTTGGCGCGACCGTGCCAGGACGAAGCACGACCGTGCTAAATAGGGTTTCTTGATAAATTTTCAACTTTTGTCCTTGACTTTTCAGGTTTGATTAGTTTGATATAAATACTTACTTGTATAGTGTTTAAGTGTATATAATCGAGCAAAACTTGTAAATTTGTATTGAATCATTGCATTTAGTTTACTGTAAGCAAAATAACAAGGCAGTGCACGAGTGTTGAATTTGAAATTGCATTACATTGAATTGAAATATGAATACTAAATTCAGAGATGTTACACCCGTCACTTCGTTTTTGCATTTACCCTTGGTTGTCACTAACCGATGGTGAATGCACTAAACCAAACGGGTCGAACGGGTATTCAAGATTCATAGGCCACCTATTTGTTAATTTGCCCCATCGTTTGTCCTAATTGACGCGCATTAGGACACGAGTCTAGCTAATGACTCGTCAATAAACTTAGCATGTCGATGTTTCACCCATTACTTGTGTTTGTTCATTTTTATCTTCCAAATTATTTTCTTAGTTTTCTTTTTTTTTTCTATGATTTTATCATTTTATTTTTGAGTTTGGGTAATCGAATCATAACTTGGATCGAGTGGATTGGGGATATGGTTTGGAACATCACAGTCTTGATTAGATCTTGGAATTGTGGGACTGCATGGAACGTCATTTTACGGGTAGGCCATTTGAGTTTGACTGAGATCGAAAGGAGGGAAGTTTTAGTTCACCCTTCACACTACATTGCATTGCATCCATCTTTGCATTGCATGTTTTTGTGTACATTGATGGCAATGTACATTTCTAAGTGTGTTCATTCTTCACTTTGCATTATTTTTTGTTATACATTGAGGGCAATGCACGATTCTAAGTGTAGGGTGGGAATGTTTTCACTTGATGTTTGTCCTTTTAGCATTTTATCACTTCATTTTTTACAAAATATTCCTTCATAATTTTTATTGGCATTAAATCAATTTTATAAAAAGTTAAAAACACAAAAATAGAATAAAAGTTAACCGTTTAGTATTCACATTTTTAGTAAATATTAGAGGTTTGATTTTTCGAAAGCAATTGAGATAGAAATTCGATAGAGTCGATAATCGTGAGTTTTTAGTGGGCTTAACGAATGAATTGCATGTAACCTTTTGATTACACCCATTCCTTTCCGTTTCCGTGAGTTTATTTTTTTAGTCATGATAGCTTTAGACATTGTTTGCTCTCGTTTTTTTTGGATTTGAGTGTGCCAGATGTTTCATGCTTTTTAGAACTTGCTCTTAGTATACATTTCAAAATCATAAACATAAATATTGCATAAAAATGATTGAGGCATTAGGATAAACCACTTTGTGAGCCTTTTATTATGTTATCCCTCACCCGAACACATCCA
Organism: Smallanthus sonchifolius; assembly: GCA_023525975.1. Classification (NCBI taxonomy): domain Eukaryota; kingdom Viridiplantae; phylum Streptophyta; class Magnoliopsida; order Asterales; family Asteraceae; genus Smallanthus; species Smallanthus sonchifolius. The sequence continues at coordinate 57,416,394 of CM042021.1, forward strand.
CTAGTTAGCCACGTTGAGCCTATCTCGTGTTTTTCTTTTATTACCCACAGTATAACACCATAAACCTTCATTAGCATTTTCATTTATTTTATTTTTCACTCGTGTTAGAAATCCGGTTGGCTAATGATTAACTTTTAATTCTTATTATTCTTATAAATTTTAGTTCTTGAGAAGTTTCTAACTAAGGAAAGATGCATATTTACTTAGTTCCCTTCAAAAGAATTCAAATAGTGGAGTTGAAAAAAAATATAATAAAAAAAATCACCAAAAGAAGGTGATATATATCCAGGCAAATACAAGTGTTGGTGGCACGACCCGTCACTTCGTTTTTGCATTTACCCTTGGTTGTCACTAACCGGTGGTCAATGCACTAAACCAAACGGGTCGAACGGGTATTCAAGAATCATAGGCCACCTATTTGTTAATTTGCCCATCGTTTGTCCTAATTGACGCGCATTAGAACACGAGTCTAGCTAATGACTCGTCAATAAACTTAGCATGTCGATGTTTCAGCCATTACTTGTGTTTGTTCATTTTTATCTTCCAAATTATTTTCTTAGTTTTTTTTTTAATTTTCTATGATTTTATCATTTTATTTTTGAGTTTGGGTAATCGAATCATAACTTGGATCGAGCGGATTGGGGATATAGTTTGGAACATCATAGTTTTGATTAGATCTTGGAATTGTGGAACTGCGTGGAACGTCATTTTGTGGGTAGGCAATTTGAGTTTGATTGAGATCGACAGGAGGGAAGTTTTAGTTCACTCTTCACACTCCATTGCATTGCATCCATCTTTGCATTGCATGTTTTTGTGTTCATTGATGGCAATGTACATTTCTAAGTGTGTTCATTCTTCACTTTGCATTATTTTTTGTTATACATTGAGGGCAATGTACGATTCTAATTGTAGGGTGAGAATGTTTTCACTTGATGTTTGTCCTTTTAGCATTTTATCACTTCATTTTTTGCAAAATATTCCTTAATAATTTTTATTAGCATTAAATCAATTTTATAAAAAGTTAAAAACACAAAAATAGAATAAAAGTTAACCGTTAAGTATAAACATTTTTAGTAATATTAGAGGTTTGATTTTTCGAAAGCAATTGAGATAGAAATTTCATAGAGTCGATAATTGTGAGTTTTTAGTGGGCTTAACGAATGAATTGCATGTAACCTTTTGCTTACACCCATTCCTTTCGGTTTCCGTGAGTTTATTTTTGAGCCTTGATAGCTTTAGACATTGTTTGCTCTCGTTTTTTTCGGATTTGAGTGTGCTAGATGTTTCATGCTTATTAGAACTTGCTCTTAGTATACATTTCAAAATCATAAACATAAATATATCATAAAAATGATTGAGGCATTAGGATAAACCACTTTGTGAGCCTTTTATTCTGTTATCCCTCAGCCGAACACATCCACTAGTTAGCCACGTTGAGCCTATCCCGTGTTTTTCTTTTATTACCCACAGTACATCACCATAAACTTTCATTAGCCTTTTCATTTATTTTATTTTTCACTCGTGTTATAAATCCGGTTGGCTAATGATTAACTTTTAATTCTTATTATTCTTGTAATTTTTAGTTCTTGAGAAGTTTCTAGCTAAGTAAAGATGCATATTTACTTAGTTCCCTTCAAAAGAATTCAAATAGTGGAGTTGAAAAAGAAATAATAAAAAAAATCACCAAAAGATGGTGATATATATCCAGGCAAATACAAGTGTTGGTGGCACGACCCGTCACTTCGTTTTTGCATTTACTCTAGGTTGTCACTAACCGGTGGTGAATGCACTAAACCAAACAGGTCGAACGGGTATTCAAGAATCATAGGCCACCTATTTGTTAATTTGCCCCATCGTTTGTCCTAATTACCGCGCATTATGACACGAGTCTAGCTAATATCTCGTCAATAAACTTAGCATGTCGATGTTTCACCCGTTACTTGTGTTTGTTCATTTTTATCTTCCAAATTATTTTTTAGTTTTTTTTTTAATTTTCTATGATTTTATCATTTTATTTTTGAGTTTGGGTAATCGAATCATAACTTGGATCGAGCGGATTGGGGATATGGTTTGGAACATCACAGTCTTGATTAGATCTTGGAATTGTGGAACTACGTGGAACGTCATTTTGTGGGTAGGCCATTTGAATTTTACTGAGATCGACAGGAGGGAAGTTTTAGTTCACCCTTCATACTCCATTGCATTGCATCCATCTTTGCATTGCATGTTTTTGTGTACATTGATGGCAATGTACATTTTTAAGAGTGTTCATTCTTCACTTTGCATTATTTTTTGTTGTACATTGAGGGCAATGTACGATTCTAAGTATAGGGTGGGAATATTTTCACTTTATGTTTGTCCTTTTATCATTTTATCACTTCATTTTTTGTAAAATATTCATTCATAATATTTATTGGCATTAAATAAATTTTATAAAAAGTTAAAAACACAAAAATAGAATAAAAGTTAACCGTTTAGTATTCACATTTTTAGTAAATATTAGAGGTTTGATTTTTCGAAAGCAATTGAGATAGAAATTCCATAGAGTCGATAATCGTGAGTTTTTAGTGGGCTTAACGAATGAATTGCATGTAACCTTTTGCTTACACCCATTCCTTTCCGTTTTCGTGAGTTTATATTTGAGCCTTGATAGCTTTAGACATTGTTTGCTCTCATTTTTTTCCGGATTTGAGTGTGCCAGATGTTTCATGCTTATTAGAATTTGCTCTTAGTATACATTTCAAAATCATAAACATAAATATTGCATAAAAATGATTCAGGCATTAGGATAAACCACTTTGTGAGCCTTTTATTATGTTATCCCTCACCCGAACACATCCACTAGTTAGCCACGTTGAGCCTATCCTGTGTTTTTCTTTTATTTCCCATAGTACATCACCATAAACCTTCATTAGCCTTTTCATTTATTTTATTTTTCACTCGTGTTAGAAATCCGGTTGGCTAATGATTAACTTTCAATTTTTATTATTCTTGTTTCTTTTAGTTCTTGAGAAGTTTTTAGCTAAGGAAAGATGCATATTTACTTAGTTCGCTTCAAAAAAATTCAAATAGAGGAGTTGAAAAAAAAATAATAAAATAAATCACCAAAAGAAGGTGAAATATATCCAGGTAAATATGTAACATCCCAAAACTGGTAATAAATAAATAATGGCACGATCGAAATTATAATTTTCAAATGACGAAAGAAAAATGGATGGGCTTGGGCTCGGCTCCAACGGGCCGAAGGAAGCCCAAGTATATAAGGGCAAAGGCTGCCCAAACTTCTCATTTTCCACCAATATCAAGTTCTAGAGAGAGAGAAGAGAGCACGGGCCTAGAGAGAGAAAGTGACGGATCGACTTAGAAATTCAGGAGAACGTTGCTTCTGTGCTCGTGATCATCTCCGCCGAATCAGAAATCCAATCCAGGTAAGCGTTCGATCATAATCTGAGTTTTTCTGACTTTTTAGGATTTTCGGGTTTTGGCTAAACAGGTAACGATTTTACGGATGAAACTTGAAAATGATCTTAGGTTTAGCATCTAGAATGAAAACCGAACGTTTTGATCTAAGAAAATTGAGATATTGACTCGATCAGACGCGCATGCAAAAACTTCGAATTTTTGGGGAAGACGATCTGTGCAGACCTATCGAAACTACTTAGTTTCGATATGTGCAGAACCATCGAAACTACATAGTTTCGATATGTACAGACCCATCGAAACTACCCAGTTTCGATATGTGCAGAACCATCGAAACTACATAGTTTCGATATGTACAGACCCATCGAAACTACCCAGTTTCGATATGTGTAGACCCATCGAAACTACCATAGTTTCGATATGAGCCCACGGTCCGAAGCTAAGATTACACCTAAGTTACTTATCGAAACTACCAAGTTTCGACATAAGCAGCCTATCGAAACTACCAAGTTTCGACATAAGCAGCCTATCGAAACTACCAAGTTTCGACATAAGCAGCCTATCGAAACTACCAAGTTTCGACATAAGCAGCCTATCGAAACTATCAAGTTTCGATATAAACAATCCATTGAAACTACTAGGTTCAAGCATAGTAATGTCTAGTGGCACTACCTTACGAGTATGACTTCATTATACAGATCATGAGTGACATTGGTGACGCTCAGTAACCAGCTAACTGTATCTCAGAAACTACTCATTAGGTGAGTTCTATGTGCCCCCTTCTATGTTATGTGCAAATCATTTTAAATGTTTTGGGGCTGAAGTGTATACACTAAATAAATAAATACTATGAATGTCAATGTGATCATACGTGGTATACTAATATATATATACTTGTATATGAAAATGAATTATGAACAAAGAGTGAAGCGTATGAATTATAAAGAAAAGAAAGAAAGAAGGCATAACGTAAAAGAATGAAATCTTGCTTTATATTATATATATATATATATATTGCATGTTATGAATGCAAGTAAACGTTATTGTAGGATCGTAAGATTACAAGGTGATTCTATTCTAGTTGATATTGGCGGAAACAATAACAACCAACAAAGTAAACAAGTAAACAGCAAGAATACTGATAAATGCACTGTTGTATTAAACTTCTGAGATTACAAGTTTACAAGTAAAACACTATCAAGAAGCACTATGAAAGCACAGCAAGCACACTTACAATGAAGTGTTTACACAGTATTTATAGTAACTTAGAATCAAGAAAGACCCTTGATTCTAAGGATCAGATCTAACAGAAGCACTATGAAAGCACAGCAAGCACACTTACTAATCTAGATAACTTTACTGAAACGACTTCTTAGGCATCATTGTTTGCATGCTTGGAGACGCGCGTCATTTTCCTTTATTGGTTGCACCACTGAGGTTCCTTCTGCTTGGAGTGTGGCAGTTGCTTTTGTAGACAGGTGTCAGAGGCGCTTCACATGGATAGTCAGCTGCAACGTTTGGTCTTCAGAGAATAGAGCTATCAGCAGCAGAGATGAGAACAATGCTGCTGATAAGATTATCAGCAGCAACTTGTGTTGGATGCTGCTGATAAGCCTATCAGCAGCAACAAGTGTTGAATGCTGCTGATAAGCCTATCAGCAGCAACAAGTGTTGAATGCTGCTGATAAGCCTATCAGCAGCAACAAGTGTTGAATGCTGCTGATAAGCCTATCAGCAGCAACAAGTGTTGGATGCTGCTGATAAGCCTATCAGCAGCAACAAGTGTTGAATGCTGCTGATAAGCCTATCAGCAGCATTTGTACTTAGAATAATTTGGTAGCAATCAGTCTTTGGTTCTACAAACTCCCCCTAGACTGATGCAACCAAAATTCTTCTAATTACTTTGCTGCTGAAGCTTTTGCATGTGGCTGACTATCCTTTCAACCTCATAGCCTCTTGGATCCTTGCTGGGATTGTTTAGTGGAAGTTCAGACAGAGTCTTGATGTCTTTGTGTGGCATTTTGTAGATTGCTTTGCATGAACATCTCATCTGCTGCTTCTTTACATCAATCAGAGTGAATTCATCCAAATCAGCATTGTAGGACCAAGATACAAATGGAGAGTGGGGCTTGAGTGGTTTGACATCCACGACCACATCTTTGCTAGGGTTGAAATAATGTCTGATTGCTAGCATAAGATGTTTCCCTCTCTCATTTGCAGGCTCATGAGCTTCACCCAGCTCCAAAATTCTTTTTAGGTCTGAATCTGGTAGTTGCAGAATCTCATCAACAGACCTGTATGTAGATCTTCTTCTTTCAGTTCTCCCCCTGAAGATCTCAAACCTTTGATCCTGTGGATTGTAGACCCATTCAACTATGTTTCTTGAGTCTTCAGGTTCAGATGAGGATTTGGATTTCTTTAAGGGAGGCTGTTGATGAGTGGGAGCTGGGTGGGATGATTTGGACTTGTTGGGTGGAGGAGTGGAAGGTTTGGGGAGGAGAGTGGAAGGATGGTGGAGTGAGGAAGAGGTAGGTGAGGGAGAAGGCTTGGGTTTTTTTGTCTTTGGTTTTTCTTCTTCTTTGATAAGTACCCTTTTCTTGGAGGCCTTCTTCCCTAGTCTTTCTTCCTCATCCTTTTTAACTTTGAAGTAGAGGGCTTGCAGGTTCATGAAATTCATGGGACCTAGCCTCTTTCCACTATCTCCTCTAGCCTTAAGGAAGTCAATCATGACCTTCCTTTCTTCATGGGTTCTTTTATTTAGTGCAATGATCTTCTTGGACTGTAGCTTGGCTATTTCTTCTTCTTCAGCCTTTTTCTTGCTAGCCAATTGACCCTGCTGACCTATGAAGGCTCTGTAAATCTCTTTGTTTGAAAGTTTCACAAGGTAGTCTGCATCCTCACCTTGAGAGATCAGAGCTTCAGTCCACTCCTCCCTTAATTCTTTTGCTAATTCAGAATCGGTTACTCTGAACTTAGCTTCTTCGTTCTTCTTCTTCTCCAAGTCTTCTTCTTCTTTATTGAATTGTTCCTGCAGTTGAAGAGCAAGAGCTGCATCTTCTTCAATCTGGTCAACTGCAGGAATCTTTCTTTTTAGCTCGTCCAGCTGTTTAGCATACAGCTGGATGGTTTGTTCTCTTAGGAGAATGGCTGTTTTTCTTTCTTGAGCCTTTTTCAGGTCAGCCATCTCCTCTTCCTCTCTTCTTTTCTCTTCCCTCTCTCTTTTCTCTTTTAGCAGCCTCTCTTCATCTTCATCAGTCATGATTCCCTTTCCTTTGTTTACATTGGGTGCCTCTGCTTCAGCTTCACTGATCACAACAGCAGATGATGATGCTGCTATTGGGATCTCTGCCTCAGCTTCATTGGCATGTGGAGGAATTGAAAAGGGACGGTCACTGTCTTCATCAAGTTGACACTCAGGACCTTCTATTTCCCTCAGTTGATCCTTGATGGAAGATCTTGTGCCAAAAGCTGCAGATGTGATGTCAACTTGTGGAGTATCAGAGTTGGAGTCAGTATCAGAAGTTGACACAGTCTCTTCTTGAGGAATCAGTCCTTCTTTTTCAAGTTGGGCTTTGATGATGACCATCATTGCCTGGCTATCCAGTGAGTTAATATTGCAGATGTTGGCTCTGAGCTAAAAAATCTTGAATAGGAAGTCTGAGGGCAGCTGAAGGATGTTCCTGGTGTTGATGATGAGAGAGGAGCCGTTGCTGAGCAGGAGAGTGTGGTCAAGGGACTTAGTGCTCACCCAACCTAGCACGTCCAAGTCCTTGACCAGGAAGGCATACAGGAATCTTCGAAGGCCCAGAACTTCTTCTTCAGTGAGAAGACTGCTCCTTGTTATTTCAAGATTGCTAGGAGTCAGTCTCCTTTCTGCGGCCGCCGAGGATTCAGGATAAGCTACCCGATGTGTTGCTTGTAGGAATCTTTGGAACCTGGGTAGATTATCCTCCATCAGGTCATGGAACCTGCCAATGGCAAGTTCTGCTGAGAGATCTGTTGAGGTGTTGATGCAATTAGTTAAATGCAGATGTAGGACTTGGAGGGCATTGAGAGAGTTCCAGTTCAGCTCTTCTACTCCGCTGAACTCCCATCTAATCCAAAACCTCTCAGATGATCCATCATACCCCCAAGCTAGAATGGAGTCAAATTCTAGCTTCTTTGATGATCTTAATAGTTGGGGGGTTGAGGATTGACCAATGATGGCTGCTGCTTCAGGAAGGATGCTGAATGATGTATTTGTTTGTTCTGTGTCTTCAACATCATTCAGCATTTCATCGACAGCCCTAACGACCAACTTCCAGTCTTCAGATGTCTCTTCGTCTTCATTATCTGGGACTGGCAAGTCATGAATTTGGACAAAGGCTGGCTTGAATAGTGAGCTTTGAAGTACAACCTGCTCTTGAATCCAGTCGTCAAGACTGTCTTTATCTTCTTCCATAGAGACCATCTCCCCCTTTTTGGTTGCATCAGTAGACAGGTAGGCATCAGTTTAGGTGCCTACTGATACAAGAGAGGGAGTGGCTAAAGTTGGGCATTGATGGGCTTCATCCATAGAGACTTGGTGTCTTAGTTTGGACACTTCAGCCTCTAGCATAGCCACCTTGGCCGTCAATTCCAAGTTATGAAGTTTCAGTCTGTCCTCATCCATAGTTGTGGAATCCTTGGACCCAGATGGGGCCGTAGGCCGAGCCTCAGCATCCCCATCACCCGCGGTTTCTTGGCGCCTGGGATTCCTCTCAGTGAGGGGAGTTTCCAAGGAAACACCCTCACCATGAGTTGCCGTGGTTGAGGTCTTAAAGATGTTATCACTGTCCTCCTGGTCAGTTGATGGACCAGCAGTAGTGACAGCCTCTTCCACATCCACTCCATCATTACTCCCAGAGTGGACCTTCAAGGGTGAAGAACTTGGGTTGGGTGTTTTGGAAGCAAGACCAATCAGTATCTCCATGATAGTGGTAGTTGGAGAAGGTACATCACTTTGGTCAGGTTCCTCAACACTTAAGTCCAAAGAAGATAGGAATGGCTCAAAGGGCTGTTTTATGGATCCAGGAAGTGATCCTAATCCTAATAGAGAGACTTCCGAAGGAGTCTCCCTAACAGTGTGGCTTTCCCTTATGATATTCTCACTAGAATGTTGTGATTCTGAGTGAGGGATGTTGGCTTGGGTTTGGCCCTTGGAGGCAAGAGAAGAAGGAGTTTTCTTGCCCCTCTTCCTTGTATATTTGGCTGCAACCGGGGCCTTGTGTTCCGGTTGAGCAATCAAACTAGGGGTGAGTAGATTATGTGCCTGTACATCCTCAGTAGAATGCACAGGGGTTCGATCAAAGGAAGCAGTAGTTTGAGTTTGTGGCAGTGAGGTGGAGGGTGTGGGATCAGTATCAGCTGGGTTTGCTGAACTGTCACCCTGGGCACTTTGCGTGTTCAACATTGTAGACAACAATGGAACATCGGCCCCTGAGAACCTTGATGAAACTGTTCTCATGCTTTGAAAAATGTTGTTCTTATGTCCCAGAATTGAGTAGATTCTTGCAGTTTTTGAAAGATCTTAGTGTTCAATATTGAACACTTCTTGCAAGAATCTTGGGTACATGAAGAACTGAGATTTCACCCCTTCTTGAAGGTTGTATCTCAAACCTTCAAGAATGAGGTGAGAAAAATTGAAACCCGCCCCAGTTATCTTACCGTGAATTGCCGACGCAAGTCCGGAGCTGAGTTGGTTCCAGCCACTTCTCTTCTGGGATATGCATTGGAGAAGAGTGTGGCAGAGATATTTCCATTTGGGACCCATGAGTGCCTTCTCTATCGTATACTCTGTTTGATTCCCAGTGTACCCTATGGATACAAAGGTCCTCATGTATACGTCTCTTGGGTAAGAGGTGGCGTCCCCTTCATCCTGAAGCTTGAGGTGTTGGCGGAGCTTTGCTTCAGTGATAATCATCTCCTTGCCGTCTACTGTGCCTCTGATTTGGGGAGTGCCCTGTTCAGTAGAATGCACAGCTGAGCTCCAAAAATCTTCCATGTGGGAAGTGTAGATGGTTGGGCTGACTGTTAGGGCATGGAGGATTTTGGACCAACAAAGGAAGTCGATCATATCGTTGAAACCTTCAGATTTCTTGCCCTTTATTAGGCATGCAGTGAGGTTGTGATATGGGGAAAATTTGTCGTTGGGGTTGTTTATGTCTGCGCCTGCCATTGTTGTGGATTTGGAGGGAAGAGAGAAGGGTGTTTGGATGGTGGTTAATTATTTAGGGCTTTGAATGCTGTGGGGACGGGAGAGAAAGTGATGGGTTTAGGGTTTGAAATTGAATATGAAGAGGTTGTGGGAAAGTTTGAAATTGTGATATAACGGCAGACGAAGAAAAAGCAACCTTACTTGTACAGTACAACCTGTTTCACTTTTCATTGTTACAGCTGTAAAGCACTCGAGCAGTCATGGTAAAGACTGAGAGTAGTTTTTACCGCAGGTAAAAGTTAATGTAGACTTTTTTTACCCATCAGCAGCAAACTTGGTTGCTGCTGATGGTGAGCTATCCGCTGCAAACTTGGTTGCTGCGGATAGTTAAGTCTTTCAGCAGCAGATTTGGTAGCTGCTGACTGTTGTATTCATTCCGCAGCAAAAAGGTTGCTGCTGACCGCCTTAAAGCTATCCACAGGAAACTTGTTCCTGCTGATAACTTAAAGCGATCAGTGGTAAAGACTTTGCTGCTGAAGAGTAAATCTGTCAGCAGTGAAAAAGTGCTGCTGACTATAACTTTTTATTAAGAACAAAAACATAGACATATTTACAAGGAAGGATAAAAATTGAGATATGTCTTATTAAAAGTTCATCATGCCAATTGATTCAACTAGATATCGAAATCTTGCTTCATCAAAAGGTTTAGTGAACAAATCAGCATATTGCTCATTTGTGTGAACCTTGGATAGGACAATTCTCCTTTTCTCAGCTTGATCCCTGATAAAGTGATACCTAATGTCGATGTGCTTAGTCTTGGAATGCTGCACTGGATTATTCGTGATAGAGATTGCACTCATGTTGTCAATGTGAATTGGAGTCTGCATGAAGGTCATTCCATAGTCAAGCATTTGATTTTGGATCCAGATGACATGTGCACAGCAGCTTGAAGCTGCAATGTATTCTGCTTCAGCTGTTGAAGTAGAGACACATGTTTGCTTTTTGCATTGCCATGAGATGAGCCTTCCTCCAAGAAATTGACATCCCCCAGATGTGGACTTTTTGTCCAAGTTACAACCCCCATAGTCACTGTCAGTGTAGGCATAGAGATTGACATTTCCATTCTTTGGATACCATAGCCCAAGTTTTGGAGCTCCCTTTAGGTATCTAAGGATCCTTTTGACAGCTTGAAGATGAGACACTTTTGGAGCTGCTTGAAATCTTGCCCAGAGACAAACTGCAAACATGATATCTGGTCTTGAGGCAGTGAGATACATGAGAGAACCTATCATTGCTCTGTACTGATGTTGATCAGTGTCTTGTCCTTCTTTATCCGGAGATAATTGATGGTGCACTTGCATAGGAGTTCTTGCAGCAGAGCAGTCAGCCATTTTGAACCTCTCCAAGATGCTTTTGACATACTTGGTTTGGCTTACGAAGATTCCATTTGGTACCTGTTTGACTTGAAGTCCTAAAAAGAAATTTAGTTCACCCATTGAACTCATTTCAAATTTGGAATGCATCAGAACTTCAAAGTCTTTGCAGAGCTTCTTTCTTGTAGATCCAAAGATAATGTCATCAACATAAATCTGGAACAACAAAATTTCTCCCCCTTCATCTTTGATGAAGAGTGTCTGATCAATGGCCCCCCTTCTGAAGTTGTTGCTAAGTAGATATCCAGATAAAGTTTCATACCAGGCTCTTGGGGCTTGGTGTAAGCCATAGAGAGCTTTGTCCAGTTTTAAGACCTTATTTGGATGTGCAGGATCCACAAAGCCTGGAGGCTGTTTGACATAGACCTCTTCACCAATCTTTCCATACAAGAAGGCACTCTTCACATCCATTTGATAGATCATAAAGTTTTTGGATGCAGCATATGCCAGAAAGATTCTGATGGCTTCCAGACGGGCCACAGGAGCAAAGACTTCATCATAGTCAATGCCTTCTTCTTGAGTGTAGCCTTGAGCTACCAGTCTGGCTTTGTTCTTGACCACGATGCCCCTTTCATCTTGCATGTTTCTGAAGACCCATCTTGTTTCGATGGCTGTTTGACCAGGTGGAAGATCAACAAGCTTCCAAACATCTTGTCTTTTGAATTGCAGCAACTCTTCCTACATTGCTTCAATCCAGCTGTTGTGCTTGAGAGCTTCATCAATCTTCTTGGGTTCCACCTGAGATAGAAAACAAGAGAACAAACAAATGTTGGCTTCATGAGACTTACTTCTTGTCTGGATACCTGTGTGGACTTGGCCAATGATGTTTTCCAGAGGATGCTCTTTGTTTATTCTCTGTGCTGGTATCACATCCAATCGTATTCCCTCTTCGAGATTACTTTGGTTTAGATCAGGATTGTCTTAAGTTGTGAGGAGAGGATCTTGGAGGTTCTGATCATTGTGTTCCACATTGTCAGCAGTATTAGCATCGGAGGCCTCTTCAGCATGGATTGAGGATGCTTCATTAAAGATTTCTTGGTCAGAGAGATTGCTGCTTGTGGTGTTGGAAGTACTGGCTTCACCTGTACCGGCTTCAATAGCTTCTGCCACTGATGGAGGATCAATGGATGGCCTTTTCATCCTGATGTAGGGACTGGGAAAATCCAGTCTGTAGTCAGTAGAAGAGGTTGAGGCAGAAGATGTTGATTTTGAAGAAGAACACTCCATATTTGAGAAAATGAGAGGCTCAAATATCTGGGTGAAGGAGTCTATACCAAAGAGCCAGTTAGGACCTTTGCTTTGTTCACAGACAACATGTTCCCTGCATTCCACATTAGCAGATTCTTCCATAATCCGAGTCCTAGAATTGAACACTCGGTAGGCCTTTGATTGAGAGGAGTAGCCCACAAAGTAACCTTCATTAGACTTTGCACCGAATTTAGGAAGAACTCCATGTGTGATGAGGATGGTACATGGACATCCAAAGGGCTTCAGGAAGCCAATGTAGGGAACTCTTTTGAGCCATAGTTCATAGGGTGTTTTCTAGAGAGGCTTAACAATAAGGACTCTATTCTGCACATAACAAGCTGTGCTTACTGCTTCTGCCCAGAAAGTAAGGGGCAGCTTTGAGTCAGCCAGCATAGATCTTGCTGATTCAATCAGAGTCCTATTTCTTCTTTCAGCAACCCCATTTTGTTGAGGGGTTCTTGGAGCACTGTATTGCCTTTCAATGCCCTTGCTCTCACAGAAACTGTTCAAGGTGTGATTTTTGAACTCTGTTCCCTGATCACACCTTATGATCTTTACCTTCAGATTGCTTTGATTCTCTACCCTAAGAATATAGGATTTGAGAATCTCAGCAGTTTCATCTTTTGTTCTTAGGAAGAATACCCATGAGAATCTGGAGAAGTCATCAGTTATCACCAGACAGTAGGACTTTTTGCCCATTGACATGACATTCGTAGGACCAAAGAGATCCATATGCAGTAGCTGGAGAGGGGTGTCATTTGTGTTCAATGTCTTGGGCTTGTGGGAACTCTTGTGTTGTTTTCCCTTCAAGCAGGCAATGCAGTGATCGTCTAGCTGGAATTCTTTGTCAGGAAGCCCTCTGACAAGATTGTCCTTCACTAATTTATTGATTGTTTTGATGTTAACATGGCTTAACCTCCTGTGCCAAAGAGCGGATTCATCAACTGATGCCTTTGACAGAAAACATGAAACACTACCGGATGGAGTGGCTTCATTCATGTCAAGCACATATAAGTTGTCCTTTCTACGAGCAGTTAGGAGAATCTTCTCTGGAGGGGGTTTAGATAGACCAGGAGCTAACACAAAACATTCTTTGTCAGTGAAGAGCATCCAATGCTTTTGATCACATACTTGGGAAACACTCATGAGATTGAAGTCAAGTTCTTTAACATAGTTGACTCTTTCAATACTCATCCTTTCATTGGACACAGTTCCTTGTCAAGTGATAGATCCACCCTTTGAGTCACTCCCAAAGGCAACATATCCTCCATTGAAATGTCTGAAGTTAGAAAGGATGGACCTGTTGCCTGTCATGTGCCTGGAACAGCCGCTATCTACCACCCAAGTATTGTGTTTGTTGCCTGGCTGTCCCTGCACATGGAAGATATCTAATTAGTGGGAGGATCATTGTAGCATGCAGCATTGTAGAAGATCGTTGCTAATTTGCCATTGTCAGCATGCTTGCAGTCAATGGAACCAATAGTAATGCTTGGAGATTGTTTGGCCTTCCATTGCTGTGTTGGTGGTTTTCTAGCTTTCTTTGCATTGTCGGCAGAAGATGTTGTTGCTGACAATTTTGGCTTATCCGCAGCTGATTTTGCTGCTGAGGGCTTTGCTGGAGCAGTAGCAGTTTTTGCTTTGTCATCAGTAGATACTTTTGCTGCTGATGCCGTTGTTTTTGATTTTGCTTTGTCAGCAGCAGAGACTTTTGCTGCTGGAGGCATTGCCTTTTGTTTCCTGGACTTTACTCTATTAGCAGCGATTTTGTTTGCTGCTGATGGGTTGAACACAGATGAACGATTTGCAACTTGGTTAAAAGGGTTGAACTTGCATGTTGCAGCAAAGTGGTTTGATTCCCCACATATGATGCAAGTTTGTTGAGGTTTCTGCATCTTCACTCTTTGAGGGGATAGAGATTCTCTAAACTTTGTTGCCTTTGCATCATAGCTTCTCACCTGTTTGTTTCTGTTTGTTTTCTCAAAGGCATGCTGCTTTGAGTTTCTTTGGTGTTCACGGTAGTGAAAGCAGGTGCTGGCAGTGTGATTGTATTTGCCACACACAAAGCATGATACTGCTATCTTGTCCCTGTGAGAGTCCACATAGTTCTTATTTTGAAACAAATCTTTGAAGTTCCAGGGATGAGCTTTGTTATGTTCAAAGGTGGCTTTTTCTAGTGTCCTTTGAACATATGGACCTTTTTTCTCCAGGTGTATGAGAAACATCAAACGCCTTTGACTTTGACTGAGATTTGGGGTTGGTGAAACCTGATGTCTCTCCCTTTTCAATGATTAGCTTTCTTCCACCTGGAGGATAGCTAATCTTGATTTGTTTGAATGGAATGGGAGATGGAATGGTTGAGGTAACAACAGGACAACCGGCTTCAGAGAGAGGAGCAGATGGGACTGCACTAGTTTCACAGTGGTCTGAGCAGGTTGACTCAGATTCTGAAGAGGTGGAGCAGTCTTCCACCAAACATGCATCCATTGAAGGATCAATGTTTCGGTTTGCCATGTCAAGGTTTGCAGTATTGAAGCTTGGTTGGTGAATGGCAACATAATCAGCAGGAGGAGGAACTGTCTGGTACTCATCACTATGATATCCAAGTCCAGTTTTTACCCTTTCATGGACTTGAATATCTAACAATCTTTGTAACTTTTTAGATGAAAATTCATATTTTTCAACATGGACTTTCTGTTCAGCCAGTTCAGCTCTGGTAGCTTTAAGTTTTACTAATAGATCATCAATCTGAGTTTCTATATTGGTTTGTTCATGTTTTAATGAAGAAATCTCTTTCTTAAGGTAGTTAACTTTTTCTTTGTAAGTATCTTCGACCTTTTTGAATTCAGACTTCATTTGATGAAACTCTTCATTTTAATCTATCAGATTTTGGTTATGCTTTCTATAACCTAAAACTTTGTCAATGCAAGCTTGAGAGCAAAGATGTTCAAATACCTGAGGTGGTATCTCTGCATTGTCTGCCATAAGTGCTTGGTTGGAGGCAGGAACATCTTCATATTGAAAACTCCAGTCAAAGTCTGAAGTTCCAACATTTGCACAGGCTGCAGTTTGTGCTGGAGGAGTTCCTTGCTGCTGGTACCTGGGCTGACCTTGGTAAGCTTGTCTTTGATGGCTGGCATCCTGATTGGCTTTAGGTGCCTTGCACTCCCTAGAAAAGTGACCCATTTGGTTACAGTTGTAACATCGGATCTTGCTTTTATCAAGCCCAACTCTGGTGTTTGAGTTATTGCTTGGAACTGATCTCCCGATTCTAGAATAAAACCTTTTTGCTCTGAGGGAGAGCATGGCATATGAGTGCTGAATATCCATTTCTTCAAGATCATCTGGATGAAAGCATTCCAGATCCTCCTTTATGAAGTACATGCTGCTTGAGTTGTCAGAGACAAAAGCAGTAGAGGTTGGCTGTTGAGGAGGTGCCTCAAGAAGAAATGGTGATGAGTTGGATTGTGAAGCAGTTGGTGTTTGAGGATGAGTAACAATGGGAGGATAGTAGTTGCTTGCACTAGGACCAGAATGATCAGAGTGAAGCGCTGAGGTAGTGGTGGAGGAAGTGGTAGCTGATTGATAACTGGAGCTCCTTTCTTTAGCTTGAATCATTTCTAATTCATAGGTTTTGAGCATGCCAAAGAGCTCAGTCATCTGAAGAGTCTTCAGATTCTCTGTTCTTCTGATGGACACTGTATATAATGTCCAACAACTAGGAAGAGATCTTATGAACTTCTTGAGAATGTCTTCATTCTCCAGATTTACCTTGGAGCACTGCAGTTCTCCAACCAGGTACGTGTACCTGTTATATAAAACTGTTAGTGACTCACCTTCTTTCCAGACGAAGTTTTCATACTGTTGCTTGAGAATGTCATGTCTGTTCTCCTTGACCTCCTCAGATCCAGCAAACATCTTTTCCAGGGCTCCCCATAATTCCTTTGCAGTTTTGTGAGCCTTGAAATTGTGAAAAACTTCATTTGGGAGGCACATTTGGATAGCTCCTAATGCCTTGAATTCCACCTCCATTTTCTTAATGTCTTCTTCAGAATACTTGGAGGGTTCCTTAGGAACTAGTGGTCCTCCGGAGTCAGCAGAGGCCACCATGGGAACATAAGGTCCATCCCTTATGGATTTCCACATTCTGTATTCATGGTAGCAGAAGAGGCTTTCCATACGGTTCTTCCACATATCATAGTCCTCCCCAGACACCAACCTCGGTGGTCGGTTGATGCTGTCGATGTCTTCAGATCCGTGACTTTGTGCCTTTTTTGTTTTGTGTGACTTGATCAAAAATAGAGTTTAGAATAGAATCAGAAAATGATTAAACAAATGTTAGTTTGTTTAATCTTGAGCCAAAGCTCTGATACCACTTGTAGGATCGTAAGATTACAAGGTGATTCTATTCTAGTTGATATTGGCGGAAACAATAACAACCAACAAAGTAAACAAGTAAACAGCAAGAATACTGATAAATGCACTGTTGTATTAAACTTCTGAGATTACAAGTTTACAAGTAAAACACTATCAAGAAGCACTATGAAAGCACAGCAAGCACACTTACAATGAAGTGTTTACACAGTATTTATAGTAACTTAGAATCAAGATAGACCCTTGATTCTAAGGATCAGATCTAACACAAGCCATTGATCTTGTTTATTAATCTAAATTACACGCAAAGGCTAATCTAGATAACTTTACTGAAACGTCTTCTTAGGCATCATTGTTTGCATGCTTGGAGACGCGCATCATTTTCCTTTATTGGTTACACCACTGAGGTTCCTTCTGCTTGGAGTGTGGCAGTTGCTTTTGCAGACAGGTGTCAGAGGCGCTTCACATGGATAGTCAGCTGCAACATTTGGTCTTCAGAGAATAGAGCTATCAGCAGCAGAGATGAGAACAATGCTGCTGATAAGACTATCAGCAGCAACTTGTGTTGGATGCTGCTGATAAGCCTATCAGCAGCAACAAGTGTTGAATGCTGCTGATAAGCCTATCAGCAGCAACAAGTGTTGAATGTTGCTGATAAGCCTATCAGCAGCAACAAGTGTTGGATGCTGCTAATAAGCCTATCAGCAGCAACAAGTGTTGAATGCTGCTGATAAGCCTATCAGCAGCATTTGTACTTAGAATAATTTGGTAGCAATCAGTCTTTGGTTCTACAAACTCCCCCTAGACTGATGCAACAAAAATTCTTCTAATTACTTTGCTGCTGAAGCTTTTGCATGTGGCTGACTATCCTTTCAACCTCATAGCCTCTTGGATCCTTGCTGGGATTGTTTAGTGGAAGTTCAGACAGAGTCTTGATGTCTTTGTGTGGCATTTTGTAGATTGCTTTGCATTAACATCTCATCTGCTGCTTCTTTACATCAATCAGAGTGAATTCATCCAAATCAGCATTGTAGGACCAAGATACAAATGGAGAGTGGGACTTGAGTGGTTTGACATCCACGACCACATCTTTGCTAGGGTTGAAATAATGTTTGATTGCTAGCATAAGATGTTTCCCTCTCTCATTTGCAGGCTCATGAGCTTCACCCAGCTCCAAAATTCTTTTTAGGTCTGAATCTGGTAGTTGCAGAATCTCATCAACAGACCTGTATGTCGATCTTCTTCTTTCAGTTCTCCCCCTGAAGATCTCAAACCTTTGATCCTGTGGATTGTAGACCCATTCAACTATGTTTCTTGAGTCTTCAGGTTCAGATGAGGATTTGGATTTCTTTAAGGGAGGCTGTTGATGAGTGGGAGCTGGGTGGGATGATTTGGACTTGTTGGGTGGAGGAGTGGAAGGTTTGGGGAGGAGAGTGGAAGGATGGTGGACTGAGGAAGAGGTAGGTGAGGGAGAAGGCTTGGGTTTCTTTGTCTTTGGTTTTTCTTCTTCTTTGATAAGTACCCTTTTCTTGGAGGCCTTCTTCCCTAGTCTTTCTTCCTCATCCTTTTTAACTTTGAAGTAGAGGGCTTGCAGGTTCATGAAATTCATGGGACCTAGCCTCTTTCCACTATCTCCTCTAGCCTTAAGGAAGTCAATCATGACCTTCCTTTCTTCATGGGTTCTTTTATTCAGTGCAATGATCTTCTTGGACTGTAGCTTGGCTATTTCTTCTTCTTCAGCCTTTTTCTTGCTAGCCAATTGACCCTGCTGACCTATGAAGGCTCTGTAAATCTCTTTGTTTGAAAGTTTCACAAGGTAGTCTGCATCCTCACCTTGAGAGATCAGAGCTTCAGTCCACTCCTCCCTTAATTCTTTTGCTAATTCAGAATCGGTTACTCTGAACTTAGCTTCTTCGTTCTTCTTCTTCTCCAAGTCTTCTTCTTCTTTATTGAATTGTTCTTGCAGTTGAAGAGCAAGAGCTGCATCTTCTTCAATCTGGTCAACTGCAGGAATCTTTCTTTTTAGCTCGTCCAGCTGTTTAGCATACAGCTGGATGGTTTGTTCTCTTAGGAGAATGGCTGTTTTTCTTTCTTGAGCCTTTTTCAAGTCAGCCATCTCCTCTTCCTCTCTTCTTTTCTCTTCCCTCTCTCTTTTCTCTTTTAGCAGCCTCTCTTCATCTTCATCAGTCATGATTCCCTTTCCTTTGTTTACATTGGGTGCCTCTGCTTCAGCTTCACTGATCACAACAGCAGATGATGATGCTGCTATTTGGATCTCTGCCTCAGCTTCATTGGCATGTTGAGGAATTGAAAAGGGACGGTCACTGTCTTCATCAAGTTGACACTCAGGACCTTCTATTTCCCTCAGTTGATCCCTGATGGAAGATCTTGTGCCAAAAGCTGCAGATGTGATGTTAACTTGTGGAGTATCAGAGTTGGAGTCAGTATAAGAAGTTGACACAGAGCTGAAAAAATCTTGAATAGGAAGTCTGAGGGCAGCTGAAGGATGTTCCTGGTGTTGATGATGAGAGAGGAGCCGTTGCTGAGCAGGAGAGTGTGGTCAAGGGACTTAGTGCTCACCCAACCTAGCACGTCCAAGTCCTTGACCAGGAAGGCATACAGGAATCTTCTAAGGCCCAGAACTTCTTCTTCAGTGAGAAGACTGCTCCTTGTTATTTCAAGATTGCTAGGAGTCAGTCTCCTTTTTGCGGCTGCCGAGGATTCAGGATAAGCTACCCGATGTGCTGCTTGTAGGAATCTTTGGAACCTGGGTAGATTATCCTCCATCAGGTCATGGAACCTGCCAATGGCAAGTTCTGCTGAGAGATCTGTTGAGGTGTTGATGCAATTAGTTAAATGCAGATGCAGGACTTGGAGGGCATTGAGAGAGTTCCAGTTCAGCTCTTCTACTCCGCTGAACTCCCATCCAATCCAAAACCTCTCAGATGATCCATCATACCCCCAAGCTAGAATGGAGTCAAATTCTAGCTTCTTTGAATAGTTGGGGGGTTGAGGATTGACCAATGATGGCTGCTGCTTCAGGAAGGATGCTGAATGATGTATTTGTTTGTTCTGTGTCTTCAACATCATTCAGCATTTCATCGACAGCCCTAACGACCAACTTCCAGTCATCAGATGTCTCTTCGTCTTCATTATCTGGGACTGGCAAGTCATGAATTTGGACAAAGGCTGGCTTGAATAGTGAGCTTTGAAGTACAACCTGCTCTTGAATCCAGACGTCAAGACTGTCTTTATCTTCTTCCATAGAGACCATCTCCCCCTTTTTGGTTGCATCAGTAGACAGGTAGGCATCAGTTTGGGTGCCTACTGATACAAGAGAGGGAGTGGCTAAAGTTGGGCATTGATGGGCTTCATGCATAGAGACTTGGTGTCTTAGTTTGGACACTTCAGCCTCTAGCATAGCCACCCTGGCCGTCAATTCCAAGTTATGAAGTTTCAGTCTGTCCTCATCCACAGTTGTGGAATCCTTGGACCCAGATGGGGCCGTAGGCCGAGCCTCAGCATCCCCATCACCCGCGGTTTCTTGGCGCCTGGGATTCCTCTCAGTGAGGGGAGTTTCCAAGGAAACACCCTCACCATGAGTTGCCGTGGTTGAGGTCTTAAAGATGTTATCACCGTCCTCCTGGTCAGATAAATATTATGCATGATTGTCTTTAAACTAGAACTCACCAGCGTTAGCTGACTTTTAGTATACATTTCAGGTAAAGGAAGAAAAGGTCGTGCGATGGCGTGAAGGTTACCCGACACAAGACTGACATCCCACCTTAATATATGTGTTAAGACTCCCGCTGTCAAGTTATGTTATGTTATGTAATAGAATGACGAATGATATGTAATCGAATGATGAATGTTTTTAATCTAAGTTCAGTATTTATGACTATGTTTATGAGTAAATCCAACAAGTGAGGTTACCCGGGAAAGGGCCTTTCAAGTTGGTATCAGAGCAATAGTTTGAGAGATTCAGACATCCCAAAATGTCTGGACTCAAACTTATTATGGGACCAACGCACGGATGTCAGTATGGGTAACCAACGCCAACGCTAGCACGGTAAGTAAGTACTAGAGTTAATACACTTGGATAAGAATAGACACCTTAACTTAGAACAAATAGATGTCAATGTCACAACCGAATTGAAGAGTTTTGAACCCGAAAAGCAATGTAAATTAGTAATCACAAACCGGTCACTGTATTTAACAATTTACCTTGCTCGTACTATTTTAAAACTATGATCTGAAGAAATGACATTGATGTATTCCCTCTATAACTATCAGGAAACTAAGAATTATGGCTGGTGGAGGAAGAACAGGACGCCGAGGCGGTTGCACTGGCCGAGTAGGTAGACCCCCATTGAACCAAAGATTTGAAGAAGAAGAGAGTGTGCATGCAGAACACACCGAAAGTGTGCACGAAACATAAGTGACCCCAACTAGGGACGACAATCCAGGGCCTATACAGTTAGAACCCGAAGTCAGGGATGCTATTGCCCGTGAAGTTGTGCTCACTCTGAAGAAAGTATTGCCTGATCTACTATCCGAGGCACTAAAGAAAAGTAAAGAGGAGGATGAAGGAAACCATGAAGAGAAAGTGTATGATAGTGATGGAGATGAAGTGAAGATGGGATCGAACAATCGTGGGTGTACTTACAAAGGCTTCAAGGACGGAGACCCACCCAAATTCAATGGGAGCAAAGATTCAGTGGCTACGTTCGAATGGATCGAGAGAATGAATGTTGTAGTCAATATCAGCGAGTGTCGACCGGACCAAGCTGTTAAGTATGTTGTTCATTCTTTCACCAATGAGGCACTAGGTTAGTGGAGGAACATCCAGCGGACAAAGTCCCCAAACGCTCTTGCAAAAATGACATGGGAAGACCTAAAGAAGCTAATAATTCAGAAGTTCTGTCCCCATAATGAAATTGATCGAGTGGAAAATGAATTCCTAAACTTTAAGGCCGGCAGCAAGACACACCGCCAGTATACTTCTAGGTTCAATGAATTAGCTCAACTAGTACCCCACCTGGTGGAGACAGAGGAGCGAATGATCAAGTATTATGTGAAGGGCCTACCTCAAAGGGTCCGTGTCCACGTGAAAGCCAACCTACCATCGACCTTCGAGTCGGTAGTCAACCTATCTGGAATCGTTTATGACGATTATGCCAATGAGGACCCGGCACCTGAGACACAAAAGAGAAAGTGGGAGAACCCGTCTAGAAGCACCGGAAAAGGGAATGTAGCAACTGAAGTTAAGAAACCAAGGTCGGATGAATATGAAACATACAAGAAATATGGAAGGCAACATCTTGGCGAGTGTCGAATCGGCACCACCACAAGCTATAAGTGCGGGAAACCGAGGCACTACTCCCGAGATTGCTTAAAGGACGTCAAGTGCCAAAGTTGTGGAAGGTATGGGCACCTGACTAGGGATTGTAAAAAAACCAGACAATCCGGTTCGGGAAAGGAAAAAGAGGCTGAAAAGGAACCGCCGAAGGCTAGGACTCGAGCCTATGCGCTGACTGAGGAAGATGCAAGAGGAAACCCTGATGTTGTGTCAGGTACGTTTCTAGTAAATGATGAAAATGCTGCAATTTTATTTGACTCTGGTGCTAGTAAAAGCTTCATATCAAATACATTTAGTCGTAAACTAGATTGCACTATCAACACCATAGTAAAGGCCTTTAGCATACAAACTGCCGTGGGTAAAAATTCGACAGTGTTTCAAGTAACAGAGGATTGTATCATAGAAATAGAGGGCCATAAGTTTCCTTCTAGATTATTCCTTCTCACCTTAGGAGGATTCGCTATAGTATTGGGTATGGATTGGTTAGCTGCCAACGAAGCTCAAATCATATGTAAACGTAAGAGGATACACCTCAAAGCTCCTAGCGGAAGTCCAATTACGGTTTATGGGGATTGGAATTGCATAATGCCAAACGTCATTTCGATGATCAAGGCCGAAATTTACATGAGGCGCGGTTGCGAAGCTTATCTGGCGTATGTTATTGACGATAGAATGAAAACGAAAGCACTTAAGAATGTACATGTGGTGTGCAACTTTCCGGAAGTATTCCCTGAGAATCTACCTGGGTTGCCACCCGATCGGGAATTAGAATTCCAGATTGATTTACTGCCAGGAGCTGAGCCCGTTGCCAAAGCCCCCTACCGATTGGCTCCGTCAGAAATGAAAGAATTGATGTCCCAACTACAGGAATTAACAGAAAAAGGATTTATTAGACCAAGCATTTCACCATGGGGCGCTCCGGTACTATTTGTAAAGAAGAAAGACGGCAGCATGCGCATGTGCATTGACTACCGTGAACTGAACAAGAGGACAGTAAAGAACAAATACCCACTACCTAGAATAGATGACCTTTTTGATCAACTGCAAGGTGCGAGTTGGTTCTCAAAGATCGATCTTAGGTCAGGTTACCATCAGTTGAAAGTGAGAGAGGAAGACGTGCCAAAGACAGCGTTTCGCACGCGTTATGGGCATTATGAGTTTCTCGTGATGTCCTTCGGATTGACTAACGCACCAGCAGCGTTCATGGATTTGATGAATAGAGTATGTCGACCCATGTTGGATCGATCAGTGATAGTTTTTATAGACGACATACTGGTATATTCGAAAAGCGAGGGTGATCACCGCTGTCACCAAAGGGAGGTTCTAGAGGTGCTAAAGCATGAAAAGTTGTACGCAAAATTCTCCAAATGCGCGTTCTGGCTTAGGGAAGTCCAATTCCTAGGTCATGTAATAAACCCAAACGGCATTATGGTGGATCCTGCAAAGATCGAGACAGTGAAGGAATGGAACGTCCCAAAGACACCAACAGAGAGACGAAGTTTTCTAGGATTGGCAGGCTACTATCGAAGGTTCATTCAAGATTTTTCAAGAATAGCCTTGCCACTAACTAAGTTGACACGGAAGGAAGTGAAGTACGAATGGGGTCAAACCCAGAACAACGCGTTTGAAGAACTTAAGGCATGATTAACCCAAGCTCCAGTCTTGACACTACCTGAGGGAAATGAAGACTTGGTAGTCTATTCTGACGCTTCGGGGCAGGGTTTGGGGTGCGTACTTATGCAACGAGGAAAGGTAATTGCTTACGCCTCGCGGCAACTAAAGATTCACGAGGCTAACTACCCAACACACGATCTAGAGTTAGCAGCAGTAGTTTTCGCGTTGAAAATATGGAGGCACTATTTGTATGGAGTCAAATGCACTATTTACTCCGATCACAAAAGCCTGAAGTACTTTTTCGAGCAAAGGGAATTAAACATGAGACAAAGGAGGTGGTTAGAGTTACTGAAGGACTATGACTGTGAGATATTGTACCATCCAGGCAAAGCAAACGTGGTGGCAGACGCTTTAAGCAGAAAGGAAGAATCGGCGCCTATCCGAATCAAAGCGTGTCAGCTAATTATAACGCCAGATTTGATGGGCGAAATATCAAGGGCACAAGATGAAGCACTATTAGAAAGAAATATTAAACGGGAAAGAATAGTAGGACAACAAGGGATTTGGATGCAAATGCATACGGTGTACGAACTAGGTTTGGCCGAATATGGATACCTAAGATTGGCGAGCTTAGAGCCAAAATACTCGATGAGGCCCATAAGTCTCGCTATTCTATCCACCCTGGGACAAACAAAATGTATCAAGACTTGAAGAAGGAGTACTGGTGGCCTGGCATGAAGAATGATGTGACAGAGTACGTGAGAAAGTGCCTAACGTGTTCACTAGTTAAGGCCGAGCACCAGAAACCATGCGGTAAAATGCAACCCTTACCAATACTAGAATGGAAGTAAGAGGAGATCACGATGGACTTCATTACCAAGCTACCGCGAACAGCTAAAGGCAATGATACCATTTGGGTGATCGTTGACCGCTTGACGAAAAGTGCTCACTTCTTACCAATACGTGAGACTTCCTCGTCAGAAAGACTAGCAGAAATATTTATCAAGGAAATTGTGAGCAGACATGGTATGCCGCTGTCGATTGTCTCCGACAGGGATACTAGATTCACGTCAAGGTTTTGGAAGAAATTCAATGAAGCAATGGGCACTAGACTGAACATCAGCACCGCTTACCACCCCCAAACCGATGGACAATCGGAAAGGACCATTCAGACCTTGGAGGACATGCTCCGGGCCTGTATCATTGACTTCGGTGGGAGCTGGGACAACCATCTACCATTGGCAGAATTTTCATATAACAACAGCTATCACTCGACTATTGGCATACCGTCATTCGAAATGTTGTATGGGAGGAAGTGTAGGACCCCGGTTTGTTGGGGGGAAATTGGACAGAAGGATTTTGCAAGTCTCGAAGTGGTCAAAGCTACTTTCGAGAAGTTTGATCAAATCAGGGCTCGAATGAAAGCCGCAAAGGACAGACAGAAATCATACGCGGATAAGAGAAGAAGGGAGTTAGAGTTTCAAGTGGGGGACATGGTACTGTTAAAGGTATCGCCATGGAAAGGAATCATTCGATTCAGAAGATGTGGCAAATTAAGTCCAAGGTTTGTCGGACCTTTCAAGATTTTAGCGAGAGTGAGTCATGTTGCTTACAGACTCGACCTACCCGTTGAGCTTAGTGGAATACACCCTACGTTCCACGTGTCGCACTTACGCAAGTGCCTAGCTGACGACACAGCTCACATACCTTACGACGAGATCGAAGTAGATAACAGTCTAAATTATGTAGAGGAACCGATAGCCATCCTTGACAGAGCTGAAAAACGACTACGCAATAAGTCGATTCCTCTAGTCAAAATACAATGGAAGCACAGAAAATGGTCAGAAGCTACGTGGGAAAAAGAAGACGAGATGAGGGGACTATACCCTCAATTATTTAACGTATAAGCAGTTTCGAGGATGAAACCTCTTTAAGGGGGGTAGACTTGTGACATCTCAAAACTGGTAATAAATAAATAATGGCACGATCGAAATTATAATTTTCAAATGACGAAATAAAAATGGATGGGCTTGGGCTCGGCTCCAACGGGCTGAAGGAAGCCCATGTATATAAGGGTAAGGGCTGCCCAAACTTCTCATTTTCCAACAATCTCAAGTTCTAGAGAGAGAGAAGAGAGCATGGGCCTAGAGAGAGAAAGTGACGGATCGACTTAGAAATTCAGGAGAACGTTGCTGCTGTGCTCGTGATCATCTCCGCCTAATCAGAAATCCAATCCCGGTAAGCGTTCGATCATAATCTGAGTTTTTATGACTTTTTAGGATTTTCGGGTTTTGGCTAAACAGGTAACGATTTTGTGGATGAAACTTGAAAATGAACTTAGGTTTAGCATCTAGAATGAAAACCGAACGTTTTGATCTAAGAAAATTGAGATATTGACTCGATTAGACGCGCATGCAAAAACTTCGGATTTTTGGGGAAGACGATCTGTGCAGACCTGTCGAAACTACTTAGTTTCGATATGTGCAGAACCATCGAAACTACATAGTTTCGATATGTACAGAACCATCGAAACTACCCAGTTTCGATATGTGCAGAACCATCGAAACTACATAGTTTCGATATGTACAGACCCATCGAAACTACCATAGTTTCGATATGAGCCCACGATCCGAAGCTAAGATTACACCTAAGTTACTTATCGAAACTACCAAGTTTCGACATAAGCAGCCTATCGAAACTACCAAGTTTCGACATAAGCAGCCTATCGAAACTACCAAGTTTCGACATAAGCAGCCTATCGAAACTATCAAGTTTCGATATAAACAATCCATCGAAACTACTAGGTTCAAGCATAGTAATGTCTAGTGGCACTACCTTACGAGTATGACTTCATTATACAGATCGTGAGTGACATTGGTGATGCTCAGTAACCAGCTAACTGTATCTCAGAAACTACTCATTAGGTGAGTTCTATGTGCCCCCTTCTATGTTATGTGCAAATCATTTTAAATGTTTTGGGGTTGAAGTGTATACACTAAATGAATAAATACTATGAATGTCAATGTGATCATACGTGGTATACTAATATATATATACTTGTATATGAAAATGTATTATGAACAAAGAATGAAGCGTATGAATTATAAAGAAAAGAAAGAAAGAAGGCATAACGTAAAAGAATGAAATCTTGCTTTATATTATATATATATTGCATGTTATGAATGCAAGTAAACGTTATGAACCCTTCTATGACGACGGCTACTTCGGTAGACGGACGACCACGTGACTATTTTACAACCGGGACGAAAACATTCCTTCACAAGCTAGGACGTATATTAAGGCACTAAAGGACGGTCGAAGCAATTGCCTTAAACCAAGTAGAACGGTTGCATACATAATGGTCACGTGGGAAACGGACGCCCTTGGGCAGACGGACAAAAGGACGGACTACGACGATAGGACGGTGAAGTGCGGACGGACACAAGTTGCCGGACGAATTTAAGTAAAGAACGGACGGTTTTCTAGAGCCGGACGGAGAATGAAAAGGGCTACGACGGTAGTTCTCACTGCGATGTCTTTGTGACATTCGCGACAAGTGTGATGGGTTAATCTCCCTAAAGATTATGACCAACAACTGTTCTCCACAAGTAAGCACGTATGTACATATGTACATACCCACAATTGAATGTTATGTGAGAACAGTAAAGCGAAGATTAAGTAAAAGCTCAAATGTTAAGTATATATATAAATATAATACTCATGGTAAGATAAATATTATGTATGATTGTCTTTAAACTAGAACTCACCAGCGTTAGCTGACTTTTAGTATACATTTCAGGTAAAGGAAGAAAAGGTCGTGCGATGGCGTGAAGGTTACCCGACACAAGACTGACATCCCACCTTAATATATGTGTTAAGACTTCCGCTGTCAAGTTATGTTATGTTATGTAATAGAATGACGAATGATATGTAATCGAATGATGAATGTTTTTAATCTAAGTTCAGTATTTATGACTATGTTTATGAGTAAATCCAACAAATGAGGTTACCCGGGAAAGGGGCCTTTCAAAATAAAAGTGTTGGTGGCATGACCCGTCACTTCGTTTTTGCATTTACCTTTGGTTGTCACTAACCGGTGGTGAATGCACTAAACCAAACGGGTCGAACGGGTATTCAAGAATCATAGGCAACCTATTTGTTAATTTGCCCCATCGTTTGTCCTAATTGACTCGCATTAGGACACGAGTCTAGCTAATGACTCGTCAATAAACTTAGCATGTCGATGTTTCACCCATTACTTGTGTTTGTTCATTTTTATCTTCCAAATTATTTTCTTAGTTTTCTTTTTTTTTCTATGATTTTATCATTTTATTTTTGAGTTTGGGTAATCGAATCATAACTTGGACCGAGCGGATTGGGGATATGGTTTGGAACATCACAGTCTTGATTAGATCTTGGAATTGTGGGACTGCATGGAACGTCATTTTATGGGTAGGCCATTTGAGTTTGACTGAAATCGAAAGGAGGGAAGTTTTAGTTCACCCTTCACACTACATTGCATTGCATCCATCTTTGCATTGCATGTTTTTGTGTACATTGATGGCAATGTACATTTCTAAGTGTGTTTATTCTTCACTTTACATTTTTAGTAAATATTAGAGGTTTGATTTTTCAAAAGCAATTGAGATAGAAATTCCATAAAGTCGATAATGGTGAGTTTTTAGTGGGCTTAACGAATGAATTGCAAGTTGTCACACCCCGTCTAAGGCGGAAACACGGGTTATGACAGTTGTATGAAAATCAAGAACACATTGTTTAATAAGAGAAACTTACTACGCATTCATCATTTCCAAAATATATAGTTTACATGACATTTAGTTTCAAAATACAAATTGAGATTTTCTAACAAAAGCCATCCTAACAAAAGATTGTTTTTCCTAAAATCTCCTTGTATTTGTATGCCATGCACTTCTAGTTCCTTCATGGATTACCTGAAAAATATGCTAAAAGTGGTCAGCTATAAAGCTGGTGAGTTCGTAGGTTTAAGTATAAGGTAGAAGTATAGATATTTGAACAACAATTTCAAATGAATAGTTGTTACGGTATATTGACTAGATGTGTATGAGAATAAGATACTATAAACATTGACCCCGCAACTAAACCTGATGACCTAGTATGTTTGCCCCTGCTTAATGCCTTATCACGGAGCATTAATTCTTGTTTCTAGAATCGGAAACAAACATTCACCACGTTTTCTGCTGTTTTATACGCGTCAGTCAGAAGGATGAATGGGGCGTCACCCCAATAGATCTATCAACATTTAACCGTCGGCTTAGTAAAGTTAACTAGTTGCGTTTCTTGAAAAAGGGGACTTGAGAAGTGATAATAATTCTAGTTCAGCTCAAGTTATATAGTCAAATAGCCAAGCGAATAATTAATATAGTAAATAGTGAAAATAGATAGAGCATATTTTTCCCCTAAAAGTTTAAGAGAAAAAGGGGCTACGAAGACTCACCTAGTGTTGGTGAATTTGCGTTCTTGCGGTCGAAGTACGTCCTACTCGGGTCCTACAATGGTGGGACTTTATGAGTTTTATGGACTTTATATTGGATTAAGGTGTCATTTTGTATAAATGTTAGTTCTTGTTTTCTTGTATTTTACACGCTTGGATTTACGGCGGCAATTGCCAAGACATATAAGATTGACTTGTAATGGTAACGAGGTTTAGAAAAAAAAATGTCAAACTCTCACTAGGGTTTTAGAAATATAGGATGGATGAAAATAAGTAGATGTCACATATGTTTAAAGAGTTCTTTTAAAGGTTTCATTCTTGAAATTTCACAAACCGTTTTAATAATAGATTTAACGTTTTGATGGTTAAACTTAGCAAAACTCATACTTTATAATAAAAGTATATGTTTTAAGTTTTTATAAGGTTTTAAACCCTCAAATATTCTTGAAGAATATTATTCTTAAAAACTAGTCGTTTCACGACGGATTAATCTTACAAAAATACCATGGTCATGATTCTTGATAAAAATAGTAGTTTGATGACTCACATGGACTCATTTTATTTACAAGAAGAGTTCCAAAAGTTGGTCGAGTCAATAATGTGTGTTTAAAGATATTTTTATTAATCGTTTCGGTCGTAATTGCTCAAAATAAGTTAAAATTTTGAAAGTATAGCTATCCATCTCCAATCCTTATGAAATTTGGTTTATGGACTTGATAAAATATTAGAAACTTACTGAAATTTTTGTAAACTCATTTGAAATAGTTTAGTATTTTTCCAAAAATCATTTGAGATAGACTAATTTTGAAAGGATAGCTATTTATATCCAAAAATTATGATTATTATTTTATAATAACCTTATGACCAGTAGGTCACTTTGTAAAAATTTGAGAATTTTATAAAAAGTCTATGTATAAAAACGACCTTTGTTTCCGTAAGATTTATTTTATTAATATAGCTAACTAACTCCAAAAATCATGAAATTTAATATGGAGCCTTTTTATAGTAGGTCGGAGTTGTTTCCAAAATATGGGAATTTTTAGAGGTCGAGAAGTTAAAATCATATTTTTGGGTTAAAAACCGGGTTTTTAAACGGTGTTTATTCTTGTTTAAGTTGTATGTGACTATATTAAACCTATTTAACTCATCTACCCTTTTAAATATTGTGTTATAATAACTTAAAAGACTTGATTTTGGTGTTTACCCAAACTATATTATGTCCATAAGCATTGTTAATAGTGTAAGAACATGAAAAATAAAGTGCATAATAAGTAAATACAAGGATTTAAATGGACTAGTTCTTGAGTGTTGAAGGTATGTTTATGGTTTGGCTCTAGTCATAGATTACCACTTGTTTACACAAGTATGATGGTATCATAACACCCATAAACCTTTTTGTTATCAAGATCAAGATCTAGAGAAAAGTAAAGCAAAAACATAAAGTATTTGGACTAGTTCTTTGATCTTTGAAGGTGTGTTTATGGTTTGACCTTAGTCATAGATTACCAATTGTTATCACAAGTATATGGTATCATAAAACCCATAAAGTAAAGACATGAATACATGGACTAGTTCTTTGATCTTTGAAGGTATGTTTATGGTTTGGCTCTAGTCATAGATTACCACTTGTTTACACAAGTATGATGGTATCATAACACCCATAAACCTTTTTGTTATCAAGATCAAGATCTAGAGAAAAGTAAAGCAAAAACATAAAGTATTTGGACTAGTTCTTTGATCTTTGAAGGTGTGTTTATGGTTTGACCTTAGTCATAGATTACCACTTGTTATCACAAGTATATGGTATCATAAAACCCATAAATCTTTTAGTTATCAAAGACCAAGCTCTAGAAAAAAAAGAATATAAAGTAAAGACATGAATACATGGACTAGTTCTTTGATCTTTGAAGGTGTGTTTATGGTTTGACCTTAGTCATAGATTACCACATGTTATCACAAGTATATGGTATCATAAAACCCATAAACCTTTTAGTTATCAAAGATCATGATCTAGAATAAATGAAAGAAGGAAAGAAAGATAGAAACTTTAGATGAAAGAATGCTTACAAGCTTGAATGATTCAAGGCTTTGAGAGTTGGTCTTGCACCTCCCTTGAGCCAAGATTTTAGAGGGAAAGAAAGAGTGAGAGAGTTTGTGAAAGGTGCAAGTGAAAATGGGAGGATTTGGTCTTGTATTTATAGGGAAACAAGAGCATGGTTTGTGTATTAAAATATTGATTCTTTAGATTACATTGAGATAGAGTTGTAAGAAAAGAATGGGAGGTGGAGTGTTTGCGATTCTTGGCCGAAAATGGGGGATGGGGGTGGAGTGTGTAGGTGATTTTTGTAAGTGATTGGAATGATGGTGTTTTTGTAGGTGGGTTTTGTACAAAAGTTCATGGAATGGTATATTTTTATAAAAATGGTAGTGTTTTATAAATGTGATGAGAATTCTAGTCTTTCATAAGTGTGTGTGTAAATATACAAGTGTTATATAAAATAGATGAGATGTATTTATATAATTATGTAAGAAAGATTTATAGAAATGATTTATATAAGTATTTATATAAATATGACATGGAATTGATTGAATTAGGATTTCTAAATCATGTACACATGATATAGTCTTATAAAATATAGATGGACATAGTTTGGGTAATATTACCAAGTTTAATGAGATTAGTGTAGTAATTAGACATAGTTTGATTAATTAGACCAAGATTAAGGTATAATTAGGGTAATTAGTGTGAGATTAGACTTAATTAAGCTAATTACACTATGATTAGTGTATAATTAAGTAATTAATGTAGGATTAGACATAGTTTGACCTAATATAGGTGATTTTATGTCATAGTTTCTAGATTAGAGTCTTGAACTCTCATGTTTTCATGGAATTGGTGTAGAATAGATGGTAGACATAGTTTGTTGACCTAGTTTCATGTTAACTAAGTATTTTTGGATGCACAAAGATTGATTAGGTATATGAATAATGTACAGACTATGAATCTGAAAATTGGGTAGGTGTCACAGTCTCCCCCAGTTAAGAGAATTTCGGCCCGAAATTTAACTGGTACTTTCTTTGACTGATTCGTCTTTGAACACGTGCGGGTATTTGAGCTTCATATTGTCCTCTCGTTCCCATGTATATTCTGGACCTTGTTTGGAGTTCCATCTTACCTTGACTATCGGAATTCAGCATCGTTTGAGCGTCTTTACTTCTCGATCCATAATCTCCATTGGTTCTTCGATGAAACGTAACTTGTCATCAATCTGAACTTCATCCAAAGAAATGTGCAAGGACTCATCTGCTAAGCATTTCTTGAGGTTCGATACATGGAATGTATTATGTACACCGTTGAGTCCTTGTGGCAGTTTAAGTTTGTAGGCCACAGGGCCAATCCTATTGATGATTTCGAAGGGTCCGATATAACGCGGTGCAAGCTTGCCCTTTTTACCAAATCGGAACACTCCTTTCCATGGTGATACTTTCAACATGACCTTGTCACCTACGTTAAATTCTAGAGCCTTTCGACGATTGTCAGCATAGCTTT
The DNA here is from genome assembly GCA_023525975.1 of Smallanthus sonchifolius. Taxonomy (NCBI): domain Eukaryota; kingdom Viridiplantae; phylum Streptophyta; class Magnoliopsida; order Asterales; family Asteraceae; genus Smallanthus; species Smallanthus sonchifolius. The sequence goes on from CM042021.1 coordinate 57,449,037, forward strand.
TCTGGCGATCTCTGGCAGCTTTAATTCTTTCTTTTATGAGGGCGACCTTGTCAGTAGTCTCCTGTATAACCTCTGGTCCTGTTATCTGACTGTCGCCAATTTCGGTCCAGCAGATAGGAGATCGGCACTTTCTTCCATAAAGAGCTTCAAAAGGTGCACACTTGATACTTGTGTGGTAACTATTGTTATATGAAAATTCAATTAAGGGTAGGTGGGAGTCCCAGCTTCCACCAAAGTCTACCACGCAAGCCCGAAGCATATCTTCTAGAGTCTGAATTGTTCTTTCGCTTTGCCCGTCGGTTTGGGGATGATATGCTGTGCTTAGATCGAGTCTAGTTCCGAGTGATTTTTGTAATGACTGCCAGAATCTTGAAGTGAATCGTCCATCTCTATCAGAGATAATGGAGATAGGCACTCCATGTCTTGTCACCACTTCATTGATATATAACTTGGCTAGTTTCTCCATTTTGTAATCTTCACGGATAGCTAGGAAATGAGCTGATTTGGTTAGTCTATCTACACTGACCCAGATGGAATCGTGACCACTGGATGTTCTTTGCAGTTTTGTTATGAAGTCCATAGATATTTGCTCCCACTTCCATTGGGGAATCTATGGTTGAGTTAGCAATCCAGATGGTTTTTGGTGTTCAGCCTTGACTTTTAGGCAGATTAGACATTTGTTAACATACACAGCAATGTCTTTCTTCATACCTGGCCACCAATAGAACTCTTTGAGATCTTTATACATCTTGTCGGCTCCTGGGTGAATTGAGTATTTGGACTTATGAGCTTCATCCAGTATTAATTTTCTTAGCTCATCAGATTGTGGAATCCACATTCTATCCTTAAAGTAAAGAATTTTATCGGACTTTGATTCCAAGTGTTTCTCGGCACCCCAAAGTAGTTCGTTCTTTAGATCACCCATTTGTACGATTTCTTGTTGTGCTTCAAGGATTTGTGCCTTTAAGCTGGTTTGAACTATCATCCCTAGTGCCCGTACTCGGATAGGTTTCACTCTTTCCTTGCGACTTAGAGCGTCGGCCACAACGTTGGCCTTCCCTGGATGATATCGTATTTCACAGTCGTAGTCATTCAATAATTCTACCCATCTTCGCTGGCGCATATTCAACTCCTTTTGATCAAATATATGTTGGAGACTCTTATGATCGGTGTAGATTAAACACTTTGTACCATAAAGGTAGTGTCTCCAAATTTTCAATGCAAAAACCACCGCTCCTAGTTCTAGGTCATGAGTGGTGTAGTTCTTTTCATGAATCTTGAGTTATCGTGAAGCATAAGCGATTACTTTATCTTTCTGCATCAATACACATCCAAGGCCCTGATGGGATGCATCGCAGTATACTATGAAATTTTCAGTACCTGCGGGTAAAGCTAGAATAGGTGCGTGACACAACTTCTGTTTTAGTAGAGTGAAAGCTTCTTCTTGCTTTTGCCCCCAATCAAATTTTCTATCCTTTTGGGTTAGCATAGTTAAAGGTTGGGCAATTTTTGAGAAGTTTTCGATAAACCTCCGATAATACCCTGCTAATCCCAGAAATTGTCGGATCTCAGTGGGCGTCTTTGGAGCTTCCCATTGCTTCACTGCTTCAATCTTGCTTGGATCAACATGAATACCCTTTTCATTAATTATGTGGCCAAGGAACTGTACTTCTTTCAACCAGAACTCACATTTTGAAAGCTTTGCATATATTTTGAAAGCTTTGCATATTGTTTTTCTTTTGTGAGTAGCTCTAAGATCATCTTGAGATGTTGTTCGTGATCTTCTTGGTTCCTTGAGTAGATTAGAATATCATCAATGAATACTATCACGAACTTATCTTAATAAGGTTTGCAAACACGATTCATCAGGTCCATGAAAACTGTCGGTGCTTTGGTTAATCCGAAGGGCATTACTAAGAACTCATAATGCCCATACCTTGTTCTGAAAGCAGTCTTTGGTATGTCATTCTCTTGAATCCTTAGTTGATGATACCCGGATCTGAGATCAATTTTTGAGAAATAAGTAGACCCTTGTAGTTGGTCGAAAAGATCGTCGATCCTCAGAAGAGGGTACCGATTTTTTATGGTTAGCTTATTAAGCTCTCGGTAGTCAATGCACATTCGAAATGATCCATCTTTCTTCTTGACAAATAGGACCGGTGCTCCCCAGGGTGAGAAACTTGGTCGGATAAATCCTTTCTCCAACAATTCTTGTAGTTGACTTAATAGTTCTTGCATCTCTGATGGTGCTAATCGATAGGGAGATTTAGCAACTGGTGCAGCTCTAGGGATCAAGTCGATTTGGAATTCGATTTGTCGTACGGGAGGAAGTCCTGGTAAATCTTCAGGGAATACATCCGGGTAATTCCTAACAATAGGAATGTCTTGGATACGGTTTTCTTCCCGCTTCTTTTCTACTACATGAGCTAGAAAGGCGTAGCACTGCTTCTTCAGGCATTTTCGAGCCTTTATGCATGATATGATCCATAATTCCTTCCCGGGTCGCTCTCCTTGGATGATAAGCGTCTCGCCATTTGGTAACGGAATCCGAATAGTTTTCTGGTGACACACTATTTCGGCTTGGTGATGTGAGAGCCAATCCATACCGATAACGATATCAAAACTTCCGAGTTCGATAGGGAGTAAGTCTAAAACGAATGGGTGGTTCTCAAGAGTTAGGGTACAACCCTGGATTATATTCTTAGCTTCGAGGAGTTTACCGTTAGCTAATTCTACGGTATAGGTACTTTGTAAGTTACTAGTAGGTAGTTCGAGTAATGCTGAAAAATCAGTGGATACAAAAGACTTATCAGCCCCCGTGTCGAACAAAATAGATGCATATTGGTGGTTAACAAGAAACGTACCCGTTACGACGTTCGGGTCTTGTCGGGCCTTATTAGCTGCTAACACAAATGCTCGTCCTTGAGCTCGATTCCCAGCATTTCCCTATTTTTGTGCAAGCTTGGGGCAGGTGTTCCTCATGTGATTTGTGCTACCACATTCGTAGCATGCCCTGGTACCGGTGAATTTGCAGACATTAGCCAGATGACCAAACCTTTTGCACTCGGTGCATTGAGTACAAGCTCCATTATAGTGTAGGGGACACTTGTTGCACTTGGGCAAAGGTCCAGTGTAAGTCCTTCTTTCAGGAACAATCGCCACAAAAGCTGTTGCATTTTTGGGCTTTTTGTCAGCACTAAACTTCTTCTCAGCCCACTCTCTCTTCCTAGAGGAACCTTTCTTCACCAGAACTCCAGATCTCACCATCTCATCAGTCAATTGGCCAGCTAGAAGAATTGCAGCCTTCAAAGTGGTTGGTTCATTTGAGGTAACCATCCCACGTATCTGAGGAGCAAGGCCCCAGATATAGCGGTCAATCTTCTTTTCTTCAGTGGGTACCATGTGTGGTACTAGGCAAGTTAATTCATGGAATCTGTTAGTGTATGCTTGATGTTCGGCACCTTCCATGGTTAAGTTCCAGAATTCAGACTCCAATCGCTGCATCTCGTTCTTAGGACAGTATTCTTCTAGCAGTAAAGCTTTCAATTCCACCCAAGACATTTGTCCAATTGCTTCAGTACCCCTTGCTTGAACTTGGGTATTCCACCATGTTAGAGCTTTCCATAGAGGGAACAAACTGCGTACTTCACTTTCTGGTTGTCAGCGCATTCACTGATGTTGATGACTGATTCCATCTTTTCAATCCATTTAAGTATTCCAAGGGCTCCTTCATGTCCATGGAACTCTTTTGGCTTACAGGCACTAAAGGCTTTGTAGGAACATCCCCTTCTAGCTCCGTTTCCAGTACCTCCTTCTCCCTCATTTCGATGGCTCCTTTCGCTATCAGTTCCGTTGGAAGTATTTCCATTGTGTATGGCATTGCTGACTTGAGTAACTATGTTGGGTAGCGCGTCATTAAGTTGTTGGGCAAAGATTTGCGCCACGGTAGGGTTCTCGTTGTTGTTATCGGTGGTGTTGTGTGTTTCTCGTCTTGGAGGCATTTTCTAGATTCACATTAATACGCAAGTATTATAGGCAATTATAAATATGCTATAACATTAGTTATCATAACATGTAATCATAAAAATACAACACGTAGTCCTTGAAGTTTCATAGTTCATACCTGATTCTTGAAATACATAGTGCTTAATTCTTGAAATACATAGTACATGATTCTTGAAATACATAGTACATAATTCTTGAAATACATAGTACATAATTCTTGAAATACATAATTCTTGAAATACAGAGGGTCCTATTATAGACGAGAGCATATATGCTTATCGTCTAGTACATAGTTCTAGATAGAGTAGTAGTGGCTAGTCAAAGATCACCTCCTTTAAGTGAGGTAATGTAGAATCAGGGAAACGAACACCATCAGCGTCACGATTGTGCCCCATTTGCGGTTCTGGTCCCGTGCCTCTTGTGCTTCTTCTCGTGCTGCCATGAGCTGATCCTTTTCAGCCATCCTGTCCTGCTCCAGCAGATCCGTAGACTCGATGATCCCTAAGATAGAGTAGTTATGTTCCGTCAGGTGACCCCAAACAGTCGCTATCCAATCCGACAACTCGTGACGCTCCTCTTCTTGTCTAGCCTTCCACAGCTGATACTCCTCTAAGTAGTCTGCAGGCGCCTCAACTCTACGTGAGGGTTCTCCAGACTCACGGAGGGATGATGGAAACACTACGCAACAATCTTCGAACTTCACTCTTTTCCCTAGCCAGGTAGTTTTTCGGGCCATTGCCCTAGTGCCTCGACGTGGTGTCTCCGGGTTGCGGTCCCTCATGGTAGGTGGTATCGGCTTCTTTTGGGAAGAGGCGTCGTCAGATAGCTCAACATAGTATCCGGTCACTGGGTGAGTGTTATCACTACTCGGCTCATAGCCTGACATCCGCACATGGCTTCCCCTTGGGTCAGAGATCTCTTGGATGTTAGGTGGTGACCCGGGGATCTCAGAGGGTTCTTCATCGCTGCTTTCCGCCGGTAGGAATCCGTTCTCGTACATAGCCATGGTTGAGGTGGCTAAAATATAAGAAGAAATGTGAGTGTGAATTATATATATGTACTAGGTTCTACATGCAATGCACACTATAGTTTAGAGCTTAAAGTTATAGTCTAGGTTTTCTAATAACCTAATTCTCTATAACCAATGGCTCTGATACCAACTTCTATCACACCCCGTCTAAGGCGGAAACACGGGTTATGACAGTTGTATGAAAATCAAGAACACATTGTTTAATAAGAGAAACTTACTACGCATTCATCATTTCCAAAATATATAGTTTACATGACATTTAGTTTCAAAATACAAATTGAGATTTTCTAACAAAAGCCATCCTAACAAAAGATTGTTTTTCCTAAAATCTCTTTGTATTTGTATGCCATGCACTTCTAGTTCCTTCATGAATTACCTGAAAAATATGCTAAAAGTGGTCAGCTATAAAGCTGGTGAGTTCGTAGGTTTAAGTATAAGGTAGAAGTATAGATATTTGAACAACAATTTCAAATGAATAGTTGTCACGGTATATTGACTAGATGTGTATGAGAATAAGATACTATAAACATTGAGCCCACAACTAAACCTGATGACCTATTATGTTTGCCCCTGCTTAATGCCTTATCACGGAGCATTAATTCTTGTTTCTAGAATCGGAAATAAACATTCACCACGTTTTCTGCTGTTTTAAACGCGTCAGTCAGAAGGATGAATGGGGCGTCACCCCGATAGATCTATCAATATTTAACCGTCGGCTTAGTAAAGTTAACTAGTTGCGTTTCTTGAAAAAGGGGACTTGAGAAGTGATAATAATTCTAGTTCAGCTCAAGTTATATAGTCAAATAGACAAGCGAATAATCAATATAGTAAATAGTGAAAATAGATAGAGCATATTTTTCCCCCAAAAGTTTAAGAGAAAAAGGGGCTACGAAGACTCACCTAGTGTTGGTGAATTTGCGTTCTTGCGGTCGAAGTACGTCCTACTCGGGTCCTACAATGGTGGGACTTTATGAGTTTTATGGACTTTATATTGGATTAAGGTATCATTTTGTATAAATGTTAGTTCTTGTTTTCTTGTATTTTACACGCTTGGATTTACGGCGGCAATTGCCAAGACATATAAGATTGACTTGTAATGGTAACGAGGTTTAGAAAAAAAAATTTCAAACTCTCGCTAGGGTTTTAGAAATATAGGATGGATGAAAATAAGTAGATGTCACATATGTTTAAAGAGTTCTTTTAAAGGTTTCATTCTTGAAATTTCACAAACCGTTTTAATAATAGATTTAACGTTTTGATGGTTAAACTTAGCAAAACTCATACTTTATAATAAAAGTATATGTTTTAAGTTTTTATAGGGTTTTAAACCCTCAAATATTCTTGAAGAATATTATTCTTAAAAACTAGTCGTTTCACGACGGTTTTTCGATAGATTAATCTTACAAAAATACCATGGTCATGATTCTTGATAAAAATAGTAGTTTGATGACTCACATGGACTCATTTTATTTACAAGAAGAGTTCCAAAAGTTGGTCGAGTCAATAATGTGTGTTTAAAGATATTTTTATTAATCGTTTCGGTCGTAATTGCTCAAAATAAGTTAAAATTTTGAAAGTATAGCTATCCATCTCCAATCCTTATGAAATTTGGTTTATGGACTTGATAAAATATTATAAATTTACTGGAATTTTTGTAAACTCATTTGAAATAGTTTAGTATTTTTCCAAAAATCATTTGAGATAGACTAATTTTGAAAGGATATCTATTTATGTCCAAAAATTATGATTATTATTTTATAATAACCTTATGACCAGTAGGTCACTTGGTAAAAATTTGAGAATTTTATAAAAAGTCTAAGTATAAAAACGACCTTTGTTTCCATAAGATTTATTTTATTAATATAGCTAACTAACTCCAAAAATCATGAAATTTAATATGGAGCCTTTTTATAGTAGTTCGGAGTTGTTTCCAAAATATGGGAATTTTTAGAGGTCGAGAAGTTAAAATCATATTTTTGGGTTAAAAACCGGGTTTTTAAACGGTGTTTATTTTTGTTTAAGTTGTATGTGACTATATTAAACCTATTTAACTCATCCACCCTTTTAAATATTGTGTTATAATAACTTAAAAGACTTGATTTTGGTGTTTACCCAAACTATATTATGTCCATAAGCATTGTTAATAGTGTAAGAACATGAAAAATAAAGTGCATAATAAGTAAATACAAGGATTTAAATGGACTAGTTCTTGAGTGTTGAAGGTATGTTTATGGTTTGGCTCTAGTCATAGATTACCACTTGTTTACACAAGTATGATGGTATCATAACACCCATAAACCTTTTTGTTATCAAGATCAAGATCTAGAGAAAAGTAAAGCAAAAACATAAAGTATTTGGACTAGTTCTTTGATCTTTGAAGGTGTGTTTATGGTTTGACCTTAGTCATAGATTACCACTTGTTATCACAAGTATATGGTATCATAAAACCCATAAAGTAAAGACATGAATACATGGACTAGTTCTTTGATCTTTGAAGGTATGTTTATGGTTTGGCTCTAGTCATAGATTACCACTTGTTTACACAAGTATGATGGTATCATAACACCCATAAACCTTTTTGTTATCAAGATCAAGATCTAGAGAAAAGTAAAGCAAAAACATAAAGTATTTGGACTAGTTCTTTGATCTTTGAAGGTGTGTTTATGGTTTGAACTTAGTCATAGATTACCACTTGTTATCACAAGTATATGGTATCATAAAACCCATAAACCTTTTAGTTATCAAAGACCAAGCTCTAGAAAAAAAAGAATATAAAGTAAAGACATGAATACATGGACTAGTTCTTTGATCTTTGAAGGTGTGTTTATGGTTTGACCTTAGTCATAGATTACCACTTGTTATCACAAGTATATGGTATCATAAAACCCATAAACCTTTTAGTTATCAAAGATCATGATCTAGAATAAATGAAAGATGGAAAGAAAGATAGAAACTTTAGATGAAAGAATGCTTACAAGCTTGAATGATTCAAGGCTTTGAGAGTTGGTCTTGCACCTCCCTTGAGCCGAGATTTTAGAGGGAAAGAAAGAGTGAGAGAGTTTGTGAAAGGTGCAAGTGAAAATGGGAGGATTTGGTCTTGTATTTATAGGGAAACAAGAGCATGGTTTGTGTATTAAAATATTGATTCTTTAGATTACATTGAGATAGAGTTGTAAGAAAAGAATGGGAGGTGGAGTGTTTGGGATTCTTGGCCGAAAATGGGGGATGGGGGTGGAGTGTGTAGGTGATTTTTGTAAGTGATTGGAATGATGGTGTTTTTGTAGGTGGGTTTTGTACAAAAGTTCATGGAATGGTAGATTTTTATAAAAATGGTGGTGTTTATAAATGTGATGAGAATTCTAGTCTTTCATAAGTGTGTGTAAATATACAAGTGTTATATAAAATAGATGAGATGTATTTATATAATTATGTAAGAAAGATTTATAGAAATGATTTATATAAGTATTTATATAAATATGACATGGAATTGATTGAATTAGGATTTCTAAATCATGTACTCATGATATAGTCTTATAAAATCTAGATGGACATAGTTTGGGTAATATTACCAAGTTTAATGAGATTAGTGTAATAATTAGACATAGTTTGATTAATTAGACCAAGATTAAGGTATAATTAGGGTAATTAGTGTGAGATTAGACTTAATTAAGCTAATTACACTATGATTAGTGTATAATTAAGTAATTAATGTAGGATTAGACATAGTTTGACCTAATATAGGTGATTTTATGTCATAGTTTCTAGATTAGAGTCTTGAACTCTCATGTTTTCATGGAATTGGTGTAGAATAGATGGTAGACATAGTTTGTTGACCTAGTTTCATGTTAACTAAGTATTTTTGGATGCACAAAGATTGATTAGGTATATGAATAATGTACAGACTATGAATCTGAAAATTGGGTAGGTGTCAGACATGTAACCTTTTGCTTACACCCATTCCTTTCCGTTTCTATGAGTTTATTTTTTAGCCTTGATTGCTTTAGACATCGTTCGCTCTCGTTTTATTTTGGATTTGAGTGTGCCAAATGTTTCATGCTTATTAGAACTTGCTCTTAGTATACATTTCAAAATCATAAACATAAATATTGCATAAAAATGATTGAGGCATTAGGATAAACCACTTTGTGAGCCTTTTATTTTGTTATCCCTCACCCGAACGCATCCACTAGTTACCCACGTTGAGCCTATCCTGTGTTTTTCTTTTATTACCCACAGTACATCACCATAAACCTTCATTAGCCTTTTCATTTATTTTATTTTTCACTCGTGTTAGAAATCCGGTTGGCTAGTGATTAACTTTTAATTCTTATTATTCTTGTAATTTTTAGTTATTGAGAAGTTTTTAACTAAGGAAAGATGCATATTTACTTAGTTCCCTTCAAAAAAATTCAAATAGAGGAGTTGAAAAAAAATAATAAAATAAATCACCAAAAGAAGGTGAAATATATCCAGGCAAATACAAGTGTTGGTGGCATGACCCGTCACTTCGTTTTTGCATTTACCCTTGGTTGTCACTAACCGGTGGTGAATGCACTAAACCAAACGGGTCGAACGGGTATTCAAGAATCATAGGCCACCTATTTGTTAATTTGCCCCATCGTTTGTCCTAATTGACGCGAATTAGGACACGAGTCTAGCTAATGACTCGTCAATAAACTTAGCATGTCGATGTTTCACCCATTACTTGTGTTTGTTCATTTTTATCTTCCAAATTATTTTCTTAGTTTTCTTCTTTTTTTTCTATGATTTTATCATTTTATTTTTGAGTTTGGGTAATCGAATCATAACTTGGATCGAGCGGATTGGGGATATGGTTTGGAACATCACAGTCTTGATTAGATCTTGGAATTGTGAAACAGTATGGAACGTCATTTTATAGGTAGGCCATTTGAGTTTGACTGAGATCGAAAGGAGAGAAGTTTTAGTTCACCATTCACACTACATTGCATTGCATCCATCTTTGCATTGCATGTTTTTGTGTACATTGATGGCAATGTACATTTCTAGGTGTGTTCATTCTTCACTTTGCATTATTTTTTGTTATACATTGAGGGCAATGCATGATTCTAAGTGTAGGGTGGGAATGTTTTCACTTGATGTTTGTCCTTTTAGCATTTTATCACTTCATTTTTTGCAAAATATTCCTTCATAATTTTTATTGGCGTTAAATCAATTTTATAAAAAGTTAAAAACACAAAAATAGAATAAAAGTTAACCGTTTAGTATTTACATTTTTAGTAAATATTAGAGGTTTGATTTTTCGAAAGCAATTGAGATAGAAATTCCATAGAGTCGATAATCGTGAGTTTTTAGTGGGCTTAACGAATGAATTGCATGTAACCTTTTGCTTACACCTATTCCTTTCCGTTTCGGTGAGTTTATTTTTTAGCCTTGATAGCTTTAGACATTGTTTGCTCTCGTTTTTTTTGGATTTGAGTGTGCCAGATGTTTCATGCTTATTAGAACTTGCTCTTAGTATACATTTAAAAATCTTAAACATAAATATTGCATAAAAATGATTGAGGCATTAGGATAAACCACTTTGTGAGCCTTTTATTCTGTTATCCCTCACCCGAACGCATCCACTAGTTAGCCACGTTGAGCCTATCCTGTGTTTTTCTTTTATTATCCACAGTGCATCACCATAAACTTTCATTAGCCTTTTCATTTATTTTATTTTTCACTCGTGTTAGAAATCCGGTCGGCTATGATTAAATTTTAATTCTTATTATTCTTGTAATTTTTAGTTCTTGAGAAGTTTTTAGCTAAGGAAAGATGCATATTTACTTAGTTCCCTTCAAAAAAATTCAAATAGAGGAGTTGAAAAAAAAATAATAAAAAAAATCACCAAAAGAAGGTGAAATATATCCAGGCAAATACAAGTGTTGGTGGCACGACCCGTCACTTCGTTTTTGCATTTACCCTTGGTTGTCACTAACCGATGGTGAATGCACTAAACCAAACGGGTCGAATGGGTATTCAAGAATCATCGGCCACCTATTTGTTAATTTGCCTCATCGTTTGTCCTAATTGACGCGCATTAGGACACATGTCTAGCTAATGACTCGTCAATAAACTTAGCATGTCGATGTTTCACTCACTACTTGTGTTTGTTCATTTTTATCTTCCAATTTATTTTCTTAGTTTTTTTTTAATTTTCTAGGATTTTATCATTTTATTTTTGAGTTTGGGTAATCGAATCATAACTTGGATCGAGCGGATTTGGGATATGGTTTGGAACATCACAGTCTTGATTAGATCTTGGAATTGTGGAACTGCGTGGAACGTCATTTTATGGGTAGATCATTTGAGTTTGACTGAGATCGACAGGAGGGAAGTTTTTGTTCTCCCTTCACACTCCATTGCATTGCATCCATCTTTGCATTGCATGTTTTTTGTGTACATTGAGGGCAATGTACATTTCTACGTGTGGGGTTGGGTGTTTATTCTTCACTTTGCATTATTTTTTGTTGTATATTGAGGGCAATGTATGATTATAAGTGTAGGGTGGGAATGTTTTCTCTTGATGTTTGTCCTTTTAGCATTTTATCACTTCATTTTTTGAAAAATATTCCTTCATAATTTTTATTGGCATTAAATCAATTTTTTAAAAAGTTAAAAACACAAAAATAGAATAAAAGTTAACCGTTTAGTATTCACATTTTTAGTAAATATTAGAGGTTTGATTTTTCGAAAGCAATTGAGATAGAAATACCAAAGAGTCGATAATCGTGAGCTTTTTGTGGGCTTAACGAATGGATTGCATGTAACCATGTGCTTACACCCATTCCTTTCCGTTTCTGTGAGTTTATTTTTGAGCCTTGATAGCTTTAGACATTGTTTGCTCTCGTTTTTTTTTTATTTGAGTGTGTTAGATGTTTCATGCTTATTAGAACTTGCTCTTAGTATACATTTCAAAATCATAAACATAAATATTGCATAAAAATGATTGAGGCATTAGTATAAACCACTTTGTGAGCCTTTTATTCTGTTATCCCTCACCCAAACACATCCACTAGTTAGCCACGTTGAGCCTATCCCGTGTTTTTCTTTTATTACCCACAGTACATCACCATAAACCTTCATTAGCCTTTTCATTTATTTTATTTTTCACTCGTGTTAGAAATCCGGTTGGCTAATGATTAACTTTTAATTCTTATTATTCTTGTAATTTTTAGTTCTTGAGAAGTTTTTAGCTAAGGAAAGATGCATATTTACTTAGTTCCCTTCAAAAGAATTCAAATAGAGGAGTTGAAAATAAAAATAATAAAAAAAAATCACCAAAAGAAGGTGAAATATATCCAGGCAAATACAAGTGTTGGTGGCACGACCCGCCACTTTGTTTTTGCATTTACCCTTGGTTGTCAGTAACCGGTGGTGAATGCACTAAACCAAACGGGTCGAATGGGTATTCAAGAATTATAGGCCACCTGTTTGTTAATTTGCCCCATCGTTTGTCCTAATTGACGCGCATTAGGATACGAGTCTAGCTAATGACTCGTCAATAAAATTAGCACGTCGATGTTTCACCCATTACTTGTGTTTGTTCATTTTTATCTTCCAAATTATTTTCTTAGTTTTATTTTTTTTTTAATTTTCTTGGATTTTATCCTTTTATTTTTGAGTTTGGGTAATCGAATCATAACTTGGATCGAGCGGATTGGGGATACGGTTTGGAACATCACAGTCTTGATTAGATCTTGGAATTGTGGAACAACGTGGAACGTCATTTTGTGGGTAGGCCATTTGAGTTTGACTAAGATCGATAGGAGGGAAGTTTTAGTTCTCCCTTCACACTCCATTGCATTGCATCCATCTTTGCATTGCATGTTTTTGTGTACATTGAGGGCAATGTACATTTCTACGTGTGTGGTTGGGTGGGAATTTACGATTCTAAGTGTAGGGTGGGAATGTTTTGACTTGATGTTTGTCCTTTTAGCATTTTATCACTTCATTTTTTGCAAAATATTCTTTCATAATTTTTATTGGCATTAATCAATTTTGTAAAAATTTAAAAACACAAAAATAGAATAAAAGTTAACCGTTTAGTATTGTAACATCCCGAAAATAGTAACTAAGTAAATAATAATACGACGGAGATCTAAACGTTATCAAACGAAATAAGAACGGATGGGCTTGGGCTCGGCTCCAACGGGCCGAAGGAAGCCCAGGTATAAAAGGGGCAAGGCAGCCCACTAGCTCATTTCACCTTCATTTTAACCATCTTAGAGAGAGAAAGGGAGCTCGGGTCTAGAGAGAGAAAGTCAACGGATCGTCACGAGATTAGAGGAGCATGTTACAACTGAGCTCGTGAGCAAAAACTCCGAATTAGAACTTCAATCCAGGTAATGATTCAACCATAATCTGAGTTTTTGTTCATGTTAGGGTTTCTCGAGTTTTAGTTAAATAGATGATGTTTTTACGGATGAAACTTGATAATAAGCTTAGAAATAGCATCTAGAATGAAAACCGCACGTTTTGATCAAAGAAAATTGTAAGATTGGCATGATCGGGTTTGCATGCAAGAACTTCGGAGTTTTGGTCCAAGAACCAGGTACTGCGTACTTACCAAGTGCGCAGGAAGGAATTCCTGCGTACTTACCAAGTACGCAGGAGGAAGTCCCTGCGTACTTACCAAGTACACAGGAAGAAGCCCCTACCAAGTACGCAGGAGGGAGACTCCTGCGCACTTGCCAAGTGCGCATGAGCAAGTCCCTGCACACTTACTAAGTGCGCAGGCAGCAGACAGCAGGCAGCAGGTTGGTTAAGTAAAGTCAGTAAGTTTAGAATGATTAAACCATTAGAGTCGGGGTTGGGTCTAATGTGTATTTAACTACCTAATCCAGATCGGAAGTGACGTTGTTGGACCTTTGTTTAGGACAACCTAGAGAAGCTTATCAGGTCAATTCTATGTGCCCCCTTCTATGTTATGTGCAAACTTTATTAAATGATCTGGGGCTGAAATGTATACACTAAATGAATAAATGATATGAGCGATAATGTAATCATACGTGATATACTAATATATATGTTATATATATATATACAGAAATGAATTAGGCACAAAGAATGAATCGTGTGATTATATAGAATGAATGAAAGAACAACACAATGTGTAAGAATGAAATCTTGCTTTATATCCATGTATATATTGCTTGCTATGAATGAATAAACGTTATGAATGGAACAATGATAACGGCTACCTCGGTAGAAGGACGACCACTCGACTATTATGTGGCCAGAAATGAAAGTCTAGAAAGGTAGACTAAACAGGCCACTACGGTGGAGTAAGTCCCGAAATCGATGTACGGCTGTATAATTAGTTCGGGTGGTAGACGGATACCTTAGGGCAGTCAGACAAATATGACGGTAGGACGGTTGTAAGTATGACGGACTACTTCGGTAGGACGGTTGTAAGATAATGACGGACTACTTCGGTAGTACGGTTGTAAGTATGACGGACTGCTTCGGTAGGACGGTTGTAAGATAATGACGGACTACTTCGGTAGGACGGTTGTAAGATAATGACGGACTACTTCGGTAGGACGGTTGTAAGTTAATAGTTGTCGGACGGTTGTAAGAATGGCGGACCATGACGGTGGACTGTGGCGTTTGTCTTGGTGACACTCGCAAACAAATGACGGGTTGATCACCCTTAAGTGTATTACCCAAGAATGTAAAGAAAAGAAAAGAAAAGGGTGAATGCATATGTATATGTAATCACAAAATAAAGAATAAAGAGAAGCAAAAGCTATGAAAATAAATGAGACCAATGATGTGAATATATATCTCTATGTATTTGTGAAGAATGATAAATGAGAAGCAATTCAAGTCAATGTGTACTTATATAAACGTATATATATAATTATGCATACTTATAAAGAAAAGAATGTTTATACCTGATTGCATTAAACTAGAATTCACCAGCGTTAGCTGACTTTTAGTATACATTTCAGGTACAGAAAGGAAGGGTCGTGCGAAGGCGTGAAGGTTACCCGGCACGAGACTGACATCCCACTTTTATTTATGTTAAGAAAATGTTATGTTTAATGTTAAGACTTCCGCTGATGTTATTGAATGATGTATGCTTCCGCTGTGTTTGAATGTTTTTAATTAAAAGTTCAGTGATTAATGACTATGTTTATGAGTAAATCCAACAAGTCAGGTTACCCGGGAAAGGGGCCTTACAAGTTGGTATCAGAGCAATAGTTTGAGATATTCAGACATCCCTAAATGTCTGGACTCAAACTGATTATGGTACCAACGCACGAATGTCAGTATGGGTGACCAACGCCAACGCCAACACGGTAAGTAAGTAATAAAGTTAATGCTCTTGCATAAGAATAGATACCATAACTTAGAACAAATAGATGTTAATGCCATGACTGATTTGAAGAGTTTTGAACCCGAAAAGCAATGTAAATTAGTAATCACAAACCGGTCACTGTAATTAAGAATTTGCCTTGCTCGTACTGTTCGAAACTATGATCTGAAGAAATGACATTGATGTATTCCCTTTATAACAATCAGGAAACTAAGAACTATGGCTGGTGGAGGAAGGACGGGACGCCGAGGCGGTCGCACTGGCCGAGTAGGTAGACCTCCGTTGAACCAAAGAATTGTAGAAGAAGAGAGTGTGCACGCAGAGCACACCGAAAGTGTGCACGAAACAGAAGTGACCCCAATTAGGGACGACAGTCCAGGGCCTATACAGTTGGAACCTGAAGTCAGGGATGCTATTGCCCGTGAAGTTGTGCTCACTTTGAAGAAGGTATTGCCTGATCTACTATCCGAGACAATAAAGAAAAGTAAAGAGGAGGATGAAGGAGACAAGGAAGAGAAAGTATATGATAGTGATGAGGATGAAATAAAGATAGGATCGAGCAACCGTGGGTGTACTTACAAAGGCTTTAAGGACGGAGACCCACCTAAGTTCGATGGGAGCAAGGATTCAGTGGTAACGCTTGAATGGATTGAAAGGATGAATGCTGTAATCAACATCAGCGAGTGTCGACCAGACCAGGCTGTTAAATACGTTGCTCATTCTTTCACCAACGAAGCACTAAGTTGGTGGAGGAATATTCAGAGAACTAAGTCACCAAATGCTATAAGCAGAATGACATGGGACGACTTAAAGAAGCTGATCATCCAAAAGTTCTGTCCACAGAACGAAATTGATCGAGTGGAAAATGAATTCCTAAACCTTAAGGCTGGAAACAAGACGCACCGCCAGTATACTTCGAGATTCAATGAGCTAGCTCAACTAGTACCCCACCTGGTAGAAACTGAAGACCGTTTGATCAAGTATTATGTTAAGGGGTTGCCACAACAGGTCCGTGTTCATATAAAAGCTAACCTACCCTCGACCTTCGAGTCGGTAGTGAATCTGAGCGGAATCGTCTACGACGACTACGCCAATGAGGACCCGGCACCTGAGACACAAAAGAGAAAATGGGAGAACCCGCCTAGGGGCACTGCGAAAGGGAATGTAAACACTGGAGTTAAGAAGTCAAGAACAGATGATTTTGAAACCTGCAAGAAGTGTGGAAAGCAACATCTTGGCGAGTGCCGAATCGGCACCACCATCTGCTATAGATGTGGGAAGGCGGGGCACTATGCTCGTGACTGCTTAAGAGACACTAAATGCCAAGGATGTGGACTGTTTGGTCACCTGACTAGGGATTGCAGGAAAACCAGATAATCCGGTTCGGGAAAGGAAAAGGAAGCTGAAAAGGAACAGCCAAGGGCTAGGACTCGAGCCTATGCACTGACTGAGGAAGAAGCAAGAGGAAACCCTGATGTTGTGTCAGGTACGTTTCTAGTAAATGATGAAAATGCTGCCATTTTATTTGACTCTGGTGCTAGTAAAAGTTTTATATCAAATGCATTTAGTCGTAAATTGGATTGTACAGTCAACACCATAGTAAAGGCCTTTAGCGTACAAACTGCCGTTGGTAAAAATTCGGCAGTATTCCAAGTAACAGAGGATTGTATCATAGAAATAGAGGGTCATAAGTTTCCTTCTAGATTATTCCTTCTCACCTTAGGAGGATTCGATATAGTATTGGGTATGGATTGGTTAGCTGCCAACGAAGCTCAAATCATATGTAAACGTAAGAGGATACACCTCAAAGCTCCTAGCGGATGTCCAATTATGGTTTATGGGGATTGGAATTGCACGATGCCGAACGTCATCTCGATGATGAAGGCCGAAAGTTACATGAGGCGCGGTTGCGAAGCTTATCTGGCGTATGTTATTGACGATAGAATGAAAACGAAAGAACTCAAGGATGTACCCGTGGTGTTCAGCTTTCCGGAAGTATTCCCTGAGGATCTACCTGGGTTGCCACCCTATCGGGAAAAAGAATTTCAGAATGACTTTCTGCCAGGAGCTGAGCCCGTTGCCAAAGCCCCCTACCGATTGGCTCCGTCAGAAATGAAAGAATTGATGTCTCAACTACAAGAATTAACAGAAGAAGGATTTATTAGACCGAGCATTTCGCCATGGGGCGCTCCGGTACTATTCGTAAAGAAGAAAGACGGCAGCATGCGCATGTGCATTGACTACCGTGAACTCAACAAGAGGACAGTAAAGAACAAATACCCACTGCCTAGAATAGATGACCTTTTTGATCAACTGCAAGGTGAGAGTTGGTTCTCAAAGATCGATCTTAGGTCGGGTTACCATCAGTTGAAAGAAAGAGAAGAAGACGTACCAAAGACCGCGTTTCGCACGCGTTATGGGCATTATGAGTTTCTCGTGATGTCCTTCGGATTGACCAACGCACCAGCAGTGTTCATGGATTTGATGAATAGAGTATGTCGACCAATGTTGGATCGATCGGTGATAGTCTTTATAGATGATATACTGGTATATTCAAAAAGCGAGGGTGATCACCACTGTCACCTAAGAGAGGTTCTGGAGGTGTTAAAGCATGAAAAGTTATACGCAAAGTTCTCCAAATGTGCATTCTGGATTAGGGAAGTCCAATTCCTAGGTCACGTAATAAACCCAAATGGAATCATGGTAGATCCTGCAAAGATCGAGACAGTAAAGGAATGGAACGTCCCAAAGACACCAACAGAGATACGAAGTTTTCTGGGATTGGCAGGCTACTATCGAAGGTTCATTCAAGATTTCTCAAGGATAGCCTCGCCACTAACTAAACTGACACGGAAGGAAGTGAAATATGAATGTGGTCAAGCCCAAAACAACGCGTTTGAGGAACTTAAGGCACGATTAACCCAAGCTCCAGTCTTAACACTACCTGATGGAAATGAAGACTTGGTAGTCTACTTTGACGCTTCAGGGCAGGGTTTAGGGTGCGTACTTATGCAACGAGGGAAGGTAATTGCGTATGCCTCATGACAACTAAAGATTCACGAGGTTAACTACCCAACACACGATCTAGAATTAGCAGCAGTAGTTTTCGCGTTGAAAATATGGAGGCACTATCTGTATGGAGTTAAATGCACCATTTACTCCGATCACAAAAGCCTGAAGTACTTTTTCGAACAAAAGGAATTAAACATGAGACAAAGGAGATGGTTAGAGCTACTGAAAGACTATGACTGTGAGATATTGTACCATCCAGGCAAAGCAAACGTAGTGGCCGACGCTTTAAGTAGAAAGGAAGAATCGACACCTATCCGGATCAAAGCATGTCAGTTGATTATAACACCAGATTTGATGGCTGAAATAGCAAAAGCACAAGATGAAGCACTGTTAGAAAGAAATGTGAAACGGGAAAGAATAGTAGGACAACAAGGGAACTTAGATGCAAATGCATACGGAGTACGAACAAGGTTCGGCCGGATGTGGATACCTAAGATTGGCGAGATTAGAGCCAAAATACTCGATGAGGCCCATAAGTCTCGTTATTCTATCCACCCCGGGACGAACAAAATGTATCAAGACTTGAAGAAAGAGTACTGGTGGCCCGGCATGAAGAATGATGTGACCGAGTACGTGAGCAAGTGCCTAACGTGTTCACTAGTTAAGGCCGAGCACCAGAAACCATGCGGTAAAATGCAACCTTTACCTATACCGGAATGGAAGTGGGAATAGATCACAATGGACTTCATTACCAAGCTACCGCGAACAGCTAAAGGCAATGATACCATTTGGGTGATCGTCGACCGTTTGACGAAAAGTGCTCACTTCTTGCCAATACGTGAGTCTTCTTCGTCAGAAAGACTAGCAGAAGTATTTATCAAGGAGATTGTGAACAGACATGGTATGCCGCTGTCAATTGTGTCCGACAGGGATACTAGATTCACATCAAGGTTTTGGAAGAAATTCAATGAAGCAATGGGCACTAGACTGAACATCAGCACCGCTTACCACCCTCAAACCGATGGACAATCGGAAAGGACCATTCAGACCTTGGAGGACATGCTCCGGGCCTGTATCATTGACTTCGGTGGGAGTTGGGACAGCCATCTACCATTGGCGGAATTTTCATATAACAACAGCTATCACACAACTATTGGCATGCCGCCATTTGAAATGTTGTATGGAAGGAAATGTAGGACCCCGGTTTGTTGGGGGGAAATTAGACAGAAGGGTCTTGCAAGTCTCGAAGTGGTCAAAGCTACTTCCGAGAAATTTGATCAAATCAAGGCTCGAATGAAAGCCGCAAAGGACAGACATAAATCGTACGCGGACAAGAGAAGAAGGGATTTAGAGTTTCAAGTAGGGGACATGGTACTGTTGAAAGTATCACCGTGGAAAGGAATCATTCGGTTCAGAAAGCGTGGCAAACTAAGTCCAAGGTTTGTCGGACCTTTCAAGATTTCAGCAAGAGTGGGCCAAGTTGCTTACAGACTCGACCTACCCGTTGAGCTTAGTGGAATACACCCCACGTTTCACGTGTCGCACTTACGCAAGTGCCTAGCTGACGACACAGCTCACATACCTTACGACGAGATCGAAGTGGATAACAGTCTAAATTATGTAGAGAAACCGATAGCCATTCTTGACCGAGCTGAGAAACGACTACGCAATAAGTCGATACCGTTAGTCAAGATACAATGGAAGCACAGAAAAGGGTCAGAAGCTACATGGGAAAAAGAAGACGAGATGAGGGGACTATACCCTCAATTGTTTAACGTATGAACAGTTTCGAGGACGAAACCTCTTTAAGGAGGGTAGACTTGTAACATCCCGAAAATAGTAACTAAGTAAATAATAATACGACGGAGATCTAAACGTTATAAAACGAAATAAGAACGGATGGGCTTGGGCTCGGCTCCAATGGGCCGAAGGAAGCCCAGGTATAAAAGGGGCAAGGCAGCCCACTAGCTCATTTCACCTTCATTTTCACCATCTTAGAGAGAGAAAGGGAGCTCGGGTCTAGAGAGAGAAAGTCGATGGATTGTCACGAGATTAGAGGAGCACGTTACAACTGAGCTCGTGAGCAAAACCTCCGAATCAGAACTTCAATCAAGGTAATGATTCAACCATAATCTGAGTTTTTGTTCATGTTGGGGTTTCTCGAGTTTTAGCTAAATAGATGATGTTTTTACGGATGAAACTTGATAATAAGCTTAGAAATAGCATCTAGAATGAAAACCGCACGTTTTGATCAAAGAAAATTGTAAGATTAGCATGATCGGGTTTGCATGCAAGAACTTCGGATTTTTGGTCCAAGAACCGGGTACTGCGTACTTACCAAGTGCGCAGGAATGAATTCCTGCGTACTTACCAAGTACGCAGGAGGAAGTCCCTGCGTACTTACCAAGTACGTATGAGCAAGTCCCTGCGCACTTACTAAGTGCGTTAGCAGCAGACAGCAGGCAGCAGGCAGCAGGTAGCAGGTTGGTTAAGTAAAGTCAGTAAGTTTAGAATGATTAAACCATTAGAGTCGGGGTTGGGTCTAATGTGTATTTAACTACCTAATCCAGATCGAAAGTGACGTTGTTGGACCTTTATTTAGGACAACCTATAGAAGCTTATCAGGTGAGTTCTATGTGCCCCCTTCTATGTTATGTGCAAACCTTATTAAATGATTTGGGGTTGAAATGTATACACTAAATGAATAAATGATATGAACGCTAATGTAATCATACGTGATATACTAATATATATGTTATATATATATATACAGAAATGAATTATGCACAAAGAATGAATCGTATGATTATATAGAATGAATGAAAGAACAACACAATGTGTAAGAATAAAATCTTGCTTTATATCCATGTATATATTGCTTGCTATGAATGAATAAACGTTATGAATGGAACAATGATAACGGCTACCTCGATAGAAGGACGACCACTCGACTATTATGTGGCCTGAAATGAAAGTCTAGAAAGGTAGACTAAACAGGCCACTACGGTGGAGTAAGTCCCAAAATCGTTGTACGACTGTATAATTAGTTCGGGTGGGAGACGGATACCTTAGGACAGTCAGACAAATATGACGGACTACGACGGTAGGACGGTTGTAAGTATGACGGACTACTTCGGTAGGACGGTTATAAGATAATGACGGACTACTTCGGTAGCACGGTTGTAAGTATGACGGACTACTTCGGTAGGACGGTTGTAAGATAATGACGGACTACTTCGGTAGGACGGTTGTAAGATAATGACGGACTACTTCGGTAGGACGGTTGTAAGATAATGACGGACTACTTCGGTAGGACGGTTGTAAGATAATGACGGACGGACACTAGTTGTCGGACGGTTGTAAGAATGGCGGACCATGACGGTGGACCGTGGCGTTTGTCTTGGTGACACTCGCAAACAAATGACGGGTTGATCACCCTTAAGTGTATTACCCAAGAATGTAAAGAAAAGAAAAGAAAAGGGTGAATGCATATGTATATGTAATCACAAAATAAAGAAGAAAGAGAAGCAAAAGCTATGAAAATAAATGAGACCAATGATGTGAATATATATCTATATGTATTTGCGAAGAATGATAAATGAGAAGCAATTCAAGTCAATGTGTACTTATATAAACGTGTATATATATATATATATATATAATTATGCATACTTATAAAGAAAAGAATGTTTATACCTGATTGCATTAAACTAGAACTCACCAGCGTTAGCTGACTTTTAGTATACATTTCAGGTACAGAAAGGAAGGGTCGTGCGAAGGCGTGAAGGTTACCCGGCACGAGACTGACATCCCACTTTTATTTATGTTAAGAAAATGTTATGTTTAATGTTAAGACTTCCGCTACTATGCTATGTTATGTTATTGAATGATGTATGCTTCCGCTGTGTTTGAATGTTTTTAATTAAAAGTTCAGTGATTAATGACTATGTTTATGAGTAAATCCAACAAGTGAGGTTACCCGGGAAAGGGGCCTTACAAGTATTCACATTTTTAGTAAATATTAGAGGTTTGATTTTTCAAAAGCAATTGAGATAGAAATTCCATAGAGTCGATAATCGTGAGCTTTTAGTGGGCTTAACGAATGAATTGCATGTAACCTTTTGCCGTTTCAGTTTGTTTATTTTTGAGCTTTGATAGCTTAAGACATTGTTTGCTCTCGTTTGTTTTGGATTTGAGTGTGCCAGATGTTTCATGCTTATTAGAACTTGCTCTTAGTATACATTTCAAAATCATAAACATAAATATTGCATAAAAATGATTGAGGCATTAGGATAAACCACTTTGTGCGCCTTTTATTCTGTTATCCGTCACCCGAACACATCCACTAGTTAGCCACGTTGAGCCTATCCCGTGTTTTTGTTTTATTACCCACAGTACATCACCATAAACCTTCATTAGCCTTTTCATTTATTTTTTTTTCATTCGTGTTAGAAATCCGGTTGGCTAATGATTAACTTTTAATTCTTATTATTCTTGTAATTTTTAGTTCTTGAGAAGTTTTTAGCTAAGGAAAGATGCATATTTACTTAGTTCCCTTCAAAAGAATTCAAATAGAGGAGTTGAAAAAAAAATAATAAAAAAAATCACCAAAAGAAGGTGAAATGTATCCAAGCAAATACAAGTGTTGGTGGCACGACCCGTCACTTCGTTTTTGCATTTACCCTTGGTTGTCACTAACCGGGGGTGAATGCACTAAACCAAACGGGTCGAATGGGTATTCAAGAATCATAGGCCACCAGTTTGTTAATTTGCCCCATCGTTTGTCCTAATTGACGCGCATTAGGACATGAGTCTAGCTAATGACTCATCAATAAACTTAGCACGTCGATTTTTCACCCATTACTTGTGTTTGTTCATTTTTATCTTCCAAATTATTTTCTTAGTTTTCTTTTTTTTTTAATTTTCAGGGATTTTATCGTTTTATTTTTGAGTTTGGGTAATCGAATCATAACTTGGATCGAGCGGATTGGGGATATGGTTTGGAACATCACAGTATTGATTAGATCTTGGAATCGTGGAACAGCGTGGAACGTCATTTTATGGGTAGGCCATTTGAGTTTGACTGAGATCGACAGGAGGGAAGTTTTAGTTCTCCCTTCACACTCCATTGCATTGCATCCATCTTTGCGTTGCATGTTTTTGTGTACATTGAGGGCAATGTACATTTCTATGTGTGGGGTTGGGTGTTCATCCTTCACTTTGCATTATTTTTTGTTGTACATTGATGGCAATGTTCGATTCTAAGTGTAGGGTGGGAATGTTTTCACTTGATGTTTGTCCTTTTAGCATTTTATCACTTCATTTTTTGCAAAATATTCCTTCATAATTTTTATTGGCATTAAATCAATTTTATAAAAAGTTAAAAACACGAAAATAGAATAAAAGTTAACCGTTTAGTATTCACATTTTTAGTAAATATCAGAGATTTGATTTTTCGAAAGCAATTGAGATAGAAATTCAATAGAGTCGATAATCGTGAGTTTTTAGTGGGCTTAACGAATGAATTGCGTGTAACCTTTTGATTACACCCATTCCTTTCCGTTTCCGTGAGTTTATTTTTTAGCCTTGATAACTTTAGATATTGTTTGCTCTCGTTTTTTTCGGATTTGAGTGTGCCAGATGTTTCATGCTTATTAGAACTTGCTTTTAGTATACATTTCAAAATCATAAACATAAATATTGCATAAAAATGATTGAGGCATTAGGATAAACCACTTTGTTAGCCTTTTATTATGTTATCCCTCACCCGAACACATCCACTAGTTAGCCACGTTGAGCCTATCCCGTGTTTTGCTTTTATTACCCACAGTACATCACCATAAACCTTCATTAGCATTTTCATTTATTTTATTTTTCACTCGTGTTAGAAATCCGGTTGGCTAATAATTAACTTTTAATTCTTATTATTCTTGTAATTTTTAGTTCTTGAGAAGTTTCTACCTAAGGAAAGATGTATATTTACTTAGCTCCCTTCAAAAGAATTCAACTAGAGGAGTTGAAAAAAAAAAAAATATCACCAAAAGAAGGTGAAATATATCCAGGCAAATACAAGTGTTGGTGGCACGACCCGTCACTTCGTTTTTGCATTTACCCTTGGTTGTCACAAACCGGGGGTGAATGCACTAAACCAAACGGGTCGAATGGGTATTCAAGAATCATAGGCCACCTGTTTGTTAATTTGCATCATTGTTTGTCCTAATTGACGCGCATCAGGACACGGGTCTAGCTAATGACTCATCAATAAACTTAGCTCGTCGATGTTTCACCAATTACTTTTGTTTGTTCATTTTTATCTTCCGATTTATTTTCTTAGTTTTATTTTTTTTTAATTTTCTGGGATTTTATCGTTTTATTTTTGAGTTTGGGTAATCGAATCATAACTTGGATTGAGCGGATTGGGGATACGGTTTGGAACATCACAGTCTTGATTAGATCTTGGAATTATGGAACAACGTGGAACGTTATTTTGTGGGTTGGCCATTTGAGTTTGACTGAGATCGACAGGAGGGAAGTTTTAGTTCTCCCTTCACACTCCATTGCATTGCATCCATCTTTGCATTGCATGTTTTTGTGTACATTGAGGGCAATGTACATTTCTACGTGTGTGGTTGGGTGTTCGTTCTTCACTTTGCGTTATTTTTTGTTGTATATTGAGGGCAATGTACGATTCTAAGTGTAGGGTGGGAATGTTTTCACTTGATGTTTGTCCTTTTAGCATTTTATCACTTCATTTTTTGCAAAATATTCCTTCATAATTTTTATTGGCATTAATCAATTTTGTAAAAAGTTAAAAACACAAAAATAGAATAAAAGTTAACCGTTTAGTATTCACATTTTTAGTAAATATTAGAGGTTTGATTTTTCAAAAGCAATTGAGATAGAAATTCCAAAGAGTCGATAATCGTGAGCTTTTAGTGGGCTTAACGAATGAATTGCATGTAACCTTTTGTTTACACCCTTTCAATTCCGTTTTCGTGAGTTTATTTTTTAGCCTTGATAGCTTTAGACATTGTTTGCTCTCGTTTGTTTCGGATTTGAGTGTGCCAGATGTTTCATGCTTATTAGAACTTGCTCTTAGTATACATTTCAAAATCATAAACATAAATATTGCATAAAAATGATTGAGGCATTAGGATAAACCACTTTGTGCGCCTTTTATTCTGTTATCCCTCACCCGAACACATCCACTAGTTAGCCACGTTGAGCCTATCCCGTGTTTTTCTTTTATTACCCACAGTACATCACCATAAACCTTCATTAGCCTTTTCATTTATTTTATTTTTCACTCGTGTTAGAAATCCGGTTGGCTAATGATTAACTTTTAATTCTTATTATTCTTGTAATTTTTAGTTCTTGAGAAGTTTTTAGCTAAGGAAAGATGCATATTTACTTAGTTCCCTTCAAAAGAATTCAAATAGAGGAGTTGAAAATAAAAATAATTAAAAAAAAATCACCAAAAGAAGGTGAAATATATCCAGGCAAATACAAGTGTTAGTGGCACGACCCGCCACTTCGTTTTTGCATTTACCCTTGGTTGTCAGTAACCGGTGGTGAATGCACTAAACCAAACGGGTCGAATGGGTATTCAAGAATCATAGGCCACCTGTTTGTTAATTTGCCCCATCGTTTGTCCTAATTGACGCGCATTAGGACACGAGTCTAGCTAATGACTCGTCAATAAAATTAGCACGTCGATGTTTCACCCATTACTTGTGTTTGTTCATTTTTATCTTCCAAATTATTTTCTTAGTTTTCTTTTTTTTTTTTAATTTTCTGGGATTTTATCGTTTTATTTTTAAGTTTGGGTAATCGAATCATAACTTGGATCGAGCGGATTGGGGATAAGGTTTGGAACATCACAGTCTTGATTAGATCTTGGAATTGTGGAACAGCGTGGAACGTCATTTTGTGGGTAGGCCATTTGAGTTTGACTGAGATCGACATGAGGGAAGTTTTAGTTCTCACTTCACACTCCATTGCATTGCATCCATCTTTGCGTTGCATGTTTTTGTGTATATTGACGGCAATGTACATTTCTATGTGTGGGGTTGGGTGTTCATTCTTCACTTTGCATTATTTTTTGTTGTACATTGAGGGCAATGTATGATTCTAAGTGTAGGGTGGGAATGTTTTCACTTGATGTTTGTCCTTTTAGCATTTTATCACTTCATTTTTTGCAAAATATTCCTTCATAATTTTTATTGGCATTAAATCAATTTTATAAAAAGTTAAAAACACAAAAATAGAATAAAAGTTAACCGTTTAGTATTCACATTTTTAGTAAATATTAGAGGTTTGATTTTTCGAAAGCATTTGAGATAGAAATTCCATAGAATCTATAATCGTTAGCTTTTAGTGAGCTTAACGAATTAATTCCACGTAACCTTTTTCTTACACCCATTCCTTTCCGTTTCCGTGAGTTTATATTTGAGCCTTGATAGCTTTAGACACTGTTTGCTCTCGTTTTTTTCGGATTTGGGTGTGCAGATGTTTCATGTTTATTAGAACTTGCTCTTAGTATACATTTCAAAATCATAAACATAAATATTGCATAAAAATGATTGAGGCATTAGTATAAAGCACTTTGTGCGCCTTTTATTCTGTTATCCCTTACCCGAACACATCCACTAGTTAGCCACGTTGAGCATATCCCGTGTTTTTCTTGTATTACCCACAGTACATCACCATAAACCTTCATTAGCCTTTTCATTTATTTTATTTTTCACTCGTGTTAGAAATCCGGTTGGCTAATGATTAAGTTTTAATTCTTATTATTCGTGTAATTTTTAGTTCTTGAGAAGTTTTTAGCTAAGGAAAGATGCATATTTACTTAGTTCCCTTCAAAAGAATTCAAATTAAGGAGTTGAAAAAAAAAATAATAAAAAAAATCCCCAAAAGAAGATGAAATATATCTAGGCAAATACAAGTGTTGGTGGCACGACCCGTCACTTCATTTTTGCATTTACCCTTGGTTGTCACTAACCGGTGGTGAATGCACTAAACCAAACGGGTCGAATGGGTATTCAAGAATCATAGGCCACGTGTTTGTTAATTTGCCCCATTGTTTGTCCTAATTGACGCGCATTAGGACACGAGTCAAGCTAATGACTCGTCAATAAACTTAGCACGTCGATGTTTCACCCATAACTTGTGTATGTTCATTTTTATCTTCCAAATTATTTTCTTAGTTTTATTTTTTTTTTAATTTTCTAGGATTTTATCGTTTTAATTTTGAGTTTGGGTAATCGAATCATAACTTGGATCGAGCGGATTGGGGATACGGTTTGGAACATCACAGTCTTGATTAGATCTTGGAATTGTGGAACAGCGTGGAACGTCATTTTGTGGGTAGGCCATTTGAGTTTGACTGAGATCGACAGGAGGGAAGTTTTAGTTCTCCCTTCACACTCCATTCCATTGCATCCATCTTTGCGTTGCATGTTTTTGTGTTCATTGAGGGCAATGTACATTTCTACGTGTGGGGTTTGGTGTTCATTCTTCACGTTGCATTATTTTTTGTTGTACATTGAGGGCAATTTACGATTCTAAGTGTAGGGTGTGAATTTTTTCACTTGAAGTTTGTCCTTTTAGCATATTATCACCTTATTTTTTACAAAATATTCCTTCATAATTTTTATTAGCATTAAATCAATTTTATAAAAAGTTAAAAACCCAAAAATAGAATAAAATTATTCGTTTAGTATTCACATTTTTAGTAAATATTAGAGGTTTGATTTTTCGAAAGCAATTGAGATAGAAATTCTATAGAGTCGATAATCGTGAGTTTTTAGTGGGCTTAACAAATGAATTGCATGTAACCTTTTGCTTACACCCATTCCTTTCCGTTTCTGTGAGTTTATTTTTTAGCCTTGATAGCTTTAGACATTGTTTGCTCTCGTTTTTTTTGGATTTGAGTGTGCCAGATGTTTCATGCTTATTAGAACTTGCTCTTAGTATACATTTAAAAATTATAAACATAAATATTGCATAAAAATGATTGAGGAATTAGGATAAACCACTTTGTGAGCCTTTTATTCTGTTATCCCTCACCCGAACACATCTACTAGTTAGCCACGTTGAGTCTATCCCATGTTTTTCTTTTATTACCCACAGTACATCACCATAAACCTTCATTAGCCTTTTCATTTATTTTATTTTTCACTCGTGTTAGAAATCCGGTTGGCTAATGATTAACTTTTAATTCTTATTATTCTTGTAATTTTTAGTTCTTGAGAAGTTTTTAGCTAAGGAAAGATGCATATTTAGTTAGTTTCCTTCAAAAGAATTCAAATAGAGGAGTTGAAAAAAAAATAATAAAAAAAATCACCAAAAGAAGGTGAAATATATCCAGGCAAATACAAGTGTTGGTGGCACGAACCGTCACTTCATTTTTGCATTTACCCTTGGTTGTCACTAACCGGTGGTGAATGCACTAAACCAAACGGGTCGAATGGGTATTCAAGAATCATAGGGCACCTGTTTATTAATTTGCCCCATCGTTTGTCCTAATTGACGCGCATTAGGACACGAGTCTAGCTAATGACTCGTCAATAAACTTAGCATGTCGATGTTTCACCCATTACTTTTGTTTGTTCATTTTTATCTTCCAAATGATTTTCTTAGTTTTCTTTTTTTTTTTTAATTTTCTAGAATTTTATCGTTTTATTTTTGAGTTTGGGTAATCGAATCATAACTTTGATCGAGCGGATTGGGGATACGGTTTGGAACATCACAGTCTTGATTAGATCTTGGAATTGTGGAACTGCATGGAACGTCATTTTGTGGGTAGGCCATTTGAGTTTGACTGAGATCGACTGAAGGGAAGTTTTAGTTCTCCCTTCACACTCCATTGCATTGCATCCAACTTTGCATTGCATGTTTTTGTGTACATTGAGGGCAATGTACATTTCTAAGTGTGGGGTAGGGTGTTCATTCTTCACTTTGCATTATTTTTTGTTGTACAATGAGGGCAATGTACAATTCTAAGTGTAGGGTGGGAATGTTTTCACTTGATGTTTGTCCTTTTAGCATTTTATCACTTCATTTTTTACAAAATATTCCTTCATAATTTTTATTGGCATTAAATCAATTTTATAAAAAGTTAAAAGCACAAAAATAGAATAAAAGTTAACCGTTTAGTATTCACATTTTTAGTAAATATTAGAGGTTTGATTTTTCGAAAGCAATTGGGATAGAAATTCCATAGAGTCGATAATCGTGAGTTTTTAGTGGGCTTAACGAATGAATTGCATGTAACCTTTTGCTTACACCCATTCCTTTCCGTTTCTGTGAGTTTATTTTTTAGCCTTGATAGCTTTAGACATTGTTTGCTCTCGTTTTTTTTGGATTTGAGTGTGCCAGATGTTTCATGCTTATTAGAACTTGCTCTTAGTATACATTTAAAAATTATAAACATAAATATTGCATAAAAATGATTGAGGAATTAGGATAAACCACTTTGTGAGCCTTTTATTCTGTTATCCCTCACCCGAACACATCTACTAGTTAGCCACGTTGAGTCTATCCCATGTTTTTCTTTTATTACCCACAGTACATCACCATAAACCTTCATTAGCCTTTTCATTTATTTTATTTTTCACTCGTGTTAGAAATCCGGTTGGTTAATGATTAACTTTTAATTCTTAGTATTCTTGTAATTTTTAGTTCTTGAGAAGTTTTTAGCTAAGGAAAGATGCATATTTAGTTAGTTTCCTTCAAAAGAATTCAAATAGAGGAGTTGAAAAAAAAATAATAAAAAAAATCACCAAAAGAAGGTGAAATATATCCAGGCAAATACAAGTGTTGGTGGCACGACCCGTCACTTCATTTTTGCATTTACCCTTGGTTGTCACTAACCGGTGGTGAATGCACTAAACCAAACGGGTCGAATGGGTATTCAAGAATCATAGGGCACCTGTTTATTAATTTGCCCCATCGTTTGTCCTAATTGACGCGCATTAGGACACGAGTCTAGCTAATGACTCGTCAATAAACTTAGCATGTCGATGTTTCACCCATTACTTTTGTTTGTTCATTTTTATCTTCCAAATGATTTTCTTAGTTTTCTTTTTTTTTTTTAATTTTCTAGAATTTTATCGTTTTATTTTTGAGTTTGGGTAATCGAATCATAACTTTGATCGAGCGGATTGGGGATACGGTTTGGAACATCACAGTCTTGATTAGATCTTGGAATTGTGGAACTGCATGGAACGTCATTTTGTGGGTAGGCCATTTGTGTTTGACTGAGATCGACAGAAGGGAAGTTTTAGTTCTCCCTTCACACTCCATTGCATTGCATCCAACTTTGCATTGCATGTTTTTGTGTACATTGAGGGCAATGTACATTTCTAAGTGTGGGGTAGGGTGTTCATTCTTCACTTTGCATTATTTTTTGTTGTACAATGAGGGCAGTGTACAATTCTAAGTGTAGGGTGAGAATGTTTTCACTTGATGTTTGTCCTTTTAGCATTTTATCACTTCATTTTTTACAAAATATTCCTTCATAATTTTTATTGGCATTAAATCAATTTTATAAAAAGTTAAAAGCACAAAAATAGAATAAAAGTTAACCGTTTAGTATTCACATTTTTAGTAAATATTAGAGGTTTGATTTTTCGAAAGCAATTGAGATAGAAATTCCATAGAGTCGATAATCGTGAGATTTTAGTGGGCTTAACGAATGAATTGCATGTAACCTTTTGCTTACACCCATTCCTTTCCGTTTTCGTGAGTTTATTTTTGAGCCTTTATTGCTTTAGACGTTGTTTGCTCTCGTTTTTTTCGGATTTGAGTGTGCCAGATGTTTCATGCTTATTAAAACTTGCTCTTAGTATACATTTCAAAATCAATAACATAAATATTGCATAAAAATAATTGAGGCATTAGGATAAACCACTTTGTGAGCCTTTTATTCTGTTATCCCTCACTTGAACACATCCACTAGTTAGCCACGTTGAGCCTAACCCGTGTTTTTCTTTTATTACCCACAGTACATCACCATAAACCTTCATTAGCCTTTTCATTTATTTTATCTTTCACTCGTGTTAGAAATTCGGTTGGCTAATGATTAACTTTTAATTCTTATTATTCTTGTAATTTTTAGTTCTTGAGAAATTTTTTGCTAAGGAAAGATGCATATTTACTTTGTTCCCTTCAAAAGAATTCAAATAGAGGAGTTGAAAAAAAAAATAATAAAAAAATCACCAAAAGAAGGTGAAATATATCCAGGCAAATACAAGTGTTGGTGGCACGACCCGTCACTTCATTATTGCATTTACCCTTGGTTGTCCCTAACCGGTGGTGAATGCACTAAACCAAATGGGTCGAATGGGTATTCAAGAATCATAGGCACCAGTTTGTTAATTTGTCCCATCGTTTGTCCTAATTGACGCGCATTAGGACACGAGTCTAGCTAATGACTCGTTAATAAACTTAGCATGTCGATGTTTCACCCATTACTTGTGTTTGTTTATTTTTATCTTCCAAATGATTTTCTTAGTTTTCTTTTTTTTTTTTTAAATTATCTAGGATTTTATCGTTTTATTTTTGAGTTCGGGTAATCGAATCATAACTTGGATCGAGCGGATTGGGGATATGGTTTGGAACATCACAGTCTAGATCTTGGAATTGTGGAACAGCGTGGAACGTCATTTTGTGGGTAGGCCATTTGAGTTTGACTGAGATCGACAGGAGGGAAGTTTTAGTTCTCCCTTCACACTCCATTGCATTGCATCCATCTTTGCATTGCATGTTTTTGTGTACATTGAGGGCAATGTACATTTCTAAGTGTGGGGTTGGGTGTTCATTCTTCACTTTGCATTATTTTTTGTTGTACACTGAGGGCAATGTACGATTCTAAGTGTAGGGTGAGAATGTTTTCACTTGATGTTTGTCCTTTTAGCATTTTATCACTTCATTTTTTACAAAATATTCCTTCATAATTTTTATTGGCATTAAATCAATTTTATAAAAAGTTAAAAGCACAAAAATAGAATAAAAGTTAACCGTTTAGTATTCACATTTTTAGTAAATATTAGAGGTTTGATTTTTCGAAAGCAATTGAGATAGAAATTCCATAGAGTCGATAATCATGAGTTTTTAGTGGGCTTAACGAATGAATTGCATGTAACCTTTTGCTTACACCCATTCCTTTCCGTTTCCGTGAGTTTATTTTTGAGCCTTGATAGCTTTAGACATTGTTTGCTCTCGTTTTTTTCGGATTTGAGTGTGCCAGATGTTTCATGCTTGTTAAAACTTGCTCTTAGTATACATTTCAAAATCATAAACATAAATATTGCATAAAAATGATTGAGGCATTAGGATAAACCACTTTGTGAGCCTTTTATTCTGTTATCCCTCACCCGAACACATCCACTAGTTAGCCACGTTGAGCCTAACCCATGTTTTTCTTTTATTACCCACAGTACATCACCATAAACCTTCATTAGCCTTTTCATTTATTTTATTTTTCATTCGTGTTAGAAATCCGGTTGGCTAATGATTAACTTTTAATTCTTATTATTCTTGTAATTTTTAGTTCTTGAGTAATTTTAGCTAAGGAAAGATGCATATTTACTTAGTTCCCTTCAAAAGAATTCAAATAGAGGAGTCGAAAAAAAAATAATAAAAAAAAATCACAAAAAGAAGGTAAAATATATCCGACTAGAGCAATTTTGTGCGCAAAGAATGAAAGGAATTCGGTTGTTAGTACTTGTTTATAGGAAAATACCATTTAGTTTGTTTTTATGTTGAAAGTTGTAGTGGTTTGTGAGTTAGCATAACCACCGGGTTTTTAGTCATTTAGCCAATTTCAATTTCCACTTCCTTACCTTTAACCATTGCCAAGTTACAACCCGTTCAAAGTCCTCTTGATTTATGCTTTGTTTCATGTTAGTTGGTAAAGATTTGATCTTTTAGCAATATGATTTTTGCATGATTCATTGTCTTGGCATTTGAGTGTTCTGTACATACACCATCACTTTTATGATCATATATATACCCGAGTGCGTGTGAACATTGTGAGGAGCATAAGGTTACATGCGAATGATTTCTTAGGCATATTCATTTGCTCTTCGGTTGTTAGTTCATTGGGCTCCTTATGTTTCATTTAGTCAATTTTGCATTTATTGAGACCGTTCAAACCTTTATGATTTTTTAATGCTTACGGTTGTCCGAATTGATTCATTGTGCCATTGGAAGTGTTGTTTGAGTTTGAATTTCTTGCGGACAAGCAATGTTCAAGTGTGGGGTTGTTTGATGTGTTACAAATTACACATCTTTTTGGGACAAAACTTCACTCATTTCCCGATCAATTCTTGGTTATTTTCCACGTTTAGACACTTATTTGCTTCATTTTCACTTTTTGTAGGTTTTTGTGGAGCTATGTGGATAAAGGAGGATATTCCAGGAGTTTTCAAGATAAAAATTAGGGTTTCTGAGTTGGAGTCACAATCGTGCCCCTATCTAGCACAACCGCGCCAGCCTAGGCATGGCCGTGCCCCAACCTGGCACAACCGCGCCAGCCTTGGCACAGTCGTGCCCCCATTTGGCATGACTGTGCCATCCTCAGAATCCAAGCACAACTGTGCTCTTGCTTCCCCACGGTCGCGTGTATACCCGTGAGTCTGAAAGCCATACTTTCTGAGTTGGAGGCACGGTCGCGCCCAAGTGACGGCACGGTCGTGTCTCCCCTTTCCTATACATATTAGAAGTTTTCCACAGAAAGAAGTCTAGAGACCTGGAGAGTTCGAGCCCTGAGCAATGTTTTGTGGAAGGACTACAACATCAAGAGGATCACCATACATCATCATTATCATCATCATCATCTAGCTTGGGGAAGTTGGTTTGATTCTTGGAATTTCTTTATGAGTTTTGTAACTTTTCCTTGCTTTGTTCTTGTTCTTATGCTCACCATGAGCTAACTCTTGATATCACTTTGGTTTAGATGAAGTTTAGTAACGTTTGACAACATTTATGGATTTTTGGCATAGTTTATGTTAATGTTATAACAATGGCATGATTATTCTTCAATGATATTGTGTATTTGGGAGTTGATATTGTTTGCAAGACTTGTATATGTGTAGGCTTTGAATGTTGGAAAACCCATGGTTTATACATGTATTCATTGATTAGTGTATGTATGTATGCTAGTTTATGGCTTTTGACTAGGAATGGTGGATGAAGTCTTATTTATGGTTGAAAACTCTTGAATGTGCATCCTTGTGCTTGTGTTTGGAAAGACAAAGTACTTGTTATGGTGTGTCATGTTTAGTACTATGTTCATCTAGGACTTGTTGACGCAATCTTCTAGTTTATGTAATCTTGATATGAACATTGTATGTTGAAGAAGTGCATGTTGTTGTTTACTTTAATCAACTTGAGGTGGGTTATGTGTTGATTCGTGTAATCTTTCCAACTAGTTGTTGAATTAGCCAACCTTGACAGGAAGCTAGTTCAATCTTTATTAAACATTGACGTATTCATAGCACGTGAGCTTCATTGCATGAGTTTAGGTGGTTAGTTTGTATAATTCATTCTAACTTTCTGAAAAGTCATTTGATTAGATGTCTTTGATGAGAGTTTAGTCAGCATACGCATCGTGTACTTGCCATGTATCTATAGTTGTTGTTAGATGTCTACTAAATGGATTCGAGACAAAAGTGATATTCCTTCCTTGATTGTTTGACTTGTGTTCTTAGTTTAGTTTTATATTCTTGCATATTAGTTTAATCAAAAATCAACTTAAACATATTTTACCCTTACTTGATTGGATTTTAGTTCCGGTTTATTATCGCATTCCACCGTGTCCACGAATTGGTATCCGGTTCTTACCTTTACTATATTGCTATCCGACGGGTACACTTGCCCGATGTGTGTGTGATTAGTCTTTGGTGAAAACCCTTTTTAAAACTCAGATTGTGTGAAAAATACTTATAAAAATATATACACTTTCATACACATCAGCTACCGCTATTGAGCAGTTATATGCAGCGTATTAAGCTAAACACGGCTTTGTCGGCATGTTTGGAAGCATCGATTGCACGCATTGGGAATGGAGAAACTACCCCAATGCGTGGCGAGGTCAGTTTGCTCGTGGTGATCATCCTAATCCGAGTATTATGCTCAAAGCAGTTGTATCAACTGACCTATGGATTTGGCATGCATTTTTTGGTTTCATAAAAATAATCATATTTATATAAAAATTATACAAAAGAATGTATAACTCTTTACAAAGCAAATGTTTCATAAAAATAATCATATTTATATTTATAAACCAAGGATGTTAATTAAATAAATTTAAGTTTGTTAGGTTTTTATTCTAAAAATAACAAATAAAATGGTTTCTAAAAATCAAATAAGTTTTATGAATTCATGAAATGAATTCATCCCAAAAGTTTAGACAAGTTCTAAATAATTTAAACCATAATCTAGGATACTCAAACGTTTCTAAAGATCAAATTCAGTTGTTGACACCGAAAATATATATAGTTTTCGTACTAAAATTCATACGGTTTTCTAGAGAATCGAAGCAATCCAAAATATCCAAATTGTCTAAATTCTAATATATCAAGTGTTCTCAAGACAACCTATAATAAAGACCCATATATATTTCCAATATCCAAAATATAATACAAAACAATTTCTCTTTAGAAAATATAATCAAACATATATTTTATGACAAGGTTCATATGAGGGTTCTCAAGACACAATTACTAAAGTAATTCATACACGGTTTTAACAACATTTCAACAACAAAATTAAAATTAATAGGATTCTCTCTAGAGAAATGAAATTATAAAATAGATTTACCCATTACACCAACAATATACACTTTTATTTTTATAATGAAATTGAAAGTTTCTTGTGTAAAAAGAGGGTTTTTACTTGCAACGTTTATGCTTGGATACAGGGTTTTATTAAAATCATATGAAGATTAAATGTTTCAAAATGATAAATGTATAAAATTACCTCCTTAAGTTTTGAAGACGGTGATGGATGATTTGCTTGATTACTCAAATTCTTGCTTTTAAAATCACCAAAGAAAGGGGTTTGATCTTGAGAGGATTTGGACAAAGATGATAAAAAAATGATGGTGTGGTGTGTAGGGGTGGCGACGGAAGGGAGGGGTGGGGTTTGGGATTTTTTTTCTTGTTTTCTAATATTTGAGTTTAGTAAAATGATTAAAGATAAATGATTAAATGAATTCTTAATTGGTAATGATGTGCATTTAATACAAAATGGTTTCAAGTTTGAATGGGTTAATGAGAGGGGGAGAGGGGGTTTCGAAAATGAGGGGGAGAGAGAGAGAGTAATTGTTTCATTTTTATAAACTTTATAAATAAATATCTCCTATCTTTCATTTTTATAAAAAAAAACTTTTAATTAGTTTGTCAACATTTTAGTTTTATAAAATATTCATGCTTTTGCCTATTAAACAACTTAAGATGAAACAATGATTTCTTGTAAGTTTTATGTTTCAAGGTGTATATCACGTGTAATACCGGACTGCGTTTCAGAAAAAAAGTTTTTGAAAAATTCCAGAAAATTAGATATAGACACGAAATAATAAATTGCGGTATTACGTATAAAATTCAAGCTCCAAATATATGTCGGAGTATTAGTTTAGAAATTCACCAACGTGTGTGAGACAGAACGCATGTGTGATCAGATAATTCTCTAAATTATCATATATGAAATATTTGTGTTTGACCTTGCTAAGTAATAAATGCATTTAATTATTATAACAAAGTATACATTTATATATATAAACGTATATGTTATATAAACAATAGAGAAATAATTTGCATACCAGTTTGAAACTCTGAAGTGATACACATTAAAGTAATAATTGATGTGACATATGAATTGAACAAGTACGGGATTGAAATATGATGTCTTTATTGCATAAAAGTAATAGAAGCAAAAACATGGATGTTATAGTATCACCAAGTTGAGGGGTTGAATTAGGAAAGAGATGAGGGTACTTATGCTTCATTTGATCCTCACAGTCCCAAGTAAACTCTGGGCCATGTTTGGATTCCCAACTAACTTTGACAATTGGAATACGGCTATGCTTGAGTTGCTAAATGTTACTGTCCATGATATCTACGGGTCATTCAACAAAGTTCTACTTGTCATCAATGCGGACTTCGTCTAACGAGATATGAAGAGTGTCTTCTGCGAGGCATTTCTTGAGGTTTGGTGTAACACCTACCAAATTCCGATATCAATTTCTGACCGGAATAGTTTACAAAATCGTCAAGAATTATTGGAAACCCAAGAGTTAGAAAATTTATAAGAAGTTCTGGAAGTTAGGGGATACCGGACCGACATGTGATTAGATATCGGTTCGATATGGGAAGAGGTTGGATGTCAGACGGACATGGCCAGGAAAATGGTCCAAAACGCAAACCTTTAAGAACCCTCTACACCAGACATGTGTCGAGACACGTGTAGGGCATACGTCAGCATGGACGGGTGTCGGACCGACATGGCATGATTACTTGGTCCGCTATGGACGGGTGGCACACCGGATATGCATGGCTGCCACATGGCGCGCACGCGGGACAAGGCAGGAATATCAGACCGATATTCCTCTGGATAACGGTCCGATATGGGTGGCCATCAGGCCTATAAATAGAGGAACACTTCATTTGCAATCCTCACACCAACTCACTTCCGAGTTTCCTCTGATCTCTTTGATCCCGAGCCTCCCTCCACTGTCCCGACTCCTGAACCACTCTCCCGAGTTTGACTGGGTTTCCCTTATAAATCAAACTCGAGCATTTAGTGCCAAAGAAACCCAAGGAACGCATAGAGGTGCGAGTTAAGGTGCTAGAGCCCTAAGAGACAACTCTAAGAGCTACTTAGCACTAAGATCAATATTCCGAGCTTCAAAACAAAGGTGAATACTTGTTCACACTAAACAAGAATCTATCAAAACGATTTATAAGATGTGATTGTGCTATAGGCACCTTCATGCAAAAGATCAAACAATTTACGTTTACGAAAAGGGCAAAACACGATAACTAAATATTTACTCATACTAACCCCAGAATTAGGGGTTTTACCCGTGGGGAATATTGATACCCAAGAAGTGTACGTAAAGTTTGATCAAATAATTATACTCGCTCTAGATCCAGTTGGGCCGACCGGGGTTGCTTGTATGTCGGGTGATTGTGTAAAACGCAGGAGTGCCGGTTTGGCCGCGTAGCCCCCGACTACTTGTTCAATATATACAAATGGATGAAATGGAAGAAAGTGATATGATCACTAGAATCCGCCAATGATGAAATGTTTAACTGTTTAATTAAACTGTTTTGCCATGTTTATGAAAATTATTTGAGGTCATAAAGTATTCACTAGCATGTAGCTGACGTTCATTTTCAAATGTTTTCAGGAAAAGAATGATATGACCTCATCGTATCGGGACTGGCTATGGCCTAAGTCCCGAGGACAGTTTTGTTGCCCAGCCAGGTCAGGCTACACACCTAGACCCAGTGCAACCGAATATATGTTATTACAGGACGTGCATTGCACAGAAAGACCCTGAAGAATAAAAAAGGTTAAGGTGAACGAAGGACTACGTTTTCCTTAGGCAGATTACCTCCTTGTAAACCCACTGACTTTGCGTCAGAGTTTTGATTTGAAATCAAATGTATAAACAATCAGATTTTCATACCTAGGTATTTAAATAAAGATAATATTTGTCTACACGACGAGATTTCGGAATTTACAAAACCAACCTTCGTGGTTGAAATGAAACGATCCATTTTCAAACGTTACTCTGCTGCACAAAACAAACTCTAAAATCAAAGCAGCTACCAAAGTTTCCAACGGATGTCGTAACCTGGTAACGTCTCGGGGGTGCCCGTGGCGGGGTGTGACATTGGTTGGTATCAGAGCATGAGGTTTTAGCGAATTAGATACTTGGGATTAGTATCTAAGCTCTAACCAGATTAAGCAATGACTTGCCTACTAGCAAAAGTAGGTAGACACATGCCATTAAGCTGATAGTGTCAAACATGCAGGTAGTATTATGTTAGGAGGAAAAGGATACTATAGCTACTATAACCCTAAAGTTACTGTCAAACAAGAACCAATAGCAAGTCCATACGCACCCATGGAAGAAGGAAACTTCTCATGGTATCACACTCTGCCAAGGGAGGAATACGAATCAGATCACCTGGGCCAATTGGGTGGCTCTGACTTTAGTAATTGGAGATGTACACCACCACATTACCCATTACCTCCTCCACCAAACTATTCTCCAACTCAAACACCTCCACCGCCTATGTATCCCCCTCCCACTAACCAACATGAGGCAGGGTATAGCAAGAAGGCCACTAAACCTCGAACGAGGGTAAAAGAACCTGTTGAGAAGCTTTCCACCACAAGATCTAGTTTATGGGAAATCTATAAGAATCTGGAGAACTAAGAAAGTTTCAAATCTGAAGGCTTCCTTCCTCTACCTCCAGTGGAAGCCTATTCACCACAATCAGCTAGTTATGAACCGTTTGCTAATTACCTCAACTATCCTATTGAATCGGGTCCATACATGAGTAATAATTCGGACACCGACGGAAATTACGCTAACACAAATTCAATAGGAGCCTACTCTTGAAGTTCTGGATCGTACATCGACTATGCAAATCATCCACATTTCGTAGATCCCTATATCCTCCCTATATCCAGGATGAATACGATCCTATGGCTGAATTTGAGGCCATATTTGATGATCCTAACGTTATACCTGAGGACTATAGCCCACGAGCTACCTTGAAACATAAACCAACTCCCGCCTACGATAATGTCTACAACGACATAGTCTTAGGATTAAGAGACCCTCCACCAAAATTTGGATATCTCGAATCCACACCAGGATCTCCAATAGAGTGTCTCGATCGGTCGCTTCGCGAAACCGATCACGTCAAGAAAGAGCTTATCTTGACTAGGGAGGTATTGATAGAAGTTAGCTCAAAAGGACAAGGAGCATAAGTCCTTTGCTAAAAGAATTTGGTTTCAAGGGAAAAGCTTGATGAAGGATGCCAAGAGCAGGGTCAAGAAATAAACATTCTAATAACATTTTTATGTTATTTTTCTTGTAATCCAAATAAAATCAATTAACCGTTCTATCCTATTAATAAAAGTATTTATTTTCCTTTCGTTTTCCTAGATTGGCAGGGAAAGGAAAAGGACCTAGCTTCGTTCGTAAGTACGCACCGCCTGAAAATAACGAACGAAACACAAACTCAACCGAATCCTATTCTTGAACAAATTCCGAATATATTAGCGAAACCTTTCAAAATCTAGGGGAAATAGAAACATCAAAATATTCTATGAAACCCCAATGAGTTATTAAACCGCTCCAACACTCGAAAGCTATTACTAAACCTACGTGAAAAATTATAGCTACCAAGAGAAACCACCTGAAATCTCATATGAACGCCACTACACATTGGAAGGTGAGGAGATGGCTGACTCCAACAGACCCTACGGAACTTACCATTCCACCAGTCCTACTCTAATCCATACTCACCGGACTAACCGGGAGAAGAAAGGATTGCAGCTATGCAAGTACGCATAACTGAGTTAGAAAGGATTGAAGCTGAAAAAGACGCAAAGATAGCCGCTCTACAACAACCGTTGATTAGAGCTAGGGGTCGTTAGAATATGTCTTATCTATGTTATTTTCAATTTGAAATAAAAATAAAAATCCTGTATTTTCCTTAAACATCTTCGAATACTAATAAATATTATGTCTTTCGTCTAGAATGATGATAAGAACTGGACCATCCACAAATACACGTGGATGAAAGGAACAAGTAGATGAGGCATTTGAAAAAGAAGCTCAGGCTGCAGAAATGCAGAAAATGATAAACAAAGGAATTGATGATGCAATTCCGACAATGCTTGAGGCATTTGAAAAGGCCCAGGCTGCTAGAGCCGAGGCCAGAACCAAAGGAAAAGAGAAAGAGCATACGCTTCATAACTCTGAGCGTGACGAATCAAATCACACTATTTTTGTGAGAAAGGAACATTCGAAAACTCATACGCATCAAAGCTCAAAAACTAAGAGAACCCAAAATGAGGAACACTATTCTTTAAGTGACAGTTCTGCCGACAGTTACAAACCACGTCACAAAAAGAACAAACGCATGGGTTGCTCCTACAAGATTTTCCAAGCATGTAAACCATATGACTTCTAGGGAAGGAAGATGGAGTAGCTACACTCCGATGGATAGAAAAGACAGAATCAGTCCTAGCCATAAGTAAATGTGCCGAAGAGGACAAGGTCCTCTACGTCTCTAACCTATTCAAGAACTTTTCCCTTGAATGGTGGAACGCCCTAGTATCTGCCAAAGGAAGGGAAAGAGCATATGAGTTGGAACTCATTCAATGACCGAGAAAAGAAAATTTTGTCCTATCAACGAAGTAGAGCAAATAGAACAGAAATTCCTCTAACCATCAAGACTATATGACCAAGCTGCTAGAGTACGCACGACTAGTGTGACATCTAGCTACGCCTGAATCGAATCTCATAAATAGATATATCTATGGACTGGTCAGTGAGATCCGTGATATGGTAAAGGTTTCAAAACCTAAAACCATCGATGATGCCATGGATCTAGGTGCT
Organism: Smallanthus sonchifolius; assembly: GCA_023525975.1. Classification (NCBI taxonomy): domain Eukaryota; kingdom Viridiplantae; phylum Streptophyta; class Magnoliopsida; order Asterales; family Asteraceae; genus Smallanthus; species Smallanthus sonchifolius. Next base: position 57,491,085 of record CM042021.1, read on the forward strand.
CAATTAACGGACGATATGGTCCGAACCATGGAGGAAAATAAAAGGAAAGAAACCTTCAGCCGAAGGAAGGTAGATTACAAAAAGACTAATCAAGGTTCTAGTACAAAGGAAAGACGATTTAGCCTTCTTGAGTGCAAGACATGCAAGAAGAGGCATTCAGGAAAATGCCGACTTCTTACAACATGCCCTGAATGCAAGTGCACGGGCTATCATAACGATCAGTGTCCACGAAAGAAACTAGTCACATGCTACAACTGTGGCGAAACCGGGCACTACAGGAGTGAATGGTCAAAACCAAAAGTTTGTGGTGGCTCAGATACTAAACCTGCCACCGAAACTAAAAAGAATGCAAGAGTATTTCGCTTAAACGCCAAGGAAGCTGTCAATATGACCGATGTCATATACGGTGCTTTTTGACTCCGGGGCAACCCAAAGTTTTATAGATCATAGGTTTTGTAAACTAGTTAATAATCCCTTAGCTAAGCTAGACAAAACTTACTAAATCAAAACCGCGAACGTAGACCTGATCCAAGTCTCCAAATCCTTGAATGATTGTACAATCTCGTTGTCTGGACACGTCATATCCATACAACTTTTGCCAATGGATTTGGCCGGCTTTGATATAGTCCTTGGAATGGATGGCTTAGCAACTAACCACGCCCATATCCTTTGTGACTCACAAGCCATTAAACTATGCACATGTTCAGGAGAAGTAGTGACGATTAAAGGAGACGAGTCAACCAACCTTGTTGGTTTGATCTCTAAGATAAAAGCAACGAAGTATCTCCGGAAGGAATGCCTGTCTTATCTCATATTCGTAACCACCTGCGACACCAAGCGGGAACTGAAGGAAGTACCAACCATCTCCGAATATCCTGATATCTTCCCTGAAGAGTTACCTGGAACACCGCCAGATTGGGAAGTGGAGTTTCAGTTAAATCATGTGCCAGGCACGTCTCCGGTAGCTAAAGCCCCGTACCGATTAGCTCCTACCGAGATAGCTAAATTAAAGAAGCAACTCGATGAGTTATTGGAGAAAGGTTTTATAAGGCGAAGTTCCTTGCCATGGGGAGCTCCGGTATTTTTTGTGAAAAAGAAGGACGGATCGATGAGGATGTACATAGATTATCGGGAATTGAACAAGGTCACGATTAAGAACTGATACCCACTCCCAAGAATCGCCGATCTGTTTGACCAGCTCCAAGGAGCAAGATGCTTTTTCCAAAATACACTTGCGATCAGGCTATCATCAATTGAAAGTCTAAGAAGATGACATATCTAAGATTGCGTTCAGAACTAGATACGATCACTTTGAGTTCGCAGTTATGTCGTTCGGACTTACGTATGCTCCCGCAGCATTCATGGACATGATGAATCGTATTCATAGACGATATACTTATTTACTCCAAGAGTAAGGGAGATCATGCTGACAATCTAAGAATGATACTTGAGATATTGAGAAACAATAAACTGTACGCCAAATTCTCGAAATGCGAATTTTGGTTGTCATAAACGAGAAAGGAATTCAAGTAGATCCAGCTAAGATTGAGGATATATCTAATTTAGAAGTCCCAAAGACGCTGACCGAAGTAAGAAGTTTCCTCGGTTTGGTAGGATATTACCGAAGATTTATTAAGGACTTCTCAAGGATCATCGTTCCTTTGACTGCACTAACCCGAAAGACAATCAAATATGAATGGGGACCAAAACTGAACAAAGCATTCAAAACGCTAAAGTAGAAACTAACCCAAGCGCCAATTCTATTGTTGCCCAATGGCAACGAAGGGTTTATAGTTGGCTTAGGATGTGTATCGATGCAAGGAAACAAAGTCATCGCTTATGCATCTCGAAAACTTAATACTCACGAAAAGAACTATACGACTCATGACCTAGAGTTAGGTTCCATAATCTTTGCACTGAAATTATGGAGACACTACCTTTACGGAGTCAAGTTCATAGTTTTCACAGACCACAAGAGTCTAAAGTATGTCTTCAGTCAGAAAGAGCTGAACACGAGTCAAAGAAAATGGATGGAAGTCTTAAGCGACTATGACTGTGAGATATGCTATCATGAAGGCAAGGCTAATGTAGTAGCCGACGCCTTAAGTCGAAAAGAACATGCGAAACCAAAACTTGTACGTACCCTAAGACTTGACCTGCAAGTCCATCTTACATCTCAAATCGAAGAGGCATAAAAATCAGCCTTGAAGGAAGCAAACCTCGAAAAAGAAGGGATGATAGGAAGAACCGAACTCCTCATCAAAGGAAATGACAACATCCTTAGAATGAATAAACGGATTTGTGTTCCAATCTATGGAAATCTCCTAGGAGAAATTTTTGAGGAAGCCCATAAACCCAAGTACACAATGCACCCCGGTGGTGATAAGATGTACAAAAATCTAAAACCAGAATACTGGTGGATCGACATGAAAAAGCACATAGCCGATTATGTGGCCAAATATCTAACCTGTTCCAAGGTTAAAGCTGAACACCAAAAGCCATCAATTGCCGGTATGGAAATGGGAAATGATTGCCATAGATTTTATTACTAAACTTCCCCGAACTAGTCACGGAAATGACACAATATGGGTTATCATTGATCGTTTAACCAAATTCGCACATTTCCTACCGATGAAAAAAACTTTTAATATGGATAAGTTAGCACAACTGTATGTCAAAAAAGGTAGTATCCTTACACGGAGTGCCATTATCCGTCATGTCAGATTGAGACAGTCGATTCATGTCTCGGTTCAAGGAGAGCTTCTAAAAAGCTCTCGGAACTCGTTTAAACCTTAGCACTGCATACCATCCTCAAACGGATGGGCAGAGCGAGAGGACAACCTAAACCTTGGAGGATATGCTCCGAGCATGTGTTATTGACCTAGGAGGAAGTTGGGACGACCACTAACCTCTGATGGAATTCTCTTACAATAACAGCTACCACACAAGTGTACAAGCTGCACCATTTGAAGCCTTGTATGGCAGAAAATGCAGAACTCCCATGTGTTGGGCTGAAATAGGAGAAAACCAATTATCTGGACCTGAGATTGTCCAGGAAACCACAGATAAGATATTACGAATCAGGGAAAGATTGAAAACGGCTCGTGATCGCCAGAAAAGTTATGCCGAAAAAAGGCGAAAGCCGTTAGAATTTAATGTTGGAGAAAATGTTTTACTTAACGTATCACCTTGGAAAGGTGTGGTAAAATTCGGAAAGAAAGGGAAGTTAAGCCCTAGATTTGTTGGGTCGTTTAAAATCTTAGAACAAATCGGACCAGCGGCATATCGGTTAGAATTGCCAATAGATATGAATGGAGTACATGATGTATTCCATGTCTCCAATCTGTGTAAGTGCTTAGCGGATGAAACCTTAGCCATGCCACTAGAATACGTAATAGTGGATGAAAGGCTTAAGTTTGTGGAACAACCGTTACAAATAGAAGAACGGTAGGAAAAGAAATTGAAAAGGAAGAAACTTGTATTGGTTAAGGTGAAATGGAATTTCAGACGTGGACCTGAGTACACGTGGGAACTGGAATTAGAAATGAAAAAGAAATACCCACACTTATTCTGAAAATAATCTCGAGGACGAGATTTCAAAAAAAATTGTGGATGATGTAACACCTACCAAATTCCGATCTCAATTTCTGACCGGAATAGTTTACAAACTCGTCAAGAATTATTAGAAACCAAAGAGTTAGAAAATTTATAAGAAATTCTGGAAGTTAGGGGATATCGGAGTGACATGGGAAGACGTTGGATGTCGGACCGACATGGCCTGGAAAATGGTCCGAAACGCAAACCCCTAGGAACCCTCAGCATGTCGGACGCGTGGACCGATGTCAGACCGGCATGGCATGCCTACTCGGTCCGCTATGGACAGGTGGCACACCGGATTTGCATGGGTGCCACGTGGCACGCATGCGGGACAAGGCAGCCATATCGGACCGAAATGCCTCTGGATAACGGTCTGATATGGGTTGCCATCAGGCCTATAAATAGAGGAGCAATTCGTTTGTAATCCTCACACCAACTCACTTCCGAGTTTCCTCTGATCAATTTGATCCCGAGCCTCCCTCTACTGTCCCGACTCCTGAACCACTCTCCCGAGTTCAACTGGGTTTCGCTTATAAACCGAACTCGAGTGTTTAGAGCCAAAGAAACCCAAGGAACGTATAGAGGTGTGAGTTAAGGTGCTAGAGCCCGAAGAGACAACTTTAAGAGCTACTTAGCACTAAGATCAATATTTCGAGCTTCAAAACAAAGGTGAATACTCGTTCACACTGAACAAGAGTCTGTCAAAATGATTTATAAGACGTGATTGTGCTATAGGCACCTTCATGCAAAAGGTCAAACGATTTATGTTTACGAAAAGGGCAAAACACGATAATTAAATATTTACTCATACTAATCCCAGAATTAGGGGTTTTACCCCGGGGGAAGGTTGATACCTAAGAAGTGTACGTAAAGTTTGATCAAATATTTATATTCGCTTCGGATCCAGTTGTGCCGGGCGGGGTTGGCTTGTATGTCGGGTGATTGCTGTTGAAGCATTTTCCTGTGACAAACACTCTGGACAGATTATGGATAGTTAGAGTCTTAGTTTAGTACTTTCATGTATGTATTTGTCTTTGTTTGTAAGTGTCTGTATGTATTAGTTTTCGAGTTGTATTTACTTTTACATATTGACTGTTGCAGATTTCTCTAAGTGTTTTGCGCACTTGTATGTGCGCAGGAAGTAGTTCCTGCGTACTTAGCAAGTACGCAAAAATACCTATGCGTACTTGCTATGTACGAATGAGCAAATTGTCCTGCGCACTTGCTAAGTGCGCAGGCATCAGGTCATGTATAAATAGGAATGGTTGACAGTAGATAAGTATGCATTCAGATTAGCAAATACGCAGAACTTTGTAATCTCAGAACTTCTCTCTGTAACCTTCAAGTGTTTATAATAGACGAATGTTTATAGTGATTATCTTATCGGTTTACTTTGTTTCGTAAGACTCTCCACCTAGTCACGGGTATTCCGCACCCGGTCCGACTAGTAGACCCACTTGCATGTGACGATCCGCCACACCCGAGGGACCTACAAGTGGTATCAGAGCATTGCTCTTGATTTCGAGTGTTGTGAGTGAGTTTGGAGAGTTTTCTAGAGAGTTTTACAAGCAAAAGGAAGTGTTTTTGTTGATTTTTGTGATGAAATAGGTGTAGCTCTTGAGCACTATTTTAGATGCAAAAATCACTCAAAAACCGACTTTTGTTGTGTATTTTGAGTGTTTTGAGCATCAAAGGTTAGTTAGAAACAAGTTTCTGACCCTTTGGCTCATTTTGATTGTTCTTCCGTCCGATTTTTGCCATCTCTGGTGTGTTTTTCACTGACCGGAATAGTTTGGTGAGAGTTGGTGAAAAGGTGTTGTGCGTACTTACCATATCTGGCAAAAAGTATAGTCTTCCTGCGTACTTACCAAATACGCAAGAATAATCTCTTGCGTACTTACTAAATAAGCAAGACTAATCTTGTGCGTACTTAAGTTATATCCTGCGTACTTATCATTTACCCCTGCGTACTTATCAAGTACGCAAGAGCAAATCTTAAATACGCAAGACCATTCCTCTAAGTGCGCAAGGCCAATATCAAGTGCGCAAGTGTCTCTGATTTTTCTGAAATTTGACCAAGTGTTCACCATGTCGAATTTTCAGAACCTTGGAAACCTTTTAAACTATGACAATGAGATCGGTACTCCTTAGAAACCGCCAAAGCTTCTAAATGTAAATGATTATTCTAACTGGAAGGCACGCTTTGAGCATTACATTTCATACACTGATTCTTCGTTATGGATTCCAATTCTAGAAGGCTATAAGCATCCCACACACATTTATCTTGATGATGAACTGCCTAAGCCTATCTCTAAACTCGATGAAGAGGAAAAGAAAGCTTATGATCGAGAGAAGAAGGCTCTTGGTTCAATCACCATGGCATTAACTCGGGAGTTGTTCCACAGCTTCAGAGGTTATGACAACTCTAAGGATCTTTGGAAGGTGTTACAGAAAAGATTTGAAGGGAATAGTGATATCAAGAAGAGTAAACGGGATCTACTCAGGAAGCAGTATGAATGCTTCAGATTTTTGGAGAATGAGTCTTTAGATGACCTCATCTCTAGATTCTATCATCTGCAGACAGAATTGAAAGCTTTTGAGCTCAAGTATCCCGATGAAGAGTTGGTGGAAAAGTTTCTGGATGCTTTACCACCCAGGTTTGAAATGTACACAACCCTGATGAGAGAAAATCCAAAATTATATGAAATGACAGTAGAGGAGGCAATTGGAAAGGTTCAAGCTCATAACATGAACCTTAGAAATAAGGAGAGCTCAGGAAGACCTCAGATACAAGACCCTTCTATGTATCATGGGACGTCTTCTACAACCAAATCTTCGGGCTCAGGAATTGCCCTCTTCTCTGGAAACTCTACTGAAAAAGACCACTCAAATGGTTGTGGTGGTCATGCATGCTATGCATATGGATTAGGTTGTGGATCTCATCAACAACACACCTCAAGAAATCCTCCCGCTACAACTTCAGCTAACCAATCAGCTATAGCCAAAATAGCTGAACATCATGTAGCACTATTTTCATCGTCTATGCTGGCCTACGAGAACTTCATAGGTGTCAAGCTTACAGATCCCGAGACAATAGAAGAAGACTTCAATTAAGTGGATCCTAATGACATGGAGGACATGGATATTCTATCGAATATGGCCACGATATTGAGGAGAGCCAAGTGTTTCCTGAACAGAACAGGAAGGAAGTTCATTGCGGGCATTCTAATGCCAAGGTTGGTTTTGACAAACCCAAGGCCAAATGCTACAAGTGTCTAAACTATGGACACTTTGCTCGTGAATGTCAAAAAGACAGAGCACCGGCTTCGGGTTTCACCAAACCTAGCCAAGGAAACAACCATGGCTACAACAACTCAAACAACCACAATCAAAGCCAAAGTGGAACGTCCAATGCACTGGTAGCTCAACAGGACGACAGCTTTGATTGGGGTGTTCATCTGGAAGATGCCATCATTGCACAAACTCAAGTTGGTCTCATGGCTGAGATCATGGAGTTGATGGAAACTGAGAAAAAGGAAGCTGAAGAAAATGAAGCTTCTGAAGCTGATCAAGAGGAATCTAGTACTGCTGTTGCCCTCATGGCCATTGGAGAGCAACAAGTTCATCGTCTGAGGTAGATTCTAATCATTTTTCTGTTATTTCTTGTTCTAAATGTCTAAGCTTAAAACATGAAAATTCCATGCTTCAAGACAAGGTCGAACCCCTTCGCATTGCAGCTCTAAGTTATAAAGAAAACAAAAAACGTTTTAAAGTTTCAATTGAAACATTGAAAAAGGAAAAACGTGATTATTCACTGAAAATGAGCGATCAACAACTTCACTTGGATATTGCATAAAAGGGGTTGGAGAAAAGGAACAATGAAATTAACAAGCTGCAAAATGAAATCTTGCAGTTGAACTGTTCTAATGAGAAGTTGAAAAACTCTCATTTTGTGTTGGAACACTACGAATCTGTAGTGAGGCAAATGAATGGCTTAGGGTTGGGTACTAATGCCATTCCACCACCAGTTAGCGGGAAGTTTGTCAACAGCTTAGTAGACATTTATCTAACTTGTCTTGATGAGTCCTCAGGAAAGGATGATTCCTCTAAAAAGGATGATTCCTCAAGTAAGGCCAACTCCGCATCTGATGAGGAGTTCTTTACTGTTTCTGATGATGGGTCGGTTAACACTTGCCCTGAAGGAGTAGTATCTGAGGAGTTGTTATCTGAACAGAAAGTCAAGAAAAACTTTACCACTAATAGTGATAACTGTATTTTAACCGAACCCGATATCATTAAATCTAATGATAAATTAAAAGTAATGCTTTATGGGGGGCATAAAAATCTTAATCAAGTAAAGAAAGAGGCTTTTTCAGCTCACTTTGGGCTTGGTTACACATAAAATTTGCAAAAAACTATACTCCCAAGAACCAATCTGTATCGGGTCAAACTTCTGTTCACAATCCAACTCCTCCTGCTCATCATGCTGAGTCATCTAATGCCAGATCTAATGAGCCTTACAGGAGAACTTACACAGACAAGAGGACTTGCTTTCACTGTGGCTTGGTTGGTCATTTTTGTGAACTGTCCTTCAAAGAACCAAAGGAAACGGCCTATTGTTTCACAAGCGGCTGTCATCCCTAAGTCGCCATCAGTGAAACCTCCCAAATGTCCAAAACAAAATGTGGTGAAACCACCAGTTAAACCGATGGGAAAGCCAACGATCAAATCTGAGGCCAAACCATCTGTTTCAACAAAGGTAAAGCAACCTGTTGTACCTTGTGTATCTACCTCTGGTAGTACACGTACTGGTGAGAAACCTATGGTGAAACTCTCTAAGCCACAGAGGAGGAGAAGGAATAAGAGGTTGAGAAAGCTAGATCAGCTGACTTCAGTTCAATCAGATGAAGCTTCCACAAGTTCACCTGCTGTTATTGAACCAAAGTCTACTGTTCCGGTTAAGAAAAAGAAGAAGTCCTGGACTGCCAAATCTAAAAATTCTCAATCTCCTAGTCCTAATTCTTTTAAAGATTCATCCATCTTGAACAGTCGTCACGACTGTGAGTTAAAAGAAGTAGTTTATTTTGAAAAGGATGGACGACCCAAGACCACTATGGCTTGGGTCTCCAAATCTAACTAATTCTTTTTGTGACTCATGCAGGGATGTCCGAAGGGTACTATCTCTAACCGTTGGTATGTAGATAGTGGATGCTCCCGGCACATGACAGGAAACATGGCCTTGCTTCAAGACGTGAAACCATTCAGAGGTGCCTATGTGGCCTTTGCTGGAGAGAAATATGGCAGTATCAAGTGTGAAGGCCTGGTAAAAAATGGTTGTGTCAGTTTTGACAATGTCAACTTTTGTGAACAGCTGAAGCATAACCTGCTGGGTGTCTCCCAAATGTGTGACAAGGAGTACTCGGTGATGTTTGATAAGAATGAATGCTAGATTTTCAAGCCTGGTTTTGATGTTCCTGATGAGAGCGCCAAGGACAAACGACACCTATCAGATTGATATGAGCGTGGCAACAACCACCTCATCAGTTGCTACTTGTTTGCTTACTAAAGCAAAAGATCTTGACTCTATCTTGTGGCATAGGAAACTCGGACATATTTTGTATCGTAAAATGAACCATCTTGTCCGAAACGGTTTGGTATCAGGAGTTCCTAAGTTGAGATTTACCGTTGCAGATGACTGTATGCCTTGTAAAAAGGGCAAACAGCAACAGAAGTCTCACAAGCCCAAGCTCCAAAACTCTATTGATACCCCTTTGCAGCTATTACACATGGATCTGTTTGGCCCCATAAGTATCAGGAGTATTGGAGGTAAGTCGTTCTGTCTGGTTGTAACTGATGATTTCTCACGTTTCTCTTGGGTGCATTTTTTAGGTACTAAGGACGAGACCGCTGATATTCTTCAATACCTGATCCTAAGATTGGAATCTCTTTGCAGGCTGAAGGTTAGAAGAATAAGGAGTGACAACGGAACTGAGTTCAAGAATAATTTGATGGAACTTTTCTGTCTCAAGAAGGGGATCCGTCACGAATTCAGCGCCCCGTATACACCTCAGCAGAATGGAGTTGCAGAATGGAAGGACAGAACACTGATTGAGACTGCAAGGACTATGATGTCGGATGCAAAGCTTCCTGTCACATTCTTGGCAGAAGCAGTTAATACAGCTTGTCACGTCTTAAAGAGAGTTCTGGTTGTGAAGAGGCACAACAAGACTTGCTACGAGTTGATCAACAATCGACTTCCCTTTGATTACCTAGTTCCTTTTGGTAGTCCCTGTTCCTTATTGCTACAGTACAAAGACCACCAGTCTAAGTTTCATGCAAAAGCGGTGGAAGGCATCTTCTTAGGATACGTTGCCAACTCGCCTTGCAAGAGAGTGTACAATATAGGAACTCCTACTGTCGAGGAATGGTTTGAAGTGGATTGCAGTAAACACAGCATTCCACCACAACCAACAGGTCCAGCTTAGGGTTTTGATTATAAAGCGCTATTCAAGTCATTCAATATTCCTGATATATTTACAGTTGACGCCACAAATGTTTATGAATTATTGGGTGGTAGCGATGACTCCAGTTTCTCTACTCGTGCTACTGTACTGATTATAACTCCTGATTCCAATGCTGCATCTGCATCTAGAACTCATGACAGTGATAACATTGAAGATCTTCACGTTGATGGAGATGACGCTCAAGCTAATCCTAACACAACTGTAGGAAATGAAGCTCCTGCTGATCCAATTAACGTTGAATCTTCTTCTTCTGGAACACAGGAAATGGGGGAATTAAGCACGAATCTCGATTCAGAAATTCAGGAACCGAATGTACCAGAGACGAGAGTGCATAAGAATCATCCAATCGACAACATTATTGGTGATCCTCATGCCGGTGTTCAAACTCGTCATCAAACCATTGCAGAGAACACTAGTATTTAATCGGAGATACTTGACACTGGTGTCATGGAAACATGCCTGCATGCTGCATTCGTGTCCCAGTTAGAGCTGAAGAATGTGAAGAAGGCTCTCGCGGACAACTGCTGGATTGAGGTGATGCAAGATGAATTGTCTCAATTCTAAAAGTTGCACGTGTGGGATTTGGTTGACTTTCCAAAAGGCTTTCAGCCAATTGGAACCAGATGGGTGTTCAAATGCAAGACAGATGATTGTCATGTGGTTGTGAAGAACAAAGCAAGATTGGTTGTTCAGGGTTTTTATCAACAAAAGGGCTTGGATTACACGGAAGTATATGCCCTAGTTGCTAGAATTGAGGCCATTCGACTGTTCTTGGCTTATGCCACATATGTCGGCTTCAAGGTCTATCAACTTGATGTGAAGAGTGCTTTTCTATATGGAAAAGTTCTTGAAGAGGTCTATGTCACTCAACCTCCCGGCTTTGAAGATCCGCATAATATCAATAAAGTGTATAAGCTCGACAAAGCACTTTATGGTCTTCATCAAGCACTGCGGGCATGGTATGAGACATTATCTAAACATCTACTGTCTAATGGTTTTGACCGTGGACAGATTGACTCGACCCTCTTCATTAGGAAAGCAGGAGGTGACATTCTTCTTGTACAAGTGTACGTCGACGACATTATTTTTGGATCTACCAATGAAGGGATGTGTAGGGAATTCGAGCAGGTGATGAAGTCCAAGTTTGAAATGTGTAAAATGGGTGAATTGTCATTCTTCCTAGGTTTGCAAGTCAGTCAAAGAGAGGATGACATTTATCTACATCAAACTAAGTATGTGCAGGACATCTGGTCAAAATACAAGATGAATGATAGCAGTACTTATGGGACACCTATCCCAATCAATCATGGTCTGCATCCTGATAAAGATGGAAAGGATGTGGATTGCAGATTGTACCGTGGGATGATCAGATCACTTATGTATCTCACAACTTCAAGACCCGATATAATGTTTGTTGTGTGCTTGTGCTCAAGGTTTCAGTCTCAACCGAAGGAGTCACATATGATAGCCGTGAAGAGAATTTTCAGATACTTGAAAGGGAAACCTTGATTGGGTATTTGGTACTCTAAGCAGCAGTCATTCGACTTCAAAGCCTACACTGATTCAGACTATGGTGGTTGTAACCTTGACAGAAAGTCAACTTCTGGTGGATGTCAATTCTTAGGAGACAGACTGGTTTTCTGGCAGTGTAAGAAGCAGTCAACGGTTTCTGTCTCAACTTGTGAAGCGGAATACATTGCTGCGGCGAGCGGTTGTTTTCAGATATTGTGGATTCAACAACAATTGAGAGACTATGGCTTGAACTTCACTGGAACTCTTTTGTTCATTGACAACAATGCCACAATGTCCATCACAAATAACCCGGTGAAACATTCCAAAACTAAACATATAGAAATTCGCCATCATTCATCCGTGATTGTGCTGAAAAGCATTTAATTGAACTTGTTAAAGTTCACACGGATGACAATCTTGCTGACCTTTTCACAAAGGCTTTTGATCGATCCTGTTTTGAGCATCTTGTCAACTTGATTGGAATGTTCAATCCTGAGTGAAAACCTTGTTTTTCTTAAATCAATTCAATTCATGAAAGTTAAATTTTATTTTCTTTTAAGTTTTCTGTATAGTTCTTTTAACTTTCAAAAACATTTTACAAAATCAAAAACAAAATAGAAAATGGAGAAAATTTCAAAGTTAACTTGAGAAAAGAGGAAATGATAGTACATCAGAAATGATCTAAACGTCACAGACTGCTCATATGGTAAATGATTGCGTCATGCTTACTTAATTGTTTTTAATCTGCTTATTTACAAGTAATTTGAATTGTTAGTACGCTGTATGCGTCTTTGAATCACTAGTAGTGTGGAAACTAAAGTCTAAATTACAAATGTGATTTGAACCCATGTTTGCTAGTGTGTGTGCGTAAAAGATTAGAAAAGATCATTATCAGATAAAGGATGTTAGATTTTGTCAATAATTTTCTTTTGAGGTCAGTTTTGGGTTATGTCGTTAGCACAATTAATGCGGCTAATATCACTGCCCATACTCACAAGTATGCTAGGCGAGATTGAATCAAGACATGTCTCTACATCAACCGTTGAGCATGTATTCACCCATGAATCACAAATGATTCATTGAAATCAAATCCAGATAAAAGTTGGATTCCCTTACCTTATTCAAACACCATACTCATTATCCTGAATCATCATACCGATATTCAATGAAGAAAATCAAATGAAACCAAGACATATGGATCACTCGATTCTGAATCTTCTGATTCCTGATAATCCTTATGGATTATGCTTAATTTTTCCTTTGCTAATAGACGTAACTTCATTCTGAAAATTTAGAAAATCATTGGGAAAATCTTAGATGCCTTGAGATAGTGCAATTTACATTATTGTAGCATATATCAGTGGGGTACACGTTGTATATCGTATAATTAATACCTTAATACACAAGAACGTGATACAAAGATGCTTATAGTTTCAAATCTTATAATATTGTCAACTTGAATTACTTGTTTATGTGCTTATTATGTATGAATAAATAGTAATCCATGACATGATCCCATATTCTTTGATGTTTATATTATATTGTATCGTTTTTGCTATAAGTTAGCCTAATATGATCCTCTGCTCGTATCTAGAAAAGATCAAAAAGATTTTAAGTTTGTGTATAGTTAAATCTTATTCAGAAAAGTCAAAAATATTTGTGTTTAACCTTCCTGAATTGTATTTGAATCCTCCTGATTGAATATTTTTATCTTGTTAGTTATTTGACTTGAAAATCTTCATAATTTGAGTTGAAAGTTTGCGCACTTAAGGGTTACTGCGTACTTAACAAGTGCGCATGAAGTAAGCCCTGCGTACTTAACAAGTACGCAAGAGTTAAGCCTTGCGCACTTGTAAGTACGCAATAGTTAAGTCTTGCGCACTTAGCAAGTACGCACGACCTTTTTGTGTTGGGTATAAATACACGACATAGAAAAATTTTCAGATTTTATCACATTCAAATTCTCAGTTGCCTGTTCAATTACCTCCGACGTTTTTACTCAAAAATTCAAGTGTTCCTAACCGATTTCTCGTCGTATCTCTAGTATCATCATCGTGTAACAATCATTTGGTGAGAATCTAGAGGCAATCCATTCGTGTATTCGCGCTTTTAGACCAATTTGAATTTTAAAAACTTAGGGTTTAATTCGAGCTTTTTAGTCAAATTTTGGGTTGTTTGGGTAAAACCTTATAGCTAAAACTTGATTAGAATCTGTAATCGACCCTTAATCAGTCCATTTCGTCCGTGATTTTCCCATTAGACCTTCGATTGACCATCGGCTCATCTGGGTGGTCTTTTAGGTCAAAATTGACCGAATGTACCAAGTGTTTGGTGTAGATGTTGGTCCCATAGGCTAGAATCATAGATTCCGACCTTGTGGTGACCTAATCTACCCATTATTTGAACTTCAGTTAAATCATTAAACTTATGGAATTTTGAACAAGTATGGCTCTTGCGCACTTAGCAAGTACGCAAGAAGTAATTCTTGCGTACTTGTTAAGTACGCAAGAGGAAATTCCGGCGTACTTGGTAAGTACGTTGGACAAACACTTGGGAAAAATTTCTAAGTCTAGAAATTCAGTTCAAAGAGGAACTGCTATACTAAGTCATGTTTATTCAATTCCAATGAAACTTGTTGTTCTAATTATGTTTTCTGTGTGTTTTTGCAGATTATGGCTCGGGCGTTTACGAACGAATTCAATCTGTTAGGTAATACTCAACCGGAATTGAAGGGCGCAACACTTTAGTACCGCGAGATAGTTGATTTCTTGAACTGTTCAAGAATCAACTACGCTATTTCTGCAGACCCGATCGTTTCAAGACCTTATCTGGAGCAATTTTGGGAGACGGCGGAGCATGATTGCACGGTAACCCCCAATGTTATAAGGGCTACCGTGGCTGGTCATGACATCACCTTCTCTGAAGATACAATTAGAAGGGTCCTGCAATTCCAAGATCTCTCGACCGACCCGACAGTCTATCCAGACTACTTTGTGGATGGCTGTTGGAGGCAACGTATGGGATATGTCGGTGCGAGAGACTATGCTTCGTATAAGAAGATGTGGGTGCTTGACCAATGGAGATATTTTGCCCACGTCATGATCATGTGCATCTCCTCAAGAAAAGCTGGAAAGGATGCAATGGGTCATGACCTTGCTGCAACCATGGTTGGCTTATCTCTCAATAAGGGCTACAACTTCTCACGCTATATATTCAAAGTCACCAATGATCAGATTAACACAGCTGAGAGGTTCAGGTTCTTATTATACCCTAGGTTTGTGCAACTTATGATAAACGATGCGTTGCCAAACCTACCTACTACAGGGGAGAGATTGCAAGTGAAAAGGGTGGACAAGAGGGTGTTCGCACAATTCCTCAAGCCAGGCAGTGTAGATCCTACCCCTGAGCACACAGCACTCTTTGGCCACCTTATAAATGAAGCATACGTGTCACCAGGTGACTGGAGATGGTATAGTCACGATTCGGAGCCAGAATTGAGTGAGCATTCAGATGAACAACAACAACAACAAGAAGAGGAAGTTGAAAGTGAAGAGGGATCGTCGGATGGTGGAGACGAAGAAGAAGGTAATGATGTTACTGATGAATCCGACTCGGAAGAGAAGGAGTCTGATTCTTCTGATTCCGATGATGCACCATCGCAGGTTCACCCAAGGAGAACGACGAATGTCACCCTTCCTGAGTCGTACTCGAAGAGAAAGCGACAGTCCTCTAGCAGCGAATATGAGCCAGATTCTGACTTTGACGCTGCTATTCAAAGGCAAAGACGTGAAAGTGTTCATAAGAACAGGGGGGATAGGCAGCAACAACCTATTCCTAGTGAGGTGGTGGTGAGTCCTCAGCAGCAAGTACAAGTTTCAGCTGCGAGTTCTGATTCAGCTTCCACCTCACCTTCACAGCAGCTATACAGGAGACAGAGGAGGAGGCCACAGGTACAACCTGACGTGGCAGTCACCTCAATCACATAGGAGGTTCCTGTGATAGTGACCCTCCCTATCACATCTGCCCAGGTGGCGGTGACTACTCCAATTCTCATGGAGTCAGTCACCATCACCCCTTCCATAACACCTACAACCGTCATCCCATCCGCAATCCCAATAACCACCATTGATCCTTTAAGTCAACCCTTCAACTATGGGGAATTTACTCAAAGGTTTGACTTCGACACCATCTTCTCCTCCCCAATTCACAATGCCGAAGCGTCATCATCCAGACATCCTGATCCTAATGATGGAAGGATAGATGTTCTGGAAACCCAAGTTGCTGGATTATTGGAAACTATTCGAAAGTCAAAGGAGGAATCTGATGTTCAACAAGCACAGGTTAATTCATTGGTGGATGAAGTTATGATTCTAAGAAGCAAGAAAACGGGGACTGACGAGAGACTGAAGAACGTCATGGCCCAGAACGAGCTTCTAATCAGGACAAATGAAATGATTCTGGGTCACAGGTCATCTCTAGAGCTGAGGTTTGATACTCAACGGAAAGAGTATGAGCTGATGGTCAAACTAATTGCTGATCTGACCAAGAAGCTTGACGCTCAGTGGGAGAAAGATAAGGAGAAGGATAAAGAGAAGGATAAAACTACTGGTGATGAGGCTTGTCATCCTGTTGACTTGACTAAGGATGACGACAAAGACAAGGATCCCGAAGCCGGTCCTAGTGGAGGTGAGCACCAAGCTTTAGCAGTTATGCCCATCTCTGCTATTCCAATGGCTCAGGGGGAGTCCACTCATCAAAAGGGTGGTGATACCTCTGGTGGTGGTGACAAAGGAAAGTCAGCGGCTGAGGTGCTTAAGGATCTATCTGATGATGAGATCTTATACTTAGAGCCTGACTATTCCAAGGAAGCACAGATCGATGCTCTCTTGAACCTAGAAGAAGGAGAGATCGACTCTAGTGATGACTGGGATGATGATGATGAGGATGTAGTAATTAAATATCCCAAGGGCGACGGGGAAGGAAAGTATGAGTTAGAAGATGGAGAGATCTTTGAATTTCCATCCTTCAAAGCTCAGCTCGACACAGGTTCAGTCGAGCATGCTAGGAATGTGGAAGCCTCGACTGAAGCCTCCCCAGTTGACCCTACACCTGTGGATCCGGAGGCACCAAAAGAAAAAGATATGCCTTCTACTTCATCTAAGGGTCAAGGTCCTGTTTGGAAAAAGACGTCTATCATAGTCAAACAAGGGGCAACAGGAATGATCTTGGCTGTAAGGTTTGAGGAGGATAAGCAGCTGTTGACAATCAAAAGATCTAGGGGGGTTCAATACTTGAAACCAACCAGAGAAGCGTTCAACTCCTTACCCAAATACGACCTTGTGAACCTAGCAAACCGAGAGCTGATGGGTCATTCTAATCATGCAGTGGCGATGGGTTTGTGGGTGGTTCTACAGCAGGAAGCAAGATCTGGGAAGTTTGATATGTTCAAGCCTCAAGTGCCCAAGAGAGTCAAGGATAAGACAGCAAGACATCCTGTGACTAAGAAATTCTTAAAGAAATTGGTATACAAGCCAGTGCTATGTGAAACCAAGATTCCCCTGAGCAAGTTATCTCAGGATATCCTCGGTGACATGTGGTACTGGTACGTAGATCCAAAGACGGGCGAGGATGTGGTGATTGGAAAGGTGAGGTCAGAAAGTGGATGCTTAGTGCCGAGGGAACTAATCAGAGTATTTGATGAAGTCTGCTTCATTAACTTCTCTGTGAAAGATCTGGAGGCACTAGCAGACAGGTATTGCATGCATACAGATGAATGGACGAAATTCCTTGCTTATAAATATGACAAGGTGATCAAGTTCTGCCTTGACTATAAGAAGAAGATTGAAGCTAAAGATGCATAGCTGTGAAGACTAAAGACTGAAGACTAAAGATCGAAGATGATCCAAAGCTATTGTCAAGGGGGAGTTTGCTGAAGCACTTTCCTGTGACAAACACTTTGGATAGATTATGGACAGTTAGAGTCTTAGTTTAGTACTTTCATGTATGTATTTGTCTTAGTTTGTAAGTGTCTGTATGTATTAGTTGTTGAGTTGTATTTACTTTTATATATTGACTGTTGCAGATTTCTCTAAGTGTTTTGCGCACTTGTATGTGCGCAGGAAGTAGTTCCTGCATACTTAGCAAGTACGCAAGAATACCTATGCGTACTTGCTAAGTACGCATGAGCAAATTGTCCGACGCACTTGCTAAGTGCGCAGACATCATGTCATGTATAAATAGGAATGGTTGACAGTAGATAAGTACGCATTCAGATTAGCAAATACGCAGAACTTTGTAGTCTCAGAACTTCTCTCTGTAACCTTCAAGTGTTTTATAATAGACGAACGTTTATAGTGATTATCTTATCGGTTTTCTTTGTTTCGTAAGACTTTCCACCTAGTCACGGGTATTCCGCACCCGGTCTGACTAGTAGACCCACTTGCATGTGCTGATTGAACTAGGGTCCTTTGGAGTGAGAGTTGGAGTGGTGATCAAACTTGCATTTATGATTGTCGATGGATTTAGAGACCGAACCTCTCGGGGGTAAAGTCCCTTGAGTCACCGCCTGATCGGTTAGCTTGTGAGCCAGTCTGATCGTCTGTTGGATGGTAGTAGGGTTGGACGAAGTAACCATACTTTGAATCTGAGGCACTAGACCTCCAATATACAGCTCAATTCTCTTGTAGTCTCGAGTCGCCATATGTGGGCACATGGTAGCGAGCTCATGGGAGCGTGTGGTATACCACACAATTTCAGAGCCTTCCATTTTCAGGTTCCAAAATTCACCTTCTAACTTCTGAATTTCATCGCGAGGACAGTACTCCTCCTTCATCATCGTCTTAAACTCCCCCCACGGGAGTCCATTTGCCATGGCTAGACCCAACATCTGGACCTGAGCGTTCCACTACGTGAGAGTCGGGCCCTCCAAAGTTCCAGCGGCGAACTTGACCTGATTGGCCACTGGACAGTTGCACATGGCAATCCTCGATTCTACCTTTTCGAACCACCGGAGTCGTCCGACAGCTCCACTAAAAGTGTGGGGCTTATAGTCCATAAATGTCTTAAACGTGCATGCTGGTTGCTGATTCTGCTGGTTTTGCTGGCCTGGATTTAGAAATAACATAGGATTGGGATTATAGAGCTTAGGAAAGGCGCTTTAAGAGATGAATTGACCTCATTAGTCAATAGTTAAAGCATTTACCTGCAGCATTCTGTGCTGCTAGAGCCTCAGCCACACTATCGTTGATTAGTGTCGCTAGCTCCGCTGCTGTCATGTTGATGGTACTCGGCCACCAGCATGACCTCCACGTCCTCTTCCTGACATGATTCTTCACATTCACAAATACAAACAATGAGAAATATACCGCATATTAAACATTATTTATGTACAAGTAAGGAAA
Source organism: Smallanthus sonchifolius (assembly GCA_023525975.1). Lineage (NCBI taxonomy): Eukaryota > Viridiplantae > Streptophyta > Magnoliopsida > Asterales > Asteraceae > Smallanthus > Smallanthus sonchifolius. The sequence continues at coordinate 57,510,118 of CM042021.1, forward strand.
TACAACATCTAATATTTCAAAAATTAAGTAAATTGTAAGGCTACAAAATAAATAACTCAAACATTAAACTTCTCATGCTTTTATTAAATGGGAACAACCTTACCCATCTAGGTTTGAAAAGATAAATAACATAAGCAAAACATGAATGAAAAGGAAAAATATAATAGGAAGACTGTCAAACATCTTCGTCATCAGAAGAAACGTATGAATGTGCATCATCGATCTCCACCAGTTCCTCCTCGGGTGGCTCCTCCTCTAAGGACTCATCCTTGAAGGGCTCATCCTCGAAATGTTCTTCCTCGTCGTCCGAAAGTGGAATGTCTTCCAGAAATAGGGCTGCTTGCAGTTGGGCTTCTAAGTGAGTCACTCTTTCTTGAAGTCCCTCGGCAGCATGATTTGCTACTTGCAGCTGGCCTTCCAGATTAGCCACTCTCTCCAGAATCCCTCCAACATCAAAAATTGAAGTGTCTACCCTCGTCTCCAAATGTGTCACCCGATCCACCAAAACATTATGGACCTGATCCGTCACTGCTAGTTCAGCATTCAAAAGCTCAAATCCTACCTTGTTCTCCTCCATTTGTGTCTCTCGCTACAGAATGTTAGGTATCTCTTTAGTAGCATCTTTCACAATGCTCAACTCCCTAGACATGTAAAATACAAAAGCTGCAAAAGCCTGTTCCGTAGTGCAGGGAAAGCTAGGTAAAGTAGATGATGAGGAAGCGGAACCAAAGTAAGGTGATGGAACATTTCCCATCTCGATCCACCTTTGGATCATTTGCGGGTATGCACTCCAATTGCGAGCAGGATTCGTTGCTTGCACGCTACTCGGTTCACCCTGATCAACCGAATAGTCACTAAAACTAGTCTGGCGCCTTTTAGGCTCCGGGGATAATAAGATAGGTTCCTCTTGTCCTGGTGCCTTAGGTGATGGTGGTGGAGTTGACGACATGTTCCTGTAATATAACATATAAGTGCCAAACATCCAAATGCTTACGACATGTAACTAATTTGTGAGGTTATAGTCTAGTATGCAATCCTAGTTCTTTATAACCAATGGCTCTGATACCAATTTATCACACCCCTAAATTTCAAGTAACGGAGTTTTACCGTTCGAGAAGTGACGTACCAGGATCTCAGACATTAGTTACATTGAACGACTCTACATGGGACTCAAATGAAAATATCATATCAATCAGAGTTAATGCGGAAGCGTAAAGAAAGTAAATGCACAAAACACACGCGCCCAAAAGAATAGTCCAAAAGTCCAAACCAAACACAAATTAAAATAGTCCAAACAGTTTAATAAAACATAAATCAATGGCAGAATTTCCATGCATGTCCTATTGTGTGTAACTGTGCCTTATCTTAAGCGACCTGAGAAAAACATGTAAGAAAATGTCAACACGAGTTTGGTGAGTTCAAAGGTTTCAATTTATAGAAGCGTTTAATAGATTAATGTACATTCAATATATAAATCAATAGGTACCTAACCCATAAGCATGTTAACTAATACGCTCACAACCGACAGCTGACTATTTATATGCCTCCTACCATCATGGTGCATGTTTAGGTCAATATTGAACCCGTTCGACCTCCAATCGAGTTAGCGCGACTAACGCGAGTGAGGTTTGTCAAACCCTGTAGTACTACTCAAATTACCTCGCTATGTTCATATTAACGGTCCGATGTGAGGACTTAAAGGATAATGTATACGCATAGTCATACAAGTGACATCATATATGAATTACAAAAATCAAAAAGCATTTACGACATGTTTTCTCCCCCAGTTTAAAACAGTAAAATGAGGCCGTGAAAACTCACCTGAATAGCGTAGGCAGTATCACACAAGAGATAAGTTGGGACCACGAGTGTAAGTCTTAAAAGACTACGAATGCCCTAAAATTATAAACACATAAATTAGAAATAAGTTGAGATTTGTGATGACGACACAGAAGATTGAATGTATTAACGCATTCTAAGGATTTAAGAGTAGACGAACGTGTCTATGGTATTATATAAATTTTTAATATGATCGTTAAGGGAAAAGCGTTACGTGTCATACGTTAACAACGAATAATAATTAAACAAATACATAAATTCGTACGTTTGAGTCGTTTACAAAAATTAGGAAAATAATATAATTTAATATATTATTTTTAGGTTCGCAGAAATATTCTAAATAATTATTCGTGTGGAAAAATAATAAATATATTATTTTTAATCAAGAACATAAACGTAGATAAATAATATAACAATTTATATTATTTATAGTTTTAAAACGTCACACGAGGTAACTAAACTAGCCGAAATAATATAACTTATATATTATTTTATAATATTAATCACGGGTTAAAAATAATACAAATATATTATTTATACGAGGATATGGCTTGAAACTAATATAAATATACTATTTTTTAAAAGTGAAAATAATTATGAAAATAGGTTATAAATCCAAGCCTTTGCCTACGGGTGGTTTCCCGGGATAAAACATATTAATATAATATTATAATAATATAGGGTTTCAATTTTAATAATTAAATATAATTAAAAAGTGTCTCCAAAAATAAATATGGGAGCCCGGTCTCGAACACGGGTCTCTCCCACACACGCACACTATCTTAACCAGTCCCGCCTGCTAAGGTATCGCGACATAATCCGGTTTCAATTGGTTTTATCATACAAGTTTAGTGGATCTCTCTTCTCTAACCATCCACGATCGAACCCATCCCAAATCCAACAGTTCCGGCAAATATTTAACACAAATGCATAGGGGTTTAGGAAATCAGGGATTTGCGAATCTGTGGGTTCGCTTAATTGAAAAATCAACATCTTGAGGGTCATTTAATTACCAAATGAAGATTCGAAACCCTAGTTTATGGATTCAGGTTCGATTTAAGAAATTTAGATGATAAAACATGTTTAAATCATAGGGCTTTTGATCACCAAAGAATTGCGAAACTGTTGATATAGTTTAATGGGATTGAGGTGGTGATTATGATCAAATCCCCAAATTAGATTGTGAACAAACCTTAATTTCCAGATCATTATAAATTCGGTATTAAAAGGTTGAATTAACAGAGGGCTTTTAAAGAGTAGGTCATTACGAAGCTAACCATGTAGGTTAATTTCGTTTTGATTAACCCTGGGACCGAAACCCCCAAATTGAATAAGGACGAACCCTAGAATTCGGATTATGAAAAATTCGATGTTAAAATGTTAAATTGATAGAGGGTTTTCACTCTGCGGGTGGTTGCGAGTCTACATGTGTGGATTGATTGGATTAAGAACACGTTTAGAATAGGGTTCGATTAAACTGGTTTTGTATGAACCCTAGAAATCGGTTCATGATTATTTCGGTAATGTAAGCCCTAATTAGGTTAGGGCTTTCATTCTATAGACTAAAATGAATCAGAGGAGTGTTTCAATTACCAGATTGGATATCGAGTTGATAGTGCTCGACCAAAACTAAGTCCGACGACGACGGGTTTGATCTCCGGTGCTTCTGGCTGCTTCTCTGGTGCAACTGATGTAGGCAAAAGCTTCTGGAGAACACGAACAAAGTGTGCAGTGCGTTTGATTTCGAAACTGATAGGACAAATGATTGAATTGATCGATCTTTGTTATGTGTTCGATGGTTATAACTCGCATGTCCATAATGACGTTTAATTCGAATAAATGTCGGTAATTATGGGCTTAATGCTAAACGTTAATGATGTTAATGTCCAATTCGGTTACAAGTTTGAACGAATTTCAGTTATAATTCATGAATTTGGATCAAGAAACACACGGTTTGACTTTTAGAAAGTCAATAGGACATAAACCCATGATTTTGACTTTCCTAGGTCAACAGAAAGAGTTTTGCCAAATTACCACATTAGTCCCTGAAGTTTGAGATGGAAAGATGACAGAATTTGTCCCTGAGATTTGTATGAAGACAGACATAGTCCCTGAGGTTTGAGTTAGGGTTAAATAGGTTGGAGTTTAACTGTATTTAGTTAACGTAGTTAACTGGAAAAGTCCGGATTGTCACATCCCAACTATTACCGAAGTCAATTACATAAGTTCGTAACATGTCTTCCAGATTTTGAATGGTACGCTCACTCTGGCCATCTGTTTGAGGATGGTACAATGTGCTCATATCCAGGCACGTGCCCAGAGCTTTTTGTATTGATTGCCAGAAGTGTGAGGTGAATCGAGCGTCTCGATGAGAAATGATTGAAATTGGCACTCCGTGCCGAGAGACTACTTCTTTCAGATAAATACGAGTTAGCTTCTCCATCTTATCAGTCTCTTTGATTACAAGGATATGAGCAGATTTGGTTAAGCGATCTACGATCACCTAGATGGTGTCGCATTCGCTAGGAGTTCGGGATAGTTTGGTAATAAAGTCCATGGAAATCTGCTCCCATTTCCACATTGGGATTTTCGGTTGCTGGAGCAAACAAGACGGATTTTGGTATTCGACTTTGACCTTCGAACAAGCCAGGCACTTGTTCACGTAGGTGGCTATATCGGCTTTCGTGTTTGGCCACCAATATAGAACTTTCTGGTCATGATACATCTTATCGGAACCAGGATGAATAGAATAACGAGACTTGTGAACTTCATCCATTACAAGTTCACTTAAGTTCCCATACACTGGGACCCATATTCACTCTACGAAATAGCGAATACTGTCTGATATAATCTCAAGTTGTTTTTTCATGCCACGCGTAGGTTCTCTTCTTTCAGGGCTTTGACTTGTGCATTTAGGATTTGATCGGGTAATCTGATATGAATAGTGAATTGTAACACTCGAACTCGTCTTGGTTTGGTTTCTTTCGGCTTATGGCATCGGCTACCACGTTAGCTCTTCCCGGATGATACTTGATAGTACAATCATAATCATTTAAGAGTTCGATCTAACGACGCTGTTGCATGTTCAACTCCTTCTGTTCGAAGATGTGCTGAAGACTCTTCTGATCGATGTAAATGGTGCATTTGGTACCAAACAAGTAATGTCTCCAGATTTTCAGTGTCAACGCCACGGCTCCCAACTCTAAATCATGAGTCGTGTAGTTCTTCTCATGGATTTTCAGCTGACGGGAAGCGTATGCGATAACTTTCTCGCGTTTCATTAACACACAATCGAGACCCTGAATGGAAGCATCGCAATACACTACGAAGTCATCCGTTCTCTCTAGAAGAGATAGGATGGGTGCGCTATAGAGTTTCTGCTTCAGCAGCTAGAATGTTGATTCCTAGGTGTTGTCCCAGTTATACACAGTACCTTTATGAGTTAGGGCGGTGAGGGGTTGAGCAATCATTGAGAATACCTCGATAAATCGACAGTAGTAGCCAGCCAAACCTAGAAATTGGCGCACATCTGTTGGAGCCGTTGGTGCTGCCCAATTCTTGATGGCTTCTACTTTAGTTGGATCGACATGTATTCCCTTCTCGTTGACTACATGTCCTAAGAATTGAACTTCGTGAATCCAAAAATCGCATTTGGAAAATTTGGCATATAACTGCTCTTGCTTCAGCAGTTCAAGAATTAAACGCAGATGCTCATCATGCTCTTCCTTGCTCTTGGAATAGATGTGGATGTTGTCAATAAAAACGATGTCGAACTGGTCGAGATAGGGTTTACACACTCGGTTCATGAGATCCATGAATACCGCAAGTGCGTTGGTTAATTCGAATGGCATGACCAAAAACTCATAATGGCCGTACCAGGTTCTGAATACTGTTTTAGAGATGTCTTTATCTCGAACTCTCAGTTGATGATAACCTGATCTAAGATCTATTTTTGAATAGAAGCTTGACCATTGAAGTTGATCGAACAGATCATCGATACAAGGAAGTGGATAACGGTTCTTGACATTCACTTTGTTCTGCTCATGGTAATCGATACACATACAGAAAGTCCCATCTTTCTTCTTGACGAATAGGACAAGCGCTCCCCATGGCGATGAGCTAGGTCGGATGAAACCCTTATCGAACAACTCTTGCATTTTTGTGGATAACTCTTGCAACTCACTTGGTGCAAGTCTATATGGTGCTCGTGCAATAGGCGTTGCTTCGGGTGTTAGGTCAATTTGAAATTTGACCTGACGGTGAGGTGGAAGACCTGGAAAATCTCCAGGGAATACCTTTGGAAAGTCACGAAAAATAGGGATGTCAGCAATCTTCTTTCTTTGGAAGGTTGTTCGGTGACAAGAGCTAGAATAGCGACATGACCTTTACGCAAAAACTTCTGCGCTTTCATGAAAGATATGATGCCTACGACCGCACCACTCTTTTCGCCATTGACATAAAGGATTTCTCCACTACGGAGAGGAAGATGAACGGTGTTATCACGACTGATGATCTCGGCTCGATTTTTAGATAACCAATCCATACCGACAATTATGTCGAAACTCCCAAGTGTAACTGGCTTGAGATCGATATGGAGTTTATGACCAGATAGTCCTAGTTTACATCCCTTAATGATGTGGGTTGCCTCAATTATCTTACCATACTCTATCTCTATGGTGTACTTGGGTTCTAATAGGGTTGGGGTTGCTTCTAACAGGTTACTAAAATTATTAGATATGAAGCTCCTATCAGCATCAGTATCAAAAAGGACATAAGCAAAACGATCCTTTAGAAGAAACTTACCGGTAACCACGTTCTGATCATTTCTTGCTTCCCCTGAACCAATCATGAAGGCTCTACCCTTCGTACCATTTCCACTGTTACTGCCATTGTTGCCCTGGTTGCTGTTACCGTTTCCATTTCCATTCCCATTCTTCTTCAACTGACGACAGTTTCTCTTGAAATGTCCTTCATTTCCGCACTCAAAGCAGCCTTTTGGTGCTTCACCTGGTGGTGTCTGTTTAGTTTGAAACTCTCATCTATAATCTTTGGCCGAATGGCCCATCTTACCACACCGCTGGTAGCGGTACTTGTCACACGGTCCGTTATGGTGAAAATTGCATTTGTTGCATTTTGGGTACTTTCCAGCAAATGTACCCTGGTTTTGATGAGATGAGGTAGACGGAGTAGGGTTCTTAGCAGGTTCATATTGGCGCTGCTGCTGCTGCGGGGGCAGGTTAGACTGAAAGGATTTAGAGTGAGTGTTGTTAAACTTTCGCTTGTTGTCAGCAATCTTTGAAACCGCACCTCTAGGGGGTAGGGTGCATGTTGGAGCATATTCTGGTGACAACGAGCTTGAAGATATTATGTCTTAGTCTTAGAGTCTTTGACTTGTAATTGATAGAATTATTAACAACAGTTAAAGGGGAGTCTGTTAGGACATGTTTTGTAACTGTTGATAAAATTCTGTATAAGTTCGTAGAGAGGCGAACTTAACAAGTTCACCTAAGAATCTTAGGAGCGAAGTTGTTAAGTTCGCCTAAGCATCTTTGAAACGAACTTGTTAAGTTCGCCTATAGCAGGTTTCTGTCTATATATAGGAGTTTACAGTTTAAGTAAAAAGGTAGCTGTAGAGAGAGAAGTGAGACTGATCTAACAAGAATTCTGCAAACTCTGTGTTTGTGAATACAAAGAGAAAGCTTTATTTACATGATGTGTTTACTTGTCAATTAGTATACATTCGTTAACACGAAGGATTCCGCACTCTGTGTTATCAAGATGTCTTATCACGAGATCGATCTGAGATGTGTAATGAGGACCTACAAGTGGTATCAGAGCATTTGCTCATGATTTGCGTTTGATTCTTGGTGAATAGAGACGTTTTTGTGTACAATTTGAAAAGAAATTGAGCATTTTTGTATCCATGGAGTTTACAAGTTCTTGAAACTGATTTTACTGCTGAATTCGTTAATTTGAGGTTGATTTTGATGAAATTGATCCGATAGAAGTGTTCCTAATCAGTCCCTACACATTCCTACGGTTCAGATTTGTCTAATTTCATCATATACATTAGAAATCAAGATTTTTGGAGTTCTAAGTTCGTGTTTTCGTTTTTATGAAGTTTCAGCGTTTTAGGCGAACTTGATGATTCAGTTGCAGGTGAACTTAGGGAGGCGAACTTAATAAGTTCGCTCGGTGAAGATCAGGCAAACTTAACAAGTTCGCTTGGGGTCAAGTTCGCTCAGTGAAGTTCAGGCGAACTTATGAAGTTCGCTTAGGCAGTATCAGGCGAACTTATCTAGTTCGCTAGTGTTCATAAAAAAAAGGAGTATTTTGGCGGGAAATTTTTGTCCAATATTTTTTAGGAAAGCTTATATGGTTGTTTTGAATCATTTATGAAATTTTGAATTTTTTGAAATTTTTAAAAAGAGTATTTTGGCTGAAAATTTTTTCCGGATATTTTCGTAAAAATTTTAAAATGTCAATTTCGTGTGATGATAATGAGATTGGAACTATGCTACCGAGGCTTTTGTGCATATCAGATTACAGTAGCTGGAAAGTCCGGTTCGAACAATTCGTATCAGAAACTGATGAAAATTTTTGGAGACCAATTACAGAAGGATATTTGCATCCTACTTTTGACTTTCTGGAATTTTGTGATGTTCCTAAACCAGTGACTGCTCTTACTAAAGTAGAAAAGCAGAAGTTTGATCAAGAGATGAAAACGTGTGAAACTTTAACGATATCTTTACCAAAAGAAATCATTCATAGTCTCGGGAAGTGTCCAGCTTCAAGAGATCTATGGGAAACATTGACGAAAAAGGGTGAAGCAACTTCTCAAGCGTTTGTGGTCCAGAACAAGAAGCAACATTAGGATCGGGAACATAAGTAGATGGAACAAATGACTGTGGAACTGCATTTGGTAGAAAACCACTATTCTGTCCATCCTGACATGAATCAATTAATACAGCAGCTTCCTCAGGAGAAATATCATAAGGTAAATGAAAAGACTTTAATAAATTGTCATAATCAAAAGCCCAGTCTGGTCCAATCGTCATTTGAGGTAAAGACCGATTAGAACAGTCAATATGAAACAATTCTTCAATTTGGTGAGTCTCTTTGTTATAAACCCTTTTGGTAGTAGAATTAGCAACATAGCCCAGAAAGATCCCTTCAATAGCCTTAGCACTGAACTTGGTTGGGACATCTCAAACTTTCAAAAGGGTGCATGGATTACCAAAAGGTAGTAAATATTTCAGATTCGGCTTACGATTATTAAGAAACTCGTAGCATGTCTTATTGTGTCGCTTAACGATCAAGACTCGATTCAAAACATGAGACGCAGTATTCACAGCCTCAGCCCAAAAAGTAAATGGAAGCTTAGAATCTGCAAGCATTGTACGTGCCGTTTTAACCAAAGTCCTGTTCTTTCGTTTAGCAACCCCATTTTGTTGAGGTACATATGGCGCACTGAATTCATGATGAATTCCCTTTTGAAGACAGAATAAACCCATCTTGCTATTTTTAAATTCACTACCATTGTCACTCCTAATTCTTCTGACTTTCTGTTTGAACAAATTCTCTAAACCCAGGATTAAGAATTGTACCAACTCTGTGGTTTCGGCTTTAGAAGAAGGGAACTTAACCCATGAAAATCTATAGAAACTATCTGTTACGACCAGGCAGTAAGATTTACCGCCAATGCTCCTGATACTAATCGGTCCAAACAAATCCATATGCAGTAGCTCCAAAGGAGTTACAATTGAATTCTTTGTCTTAGATTTGTGAGACTTCTTGTGTTGTTTCCCCTTCTTGCAAGGAATACAGTCATCAGGAACTGAATATTTCATTTTCGGAATACCAGAAACCAGATCATTCTTTACAAGATAATTCATTTTTCGATAGTTGATATGAGCAAGTTTCCTGTGCCACAAAATAGAATCTGACTCAGACGCCTTGGAGAGTAGACAAGTAGGAATTGAATCCGTAGTAATAGCAACACTCATGTCGAGGACGTATGTGTCATTTCTCCTCGAAGCCTTCATTAGAATCCATTCATCAGGAATTACAAAGCCCGGTTTCAAGATATAACATTCAGAATAATTGAAATGAAATGAGAACTTGTCACACACTTGAGATACACTCAAAAGATTGTGTTCAAGTTGTTCCACATAATTAACTTTCTCAAATTTGACTTTTTCGTTCTTTAAAGTACCCTGGCCTGTTATGTACCCACCTTTATTTCCCGCAAAAGCGACATAACCACCATCAATCTTAATCACATCTTCCAACAAACTAATATTCCCTGTCATAAGTCGAGAACAACCACTATCTACATACCATGTATTATTGATAGTCCTCCTTGGTTGCCCTTACATAAACAAAGAAAATCAGTTAGAAATAGGAACCCAAGCCATTGTGGTCTTGGGTCATCCAGATGGATCAAAATAAACAACTTCAAGTAATTCATAATTAATATTGTCATCACCCTTTGGAACATAATATTTATTATTTGACTTTCTCAAAGAAGACATATTTTGATTTATTGGAAAAACAGTTTTAGATTTATTATTATCAGATTCAGTTGTTTCTAAAAATTTCTTTAATTTCCTATTATGTCTTTTTCGTTGTGGTCTAGAAAGTTTGACCTCAGGTTGAGACTCCTTTGAAATTCCAACATGTGGAATCTCAAACTTCTGTTGAAAAACAACTGGTTTAGAACTATGTTTGTCATGCTGCTTAAATCCCGAAGATTTATCATATGATTGACAAGGCACATTCTTTGATCCACTAGAAGTAGGCTTTCCCTCATTTAGTCTTTTCAGAATCGACACCAATTTTTGTTATGAGGGAACGATCTTTAATTTGCCTTGGTTCTTATAAGGACAATGAATCAGAATGTGTCCCATCTCATTATAAAGACAGGCATACATGCTTTTATTGTAATGAGACGGGACACATTGTGGTGAACTGTCCTACAAAAATAAAGGAAAGAAGCATGTAGTTCCTGAGAAGATGAAGCTTGAATCAAAGCATGTTGAGAAAAAGTTTGTTCAGTCTCAAACTCCAAAAGAAGTTCATGTAGGTGAATCTTCTTCAAGTGCATCTTATCGTGTGAAGATTCCTTATATGAGAGAATATAGTGAGAAGAGATCTTGCTTTTTTGTGGTCTTGTGGGTCACATTCGGATTGCTTGTCCTCACAACGCCAAAGGTAACCGACATGTTACTCCAGCAAAGGTAAGAACTCATGGTAAGCCTTATGTTAACCCAAATGTGGTTAAACCTCATGATACACCAAAGGGTAATTCAAAATCTGAGGTTAGGCTTTCTAAACCTCAAAGACGGAGGAGAAACAGAAGATGGAGAAAACTTTTAGAATAACAAGAGTTTTCACAATCTAAACATTTTTCAAATGAACAAGACTGTTCAAACACTTCACATTTTAAGCAAAAAGATCTTAATGAACATAAGTATGTTTGGAAATCTAAAGTTTCTGTTTCTGACTCGTCGGAACAATCTCCAAAAATTGATGAGAGATACGACTGTGAATGGAGTGAGGTTTATTATTTTAAAACAGATGGACGACCCATGACTACCATGGCTTGGGTCCTAATTTCAAATTAATGGTTGTTGTTAGTTGTGCAGGATATACCAAGAGGGACTATTAATACCATTTTGGTTGTTGATGGTGGTGTTTCTAAGCACATGTCAGGGAATTACATCTGCAAGAGTAAAGAGTTGTTGATAACTGGAAATCTATTTGATTCAACGACTTGATGCTCAAGGGGGAGAATTGTCACACACAATGTTTTAGAAAGAGTTCTACAAAGTCCAAATGATAACCTGAAACTTAAGATGAAAATGGTGAGCACAAAGTAGTTGATGCAACCATTTGACTAGTTAAGAGGGAGTCTACAGGACAGGGGGAGTACAGAAATGTGTTGACAAAGGCAAAGGCATTCAATTACAGGATTACATCGGTTTGAGTTTTTAATTGATTGAATTACTTAATCATGAGTAACCAAGTAAAATTTTTTTCTTAAAATGTTTTCATAGAAGATTTTATTTTCGTTTCAACATGCGAAGCATAATACATTGCTGCTGCAAGTTGTTGTTCATAGATCTTGTGGATCCAACAACAATTAAGAGACTACGGTTTGAATTTCAAAGGAACCCCCATGTTTATTGATAATAATGCTACAATGTCTATCACAAATAATCCTGTTAAGCACAGTAAAACAAAGCACATTGAAATTAGATATCATTTTATTCGTGATTGTGCAGATAAGAAGTTGATTGAGCTGGTAAAGGTACATACAGATGATAACTTTGCTGATCTTTTTACCAAAGCATTTGATCATACCAAGTTTGAATTTCTGATCAAAATGATTGGTATGATCAATCCCGAATAAAAGTTTTTCAAAGCAATTTTCATGGAAGATATTGCTGTCAATTTCTTTTATTGCTTTATTACATTTCTGCATTTTACATTTAAGTCAAAATTTGTTATTTATAAAAATTCAAAACAAAATGCAAAATATAAAATTGACAGCATTTGAAGTTATAGAAGAAATGATAGTACATCAGTGAATAGTTCATTACACATGGCCTTAGTAGACCTTTGATATATGAAAGCTTAAATAATTTGATTTGATCTAAATTTCAAGTCTGCATAAATGAGAAATGATAGTGTCTCTGAATGCTCTAATCTTGAAAATATGTTTTAATTTGAATATGAGTTTGAAACTTGAATTGTCAATAGACTAGAAGCGTTTTTGACCATTAGTAGTGTGAAAATTAAATATGATATGATTACATGTGTGATTTGAATCCATTATATGCCTGAGTGTGTGTGTAAAAGATCATTATCAGATATAGAATATATGGTTTTAAGAATTTCATGAGACCAATATCGAATTATGTCGTTAGCACAATCTCTCTCAGTTCACTTCACTGCCCATGCCCTGAAAAACTTGCAATGTGTTGCTGAACTAAGATGTGTTTCTAACAAAATTTGTTGGGACATGTATTCACCCTTGGATCAGTTAGATACATTATCTATTTTGATTTCATTGAAGTTTATCCAGATAATAGTTGGATCCTCCTACCTGAATATATTGATTCTCAATATACAGCCAATTCATTAGAATCTTCTGATTCTGAATCATCATGATTCTTATATCCTTTGGGGTCTGCTATTCTATCTTGTGCTAATAGAGATAATTTAATCCTGGAGATTGATCTAATCTTACAATAAACTATGTATGTCTTGAAATTAGTGCAAATTTAAAATTCTTGTTGGCATATATGAGGGGTACACGATGTTTTTCATCTATATGGTACTAACTCACATGAATTTGGAAGAAAAATACTTATAATTTCAAATCATATAATATTGACAATTTAAAATTTCATACTTTGTATTACAAATTCGGAATGAATAATTGAGCATTTCATAAGCTGATCTTGTTTACTTTGAAATTTATCGCGTATCATTTCAAGTATTATTCAAATTGATTGAAAAAGTTCATAAAATTGAAAAAGTATGAGTTACATAAGTATGAGTTTGTTTGTTTCATATCTTAGGTTCCCATAGTTGATAATAAACTGTGTGATGAATTACTCATATACTGATATGATCTTCTTGCTCATGATGTTCATCCAAAAATATGCATTTTAGTTTGTACAAAGAAAAACCAAAAAGATTTTGTGTTTCTTATGTTTGAAAAAACCAAAAAGATTTTATTTTTCAGCTTCCATGGAAATCTTAATTGTTGGTTGTTCTCCTTTGCAAAAACTGAAAATTGCAAACAGAAGTTGACAAGGGGTCCTTCTCCCAAGTTTTCTTCTAGATAGAAAGAGAAAGTGCAGATAAACAAGAGGAAGACTATAGTGTGTTTGATGATATATGAAGACGGATGACAATCTTCTAAAGCAGTTGTCAAGGGGGAGTCTGTTGGAGCATATTCTGGTGACAACGAGCTTGAAGATATTATGTCTTAGTCTTAGAGTCTTTGACTTGTAATTGATAGAATTGTTAGCAACAGTTAAAGGGGAGTCTGTTAGGACATGTTTTGTAACTGTTGATAAAATTCTGTATAAGTTCGTAGAGAGGCGAACTTAACAAGTTCGACTAACCATCTTTAGGAGCGAACTTGTTAAGTTTGCCTAGCCTATTAGAGGCGAACTTAATAAGTTCGCCTAAGCATCTTTGAAGCGAACTTGTTAAGTTCTCCTATAGCAAGTTTCTGTCTATATAAAGGAGTTTACAGTTTCTGTAAAAATGTAGCAGTAGAGAGAGAAGTGAGACTGATCGAACAAGAATTCTGTAAACTCTGTGTTTGTGAATACAAATAGAAAGCTTTATTTACATGTTGTGTTTACTTGTCAATTAGTATACATTCGTTAACACGAAGGATTCCGCACTCCGTGTTATCAAGACGTCTTATCACGAGATCGATCTGAGATGTGTAATGAGGACCTACAGTGCCCTGAGCTAGTGCCTGATCAGTCAACTTGTGAGCCAGCCTAATTGTCTGCTGGATTATGTTAGGGTTGGAAGATGTCACCATACTCTGAATCTATAGGACTAGACCCTCGATGTACTTTTCAAGCCTCTTGTAGGCTGGTGTAACCATTTGAGGACATAAGATTGCCAACTCATGCGAACGAGTGGTGTAAGCTTCAATTTTTGAGCCTTCCATCTTGAGGTTCTAGAATTCACCCTCCAATTTCTACACCTCGTCATGGGGGCAGTACTCTTCTCGCAACATAGTCTTGAACTCTTCCCATGGGAATGCATTTGCCATCTACAGGGTCAACATCTGCACCTGGGAGTTCCACCACGTAAGGGCCGGACCCTCAAGTGTACCAGATGCATACTTAACCCGGTTGGCCTGGGGATAGTTGCACATTGCGAAAACCGATTCAGCCTTTTCCATCCAAAGGAGCAAACCAACTGCTCCTTCAGCACCACTGAATGTATATGGCTTACAGTCCATTAAGGTCTTGTATGTGCAAGCATGTGGGTTAGCAGGTTGACCTGGATTGAAAACATAGATACGTTTAAAGATGCAAGGCTCGTTCCATGCAGCATTGGCAACCTCAAGTTGTGCCTCTAATTCCTCAATCCTCGTCAGAGCTGCTGCAAGACCAAACTCCAGACCATGCATGTGGTCTTCTAAGTCCTTGAATGCCGCAACCAAATTGTCGTGCACAACATCAGTCTCGCCTAATCCTACAGTCAACTCCCTTTGCTTATGGTCAGCTTGATTCTCTTACTTCAACTATATCGTGATCTCTCCAGCTGCATCACGCATATTCCCAATATCTCGGTCCATCTTTGCCACGAAGGCAACAAAGGCCTGCTCTAAGGGATACTACAAGGGTTGTAGAGTCTGCGAGGTAGAGGTAATGTCAGCAGTAGGTGGAGGTGGGAATTGCTCCTGATGAATCCAACTCCTGATCATGTCAGGATACCAGTACCAGTCCTGTGTGTTATCCCTGACACGCACAGTAAAGGGCTCTCCGTACACTAGAGTGTTAGCAATAGGGTTCAATCGGCGTCTATTGGGTTCAGGTGAAGGTACGGTAGAACAGCAGGTTCCTGGTTAGCTGGAGATGTAGGTTGGGTCGACATACCTGTAATGCAATGTGTAAGTGCCATGTGTGAATGTCTGTGTAGTGTAAATTAATGCAATATGTGTGTTAGGACATGTTTTGTAACTGTTGATAAAATTATGTGTAAGTTCATAGAGAGGCGAACTTAACAAGTTCTCCTAAGAATCTTTAGGAGCGAACTTGTTAAGTTCGCCTAAGGAATCCTAAGTGCAAGTTCATAAAGAGGCGAACTAGCATCTATAGAGGCGAACTTGTTAAGTTCGCCTATAGCAGGTCTGTGGCTATAAATAGGAGATATCAATAGACAGAATTATAGTAGACTTGAGAGACACGATATCAGGAGGAACTGATTAGAGACAGAAATATTATAAACTGATATTGTGGTGGAAATACGAAGAGTTTATTTACACTGTTGTTGATTGAGTTAGACGAGCACGTTGATTCGTTGGATTCCGCACTCTGAGTTAACGACACGTCTTATCATGAGAACGGCCCGTAGAAGTGCCATGGGGACCTACAAGTGGTATCAGAGCTTTTGCTCTTGATTAGCAGGAGATTCGTGGTGTTTTCGTGTCCAATCAACATCAAATTTCAGAGATTTTGTAGATTTTTCATTTTTTTGTGTTCTTGATAAAAATGGAGAATTTTTGATCATTCTATATTGATTTAGGATTCTTTTGATGAAATTGATCTGATAGAAGTGTGTTAGGACATAGATTGTAATGACAAAAGCTTGTAATAGTTAGATTTTATGTCTTTATGTTTTTGTTATGTAAATGTCTAAAGTTACTAAGTGTTTTACAAGTGAGCCTAGAGGCGAACTTGTTAAGTTCGCCTGGTCTATCAGAGGCGAACTTAATAAGTTCGCTTAGGTCTAACTAAGGCGAACTTGTTAAGTTCGCTTAAGTTGTTAGAGGCGAACTTAATAAGTTCCCTTATATCAGAACTTGTGTTTATAAATATAGAGTTTACAGTTTGTTTCTAATATAACAGAGATAGCAGAGCAGAGAGAAACAGAACCGAGCAGAAGCGATTATCTTGTAAACTCTATGAAATTTGGAATATAATGAGAAGTTTATTTACGCGTGTTGTTTCAATTGTTGGTTAGTATACAAATGTTAACATGAAGGATTCCGCACTTCGTGTTATAGCAACGTCATATTACGAGTCCGATCAGTAGTTGAGTTACCTGGACCTACAAGTGGTATCAGAGCCTATGCTCGTGAATTAAGTACGATTCTCGATGATTAGTGACGGTTTATTGTACAATTCGACAAGAAATTCAACATTTTTGAAATTTCTGCATCAATGGAGTTTTTCAAGTTCTTGAAGATCGTTTCTCTGCTGAATTCGTGTTTTTTGGAAGTGATTTTGATGAAATTAGTCCGATAGACGTGTTCTATTTGATAAAATTCATAATCCTATGGTACAATTTCCTTAAATTCCATCAATGCGCTAAGAAATCAAGATTTTTGAAGTTCTGGGTTCGTGTTTGGGTAGAGATTCCTCTGAGTTTGTTACAGCAGTTTAAGCGAACTTGCTAGTTCCTGTGCAAGCGAACTTAGCAAGCGAACTTAAGTTCGCTTCTCACATTTTAGGCGAACTTAATTAGTAGGCGAACTTACCGGATTTCCTCCTTAAGCGAACTTGTCTTGTTCGCTTGATCTCAAGTTCGCTTGGTACTCACTAAAGCGAACTTATTATCTTCGCCTAAGGGGTGTTCAGCTTCAACACTTGGAAATTTTTTCAGAAATTATTTTTTTAAAAAAATGGCAAATATGGTGCAAGTGACAAATATGTTCAACTATGATAATGAGATTGGTACATCTCAGAAACCACCAAAGTTGTTAAGTCTTGCAGATTATTCTAATTGGAAAGATAGGTTTGATCAGTTTGTGTCTTTTACCGATACGAGTTTATGGATTCCAATCTTAGAAGAATATACGCATCCGACGTATACTTGGATGGGTCAGGATAATGTTCCAAAACCGGTATCTGCTTCGAGCACCGAAGAGAAACTACTGTTTGATAGAGAAAAGAAGGCTATGGCTAGCATTTCTATGTCTTTACCTAAAGAAATTTATCACAGCTTTAAACAATTCAAGTCTTCTCAACAGTTGTGGGAAGCTTTGCAAAAGAGATGTGAAGGGAGTTTGGATGTCAAGAAGAGCAGAAATGATTATCTTGTAAACTCTATGAAATTTGGAATATAATGAGAAGTTTATTTACGCGTGTTGTTTCAATTGTCGGTTAGTATACAAATGTTAACATGAAGGATTCCGCACTTCGTGTTATAGCAACGTCATATTACGAGTCCGATCAGTAGTTGAGTTACCTGGACCTACAAGATAAAAATCACAGGTTCTTCATTAACCTTCTGAGACTCAGTGTGAGTAGTTTCAGTTTCAGCATCTTTATTGAATTGAAGATTCTCATCTTAAGTATCCATCATTGAATCAGCTGTATCATTAGGCACTGTGACGTCTTCAACAGAGTCCATAGAATTTGTTATTCCTTCATTAGTGAATTCAGGAATAACATCATCCTGGATGAAGTTATAAGGCACTTTAAGACCATCACAGCCTTCATAAGTAACACTATCTTTTTCTTTCTCTATTTCAATCTCTACTATTTCTCCTTCTTCTATCTCAGTATCTGACATATCATCTTCAATGTCATTGAATAAATCGTCAATGTCATCAATTCATTCAATCTTTTCAGCTTCCTCTTCTTCTGAATCTTGAAAGAATTCTAATAACAGAATTTCTTCGTCATTAGTACCATTAGTATCTTTGTTTCCTTCAAGTGATTGTGATATTGACTCCCCCTGAATCTTTGATATAGGATTAGCGTCAGTGTATTGACGATCACCCTCAATATTTCCAGCAGGATCATTGTCTTCATCATCACGTCTTTGAATTGACTCTGTGTGACAAGTTATTAAAAAAACAGTTCTTAGTTTTCAAGCATTTCCAAAATGAATCTTTGGATGATATTGCAACACGATTTTATCATTTGCTAAGTGAATTATCGAGTGCTTCAGTTGTTTATGAGACTGAAGAGATTAATGATAAGTTCTTGGAGGCATTACCATCAAAATTTGATGTGTATACAGTGTTGATAAAGGAAAATGTGAAGTATAAAACTATGTCTCTTGAAGTGGTTCTTAGGAAGCTTCAATCTCATGACTTGAATATGAAGAAGAAAGAAACTAATATGGAGCATATTCAAGATCCTTCGATGTACTTTGCAAAGACTTCAGGAAAAACTGGTGCAGGGGTTGCATTTTTTTCTAGAGATAATCAAGAAGCTACTAATGATCACTGTTCTGGAATTCCAAGTCATTCGGGTTTTTCTGCAAATACCGCTTCTTCATCTTCTAGATCACATAATGTGCATCAAAGAGTTGCTGATGATTATCTAGCAATGTTTTCTTCTTTAATGGCGTCTTATGAAAATTTCATTGGAGGGAAGATTCATGATCCGGAGATCATTGAAGAAGATTTCAAACAGATTGATCCGGTTGATCTAGAGGAGATGAATATTCAGTGGAATATGGCTATGCTAATGCGACAAGCTAAGTATTTCTTGAAAAGGACGGGAAGAAAGTATATTGGGTCTAACAGTCGTTCTTGTATGGGATTCGATAAATCAAAAGTT
The DNA here is from genome assembly GCA_023525975.1 of Smallanthus sonchifolius. Lineage (NCBI taxonomy): Eukaryota > Viridiplantae > Streptophyta > Magnoliopsida > Asterales > Asteraceae > Smallanthus > Smallanthus sonchifolius. The sequence goes on from CM042021.1 coordinate 57,529,239, forward strand.
CGTTGCTACAATTGTCAAGAGTATGGTCATTTCGCTAAAGAGTGTGTGAAGCCTAAAGTTGAGTTTGATTCTCAGAAAAAACCAAATACTTTTCAGAACAATCGTAGTCAATCACATGGTTCATCTGGTTCAGGAAATTCTAATCATGCAACTGCATCATCTGCATTGGTTGCTCAAAATGATGACAATTATGACTGGGGAATTCATCTTGAAGATTTAGTTGGTGCTGTGAATCAAGCATTTGTGGCTGAGATTCATTCTGTTAATTCTGAGGAGTCAACTGATGATGGAAGTTCTAGTGATGGTGAAAGTTTGCCGAGTGCTAATGAAGAACATGATACTGTTGAACCTGAGATGGCATCTAGTGTATCTAAAGAAGAGATTGCTTTAACTCCAAATCTTTCTGAAGGTGCTGATTCTGACAATATTCCTATTGCTAAAGTCTTCATGGCAGATATGTCAGATCCAACAAAGGTAAAAGACTCTGTCCGTCAAATTTACTATTCTAATTGCATCCGTGTTAAATATAAAATGCAAAAAGTTATGGATGATAACACAAATCTAATTTGTGATATGAAATCCATGCACTCAGTTAATCAGAAATTAAAAGATAATGACAAATTGTGTATAGAAAGAATTGAGTCTTTGAAAAGAGATTTACACTCTTTGGGAATGAAAAATAAGGAACAAGCATATCATCTGGATATGGCTTATGCTGATATCGAAAAGCGTAATGAAATTGTTGCTCAAAAGAACAAGGAGATTTCTGATAAAGAATCTGAGGTGATAAAATTACATAGAAAGCTGGAACAGTTTGAGAATTCATCTGTAGTTTTGGATTATTTCAATGCTAATGCTGATTCGACAAAAAGAGTTGCTGGTATTGGGTTTGTTCCTCCACCGTTCAATGCAAATTATGTGGTTGAGCCTGAAATCATTCATGAAGAGGAAATTGATCCCAAGACAGTATTAAAAGTGAATCCAGTGACGGGTGAAGACATGGTGTATGATTCTGATACAGAGGATGAGGTTTTTGATGATTCAAAGGTTGAAGGCATTCCGAAAGAAGTGAAAATTGATGAACCAAAGGTTGTGAAGAATGTTACTCGTGATAGGTGTATTCTAACAGAACCTGATGAAGTGAAAGCTATTCTACCTAATTTGTCAAAAGTATTACAATCTAGTGGGTTTATGGCTGCTGGTTATCAAAATAAGAATTCATCAACAGTGACTAAACAGGTTTATGTTCCAAAGAAGCCAGTCAACTGTTCAGTGAAATCTTCTGAATCTTGTTCGTCCAACAGTTCTTCAAATTTCACAAAAGCTCCTTATATCAGAAGTCATCATGATAAAAGAGTCTGTTTTCATTGTAATGAGGCTGGTCACATTGTGATTCATTGTCCATATAAGAATAAGGGAAAATTGAAGAGTGAAATTCCACAACAAAGAGTGGTGAAAATTCTGAAAAGACCGAATGTGGAAAAGTCTTCATTGAGTGGTGTAAAGAATGTATCTTATCAATCTTTTGCTAAATCTGCAGGATTTAAGCAAAATGATAAGAATATTTCTAAACCTACTGTTATTCAAAATAAGTTTGAAATTCCACATGTTGAAAGTTCAAAAGAGCCTCAACCTGAAATTAAACTTTCTAGACCTCAACGAAGAAGACGCAACAGAAAACTAAAGAAACTTTTGGAAACATCTGAATCTGATAATCATATATCTAACAATGTTTTTCCAATTAATCATTCTGAGTCTTCTTTGAGAAAATCTAAGTCTGAATCTTATGTGCATAAGGTTGATGATAAAGTAGATTGTGAGTTCCTAGAAGTTGTTTATTTTGATCCATCTGGACGACCCAAGACCACAATGGCTTGGGTTCCCATTTCTAACTAATTGTCTTTGTTTATGTAGGGACAACCAAGGAGGACTATCAACAATACATGGTATGTGGATAGTGGTTGCTCTCGACATATGACAGGGAATGTTAGATTTCTTGAGGATGTAAAACAAATTGATGGATGTTATGTCGCTTTTGCGGGTAATAAAGGCGGGTACATAAATGGCCAGGGAACGTTAAAGAATGACAAAGTCAAATTTGAAAAGGTTAATTATGTTGAGTAGCTGGAACACAATCTTTTAAGCATATCACAAGTCTGTGACAAGAAGTTTTCGTTCCATTTCAACGATCATGAATGCTATATTTTGAAACCGGGTTTTGTGATTCCTGATGAATGGATTCTCATGAAGGCTCCGAGGAGAAATGACACATATGTCCTTGATATGAGTGTCGCCACTACAACGGATTCAATTCCAACATGTTTACTCTCCAAGGTGTCGAAATTTGATTTAATATTGTGGCACAGGAAGTTAGCTCACATTAACTACAGGAAGATGAACTACATTGTTAGGAATGATCTTGTGCTTGGGATTCTGAAAATGAAATTCTCAGTTCCTGATGATTGTATTCCGTGAAAGAAAGGGAAGCAAAGAAAGAAATCTCACAAATAGAAATCGACGAATTCTATCGTAACTCCTTTGGAGTTGCTGCATATGGATTTGTTCGGTCCTATCAGTATTAGGATCATTGGTGGAAAATCGTACTGCTTGGTCGTAACTGATGATTACTCTAGATTTTCATGGGTTAAGTTTCTTTCTTCTAAAGCTGAAACCACTGAGTTGGTACCATACTTAATCCTGGGTTTGGAGAATTTATTCAATCTGAAAGTCAGAAGAATCAGGAGTGACAATGGCAGCGAATTTAAGAATAGCAAAATGGGCTTATTCTGTCTACAAAAAGGAATTCATCATGAATTCAGTGCACCATATGTTCCTCAACAAAACGGTGTCGCTGAACGAAAGAGCAGGATGTTGGTCGAAACAGCTCGCACGATGCTTGCAGATTCTAAGCTTCCATTCACCTTTTGGGTTGAAGCTGTGAATACTGTGTCATGTTTTGAACAGGGTCTTGACCGTTAAGCGACATAACAAGACGTGCTACGAGTTGCTAAATAATCGAAAGCCGAATCTGGAATATTTACTACCTTTTGGTAATCCTTGCACTCTGTTGAAAGTTCGAGATGTCCCAACTAAATTCAGTGCGAAGACTATTGAAGGGATTTTTCTAGGGTATGTGGCAAATTCGACAACCAAGAGGGTTTTTAACAAAGAGACACGCCAAGTTGAAGAATGGTTCCATATTGACTGTTCAAATCGGTCTTTACCACAAATGGCGATTGGTCCGGATTGGGCATTTGATTATGAATACTTATTCAAGTCTTTTCATTTACCTTCTGACATTTCTGATGAAGATGCTGCTGTTCTTTATGATTCTTGTCAAGATGCACAGCACAATGGATTTCTACCAAATGCAGTTCCAAATTCATCGATTCCATCTACTTCTGCTCCCGACCTAAATGTTGCTTCTTGTTCCGGTCCACAAGATTCAAAGAGTGAGGTGGATAATGCTATTTTTCAGGATTCGTCTGCTGATCCGTTGTTGGGTGATGCTCCATTACTTTCGACATAGGATCAGGGGGAGATTCCTTCAAATTTAGACTCGGAAATTCCAATTACTCAAGATTATTCTTATCAATCTGAATCTACCCAATTTAACGTGTTGCCGATTCCCGAGGTCGTATCCATCAAGGAACTCAAAGATCATCCGGTGACGAATATCATTGGAAATTTACAGGATGGAGTGAAGACACGTTCTCTTGTTGACAATACTTGTTTGTATACTTGCATTAAAGATTCTGCTGTTCTTGATGATTGCTCACATTCATGCTTTATTTCACAGGTTGAACCCAAGAATGTTGAGATGGCTTTAAATGACAATAACTGGATAGAAGCTATGCAGGAAGAACTTGCTCAATTTGACAAACTTAAGGTTTGGAATCTTGTTGATCTTTCGAAAGGTGCGTATCCGATAGGAACAAAATGGGTGTTTAAATGTAAGAAAGAAGATCGAGGTGTCGTGGTACGCAACAAGGCAAGATTAGTTGTCCAGGGCTTCAATCATTAAGAAGGAATTGATTACACCGAGGTTTATGCGCCGGTTGCGAGGCTCGAAGCTATAAGGCTGTTTCTAGCTTTTGCTTCTTTTAAAGGTTTTAAGGTGTTTCAATTAGACGTTAAAAGTGCGTTTTTATATGGAAAGGTCAAGGATGAAGTATATGTGTGTCAGCCGCCGGGGTTTGAAGATCCACTGAATCCGAATATGGTTTTTAAGCTTGATAAGGCTCTCTATGGTCTTCATCAGGCTCCTCGTGCGTGGTATGAGACTTTATCTACACATCTTTTGGCGAATGCTTTTGTTCGTGGAAAGATAGACTCGACCTTATTCATAAAGAAATCAGGGGGAGATTACCTACTGGTAAAGATTTATGTGGATGATATTATTTTTGGCTCGACAAATGAAGGGTTATGCAAAGACTTTGAGGGTGTTATGAAGTCGAAATTTGAAATGTCTGCCATGGGAGAGTTATCGTTTTTCTTAGGTTTACAAGTAAATCAAAAGGAAGATGGTTTCTTTATTCATCAGTCCAAGTACGTCAAAGACATCTTGAGCCGGTTCAAGATGGAGGACTGTACCCCATATGATACTCCAATTCCGGTCAATCATAAGTTGCATTCTGACCCAGAAGGAAAAGATGTGGATTGTTGACTTTACAGAGCTATGATTGGATCCCTCATGTACTTAACCGCTTCAAGGTCGGATATAATGTTCGCCGTGTGTATCTGTTCCAGATTTCAGGCAAAGCCAAAAGAATCTCACTTAATTGCTGTGAAAAGAATCTTTCGGTATTTAAAAGGAAAACAACGTTTAGGGCTATGGTATCCTCATGGTTCTAACTTTGATTTCAATGCTTATACTGATTCTGATTTTGGTGGTTGTTGTCTGGACAGGAAATCTACAACAGGTGGTTTCTAGTTCTTAGGTAATCGACTTGTATCCGGCAATGCAAAAAGCAAACCGCAGTCTCGATTTCAACATGCGAAGCAGAATACATCGCTGCTGCAAGTTGTTGTTCACAGATCGTGTGGATACAACAACAATTGAGAGATTACGGTTTGAATTTCATAGGAACCCCTATGCTTATTGATAACAATGCTACTATGTCCATAACGAATAATCCTGTTAAACAAAGTAAAACTAAGCACATCGAAATTCGATATCATTTTATACGTGATTGTGTAGAGAAAAGGTTGATTGAGCTGGTCAAGGTACACACTGAAGATAATTTTGCTGATTTGTTTACCAAGGCATTTGATCGTACCAGGTTTGAATTCCTAAGTAAAATGATTGGTATGATCAATCCCAAATAAAAGTTTTTCAAAATCATAATTTCATGGAAAATTTTGTTTTTTTTAGGTTCTTTTATTGCTTTATTACATTTCTGCATTTACAGTTTCAGTCAAAAAGTTTAATTTATAAAAAGTCAAAACAAATTGAAAAATATAAAATTTGACATCATTTGAGGTTAGAGAAGAAATGATAGTACATCAGTGATTAGTTCATTTCACACGACCTTAGTAGACCTTGATATATGATTGATTAAAATAAGTTGATCTGATCTAAATTTCAATGTCTGCATAAATAAGAAATGATAGTGTTGTGAATGCTCTATTCTTGATAATTTGTGTATAAAATTTGAAACTTGAATTATCAATAGGCTAAAAGTGTTTTGAAACTAATAGTAGTGTGAAAATTAAATAGAATATGATTACATCTGTGATTTAAATCCATTATATGCCTGGGTGTGTGTGTAAAAGATCATTATCAGATAAAGAATATTAGCTTTTAATAAAGATTTTCTTATGAGATCAGTTTCGGGTTATGTCCTTAGCACTATTCATTCGATTTGCTTCAGTGCCCATGTCCCGAAAAGCATGCAATTTGAAGTATAATCAAGATATGTACTTGACAACTTCTATCAAACATATACTATCCCTTGGATCATATTGATAAATCATCTTTACTGATTCCATTGAATTCATAATCCAGATAACAGTTGGATCTACGTACCTGAATCTTATGATTCCACAAATATAAGCCAAAACATTGAATCATTCGATTCTGAATCTCATTGATTCCTATACATTCCAATTTGGATTCTGCTATTCATGTGCTAAGTGATGTATCCTCATTCTGAAAATTCGGATAATCTTTAGTAAAATCTTATATGTCTTGAAGATAGTGCATTTACTTTCTATTTGGCATATATGTGGGGTACACGATTTTTTTCATCTAAATGGTACTAAATCACATGAATTGGGAGAATAAACGCTTATAGTTTCAAATAATATAATATTGACAAATTTAAGAATTCATGCTTTATATTTCAAATTCGGTATAAATAAAAGAGCATTTTATAATCTGATCTTATTTACTTTGAAATTTATCGCGTATCATTTCAAATATTATTCAAATTGAAGGAGTTTCAAAATGAAAAAGATGCAAAATGCACAAAATTGAGTTGAATGGTCTCATACTATAGGTTACCCTTTGTTATTGATAATATGTGTGATGAATTAATTGAATACTGATATGATCTTCTTTCTCATGATGTTAAAGCCAAAAATACGTGATTTCAGTTTGTATAGATAAAAACCAAAAAAATGTGATTTCGGTTTATTCAGATAAAAGTCAAAAATATGTGATTCTGTTTGTATAGATAAAATTTAAAAAGATTTTGTTTTTTATTTTCCATGAAAATTCTAAACTTTTATTAAAATTGTTCGGGATTGGATCGAATATGTGTTGCTGACGGAAGTTCAAGATTTGACAGGATGAAGTTGGTAAAAAAAAATTTTCAAGGCAAAAAGGTTGAAAAGCAATTAAGTTCGCCTGTGTACAGTGAAGCGAACTTAATAAGTTCGCTTAAAACAATGAAGCGAACTTAATCTGCTGTCTGGGGTGAAGCGAACTTAGGGATGAAGCGAACTTATCTTGTTTGCCGAAGGCTTGTTAAGCGAACTTAACAAGATCGCCTAATCAAGCGAACTTAATTTGAATAAGGGTTTAATCAGGCGAACTTGTCAGTTCATCGTCTTCCTCCGTTTTAAGCGAACTTGACCGAATTTTCCAAAATTTTTAAAACGTTGTTGTTGGAGTTGTTTACTGGTTGAATCTTAATCCAAATTGAATTGCGAATTCAACTAAGGTACTTTCGTTGAATTTCATCCGGTAGATTGTGTGTATTTGATGATTTTATTCTCGGTTTTTACGTCGAAGCTTTCAACGGCAGATTTTGACCTAATTTTGACCGGACTTGTAAAATTGATCATACTATTTGATTATAAAGTGTTATTCGACTGTTATTCAATGTTTATTCCATGAGTTTATCTTGATTCGATGACATTTTGATTATCTGAGTTTGAATTTGAAACGTCACAGTTCAGGCGAACTTGTTCCAAGCGAACTTGTCAGGAAAACTTAATAAGTTCGCCTCTTGTACTACTAAGCGAACTTATTAAGTTCGCCTAGGGGTAAGTAAGGATTTGGACTTGTGAATTTTTGTTGAAAATTTTTTTTGTTTGAAATTTTTTTAAAATTTTTTTTTTTCTTTGTTGTTTTATTTTGCTTGTACTCGTTATTTTTTTAATATGTTTTTTGTCCAAATGTTTCAGATGGCTCGATGTGTTGAATATAAACATAATCAAGTGGCTTTGTTAGATCCGAACATGTCCGACGCTGTGCATTTTCAAGGCATCATAGGATTTTTGAACAGATCACATCTTCACGTTGCTCTGTCTGCTGATCCTTACATCAGTCTCATGTATATACATCAATTTTGGGATACTGTGCATCAAGATACGGACGTTGAACCTCATGTTCTTCGTGCCACAGTTAATAATACTGAGATTGCAATTTCTGAAGAAACGATACGTGCGGCTCTTGATTTGGGTGGAAATGCTGAAGATCCATTATCTTATCCTAGCACTCTTATTATGGGTTGTTTTCAACGGATGGGATATCGTGGGAAACAAAATGATACCCAAGCTTGGAAAGGTGGATTAGTTGGTGAATGGAATATTTCATGCATGTGATTATTTAATGCATCTCTCCTCGCAAAGCTGGTACTGATGGATTGAAGATGGCTCTTCAAACAGCTATGATGGCCTTAACATTGAATACAAGATTCAATTTTCCTCTTTATTTCTATCGGGAGATGGTAATGCAGATCAATCCAGCTGAAGGTTAAGGTTTCTTGATGCATCCTTGTTTTATTCAAATGATACTCAATCACCTTCTTCCTGATCTTCCACAACATCCAATAAGATTAACGTTGACTCCGATGTCAAAATGTATCTTTACCGACTGTACGAAGGTGAAACAGCAGAATGCTGCATTGATTCCAGTCAATACTCCTTTGTTTGGGCACTTAATCAATCCTGATTATGTTGCACCACCTAATGACAACTGGTTTCATCCTGATGAACTTGCTCAAGCTCAAGGCATCAATGTGCAACAACAGCAAAAACAACCACAACAACCCGCACAAGAACAAGTTCCCGTACAACAACAAATTCCTATTCCTGAATAAGTTCCTATTCCACAAGCTGAAGTTGATATACCTATTCAGGAACCAGTTCAAGAAGAGGTCGTTCATGACCTTGATCACGATCTAGGAATGAATATGGAAGATTTCGTTGATGATGCTGTGAACTTGCCCATTCATGAAACAGAAAGGAATGTGGTGACAGATGCTGATTCTAGTTCCAGCTCAAGTGATACGATATCATCTGATGATGACAGCACTGATTCTGATGAATCTAGGGATTTTTCCTCAGGTCATTATGAACGGTTGGCTGCTATTCCACTGTCTAATACTGGTAAACGCATTAAATCTCAAGCCAGACGACCAAGACGAAAGTCTGTTCGGGATCCTCCTTCCGGATCAGTACTTGGTAAAAGATCTTTGGTCGATGAAAGTTCTGATACTGATAGTGACTTTAATCCAGATCCTACACGTCAAAAGTTAATGTCTGCGTCAATTGCTGCTGCAAAATCTTCTCAAGGAGTCGAGGATGCTAATTTTGTTGCTTCTTTGATAATTACTCCTCCAAGATCTAAGGATCCATCTCCAGTTCAAACTCCTGTTCCTCTAGTCATTCCTACTACTTCAAGTCCTTCTATTCCACAATCAACAGCTGGTCCGTCAAAGCCTTCTGATTTTGACAGGATTACTTTCCTTGAATCTCAAGTGCTTTCTCTACAAACACAGGTAAACACTCTTGTGTCTATTGATTCACAACGGCAACTGGTGATTCAGACTCAAGCTCAACAGATTGCTGATATGCAAGCATTAGTTTCCAAACTCGTTCAGCGTCTTGACGCTCAGGGGGAGTTGAGGATACCTGATACTTGTCACACAGAGTCAATTCAAAGACGTGATGATGAAGACAATGATCCTGCTAGAAATATTGAGGGTGATCGTCAATACACTGACGCTAATCCTATATCAAAGGTTTAGGGGGAGTTAACATCACAATCACTTGAAGGAAACAAAGATACTACTGGTACTAATGACGAAGAAATTCTGTTATTAGAATTCTTTCAAGATTCAGAAGAAGAGGAAGCTGAAAAGATTGAATGTCTTGATGATATTGACGATTTATTCAATGACATGGAAGATGATATGTCAGATACTGAGATAGAATAAGGAGAAATAGTAGAGATTGAAATAGAGAAAGAAAAAGATAGTGTTACTTATGAAGGCTGTGATGGTCTTAAAGTGCCTTATAACTTCATCCAGGATGATGTTATTCCTGAATTCACTTATGAAGGAATAACATATTTTATGGACTCTGTTGAAGACGTCACACTGCCTGATGATACAGCTGAGTCAAAGATGGATACTGATGATGAGAATCTTCAATTCAATAAAGATGCTGAAACTGAAACTACTCACACTGAGTCTCAGAAGGTTAATGAAGAACCTGTGATGTATAGAGATACAGGGATGACAAGAGAACAGTGGCGGGAAGTTGTAAACAGTTGGATGAAGGTGCTACCCAAGTCTCCAGAACAACCTGCTCAGAAAAAGAAATATGTGAATAAAGAGCAGTGTGTAGGAAGGATAATAAGTTGGTTCTATGATGATGAATCAAAATTATTTGCTATTAAACGATCGGACGGTGTTCAATACTTAAAGCCGAGGATCAAATATTTCAATACCTTGCCGAGGTGTGAAATAAATGGTCTAGCTTCAAAGCCACTCATAAATAGATCGAAGAATGGTTTGGCCGATGTGATAGCAAACCTGATAAAGAAAGAAGGTAGTTCGGGTAAGTATGAACGACTGAAACCACAGAAAGGAAAGAGAGTGAAGAACACAGATCCAAAGACTGGGAAAGTAACCTGGAGATACAAGTATAGACCAGTGCGTGCTATTCACAAGATACCATTAAAGAATATTCCTCAAGACTTTCTTGGGAATATGAAATGGTGGTATGTTGATGTTAATACTGGTGAAGCAAGGATTGAAGATAAAGATAATAAGGTCATTGTGTGTTTCTATGACGCAATGAATCTTATTAATTTTTCAAAGAAAGATCAGAGGACACTGAGAAAGAATGAGATCATGTACACTGATGAATGGAGAGAACAAGGTCTATAGTACAAAAGAGTTTTTGAGATATGCAGAAGATATGGAGTGCATGCTGGCAGCAGACTACCGGATAATTGGAAGAGTTCAAGATAATGACTGAAGACAGAAGATCAAGCTATTGTCAAGGGGGAGTCTGTTAGGACATAGATTGTAATGACAAAAGCTTGTAATAGTTAGATTTTATGTCTTTATGTTTTTGTTATGTAAATGTCTAAAGTTACTAAGTGTTTTACAAGTGAGCCTAGAGGCGAACTTGTTAAGTTCGCCTGGTCTATCAAAGGTGAACTTAATAAGTTCGCTTAGGTCTAACTGAGGCGAACTTGTTAAGTTCGCTTAAGTTGTTAGAGGCGAACTTAATAAGTTCGCTTATATCAGAACTTGTGTTTATAAATATAGAGTTTACAGTTTGTTTCTAATATAGCAGAGATAGCAGAGCAGAGAGAAACAGAACAGAGCAGAAGCGATTATCTTGTAAACTCTATGAAATTTGGAATATAACGAGAAGTTTATTTACGCGTGTTGTTTCAATTGTCGGTTAGTATACAAATGTTAACATGAAGGATTCCACACTTCGTGTTATAGCAACGTCATATTACGAGTCCGATCAGTAGTTGAGTTACCTAGACCTACAAAGTGTTCCTAATCAGTTCCTACACATTCATACGGTTCAATTTAATCAAATTCCATCAATTCAACAAGATATGATGATATTCGGAATTTTTGGTTCGTGTTTGGTTGAACAGCTGATGCAGGCGAACTTAGAGAGGCGAACATAATAATTTCGCTTGGTGCATATTAGGCGAACTTAATCAGGCGAACTTAACAAGTTCGCTCGGGTCAAGTTCGCTTGGGGTCAAGTTTGCTCGGGTCAGTTTCAGGTGAATTTTGTCAGGCGAACTTATTAAGTTCGCTTGATATTAAAAAATATAAATTGAAATTTTGAGGGAAAGTTTATATGTTTGTTTTGAATCCTTTTTGAAATTTTGAATTTTCGAAATTTTTTAAAAGAGTATTTTGGCGGGAAATTTTTTTCGGATATTTTCGCAAAAATTTCAAAATGTCAATTTCTTGTGATGATAATGAGATTGAAATTATGCCACCGAGGCTTTTGTGCGTATCAGATTACCATAGCTAGAAAGTCCAGTTCGAACAGTTCGTATCAGAAACTGATGAAAATTTTTGGAGACCAATAACAGAAGGATATTTGCATCCTACTTTTAACTTTCTGGAATTTAGTGATGTTCCTAAACCAATGACAGCTCTTACTAAAGTAGAAAAGCAGAAGTTTGATCGAGAGATGAAAACATGTGAAACTTTAACGATGTCTTTACCAAAAGAAATCATTCATAGTCTCGGGAAGTGTCCAACTTCAAAAGATCTATGGGAAGCATTGAAGAAAAAGGGTGAAGCAACTTCTCAAGCGTTTGTAGTCTTGATCAATGAAGTATTGGAGAAGTAAGGTGACTCTCAAAGTGATTCTTCTGCAGAGTTCAGTGATAGTGAGAGTATTCGTTCTGGTGAAAGTACTCAATCTGTTGAGACTGATGATGACTGAAGAAAGCTTTCAGACAGTTGAAGATGATCTGAGTGAATTAGAAACTGATGCAAAGCCTGTCATTGTTGATCAAAAGGGTGAAGCGGATGATGACGTTTTCATGGCTCCTGGTGCATCTTCTTCAGAACTAAAACATGAGGTAGTTTCTAACTCTGAAACGTTTTGTTCTAACTGTATTTAAGTGAAGGATAAAATGATGAGGGTTATGGATGACAATGTAAACCTCATTTGTGATATGAAATCGATGCACACGGTAAACCAGAAATTAAAAGATAATGAGAATGTGTGTATTGAGAGAATAGAATCACTGAAGAAGGATATAAATTCTCTGACTGTGAAGATCAAAGAGCAGGCATATCACCTGGATATGTCCTTTGCAGAAATTGAGAAAAGAAATAATGATCTTGTTGAGAAAGAGAAGGAACTAGCTGAATCTAAAGCAGAGGTTATCAGATTACATAGAAAGTTAGAAAGCTTTGGAAATTCATCATTCTTATTAGAACATTATCATAATAATACTAAAGAGGGGAAGGGAACTAATGGTATTGGTTATGTTCCTCCACCATTTAACGTGAATTATTCTGTTACACCTGAGATTATAAAAGATGAGGATTTAAATCCTAAGACTGTGTTGAAAGTGAATCCGATCACAGGTGAAGATATGGTGTATTCTGATGAGAGTGATGATGAATATTTTGATGAAGCTAAGGTAGAGGGGATACCGAAAGAGGTTAAGAAAGACGACTCAAAGGTTGATTCTAATTCATCTGGATATTATACATTTGGAAGTTCTTCAAATTCAAGGAGAGTTCCATATGTCAGAGATTATAAAGACAGGCGTACATGCTTTCATTGTAATGAGATGGGACACATTGTGGTGAACTGTCCTTACAAAAATAAAGGAAAGAAGCATGTAGTTCCTGAGAAGATGAAGCCTGAATCAAAACCTATTGAGAAAAAGTTTGTTCCATCTCAAACTCCAAAAGAAGTTCATGTAGGAGAATCTTCTTCAAGTGCATCTTATCATGTGAAGATTCCTTATATGAGAGAGTATAGTGAGAAGAGATCTTGCTTTTACTGTGGTCTTGTGGGTCATATTCGGATTGCTTGTCCTCACAACGCCAAAGGTAACCGACATGTTACTCCATAAAAGGTAAGAACTCTTGGTAAGCCTTATGTTAACCCAAATGTGGTTAAACCTCATGATACACCAAAGGGTAATTCAAAATCTGAGGTTAGGCATTCTAGACCTCAAAGATGGAGGAGAAACAGAAGATTGAGAAAACTTTTAGAACAAGAGTTTTCACAATCTAAACATTTTTCAAATGAACAAGATTGTTCAAACACTTCACATTTTAAGCAAAAAGAACTTAATAAATAGAAGTATGTTTGGAAATCTAAAGTTTCTTTTTCTGACTCGTCGAAACAATCTCCAAAAATCGATGAGAGATTCGATTGTGAGTGGAGTGAGGTTTATTATTTTGATACAGATGGACGACCCATGACTACCATGGCTTGGGTCCCAATTTCAAATTAATGTTTCTTGTTAGATGTGCAGGATTAACCAAGATTGACTATTAATAACGTTTTCGTTATTGATCGTGGTGGTTCTAAGCACATGCCAGGAAATGACATCTGCATGAGTAAAGAGTTATTGATAACTGAGAAATCTATTTGATTCAACGACTTCATGCTCAAGGGGGAGAATATGACACACACAATGTTATTTTGAAAAAGATTTAAAAGTCCAAATGATAACCTGAAACTTAGGATGAAAATGGTGAGCATAGAGTCATTGATGCAACCATTTGAGTAGTCAAGGGGGAGTCTACAGGACAGGGGGAGTACAGAACTGTGTTGGTGACAGAGGCAATGACATTCAATTACATTACATCGGTTTGAGTTTTTAATTGATTGACTTGCTTAATCCTGAGTAACCAAGTAAAATGTTTTTCTTAAAATGTTTTCATGGAAGATTTTATTTTTGTTTGTTTTACTTTCTTTCATAAAGATTTTGAAAAAGCCAAACAAATTGAAAAAGATAAAATCGACATTACTTGAAGTTAAAGAAGAGATGATAGTACATCAGTAGATGTTCTTTCACACATGACCTTAGATTGACTGGTTGGTGCTTTATGTTAATATATCTGAATTACATGTTTTGATCTAAACTTCAGAGACTGCACAAATAGGAAATGATAGTGTTGTGTATGCATATAATTTGAATTTTCAGTAGACTAAAAGCGTCACTGAATCATTAGTAGTGTGAAAACATAATTTCATATGTTACAACTGTGATTTGAACCCATTTTATGCCTGGGTATGTGTGTTAAAAGATCACTATCAGATAAAGAATATTAGATTTTAATAAGGATTGTCCTATGAGATCAGTTTCGGGTTATGTCCTTAGCACTATTCTTTCGATTTGCTTCAGTGCCCATGTCCCGAAAAGCATGCAATTTGAAGTATAATCAAGATATGTACTTGACAACATCTGTCAAACATATACTAGCCCTTAGATCATATTGATAAATCATCTTTACTGATTCCATTGAATTCATAATCCAGATAACAGTTGGATCCACGTACCTAAATCTTATGATTCCACATATATAAGCCAAGACATTGAATCATTCGATTCTGAATCTCATTGATTCCTATACAATCCAATTTGGATTCTGCTATTCATGTGCTAAGTGATATCTCCTCATTCTGGAAATTCGGATAATCTTTAGTAAAATCTCATATGTCTTGAAGATAGTGCATTTACTTTATGTTGGCATACTAGTGGGGTACACGCTGTATTTCATACTTAAATGGTACCTTAACTCACAAGAAAGTGGGAATGAGATGCTTTAGTTTCAAATATTATAATATTGACAATTAGAACTTGTGTGTCATAGCCTGATCCTATTTTCTTTGAATGTTTATCGTGTATCATAACATGCAATATGAAAGTCTTGAAAAGATAGAGTGTGATATTCTTGAAAGATATTGGTTTGATTGGTCAAGGCTTGAAAGAATGACATAGGATACCATTTGATATTATATGGATTTTATATCCAAGATGTGTGATTGATGCATTGCTTTTACTGATATGATCTTCTTACTCATGATGTTCGAACAAAAAGATGTGATTTTGTATTTTACATTTTAGTTTATACAAAGAAAAACCAAAAAGATTTTGTGAGTCTTATGTTTGAAAAACCAAAAAGATTTTATTTTTCCAGCTTCCATGGAAATCTTAATTGTTGGTTATTCTTGGTTGTTCTCCTTTGCAAAAACTGAATATTGCAGACAGAAGTTGACAAGGGGTCCTTCTCCCAAGTTTTCTTCTAGATAGAAAGAGAAAGTGCAGATGAACAAGACGAAGACTACTGTGTTTGATGATATATGAAGACGGATGACAATCTTCTAAAGCTGTTGTCAAGGGGGAGTCTGTTGCAGCATATTATGGTGACAACGAGCTTGAAGATATTATGTCTTAGTCTTAGAGTCTTTGACATGTAATTGATAGAATTGTTAGCAACAGTTAAAGGGGAGTCTGTTAGGACATGTTTTGTAACTGTTGATAAAATTCTGTGTAAGTTCATAGGGAGGCGAACTTAACAAGTTCGCCTAAGAATCTTTAGGAGCGAACTTGTTAAGTTCGCTTAGCCTATTAGAAGTTCGCCTATGCATCTAAGTTCGCCTATAGCAGGTTTCTGTCTATATATAGATGTTTACAGATATCAGAGTAGACTTGAGAGAGACTAGAGAGAATTCTGTGAATCTTGTAACCTGGTATTGTGGTGGAAATACAAAGCATTTATTTACACCATTGTTGTTGATTGAGTTACACGAGCACGTTGATCATGGATTCCGCACGTTATCACTGTGTCGTACCGCGAGTCTAGAGATCCATCATGCACCGAATTAGGGACCTACAGTGTGTGGTTATAGTCTAAGTCTACTATTAATGCGAACCTAGTGTCACACCACGCCCCGACAACCCATGGACGCGTGCGACCCCGATTGGTATCATCTTAGATATTTGATTTTAGAAATTTAATAAATACATCGGAAGTATTTTTCAAAATGATCGTTTCAACATTCTTTCAGCCTCAAGGGTTGTATTGG
This sequence comes from Smallanthus sonchifolius, assembly GCA_023525975.1. Lineage (NCBI taxonomy): Eukaryota > Viridiplantae > Streptophyta > Magnoliopsida > Asterales > Asteraceae > Smallanthus > Smallanthus sonchifolius. The sequence goes on from CM042021.1 coordinate 57,545,529, forward strand.
TAAATATCAAAACTCAATTGTAAGACAAAAGTTTTATATTTACTTTATAAACATAGGGATTTAAATACCCTTTTCATTTTGATTACAAAACAGTGTTTGAAATCAAAATACATTTACAGCCACTGGAAATAGTACTACTTAGGGTTAAAAAATCCCTTGGTCCTATCTCCCTTTTCTTCTCTTTAGGATTTTCTACACACGAGGCCTGAGAATCGAACATGTAAGTCTATCTTTTTCATAGGTCAGATCTGATGTCTGCCTCTTACAATTTCTTGGGTCAGATCTGATGTTTACCCATACCCCGTTCTTATTTCAGTTTATTCATTTCCAGAAAACATTTTTAAAAATAAAACGTCAGCGAATACAATTATCTTAACTTTAAAATCATTTGGCACAAACAAGTATTAATTTCATAATCACAACTTTATGTTCAATCCACACATTTAGCAGACCCGTCCTATTCCATCGCACCACAGTATACACTAGCGTCATGTCTTATAATAATGGACAGGTTTGCCTCTGAAGTTGTTATAAGACAAGCACCAGCCGTAATCCGGAAATTTCACCCGAGACCCATGTATCCCTTGCAAGTTTTACTCATACCTATGGCCTGAATGCTTTGTTCGTAGAAGAACGTTGAGCATTATTCCCTTAACCTTTATTTGACCATTTTCGTAAATAAAATGTTTGACACAAGTTTTTTCAAAGAGATAAAGTATTCACCTTGATTATAGGAATGAGCGTCTAAGTCGAAAGCTTATAGATTATCGTTTTAACTTGGTTTCTCTAGCGTACCAGCACCTCTACGAGCGTTTTTTGCTTAACCGGGCACTACGAAGAGCGGGAATTGAACCGGGATCGTCGGGAGCGAGCTAGATGGTCTCTGGAACAAGAAATGGAAGAGAGAGTTGATGTTGGTGTGAAGAATGGGAATAAACTTGACCATCTATTTATTGGGCAAGTTCTGAGACCGTGACAGACCGTTACGGGTGGTGACGGTCCGTCACCAGACTAGGGTTCACGAGTTATCAGACACGTGTCGCCCTCTTGTCAATTTAGGTTGTGACGGACAATTACCAGGCGTGACAATCTGTTATGGAGTTGATGCATGGTGCACCAGGGTGAATCTGGGGCCGTGACGGACCGTTACTAGGCGTGACGTTTTGTTATAGGGTTTCCACACGTCAGATTTTGAAGATGAGTCACTGGACACGTGGCAAGCTATCAGGGTTCGCGTGCCCAGCCCGTAACGGACCGTTACCGTCCGTGACGGTCCGTTACTATCTTGTGACGGTCTGTTACCGTCTGTGACGGTCCGTTACCGTTGAATTTTCATGTTTTCTATTTTTTATCCTTGATCTATAGGTTATTTACACTTATAGTCCTTGTGGTTTATACCTTAGTTAAATTTTGTACATTTTCGTGGCAGGTGTTACATCCTCCCCAACTTGTTTTAATCTCATCCTTGAGATCATTCGAACAAGTGAGGATATTTCTTTTTCATTTCAAACTCCAGTTCCCACGTGTACTCAATTCTACGTATGGAGTTCCATTTTACTTTCACGATCATCAATTTCTTTCTTTTCAATCTGTTTTTTCTGCCTGTCCTCGATTTGCAGAGGTTGCTCCACGAATCTTAATTTTTCATCTACCTCTATATCTTGTAGGGGAATTACCAGAGATTCATTTGCCAAACACTTGCGTAGATTTGACACAAGGAATTCATCGTGTACTCCATTAATTTCTTCTGGTAATTTGAGTTGATAGGCCACAGGCCCAAATCTTTTCAAGATTTTGAACGGTCCTACGAATCTAGGACTTAATTTTCCTTTCTTTCCAAATTTTACAACGCCTTTCCATCGTGAACCTTTCAACAGAACGTTATCACCGACGTTGAATTCTAACGGCTTTCGTCTCTTATCAGCATAACTCTTTCGACGATCACGTGTCGCTTTTAATCTATCTTTTATTTGAATAACTTTCTCAGTTGTTTCCAGGACTATTTCAGGTCTGGATAACTGATTTTCTCGTATTTCGGACCAACATATTGGAGTTCGACATTTACGACGGTATAAGGCTTCAAAAGGAGCGGCCTATATACTCGTACGATAGCTATTATTGTAGGAGAATTCTACTAGAGGTAAGTGGTCATCCCAACTTCCTCCAAGATCGATAACACAAGCCCTTAACAAGTCTTCAAGGGTTTGAATGGTTCTTTCACTCTGCCCCTCCGTTTGAGGATGGTAGGCACTGCTAAGATTCAATTTTGTACCTAGAGCTTTTTAGAAACTTTGCCAGAATCGAGAAGTAAATCTACTATCTCTATCTAACACGATGGATAGTGGCACACCATGTAATGATACAATTTCGTTAACGTATAACTGTGCCAACTTATCCATGCTGAACGTTTCTTTCATGGGAAGAAAATAAAGCAGATTTAGTAAGTCTGTCAACAATAACCCACATTGTATCATTCCCACGACTTGTTCGGGGAGGTTTGGTAATGAAATCCATGGTTATCATTTCCCATTTCCAGACAGGAATTTTAAGTTGCTGTAACAAGCAAGACGGCTTTTGATGTTCAGCTTTAACTTGAGAACAGGTTAAACATTTTGCAACATAGATAGCGATATGTTTCTTCATTCCTATCCACCAATAATTGGCTTTTAGGTTTTTGTACATTTTATCGCTTCCAGGATGCATGGTGTATTTGGATTTGTGAACTTCTTCAAGAATTTCTTCACGTGCGTTTCCATATATAGGAACCCAAATTCTTTTATTCATTCTAAGAATTCCATCATTACTCTTAATCAATTGGTCGATCGTTCCTCTCAATCCTTCATTCTCAAGGTTGGGTTCTTATAAATCAAGTTTATGAGATTCCTTAATACGAGTGATAAGATCGATTTGGAGATCGAGTCTTAAAGCACGAACTCGTTTAGGTTTCTCATGTTCTTTTCTACTTAAGGCGTCAGCTACAACATTAGTTTTGCCTTCATGATAACAGATTTCGCAATCGTAATCATTTAGGACTTCCATCCAACATCTTTACCTCATATTCAGTTCTTTCTGAATGAATATATACTTTGGCTTTTATGATCAGTGAATACTGTAAATTTGACTCCATATAGATAGTGCCTCCATAATTTCAATGCAAAGATTATGGCGCCCAATTCTAAATCATGAGTCGTATAATTCTTTTCATGTGTTTTCAATTGACGGGAAGCATAAGCAATAACTTTGCTTCCTTGCATTAACACACAACCAAAGCCAGTGTGTGAAGCATCATAGTATACTAAAAAGCCTTCATTTCCATCTGGCAAGGGCAGTATGGGTGTTTGTGTCAGTTTCTATTTCAGAGTTTCAAAAGCTTCAGATTGTTTAGGACCCCATTCATACTTAACTGACTTACGAGTCAGAGAAGTTAATGGTACAACAATTTGGGAGAAATCTTGGATAAATCTTCGATAGTAACCAGCCAAACCAAGAAAACTACGAATATCGGTTGGAGATTTTGGGATTTCCCATTTAGATATAGCCTCAATTTTAACCGGGTCGACTTGGATACCATTAGCGTTAATGACATGACCAAGGAACTGAACTTCTGATAACCAGAACTCACATTTTGAGAAATTTGCATAAATCTTTTCGTTTCTCAAAAGTTCAAGCAAGATTTTCAAATGATTAGCATGATCTTCATTACTCTTGGAATAAATAAGGATATCGTCAATTAATACGATAATGAATTCGTCCAAGTAAGGTTTGCAAACTCGATTCATCATATCCATGAAAGCTGCTGGTGCATTAGTAAGTCCAAACGGCATTACCGTGAACTCATAATGACCATACAGAGTTCTGAAGGCCGTTTTGGGAATATCTTCTTCCTAGACTTTCAATTGATGATAGCCAGAATGAAGATCGATTTTTGAAAAGCATCGAGCTCCCTAGAGTTGATCAAAGAGATCATCGATTCTGGGGAGTGGATAACGGTTCTTAATCGTGACTTTATTTAGTTCACGATAGTCGATACACATGCGCATCGAGCCGTCTTTCTTTTTAACGAACAAGACCGGATCTCCCCAAGGCGACTAGCTTGGTCTTATGAATCCTTTTTCGAGCAATTTATCAAACTGTTTCTTTAATTATGCCATCTCCGTTGGAGCTAATCTGTACGGGGCTTTGGCGCTTGGTGCTATACCGGGTACTAGATTAATTCTGAATTCCACTTCTCTTTCAGGTGGAATTCAAGGCAGTTCATCAGGAAAAACGTTAGGAAACTCAACTACAACCGGCACATCGTCGATCTTCTTTCTAGTGTCGGTGGTTACAGATACGAGGTATGCTAAGCATCCTTTTCGTAAGTATTTTGTAGCTTTTAACATGGAAATTATTCGAACAGAGTTGGATAATTTATCACCATGTATAGTCAAGATATTGTCTTTTGAACGAAGTTCTATAGCTTTCTTATCACAAAGGATATGAGCTTGGTTAGAGGCTAACCAATCCATTCCTAGGATAATGGCAAAACCTTCCAAAGTCATTGGAAACAGTTGTGCAAGAATAACATGTCCTGATATTGTGATATTACAATCGTTTAGAATTTCAGAGATTTGAACTAGGTCCCCGTTGGCAGTTTTTACCACGTATTTCTTGTCTAATTTAGCTAGAGTTTTATTTAACAGTCTACAGAATCTATGATCTACAAAACTTTGGTTTGCACCAGAGTCAATGAAAACTCGATCGTAAATATAATTGACAAGAAATGTACCCGTAATGACATCGAGCATACCTATTGCTTCATGAGTATGGAGAACGAATGCTCGCGTATTCTTCTTTACTCCATCTGTAGGTTTTGGACCAGTCCCATTAGGTTTCTATAGTTTGGACAATTGATTTTGATGTGGCCGGTTTCACCACACTCAAAACAAGTGATTTGCTTTTTCTTGAAACAATTCTCTGCTTTGTGACCGGACATCTTGCAAAAGTTGTAGAAAAGTCCAGCACGACATTGTCCTAAGTTCCTTTTTCTGCACTTGGGACATTCCGGAATGGAAGAGTTGTTGTTTCGGGGAGTAAGTTTGGATTTCTTTGATCCACTTGGGCCTTGCCCAAATTCCTTCTTCTTCTTTTCCTCCTCCTGGTTTCTAATCAAACTGCTAGTTAGTGATGCTCCTAGATCCATAGCATCATCAAGATTTTCACAATTTGCGACTTTGACCGTGTCGCGAATTTTTCCAATCTAACCCCAAATATAACGCTTTATTAGCTTTGATTCAGGGGTAGTGAGATGTGGAACTATTCTAGCATATTCAAGGAGTTTGGTGGAATACTCCTGATGATTTGTTCCTATCATCTTAAAACTCAAGAATTTTCCTTCTATCCGTTCCCTCTCATTCTGGGGAACGTACTTCTTTTCTACTCGGGTTTTGAAAGCATTCCAACCCATTGCATAGGCTGCTTCTCTTCCTTTGGCAGCAACAATGTTGTTCCACCATTCTAATGCTTGGTCCTTGAATAAATTCGATAGCAAGTACAGATTCAGTCTTTTCTATTCACCTTAATGTGGCAATTCCTTTTTCTCTCCCAGAGAAGTTATTTGGCTTGCAATCCTAAAACATCTTGTATGTACATCCAACTACTTTTCTCTTATTTTCTATATAACCATAGTTATTACCCATACTCTCATCTTCAGAAGAGTCATGGTAATATTTTTCTTTCCTAGTCTTCTCAGTCTTATGAGTTGCGGAACCTTCAGGTTTCAGAGTAACTGGCTGGGAGTGAGTATAAGTTCGGGTATGCTGAGAATGGATAGATTTTAGGTTTGATGGCTGTGAAAAGAGCCTATCGGCTTGTCTCTTTTCTAATTCAGTAAAGATCATTAGAAGGGAATCCTTGATTCCTTCTATAATAATCTTTTGAAGTTCCTTTCAGGATTCAGAAGCAGTATTTTCAACTGCCGTCGGTTTCTTCTTTCCCCTGGTGTGTTGTGAAGGTCCGGTATTTTTCGACATACTATATAGAAATGAGATTGGAATTAAAACCAAACTTTTTTTATTGATAATAATATATTATAGAAGATGATACATATAGAAATTATTGTTCGTAGAAATTTCTAAAATTCTTTTCCTTATGATCTTTTATTAGCAAAGCATTTCGAGTTTCAACTTTAGCTTTCTCTCGTTACAATTCAGCTATTCTGTTCAGCAACATTCGTTCCCTTTCACTTCCCGGTGCATTCTCATTTATATTAGGAGCAGGGATGGGAATCGTCTCATAGTATGGAATGTAAGGTATATTAGAGTCAGCACGTTCTTCTTTTTTAGGATTATTTTCATATGGCATGTCGGCATATCCTTCATGAAAATTTCGGGAATATAATGGGGTAACATTATAACTTCTAGCTGTAGGAGCAGAATTAAAAGTTATAGAAGGATTATAGGGAACACTAGGGTTTCCTATTTCTCTGAGGCTTCTAAAACTTGAACTTTCAGTTTCCTCATTATTTTCTATAGTTATTTCATTGGTTTTTCGTTCATGATAACTAGCTGGAGCAAATTTACAAATAAAGCTAGGACCCTTGCCTTTTCCGACCATTCTGAAAAATAAACAAAATGATATTTTATTATTATAGAAAATATATTACTAAATACAACAAAAATGATTCTAATCATTCAGAAGCTCTTTTTCAAGAGTCATCAAGTCCTCTCCATACTTGTAGACTTGTTTTCCATAGAATTTGGATCTTGCTTTGTCCATTATCTTCTTTCTTGTTATTTCGTCCGTTTGGCACAACGAACGGTCTAAACATTCAATAGGAGAAGAGGGCATACTTTCTGGATAACCATATTTAGGAGGGGGCTTATGGAGTCCCATCATAATTTCATTATAAACATTTTGGTATTCCGGAGGAGTTTGGAAATATTCTTTGAAAGGGCCATCATATGGAGGTTCATGAAATATATAGGGGTCATATAAAACAGGAGTTTCAGAATTATAAGATTGATAGTCGGAACTATTTGAAATAGGATTATTGAACGGATAGTCTTCCGGGTTTTCAGAAACAGGTTCATATTGGTGGGATTCCTCAGATGGATCTTCTTCTGTTGAATTATTCTGCTGGAAATAACTTGATTAAACTTCATTATTTCCTTGCAGTTGTTGGTTATTTGTATTCCAGTTGCTGAAGTTTGAACCAGCCACCATCCATTGACTAGAAGAGTTATAAGATTGAGGGTGTTATTCGGGAGAGTTGTTATTAGGGAGAATAGCAAACGGATCATCTTTATAGTAGGGCGAAGAGATAGGGTTCATTCGAGATCCTAAAGGATGATACTCAGGTGACTCTTGTTTAATCGGACGATTGGGGTCATAATAAACATGTACAGAATTATCTCCAGACATCTGCAATCTTAAAATATTAGTACTTATCTTATTTTTGGGCAAGACTTAGATATTAAAGCCAGTATCCTTATCTTAACTAAAGCTCTACAAGGATGGTTATTATTCCAGAGTAGTACCTCCAACAGATATGTTCCCAGGTAACAGCGACAGATCTAGGAGAGATTTATACACCGCTCTTTCCTTAGACAGAACACTTCCGTTTGTTAGATAACTACATACCGGTCAGAAGGTTACCTTGTTTTGTTATCTAAATTTTTAAGTAATAGATAAACTTATAGTCAAAGCCTAGATACCAGATCCAAGTATCTAATTCGCTAAAACCTATGGCTCTGATACCAACCCTGTCACACCCCTCCCCGACACCCCCTGGACGCGTGCGACCACGATTGGTATCATCTTAGAACTTTGATTTTAGAGTTTTTATAAATATAGCGGAAGTCTTTTTCAAAACGATCGTTTCAACATTCTTTCAACCTCAAGGTATTTGTAAATATCAAAACTCAGTTGGAAGACAAAAGTTTTATATTTATTTTATAAACATAGGGATTTAAATACCCTTTTTATTTTGATTACAAAACAGTGATTGAAATCAAATACATTTACAACCAATGGAAATAGTACTACCCAGGGTTGATCAATCCCCTGGTCCTATCTCCCTTTTATTTTCTTTAGGATTTTCTACACACGAGGCCTGAGAATCCAACGTGTAAGTCTATCATTTTCATAGGTCAGATCTGATGTCTCCCTCTCACAATTTCTTGGGTCAGATCTGATGTTTGCCCATACCCCGTTCTTATTTTAGTTTATTCATTTCCTGAAAACATTTTTGAAAATAAAACGTCAGCGCGAACGCCGGTGAATACAATTATCGTGACATTAAAATCATTTGGCACAAACAAGTATTAATTTCATAATCACAACTTTATGTTCAATCCACACATTCAGCAGGCCTGTCATGTTCAATCGCACCACAGTATACACTAGCATCATGTCTTATAACAATGGATAGGTTTGCCTCGAAGTTGTTATAAGACAAGCATCGGCCGCAATCCGTGAATTTCACCTGAGACCCGTGTATCCCTTGCAAGTTTTACGCATACCTATGGCCTGAATGCTTTGTTCGTAGAAGAACGTTGAGCATTATTCCCTTAACCTTTATTTGACCATTTTCGTAATTAAAATATTTGACCTTGATTATAGGAATGAGCCTCTAAGTCGAAAGCTTATAGACTATCCTCTTAACTTGGTTTCTCTAGTGTACCAGCACCTCTACGAGCGTTTCTTGCTTAACCGGGCACTACGAAGAGCGGGAATCGAATAGGGATCGTCGGGAGCGAGCTAGATGGTCTCTGGAACAAGAAATGGAAGAAAGAGTTGATGTTGGTGTGAAGAATGAGAATGAACTCGACCATCTATTCATAGGACAAGTTCTGAGACCGTGTCGGACCGTTACGGGTGGTGACGGTCCGTCACCAAACTTGGGTTCGCGAGTCATCAGACACGTGTCGCCTTCTGGTCAATTTGGGTCATGAGGGACCGTTACCAGGCGTGACGGTCCATTACGGAGTTGATGCGTGGCGCACCAGGGTGAATCTGGGGCCGTGACGGACCGTTACCAGGCGTGACGGTCCGTTATAGGGTTTCCACACGTCAGATTTTGAAGATGAGTCACTGGACACGTGGCAAGCAATCAGGGTTCGCGTGCCCAGCCCATAATTGCCAATTACCATCCGTGACGATCCGTTACCGTCTGTGACTATAGGTTATTTACACTTATAGTCCTTATGGTTTGTACCTTTATCAAATTTTGGACATTTTCATGGCAGGTGTTACACCTAGTTCACTAAAACCATTGGCTTTGATACCAATTTGTCACACCCTCAAATTCCACCTGCAGGGTTTTAGCACGAGGCGCGTGACAAACTAGGATCATTGTCATTAATTATACTGAACGACCACTATATGAGTTTTAAAAAAAATACCAGTATTGCTTATAGTCATGAGACAATACCATTAAATTGAAAGTACTAGGGAAGCGTAAATAAAAACCAAGACTAAGAACAACCTAATGCGCAAAACAAGGCGCCCAAAACCAAAGTAAGTAAAGTAAGAAAACGTGTTTAATATTTTTATGAAAACCATCCACTTCAATGCGTCCTAGTCCTGAGTGTATACCTTAGCGACCTAAGAAAGACATGCTTAAAGTGTCAACACAATGGTTGGTGAGTTCACAGGGTTGTAAGTAAATAATGTTCGATGTTTGCTAGATAATGTAATTAAAGTATATCAATAGATAGCTAGTCTATGTTCATGCTACTATATAGTTTTTCGCAACCGAAGCTGACTGTTTGGTTTGTTTGTTTGTTACGTTTTGCCTTATCCACCAACACAATGCCAATGTGTTTAGGTCAACATTACACCCGTTCGACCTTCAGTCGTGTTAGCGTGACTAACGTGGGTGGGGTTTGTCAAACCTAGTAGTACTACTCAAAATTATCTCGCAATGTTCCAATACTAACGGTTCGAGATGTAAGGACTTTCATGGTGTGTTTGCAGTATAGTACGCAAGTGATATAACATTAATACAGAATCCAAAATGTGTTTGTGTGCATGCTTTCTCCCCCAAAAAGGAAAGTATGTAAAAGAGAAGGGGCCGTGAAACTCACCTTAGAGTATGTGCTAGAATGACAAGTGAAAGACAGGTGACCCGCTAACGGCTACCTATATTTCATAAGTTTATAAGTGTGTGTTCGTGTTGGTTCGTAAGACCCTTAGCATCCAAACAATCACATTGTTTATGTGTTTTAAAAAGAGTTACAAGTTTGACTCAAGTTTGACCAAGCTTGACCTGACGACACGTTGGTGACTCAATGTATGATTTAGTGTTTGATTAGCATAATACTAACATATTATACACATAAGATCATGCAGGTAACACGTAACGACAAATCCTTATTGTTCTAGTATGCTAGCACAGTTTCTAAAATTTGAAACGTTCCATATTTAGAAAGTTTCCATAATCAGCCAGTTTCCATAAATAGCAGGTTTCCATAAATAGTAAGTTTCAATAAATAGTAAGTTTCCATAATTAGATAGTTTACATAAATAGAAGGTATGTTCGAGACTCGTGTTTCTTGGAAAACTATCGTTACTAATATGTTCATAAGATTTATCTAACACGTCTTAGATCATCGTATCATATAACATATGCCTAGAACTCAACATGTTGATCACATTTCAAATTAGGGTTTCCTTTTATAGTAAGCTAAGAATAGCTTGCGTGATTTCTAAGATCTAACATGTTACAACATGTTATTATATCCTATATAGCATATAACAATCATCATATACTAACATGAATGTCTAAATTGTAAGTTATTAACATTCTTGACAATTAAAGTTTCCTTAATTAGAAACCCTACGAAACGGGACTAGATATACAAAACCTAATTTCATAAATCACATCATCATGCATAAAATAACCTATAATCATCATAATATCACATATATCATGTCAAACATGCAATCTAGAATATCAACAAAGTTTCCATATATAGCAACCCTAGGTTTTATGCAACTACATCAAATCTCACAAATATCACAACAATACTCAATTAATTATCAAAGTTTGCATCTTTATTAAAAGGATCATTGTTTGGATGAAACTAGGGTTTTAAGCACCCTGATTTTAAAAAATATATAATAATATCGATGAAAAATTCTTACTTAATGCGTTAACAACGATGATTGATACTCGGATTGATCAGGAACACCAACGATTGAACTTTTGAACTTGATTTGAGAATGGTTTGAGAGTGATGTAGATGAAATCGATTCAAGGAGTGTGGGGACTGAATTTTTAAAAAATAATGAATGGAATTGAGTTAGGGTTTTGAAAAGTTCTTTAAATACTCCATCCATGGGCTTTAGAATGGGTTTAAAACATGTTAGGAGGCCCGTTTATTTAATTTCATTAATTATAACTATTTAAAAATAGCTTCTACTAAATATTTTTATAAAAATCACTAATGCAAATAAAAATCATACAGTTACGCGTAAACGTACGCGATTTCATGAAAGTTCGTAAATTAAGCATAAAATCACATAACACGTAATTTCACGTAAATTTTAATAAATATAATTTAATAATTATTCGTAATATTATTTTGATTATTCACCAACGTTCGAGGACAGACTCATGTGACTCAGTAATTCTCCGAATTACCATTACGTGAATGTTTGTGCGATAACTAACACACTTAATTAATCATAATCAAGTGTAATGCATGACTGAATGTTTGAGACACACTTAATTAATCCTAATAAAGTGTAATGCATGAATGAATTGTTTGAGATAACAGAGTTCGTGTTAACATTGTTAACCTAAAAATGCCAGGTGTTACACCTTGCAATGAGTAGCTTGCTAATCGCACAAATATGTTGTTGTTATACAAGTGTTCAAGTTAATCTCAAGATTAACCTAAGTTTCGATGGAATGTGTGTATCAATAATTTGTACAAGTGAATAAGGGAATTCTAATGCGTAAAAGGGATTGATGTGGGCTTTTCCTTAATTAAATAAGAAAATAATAGTTATTAAGTTTTAAATAATGATGGTGTAAATCTTGATAAATTATTATAATTTAAATGAATGAAAGAATAAATAAATGATTCTCTTTTGTTTATAAATAAATATTAAAATATATGAATAAATAAATAGTGTTCTTTTGTTTATAAATAAATAAATTAATAAATGAATAAATAGTAAATGATGATCTAACTAATTAATAATTAAACCAAAATTAGAGTATAAAAAGTTGTTTTAAATGATTTTATACAATAAAAATAAATTATATAAAAGAATGTATAACTCTTTACAAAGCAAATGGTTTCATAAAAATAGTCATATCTATATTTATAAACCAAAGATGTTAATTAAATAAATTAAATAAAGTAAATAAATTAAATAAAGTTAAGTTTATTAGGTTTTTATCCTAAAAATAACAAATAAAATGGTTTCTAAAAATCATGAAATGAATTCTCCCAAAAGTTTAGACAAGTTCTAAATTAAACCATAATCTAGGAGACTTAAACGTTTCTAAAGATCAAATTCAATTGTTGACACCAAAAATATATATAGTTTTCGTACTAAAATTCATACGATTTTCTAGAGAATCGAAGCAATCCAAAATATCCAAATTGTCTAAATTTTAAGATATCAAGTGTTCTCAAGACAACATATAATAAAGACCCACATATATTTCCAATATCCAAAATATAATGCAAAACAATTTCTCTTTAGAAAATATAATCAAACATATCTTTTATGACAAGGTTCATATAAGGGTTCTCAAGACACAATTACTAAAGTAATTCATACATGGTTTCAACAACATTTCAACAACAAAATTAAAATTAATAGGATTCTCTCTAGAAAAATGAAATTATAAAACAGATTTACCCATTACACCAACAATATACACTTTTATTTTTATAATGAAATTGAAAGTTTCTTTTGTAAAAAGATGGTTTTTACTTGCAACGTTTATGCTTGGATACAAGGTTTCACTAAAATCATATGAAAATTAAATGTTTCAAAATGATAAATATATAAAATTACCTCCTTAAGTTTTGAAGATGGTGATAGATGATTTGCTTGATTACTCCAATTATTGCTTTTAAAATCACCAAAGAAAGGGGTTTGATATTAAGAGGATTTAGACAAAGATGATAAAAAAATGATGGTTTGGTGTGTAGGGGTGGCGACGCAAGGGATGGGTGGGGGTTTGGGTTTTTTGTTGTTCTTGTTTTCTAATTTTTGAGTTTAGTAAAATAATTAACTAAAAATGATTAAATGAATTCTTAATTGGTAATGATGTGCATTTAATACAAAATGGTTTCAAGTTTGAATGGGTTAATGAGATGGGCTGAGGGGGTTTCGATAATGAGGGGGAGAGGGAGAGAGTAATTCTTTCGTTTTTATAAACTTTATAATTAAATATTTACTATCTTTTATTTTTGTAAAAAAAAACTTTTAATTAGTTTGTCAACATTTTAGTTTTATAAAATATTCATGCTTTTGCCTATTAAATAATTTATTTAACTTAAGATGAAAAAATGATTTCTTGTAAATTTTATGTTTCAAGGTGTATATCGTGTGTAATACCGGACTGCGTTTCAGACAATAGGTTTTCAAAAAATTCTAGAAAATTAGATATAGACACGAAATAATAAATCGCAGTATTACGTATAAAATTAAAGCTCCAAATATATGTCAGAGTATTAGTTTAGAAATTCACCAACGTGCGTGAGACAGAACGCGTGTGTGATAAGATAATTCTCTAAATTATCATGCATGAAATGTTTGTGTTGGATCTTGCTAAGTAATAAATGTATTTAATTATTATAACAAAGTATTCGTTTATATATGTAATCATATATGTTATATAAACAATAGAGAAATAATTTGCATACCAGTTTGAAACTCTGAAGTGATACACATTGAAGTAATAATTGATGTGACACATGCAATGAATAAGTACGGGATTGAAATAGGATGTCTTTATTGCATAAAAGTAATACAAGCAAAAACATGGATGTTACACAACTGGTCCGATTCATTTAGAATTTTGAAAGGTCCAACAAAGCGAGGACTTAGCTTTCCCTTCTTTTCAAATCGAACAATGCCTTTCCATGGAGATACTTTCAATAGTACTCTATCTCTATCTCCAATATTAAATTCTACTAGTTTTCTTCTTTTTTCAGCATAGCTCTTTTGTCTATCTCGTGCTGCTTTTAATCTTTATTGAATTTGAGCCACTCTGTCAATAGTTTCCTGTACCAGTTCGGGTCTTGACATTTTCTTTTCTCCTACTTCAGACTAGAAAATAGGAGTTCGACACTTTCTTCCGTATAATGCTTCAAATGGTGCGGCTTGAATGCTTGTGTGATAGCTATTATTGTAGGAAAATTCTATTAGGGGTAGGTGATCATCACAACTACCACCTAAATCTATCACACATGAACGAAGCATATCTTCAAAAGTTTGAATTGTTCTTTGACTTTTCCCATCTGTTTGAGGATGATAGGTAGTGCTTAAGTTCAGATGAGTTCCCATGGCTTTCGGAAAACTTTGCAAGAATCGAGATGTAAATCGGCTATCTCTATCTGACACTATGGACAAAGGTACTCCATATAGAGATACAATCTCATCTACATATTGTCGAGCTAATTTGTCCATACTGAAGGATTCTTTTATGGGAATAAAATGAGAAAATTTAGTTAATGTGTCAATGATGACCCAAATTATATCATTTCCTCATTTGGTTCGAGGAAGCTTAGTAATGAAATCCACAGTTATCTTCCAAACTGGCAATTCTAGTTGTTGCAGTAAAGCAGAAGGTTTCTGGTGTTCAGCTTTTACTTGGGCGCAAGTAATGAATTTTGCAACATAAATGGCAATATCTTTCTTCATGCCTCTTCACCAGTAATGGTCCTTCAGATTCTTATACATTTTATCACTTCCTGGGTGTATAGTGTATTTGGATTAATGTGCCTCTTCGAGTATTCTTTCTCGAATATCTCCAGTAACCGGCGCCCAGATTCTTTTGTTCATTCTAAGTAATTCATCTTCTCCCTAGATGAATTGTTCAATCATACCTTTCATTACTTCTTTTTCTACATCTTCTTCAGTTTGAATTAAGCATTAGGCATCTTTTATTTGGGATAGGATATCAACATGAAGATCAATTCTGAGAGTATGAACTCGTTTAGGTTTCTCTCTTTCTTTTCTGCTTAATGCATCTTCAACAACATTTGCCATACCTTCATGATAACAGATTTCACAATCATAATCGTTCAAAACATCCAACCATCGTCGTTGCCTCATATTTAGTTCTTTCTGACGACATATATACTTTAGGCTCTTATGGTTAGTATAGATTGTGAATTTGACTCCGTAGAGATAGTATCTCCATATTTTAGAAGTGAAAATTATGGCACCAGACTCTAGATCATGGGTTGTATAGTTCCTCTCATGAGTTTGACGAGATGCATAGGCGATGACTTTGCTTCTTTGTATTAACACACAACCAAGGCCGTAGTGTGAAGCATCACAGTACACAACAAAATCTTCATTACCATCTGGCAAAGCCAATATGGGTGCATAAGTCAGTTTCTGTTTTAGAATTTGAAAAGCTTGATCTTGCTTAGGTCCCCATTCGTATTTTATAGATTTGTGACTCAAAGTGGTTAATGGGATAACAATCTTTGAGAAATACTGAATAAATCATCTGTAGTATCCTACAAGACCTAGAAAACTATGGATTTCAGTTGGTGATTTTGGAATTTCCCATTTGGATACGGCTTCTATTTTAGTTGGGTCTACTTGAATGCCTTAGGCATTTATTATATTACCCATAAATTGCACTTCCCGAAGCCAAAATTCACACTTAGAGAATTTAGCATATAATTTCTCCTTTCTCAGAATTTCTAATAATGTTCTGAGATGATTTTCATGTTCTGCTGTAGATTCAGAATAAAGAAGTATATCGTCAATGAAAACGATAATGAATTTATACCAATAGGGTTTACAGATACGATTCGTCACATCCATTAATGCGGGAGGAGCATTAGTAAGTCCAAATGACATAACCGTGAACTCATAATGTCCATATCTGGTTCGAAAAGCTGTTTTAGGAATATCTTCTTCTTGAACCTTCAGTTGATGATATCCCGAACGAAGATCTATTTTAGAAAACTGGCACGCGCCTTGTAATTGATCTATTTTAGAAAACGGTTTTTGATTGTTACATTATTTAGCTCCCGGTAATCAATGCACATTCGCATTGTACCATCATTCTTTTTAACAAAACGGATTGGAGCACCCTATGGAGATGAACTTGGACGTATGAATCCTTTCTCCAGCAATTCATCCAATTGCTTCTTTGATTCCTTCATCTCTATTAGAGCTAATCGGTAAGGAGAGTTAGCAATGGATGCTGTTCCTCGTACTAGATTGATTTTGAATTCTACTTCTCTCTCGGGTGGTAAACCTGGTAATTCATTTGGGAATACATCTGCATATTCAACTACTACTTGTACATCTTCAATCTTCTTTTCTTTTTTACTAGTAGAGATCTTAACCAGATACGCGATGCATCCATTATGAAGATACTTAGTTGCTTTCAGCATAGAGATGATTCCCATAGGTCTGTTTTGTTATCGCCATAGATTGTTATAGATTTTCCAAAAGGAGTTCGAATTTCTATGGCTTTCTTATAACCAAGGATATGAGCTTAGTTACTTGTTAACCTAGCCATTCCTAATACAACATCAAATCCAGCTAATGTCATAGGCATTAATCGTATAGGTATGATGTGTCCAGATATTATGATTGTACAGTTTTCTAGGGATTCAGAGATTTTGATTAAATTCCCTTCGGCTGTTTCTACTTCATAAATACTATCTAGTGTGATTTAGGGCTTGTTTAATAGATTACAAAACTTATAATCTATAAAACATAAATTTGCACCAGAGTCGAACAATACTATAGCCTAAATATTATTGATAAGGAACGTACCAGTGACTGCATCGAGGATGGTTGCAGCATCACGAGTGTTTAGTACTAAACCTCGTACATTTTTCTTTGTTCCTTTGTTAGACCTTGTTCCACTAGATCCTGCTTGGTTTAACTTTGGGCAGGATGATTTGAAGTGGCCTGGCTCTCCACAGTTAAAACAAGAAATATTCTTCTTCTTAGACAGTTTTCAAAAATATGTCTTGTGTTAGGACATGTTTTGTAACTGTCGTTAAAATTCTATGTTGTAAGTTAGAGAACTTGTTAAGTCCGCATAAGCTTCTTAGAGAGGCGAACCTAAGCATCTTGAAGGGTGAACTTTTGTGGTGCATGTGGTCTTTGTGGTTTCCCTATAAATAGGTTTACAAGTCTTAGCTCAAGGGGGATAAAACAGATCAGAAAGTCAGAGTGCAAGAACTTGTAAACAGTGTTGATAAGGAATTACAAAGAGGATTATTTACTCTGTGTTGTTGATTGCTTTGCACGTTGCACGATCATGGATTCTACACGTTATCACCGTGTCGTACACAAGTCTACAGATCCGTCATGCCTACCGGGACCTACAATTGGTATCAGAGCTTTTGCTCTCGATTAGCAGCAGATTCGTGGTGTTTTCGTGTACAATCAACATCAAAGTTCATTGCTTTTGAAGAATTTTTCATCATTTTCGTGTTCTTGACAAAAGTGGATTGATTTTGATCATTTTGGATTGATTTTGGATTCGTTTGAAGAATTTGATCCCATAGGATTGTTCCTAATCATCTCCTGATCATTCCTATAGTTCAGATTTGTCATATTCGATCATATACATCAGAAATCATGATTTTCAGAGGTCTGAGTTCGTGAAATTTGTTGAGTTTGGAGTTTCAGCATTTCAAGCAAACTTAGCATTCAGTTACAGGCGAACTTAGCCAGGCGAACTTAACAAGTTCGCGCAGGCAGTTATAGGAGAACCTAATCAAGTTCACTGAAGCATCTTATCTGATTTTATGATTCAAGCTAACTTAACAAGTTCGCTTAGAGGTCCTTTCAGGCCAACTTACCTAGTTCATTAGAGATTAAAAAAAAGAAATATATTTCACGAGAAACCTTTATATGAGTGTTCCGCGCTGTTTTTGAGAATCTAGGAATTTTGGAACTTTCGTTCACCAAAATTCATATATTTTGGAGGGATTTTT
Source organism: Smallanthus sonchifolius (assembly GCA_023525975.1). Lineage (NCBI taxonomy): Eukaryota > Viridiplantae > Streptophyta > Magnoliopsida > Asterales > Asteraceae > Smallanthus > Smallanthus sonchifolius. The sequence continues at coordinate 57,563,684 of CM042021.1, forward strand.
TTTTTGATATTTTCACAAAATTCTCAAAATGTGAAATTTTTCTAATGATAATGAGATCGGAATACAGCCACCATCGCTTATGTGTATAGAAGATTACACTAGCTGGAAATACCAGTTGGAGCAGTTCTTGTCTGACAATGAAGCAAATTTTTGGATACCCATCTTGGAAGGATATGTGCATCCTACATATGAGTTCATGGGCTATGATGATCTTCCTAAACTAGTGTCAACTCTTACTAAAAGAGAAAAGCAGATGTATGATCGAGAGATGAAGACGCGCGCGACTTTACAAATGTCTTTACCAAATGAATTCTACCATAACTTTAAGAAGTTTACATCTTCAAAAGATATATGGGAAGCATTGAAGAAGAAGTGTGAAGTTACTACTCAAGCGTTTGTGGCCTTGATCAAAGAAGAATTAGAGAAGCCTAGTGATTCTGAAAGTGATTCTTGTACAGAATCAAATGATAGTGAGAGTGTTCGATCTGGTGAAAGCACTCATTCTAGAGAAAGTGATGTGATGACTGAAGAAAGCTTCTAGACAGTCGAAGAGGATCAGCATGAATCAGAAAAGATAATTGATGCAGAGCCAGACAATGTTGAACAAAAGAAAGAAGCTGATTCTCATGTATTCATGGCTCCTAGTGCATCTTCTTCATAGGTAAAAGCTGAGGTAGTTTCTATATCAAACTATTTGTTCTAACTATGTTTCTGTGAAGGATAAAATGATGAGGGTAATGGATGACAACACAAATCTTATTTGTCATATGAAATCGATGCACACAGTAAATCAAACCTTGAAGAATAATGAAAATTTGTTTGTGGAGAGGATAGAATCACTAAAGAGGGATATAAATTCTCTGACCTTGAAGATAAAGGAGAAGGCGTATCAACTAGATAGGTCTTATACAGAAATTGAGAAAAGAAATACTGATCTTGCTTAGAAAAATAAGGAGCTTACAGAATCTAAAGCTGAGGTGATCAGACTGCACAGAAAGTTGGAAGGTTTTGGGAATTCATCATTCTTACTAGGATATTATAATAATAATAATAATACTGAAGAGAGGTAGGGAACTAGTGGTATTGGTTATGTTCCTCCATCATTCAAAGACTGTGTTGAAAGTGAATCATGTCACAGGTGAGGATATGGTGTATTCTGATGAGAGTGATGATGAAGATTTTGATGAAGCTAAGGTAGAGGGGATACCGAAAGAGGTTAAGATAGAAGAATAAAAGGTTGTGAAGCAGAGGCAGGAAGGTGTTGATTCTAAATCATCTGGAGGTTATACATTTGAAAGTTCTTCAAACTCAAGGAGAGTTTCATATGTCAGGGATTATAAGGAAAGGCGTACATGTTTTCATTGCAATGAGATAGGACACATTGAGGTGAATTGTCCTTACAAAAATAAAGAGAAGAGGGATGCATTTGCTGAGAAGATGAATCCCGAATCAAAACTTGTTCCAAAATTTGTAGTTCCTGAGATAATAAAGCCAAAAGAAGTTCATGTCGGCGAATCTTCTTCAAGTGCATCTTGTCACATGAAGGTTGCTTATATGAGACAATATCATGAGAAGAGATCTTGCTTTTATTGTGGTATTGTGGGTCACATTAGGATTAACTGTCCTCACAAGGCCAAAGGTAACTAACATGTTATTCCAGAAAAGGTAAGACCTCCAGTTAAGCCTTATGTTAAACCTCGTGATACACCAATGGGTAATTCAAAATCTGAGGTTAGGCTTTCTAGACCTCAGCGACGAAGGAGACACAGAAGATTGAGAAAACTTTTAGAACAACAAGAGGTTTCACAATCTAAATGTGTTTCAAATGAATCAGAATGTTCAAATACTTCACATTTTAAGAAGAAATAACTTAATGAACGGAAGTGTGTTTGGAAATATAAAGTTTCTGTGTTGGATTCGTCGGAGCAATCACCAAAAAATGATGAGAGAGTCGACTGTGAATTGTGTGAGGTCATTTATTTTGATAAAGACGGATGGCCCAGGACTACCATGGCTTGGGTCTCATTTTCAAACTAATGTTTCTTGTTAGATGTGCAAGATTAACCAAGAGGGACTATTAATACATCATGACAGGGAATGGCATCTGCAGGAGTAAAGAGTTGTTTGATTACTGATAAATCTATTTGATTCAACGACTTGATGCTCAGGGGGAGAATATGTCACACACAATGTTTTTTTGGAAAGAGTTTGACCAAGTCCAAAAGATAACCTGATACTTAGGATGACGATGGTGAGCATAAAGTCGTTAATGCAACCATTTAACAAGTTGAGCAGGAGTCTACATGACAGGGGGAGTGTAACATTTCTGATTTTTAGTATCCGTATTTTCAATCCAATGTAATGCATTTCAAGCTCAATTCTAGTGCACTGTTTTATTCCTTTTCGTACCATCAACTTAATAATATATTTCAATGTTAATCCGCAAATTTTACATGGTTATAACCTATAAAAAACACTACATAAGTATCTATTTATACAAATATTTCAAAGACCAAAGTTACAAGGTCTGATGTTGAAAAGTAGTAAGAAACCCTAATAGGCACGGTCGCGCCTAGTTCTGGCACGGTCGCGCCGAGTGCTTTGGCACGATCGTGCGACTTGCTTTGGAACGATCGCGCCTGGAGCCTTAGCACGGTCGCGCTAATCATCTAGCTGGCCAAGACATGGTTAATGTAGTAGGTCAATTCGTTCCTGATTTCCAACCCTTTGGCTAATCTTAGTCGTGTCTTGGAATCATAGACACGATCGTGCCTGGCCAAGACATGGTCGTGCCTAATGATTTAATTAGTTAAGCCCTCTGTTTGATCAACACTGTCGCGCCCTGACTAGCATGGTCGCGCCCGTGGGTCGAGCACGATCGTGCCCTTCCCAGTTGAAATCTTGACAGAATTATAAGTTTTATATATTTTTCAAACCCCAATAATTCTGATTAAATTACAAAGTAAAAATAGTTGATTTTTATAAAATTGCATTTAACCTTATTTAGAAAGAACAAATATTTAATAAATAGAAAATTATTTGTTTAAAGTTTATAAAATTTAATTTACAATTATTCTTGAACCTTTCATTTAAAAAGTATTTAAATGGTTAAGTTATATTTTATAAATAAATAAATAAAATGATTATTTATTTACTTTATGTTTAAACAAAGACATTTATTTATTTACACTTAAATTCATTTAACACTTATAATATTTTCATAAACAATAATTATTTACATTTCCTATTTAATTATTCAAACTCAAACTTTAATCAAAATGTTCTAAAAATATTCTTTCAAACTTGATACATTTTATTCAACACCACCAACTACAAATCAATGACCTTTCTTACATAAGTCCAAATGCAACTTTAGACTCAAACTTTGGTGCACACTATTAATACCCTATACATTACACTTTAGGTTAATTTGTGCATTTCAAGGATCCTTATTCTATCTAGTATCTTTGTTAGCAACGCCTCCAAACCAAGTGAGTATTTCATAGCCCCTTTTACTCTTTTACACTTTTGGGGTGAAAATGAACATTATTCAAATTACACGTTACATTTACACAAACAACACAAGTACAAATCCTATTTACATTCATGTGTGCAATTTGAGCTTTATGCCCGAGTGCTAGGTGTGCTAACCTTTGTATGCGATTATGTGCAATCATTAACTATACAAGCCGACGGTTTTCAATGATAGATCTATTGAGTCTGACAAACCCACCCAGATTGGGGTGATTGATACCGACAACACAATTTTGCATGCTAGTTACAAAGATTTGATTGTACATGGTTACACAATAGCTGCTCCCCATAAATGCCTTATTTATCATGTTATGTAAGGATTTGTTTTACAAACTATATGCTATCTATATAAACCTGTGTTATACTCACCAACTTTTTAGTTGACTTTATTTTATTCATGTTTCATGTTCTAATGTGTGGGATTGATCAAGATGTGCTACACATAGGCTTGGACTTAGCTAATTTAAATAAAAGAATTCTATGTATTTCAATTTTGTTCTATGTTGGATTTGGTTTTGTTTGGATTACTTGAAATGAAATTTGACGTTTAATATTTTCAATTTAGTCAACCTTGTGCTTATGAACAGTCTACATGTCCCGCCCCGATGATTCCGCCATCGGTCGGGGTTTAACAGATTGGTATCAGAGCCTTGGTTATAGGGAATTAGGTTATTAGACACCTTGACCTAGACTATAACTTTAGGACACCTACTTATGGTATGTTTCATGATTTCATGCTATATGCTACATGCTATATGTTATATGTTATATGTTACATGCTATGTGCTACATGCTTACTATGGTTAGTTTTTATTTTATTTGATGACTTAATTGTTAAACATCCATGACTTATTAGTATATACTTAAATAATAAATTAAATAAACAATATCCTTTCCTATATCCTAAAAACCTCATAATATTCTTATTTTCTTCTCTATCTTTATCTTTTAAGCATGTGGAAAGTTCATGAAGCAAAATCTATAAATTTTCTGTAAGAGTGACACCTGTATTTTGGGTTTTCTGTATAGGAAAGCATTTCGCATAAATCCCAATCAACCGAGGGACCCGTATGCTTTCCTGGGAATTCCCGAGATGAGTGTTTACTTATAGGCTAAAACATGTCTCCTTGAAAATTATATAAGTTTAAATTAACATTAATGTGTCATAGTATTCGAGTGATTTTATCACTATTTGAGTACAATCCAAACTATGATTCTCTATTTATTTTGATTATCTTATTCTATTAAATCCAAACAATTCTCATGAGTTCTTACATCTTTTCTTGTCTTGTGAAAATCTGTAGAATGCCTCCTTGTCGTGCTCCCGCCGCCAACACCAATACCGACATTGCTGCTATTCATGCACAACTCGTGACACAACTCACACAAGCTAATAGTGCCACCAATGGCAACAACGGTGGTAATGGTAGCAATAGTGGAAATGGTGGTAATGATGGAAATGGTGGTAACAACCCATCCCAATGCACCTTAAAGCACTTCAACTCGTGTAATCCCCTCAAATTCTATGGTACCGAAGGAGCTACCGGACTCCTTCAATGGTTTGAAAGCATTGAGAATACTTTTCTCAATAGTGACTGCCCCGACAACCTCCGTGTTCGTCATGCCACAAGTGTCCTACAAAAACGGGCACTCACGTGGTGGAATGGGGAGAAGAGAAATCGAGGTGTGGATGTGGCGATGGCCTTACCTTGGGATGAGGTTAAAAGGTTAATGACCGAGAAATTTTTTCCTCGAAATGAAGTAAAGAAACTTGAAGCCGAATTTTGGGATCTTGCCCAAGATAGTGGTGAAAACTTGGCATACACAACTCGGTTCCATGAGTTGAGTCTTCTTGTGCCCCACATGGTCACTCCTCTGTCCCGCTGTATTGAAAAGTATATTGGGGGACTACCTAGGCAAATTCAAGATACTGTCCTAGGAAGGAATCCCGCAACACTTGAAGATGCCATCCGTTTGTCCGCCACCTTAACTGATAACCATGTGAAAGCGGGAACACTTACTAAAAAGGGTACCAAGAAAGTTTTTGACACTATAACCCCTCCTACCCACAACAAAGAAGCCACAACTGAACCCTCCCGCAATAATAGGAAAAGGAATACTAGAAACTATGCTGTGGTCACTCCTACTATTCCTGTTAACCAAGATGCACCTATGATTCAAGCATCGGTCAAAAAGCCATATGTTGGAATCTACCCACTTTGTGCCACCTGTAACTACCATCATCCCCAAAGCATCCCATGTCGCTTTTGTACTTATTGTGGGAGATATGGCCATACAGTTAATGTTTGTAGGACCAAAGCTCTTGCGGGCCAAGTCAACCCACCAAACCAAACCAACACCCAAGTGGCTAATCAAGGTGTACCCGCTATTGCAAATGGGCGAGCATGTTATGAGTGTGGCAACCCGAACCATTTCCGTGATCAATGCCCAAAGTTGGTCAATACTAGACAAGGTGGAGCTCGTGGGCGTTCTTTCAACATAAACGCCAATGAAGCTCAAGCCAACAATGACGTGGTCAATGGTACGTTTCTTGTTAATAGTCAATATGCCTCCATTTTATTCGATACTGGTGCCGATAAAAGTTTCGTGTCACTTAATTTTGAACCCTCACTTGCAAAGACACGATCATAATTAGAGAAAACCTTCACCGTTGAAGTAGCAAATGGTGACTCCCTTACAATTGAGTCCATTATCTATGATTGCTCTTTAGAACTTAATGATCACACATTCCCAATCAACCTTGTTCCAATGCCACTAGGGAGCTTTGATATCATCATAGGCATGGATTGGCTATCGAATCATCATGCCGAAGTCATTTGCTTTGAGAAGTGTATTCGAATACCTCTACCATCGGGAGAAACGTTGAGAGTCTTTGGTGAAAAGCCTTGCAAAGGGCTTAAATTAATGTCATGCACTACTGTTCAAAAGTACTTACGAAAGAAGTACGTGGCCTTTTTGGCCCATATCGTTCAAAAGGATGTTAAAAAGAAGAGTATTCAAGATATCCCCATTATCCGAGATTTTCCTGAAGTATTCCTCGAAGACTTATCCGGTCTTCCACCCGTTCGTCATGTAGAATTTCACATTGATCTGGTGCCCGGAGCTAACCCCGTGGCTAGAGCTCCATACCGTCTTACTCCTTCTGAAATGCAAGAACTTGCAAGTCAACTTCAAGGGCTCTCCGACAAGGGATTCAATCGTCCAAGTCATTCACCGTGGGGTGCACCCGTCTTATTCGTCAAGAAGAAGGATGGATCATTTCGCATGTGTATTGACTACCGCGAACTCAACAAGCTTACTATCAAAAACCGTTATCCTTTGCCTAGAATTGATGACCTCTTTGATAACTTCAAGGTTCTACTTGCTTCTCAGAGATTGATCTTCGATCTGGTTACCACCAACTACGTGTGCAAGAAGATGATATTCCAAAGACTGCCTTCCGAACAAGGTATGGTCACTACGAGTTCATGGTTATGCCTTTTGGACTAACCAATGCACCCGCAGTTTTCATGGATCTCATGAATCGTGTGCGCAAACCGTACCTCGATAAGTTCGTGATAGTTTTCATCGATGACATCTTAATCTATTCCAAGACTAAAGCCGACCATGAGCAACATCTTAGATTGGTTTTGGATCTCTTGAAGAAAAAACAACTATATGCCAAATTCTCCAAATGTGAATTCTGGTTAAAAGAAGTTCAATTTCTTGGTCATATTGTCAACGACAAGGGTATTCATGTTGACCCTGCTAAAATCGAAACGGTTAAGAATTGGAATGCCCCGAAGACCCCCACTGAAGTTCGTTCATTTCTTGGTCTTGCGGGGTATTACCGTCGTTTCATCTCGAACTTCTCTAAAATTGTTGTTCCCCTTACCGCTTTGACCCACAAGGGTAAGACTTATGAATGGGGACCAAAGCAAGAAGAAGCTTTCCAAACCCTTAAGCAAAAGTTGTGCAAGATGCTTCCAACCAAGGTCTTGGTTGTGTCCTCATGCAACGAGGCAAGGTAATCGCTTATGCATCAAGACAACTTAAAATTCATGAGAAGAATTATACGACGCACGATCTCGAGTTGGGTGCGGTCGTATTTGCATTAAAGATTTGGAGACATTATCTCTATGGCACGAAATGCGTGGTGTTCACCGACCACAAAAGTCTCCAACACATCTTCAATCAAAAGGAACTCAATATGAGACAACGACGTTAGGTTGAACTCCTTAACGACTATGATTGCGAGATTCGTTACCATCCCGGCAAAGCGAATGTTGTAGCCGACGCTTTGAGTCGAAAGGACCATGTTATGCTTCATTGTGCCCGAATTCAAACCGATATTCAAACCCGCATCTTAGAAGCTCAACACGTCTCAGTCACCGAGGGTAACATGTACGAAGAAATGTCGTGTGGTGTCGAACTTCTGCTTGAATCAAAACCCAATGGCTTACTTTATTACTTGAACCGTATTTGGGTTCCCAATCGCGATGATCTCCGTACCTTTCTCATGAACGAGGCTCACAAGACTCGTTATTCTATTCATCCTGGTGCGGATAAAATGTACCAAGATCTTCGCCAACAATATTGGTGGCCCGGTATGAAAAAGGACATTGCTCTTTATGTTGCCAAATGTTTAACCTGCTCCAAAGTCAAAGCTGAACATCAACGTCCTTCTGGTTTGCTAGAACAACCGGAAATCCCCGTGTGGAAATGGGATAACTTAGCCATGGATTTTATTACCAAACTCCCTCGCACCTCGAGTGGTTAGGATAGTATTTGGGTGATCATTGATCGTCTCACCAAATCTGCTCATTTCTTGCCTATCCGTGAAGACTATCGGGTTGAGAAACTAGCCCGAATTTACATTGATGAAATTGTGAGCCGTCATGGTGTTCCTTTGAACATAATATCTGATCGAGATGCCCGGTTCACTTCTCGATTTTGGCAATCTCTCCAAACTGCTCTTGGCACACGATTGGATTTGAGCACAGCTTACCATCCCCAAACTGATGGTCAAACCGAGCGAACAATCCAAACTCTTGAAGACATGCTTATAGCTTGCGTAATTGATTTTAGTGGCAATTGGGATTCACATTTATCCCTCATTGAGTTCTCTTACAATAATAGCTACCACACGAGTATTAACATGGCTCCATTCGAAGCTCTTTATGGTCGCAAGTGTCGTTCTCCTATCTATTGGAACGAGATTGGTGAAGCACAAATCACCGGTCCCGAACTAATTCAAGAAACATCCGACAAGATTATTCAAATCCGTGACAACATCCGAACAGCAAGAAGTCGGCAAAAGAGTTATGCCGATAAACGACGAAAACCCTTGGAATTCCAAGTCGGTGACCTTGTTCTTCTTAAGGTGTCCCCGTGGAAGGGTGTGGTCCGTTTTGGAAAGAAAGGTAAGTTAGCCCCTCGCTATGTTGGTCCATTCAAAATCCTTGAAAGAATTGGGAAGGTGGCTTACAAACTCGAGTTACATCCATCTCTTGGCAGTGTGCATCCTACATTTCATGTATCAAATCTGAAGAAATGTCTCGCCGATGAGAATCTCCATATACCGCTTGATGACGTACACATTGATGAAACGATGCATTTCGTTGAGAAACCGGTAGAAATTATGGATCGTGAAATCAAACAACTCAAGCGAAGTCGTATTCCTATTGTTAAAGTTCGTTAGGAGTCTAAGCGTGGTCCTGAATTCACTTGGGAACGAGAAGACCAAAAGAAGCTCAAGTACCCCTACCTTTTTACCGATGCCGTCGCTTCCTCTAACTAAATTTCGGGACGAAATTCCCTCAACATGGGGAGACTGTAACATTTCTGATTTTTAGTATCCGTATTTTCAATCCAATGTAATGCATTTCAAGCTCAATTCTAGTGCACTGTTTTATTCCTTTTCGTACCATCAACTTAATACTATATTTCAATGTTAATCCGCAAATTTTACATGGTTATAACCTACAAAAAACACTACATAAGTATCTATTTATACAAATATTTCAAAGACCAAAGTTACAAGGTCTGATGTTGAAAAGTAGTAAGAAACCATAATAGGCACGGTCGCGCCTAGTTCTGGCACGGTCGCGCCGAGTGCTTTGGCACGATCGCGCGACTTGCTTTGGAACGATCGCGCCTGGAGCCTTAGCACGGTCGCGCCGCAAATAGACACGGTCGTGCCTAGTACCAGTTGAAACGGAAATACAACCTTTAATCACAGAGACGTTCGAGTTCGTAACCGTTTTGCACGTTCCAACTATTAACAAATAGAGTTAAGCCACTAAATCGTCCTAATTACAACAAATAAACAGAATTTCATAAAACCATCCAATATTCAACGAAACTGTCCACTAGACCATCGAATTCTCCAAATTACTTGCAATTCTCCCAAGCAAACGCACAAACGATTCTCCCAGAAGCTTCTGAACCATTTGAAGCAGCCGGAATCGTAGCAGAAGGCGCCGGAAGCCGAACTTGCCGACACCGGAACTCCTCCCTACCGTTCTCTATCAATTCGCTGCTCTTACGGGTAATTGAAACCTTTTTCTAACTCGTTTCAGTTCATAGATCAAAAGCCCCATGATAATTTGGGCTTTCATTAGAGAAATCACCACGAACCCGAATCCACATTTTCGTTAAAAATGATTTAATCGAATCGAACCTTGGACATGTTTTAAATCAAATTAATCTATGCAAAAAGACTCGAAATAATCTAATGGGTGAAAGCCCTATGATTTCCAACCCTATTATTATAAGAATCGGCCAATTCGTTCCTGATTTGGAACAGACACCGTCGCGCTAATCATCTAGCGCGGTCGTGCCTCACGAGACGCGGTCGTGCCGACTATCAGCGCGGTCATGTCCTCCTCTCCAGACCCAATCATACCCTTTGGCTAATCTCAGTCGTGTCTTGGAATCATAGACACGATCATGCCTGGCCAAGGCACGGTCGTGCCTAATGATTTAATTAGTTAAGCCCTCTATTTGATCAACACGGTCGCGCCCTGACTAGCATGGTCGCGCCTGTGGGTCGAGCACGATCGTGCCCTTCCCAGGCACGGTCGTGTGTGAGTTGAAATCTTGACAGAATTATAAATTTTATATATTTTTCAAACCCCAATAATTCTGATTAAATTACAAAGTAAAAATAGTTGATTTTTATAAAATTGCATTTAACCTTATTTAGAAAGAACAAATATTTAATAAATAGAAAATTATTTGTTTAAAGTTTATAAAATTTAATTTACAATTATTGTTGAACCTTTCATTTAAAAAGTATTTAAATGGTTAAGTTACATTTTATAAATAAATAAATAAAATGATTATTTATTTACTTTATGTTTAAACAAAGACATTTATTTATTTACACTTAAATTCATTTAACACTTATAATATTTTCATAAACAATAATTATTTACATTACCTATTTAATTATTCAAACTCAAACTTTAATCAAAATGTTCTAAAAATATTCTTTCAAACTTGATACATTTTATTCAATACCACCAACTACAAATCAATGACCTTTCTTACACAAGTCCAAATGCAACTTTAGACTCAAACTTTGGTGCACACTATTAATACCCTATACATTACACTTTAGGTTAATTTGTGCATTTCAAGGATCATTATTCTATCTAGTATCTTTGTTAGCAACGCCTCCAAACCAAGTGAGTATTTCATAGCCCCTTTTACTCTTTTACACTTTTGGGGTGAAACATGAACATTATTCAAATTACACGTTACATTTACACAAACAACACAAGTACAAATCCTATTTACATTCATGTGTGCAATTTGAGCTTTATGCCCGAGTGCTAGGTGTGCTAACCTTTATATGCGATTATGTGCAATCATTAACTATACAAGCCAACGATTTTCAATGATAGATCTATTGAGTCTGACAAACCCACCCAGATTGGGGTGATTGATACCGACAACACAAATTTACATGCTAGTTACAAAGGTTTGATTGTACATGGTTACACAATAGCTGCTCCCCATAAATGCCTTATTTATCATGTTATGTAAGGATTTGTTTTACAAACTATATGCTATCTATATAAACCTATATTATACTCACCAACTTTTTAGTTGACTTTATTTTATTCATGTTTCAGGTTCTAATGTGTGAGATTGATCAAGATGTGCTACACATAGGCTTGGACTTAGCTAATTTAAATAAAAGAATTCTATGTATTTCAATTTTGTTCTATGTTGGATTTGGTTGTGTTTGGATTACTTGAAATGAAATTTAACGTTTAATATATTCAATTTAGTCAACCTTGTGGTTATGAACAGTCTACATGTCCCGCCCCGATGATTCCGCCATCGGTCGGGGTGTGACAGGGAGTTCAGTAATGTGTTGGTGACAAAGGCAAAGGCATTCGATTATACTGGTTTGATTTTTTGATTGTTTGATTGAAATGCTAAATCCTGAGTAACCGAGTAACATGGTTTTAAAACAAAAATGTTTTCATGGAAGTTTTTGTTTTCTTTCAAAAATATTTAGAAAAATCCAAACAAATTGAAAAATAGAAAAATAAAAAATTGACATCATTTGATGTTTGAGAAGAATTGATATTACATCAGTAGATTATAATTCACACATGACCTTAGTTTCACCTGCCGGTAGTTTATGTTTATTCAATATATCTGAATTAAATATGTTTTGACCTAAACTTTAGAGATGCACAAATAGGAAATGATAGTGTTGTGTATGCGTATAATTTGAATTGTCAATAGGCTAAAAGCGTTTTTGAACCATTAGTAGTGTGAAAACATAATTTCATATGTTAAAACTGTGATTTGAACCCATTTTATGCATGGATGTGTGTGATGCAATTATACTATCAGATAAAGAATATTAACTTTTAATAAGGATTATCCTATGAGATCAGTTTCGGGTTATGTCCTTAGCACAATTCATTCGGTTTGCTTCATTGCCCATGTCTCGAAAAGCATAGAATTTGAAGTTTTACCAAGATATGTATCTGAAATCATCTGTCAAACATAAATTACGCTTGGATCATATTGATACTCGATCTATACAGACTCCATTGAGTTCATAATCCAGATAACAGTTGGATCCACGTACCCAAATCTCATGAATCCACATATATAAGCCAAGACATTGAATCATTCGATTACGAATCTCATTGATTCAGAATCTCATTGATTCCTATACAATCCAATTTGGATTATGCTATTCATGTGCTAAGTGATGTCTGCTCATTCTGGATATTAGGATAATCTTTATTAAAATCTTGTATGTATTGAGATAGTTGCAATTACTTTTATTTGGCATACTAGTGGGGTACACATTGTATTTCATACTTAAATGGTACATTAACTCATAAGAAAGTGGGAAGAAGATGCTTTTAGTTTCAAATCCTATAATATTGACAATTTAAATTTGTGTGTCACAGCTTGATCGTGTTTTCTTTGAATGTTTATCGCGTATCATCACATGCAATATATGAAAGTCTGAAAAGGATAGACTGTGAAATCTTAAAGTTCATATGGATCTTATGTAGGGTATAGTCTTTTGTAAGCTGATGTCATCAATGTATGTTTTAAACAAATGTACTTTGCTTTATTTCCATGTATTTCTGTTAATTACATTTTATGTAATTTACTGCTTTATTAAGTCTGGGCCATCAAAACTACCTAGTTTCGGTTGAGGTAGTTCAACCGAAACTAGTAGTTTCGATAGATGGGAAGTTTTGATAGGGTGCAATGTTTTGTAAATGCTCACCCGAAACTACTAGTTTCGGTGAGCATAGTTTCTATACCTATCAGCTTCCTATAAATAGCCTAGTTAGAGAATATTTAGGGTGTGGATAGTGGTTGTAACCATGTATTCTCTCTTTCACAGTTTCTTTGAATCAATACACATTTGTAGTTCTTTCATCTGTTGTTCTTATAATTTCATATCAGTATTGTGTTGATTCTAGTGTGGTTTGTTGGTTTATCATTACCATTTTCTGTTCCTAACCTCTGTTTCACCACCATACACACAGATTTCGCTTGTGTGTGTGTGTAATCGATCTGTATTTGTGATTCATCATTGAATCAGGACCTACAAGTGGTATCAAAGCCATGGTGGCTCTTTATTTCTCTCGAATCTGCACGAAAATCAGAGAAAACCCACCATTGAGACGCTAAACATGAAGAAATTGATGTATAGTAGGTTCGTGACTGATGTTCTACATTCTCACTATCATGAAGATGTAAGGCTTGTGAAGCATTTTTTAGACTTGGACTGGGGTATTGAAGTAGCTGAAGGCTGAAGATGTTCTATCGAAACTAGTTGGAGGCTGAAGATGTTGGTCGAAACTAGGTGGCGGCTGAACATGTTCTATCGAAACTACTGTTGAAGCCCTAAATCAGAAGTAGAAAACATCGAAACTAGGCTGTCAAAACTAGGATATCGAAACTAGATGGTATCGAAACTACTAGTTTCGGTTGAAGAATCTCCTATCGAAGCAACTAGGTTCGGTGGAAGAATCTCCCTATTGAAACTTCTTGTTTCAATACTGTCTCAACCAAAACTAGCCTTGTTTCGACTGAAGTAGCCTATCGAAACTACAGGCAGAACTGCCCAAGTACTCTTTAGGATATTCAAAAAAAAATATGCTTCGACTTTTTCGGGTGAATTTTGGAGAAAATTTCTTGGATGAATTTTTTACAGGATATTGCATAGAAGGAGGGGAGTTTTGGCTGAAAACTTGGGGACAACTTTTTTGGGTTTTTGAAAATTTCGTTTCTTCGGCAATATACATGATGTTCTGCCTGATCCAGCCGTAATTCCTTTATTTAAAGTTCAAGTTTGAGCAATGGATAGCAAAGTCTAGCGTATTTGTGATGAACAAGATCATTGGTTGTTGATTACATGGTGATTCGATCCCTTATCTTTTACCTAGAAATAGGAGGTTCTACACTTCAGGGGAGAATCATCACGAAAGGCTTCGGATTATCATCAGGGTTATGAAGATGCAAGACTAAGTGAGCCTCCGCTTAAAATTGACCATTTTAGGGGGGGGGGAAGGCACAAGTTGATCAAGTGTTCGTGAATGCCAAGAATCTTTGTAGAAAGATGGTTATTTACTTCTAAATACTTGGGATTCAGACCTTGAGATCAAGTGTGAGAGGTTCCTACATGATGAGTAGGAAGGGCTACACTTGAGTGGGAGAATCACAACGAAAGACATTGGATCATCAGTCAATCTATGAAAACGAAAGACAGAGTCAGACAAGAATTGATAGCATCAGTCTAGGGGGAGATTGTTGGGTATAATATTGAGACTGAAGCTTTCAATCAAAATTACAGTATCGATTGAACAATTGTTCAACCCAAAATAGGTAGTTTCGATTGAACAATTGTTTAACCGAAACTACGTAATTTTGATACCTGTTTTTCAGGCCTATTGGCGGTGGCTTGGAAAACAAGGCGCTTATGCTTGGCCTCCTATATATAGCTGAATATCTCATAGGAGGAGTGCGTGTCTATAGAGGGTATCACCACCCCAGGGGGAGCTCACTGTGGGGTGAGACTAATTGTTGAGTGTGTGAGGAGCTTTTATTTTTCATATCAATCAAAGAATCATACGTTTTATGCTCCAATTATCTGTTCTTTTTCACTTTTATATATTTCTATTCGTGTATGTGATTCCCGAACCCGTCTCTACCTTTTTTTGAAGAACGATACTGTTTGATATCAATTGGCACAAAAGCAATCACACGGACGCTTGGGATGGTCCTGATTGGCTTTTTGATGTCGATTCTTTATTTAAATCATTTAATCTTCATGTGTTCACAAATATATCTGTTTCAGCTAATCCTCTTAAGTCTGTGAATAACCTAAGTACCTATACTGCTTCAAGCTTATCTCCATCCAGTCAACATGTGGATGTTCCTCCTGTAATTTCTGATGAAACCTCTTCGAGATCCTCAGTTTCTTTTGCAATAAGTGAAACTGTTGAGGATCAAACTCCTCCAATAGTGGATGTTGGTCAATAGTCCTCTTCCACAGAACTTGAAGAAGATGAAGTAGTGATTCATGACAACAACATTACCAATCTGGAAGAAAATCTAGCAGAGGATGAGATTCCACAATTACGGGTTCACAAAGATCATCCCACCGACAACATCATTGGTCCACTCAATGTGGGAGTCCAAACTCGAAGTGCCACTGAAGCTATGAATGATGGTCTCTTCACTTGTTTCATTTTTCAAGTTGAACCTAAGAATATCAATGTTACACTGCTTGAGAACAGTTGGGTGGAGGCAATGCAAGAAGAATTACAACAATTTACCAAGTTACAAGTGTGGAATCTAGTGGACCTCCCAAAGAACAAAGTCCCAATCGACACTCGTTGGATTTTCCATAACAAGAAGGAGGAATCGTCGTTCGCAATAAAGCCCGTTTGGTTGTTCAGGGGTCTTATCAAGAGGAAGGGATTGATTTTGAAGAAGTATTTGCACCAGTGGCACGCTTGGAAGCCATCAGAATGTTTCTTGCGTATGCAACCTACATGGACTTCACTATCTATTAAATGGATGTTAAGAGCGCATTTTTATATGATAAAGTTCAAGAAGAAGTTTATGTCAAGCAGCCACCAGGGTTCATTGATCCAACTTATCCAGACCGTGTCTACAAACTGGACAAGGCATTGTACGGTCTTCATCAAGCACCTCGTGTGTGGTATGAAACGTTATCTAAGCATCTGCTTGATAATGGTTTCACACGAGGTACTATTGACCAAATTCTGTTTAAGCGGAAGGATGATGCGGATACTATTTTGGTGCAGATCTATGTAGATGACATCATTTTCGGTTCCACAAATCCAAGGTTGTGCAAGGAATTTTTTATAAGTGATGCGTTCAAAGTTTGAAATGAGCTCCTGTAGGTCCAGGTAACTCAACTACTGATCGAACTCGCGATATGACGTTTCTATAACACGAAGTGCGGAATCCTTCGTGTTAACGTTTGTATACTAACCGACAATTCAAAACAACACGCGTAAATAAACTTCTCAAATATATTCAGATTCACAATGGATTACAGACTCAATCAGACAAATCGTTCTCTCTGCTCTCTCTGTTCTATCTCTGTCTAATGACTCTGTAAACTCATATATATAGAAACTAACCTGCTGTAAGCGAACTTGTTAAGTTCGCCTGAAACAGACTAAGCGAACTTAACAAGTTCGCCTCAGTTAGACCTAAGCGAACTTATTAAGTTCGCCTCAGATAGACCAGGCGAACTTAACAAGTTCGCCTCTAGGCACACTTGTAAAAACACTTAGCAACTTTAAACAATTACATAACAAAACATAAAGACATAAAATCTAACTATTATAAGCTTTTGTCATTACAAATCTATGTCCTAACAGCTCCATAGGGGAAATGAAGTTCTTTCTGGGATTGCAAGTTGATCAGTCGGAGTAAGAAATTCTCATTCACCAAGTTCAAAATGACTGAGTCCCATCCTTTAAAAACTCCTTTGAAAGTTCGACATTCGTTGTCTCCTGATTTGGATGGTGAAAGCATTGATCAGCACCTCTATCGCTCGATGATAGGATCTTTCATGTATCTCACTGTCAGTAGACTCGACATCATGTTTGCAGTGCGCTTGTGTGCATGCTTTTAGGCTAATCCTAAACTCTCTCATTTAATTGCTGTCAAACGTAATTTAAGATAATTGAAGTACAAGCCAAAACTTAGGCTTTGATATCCCAAAAATAACGTGTTTGATCTTGTGGCTTATTCAGATTCAGACTTCGGGGGATGCAACTTAGACCGAAAAGCCTCTTCTTGGGGTTATCAATTCCTTGGCAACCACCTTGTATCCTGGCAATGGAAGAAACAGACCACCGTTTCTCAATCCACCGCCGAAGCCGAATATATTGCTGTAGCCCTTTGCTGTTCCCAAGTAAGATAGTTCCACCATCAAATGCTTGATTATGGGATAACCTTCCATGAAACCCCCATCCTTTGTGACAACACTACCGTTCCTCACATCACCAAAAATCCCGTCCAACACTCCAAAACCAAACACATTGAGATCAAACATCATTTCATCCGTGACTGTGTCGAAAAGAAATATATCAAGATCATTGAAGTCAAAACCGACAAGCAAACCGCGGACATGTTTACTATAGCATTCGACTCTGCCAGATTTGAGAAATTGGTGGAGATGCTCGGAATGCAAAACTTTATGTAACCTTTGTGCATATTTCCTTATCTGTTTAAACTTGTTAATCGGGAAGATTTTCAAAAATATTTTACCATTCTGTATAGTTATTTCTTTTTATTTGTTGGGAAAGCAAATCTTTTGGGGAGAATTTGAAATTTATGTGAGAAAAGAAAAGAAAATATTTGCTTTGTATATAGTTTGCTTGAGAAAAACTCTTATCCTCATAATCACTCTTAGTATCATTTTTGTTTCAGTAAAATCGGATCTAACCCTATGAGAAATGATAGAGTCTGATCACACTTCTTGAACATGGAATGGACCATAAGAGATGGTGCTTACTGAGGTATAGCCGGTAGGCCCGACATACGGTTATAACTCTTTTGTAGTTTGAACCCACTTTTGAAACATCTAACCCATTTTCAGCTAAGAAAAGTAATTCAATCAGATATAGGCTTACGTGTTGGATTCTGATTCATATGCCAGGTGACCGTAAAAGTAACGAAAGTTACCACCGATGACCCCGTCTGTTTTTCTTATGCAATGATCTTGGGAGTTCATCTTTTTCCATCCATTTGGATGATTTGACCCCGTCTGTTTTACTTACGTAAAGAACTCGGGTGTTCAATCTTTTCCTATCTGCTTGGATAATTTTATGGCTTCTTCTGTTTTACTTACGTAAAGATCTAGAATGTGCGTACCTTTTAATATCCACTTGGTTATTTTTCATTTTACAACTTCTTATATCCAATTGGATCTTATTTTAATTTTGGCGGTGAATTTGACTTACCAAGATGGTACCCTGGTTAACCTGTAAGAGATGATAGGATGAATGCGGGTATTTCTTAAGAATTGATAGGCTTTCAAAACCATTTTATTTCAAAACGCGGGGTACGCCGTGTTTCGTGCTTAAATGGTACCGCATAATCACATGAAATCATTGTACAAGAAAATGTTCGGGTTTATCTTGCACAAATATCAGCTATCTTCAGGGATTCACAATAGCTGACTTCAAAATGAAGTGTTTCAAAGGTTTGACCAGACCTGATCTCACGTTGGATCTTTTCCAAGGCTAAGTGTACATAGCATTTATTTGGTGTTTTATTTCTATTTTTATCTTTTCCAAGTTTCTTAATCTTCCTTATTAGCTAGTTTAAATAGTGTACATATGTTTTTATCCAAGTTTGTATGGTCAACCGAAACTACATCCTAACTTCCTGAAACTACCTCTCACCCGAAACTACTTTGCCCTATCGAAACTAGTAGTTTCGACAGGGGCATTTTGGTCTTGCGTCAAGCCTAAATTAAATGTCTTCATAATCAGATACTTTTTCATGCTCACTTTCACTCTCCTTCTCCAAAATCCATTTACACCTTCCATTTCACACACAAAAGCTTGATTTCATCGGTCTAGGTGTGCAAAATCAGTATTTCTTATCTGATTCCCCCATCATCTCCATCATCAGGTTTGAATACTCATAGTTCTTGCTACTGTTTCATATAGCGAAGGCTAGGGTTTCTATTTTAACCATTTTTATGACTGAAATCATGAATTTAGGGTTGTTTCTTGTTTGAATCCTTCTTATAAAATCACCATTGTTGATATCTCACACCTTTAATGTATATATTTGCATATTTCTGTGCAAATCTTGGTAAGATGGATTTTTGACACTATCAGGCCTTTCTTACCTTTCTCTTATATTTTTAACTGTTTGAGTCAGTCTGTTCATATCACATATGTGTCTGTATATAATTTTTTCTTGCTTGTTCTTGGCTTTTGAAAATCTGTATCTGATCAGGGTTTGGCATCGAAACTAGTAGTTTCAGGAAAAAGGATCTTTGAATTTTAAAAAATATTATTCTGATTTTTGAACAAGTTTTGCTAACCGGAACTAGTTGTTTCGATATCCCATCTGTTTGACCGAAACTATCTAGTTTCGATAGGTCATTGGTCAACCGAAACTAGTACTTTCGATCAATAGTTTCAAAAATTTTTCTATGTGTCAGGAAATCTGATATTTTGTTAACATTGTTATTTGTAGGAATGGATCTTCTATTTATGAAGAAACACAATGTTTGTACATTTCTATATGCTGCTGAATCCAAGAGTGCAGACTTTGTGCCAGTTCTCAACTTTCTGGCTAACTCAAACATCAGTTTTGCAATAAGCCACAACCTGCCAGTATTTGAAACTACTATTAGACAATTCTTGGCTACTACAACAATAGTCTCCATAAAAAATACTGAACACATCAGAGCTACCATTCACAATCAAGAAGTTCTATTTTTTGAGGCCACTATCAGAGAGGTACTACAATTTAGTGATAATCAAGAAGCCCCTATGGAATTTCCAAGTTTCTACATCAGAGAATGTTTCAGAAGAATGGGTGACCCAGATGAGTTCTGTTGAAGCACTTTCCTGTGACAACACTCTGGATAGAGTCTTAGTTTGTATTTTCATGTCTGTAATTGTCTTTGTATATAAGAGTCTTTATGTATTAGTTTATCGAGTTGTATTTACTTTTACATATTGATTGTTGCATTTCTTTCTAAGTGTTTTGCGCACTTACATGTGCGCAGGAGAAAGCTCCTGCGTACTTAGCAAGTACGCAAGAATACCTTTGCGTACTTGTTAAGTACGCAAGAGCATTTTTCCCTGCGCACTTGCTAAGTAGGATAGGTTGACAGAAGTTAAGTACGCAGACAATATAGCAAATACGCAGATTGTAATCTCAATGCTTTTCTCTGTAACGTTCAAGTGTTTATAATACAAAGAACGTTTAAAGTGTTTTGTCTTGTCGGTTTACATTGTTTAGCTAGACTCTCCGCCTAGTCACGGGCATTCCGCACCCGGTCCGACTAGTAGACCCACTTGCATGTGACGATCCGCCACACCCGAGGGACCTACAAGTGGTATCAGAGCATTTGCTCCTGATTTCGAGTGTTGTGAGTGAGTTTGGAGAGTTTTTACAAGCAAAAAGAGGTATCTTTGTTATTTTTGTGATAAAATAGGGGTAGCTCTTGAGCACTATTTTAGAAGCAAAAATCACTCAAAAAAACTGATTTTTGTTGTGTATTTGAACGTTTTGAGCATCAAAGGTTGGTTAGAAACAAGTTTCTGACCCTTTGGCTCATTTGCATTGTTCATCAGACGAATTTTTACCATCTCCGGCGAGTTTCAGGTGACCGGAAAAGTTTGGTGAAAGTTGCTGAAAAGGTATCCTGCGTACTTACCATTTCTGGAAAAAAGTACAGTTTTGTGCGTACTTACTAAATACGCAAGACTTATCTCCTGCGTAATTACAAGTACGCAAGACTGAACTTGTGCGAACTTAAGTTATATCCTGCGTACTTACAGTTACTCCTGCTTACTTACAAGTACGCAAGAGGAAATCTAAATTCGCAAGACTATTTCTCAAGTGCGCAAGGCTAAAACCAAGTGCGCAATTGTGTCTGACTTTTCTGAAATTTGACTAAGCGTTCACTATGTCGAATCTTCAGAATCTTGGAAACCTGCTGAATTATGATAATGAGATCGGTACACCACAGAAACCACCAAAGTTGCTGAACGTGAACGATTATTCCAATTGGAAAGCACGTT
This sequence comes from Smallanthus sonchifolius, assembly GCA_023525975.1. NCBI lineage: Eukaryota > Viridiplantae > Streptophyta > Magnoliopsida > Asterales > Asteraceae > Smallanthus > Smallanthus sonchifolius. Next base: position 57,585,037 of record CM042021.1, read on the forward strand.
TTGAGCACTACATTTCGTATACCGACTCATCACTATGGATACCAATCCTTGAGGGATATAAGCATCCCACACACATCTATCTTGATGAAACCATGCCCAAACCTATCTCTAAGCTTTCTGACGAAGAAAAGAAAGCTTATGATCGTGAAAAGAAGGCATTTGGTTCGATCACTATGGCATTAACTCAGGAATTATTCCACAGTTTCCGAGGGTATGACAATTCTAAGGATCTCTGGAAAGCTTTACAGAAGAGATTCGAAGGAAATAGTGACATCAAGAAGAGTAAGAGGGATCTTTTCAGGAAGCAGTATGAGTGCTTCAGATTTTTAGAGAACGAATCTTTATATGACCTCATCTCTAGATTCTATCATTTACAGACTGAGTTGAAGGCTTTTGAACTCAAGTATCCAGATGAAGAGATGGTGGAAAAGTTTTTGGATGCTTTACCACCCAAATTTGAGATGTACACAACCCTAATGAGGGAAAATCCTAAATTCTATGAGCTGATAGTTGAAGAGGCAATAGGAAAGGTTCAAGTTCATGACATAAACCTAAGAAGAAAGGAGAGCTCTAGAAGACCCCAGATACAAGACCCTTCTATGTATCATGGGACGACGTCTACATCCAAGTCATCGGGCTCTGGAATTGGCCTCTTCACTGGAAATCCTACAGAAGAAGACCACTCAACTGGGTGTGGTGGTCATGCTTGCTATGCTTTAGGATCAGGGTTGGGGTCTCATCATCAAAATACCTCAAGAAATCCTCCTACTACGTCTTCAGCTAACAACTCAGCTATAGCCAGAATAGCTGAAGATCATGTAGCACTATTCTCATCTTGTATGCTTGCATATGAAAATTTCATAGGTGGCAAGCTTACTGATCCAGAGACGATTGAAGAAGATTTTAATCAAGTGGATCCTGATGACATGGAGGATATGGATATTCAATGGAATATGGCCATGCTTTTGAGGAGAGCCAAGCGTTTCCTGAACAGAACAGGAAGAAACTTTATTGGCGGGCATCCTAATGCCAAGGTTGGGTTTGACAAATCTAAGGCCAAATGCTACAAGTTTCTGAACTATGGACACTTTGCTCGTGAGTGTCAGAAAGACAGAGCACCTGCCTCTGGTTTCACCCGACCCAGCCAAGGAAATAGCCATGGCCAAAACAATCCAAACCACCACAATCAAAGCCAAAGTGGAACGTCCAATGCACTGGTAGCCCAACAGGACGACAACTTTGATTGGGGCGTTCATCTTGAAGATGCCATCATCGCTCAAACCCAGGTTGGTCTCATGGCTGAGATCATGGAGATGATGGAAGCAGAGAAAAGGGAAGCTTCTAAGGCTGACCTAGAAGAATCTACATCTGCTGCTACAGAGGGGGTGAAGGAAGCTGAAGAAATGGAAGCACCTGTAGCTGAGGAAGAGGATTCAACCACTATTGTTGCTCTCATGGCCGTTGGAGAAGCAACAAGTTCATCGTCTGAGGTAGATTTTAACCCTTTCTTTGTTATTTCATGTTCTAAATGTCAAGGGATAAAACTGGAAAATTCTAGACTCCAAGACAAAATCGAACCCCTAAGTTTGGAAGCTCTAAACTATAAAGAAAATGAAAAACGTTTTAAAGATTCGATTGAAACGTTAAAAAAGGAAAAATCTGAATATTCCTTAAAAATAAGTGATCAACAGCTTCACTTAGATGTTGCATACAGGGGGTTAGAAAAACGGAACAATGAAATTAACAAACTGCAAAATGAGATCTTGCAGTTAAAATGCACTAATGAGAAGTTGAAAAACTCTTGCTTTGTGGTGGAACACTACGAGTCTGTGGTGAGACAACTGAATGGGTTAGGTTTGGGTACTAATGCCATTCCTCCACCAGTGAGCGGGAAGTTTGTCAATAGCTTGATAGACATTGATCTCACTTGTCTAAATGAGTCCTCTGACAAGGATGATTCCCCTAAAAAGGATGAATCCTCATGTAAGGCTAACTCCACATCTAGTGAGGAGTTTGTTACTGCTTCTGAAGACGGGTCAGTTAACGCTTACCCTGAAGGAGTTGTTGACTGAACAACAGGTAAAGAAAAACGTTATCACTAATGGTGATAATTGCATTTTAACTAAACCCGATATCATTGAAACTAATGATAATCTAAAGGTAATGCTTTATGGGGGGTATAAAAGTCTTAACCAAGCCAAGAAAGAAGCTTTTTCAGCTCATTATGGGCTTGGGTATAAAGAAAATTTGGAAAAATACTATACCTCCAAAAACCAAACTGTAAAGTCTCAGACTAATGTTCATAAACCAACTCCTCCTTCTCATAATGCTGAGTTATCTAAGGCCAGATCTAATGTGCCTTACAAGAGAACTTATGTAGACAAGAGGAACTGTTTTCACTGTGGCTTGGTTGGTCACATTATTGTGAACTGTCCTTCTAAGAACCAAGGGAAACGGTATGCTGTTCCACAACAAGTTGTTATCCCCAGGTCGCCATCAGCGAAAGCTTCCAAAAATCCAAAACAAAATGTGGTGAAACCACCGGTCAAACCGATGGTAAAGCCTAAGATAAAGTCTGAAGCTAAACCATCTGTTACAAGAAAGGTAACGCAACATGCTGTACCTCGTGTATCTACATCTGGTAGTACGCGCACTAGTGAGAAACCTGTGGCAAGACTCTCAAAGCCACAGAGAAGAAGAAGAAACAAGAGGTTGAGAAAGCTGGAACAGCTGACTTCAGTTCAATCAGGTGAAGCTTCCACAAGTTCACTTGCTGTTATTGAATCAAAGTCTCCTGTTCCGGTTAAAAAACAGAAGAGATCCTGGACTTCCAAATCCAAAAATTCTCAATCTCCCAATTCTAATTCTTTCAAAGATTGATCAATTTTGAACAGTCATCATGACTGTGAGTTAAAGGAAGTAGTTTATTTTGAAAAGGATGGACGACCCAAGACCACAATGGCTTGGGTCTCCAAATCTAACTAATTATTTTGTGACTCGTGCATGGACGTCCGAAGGGTACTATCTCTAACCGCTGGTATGTAGATAGTGGATGTTCCAGGCACATGACAGGAAACATGGCCTTGCTTCAAGATGTTAAACCATTCAAGGCGGCTATGTGGCCTTTGCCGGAGAAAAAGGCGGCAGCATCACATGTCAAGGCGTGGTCTCGAACGGTTGTGTCAGCTTTGACAATGTCAACTTCTGCGAGCAGCTGAAGCATAACCTGTTGAGTGTCTCCCAAATGTGTGATAAGGAGTACTCGGTGATGTTTGACAAGTCAGAATGCCTGATTCTCAAACCCGGTTTTGAAGTTCCGGAAGATTGGATCCTGATGAGAGCGCCAAGAACAAACGACACCTATCAGATTGATATGAGCGTGGCAACAACCACCTCATCAGTTCCTACCTGTTTGCTTTCTAAAGCGACAGAGCTCGACTCCATCTTGTGGCATAGGAAACTCGGACATATTTCGTATCATAAAATGAATCATCTTGTCCGAAACGATTTGGTAACCGGGGTTCCTAAGCTGAGGTTTACCATTGCAGATGACTGTATGCCTTGTAAAAAGGGCAAACAACAACGGAAATCTCACAAGCCCAAGCTCCGAAACTCTATTGATACCCCTTTGGAGCTATTACACATGGATCTGTTTGGCCCCATAAGTATCACGAGTATTAGAGGTAAGTCGTTCTGTCTAGTAGCAACTGATGATTTCTCATGTTTTTCTTGGGTGCATTCTTAGGTACTAAAGACGAGACTGCTGATATTCTTCAATATTTGATCCTGAGCTTGGAATCTCTTTGCAAGCTGAAAGTTAGAAGAATTAGGTGTGACAACGGAACTGAGTTCAAGAATAATTTGATGGAGCTTTTCTGTCTCAAGAAAGGGATCCATCACGAATTCAGCGCGCCGTACACGCCTCAGCAGAATGGAGTTACTGAACAGAAGAACAGAACACTGATTGAGACTGCAAGGACTATGCTATCGGATGCAAAGCTTCTTATCACTTTTTGGGCAGAAGCCGTTAATACAGCTTGTTACGTCTTAAACAAAGTTCTGGTTATGAAGAGGCACAACAAGACTTGTTACGAGTTGATCAACAATCGATTTCCCAATATTGATTACGTAGTTCCTTTCGGTAGTCCTTTTTCCTTGTTGCTACAGTACAAAGACCGCCAGTCTAAGTTTCATGCAAAAGCGGTGGAAGGCATCTTCTTAGGATATGTTGCCAACTCGCCTTGTAAGAGAGTGTAAAACATAGGAACTCGTACTGTCGAGGAATGGTTTGAAGTGGATTGTAGTAAACACAGCATTCCACCCGAACCAACAGGTCCAGCTTGGGGTTTTGATTATGATGCGCCATTCAAGTCATTCAATCTTCCTGATCTATCTGCAGTTGACGCCGCAAATGTTTATGAATTATTGGGTGGTGGTGATGACTCCAGCTTCTCTACTCCTGCTACTGTACCAATTACAACTCCTGATTCCAATGCTGCATCTGCATCTGGAACTCATGACAGTGATGACAGTGAAGATGTTCTTGTTGTTGGAGATGACGCTCAAGCCAATCCTAACACAACTGTAGGAAATGAAGCTCTAGCTGATCCAATTAACATTGAATCTTCTTCCTCTGGAACACAGGAAATGGGGGAGTTAAGCACGAATTTAGATTCGGAAATTTAGGAACCGATTGTACCGGAGACGACAGTGCATAGGAATCATCCGATCGAAAACATTATTGGTGATCCTTATGCCGGTGTTCAGACTCATCATCGAACCATCACTGAGAACACCAGTCTTTACACAGAGATATTTGACACTGGTGTCATGGAAACATGTCTGCATGCTGCATTCGTGTCCCATTTAGAGCCGAAAAATGTGAAGGAGGCTCTCACTGACAACTGCTGGATTGAGGCGATGCAAGATGAATTGTCTCAATTCCAAAAGTTGCATGTGTGGGATTTGGTTGACTTGCCAAAGGGCTTTCAACCAATTGGAACCAGATGGGTGTTTAAATGCAAGACGGATGATCGTCATTTTGTTGTGAAGAACAAAGCAAGATTGGTTGTTTAGGGTTTTTATCAGCAAGAGGGCTTGGATTACACTGAAGTATATGCCCCAGTTTCTAGAATTGAAGCCATTCGACTATTCTTGGCTTATGCCACATATGTCGGCTTCAAGGTCTATCAACTTGATGTGAAGAGTGCTTTCCTTTATGGTAAAGTTCATGAAGAGGTCTATGTCTCTCAACCTCCCGGTTTTGAAGATCCACATAATATCAATAAAGTGTATAAGCTCGACAAAGCACTTTATGGTCTTCATCAAGCACCACGGGCATGGTATGAGACATTATCTAAGCATTTACTGTCTAATGGTTTCGACCGTGGACAGATTGACTCGACCCTCTTCATTAGGAAAGCACGAGGTGACATTCTTCTTGTACAAGTATACGTCGACGACATTATCTTTGGATCTACCAATGAAGGGATGTGTAGGGAATTCGAGTAGGTAATGACGTCCAAATTTGAAATGAGTAATATGGGTGAATTGTCGTTCTTCCTGGGTCTGCAAGTCAGTGAAAGAGAGGATGGCATTTATCTACATCAAACTAAGTATGTGCAGGACATCTTATCAAAATACAAGATGAATGATAGCAGTACTTATGGAACACCTATCCCAGTCAATCATGGTCTGCATCCTGACAAAGATGGGATAACTTATGTATCTCACAGCTTCAAGACCTGATATAATGTTTGCTGTGTGCTTGTGCTCAAGGTTTCAATCTCAACCGAAGGAGTCACATATGATAGCCGTGAAGAGAATTTTCAGATACCTGAAAGGGAAACCCCAATTAGGTCTTTAGTACCCTAAGCAGCAGTCATTCGACTTCAAAGCCTACACTGATTCAGATTATGGCGGTTGTAACCTTGACAGAAAGTCAACTTCTGGTGGATGTCAATTCTTAGGAGACAGACTGGTCTCCTGGCAGTGTAAGAAGCATTAAACGGTTTCTGTCTCAACTTGTGAAGTAGAATACATTGCTGTAGCGAGCGGTTGCTCTCAGATACTATGGATTCAGCAGCAGTTGAGAGACTACGGCTTAAACTTCACTGGAACTCCTCTATTCATTGACAACAATGCCACAATGTCCATCACAAATAACCCGGTGAAACATTCCAAAACTAAACATATAGAGATTCGCCATCATTTCATCTGTGATTGTGCTGAAAAGCATTTAATTGAACTTGTAAAAGTTCACACGGATGACAATCTTGCCGACCTTTTCACAAAGGCATTTGATCGATCCCGTTTTGAGCATCTTGTCAACTTGATAGGAATGTTCAATCCTGAGTGAAAATTAATTTTTCTTAATTCAATTCAATTCATGGAAGTTAAACTTTATTTCATTTAAATTTTCTGTATAGTTCTTTTAAGTTTCAAAATATTTTACAAAAACAAAAACAAAAATAGAAAATGAAGAAAATTTCAAAGTTAACTTGAGAAAAGAGGAAATGATAGTATATCAGAAATGATCTAAATGTCATAGACTGCTCATTTGGGAAATTATTGCGTCATGCTTACTTAATTGTTTAACTTATTATGTTTTTAATCTGCTTATTTACGAGTAATTTAAATTGTCAGTAGGCTGTATGCGTCTTTGAATCACTAGTAGTGTGGAAACTAAATCTAAATTACAACTGTGATTTGAACCCATGTTTGCAAGTGTGTGTGCGTAAAAGAATAGAAAAGATCATTAACAGATATAGGATGTTAGATTTTGGCAATAAATTTCTTTTGAGGTCAGTTTCGGGTTATGTCGTTAGCACAATTAATGCGGTTCATCTCACTGCCCATACTCACAAGTATGCAATGAGAGCTTGAATCAAGACATGTCTCTACATTAACCGTTGAGCATGTATTCACCCTTGAATCACTCCTGATTCATTGAAATCAAATCAAGATAAAAGTTGGATCCCCTTACCTTATTCAATCACCATATATATTATCCTGAATCATCATTCCGATATTCAATGAAGAAAATCAAATGAAACCAAGACAACTGAATCACTCGATTCTGAATCTTATGATTCCTGATAATCCTTATGGATTCTGCTTGATTTTTCCTGTGCTAATAGATGTAGCTTCATTCTGAAAATTTAGAAAATCTTTGGGAAAATCTTAGATGCCTTGAGATAATGCAGTTTACATTAGTATAGCATATCAGTGGGGTACACGTTGTATATCTTATAAAAATACCTTAATACACAAGAATGTGATACAAAGATGCTTATAGTTTCAAATCTTATAATATTGTCAACTTGAATTACTTGTTTATGTGCTTATTACGTACGAATAAAGAGTAATCCATGACATGATCCCATATTCTTTGATGTTTATTTTGTATCGTTTTTGCGAAAAGATAGCCTGATATGATCCTCTGCTCGTGTCTTTGATCAAAAAATAGTTTGTGTGAATACTTGTATATTTCTATGAGAAAAGATCAAAAATATTTTAAGTTATGCATAGTTCAATTTTATTCAGAAAAGCAAAAAATATTTGTGTTTAACCTTCCTGAATTGTATTTGAAACCCCGTGATTGAATATTTTTATCTTGTTCGTTAGTTGATTTGAAAAACTTCATAAATTCTGAGTTGAAATTTTGCGTAATTAATCTTTGTGCGTACTTGTCAAGTTCGCACGAAGTAAGTCTTGCGTACTTGTAAATGCGCAAGAGTAAAACTTGCGCACTTATAAATGCGCAAGAGTTAAAGCTTGCGTACTTGTAAGTACGCAAGAGTTAACTCATGCGCACTTAACAAGTACGCACGACTGATTGTGGCTGGGTATATAAGGGACACTTAGAAATTTTTCTCAGTTTCATCCCATTCAAACCAAATTTTTCCCTCTGCAAATTTCACTCAAAATCAAAGTGTTCCTAAACCATCTTTTCGTCCCGTCTATTGTTTCATCATCTCATTGCATCGACTTGGTGAGATTCTAGGCTAAATCCATCCGTAATTTCGTGACTTTTGGACCGATTGTAAACTTCAAAAAATTGAGGGTTATTCTTGAATTTTTGGGTAAAATTGGGGATTGTTTGGGTAATTTCTTATCACTAATCCGGATTAGAAAACTTAATCGACTCTTAATCATCCCGTTTGGTCCTTGATTTGTTCCGTCGGTTGAAGTTGAATCGGTAGTGGGTCGAGGGCCGTTTCAGGTCAAAATTGGTCCTGGTTAGGTAGTTTGTGGTGTTGATACTGGTCCCATAGGTTAGAATCATTGATTCTGACCTAGTGGTGACCTATTCGACCCGCTTTTTGAAAGATCAATCAAATTCTAAACTTTCTAGAATTTTTCTTAAGTGCTGTTCTTGCACACTTAGCAAGTACGCAAGAGGTAGTTCTTGCATACTTGTTAAGTACGCAAGACGAAAAAGCTGCGCACTTGCTAAGTGCGCAGCACCAACACTTAGGAAATTTTCTAAGTCTGAAATTTCTGTTCAAAGAGTAACTACTATACCGTGTCATGTTTGTTCATTTCCAATGATACGTGTTGTTTTGATTGTGCTTTCTGTGTGCTTTTGCAGATTATGGCTCGGGTGTTTACTAACGAATTCAACCTGTTAGCGAACACTCAACCCGAATGGAAAGGTGCAGCATTGCAATATAGGGAGATAGTTGACTTCTTGAACTGCTCAAGAGTCAGCTATGCTATCTCAGCTGACCCGACCGTGTTAAGACCTTACTTGGAACAATTCTAGGAGACGGCGGAGCACGACTGCACAGTATCCCCCAATGTCATTAGGGCTACCGTTGCAGGTCAAGCTATTGCTTTCTCGGAAGATACTATAAAAAGAGTCCTGCAGTTTAGAGACCTCACGACCGACCCGACAGCCTATCCAGACTACTTTATGGATGGCTGTTAGAGGCAAAGAATGGGATACGTCAGAGCGAGGGACTATGCTTCATACAAAAAGATGCGGGTATTAGACCAATGGCGGTATTTTGCCCATGTTATGATCATGTGCATCTCGTCAAGGAAAGCGGGTAAAGATGCCATGGGTCATGACCTTGCAGCAGCCATGGTGGGCTTGTCTCTTAATAGGGGCTACAACTTCTCGCGCTACATCTTCAAAGCAATCAATGACCAGATCAACACAGCGGAGAAGTTTAGATTCTTATTGTACCCTAGGTTTGTGCAACTCTTGATTGATGACTAGTTGCCAAACCTTCCTGCTATAGGGGAGAGACTGCAAGACAAGCGGGTGGACAAAAGAGTATTTGCTCAATTCCTGAAGCCAGGCAGTGTAGAACCTACCCCTGTGCACACAGAACTCTTTGGCCACCTTCTAAATGAAGCATATGTGGCACCTGAAGACTGGAGATGGTACAGCCACGAATCGGAGCCTGAACTGAGTGAGCATTCAGATGAACAGCAGGAACAACAAGAAGAGGATAATGAAAGTGATGACGGTGACGACGGTGACGACAATGGCGGTGATGGTGGTGCTGAGAAATCCAATTCAGAAGCAACAGAATCAGATTCTTCTGATTCCGATGACGCACCATCACAGGCACACCCCAGGAGATCGGCACAGGTAGCCCTACCTGAGTCGTCCTCCAAAAGAAAGCGACAGAGCTCGAGCAGCGAATGTGAGCCAACCTCTGACTCTGATGCTGCTCTAAAAGACAAAGACGAGAAAGTGCTCATATGAACAGGGGAGATAGGCAAGAGGTTGCTATCCCCATTGCGGTAGAGGCCCCGGCTCAGTAGCAAGTACAAGTTCGAGCTGCTTGTACAGATTCAGCCTCTACCCCACCAGCACAGCAATTGTACCGTAGGAGGAGAAGACCACAAGTTCAAGCTGACGTGGCAGTCATGGCAGTCACAAAGGAGGTTCCTGTGACGGTGACACTCCCTACTACATCCGTCCATGTGACAGTGACTACACCAATTGTCACGGAGTCTGTCACCATCATCCCTACCATAACACCTACTCCCATCATCTCATCCCAAATCCCAACACCAACCATTGATCCTCCAAGTCAACCCTTCACTTATGAAGATTTCTCACAAGGGTTTGACTTTGGTACCATCTTCTCCTCCCCTATCCATAATGCCGAAGCGTCATCGTCTAGGCATCCTGATTCGAGTTGCTGGACTGCTGAAGACTATTCAGAAGTCAAAGGAGGAATCTGATGCTCAACAAGCACAGATTAATTCACTGGCCGATGAAGTTAGGATTCTACATAGCCAGAGAACGGGGACTAATGAGCGACTGAAGAACGTAATGGCACAGAATGAGCTGTTAATGAAGACAAATGAAATGATTCTAGGCCACAGAACGTCACTTGAGCTAAGGCTGGATTTACATTTTGCCATGCGCACTTGCTAAGTGTGCAGGCAACAGGTCAGGTATAAGTAGGATAGGTTGACAGAAGTTAAGTACGCAAACATTGTAGCAAATACGCAGATTGTAATCTCAGTGTTTTTCTCTGTAACCTTCAAGTGTTTATAATACAAAGAATGTTTAAAGTGTTTTGTCTTGTCGGTTTACTTTGTTTAGCTAGACTCTCCGCCTAGTCACGGGCATTTCGCACCCGGTCCGACTAGTAGACCCACTTGCATGTGACGATCTGCCACACCCGAGGGACCTACAAGTTCAAAAGTGGACAGATAAAAAAGACTTTCCTTGCTCCTCACTGGAGGTATATTGTGCGTGTTTTCATTCATTGCATCTCAATCAGAAATGGTGGATTTAACTATGCCAATGCCATGGTGGCATCTGCTATTCTTGGCTTGATCATAGGAAGGGATTATAATTTTTCTGGATTGGTGTTCATACAACTAATAGAGAATCTTACTGGAAGAGTCAGAGATGAATTTCTCGTGTACCCAAGATTTCTACAAATGATAATTAACCATATTCTACCAAATCTTCAACAAGAAGGACCCATACTTGTTTTTTTATCATATGTTAGCCAAGACCCTCAACTATATGAAGAGTTCAGGTTCAAGATCAAACAGGATTGTTGTGGACATCCCACTCTTTGGGCATGTGAGAGGAGAAGAAGAACCGATAGTTCCTGATATAGATCCAGATATAGAAATCATTGAATCATCATCAGAAGAAGAACAAGAACAAGGCAATCAGAGTAGCCAAGAAGCAGAAATTGAGGTTGAAGCAGGTATTCAACAAGAACAGGAAGCAGAGTAACCAATTGTGGAAGCTCAATTCCTTGATCAAGAGATGGAGAATCTGGATCCTTTAGATTTTCATGTTCATGATGCACTTGTAGAAGCTGAAGCACATGTTGAAAGTGAAGATGTTGGGGAAGGTGAAGAAGATTCAACTAAAACTTTAGATGAAGCCATATATGAAACAGAAGACTTTGAGTCTGAGGAGATAATGGAACATCCTCCCTCATTATCCAAAAGACCAGCTGATTCTGAATCTGACTAAGTTAGAAGAGCCTCGAGCAAAGAAAATCAAGACTGGGCTGGAATCTCTCACCACATCATCAGAATCTCTCTTTGCTTCACCAAGACAACCATCACCTCCTCCATCTCCCATTCATAACATTCCTACTCATCAACCCACTCCTCAAACTACTCCATAACCCACACCACCTACCTCACCTGCCCAAGAAACATCTCCTCCTGTCCCAAGGGTTAAAAAGTTGAGCTTAGCTGTGTTGAAGCTAAATGAACAAATGGTGCAAAAGGATGAAGAAATAAAGTCTTTAAAGTCTGATTTAGCAGAGCACAAGGAAGAAGTAAATGATTTAAAGATTGAAGTGATCACCCTGAAGAATCAACTTTAGCTTCAACAGACACAACTTACTGTACAACAGGAGAATTTGTCAAAGCAACAACAAGATCTATTTGCTATGACTTCATTGGTGAATCAGCTTAAAGCTTCCTTAGTGCAAACTTCACTAAAGGAACCTACTTCCACAGCCCAGGGGGAGACCAATGTATCACAATCCACATCTACTGGTGGACCCTCCTCCCCAGCCTTTGTAACTGACCCCGAGTCTGCTTTGATTGTCTTTTCAGGTAAAACTAACAAACCAATAGGGGATGTGGAAGTAAAGGTTGAAGAACCAGAGTATGACCTTCCCTCAGCAAGTCAAAGAAGAGCTGATAGAGGAAAGGGAAAGGCAAAAGAATCAGATATTGAGCTTGTGGTCTTAGATGAAGAGGAGGTGAGAGCTGATCATGAACTTGATGATCTCTTAAAACAAATAGATGATTTTGGAACCATTGATGAATTCCTAGAGATTGTGGCATTAGGAGAGGAACACCAAGAGAAGCTTAGGTACTTCACAGAAATGGAGATGAAATTGAAGCCTTGACAGACACAGAAGATGAGGATTTAAATGTGAAAGTGACCTTTTTCAGCCTGTAACCACTGCTGGGGCAACAGGCACTCATGAAGAAGCTCCTGAAACACCAACAACTACAACACCAAAAGAAACCACTACCGAGCCAACTACGGTGGCCATGCCAAATCCAGAATACCCTGATCCTAAAAGACCTTGGATGAGTAGGCTTCGTGCTGAGGAGCCTTCTAAGCATTATGAATGGTTCGCCGAGTACAAAGAATTGAAAAGACCACCGGTAGGATGGAAATATGACAATGAGAGGAGTTTATTGTTAGAAGATACAAAGGAGGAGTGGAGCACTTCAAGACCATGCAAGACTTCAGCTCCCTTGCAAGATATGATCCCAGAGCCTTAGCAAAGCTGCCTCTGCAAAATCCAAGAAATGTTGGGATAGCCAGAGATTTTGAAATCTTCCTTCGGAACCAGACCTACAATGATTTCCAATAAATGAATACATCCAAGCCTAGAAGAGTTCTCTCAAATACTCGAATCCACCATAGAACTCAAAAGCCTTGGGTAAGCCTGAGGTACAAACCGACATAAACTGTTAAATCTATCATGCTGCCAAGGTCTGTACCTGGTTAGCTCCAAAATTTTAGTAGATGGTTTTACAACCCTACCATTGGAAGTGCAATGATTCAATGTGAAGACAAAGAAGCCATTCAGATTTTTTAGCCGATGGAGCTATTGAAGTTTCCACCTGAAGACCTTGAGGTGTTATTCAATAACCCTATCAAGATCTTTCATGAAGATGATGAGGCAGATGCTAAAGCTTATCAAAGGGTGGTGACTATAAATGTAAAACCCGACTTTCAGAAAGTAAGTCAAGACCCAACTGCTTAGTGAGAGTTGAAGACATTGATGCAACGGCTTATGGGGAGATTGTAGGGTATAGTCTTTTGTAAGCTGATGTCGTTAATGTATGTTCTGAACGAATGTACTTTGCTTTATTTCCATGTATTTTTGTTAATTTCATTTTATGTAATTTACTGCTTTATTAGACTAAGTCTGGGCCATTGAAACTACCTAGTTTCGGTTGAGGTTGTTCAACCGAAACTAGTAGTTTCAATAGATGCAAAATTTCGATAGGGTGCAATGTTTTGTAAATGCTCACCCGAAACTACTAGTTTCGGTGAGCATAGTTTCTATACCTATCAGATTTCTATAAATAACCTAGTTAGAGAATATTTAGGGTGTGGATGGCGGTTGTAACCCTGTATTCTCTCTTTCACATTTTCTTTGAATCAATACACATTTGGAATTCTTTCATCTATTGTTCTTACAATTCCATATCAGTATTGTGTTGCTTCTAGTGTGGTTTGCCGGTTTATCATCACCATTTTATGTTCCTAACTTCTATTTCACCACCATACACACAGATTCTGCCTGTGTGTGTGTAATCGATCTGTATTTGTGATTCATCATTGAACCAGGACCTACATCTTAGTTTGTTGACAACTACACAAGTTGCTTGTTTGATAATACTACATGTTGGAGACTTGAAAGAATGGCATAGGATATCAAATTACCTTGAGATACGGATTTTTATCCATGATGTGTGATTGATATATCATATACTGATATGATCTTCTTGCTCATAATGTTCAACAAGAATATGTGCTTTATTGTTTTACATTTCATTTCATTTCAGTTTGTACAGAGAAAAACCAAAAAGATTTTGTGTTTCTTATGTTTGAAAAACCAAAAAGGTTTTAGTTTTCCAGCTTCCATGGAAATATTATTTGTTGGGTATACTTGGTTGTTCTTCTTTGCCTAAACTGAAAACTATAGACAGAAGTTAACAAGGGGTCCTTCTCCCGAGTTTCCTTCTAGAAATAGAGAGTGTGTAGATAAACAAGATGAAGACTACAATCTGTTTGATGATTTTTAAGACCGATGACAATCTTCTGAAGCTGTTGTCAAGGGGGAGTCTGTTGGAGCATATTCTGGTGACAACAAGCTTGAAGATTCTATGTCTTAGTCTTAGAGTCTTTGACTTGTAATGTGTTCGAATTGTTAGCAACAGTTAAGACGTAGACTGTTAGGACATGTTTTGTAACTGTCGTTAAAATTATATATTGTAAGTTAGCGAACTTGTTAAGTTCGCCTAAGCATCTTGAGGGGCGAACTTGATAAGTTTGCCTCTTGTGCATGTCAGAGTGCATGAACTTGTAAACAGTGTTGATAAGGAAATACAAAGAGGATTATTTACTCTGTGTTCTTGATTGCTTTACACGTTGTGCATTGATCATGGATTCTGCACGTTATCACCTTGTCGTACCATGAGTCTAGAGATCTGTCACGCCTACCGGGACTGACATACTGCATGTTTGCAAAAATGACAGTAGGAAGTCTTTTTAAAGAAGCATTCTCCTCCATACCTCTTCTTACGAATTTTAAATTCTGGGAGAGGGTAATTAAATCCTCCTTTTGTTGGCTGATTTCTTCTTTTCCATGGAGAGTTATTCTTTTGATTCTCCCCAGCTTTCTTGACAATCTCTCTTGCTTTCCCTTCCTCCTGCTTCCTGATCATGCCGTCAGTTAGGATTCCACCTAACTAAACAGCGGATGCAATGGTCTGGGGCATAGTAGCCTTAACCATATCTCTAATGTCTTCTGCCAGTCCCTAGATATATCTCTTGATTAAATTGGATTTAGGGGTTGAAAGGTGTGGGACTAGGCGATCATATTCAAACGTTTTGGAGACATACTCCTGGTGCTTAACACCTTCCATGCGAAGATTTAGAAATTTTGTTTCGATTCTTTCTCTTTCATTGGTGGGACAAAACCGTTGAATTACTAGTTCCTTAAATTCTTCCCATTCTAGAGCATAATATTTGTGTCTTCCCATGGCTTGGACTATTGAATTCCACCATTCTTCGTTTTGATAAAGATTTGATGAATAGAGCACCATGTCTTCATCAGCACATTTACTGATGGTGATTACTGATTCTGCCTTCTCTAGCCACCTTAAGGCAGCCACGGCTCCTTCACTACCAGAATATTCCAGGGGTTTACATCCTTGAAATGCATGAAATGTGCATCCTTTCTTTCCTTTTCTCTTTTTATTAACTTCTTCCTCCTCACTATCGGAATTATCTCCATTTTGCTAAAATTTTCTTCTTGGTCATTTTTAGATTCGGCATGTTTATGTTTTGTTTTATCTTCTTTCATGGCTTTTAAAATTTTAGGGAGAGCTTATTCAATTCCCTCTATAACCATCTTCTTTATTTCAGCCTTTTGCTGTCACTGTTCAGAGGTTTCATTGTTATTGATATGTTTGTTCTTGTTGCTTGTATTCTGGGACGGTCCTTGTTTCGACATTCTATTAAAAGAAAGGAGTTTATTTAATTTTGGAATACATATATATCTTTTATAAAGATTGAAAAGGAAGTTTACATATAACCCTGACTACCAGCGTTGTCTAACATTTTGTCTTAGTGCTCTATTCTAGGCATCTATAGAAACTAATCTCTGATTTTCTCTTTCTTATTCTGTTACTCGTTCCTATAATGCTGTTATATAATTATTATTAGAAATTTCCTCATTTTATTGAGGATTTTGAATATTAGTAGGCTCATAATACTCATATGGCATAATTGAGTCTTCCTTTTCCTCTCCTTCGGGAGCAGGGTGATTTTCAAATTGAATCTCAAGCAATCCCTCATAATAATAAGGGTTACAATTTGGATTTTCTTCATAATCGGGATTACGACTTGCAGTCATAAGAGCAGAATGAAAACTAATAGATGGTACATAAGGATTTGCAAGAGGGGGTAATTCTCCTAAACTTCGATATTTACTTCCGGTATTTTCTGTATTTGTTCTTGGTTCCCAATCTGTCTCATTTGTAGGTTGAAATTCATATATGGGCGAAGCATATTTCTAGACATAATGAGGACATTTTCCTTTTCCTGTCATCTAAACAAACATAAAATACTTATTTATTTATATATATAATTATACCTAAAGAAAATAAGACATTACATTTATTTTATTCTTTCTTTTTATTTTTCTTTTCTTCCTCCAGCTGTCTAACTCGCTCCTTAAGTTGGATCGATTCCTTCTTTACTTCATCTGTCTCTCAGGGCACGATCCAGGAATTCGATAGGAGTACCAAGGTGAGCGGAGGAATAGATATATTGGGGAGGAGGATCTCTAATACCAAAAATTATATCATTGTATACATTATGGTAAGGATTGTCCAATCCGTTCTGAGGTTCATTTATGTACTCTTCCAACATTGTTGGTTGAGTATATGTGTTTTCATCAAAAGTAGGATAAACATAAGGATCTCTATTTTCAGGTGGATTTTCTTTAGGTTCTCCTTCTTCTGGTACCTCTTGGTATACTTCTTCCATTTTTGCAGCCGATACGTGCGTATGTTTTGTTGGTATTTTGACACGTATCCTTGGTTTGGAAGAACTACTGGGTCCTGCCTCATCTGTTTCAACATGAGGTGTTGGTGGTGGAGTTCCGGTTCCCCAGTTCTCAAAGTCGGAAGTTCCCATCATCCAGGAGGAACTAGATCCGTTATAGTTTTCAGAATGATGATTTAATTCGTCATCAGAGATGACAATTATTTCATTATTAGCTTCATCATTATTAGAAATGAGTACTGGTGCTTCTCTAGAGCCGGTAGGATTATATCTCTCTTCCCCTATAAGTGTAATAGCTATCTCCTGACATCTATATTTTCATTACTTAGTTATTACAGAGATCTACCTACTTTTTCTTAGCAGGCAGTAAATATGGTTTAAGCTTAGATACTTTACCTAAGTATCTTATTTTGCTAAAACCAAATAATATCAAATCAAGTTACAACTTAGATACTAATTTCTAGTATCTAATTTTGCTGAAACAAATGGCTCTGATACCAACCTGTCACACCCCAGGTTTTGACCTGCCCGGGCTTGCGACTGCCGGTTGGTACCTGTCTTTTATTTTATTTCATCAGAGTTTCATAAACACAACAGAAATATTCTTTGAGTTTCATAATCTCAGTCTATTTTCAGAATATGGGAAACACCCGTTTCATTCTATTAAAAAACAAGGAAACATCCTGATTAATTATACAAACGTTTAGTTATCAAAAACCAAGGTTTACATGAGCCATTCCTTTCAGCAGATGTCTAGGGTGGACGTTCCCTTTCGTGACATCGAGGATTCATTGTCCTTTCATTGCTATATTAATATCATAATTATCCTTGGTTACCTGAAAAATCAGTATAAACTGGTTAATACATGCATACTTTTATCATAATCTGACAAGCTTGAATAAATAGAACAATTTGCCCATATTTTAATGGTCAATTTACACAGTCAGCAGACCACCTGGCCCTAATGTATAACCACTAGCCACACTAGGCACTTTCTCGGATAATCATTGTTTTACGTTAAGTGAGATCCCGCCTTACGCCTCAAGCGATATAGGTCTTACGTATTTAAACAACCAAGCCATAGCCCTAGCCCCATTACAACGTTTCATCTGTAACACGTGTATGCATACGTGACTCTATGGTCTGAATGCTATATAGTAAATCACCTTACGCGACCAATGGTTGTATTAGTTCTTTCAAGTCAGATCATAATTCAAAACGGTTTATAGTTTTGAAAACATTTTATAAAAATACCAGTATTCACCTATGTAGAGTTTCATATTAGGAAATCTCTAAGAGTGTAGGCTCTAATGGGCAACGTCTCCACTTATGGTTACTAGCTTGGTTTCTTGGAATGAGAGTTTCCTAGCTTCTCGGCTTCTCTAGATCGATCCGACACTTCTGAAAATTAATTGTAAGAGCGGGAATGGATTAGTGAGAGTGGAATGAGTGTAAATAACTCTGTAAATCGAGGTTTGCATAAATTGAAATGCGGGATTCGAACTTGCTATTTATAGAGTGAAATGGCAGCTGTGACGGACCGTTATGAGGGGTGACGGTCCGTCACCGCGAGATTGTAAGGGACCATTACGGATGGTGACGGTCTATCACCAGATTGGGGTTGCAGAGTCATTGGACACGTGTCAGCCTCTGGTTGAATTGCGGCATGGCATACCGTTATAGGGCATGATGGTCCGTCATGGCTTTGATACGCGTCAGATCTCAACCGTTAATCAGCTGCCACGTGTCATGCTCTGGTGAATTTTGGGCGTAACGAACTGTTACCACGTGTGATGGTCCGTCATAGGGTTACACGTGGCATTCCTTGGCCCTTAGTCACCGGACACGTGTCAAGCAATCATGGCATCCTGATCCGTTTGGTAACGGACAGTTACCGCTGGAGACGGTCTGTCACCTGCCAATTTTCATATTTTTCACTTTTTTGTCCTTATTCTTTTATGTAATTATAATTATGGTCCTTGTACTTTTAAAATTTAATAATTTAGGAACAAAAATTTCCCAGAAATATTACACGACCCGATCAGTGACCCGCATGGAAGAAGAAAGCTTGGGTGTGGAACAAGTTAAAAGATGTGGTAATATTTTAGTTATTTAAAATTATTTGTTTCTTTTTTTCATATCTGATTTTCTGCTAAAGCTATCCACTCACACATCACATATGTTCCCTATGCTAAAAAATAATCCACCAGTTTGATCTGACAACTAGACATGGGCTGTAAAGAAGATAAAGCAACTTGCTGATGTGATGCCCGCTTTAAAGATTCCCACGCAAACAGACAAGCGAATCTTAATGACAGATGCCAATGACGAATATTGGCCAGCAGTCCTACAGAAGACGACAGAGGTGTCAAGACAGTATGTGGATACAAAAGCGGCACGTTTTGAGATTCAGAAAAGCATTACCACTCTACGTATATAGAAATCTTAGCAGTTAAGAGGGGAATCGAAAAATGTCAGTTCCATCTTATCGGACACAGCTTTCAAATCGAAATGGACATGTCAGCTTTCCCAAAAAAGCTAAAATTAAAAAATAAGATACTAGAAATTATGGGCAAATTGTTTTGACAATGGACTTTTATTGTTAAGCACATCAAAGGCAAGGACAATGTACTTACAGACTTCCTATCCAGACCAAATCCCTATAAAAACAGGGACAACAACAAGGTCCAGCACCCCGACATCCAACACCACCACATCTTACCGACAGTATTCACAGTGAGTGAATCAAGTTCATTTGGCCCCCCAAAAACAGCCCCTCTCCGCGAAGATTTCAAAGATAAGAACATATCAGAAGAGATCATAGAGGTAATCGCCGATCAAGCCCTGAAAGAAAGATCTATCTTAAGCTACAATACTTTTCTCACCATCACTCTGAAGACCCATAGCTTGTTCATGAAAGGTCTTATCTTTCACCCAGACAACCCCTTCATGAATATGTTCCATATTGACGATTTGTATAATCTACCAAAAGAAGCCTTATGCTTTTTCTGGTATCTGTTCGATTCCCATACAATTGCCATGTCCTTCAATACTGCCAAACTCCTTACGTATCTGATTGATTGCTAATTCAGAGACTTACCTGGAGAAAAGAAAAATGCACTCAAATTACTCTAATGGTTCTTTCCAGCCCACCAGTGGACCGGACAATTGACCTCCTTTTCCAAAAAATATTGCCTCATTATGTTTAGAAGGCATGGGTGTTATATCCCACCAACAACCGTTAGGAAAGGAAAATCAGCAATATTCCATGCCCCTTATTGTTTCATCCATAAATGGATGAATAATAAACCTTTGAATGTTTCCTAGAAAGTCTGGTTCCCAAAAGAATTGGTGGACACACACATATGTCTAGCCATGTCAAATAAAGTTGAAGTATAAACTATGCCGGCTAACGTCTTGAATGGGATAGACGTATGGGAAAATGATAACCCATATTCAAAAGCATGGAACTCAGCCCACAAGGAGTACATCAACAACAATCTATTTAAAGCAACATATGAACTCACCAATGATGATCTAGGGAAATGGGATACTGATGAATCACCCTCTTACGATCCATTTGAAGATGATCCGTCACATCCAGATTCTCGTTGGAAATAATCAGGGTTCCTACACTCAAACTGAAAGACCTGGAAGATGCAGCCGTTTGTTTAATATTAGTATGTTAATCGTGTGCTTAAGCATAATGTAAGCTTAAATCAATCTTAAAGTGACGTAAGGGCTTAGATCATGTTTTTTGTCTTGTTTCCTGTATTATTGGTGATGACATCACCGCTTATGTAATAGGTGCCTTTTACTCTCCTATACAAGGAAGGCTCCTTTAGCTTGTAAGCTCATCCTTGGAAAGAAATACAAATTACTTTCTATATTCTCTCTCTAGCTTCTCTCTTCTCTCTTCAAGTTCTTGAATTTCTATTTTATCTTTAGCCTTTGAGTCTTTTATCCTTTAGCCCTTTGAGTCTTTCTTTTTTATTGGTCTTCTATAGATCAGCCATAACCCCCCCCCCCCACTACTTGCTTTGTCATCACCCCATCACCCTCATCCTCGAGTTACTAAGCAGAATTTCATGCCCTAACTCTATTCGAGAACACCTAGTAGAGAACTACACACAGTTGGAAGATTCAAACTCCCACTGTCATGGGTCCCACAGACGCTACTGTAGGTCCCACCGGGTTATCTACAGATCTGATAAAGTGTGGTACGACACGTGTACGAAGTGTGGAATCCATCGTATGCATGCTCATGTAACGACGACAATCCAGTAGAACAATAGTAATCAATGAACACACACAGGGTAAATAACCACTAATTGTATTGCTCTCAAATATCAAGTGTTACATATTACAAAGGGTTTTAGCGTAGGCGAACACTTGTACTAAACAAAGGGTTACATAAAACTTGTATAGGTATGGGTCCCGCAGACGCTACTGTAGGTCCCACCGGTTTTAGCGTAGGCGAACACTTGTGGTTACACGTCTACCATGCAAACACACTATATATAGGTATCCAAGAACCCACAAGAAAACTTTTCATGTTCGCCACACACTAGGCCTAGGCAAACACTTGTACTAAACATAAAACATTACAATGTGAAGACAATTACAAAGATCTATACTATTAAAAGGTTGTTGTCACAAAACATGCTCCAACAGACTCCCCCTTGATAACAACTCTGTCTTTGGTCTTCAGTTGTTCTTCTAATTCTCTGGTAGTTTACTCCCGGCATGAACTCCCTTGTCAATTCAAACATGCAACACCCTTTTATACTGCATAACATGCTCCATCCATTCACTCGTGTACATAATTTCATTTCTTCTGAGCATCAGCATATCTTTTCTTGAAAAGTTGATAAGATTCATAGCATCATAGAACTGAGCTAGAATCTCTCTGTCTATGCCCTCGATAACTGCTTCGCCAGTGTTCCAGTGAACATACCACCACTTAATTTCCCCTATAAAATTTTGTGGAAACTTCTTTAACGGGATCTTCTGAAGGGCTTAAATTTGTATCTTCGAGTATGCTAAATAGTAACCGGATCAACATCACCAAATCTGATCACTCTCTTTCCTATCTATGACATCAATCTCTCAAACTTGCCAAACGATCCTTCAGTCCTTATCAGCTTAGCTATTTGATCAGCAATTCCATCTCCCGATCTGTTAATCAACGGCTTAGTTGGAAAACCGTTCATTTCACATCTTGGTAGAGAATTAAAATATCTCAAGGGATTAGACATGGAGATCAGCGACGGTTTCCTAGTGCGCTTTATCATGACCTCTCTTCCTAAATCTTTTGAAGCTTTCAAGATCAACTACAATAGACAGAAAGATAAGTGGACGATGAGTGAGTTGATTACAATGTGCATCCAAGAAGAATAGCGTCTGAAGCTAGAGAGACCGGATGTTGCTTATTTCATGACCATGATTCAAAGAAGAGGAAAGGAAATTTCCGTAAGAAGGAATCTTCTATGGTCCACAAACAAGATGCGAGTGTTGCTTCCAGCTCTAAGAATTTCAAAGGGAAGTCTCACTGCAAGTTCTGTCGCAAGGCTGGACATAGGCAGAAAGAATGCCCATATTTGAAGGAGTGGCTGAGCAAGAGAGGTAATAATCTATATATGATACTTGAGTCCTATAATTTAAATGATCCAACTAATACATGGTGGTTTGTTTCTGGTTCTATGGTTCATGTAACCAACTCATTACAGGGATTCCTTACAATCCAGAAGCGGGAAAGAAACCGAAGAACACTTAAAATGATAAATGAAGAAGAACTAGTTGTCGAAGCTGTGGGAACCTTAGAATTAATAATGAAAACTGGTTTGTGTATTAAATGAAGAAGAACTAGTATTGCACTCCATTAGACCTTTTTATGGCAAACAACTTGAACTCGTCATCATAAAACCAACTTAATATTCTCCCCACATAGTGTTGTTCATTAACATATTTGGCCTTCAGAACTGGTTCAGGTGTAATAGCAGGCTTCACTTTCCACCATGACTTCACCATCTCAAACCACTTCTCTTTAGTCATTCCTATGTTTTTGTATAATACTGAAGTCTGATATATTAGAATTTACACATATTTTTGGCACAAAACTTCTCTCATTTCACGATAAATTCTTGGTTATTTTCAACGTTTAGACACTTATTTGCTTCATTTCCAGATTTGTAGGTTTTTATGAAGTTGAGTGAACAAACAAGAGAAGTCCATGATAAAAGTTAGAGTTTTAGGGTTTCTAAGTTGAGGGCATGATCGTGCCCCCTACCTGGCATGGTCATGCTAACCTTCCAAACCCTAGGCACGGTCGCGCCCCGCATCTGGCACGACTGTGCCAAGCCAAGTTACCGAGCACAATCATGCTCTTAACGCCCCATGGCTGCGTGTAACCCCATGAGTCTGACAGCCGTACTTCCTCGTTCAATGGGACCCAATAGAAGCTCTGGATCGGTCAACCCTCTTCTCCACGACCGTGCTAGTTCTTAGGCAGGGTCGCGCCCCAGTGCCAGGCACGGTCGTGTCCCCTTCAGTCTATAAATACAGAAATTTATTTCTCATTCAGCAACCAGAGCAAAAACCTACTGTTTGAGCTCCAAGTCAACCTTGTTCCAGCCATATTTCAAGCATCTTGGAGGGATTACAACATGTCACACCCCGACCGATGGCAGAATCATCGAGGCGGACAATGTGATGATTGTTCAAAAGCACATGATAGCTAATGGTTGCATAATTCATTAATTAAGTTTAAAGACAACAAGATACAAATACAATACATTCCAAATAACCTAGTCTAGTTCAAAACATTGATTTATTTAACTAGGTCCATAGTTCTTAAGTGGAGAATCTTCGGCAAGTAGTCACATATCCAAACCTGAAACATTATTTAAATCAAGTGTCAACTAAAAAGTTGGTGAGTACATAGGTTTAGTATTTCCTGTAAATAGTAGTTGTAAATCGTTTTGCAACTCATTGTTTATATTGTTAATCATAGTATGTAGGTTGTAACATTTATTTAATCACAATTCAAACCGAGATTGACGCGCTTGAACAGAGTACAACAGCTAAGTCCGGTATGTTTGAATATAGTTACCCACTATATCCGATATGATTGAATATAACACGCGGTTATATCCGAGTATGCAGTAATAAACACCCTAACCGGGTGGGCTGGTCAGGCACAATAGATCTATCAATATTACAGTTGGTTGTCTTGTGTTTTAAATGTATGTACATCCAAAGAATAAGTATATAGTCGCATGTATAACACGTATAAACAATTTGATTAAGTAGCATGAAATAATGTTTCACCCCAAAGTATGTAAAAGTGTAAAATAGGGGCTATGTAACTCACCTGGCTAGCGGATATGATAATCCACGAGAGTAGGTGATACGGATGTTTGAAACCTAAGCACGATGGAACCCTATGTAGATAAATGGGTATTATTATTTGCTTATAGATGTGTACCCGTATTTAATTGTGTATAGGTTTATAATATTATTTCTTAAAATTATTTGCGTAAAGTGTGGGTTCAGATTTACTTGAAATCACTGATTTTGATCGAAACTATTTCAGGTATCGAAACTATGTTTAATTATCGAAACTATGTTCAAGTATCGAAACTATGTTCAAGTATCGAAACTATGTTCAATCGAAACTACTAGTTTCGATTGACCACAGAGCTGTCGAAACTTTCTTCTATCGAAACTACTTAGTTTCGATAAGTAGTTATTATGTATTATGTATTTATATAATAATAACAAATGAAAGAAAAGTCTTTATTTGACTAATTGTATTGATATTTTATATGTTAAAATTTATTTTAACAAGTTTATTAAAAATAATGAAAGGTTCATAAAAAAAAGAGGCATCTTATATATTACATGTATTTTAATAAGTTTATAAAAAAATGTTACAATATTTATAAAAATTATGGGACATTTTATATATAAAAATGTAATTAAATAAGTTTATAAAATATTACAAGATTTATAAAAATATGGGATATTTTATGTGTTTAAATAATATTACAAGATTTATAAAATAGAATAGTTTATAGATAAAAAGATTGTTTAATCTATTTAAAAATAAACGAACAATCAAACCGACTCGTTTTAGTCTTTAGTGTAATAAAATATTATTAAAATAACTTAAAAAAATTAAATAATATAAAAAAATGATAACAGGAGCAAAAATGGGGTTGGGCCGGAGGCCAGAGGACTCTAACTCGCGACCTCAGCCTC
This sequence comes from Smallanthus sonchifolius, assembly GCA_023525975.1. Classification (NCBI taxonomy): domain Eukaryota; kingdom Viridiplantae; phylum Streptophyta; class Magnoliopsida; order Asterales; family Asteraceae; genus Smallanthus; species Smallanthus sonchifolius. Next base: position 57,610,073 of record CM042021.1, read on the forward strand.
GGGCACACACGCGCATAACCAGCCGGGCTACTGCCCATCGCTGGTTATGTGTGTAACAGATAAATTAAATACACAAGGGCAAATCAGGTCGCTGGACCACGGTGACCGGCAAACCATGTCCGAGGACACTGGGTTTGCCCGGTAACTCTCGTGCGATTGCCGTGATTTCGAGTTGGGTTGTTTACTAGGGATTATTAGAAGGTAGTGGAGTCGATTTGAGGCTCGAACCACGTTGCAATGGGTCTGGTCGGCACAGTTTTGAAACTCGAAAATGTCAAAAGTGGAATTTGATTCCTGTGTGGAAATAGCTTCCGAAATCCTGGTCACAGATTCACTCAGGGACGACGAAAGTGATGGTATCCTCAATTTGGTGCGAGAGCAGGTGGAAGGATGGTAGCGAGATCGTGCAGGGCCGACAATGGTCATTTATAGGCGAGCTTGATTTCTATGTTAGAACGTGCAATTGGGCATGTCTCGACATTGGTCTGAATGAGACGAAACTAACCAGACAATCGGCACGCGTGGAGGTGGCCTGTCGAGCGTGAATTCGATCGTGGGTTTTTCGGTCACCAACAGGATCAGTCGATCCCTATGTTTAATTGACAAATTTGTCGAGGGCTTTTGTTCGCGTGGGGGCGAAGAGGCCAGAGAAGCTTTTGTCGGCTGTTGAGGTGCAGGGAACAACCCTGTCGGGAGTCGCCGGAAAAAGACTTTGGACCGCCGGACAATCGAAGGGGGTGACCGGATAATCGAATTGGAATTTGGCAGTTTTAGTCCCTGGGGTTTGGTTTGACTTATTTTAACCCTTGAAATAAATACGGATAGGTCCTTGTACTTTAACTTGTCCAGGAATGGTCCCTCGACAGATTTCAGTTTTTATAACCTTCTAGTTTGATTAATTACAAACAACCCTTGAACTTTTATTTAACTAAATTAATTTAATTTCTTTTAAATAAGATTAATTTAAAAATGTTTTTATAAACTTATTTTATTTATTTTTATTATTATAAATAATTTTTATAAAAGTTATTTATCTTATTTAAATAGATTCTTTTATTAAATATGCAACTTTTAAAATTTAGATTTTATATAAAATTTTATATAGGATTTTAAAACTTATAAAATTTTAATTAATTAATATCCGAGAAATTTGAAATGAAACGGCGGTAGTAACCTGCTAGTCCAAGAAATGAACGAATCTCGGTAGGAGTCTTAGGAGTACTCCAATTCTTTACCGCCTCGATCTTTGCTGGGTCCACATGATTCCCCTTATCGTTGACTATGTGACTCAAAAATTGAACGTCTTTTAGCCAGATTTCACACTTGGAGAACTTGGCGTATAGTTGTTCTTTCTTCGAAACTATGTTTAAGTATCGAAATATGTTCAAGTATCGAAACTATGTTCAAGTATCGAAACTATGTTCAATCGAAACTACTAGTTTCGATTGACCACAGAGCTGTCGAAACTTTCTTCTATCGAAACTACTTAGTTTCGATAAGTAGTTATTATGTATTATGTATTTATATAATAATAACAAATGAAAGGAAAGTCTTTATTTGACTAATTGTATTGATATTTTATATGTTAAAATTTATTTTAACAAGTTTATTAAAAATAATGCAAGGTTCATAAAAAAAAAGAGGCATCTTATATATTACATGTATTTTAATAAGTTTATAAAAAAATATTACAAGATTTATAAAAATTATGGGACATTTTATATATAAAAATGTAATTAAATAAGTTTATAAAATATTACAAGATTTATAAAAATATGGGATATTTTATGTGTTTAAATAATATTACAAGATTTATAAAATGGAATAGTTTATAGATAAAAAGATTGTTTATTCTATTTAAAAATAAACGAACAATCAAACCGACTCGTTTTAGTCTTTAGTGTAATGAAATATTATTAAAATTAGTTAAAAAAAATTAAATAAAATAAAAAAAATGATAACATGAGCAAAATGGGGTTGGGCCGGAGGCCAGAGGACTCGAACCCGCGACCTCAGCCTCGGACACACACACGCATAACCAGCCGGGCTACTGCCCATCGCTGGTTATGTGTGTAACGGATAAATTAAATACACAAGGGCAAATCAGGTCGCTAGACCTCGGTGACCGACAAACCGTGTCTGAGGACACTAGGTTTGCCCGGTAACTCTCGTGCGATTGCCGTGATTTCGAGTTGGGTTGTTTACCTGGGATTAATAGAAGGTAGTGGTGTCGATTTGAGGCTCGAACCACGTTGCAATGGGTCTGGTCGGCACAGTTTTGAAACTCGAAAATGTCAAAAGTGGATTTCGATTCTTGTGTGGAATTAGCTTCCGAAATCCTGGTCACAGCTTCACTCAGGGACGACGAAAGTGATGGTATCCTCAATTTGGTGCGAGTGCAAGGCCGACAATGGTCATTTATAGGCGAGCTTGATTTCTATGTTAGAACGTGCAATTGGGCATGTCTTGACATTGGTCTGAATGAGACGAAACTAACCAGACAATCGACACGCGTGGAGGTGGCCTGTCGAGCGTGAATTCGATCGTGGGTTTTTCGGTCACCAACAGGATCAGTCGATCCCTATGTTTAATCGACAAATTTGTCGAGGGATTTTGTTCGCGTGGGGATGAAGAGGCCAGAGAAGCTTTTGTCGGCTGTTGAGGTGCAGGGAACAGCCCTGTCGGGAGTCGCCGGAAAAAGTCTTTGGACCGCCGGACAATCGAAGGGGGTGACCGGATAATCGAATTGGAATTTGGCAGTTTTAGTCCCTGGGGTTTGGTTTGACTTATTTTAACCCTTGAAATAAATACGAATAGGTCCTTGTACTTTAACTTGTCCAGGAATGGTCCCTCGACAGATTTTAGTTTTTATAACCTTCTAGTTTGATTAATTACAAAACAACCCTTGAACTTTTATTTAACTAAATTAATTTAATTTCTTTTAAATAAGATTAATTTAAAAATGTTTTTATAAACTTATTTTATTTATTTTTATTATTATAAATAATTTTTATAAAAGTTATTTATCTTATTTAAATAGATTCTTTTATTAAATATGCAACTTTTAAAATTTAGATTTTATATAAAATTTTATATAAGTTTTTAAAACTTATAAAATTTTAATTAATTTATATCCGTGAAATAAAATACCTAATCGTATAAAACTAAATAAAACTCTTACACTTCATTAAAATAGGAGATGATTACACGATAAATATAACACAAGTGCGTGAATGAAAATCCGAAACGTCACAGTCTCCCAATGTTAGAGGAATTTCGCCCCGAAATTCAGCTAGTGGAGGCTATGAAAAGAGATGCGGATATTTGGTCTTCATTTGGTCTTCACGTTCCCAAGTGAACTCGGGTCCACGTTTAGACTCCCAACGGACCTTGACAATGGGGATGCGGCTACGCTTGAGTTTCTTAACTTCTCGGTCCATGATTTCCCCGAGTTTCTCAACAAAGTGCATTTTCTCGTCAATGCGCACTTCATCAAGCGGGATGTGGAGATTCTCGTCGGCTAGACACTTTTTCAAATTAGATACATGAAAAGTCGGATGAACGTTGATGAGTTCTGAAGGAAGATCAGTTTATAGGCCACTTTTCCTACCCTTTCGAGTATCTTGAATGGACCCACATATCGAGGTGCAAGTTTTCCTTTCTTTCCAAATCGGACTACGCCCTTCCAAGGTGATACCTTTAGGAGGACCATATCCCCAACTTGAAATTCCAAGGGTTTTCGTCTTTTATCGGCATAGCTCTTTTGCCGACTCCTTGCTACTCGAATGTTGTCACGAATAAGAAAAATTTTATCGGTGGTCTCTTGGATAAGCTCGGGACCGGTAATTTGTGCTTCACCAATTTCGTTCCAACAAATCGGTGAACGACATTTTCGTCCATAAAGAGCTTCAAACGGCGCCATATTAATACTTGTGTGGTAGCTGTTGTTGTAGGAAAATTCAATCAGTGGTAGGTGAGAATTCCAATTGCCACCAAAGTCAATGACACAAGCTCTAAGTATATCCTCGAGAGTTTGGATTGCTCGCTCGGTTTGTCCATCAGTTTGAGGATGGTAAGCCGTACTTAAATCCAAACGAGTACCAAGTGCTGATTGCAGTGATTGCCAAAATCGGGAAGTAAAACGCGAATCACGATCGGAGATGATGTTCGAAGGAATTCCGTGACGACTTACAATCTCATCAATGTAGATCCGAGCCAATTTCTCGACTCGATAGTCCTCACGAATAGGCAAGAAATTAGCAGACTTTGTAAGTCGGTCGATAATAACCCAGATACTATCGTGCCCACTAGAAGTGCGTGGGAGTTTGGTGATGAAGTCCATAGCAAGGTTCTCCCACTTCCACACGGGAATTTCTGGTTGTTCGAGGAGTCCGGAAGGCTTCTGGTGTTCGGCCTTTACTTTAGAACAAGTTAAGCATTTTGCCACAAAGAAAGCAATATCCTTTTTAATGCCGGGCCACCAATATTGCTGACAAAGACCCATGTACATCTTATCAGCTCCGGGATGTACCGAATATCGAGTTTTGTGGGACTCGTTCATCAAAAATATACGAAGGTCGTCGCGATAGGAACCCATATACGGTCCAAGTAATACAATAGACCGTTGGCTTTGGTTTCTAGCAAGAGTTCTATGCCACACGCCATCTCTTGATACATGTTTCCCTCGGTAATCGAGGTGTGTTGTGCTTTGAGAATACGGGCTTGGATATCATTATGAATATGAACACTATGAAGCATGATACGTTCTTTACGACTCAAGGCGTCAGCTACAACGTTTGCTTTGCCGGGGTGGTAGCGGATCTCGCAGTCGTAGTCGTTTAGAAGTTCAACCCATCGTCGTTGCCTCATATTAAGCTCTTTTTGATTGAAAATATGTTGGAGACGTTTGTGGTCGGTGAAACCCACGCATTTGGTGCCATATAGATAGTGTCTCCAAATTTTCAAGGCGAAAACGACAGCACCAAGCTCGAGATCATGGGTCGTATAGTTCTTCTCATGGACTTTGAGTTGACGTGATGCGTATGCAATTACTTGACCTCGTTGCATAAGAACACAACCAAGACCTTGGTTGGATGCATCACAATAAACGACAAAGTCGTCATTACCACTAGGAAGAGTTAGAATAGGAGCATTGCAGAGCTTGTGCTTTAGAGTTTGGAAAGCTTCCTCTTGCTTGGGTCCCCACTCGTAGTGCTTACCTTTGTGAGTCAAGGCAGTGAGCGGGACCGCAATCTTGGAGAAATTTGAAATGAAACGGCGGTAGTAACTTGCTAGTCCAAGAAATGAACGAATCTCGGAAGGAGTCTTAGGAGTACTCCAATTCTTTACCGCCTCGATCTTTGCTGGGTCCACATGAATCCCCTTATCGTTGACTATGTGACCCAAAAATTGAACCTCTTTTAGCCAGAATTCACACTTGGAGAACTTGGCGTATACTTGTTCTTTTTTCAAGAGTTCCAAAATCAAACGAAGATGTTGTTCATGTTTCGCTTTTGTTTTAGAATAGATGAGAATGTCGTCAATGAAAACGATCACGAACTTGTCCAAATAAGGTTTGCACACACGGTTCATGAGGTCCATGAAGACCGCAGGTGCATTAGCCAAACCGAAGGGCATGACCATGAACTCGTAGTGACCATATCTAGTTCGAAAGGCAGTCTTCGGAATGTCTTCATCGAGAACACGAAGTTGATGGTATCCGGAACGAAGGTCAATCTTGGAGAAACAGGTTGAACCTTGAAGTTGATCGAAAAGATCGTCGATACGGGGTAAAGGATAACGGTTCTTAATTGTAAGCTTGTTGAGTTCACGATAATCGATGCACATTCGAAACGATCCATCCTTTTTCTTTACGAATAGCACGGGAGCGCCCCAAGGTGAATGGCTCGGGCGGATGAATCCTTTAGATGAGAGTTCTTGTAATTGACTTGCGAGCTCTTGCATCTCGGAAGGTGCAAGACGATAGGGAGCTTTTGCCACGGGCGTTGCTCCGGGCACATGGTCAATACGAAACTCTACTTGTCTAGAAGGAGGAAGACCGGGTAAATCCTCGGGGAATACCCCAGGAAAGTCTCGAATGATCGGAATATCTTGCAATTTGTTACCCTTATCTTTCGTGTCAACCACGTGGGTCAAGAAAGCAACGTACTTCTTCCGCAAGTACTTTTGTGCTAATGTGCAAGACATGAGTTGAAGACCACTACACGGCTCTTCACCGAAAATAACTAACGTGTTGTCCGAAGGGAGAGGTATACGAATGCACTTTTCGTAGCAAATAACCTCGGCATGGTGTTTGGATAACCAGTCCATGCCAATTATAATGTCGAAACTTCCCAATTGCATTGGAAGGAAATCAACGGAGAATTCATGACTATTAAGCTCGAGATTGCAGTTGCGGATAACAGAATTTATGGTAATAGATTTCCCGTTTGCTATCTCCACGGATTAAGAATTGTCAAGTTTCGTTCTTTGTTTAGCAAGTCGAGATTCAAAAGTAAGAGACACGAAACTCCTATCGGCACCGGTATCAAATAAAATGGATGCATAATGATTGTTTACGAGAAACGTACCGTTTATTACGCCGTTGTTTGCTTGTGCCTCATTAGCGTTTATATTAAACGCTCGTCCTTGGGGACCACCTTGGTGATGAAGTTTTGGGCATCGGTCATGGAAATGGTTTGGGTCTCCACACTCGTAACATGCCCGACCATTGAGAAGTGCCGGATAGTTTGGACGGTTGGCTGGAGCAGCTTGGTGGACGGGAGGACGAGTACGGCAGGTAGTGACCACGTGTCCATATCGCCCGCAGCTTGAGCACAATCGGCATGGTAGATTGGCAGGGTGATGGTACTTGCAGGTCTGGCATTGGGGATTCGGGCCCTGATAAGTTTTCGGGTTTTGACCCAAAGGGGCCGCTTGAATAGTAGGCACAGCGGGAGTTATGGCTGCGAAGTTTCGACCCTTACGTTTCTTGTTGCAGTTAGAAGACTCAGGTTTCACATCTTTGACGGCCGCAAGAGTAGACACGACCTTCTTGAACCCTTTCTTGTTAAGGTTCCTGCTTTGACTTGGTTGTCGGATAGTGTAGCAGATAGACGGATAGCAGCTTCAAGAGTAGGAGGATTGCTTCCTAGCACAGCATCTTGAATTTGCATAGGCAGGCCGCCTATGTATTTTTCAATTCCCCGAGCAAGGGGAGTGATCATATGAGGCACCAGCAGACTTAGCTCTTGAAACCGGGTGGTGTAAGCCAGATTATCCCCGCTGTCTTGGGCAAGATCCCAAAATTCAGCCTCGAGCTTCCTCATTTCATTTCGAGGACAGATTTCATCAGTCATGGCCTTCTTCAGATCATCCCATGATAAGGATGTAGCAACCTCAGCACCACGAGTGCGTTTCTCACCGTTCCACCAGGTGAGGGCTCTCTTTTGGAGTACACTTGTGGCATAACGAACCCGTAGATTATCGAGATAGTCGCTGTTTAGGAATGTGCTTTCCATGCTTTTAAACCATTGAAGTAGGCCGGTAGCACCTTCAGTCCCGAAGAATTTAGTAGGATTGCACGAGTTAAAGTGCTTAAACGTGCAATGAGGCGGGTTGGTACCACCGTTCCCTTGGATATTGTGAGACCCGTCACTCTTGTTTTTTGCTTGGGTCATTTGCTCTACTAGCTGGGCAAGGAGTGTAGCATGATCCGGGTTGGAAGTGCTAGAGTTTGCACGTCGAAGAGGCATTCTAACACCATAAGAAAAGACAATGATATTTTAGATAAGTCGGATAAATATGAGTTATAGCGGGAAATAATGTAAGCAGAAATACGAGATTTATCATTATGCGTGCCAGTCTATGTGTATTTATTCTAAGTTGATAGGGGAAACTAAGTCATCTTTTCCGGGTAGGACATGATGTTATAGATCATTATTTGCATAATAGGAATTGCCGGGACTTGCATGCATTACAAATCGTTATTACGTGTGCACCCGTAATAATGATTTGTTTTGCATGTTTGTCTAGTTCTTCCTATCTTGCTATAATGTCCCCAAATTTTAAGTTTAAGTTCGGATTGTATCCTTGCGAATACATTGACTTATCAATGTTAATTAATTTCCCGAAACTTTCAAAGAGACATGCTTTAGCCTATAGGTAAACACTCACTTCAGGAATTCCCAGGAAAGCATACGGGTCCGTTTATTTGGATTTATATGAAATGCTTTCCTAGACAGAAAACCCAATGTACAGGTGTCACCCTTCCAGATTGCACGTGTCCTTTACTGGTCTCAAGAAATTAAGTTGTTGACGAGATTTTCAAGATTTTGAGAGTCTATGAGCATAAAACGTGTAGGAATTGTTGTAATTAATACGGATTAGGAAAGAGTATGAATAGGGATGGGTAGTGTATTTGTTTGCATAAATTTGTTTGCCAAATGTGTATGTAAAGTATGTATCATGTATCAAAGTCTTGTATGTGTATAAGTCTCATGTACCAAATTCGGGAAAATTCAAATAATACCTAACTACAAATAATTCATATAGCAAATAATCATTTAGCACATAACACATAAAAGGGAGTCCTAAGGTACCATGGCTCTGATACCAATCTGTCACACCCCGACCGACGGCGGAATCATCGAGGCGGACAATGTGATGATTGTTCAAAAGCACATGATAGCTAATGGTTGCATAATTCATTAATTAAGTTTAAAGACAACAAGATACAAATACAATACATTCCAAATAACCTAGTCTAGTTCAAAACATTGATTTATTTAACTAGGTCCATAGTTCTTAAGTGGAGAATCTTCGGCAAGTAGTCACATATCCAAACCTGAAACATTATTTAAATCAAGTGTCAACTAAAAAGTTGGTGAGTACATAGGTTTAGTATTTCCTGTAAATAGTAGTTGTAAATCGTTTTGCAACTCATTGTTTATATTGTTAATCATAGTATGTAGGATGTAACATTTATTTAATCACAATTCAAACCGAGATTGACGCGCTTGAACAGAGTACAACAACTAAGTCCGGTATGTTTGAATATAGTTACCCACTATATCCGATATGATTGAATATAACACGCGGTTATATCCGAGTATGCAGTAATAAACACCCTAACCGGGTGGGCTGGTCAGGCACAATAGATCTATCAATATTACAGTTGGTTGTCTTGTGTTTTAAATGTATGTACATCCAAAGAATAAGTATATAGTCTCATGTATAACACGTATAAACAATTTGATTGAGTAGCATGAAAAAATGTTTCACCCCAAAGTATGTAAAAGTGTAAAATAGGGGCTATGTAACTCACCTGGCTAGCGGATATGATAATCCACGAGAGTAGGCGATACGGATGTTTAAAACCTAAGCACGATGGAACCCTAGGTAGATAAATGGGTATTATTATTTGCTTATAGATGTGTACCCGTATTTAATTGTGTATAGGTTTATAATATTATTTCTTAAAATTATTTGCGTAAAGTGTAGGTTCAGATTTACTTGAAATCACTGATTTTGATCGAAACTATTTCAGGTATCGAAACTATGTTTAAGTATCGAAACTATGTTCAAGTATCGAAACTATGTTCAATCGAAACTACTAGTTTCGATTGACCACAGAGCTGTCGAAACTTTCTTCTTTCGAAACTACTTAGTTTCGATAAGTAGTTATTATGTATTATGTATTTATATAATAATAACAAATGAAAGAAAAGTCTTTATTTGACTAATTGTATTGATATTTTATATGTTAAAATTTATTTTAACAAGTTTATTAAAAATAATGCAAGGTTCATAAAAAAAAAGAGGCATCTTATATATTACATGTATTTTAATAAGTTTATAAAAAAATGTTACAAGATTTATAAAAATTATGGGACATTTTATATATAAAAATGTAATTAAATAAGTTTATAAAATATTACAAGATTTATAAAAATATGGGATATTTTATGTGTTTAAATAATATTACAAGATTTATAAAATGGAATAGTTTATAGATAAAAAGATTGTTTAATCTATTTAAAAATAAACGAACAATCAAACCGACTCGTTTTAGTCTTTAGTGTAATAAAATATTATTAAAATAAGTTAAAAAAATTAAATAAGAAAAACAAATGATAACAGGAGCAAAATGGGGTTGGGCCGAAGGCCAGAGGACTCGAACCCGCGACCTCAGCCTCGGACACACACACGCATAACCAGCCGGGCTACTGCCCATCGCTGGTTATGTGTGTAACGGATAAATTAAATACACAAGGGCAAATCAGGTCGCTGGACCTCGGTGACCGGCAAACCGTGTCCGAGGACATTAGGTTTGCCCGGTAACTCTTGTGCGATTGCCGTGATTTCGAGTTGGGTTGTTTACCAGGGATTAATAGAAGGTAGTGGAGTCGATTTGAGGCTCGAACCACGTTGCAATGGGTCTGGTCGGCACAGTTTTGAAACTCGAAAATGTCAAAAGTGGAATTTGATTCCTGTGTGGAATTACCTTCCGAAATCCTGGTCACAGCTTCACTCAGGGACGACGAAAGTGATGGTATCCTCAATTTGGTGCGAGAGCAGGTGGAAGGATGGTAGCAAGCTCGTTCAGGGCCGACAAGGGTCATTTATTGGCGAGCTTGATTTCTATGTTAGAACGTGCAATTGGGCATGTCTCGACATTGGTCTGAACGAGACGAAACTAACCAGACAATCGACACGCGTGGAGGTGGCCTGTCGAGCGTGAATTTGATTGTGGGTTTTTCGGTCACCAACAGGATCAGTCGATCCCTATGTTTAATCGACAAATTTGTCGAGGGCTTTTGTTCGCGTGGGGACGAAGAGGCCAGAGAAGCTTTTGTCGGCTGTTGAGGTGCAGGGAACAGCCCTGTCGGGAGTCGCCGAAAAAAGACTTTGGACCGCCGGACAATCGAAGGGGGTGACCGGATAATCGAATTGGAATTTGGCAGTTTTAGTCCCTGGGGTTTGGTTTGATTTATTTTAACCCTTGAAATAAATACGGATAGGTCCTTGTACTTTAACTTGTCCAGGAATGGTCCCTCGACAGATTTCAGTTTTTATAACCTTCTAGTTTGATTAATTACAAAACAACCCTTGAACTTTTATTTAACTAAATTAATTTAATTTCTTTTAAATAAGATTAATTTAAAAATGTTTTTATAAACTTATTTTATTTATTTTTATTATTATAAATAATTTTTATAAAAGTTATTTATCTTATTTAAATAGATTCTTTTATTAAATATGCAACTTATAAAATTTTAATTAATTTATATCCGTGAAATAAAATACCTAATCGTATAAAACTAAAAAAACTCTTACACTTCATTAAAATAGGAGATGATTACACGATAAATATAACACAAGTGCGTGAATGAAAATCCGAAACGTCACACAACATCAAGAGTATCACCATACATCAACAACAACATCTAGGCTTGTAGAAGTGGTTTGATTCTCGTTTTCTTAGCATGGTGTCACACCCCAACCGACGGCGAAATCATCGGGGCGGGACATGTAGACTGTTCAAGAGCACAAGGTTGACTAAATTGTAATATATTAAACATCAATTTCTTTTCAAATAATCCAAACACAACCAAATCCAAGAAAGAACAAAATTGATATACATAAAATCCTTTATTCAAATTAACTAAGTCCCAAAGCCTATGTGAAGCAAATCTTGATCAAATCACACATTAGCACCTGAAACATGAATAAAATAATTTTACTAAAAAGTTGGTGACTATACACAGGTTTGTATATAATTAGCATATAGATTGTAAATAAACAAATCCTTACATAACATGTTAAAAAAAGGCATTTATGGGGAGCAGCTATTGTGTAACCAAGTACAACCAAACCTTTGTAACTAGCATGCAAAAATTGTGTTGTCGGTAACAATCACCCTACCTGGGTGGGTTTGTCAGACTCAATAGATCTATCATTGTAAACCGTTGGCTTGAATAGTTAATGATTGCACATAAATCGCACACAAAAGTTAGCACAACTAGCACTTGGGCATAAAGCTCAAATTGCACACATGAATGTAAAGGGGATTTGTATTTATGTAGTATGTGTAATTGTAAACAATAGTATTGTATAATGTTCATGTTCCACCCCAAAAAGTGTAAAAGAGTAAAAGGGGCTATGCAATACTCACTTGATTCGAAGGCGTAGTTTACACAAAATACTAGATAGAAATATGGATCCTTGAAATGCACAAGTTAACCTAAAGTGTAAAGTATATTGTATTAATAGTGTGCACAAAAGTTTAAGTCTAAAGTTGCATTTGGACTTGTGTAAAAAGTCATTGATTTGTACTTGAAAGTATGGAATAAAATATAAAGTTTGAAACGAATATTTTTGGAACATTTTGATATAAGGTTTGAAATTGATTAACTAAATAAGTAATTTAAATAATTATTGTTTATGAAAATAATGTAAGTATTAAATGTAATTAAGTATAAATAAATAATTGTTTATGTTTAAATATAACTTAAATAAATAACCATTTCTCTATTTATTTATTTATAAAATATGTAACTTAACCATTAACATACTTTTTTTAACTGTGAGGTTTAACAATAAGTGTAAGTTTAATTTTTATAAACTTTAAATAACAAATTCTATTTATTCCCAGATTAAATATTTGGTTTTTTTAAATAGAGTCAAATACATTTTTATTAAAATCTGTTATTTTATTTTGAAAATTAATCTGAGATATTCATTGTTTGTAAAATATAAAAATTATAATTCTGCCAAGAAATTCTAACTCACACACGACCGTGCCTGGGAAGGGACACGATCGTGCTCTAACCACGGGCGCGACCGTGCTAGTCAGGGCGCGACCGTGTTGATCAAACAGAGGGCATAACTAACCAAATCATTAGGCACGACCATGCCTTGGCCAGGCACGATCGTGTCTATGATTCTAAAACACGACTGAGATTAGCCAAAGGGCATGACTGGGTCTGAGCAGGAGGCACCGCCGCGCTGAAAGCCGGCACGTCCGTGTCTCATGAGGCACGACCGCGCTATATGATTAGCGCGACCGCGTCTGTTCCAAAACAGGAACGAATTGACAACTTCTTGTATTGTTAGCGATGGAAATCATAAGGCTTTTATTTATAGCGTTATTACGAGTCTTGTTATATAGATTAATTGTATTTAAATCGTGTTTAGGACCGGATTCGATTAAACCATTTTGAACAAAAATGTGGCTTCGTGTTCGAGACGATTTCCATAATGAAAGCCCAAATTAATATGGGGCTTTTGATCTATGAACTGAAACTAGTGAGAAAAAAGGTTTCAATTACCCGAAAGAGTAGTGAATTGATAGAGAATGGTAGGGAGGAGTTCCGGCGTCGGCGAGCTTGGCTTCCGGCGTCTTCTGCTACGATTCCGGTTGGTTCAAAAGGGTCAGTAGCCTCTGGGAGGATCGTGTAGCGTTTGGTTGGGGGAAATTCACTCCAGAGTAGGAGGATCGATGTTTCAAATGAGAGGATTTTGATTTTCTTGAGACGAATTGGGTTTCTGATGTTAATGATTACAATTGATAATATTATTTTCTTTGTTAATGAATGTGAAACGCATATCGGTTACGAAACTCAATGATCTCGCGTTTAAAACTGCATTACGTTTCAACTGGTACTAGGCGCGACCGTGCCTAGGCACAGGGCGCGATCGTTCCAAAGCGAGTCGCGCGACCGTGCCCAAGCACTTGGCCCGACCGTGCCTATTAGGGTTTCTTGTTACTTTTCAACATCAGACGTTGTAAATTTTAGTCTTTGACATATTTGTATAAATAGATACTTATGTAGTGTTTAGTAGGTTATAACCGAGTAAAATTTGCGGATTTGCATTGAAATATAGTATTTAATTGATGGTATGAATAGAACAAAACAATGCACTAGAATTGGGTTTGAAATGCGTTACATTGAATTGAAATACGGATACTAAAAATCAGAAATGTTATAGTCTCCCCATGTTGAGGGAATTTTGTCCCGAAATTTAGCTAGAGGAAGCGTCGGCATCAGTAAAAAGATGGGGTTACTTGAGCTTCATTTGGTCCTCTCGTTCCCAAGTAAATTCAGGACCACGCTTAGATTCCCAATGGACTTTGACAATAGGAATACGACTTCGCTTGAGCTGTTTGATTTCACGATCCATGATTTCTACCGGTCTCTCAACGAAGTGCATCGTTTCATCAATGTGCACGTCGTCAAGAGGTATGTGAAGATTTTCGTTAGCAAAGCATTTCTTCAGATTAGACACATGAAATGTAGGATGCACGTTGCCTAGTGATGGAGGTAACTCGAGTTGGTAAGCCATTTTCCCAATCCTTTCAAGGATCTTGAATGGACCCACATAGCGAGGTGATAATTTGCCTTTCTTTCCAAAATGGATCACACCCTTCCATGGAGACACCTTTAGAAGAACAAGGTCACCGACTTGGAATTCCAAGGGTTTTCGTCGTTTGTCGGCATAACTCTTTTGCCGACTCCTCGCAACTCGAATGTTGTCACGGATTTGGATAATCTTGTCGGATGTTTTTTGAATTAGCTCGGGACCGGTGATTTGTGCTTCACCAATCTCGTTCCAACAGATAGGAGAACGACACTTGAGACCATAGAGAGCTTCGAATGGAGCCATGTTGATACTCGTGTGGTAGCTATTATTGTAGGAGAACTCGATTAAGGATAAATGTGAATCCCAATTGCCACCAAAATCAATTACACAAGCTCTAAGCATATCCTCAAGAGTTTGGATTGTTCGTCCGGTCTGACCATCAGTTTGGGGATGGTAGGCCGTGCTCAAATCCAATCGTGTACCAAGAGCAGTTTGGAGAGATTGCCAAAAACGAGAGGTGAATCGAGCATCTCTATCGGAGATTATGTTCAAAGGAATACCGTGACGGCTCACAATTTCGTCAATGTAAATTCGGGCTAGTTTCTCAACCCGATAGTCTTCACGGATAGGTAAGAAATGAGCAGATTTAGTGAGACGGTCAATGATCACCCAAATGCTATCGTAACCACTTGCGGTACGAGGGAGTTTGGTAATGAAATCCATAGCTCAGTTCTCCCATTTCCATACGGGAATTTCCGGTTGTTCAAGTAGACCGGAAGGACGTTGATGTTCGGCTTTGACTTTGGAGTAAGTTAGACATTTAGCAACATAGAGAGCAATGTATTTCTTCATACCAAGCCACCAATATTGTTGGCGAAGATCTTGGTACATTTTATCCGCACCAGGATGAATAGAATAACGAGTCTTATGGGCCTCGTTCATGAGAAATGCATGGAGATCATCGCGATTGGGAACCCAAATGCGGTTCAAGTAATAAAGTAAGCCATTGGGTTTTGATTCAAGCTGAAGTTCAACACCACACGACATTTCCTCGTACATGTTACCCTCGGTGACTGAGACGTGTTGAGCTTCTAAGATGCGATTTTGAATGTCGGTTTGAATTCGGGCACAATGAAGCATGACATGGTCCTTTTGACTCAAAGCGTCGGCTACAACATTCGCTTTGCCGGAATGGTAACGAATCTCGCAGTCATAGTCGTTAAGAAGTTCAACCCAACGTCGTTGTCTCATATTGAGTTCTTTTTGGTTGAAGATGTGTTGGAGACTTTTGTGGTTGGTGAACACCACACATTTCGTGCCATAGAGGTAATGTCTCCAAATCTTCAATGCGAATACGACCGTACCCAATTCGAGGTCATGCGTCGTATAATTCTCTTCATGAATCTTAAGTTGCCTTGATGCATAAGCGATTACTTTGCCTCGTTGCATGAGGACACAACTGAGACCTTGATTGGAAGCATCACAATAGACAACTAGATCATCATTCTCATCAGGGAAAGTCAAAATAGGAGCATTGCACAACTTTTGCTTGAGAGTTTGGAAAGCTTCTTCTTGTTTTGGTCCCCATTCATAGGTTTTTCCATTGAGGGTCAAAGCGGTAAGAGGAACAACAATTTTGGAGAAATTTGAGATGAAACGACAATAATATCCCGCAAGACCAAGAAATGAACGAACTTTGGTGGGGGTCTTCGGGGCATTCCAATTCTTAACCGCTTCGATCTTAGCAGGGTTAACATGAATTCCCTTGTCGTTGACGATATGACCAAGAAATTGAACTTCTTTTAGCCAAAATTTACATTTGGAGAATTTGGCATATAGTTGTTCCTTCCTCAAGAGGTCCAAAACCAACCTAAGGTGTTTTTCATGGTCGGCTTTAGTCTTGGAGTAGATTAAGATATCGTCAATGAAGACGATCACAAATTTATCAAAGTATGGTTTGCACACACGATTCATGAGGTCCATGAAGACCACGTGTGCATTGGTTAGTCCAAAGGGCATGACCATGAACTCGTAGTGACCATATCTTGTTCGAAACGCAGTCTTTGGAATATCTTCCTCTTGTACACGGAGTTGGTGATAACCCGATCGAAGATCAATCTTCGAGAAGCAAGTAGAACCTTGAAGTTGATCAAAGAGATCATCAATTCTAGGCAAGGAATAACGGTTCTTGATTGTAAGCTTGTTGAGTTCGTGGTAGTCAATACACATGAGGAATGATCCATCCTTCTTTTTGACGAATAAGACGGGTGCACCCCACGGTGAATGACTTGGACGGATGAAGCCCTTGTCAGAGAGCTCTTGGAGTTGACTTGCAAGTTCTTGCATTTCAGAAGGTGCAAGACGGTAAGGAGCTCTAGCCATGGGGTTAGCTCCGGGCACAAGATCAATGCGAAATTCTACTTGTTGATCGGGTGAAAGACCGGTTAGATCTTCGGGGAATACTTCGGGAAAATCCCGAATGATGGGAATGTCTTGGATACTCTTCTCTTTGACATCCTTTTGAACAATATGAGCTAAGAAGGCTATGTACTTCTTTCGTAAGTACTTTTGGGCGGTAGTGCATGACATTAACTTTAGTCCTTTGCAAGGCTTTTCACCAAAGACTCTTAACGTTTCTCCCGATGGTAGAGGTATTCGGATGCACTTCTCAAAACAGATGACTTCGGCATGATGATTTGCTAGCCAATCCATGCCTATGATAATATCAAAACTTCCCAGTGGCATTGGTACAAGATTGATTGGAAACGTATGATCATTAAGCTCTAGGGAGCAATCATAGATAATGGAGTCAATCGTAAGAGAGCCACCATTTGCTATTTCGACGGTGAAGGTTTTCTCTAATTGGGCTCGTGTCTTTGCAAGTAAGGGTTCAAAGTTAAGTGACACAAAACTTTTATTGGCACCGGTATCAAATAAAATGGAGGCATATTGACTATTAACAAGGAACGTACCATTGACCACATCATTGGTGGCTTGAGCTTCAATGGCGTTTATGTTGAAAGCACGCCCACGAGCTCCACCTTGTCTAGCATTGATAAATCTTGGGCATTGATCACGGAAACGATTTGGGTCGCCACATTCATAACAAGCACGCCCATTCACAATAGCAGGAACACCTTGATTTGCCACTTGCGGGTTGGTTCGGTTTGGTGGGTTGACTTGGCCCGCAAGAGCTTTGGCCCTACAAACATTGACCGTATGTTCATATTTCCCACAATGAGTGCAAAGGCGACATGGGATGCTTTGAGGATGATGATAGTTTCATGTGGCACAAAGCGGGTAGATCCCAACATATGGCTTTTTGGCTGGTGCTTGGACCATAGGTGCTGCTTGATTAACAGGAATAGCAGGATTGACCATAACATAGTTTCTAGCTTTTCTCTTCCTGTTATTACGGGAGGGTTCAGTTGTGGCTTCTTTGATGTGGGCGGAAGGAGTTGCAGTGTCGGAGAATTTCTTTGTGCCCTTTTTAGTAAGATTCCTCGCCTTCACATGGTTATCGGTTAAGGTAGCGGATAAGCGGGTAGCATCTTCAAGTGTTGCGGGATTTCTCCCTAGGACAGTATCTTGAATTTGCCTAGGTAATCCACCAATATATTTTTAAATGCAACGGGATAAAAGTGTGACCATGTGGGGCATGAGGAGACTCAACTCATGGAATCGAGTTGTATATGCCAAGCTTTCACCACATCCCAAAATTCGGCTTCGAGTTTCTTTACCTCATTTCGAGGACAGAATTCCTCAGTCATTAGCCTTTTAACTTCATCACAAGGTAAGGCCATTGCTACATCCACACCCCTGTTCCTCTTTTCCCCATTCCACCACGTGAGTGCCCGTTTTTGTAAGACACTTGTGGCATGACGAACATGAAGGTTATCGGGGCAGTCACTATTAAGAAAGGTATTCTCAATACTTTCGAACCATTGAAGAAGTCTCGTAGCTCCTTCAGTACCATAAAACTTGAGGGAATTACATGAGTTGAAATGCTTGAAGGTGCATTGAGATGGGTTGGCACCACCAATTCCACCATTTGCCCCATGGTTACCATTGGTGGCACCATTAGCTTGAGTGAGTTACGAGTTGTGCAAGGATGGTAGCGATGTCGGTGTTGGTGTTGGCCACGGGAGCACGACGGGGAGGCATTCTACAGATTTTCACAAGACAAGAAAAGATGTAACAACTTATGGATGTTGTTTGGGTTTAAAAGAATTAGATAACAAGTAAAATAGTAATTCATAGTTGGGATTGTACTCAAATAGTGATATAATCACTTGAATACTATGACACATTAAGGTTAATTAAACTCATATAATTTTCAAGGAGACATGCTTTAGCCTATAAGTAAACACTCATCCCGGGAATTCCCAGGAAAGCATACGGGTCCCTCGGTTGATTGGGATTTATGCAAAATGCTTTCCTAGATAGAAAACCCAGAATACAAGTGTCACCCTTCCAGATTGCACGTGTCCTCAAATAATTAACAAAGTTTAAAAACTTTAACGAGGGTACAAAAAGATTTTTATAGTTTTAGATCCATGAAGTTTCCATATGCTAAGAAGATGTTGATAGAGAAGTAGATAAGAATATTATGAGGTTTTAGGGTATAGGTAGAGATATTGTTTATTTAATTTATTATTTAAGTATAGTCGAATAAGTCATGAATTTCTTATAAGTAAGGTATCAAAAACGAAATAATAACTAATCATAGTAAGTAAGTAACACATAGCATGTAACACATAACATGTAGCACATAATCATATAAACATGAAGCATGGCATAAGTGGGTGTCCTAAAGTTATAGTCTAGGTCAAGAGTGTCTAATAACCTAGTTCCCTATACCCAAGGCTCTGATACCAATCTGTCACACCCCAACCGACGGCGTAATCATCGGGGCGGGACATGTAGACTGTTCATGAGCACAAGGTTGACTAAATTGTAAAATATTAAACATCAATTTCTTTTCAACTAATCCAAACACAACCAAATCCAAGAAAGAACAAAATTGAAATACATAAAATCCTTTATTCAAATTAACTAAGTCCCAAAGCCTATGTGAAGCAAATCTTGATCAAATCACACATTAGCACCTTAAACATGAATAAAATAAGGTCAACTAAAAAGTTGGTGAGTATACACAGGTTTGTATATAATTAGCATATAGATTGTAAATAAACAAATCCTTACATAACATGTTAAAATAAGGCATTTATGGGGAGCAGCTATTGTGTAACCAAGTACAATCAAACCTTTGTAACTAGCATGCAAAAATTGTGTTGTCGGTAACAATCACCCTACCTGGGTGGGTTTGTCAGACTCAAAAGATCTATCATTGTAAACCGTCGGCTTAAATAGTTAATGATTCCACATAAATCGCACACAAAAGTTAGCACAACTAGCACTCGGGCATAAAGCTCAAATTGCACACATGAATGTAAAGGGGATTTGTATTTGTGTAGTCTGTGTAATTGTAAACAATAGTATTGTATAATGTTCATGTTCCACCCCAAAAAGTGTAAAAGAGTAAAAGGGCTATGTAATACTCACTTGATTCGAAGGCGTAGTTTACACAAAATTCTAGATAGAAATATGGATCATTGAAATGCACAAGTTAACCTAAAGTGTAAAGTATATTGTATTAATAGTGTGCAGAAAAGTTTAAGTCTAAAGTTGCATTTGGACTTGTGTAAAAAGTCATGGATTTGTACTTGAAAGTATGGAATAAAATATAAAGTTTGAAACGAATATTTTTGGAACATTTTGATTTAAGGTTTGAAATTGATTAACTAAATAAGTAATTTAAATAACTATTGTTTATGAAAATAATGTAAGTATTAAATGTAATTAAGTATAAATAAATAATTGTTTATGTTTAAATATATATTAAATAAATAATCATTTATTTATTTATTTATTTATAAAATATGTAACTTAACCATTAAAAAACTTTTTTTTAACTATGAGGTTTAACTATAAGTGTAAATTTAATTTTTATAAACTTTAAATAACAAATTCTACTTATTCCCAGATTAAATATTTTGTCTTTTTAAATAGAGTCAAATACATTTTTATAAAAATCAATTATTTTATTTTGAAAATTAATCTGAGATATTCATTGTTTGTAAAATATAAAAATTATAATTCTGCCAAGAAATTCTAACTCACACACGACCGTGCCTCGGAAGGGACACGATCATACTCTAACCACGGGCGCGACCGTGCTAGTCAGGGCGCGACCGTGTTGATCAAACAGAGGGCATAACTAACCAAATCATTAGGCATGACCGTGCCTTGGCCAGGCACGATCGTGTCTATGATTCTAAAACACGACTGAGATTAGCCAAAGGGCATGACTGGGTCTGAGTAGGAGGCACGGCCACGCTGAAAGCCGGCACGTCCGTGTCTCATGAGGCACGACCGCGCTGTTTGGTTAGCGCGACCGCGTCTGTTCCAAAACAGGAACGAATTGATAACTTCTTGTATTGTTAGCATTGGAAATCATAGGGCTTTTATTTATAGCGTTATTACGAGTCTTGTTATATAGATTAATTGTATTTAAGTCGCGTTTAGGACCGGATTCGATTAAACCATTTTGAACGAAAATGTGGCTTCGGGTTCGAGACGATTTCCATGATGAAAGCCCAAACTAATATGGGGCTTTAGATCTATGAACTGAAACGAGTGAGAAAAAGGTTTCAATTACCCGGATGAGTAGTGAATTGATAGAGAACGGTAGGGAGGAGTTCCGGTGTCGGCGAGCTTGGCTTCCGGCGTCTTCTGCTACGATTCCGGTTGCTGCAAATGGGTCAGTAGCCTCTGGGAGGATCGTGTAGCGTTTGGTTGGGGGAAATTCACTCCATAGTAGGAGGATCGATGTTTCAAATGAGAGGATTTTGATTTTCTTGAAACGAATCGGGTTTCTGATGTTAATGATTACAATTGATAATATTATTTTCTTTGTTAATGAAAGTGAAATCCATATCGGTTACGAAACTCAACCATCTCGCGTTTAAAACTGCATTTACGTTTCAACTGGTACTAGGCGCGACCGTGCCTTGGCACTGGGCGCGATCGTTCCAAAGCGAGTCGCGCGACCGTACCAAAGCACTTGGCGCGACCGTGCCAGAACGAGGCGCGACTGTGCCTATTAGGGTTTTTTGTTACTTTTCAACATCAGACCTTGTAACTTTTAGTCTTTAACATATTTGTATAAATAGATACTTATGTAGTGTTTAGTAGGTTATAACCGAGTAAAACTTGCGGATTTGCATTGAAATATAGTATTTAATTGATGGTACGAATAGAACAAAACAGTGCACTAGAATTGGGTTTGAAATGCATTACATTGAATTGAAATACGGATACTAAAAATCAGAAATGTTACACATGGCTCTTACTATTTTTCCCTGCTTATTTGTCATTCTTGTGCTCATGATGAGCTAAAACCCTTGTTCACTTGGGTTTAGATGAAGTTAGATACATTTGACAACATTCATGGATTATTGGCAATTATTTTGTTAATGTTATGATAATCGTATGATTATTCTTCAATGAAATTATGTATTCAAGTATTTTGAGTTGTTTACAAGACTTGTTTGTGTGTATGCCATATCATGTTGGAAAACTTATGGTTTATGCTTATATTCATAGATTGGTATATGTATTTATGCTAGTTTATGACATTCGACTAAGAATGGTGAATGAAGTCTTGTTTATGATTTATTATTCTTGTATGTGTATCCTTATGCTTATGTTTGGAAAGACAAAGTGTTTGTTATGGTGTTTCATGCTTAGTTTTAGGTTTATCTAGGATTTGTTGACACAATCTCCTAATTTATATGAACTTTGTATGAACATTGTATGTTGAAGAAATGCATGTGATTGTCTAATTAAATTAACTTGAGGTGGGTAGTGTGTTTTTCATATTGTCTTTCCAACTAGTTGTTGGATTGGTGTACCTTAATCGGGAGCTAGTTCAATCTTTATAAACATTGACATGATTATAACACGTGAGCTTTATTGCATGATTTTATTGCATGATTTTAGGTGGTTAGTTTGTGTCTTTCATTCTAGCTTTTCAAAGGGTCATTTCATTGAATGTCTTTGACGAGAATTTGGTTAATCTATGTTTCATGTATTTGCCATGTTTCTATGAGTGTATTGAATGTATTCTAGATGGATTCGACACCGAAGTGATATTTTCTCCATGATTGTTTGACTGGTGATTTTAGTTTAGTTTTATATAATTTGCATGCTAGTTAATTAAACAAACTCTTCAAATGTAACATCTCTGAATTTAGTATTCATATTTCAATTCAACGTAATGCAATTTCAAATTCAATACTCGTGCACTGCCTTGTTATTTTGCTTACAGTAAACTAAATGCAATGATTCAATACAAATTTACAAGTTTTGCTCGATTATATACACTTAAACGCTATACAAGTAACTATTTATATCAAACTAATCAAACCTGAAAAGTCAAGGACAAAAGTTGAAAATTTATCAAGAAACCCTAATTAGCACGATCGTGCTTCGTCCTGGCACGGTCGCGCCAAGTGCCTCGGCATGATCGCGCGACTGGTCCTGGAACGATCGCGCCCAGTGCCTAAGCATGGTCGCGCCTCTCTTGGGCACGGTCGCGCCTGCGTAACAGTTGAAACGTAAATGCAGTTTAATCACCCGATCGTTGGAAATCCGTAACAGTCATCCGTTTCTTTTCCCCTTAACGAATGAATCACAATTTTCGAATTCCTCAAACGTCTCAGTTTCATATTACCAATTTCGAAAATTCTCTCTCAAAGCATTCCAAGAAAAATCAAGGATTCTCCCCTGCAATCCGTATTATCTCAATCAAGCAAGAAATTAGTGTCACTCGTCCCTCCCGAGAAGTTCTGGACTGACTGGATTGGCCGGAGTGCAACAAGGATCACCGGAACTCGATCTCGCCGTCGCCGGAATTTCCTCCCTACCAATATCCATCGATTCGCTACTGTTCAGGGTAACTTAAACCTTTAATTCATTCATTTCAGTATCAGTATCAAAAGCCCCTATTCAATTTGGGCTTCCATTATAGAAATCGATCTGAATCAGAACTCAGGTTTTATAAAAAAATGATTTAATCGAATCCCTGCTTAAACACGATGTACATGCAATTAAGTTATATGAAAAGACTCGTAATAACCCATTAATCAAAAGCCCTAACAATTCCAGCGTTTAAAATACAAGCATTTGTCAATTCGTGTCTGATTTGGTAGAGACACGGTCGCGCTAATCATCTAGCGCGGCTGTGCCTCATAGAGCGCGGTCGTGCCGACTAGCAGCGCGGTCGTGTCCTCCTGTCCAGACCTTGTCATGCCCTCTGGGCTAGTCTCTGTTGTGTCTAAAGATCATAGACACGACCGTGCCGGGCCAAGGCACGGTCGTGCCTGTTTGACTGGTCTAGTTTGTGCCCTCTGTTGATCAACCCGGTCGTGCCCCGACTAGCGCGGTCGCGCCCCTGGCTTGAGCACGATCGTGCCCTCCCGAGGCACGGTCGTGTGTGACTCAGAAATTGTAACAGAATTATAATTTTATATTTTTTGATCAATAAATGTTTCGATTTTATAAAAATATGTTTTCTGTATTTTAAAATGGATTAAAAGTTTAATCTTGGCATAAATATAATTTATTTAAAAGTTTATGAAACATTAAATTTATATTTATTATCTTACACTTAAATGAAATTTTAAATAATTAAGTTACAAAATTTATAAATAAATAAGATAATGATTATTTATTTAATTTACATTTTAAATCAAAATCATTTATTTATTTATACTTAATTACAATTAATATTTACATTATTTCATAAACTATAATTATATATTTATTCAATTATCCAATTCAAACCTAATCAAATTGTTTCAAAAATATTTTTACTTCAAACTCTATATATTTTATTCAATACTATTAAATACAAATCAATAGTTTTATACACAAATTCAACTTTCATCTTAGACTTAAACTTTATGCATCTATTTGATTCAATACACATTACTCTTTAGGTTAAATTGTGCATTTCGAGGATCATATTTGCTATCTATAATCTTTGTTAGCTACACTTCCATACCAAGTGAGTATTCACAACCCCTTTTTACTCTTTTACACTTTTGGGGTGGAACATGAACTTTATACACATTACACATTACACATTTACATTTACACAAACAACACAAGTGCAAAAATCCAATCTACATACATGTGTGCAAAATTTGAGCTTTGTGCCCGAGTGCTAGGTGTGCTAACCTTTGTATGCTATTATGTGCAATCATTAACTATACAAGCCGACGGTTTTAAATGATAGATCTATTGAGTCTGACAAACCCACCCATGGTGCGCGGTGATTGAAACCGACAACACAATTTTTGCATGCTAGTTACAAGGTTTGGTTGTACATGGTTACACAATAGCTGCTCCCTATAAATGCCTTATTTTATCATGTTTTGTAAAGGATTTATTTTCAACTATATGCTTTCTACATACAACTGTGTTATACTCACCAACTTTTTAGTTGACTTTATTTTATTCATGTTTCAGGCCCTAATATGTGAGATTGATTCAAGACGTGTTCAACATTGGATTTGGACTTAGCAATTTAAATCAAGAACTTTATGAGTTGTTTTATGTTTCTTGTTTGAATTTGGTTTGTACTTGGATTATTTGTAATGGAAATTTAACTTTAATATATTTCAATTTAGTCAACCATGTGCTATGAACAGTCTTACATGTCCCGCCCCGATGATTCCGCCATCGGTCGGGGTGTGACAGATTGGTATCAGAGCCTTGGTTATAGGGAATTAGGTTATTAGACACCTTGACCTAGACTATAACTTTAGGACACCCACTTATACTATACTTCATGATGTTTGTGCTATGTGTTACATGCTATGTGCTATATGTTATATGTTATATGTTACATGTTTAGTATGATTACTTATTATTGCATTATGATGACTTATGTGTTTTAAATCCATGACTTATTAGGATATTCTTAATATTTAAATAAATAATACCCTTTCCTATATTCTCAAACCTCATAATATTTCTATTTTCTTTTCTATCTTTATCCTTTCTTAGCATGTGGAAGAACTCTTGAAGCAAAAATCTTTAAATTTTTTTTTTATTTCTTCGTTAAGGTTTTTAAACTTGTTAAATTATTTGAGGACACGTGCAATCTGGAAGGGTGACACCTGTATTTTGGGTTTTCTGTCTAGGAAAGCATTTCGCATAAATCTCAATCAACCGAGGGACCCGTATGCTTTCCTGGGAATTCTCGAGATGAGTGTTTACTTATAGGCTAAAGCATGTCTCCTTGAAAATTATATAAGTTTAATTAACCTTAATGTGTCATAGTATTCAAGTGAATTTGTCACTTTTGAGTACAATCCAAACTAAGAATATCTATTTTTATTTTTGTTATCTCATTCTATTAAATTCTATCAAATCTAATAAGTTCTCACAATTTTTCTTGTCTTGTGACAATCTGTAGAATGCCTCCTCGTCGTGCTCCCACAACCAACGCCAACACCGACATTGCTGCTATTCTCACCCAATTGGTGGCACAACTCACCCAAGCCAATGGTGCCACCAATGGCAACAATGGTGGAAATGGAAGCAATAGTGGTAATAATGGTGGAAATGGTGGAAATGGTGGTAATAATCCATCTCAATGCACCTTCAAGCACTTCAACTCATGCAATCCCCTAAAGTTATATGGTACCGAAGGAGCTACTGGACTCCTTCAATGGTTCGAAAGCATTGAGAATACCTTTCTCAATAGCGACTGTCCCGACAACCTCCGTGTTCGTCATGCTACAAGTGTCCTACAAAAACGGGCACTTACATGGTGGAATGGGGAGAAAAGAAATAGGGGTGTTGATGTAGCTATGGCCTTACCTTGGGATGAGGTCAAAAGGCTTATGACCGAGGAGTTCTGTCCTCGAAATGAAGTGAAAAAGCTAGAAGCTGAATTTTGGGATCTTGCCCAAGATAGCGGGGAAAGCTTAGCATATACAACTCGGTTCCATGAGTTGAGTCTTCTAGTGCCCCCATGGTCACTCCTTTGTCCCGTTGTATCGAGAAGTATATTGGTGGGCTACCAAGATAAATCCAAGATACTGTCTTAGGTAGAAATCCTGCTACTCTGGAGGATGCTATTCGTCTAGCCGCTACCTTAACTGATAATCATGTGAAAGCGGGAACACTTACTAAGAAGGGTACTAAGAAAGTTTCTGAAACTGTATCCCCTCCTACTCACAACAAAGAAGCCACAACCGAGCCTTCTCGCAATAATAGAAAGAGGAAGGTTAGAAATTTTGCTGTGGTTACTCCTGCTGTCCCCGTCAACCAAGCTGCACCTATGGTTCAAGCGCCGGCTAAAAAGCCATATGTTGGGATCTACCCTCTTTGTGCCACCTGCAATTTTCATCATCCTCAAAACATCCCATGTCGCCTTTGTACTTATTGTGGGAGATATGGTCATACGGTTAGTGTTTGTAGGACCAAAGCTCTTACGGGCCAAGTCAACCCTCCAAACCGAACCGTACCTCAAGTGGCTAACCAAGGTGCTCCCGCCATTGCTAATGGGCGTGCTTGCTATGAGTGTGGTGACCCGAACCATTTTCGTGATCAATGTCTAAGACATGCAAATGCTAGACAAGGTGGAGCTCGTGGGCATGCGTTCAACATAAACGCCAATGAAGCTCAAGCCAACAATGACGTGGTCAATGGTACGTTTCTTGTTAATAGTCAATATGCCTCCATTTTATTCGATACCGGAGTCGATAAAAGTTTTGTGTCACGTAATTTTGAACCTTTACTTGCAAAGACTCGGTCCAATTAGAAAACATTTACCATTGAAGTAGCAAATGGTGACTCCCTTACAATTGAGTCCATTATCTATGATTGCTCTTTAGAACTTAATGATCACACATTTCCAATCAACCTTGTTCCAATGCCACTAGGAAGCTTTGATATTATCATAGGTATGGATTGGCTATCAAATCATCATGCCGAAGTCATTTGCTTTGAAAAGTGTATCCAAATTCCGCTACCATCGGGAGAAACCTTAAGAGTTTTTGGTGAAAAGCCTTGCAAGGGACTTAAGTTGATGTCGTGTACTACCGCTCAAAAGTACTTACGAAAGAAGTACATTGCTTTCTTAGCTCATATTGTTCAAAAGGATGTCAAGGAGAAGAGTATCCAAGACATTCCTATCATTCGAGATTTCCCCGAAGTTTTTCCTAAGGATTTATCCGGTCTTCCTCCCGTTCGTCAAGTAGAGTTCCGTATTGATCTTATACCGGGAGCTAACCCCGTTGCTAGAGCTCCCTATCGTCTTGCACCTTCTGAAATGCAAGAACTTGCAAGTCAACTTCAAGAACTCTCCGACAAGGGATTCATCCGTCCGAGTCATTCACCGTGGGGTGCACCCGTCTTATTTGTTAAGAAGAAGGATGGATCATTTCGCATGTGTATTGACTACCGCGAACTCAACAAACTTACTATCAAGAACCGTTATCCTTTGCCTAGAATAGATGATCTCTTTGATCAACTTCAAGGTTCTACTTACTTCTCGAAGATTGATCTTCGATCCGGTTATCATCAGCTCCATGTTCAAGAAGATGACATTCCCAAGACTGCTTTTCGAACAAGGTATGGTCATTACGAGTTCATGGTTATGCCTTTCGGGTTAACCAATGCACCCGCAGTTTTCATGGATCTCATGAATCGTGTGTGCAAACCATACCTTGATAAATTCTTGATCGTTTTCATTGATGATATCTTAATCTATTCCAAGACTAAAGCCGACCATGAAGAACATCTTAGATTGGTTTTGGATCTCTTAAAGAAGGAACAACTTTATACCAAATTCTCCAAATGTGAATTTTGGCTAAAGGAAGTTCAATTTCTTGGTCATATTGTCAATGACAAAGGAATTCATGTTGATCCTTCTAAGATTGAAACGGTTAAGAATTGGAATGCCCCGAAGACTCCCACCGAAGTTCGTTCATTTCTTGGTCTTGCGGGTTATTATCGTCGTTTCATCTCAAACTTCTCAAAGATTGCTGTCCCTCTTACCGCTCTGACCCACAAGGGTAAGACTTATGAATGGGGACCAAAACAAGAAGAAGTCTTCCAAACCCTTAAACAAAAGTTGTGCAATGCTCCCATATTGACTCTCCCCGATGGAAATGATGATTTAGTTGTCTATTGTGATGCTTCTAACCAAGGTCTTGGTTGTGTTCTCATGCAATGAGGCAAAGTAATCGCTTATGCATCAAGGCAACTCAAAGTTCATGAGAAGAATTATACGACGCACGATCTCGAGTTGGGTGCGGTCGTATTCGCGTTAAAGATTTGGAGACATTACCTATATGGCACGAAATGTGTGGTGTTCACCGACCACAAAAGTCTTCAACATATTTTCAACCAAAAAGAACTCAATATGAGGCAACGACGTTGGGTCGAACTCCTTAACGACTACGACTGCGAGATTCGCTACCATCCCGGCAAAGCGAATGTTGTAGCCGATGCTTTGAGTCGAAAGGACCATGTTATGCTTCATTGTGCCCGTATTCAAACCGATATTCAAACACGTATCTTAGAAGCTCAACACGTCTCGGTAACCGAGGGTAACATGTATGAAGAAATGTCGTGTGGTGTTGAACTTCTTCTTGAATCAAAACCCAAAGGCCTACTATATTACTTGAACCGTATTTGGGTTCCCGATCGCGACGATCTCCGTACATTTCTCATGAACGAGGCTCATAAGACTCGTTATTCTATTCATCCTGGTGCGGATAAAATGTACCAAAATCTTCGCCAACAATATTGGTGGCCCGGTATGAAGAAAGACATTTCTCTTTATGTGGCCAAATGCTTAACCTGTTCCAAAGTCAAAGCCGAACATCAACGTCCATCTGGTTTACTCGAACAACCAGAAATTCCCGTGTGGAAATGGGATAATCTAGCTATGGATTTTATTACCAAACTCCCTCGCACCTCAAGTGGTTATGATAGTATTTGGGTGATCATTGATCGACTCACCAAATCTGCTCATTTCTTGCCTATCCGTGAAGACTATCGGGTTGAGAAACTAGCCCGAATATACATCGACGAAATCGTGAGTCGCCATGGTATTCCTTTGAACATAATATCTGATCGAGATGCCCGGTTCACTTCTCGATTTTGGCAATCTCTCCAAACTGCTCTTGGTACACGATTGGATTTGAGCACGGCCTACCATCCCCAAACTGATGGTCAAACTGAGCGAACAATCCAAACTCTTGAAGACATGCTTAGAGCTTGTGTAATCGATTTTGGTGGCAATTGGGATTCACATCTATCCCTCATTGAGTTTTCTTACAACAATAGCTACCACACAAGTATCAACATGGCACCATTCGAAGCTCTCTATGGTTGCAAGTGCCGTTCTCCTATCTGTTGGAGCGAGATTGGTGAAGCACAAATCACTGGTCCCGAGTTAATTCAAGAAACATCCGACAAGATTATTCAAATCCGTGACAATATTCGAGTAGCGAGGAGTCGGCAAAAGAGTTATGCCGACAAACGTCGAAAACCCTTGGAATTCCAAGTCGGCGATCTTGTTCTTCTTAAGGTGTCCCCGTGGAAGGGTGTGATCCGTTTTGGAAAGAAAGGCAAGTTAGCACCTCGTTATGTTGGTCCATTCAAAATCCTTGAAAGGATTGGGAAAGTGGCTTATAAGCTCGAGTTACCTCCATCTCTTGGAAATGTGCATCCTACATTTCATGTATCTAATCTGAAGAAATGTCTCGCCGATGAAAATCTCCATATACCGCTTGACGACGTGCGCATTGATGAAACGATGCATTTCGTTGAGAAGCCGGTGGAAATTATGGATCGTGAAGTCAAACAACTCAAGCGAAGTCGCATTCCTATTGTCAAAGTTCGTTGGGAATCTAAGCGTGGTCCTGAGTTCAGTTGGGAACGAGAAGACCAAATGAAGCTCAAGTACCCTCATCTTTTTACTAATACTGTTGTATCCTCTAGCTAAATTTCGGGACGAAATTCTCTCAACATGGGGAGACTGTAACATCTCTGAATTTAGTATTCATATTTCAATTCAATGTAATGCAATTTCAAATTCAATACTCGTGCACTGCCTTGTTATTTTGCTTAAAGTAAACTAAATGCAATGATTCAATACAAATTTACAAGTTTTGCTCGATTATATACACTTAAACGCTATACAAGTAACTATTTATATCAAACTAATCAAACCTAAAAATTCAAGGACAAAAGTTGAAAATTTATCAAGAAACCCTAATTAGCACGGTCGTGCTTCGTCCTGGCACGGTCGCGCCAAGTGCTCGGCATGATCGCGTGACTGGTCCTGGAACGATCACGCCCAGTGCCTAAGCACGGTCGCGCCTCTCTTGGGCACGGTCGCGCCTGCGTAACAGTTGAAACGTAAATGCAGTTTAATCACCCGTTCGTTGGAAATCCGTAACAATCATCCGTTTCTTTTCCCCTTAACGAATGAATCACAATTTTCGAATTCCTCAAACGTCTCAGTTTCATATTACCAATTTCAAAAATTCTCTCTCAAAGAATTCCAAGAAAAATCAAGGATTCTCCCCTGCAATCCGTATTATCTCAATCAAGCAAGAAATTCGTGTCACTCGTCCCTCCCGAGAAGTTCTGGACTAACTGGATTGGCCGGAGTGCAACAAGGATCACCGGAACTCGATCTCGCCGTCGCCGGAATTTCCTCCCTACCAATATCCATCGATTCGCTACTGTTCAGGGTAACTTAAACCTTTAATTCATTCATTTCAGTATCAGTATCAAAAGCCCCTATTCAATTTGGGCTTCCATTATAGAAATCGATCTAAATAAGAACTCATGTTTTATAAAAAAATGATTTAATCGAATCCCTGCTTAAACATGATGTACATGCAATTAAGTTATATGAAAAGACTCGTAATAACCCATTAATCAAAAGCCCTAACAATTCCAGCGTTTAAAATACAAGCATTTGTCAATTCGTGTCTGATTTGGAAGAGACACGGTCGCGCTAATCATCTAGCGCGGCCGTTCCTCATAGAGCGCGGTCGTGCCGACTAGCAGCGCGGTCGTGTCCTCCTGTCCAGACGTTGTCATGCCCTCTGGGCTAGTCTCTGTTGTGTCTAAAGATCATAGACACGACCGTGCCGGGCCAAGGCACGGTCGTGCCTGTTTAACTGGTCTAGTTTGTGCCCTCTGTTGATCAACCCGGTCGTGCACCGACTAGCGCGGTCGCGCCCCTGGCTTGAGCACGATCGTGCCCTCCCGAGGCACGGTCGTGTGTGACTCAGAAATTGTAACAGAATTATAATTTTATATTTTTTGATCAATAAATGTTTCGATTTTATAAAAATATGTTTTCTGTATTTTAAAATGGATTAAAAGTTTAATCTTGGCATAAATATAATTTATTTAAAAGTTTATGAAACATTAAATTTATATTTATTATCTTACACTTAAATGATATTTTAAATAATTAAGTTACAAAATTTATAAATAAATAAGATAATGATTATTTATTTAATTTACATTTTAATTCAAAATCATTTATTTATTTATACTTAATTACAATTAATATTTACATTATTTCATAAACTATAATTATATATTTATTCAATTATCCAATTCAAACCTAATCAAATTGTTTCAAAAATATTTTTACTTCAAACTCTATATATTTTATTCAATACTATTAAATACAAATCAATAGTTTTATACACAAATTCAACTTTCATCTTAGACTTAAACTTTATGCATCTATTTGATTCAATACACATTACTCTTTAAGTTAAATTGTGCATTTCGAGGATCATATTTGCTATCTATAATCTTTGTTAGCTACACTTCCATACCAAGTGAGTATTCACAACCCCTTTTTACTCTTTTACACTTTTGGGGTGGAACATGAACTCTATACACATTACACATTACACATTTACATTTACACAAACAACACAAGTGCAAAAATCCTATCTACATACATGTGTGCAAAAATTTGAGCTTTGTGCCCGAGTGCTAGGTGTGCTAACCTTTGTATGCTATTATGTGCAATCATTAACTATACAAGCCGACGGTTTTCAATGATAGATCTATTGAGTCTGACAAATCCACCCATGGTGCGCGGTGATTGAAACCGACAACACAATTTTTGCATGCTAGTTACAAGGTTTGGTTGTACATGGTTACACAATAGTTGCTCCCCATAAATGCATTATTTTATCATGTTTTGTAAAGGATTTATTTTCAACTATATGCTATCTATATACAACTGTGTTATACTCACCAACTTTTTAGTTGACTTTATTTTATTCATGTTTCAGGCCCCAATATGTGAGATTGATTCAAGACGTGTTCAACATAGGATTTGGACATAGCAATTTAAATAAAGAACTTTATGAGTTGTTTTATGTTTCTTGTTTGAATTTGGTTTGTACTTGGATTATTTGTAATGGAATTTTAACTTTAATATATTTCAATTTAGTCAACCATGTGCTATGAACAGTCTTACATGTCCCGCCCCGATGATTCCGCCATCGGTCGGGGTGTGACATCAAAATATATTTTTACCATCACTTGATTGAATCTTAGTTCCAGTTTATTATCTCATTCCACCGTGTCCACGGATTGATATCCGGTTCTTACCTTTGCTATATTGCTATCCGACAGGTACAGTGCCCGGTGTGTGTGTGATTAGTCTTTGGTGAAAACCTTTTTTAAAACTAATTGTGTAAAAATCTTTATAAAAATATATATATACTTTCAACACATCAAGTTTTTGACGCCGTCGCCGGGGATACGGTTTTGCGAGAACAATTGGAATTGATTTTTAGTCATTTAGTATATGTTTTTGTGCATATCGTATCTTCTTGTTTGTTATTTGCAATTTTCGTCTATAGATATTTTTGTATTTTTTTATTTGTTATTTTTAGTCGCTTTTGTATATATATTTTAGTTAATTTTATGTCCAATTTATTTTTCATTTTTATTTTCATTTATAATTATTATTTTCTCTAACTTGTGTTTCTTTTTTTTTAGTTTCGTCCATTTAAATCTAACTTTTCTTGTAGATCGTGTATGTCCCCAACTCCCGCTGAAGAGGTTATTGAGCCGTCTTCCAAGCCGGAGTGCGATCTTCATCAGAGATTGCGGTCCCGTTCCTGATTCGTGGCTCAGTTACTCGAGCTTGACGAGGTTGTTGTTGACGAGGTAGAAGAGATGGTGGACGCGGATGCGGGTCGGACGCTTTCGGATTTTGGCATACCGACACTTGAGGGTTTGGAGTCGAGCATGAATAGGCTGATTGTTGGAGTGCATCAGTTCGAGATCAAATCCAGCATCATCTAGATGGTGCAAAACATGTGGCAGTTTGATGGCAAGGATCACGAGGATCCCAATACTCATCTGGCCGGTTTCTTAGAGATTTGCGCCACATTTAAAATTCGTGATGCTACCGACGATGCTATTCGACTCTGGTTGTTCCCGTTTTCCTTACAGGATCGAGCCAAGGCTTTGTTACAGTCACTTCCCCCTCGGTTTGTTAGTACTTGGGACCAGATGGCTACTAAATTCTTAGAGAAGTACTTCCCTCCAGAGAAAACAACAAAATTGAGGGCGAGGATTCTCTCTTTCCAGCAGGATGATGGGGAGACGATCTATGAGGCATGGGAGAGATTGTTGAAGTGGCAGCAATGTGAGACCTTCTACAATGGTCTAGATTTGTCGGGGAAGCAGCTGATCGACGCGTACGCGGGTGGAGACATTGGAACGAAGACACCCCAGGAGGCGTATGACTTGTTAGAGAAGGTGGCGTCGAAGAGCTACACTCATCACACTTTCTGAGCGAGAACACAGAGGCAGGGTGTCCATCACGTGGATGGAAT
Organism: Smallanthus sonchifolius; assembly: GCA_023525975.1. NCBI lineage: Eukaryota > Viridiplantae > Streptophyta > Magnoliopsida > Asterales > Asteraceae > Smallanthus > Smallanthus sonchifolius. Next base: position 57,644,425 of record CM042021.1, read on the forward strand.
CACATCTTTAGCTGCCCAGGTGGAATCACTTTCCACCAAGATCGATCAGATGCAGGTCCACAAGGCCCAGTCCTTGTGTGAGTTGTGTGGTGGGGCGCATCCCATGAGTGCTTGTCAGATTGGGGATCTAGGGACCCGCGAGCAGGTTGATTTCATGTCCAACCAGAATCATCCCAAGAATAATCGCTATGGAAACACACATAATCTGGGTGGAGGAATCACCCGAACTTCAGCTGGAAGTCTGGAAATAGTGGCCAGAACCGACCCGGATTCAATCAGCGCCCACCATTCCAGCATCAGTCCCACCAGTCATAGAGACAGGGTTCCCACCCCAGACCTCAGCAGAGCCAGTTTCATGGCCAAGGTTCAAACAGCGGTCCTCCGCCCACATCTGAGGGTAAATCCAGTTTGGAGGACATGGTTGCACGGCTGCTTGCCAACTCGGAGAGTTAGAATCAGTTGGCCGAGAAGCAGAACCATTACATGGAGGAGCGTTTTCATACGCACGAGACTGAGTTGAGGAATCAGAAAGCTTCGATCCAGACCATAGAGAATCAGGTTGGGCAGATCGCGAAGCTTTTTTCTGAGAGACTGCCAGGTGGCTTGCCTAGCAACAATGAGGCTAATCCAAATACCCATGTAAGGAGCGGTAGATACACAGGACCAGATCCACCGGTCCTTGTTGCATATCAACTTGCCATTTGTGGAGGCTCTAACTTAGATGCCTAAAAATGCGAGGTTCTTGAAGGACGTCCTCATGAACAAGAGGAAATTGGAGGAGTTATCTCATGTGACGCAGAACGAGGAGTGTTCGGCCATGCTTTAGAACAAGCTGCCCAAGAAGAGGAGAGATCCGGGGAGTTTCACATCCCCTGTTTGATATGGAGCTTGTCGTGTAATCCCCAGGAAATTCCGGCTTTTTTTTAACTACTCCGACACTTGTAATTCCAGTATTTGGTGATTTGCATTTATGAAACTGTCCCATTTGCCCACTAAATTTCATAAGTATTTATACATACAATGCAATTATTTCAAATCCTAAAGTAATAAACATTTATGTAAGGTATTATGTAAATAATAATTTTTACCCCTCTTTTATATAAATATATATATACATACTAAGTTATTTTCTAAACCTAGATATACATATAAACAATTTATAAAAAGTAAATCAGGGTTTGTGTCTCAATCAAAATTAATCTTATTTAGTAAATTACATTTTGAATTATTTATTTATAACCTTTAATTATAACTAAATGATTTATTTGATTTTATAAAAAAAAATTCTAGATTAAATGATTGCATGACATATAAATGTCCAGGGTTGAAAATGTAATTTTTGAAACCTCAATTCCAATTAAAAATAAGTTACATACATAAAATAATAAAGCCTTAAAAGCCCAAGGACCTGTTTGGCCAAACCCTGAAACTTCAAGGGCATGGTTGCAACATCCGGGTGAAACCCCCCCCCCCTTCTGATCGTGAGTTCGAATCCCCCGACACACCGGTTTTGAGACCACCGATTGCAAACTCGACCTTTAACCCATTTTCGTGCAAAATCATAACCGGCATAACGTTGGGGACACCCAAACGAATCGTCCCTCAGAATCAATTGAGAAGTTATGAACTAATCAATCACAAACTCATAACCGAAACCCCATTGATACTCATTTACTCGATCGACCCATCCCCGTATGAATTGTGTATAAATTGGCACTCCCTGTCATTTGCTACATCCATTGCAAGCTTCCCATACCTAAATCACGTCTGAAATCACCCCGGTGTTACCCAAATAAGTCGACGAACGTGAAGTCGCTCCTCTCAGTCGTTCTTCCCCAATTCGTGTTCATTTCAGGTAAAATTTGCACTATTGTGTTCGTTTCAATCCCACTAACAAAATCCCCATGAATCCAGGTTCAATCGATGGCCAATCAGGTGGATTATAGGGCTAGGGTTCGTCAGAGTAATTTGGGGACGAAGAGACATCGGGTATTGCTTATCAAAACCAAACGGAACGACCATTGGACAAGGCACTATGCCCTAGTCCAGTGGTTAGCGCGTGGTATGACCCGAAAACCGCCCGCAGGCGCAGGTTCGAGTCCCTGGGGGGCCGGATCTTGCTCTTTTTTTTCACTTTAAACCCTTAGATACATTTTTGACATATAAACTTTTCTAGTTAATTTTATTATGTTAAAACCTTTGTAAATTCTAAATAAACGATATAAATAATTGTTTAGACTAATCTAATTTTGTTATTTATATTATTCCACAAATTCTATTTATATGTTTAAATAGTATTAAGCTTTTTAAAGTTATTATTATTGATTGATAAAGAATATTCATTTAAATACTCTTAACTTTATAAACACATACGTAATTATTATAGATAATTATTTTATAAAGTGCAATTAAATTTATGTGAAGGATACTTAGTGTCTTGAAAATTAATTAAAATGAATTATTAGATTATCTAACCATTTCTACCATTTTTGTTTAAATGAATTAATTACCTATTATTTATTAATAATTTAATTAAAATTATTCTGGTGAAACTTATTAAACATTTTTCCACTTTATAAATTTATTGTTCCAAGTATATTATTTTTCATACCACATTATGTGTGTTTAATATTCATACGCAATATTAATTAAAATCTTTTTTCACATTAAGAGTTTTTAATTTATAAATAAAGGTGAATGAAACCCAAATCATTTTTCTTAACATTTTAAATACATATGTTTCCCTACCAAGAAACTACACAAGCCCTATGTCCGGTCCCGAATCCCCATACGTCCCAATGTCTCCTAAATACCATTTAGACGTATATTGAAATTAGGTTACTATTACGCGTGTAGGTTTGAGGTGAGATTTCCTCGCGAGACCTAACAATCTTTACCAGTTCATACATTCCTAGCTTTGATTCCAGTGAGTTCATAGCCCCCTTTTCTCTTTACTATTGTTTACAAATACTCAGGGTGGAACATGTTTACTTACCATGCTTACCAAATTTAATACCATTGTTCTCATGCTATTCACTATGTGCTTTATGTCTTAAATTACTTGGTGACCATTACATGTGTTCATGCTAGTACAATCATTAACCTGCTACCCGGGCCTAAGGTAGTACCTAACATGATCATTTATAGGGGAATCCGATTCCAGTTAACACGAACCTTGGCGGGTTTTGTGTGTACCATATTACTATTTTTCCAAAACACAATCAGTGGGATTGTACTTACCAGTTTTCCATTTACTACGGATTGAATTGTACGCTTGGAATTTTGTATTTTTTCACATTTATGCCATACTTACGCTTTGAACGATATTGAATTACAAACACTTTTTACTTAACCTTTGTTAGTGTCAAAACCTATGTTACTCACCAACTACTTGTAGTTGACATTTAATCACATGTTTCAGGTGCACAAATTTGAGGACCCTACTTGCTCATCTAGGACTTGGACCTAGATTAATTTAAATTATGTTATGTTATGTTTTGAACGTTTCGTTTTCCATTCCCTATGTAACGGATGATTTTAAGTTGATGAATAAATATTGTCATTTAATAATAAATGATCATGTGCTTATGAACAACCGCGTCAGCCCCGGCGCTTAATCCGCCGCCGGTCGGGGTGTGACAGATTGGTATCAGAGCCATGGTTATAGGGAATTAGGTTATTAGACACATGACCTAGACTATAACCTAGGAGTCCCAAACATGAGTTTAACTCGTGTCTCTTATTAGGAACTCCACTCTATCTTTACTATGCATGCTTAACTACATCTATCTATTTTTGATTATCTGATACAACTCCATGAACTACAACATTTAATAGTCTACATGAAACCTACACTTGGACTTAAGAGTCTAATCCGAATGAAACTCTCGTCAAAGGTATGTAAGTTCTAACTAATGAATGGGAACTTGTGCAATCCGGAAGGGTGGATGCCTGTATTCTAGGAGTTCTGTCTAGGAAAGCATTTCGTATAAATCCAAATCAACCGATGGACCGGTTATGCTTTCCTGGGAATTCTTGGGATGAGTGTCCACTTATAGGCTAAATCATGACTTCTCAAACATTAGAAAGACTTAAAATACCTTGATAATCCAATGTGCCTAATAGGGTACCATCTATGTTTCACCTAACATCTCATGATTAAATTGCAAATTCTTATTCATGATTCACATCTTATGAACTTCCTATTCCCCCGTTTGTAGAATGCCTCCTCGTCATGAGCGTAGGAACAACCTCACTGATAGGATCATCCAGCAAATGGCTACGATCCTACCAACTATGGTCAACCAACTGAACTAGAATACTGCACCAAGGGATCCCACGTGTACATTCAAACACTTCAACTCCTGCAACCCCACCAAGTTCTACGAGAACGAAGGAGCTACTGGACTTCTCCAACGGTTTGAAAGCATTGAGGGAACTTTCTTCAATGCTGACTGTCCTGAAAAACTAAAGGTTCGTTATGCTACTAGTGTCTTCCAGAAAAGGGCACTAACATGGTGGAATGGGGAAAAACGTAACCGTGGGATAGAGGTTGCACTAGCCTTGCCTTGGGTTGAAGTGGAGACACTCATGACAGATGAGTTTTGCCCCCGTAATGAGGTCAAGAAACTAGAAGCTGAATTCTGGGATCTCAAACAAGACCGTGGTGAAAGCCTTGCCTACACCACCCGCTTTCATGAGCTTAGCCTACTGGTGCCCCACATGGTCACTCCTCTTTCCCGAGCCATTGAGAAGTACATCAACAGTTTGCCCGTGTAGATTCAAGATACCGTGTTGGGTAGTAACCCAGCCACTCTTGAAGAAGCTATCCGTTTAGCTGCCACACTATCAGATAACCACGTTAAGGCAGGGACTTTGTCCAAGAAGGGTGCTAAGAAAGTCATTGAAAAACCCACCACTGAAACCACCAAGGAAACCAAAGCTGAGTCCTCCTTCAATGGCAAACAGAGGAAAGGCAGGAACTTCGCCATCATCACTCCTGCTGCTCCTCTAGCCCAAGTGGCCCCTACTGCCTACAACCCCAACAAGAAGCCTTATGTGGGGACTCTACCTCTGTGTAACACCTGCCAGCTCCATCATACTACCTACATGCCATGTCGTCTATGCACCAATTGTGGACGTTCTGGGCATACGTCTAACATCTGCCGTACTGCTCCCCGAGCCTACCAAGCTAATCAAACTGTTGTTCCTGTTCCTACTGCTTTCGCTCAGGGTCATGCTTGTTACGAGTGTGGAGACCCAAATCATTTCAGGAACCGTTGCCCTAGGTTGGTCATTGTGAACCAAGCCAACATGAATCAAGGCAACATGATACAGGGGAACGGGAACCAAGGTAACATGATTCAGGGAAACAGGAACTAGTGGAATATGAATCAGGGAAATATGAATTAGGGGAATGCAAACCCCGTAGCTCGAGGACGTGCCTTCAACATCAATGCCAATGAGGCACAAGCAAACAACGATGTGGTGAACGGTACGTACCCAATTAATCAACAATATGCTTCCATCTAATTTGATACTGTTTCCGATAGGAGTTTTGTGTCCTTTGAATTTGAACCACAACTCGCTATGAGTCGAGCTAAGTTAGACAAACCCTTTGATATTTTAGTAGCAGATGGTTATTATGTTTCATGTGACACCATCATTAGAGATTGTACCTTAACCTTGAACGATCATGACTTTTCAATCAATCTAATTCCTATGGCCCTCGGAGGTTTCGACATCATAGTAGGCATGGACTGGCTGACCAAGCACCATGCTGAAGTCGTTTGTTTGGACAAGTATATCTGTATCCCTCTTGACTCGGGTGAAGTTTTGAACGTCTATGGTGAGAAGCCGTCAAAGGGACTCAAGCTTATGTCTTGCACTACCGCACTGAAGTATTTACGGAAGAAATGTGGCATTCTTGGCCCATATTGTGGAACGAAAAGTCAAGGATAAGAACCTCCAAGACATTCCTGTAATCAAAGACTTCCCTGAAGTTTTTCCTGAAGATTTACCCGGTCTTCCTCCCATACGTCAAGTCGAATCCCGTATTGACCTAGTGCCAGGAGCAAACCCCGTGGCTAAATCACCTTACCGTCTTGCACCATCAGAGATGCAAGAACTTTCAAGTCAACTCCGAGAACTTTCTGATAAGGGGTTTATTCGTCCTAGTGTTTCCCCTTGGGGAGCACCTGTTTTATTTGTCAAGAAGAAGGATGGTTCTTTTCGGATGTGCATCGACTATCGGGAACTCAACAAACTTACCGTGAAGAACCGATACCCACTCCCGAGGATTGATGATCTATTTGACCAACTTCAAGGCTCGACTTATTTCTCTAAGATCGATCTTCGTTCTGGTTATCATCAGTTACGAGTCCTCGAATCCGATATCCCCAAAACAGCCTTTCGTACTAGATATGGCCATTACGAGTTCATGGTTATGCCCTTCGGACTAACCAATGCACCCGCAGTATTCATGGATCTTATGAACCGAGTGTGCAAGCCGTACTTGGACAAGTTTGTAATCGTTTTCATTGACGACATTCTCATCTATTCAAAATCAAAAGCAGAACATGAGGAACACTTGCGTTTGGTTTTGGACCTATTGAAGAAGGAGCAATTATACGCTAAGTTCTCCAAATGTGAATTTTGGCTAAAAGAAGTCCAATTCTTGGGACACATAGTTAACGAGAAGGGTATTCACGTAGATCCCGCTAAGATTGGAGCAGTAAAGAACTGGTAAGCTCCAAAGACCCCTACCGAAGTTCGCTCAATTCTAGGTTTAGCGGGCTATTATCGTCGTTTCATAGCGAACTTTTCAAAGATCGCGGTACCACTCACAGCCTTAACTCACAAAGGAAAACCCTACGAGTGGGGACCAAAACAAGAGGAAGCCTTCCAAACCCTAAAACAGAAACTGTGTGAGGCTCCTATCCTGACTCTTCCTGATGGAACCGAAGATTTTGTCGTTTACTGTGACGCTTCCCACTTAGGCCTTGGTTGTGTACTAATGCAGGGAGGCAAAGTGATTGCTTATGCGTCCCGACAACTCAAAATCCATGAGAAGAATTATACGACGCACGATCTTGAGTTGGGTGCGGTCATATTTGCTCTTAAAATTTGGAGACATTACCTATATGGTACCAAATGTGAGGTTTACACTGATCACAAGAGTCTTCAACACATTTTCAACCAAAAGGAACTCAACATGAGGCAAAGGCGTTGGGTTGAACTCCTAAATGACTACGACTGTAATATTCGTTATCATCCTGGTAAGGCGAATGTAGTGGCTGATGCTCTTAGCCGTAAGGAACCTATCAAGATCCACAGCATCCGAATCCAAAATGATATTCAAACTCGCATCCTAGAAGCACAACATCTTTCTGTCACTTAAGGAAACATGTACAATGAAATGTCACGTGGTGCTGAACTCCAACTTGAAACCAACCCCAATGGATTACTTTACTTTCTAAATCGTATCTGGATTCCGGACCGTGACAACCTTTGTACCTTTATCATGAACGAGGCTCACAAGACTCGTTATTCTGTACATCCTGGTGCAGAAAAAATGTACATGGATCTCCGTACTCAATACTGGTGGCCTGGTATGAAAAAGGACATTGCCCTATATGTGTCCAAATGCCTTACTTGTTTAAAGGTTAAAGCCGAGCACCAGCGTCCATCCGGTTTACTTGAATAACCCGAGATACCCGTATGGAAATGGGAGTGTATTGCCATGGACTTTATAACCAAACTCCCACACGCATCTCGTGGTCATGATAGCATTTGGGTAATCATCGACCGCTTAACAAAGTCTGCTCATTTCATACCCATACGTGAGGACTATCGAGTTGAAAAACTAGCTCGAAACTATATTGATGAAATCGTTAGTCGTCACGGTGTGCCTCTCAACATTATTTCTGATCGTGATGGACGATTCACCTCCCGTTTCTGGCAATCCCTACAATCAGCTCTAGGTACTCAACTAAATCTTAGTACTGCTTACCATCCGCAAACTGATGGTCAATCTGAGCAAACGATTCAAACCCTCTAAGACATGCTTAGAGCCTGTGTCATTGACTTCAAGGGAAATTGGGATTTACATCTACCCCTAGTTGAATTCTCATACAACAACAGTTATCACACAAGCATTAACATGGCTCCTTTTGAAGCACTTTATGGTCGAAAGTGCCGTTCTCCTATCTGTTGGACTGAAATCGGTGAATCACAAATCACTGGTCCTGAACTTATTCAAGAGACTTCCGACAAAATAATGTTAATCAGAGACAACCTTCTGACAGCAAGAAGCCGGCAGAAGAGCTATGGCTCAAGATTAAACAAACTAACATGTTGTAATCTCAGAAGTCTAATACAACAGTGCATTTATCAGTATTCTTGCTGTTTACTTGTTTACTTTGTTGGTTGCTATTCTTTTCGCCAATATCAACTAGAATAGAATCACCTTGTAATCTTACGATCCTACAAGTGGTATCAGAGCTTTGGCTCAAGATTAAACAAACTAACATTTGTTTAATCACTTTCTGATTCTATTCAAAACTCTATTCTTGATCAAGTCACACAAAACAAAATGGCACAAAGTCATGGATCTGAAGACATCGGCAGTATCAACCGACCACCGAGGTTGGTGTCTGGGGAGGACTATGATATGTGGAAGAACCGTATGGAAAGCTTCTTCTGCTACCATGAATACGAAATGTGGAAATCCATAAGGGATGGACCTTATGTTCCCATGGTGGCCTCTGCTGACTCCGGAGGACCACTAGTTCCGAAGGAACCCTGCAAGTATTCTAAAGAAGACATCAAGAAAATGGAGGTGGACTTCAAGGCATTAGGAGCTATCCAAATGTGCCTTCCAAATGAAGTTTTTCACAACTTCAAGGCTCATAAAACTACAAAGGAGTTATGGGGAGCCTTGGAAAAGATGTTTGCTGGATCTGAGGAGGTCAAGGAGGACAGACGTGACATTCTCAAGCAACAGTATGAAAACTTCGTCTGGAAGGAAGGTGAGTCAATAACAGTTTTATATAACAGGTACACGTACCTGGTTGGAGAACTACAGTGCTCCAAGGTAAAGCTGGAGAATTAAGACATTCTCAAGAAGTTCATAAGATCTCTTCCTAGTTGTTGGACATTATATACAGTGTCCATCAGAAGAACAGAGAATCTGAAAACTCTTCAGATGACTGAGCTCTTTGGCATGCTCAAAACCAATGAATTAGAAATGATTCAAGCTAAAGAAAGGAGCTCCAGTTATCAGTCAGCTACCACTTCCTCCACCACCACCTCAGCGCTTCACTCTGATCATTCCGGTCCTAGTGCAAGCAACTACTATCCTCCCATTGTTACTCATCCTCAAACAGCAACTGCTTCACAATCCAACTCATCACCATTTCTTCTTGAGGCACATCCTCAACAGCCAACCTCTACTGCTTTTGTCTCTGACAACTCAAGCAGCATGCACTTCATAAAGGAGGATCTGGAATGCTTTCATCCAGGTGATCTTGAAGAAATGGATATTCAGCACTCATATGCCATGCTCTCCCTCAGAGCAAAAAGGTTTTATTCTAGAACCGGGAGATCAGTTCCAAGCAACAACTCAAACACCAGAGTTGGGCTTGATAAAAGCAAGATCCGATGTTACAACTGTAACCAAACGGGTCACTTTGCTAGGGAGTGCAAGGCACCTAAAGCCAATCAGGGTGCCAGCCATCAAAGACAAGCTTACCAAGGTTAGCCCAGGCAGCAGCAGCAAGGAACTCCTCCAGCACAAACTGCAGCCTGTGCAAATGTTGGAACTATAGAATTTGACTGGAGTTTTCAATATGAAGATGTTCCTGCCTCCAACCAAGCACTTATGGCAGACAATGCAGAGATACCACCTCAGGTATTTGAACAACTTTGCTCTCAAGCTTGCATTGACAAAGTTTTAGGTTATAGAAAGCATAACCAAAATCTAATAGATCAAAATGAAGAGTTTCACCAAATGAAATATGAATTCAAAAAGGTCGAAGACAGTTACAAAGAAAAGATTAACTGCCTTAAGAAAGAGATTTCTTCATTAAAACATGAAGAAACCAATCTTGAAACTCAGATTGATGATCTATTAGTAAAACTTAAAGCTACCAGAGCTGAACTGGCTGAACAGAAAGTTCATGTTGAAAAATATGTATTTTCATCTAAAAAGTTACAAAGATTGTTAGATATTCAATTCCATGAAAGGGTAAAAACTGGACTTGGATATCATAATGACGAGTACAAGATAGTTCCTCCTTCTGCTGACTATGTTGCCATTCACGAACCAAGCTTCAATACTGCAAATCTTGACACAGCAAACCAAAACCTTGATCCTTCAATGGATGCATGTTTTGTGGAAGACTGCTCCACCTCTTCAGAACCTGAATCAACCTGCTCAGACCACTGTGAAACTAGAGCAGTCCCATCTGCTCCTATCTCTGAAGCTGTTCTGAACAAAACTGAATGTCCTGCTGTTACTCCAACTATTCCAGCTCCCATACCATTCAAACAAATCAAAATTAGCTATCCTCCAGAAGGTAGGAAGCTAAAAACTGAAAAGGGCCAGTCCTCAACCTTAGTCCAGCCAAGGAAGGTGTTCGACATATGTCATGAGTCTGGAGAGAGGGTTCCAGATGTTCAAAGGACATTGGAAGAAGCTACATTTGAGCACAACAAAGCTCATCCCTGGAACTTCAAAGTTTTGTTTCAAAGAAATAACTATGTGGACTCTCACAGGGACAAGATAGCACTATCCTGCTTTGTGTGTGGCAAATACAATCACACTGCCAGCACCTGATTTCACTACCGTGAACACCAAAGAAACTCAAAGCAGCATGCCTTTGAGAAAACAAACAGAAACAAACAGGTGAGAAGCTATGATGCAAAGGCAACAAAGTTCAGAGAATCTCTATCCCCTCAAAGAGTGAAGATGCAGAAACCTCAACAAACTTGCATCATATGTGGGGAATCAAACCACTTTGCTGCAACATGCAAGTTCAACCATTTTAACCAGATTGCAAATCGTTCATATGTGTTCACCCCATTAGCAGCAAACAAAATCGCTGCTGATAGAGTAAAGTCCAGGAAACCAAAGGCAAAGCCTTCAGCAGCCAAAATCTCTGCTGCTGACAAAGCAAAATAAAAAACAACGGCATCAGCAGGTTAAAGTATCTGCTGCTGACAAAGCAAAATCCAAAATAAAGCTTCCAGCAGCAAAAACTGCTACTGCTCCAACAAAGCCTTCAGCAGCAAAATCGGCTGCGGATAAGCCAAAATTGTCAGCAACAACATCTTCTGCCGACAATGTAAAGAAAGCTAGAAAACCACCAACACAGCAATGGAAGGCCAAACAATCCCCAAGCATAACTATTGGTTCCATTGACTGCAAGCATGCTGACAATGGCAAATTAGCAACGATTTTCTACAATGCTGCATGCTACAATGTTCCTCCCACTAATTAGATATCCTCCATGTGCAGGGACAACCAGGCAATAAACACAATACTTGGGTGGTAGATAGCGGCTGTTCCAGGCACATGACAGGCAATAGGTCCATCCTCTCTAACTTCAGACATTTCAATGGAGGATATGTTGCCTTTGGGAGTGACTCAAAGGGTGGATCTATCACTGGACAAGGAACTGTGTCCAATGAAAGGATGAGTATTGAAAGAGTCAACTATGTTAAAGAACTTGACTTCAATCTCATGAGTGTTTCCCAAGTATGTGATCAAAAGCATTGGATTCTCTTCACTGACAAAGAATGTTTCGTGTTAGCTCCTGGCCTATCTAAACCCCCTCCAGAGAAGATTCTCCAAACTGCTCATAGAAAGGACAACTTATATGTGCTTGACATGAATGAAGCCACTCCATCTGGTAGTGTTTCATGTTTTCTGTCAAAGGCATCAGTTGATGAATCCGCTCTCTGGCACAGGAGGTTAAGCCATGTTAACATCAAAACAATCAATAAATTAGTGAAGGACAATCTTGTCAGAGGGCTTCCTGACAAAGAATTCCAGCTAGACGATCACTGTATTGCCTGCTTGAAGGGAAAACAACACAAGAGTTCCCACAAGCCCAAGACATTGAACACAAATGACACCCCTCTCCAGCTACTGCATATGGATCTCTTTGGTCCTACGAATGTCATGTCAATGCGCAAAAGGTCCTACTGTCTGGTGATAACTGATGACTTCTCCAGATTCTCATGGGTATTCTTCCTAAGAACAAAAGATGAAACTGCTGAGATTCTCAAATCCTATATTCTTAGGGTAGAGAATCAAAGCAATCTGAAGGTAAAGATCATAAGGTGTGATCAGGGAACAGAGTTCAAAAATCACACTTTGAACAGTTTCTGTGAGAGCAAGGGCATTGAAAGGCAATACAGTGCTCCAAGAACCCCTCAACAAAATGGGGTTGTTGAAAGAAGAAATAGGACTCTGATTGAATCAGCAAGATCTATGCTGGCTGACTCAAAGTTGCCCCTTACTTTATGGGCGGAAGCAGTAAGCACAGCTTGTTATGTACAGAATAGAGTCCTTATTATTAAGCCTCTCCAGAAAACACCCTATGAACTATGGCTCAAAAGAGTTCCCAACATTGGCTTCCTGAAGCCCTTTGGATGTCCATGTACCATCCTCATCACACATGGAGTTCTTCCTAAATTCGGTGCAAAGTCTGATGAAGGTTACTTTGTAGGTTACTCCTCTCAATCAAAGGCCTACCGAGTGTTCAATTCTAGGACTTGGATTATGGAAGAATCTGTAATGTGGAATGCAGGGAACACGTTGTCTGTGAACAAGGCAAAGGTCCTAACTGGCTCTTTGATATTGACTCCTTCACCCAGATATTTCAGCCTCTCATATTCTCAAATATGGAGTTTTCTTCTTCAAAATCAACATCTTCTGCTTCAACCTCCTCTTCTGACTACAGACTGGATTTTCCCAGTCCCTACATCAGGATGAAAAGGCCATCCATTGACCCTCCATCAGTGGCAGAAGCTATTGAAGCCAGTACAGGTGAAGCCGGTACTTCCAACACCACAAGCAACAATACTGCTGACAATGTGGAACATAATGATCAGAACCTCCAAGCTCCTCTCCTCACAACTGAAGACAATCCTGATCTAAACCAAAGTAATCTTGAAGAGGGAATACGGCTGGATGTGATACCAGCACAGAGAATAAACAAAGAGCATCCTCTAGAAAACATCATTGGCCAAGTCCACACAGGTATCCAGACAAGAAGTAAGTCTCATGAAGCCAACATTTGTTTGTTCTCTTGCTTTCTATCTCAGGTGGAACCCAAGAAGATTGATGAAGCTCTCAAGCACAACAGCTGGATTGAAGCAATGCAGGAAGAATTGCTGCAATTCAAAAGACAAGATGTTTGGAAGCTTGTTGATCTTCCACCTGGTCAAACAGCCATTGGAACCAGATGGTTCTTCAGAAACAAACAAGATGAAAGGGGCATTGTGGTCAATAACAAAGCCAGACTGGTAGCTCAAGTTTACACTCAAGAAGAAGGCATTGACTATGATGAAGTCTTTGCTCCTGTTGCCCGTCTGGAAGCCATCAGAATCTTTCTGGCATATGCAGCATCCAAAAACTTTATGGTCTATCAAATGGATGTGAAGAGTGCCTTTTTGTATGGCAAGATTGGTGAAGAGGTATATGTCAAACAGCCTCCAGGCTTTGTGGATCCTGCACATCCAAATAAGGTCTTAAAACTGGACAAAGCTCTCCATGGCTTACACCAAGCCCCAAGAGCCTGGTATGAAAATTTATCTGGATATCTACTTAGCAACAACTTCAGAAGGGGGGCCATTGATCAGACACTTTTCATCAAAGATGAAGGGGGAGAAATTTTGTTGGTCCAGATTTATGTTGATGACATTATCTTTGGATCTACAAGAAAGAAGCTCTGCAAAGACTTTGAAGTTCTGATGCATTCCAAATTTGAAATGAGTTCAATGGGTGAACTAAATTTCTTTTTAGGACTTCAAGTCAAACAGGTACCAAATGGAATCTTCATAAGTCAATCCAAGTATGTCAAAAGCATCTTGGAGAGGTTCAAAATGGCTGACTGCTCTGCTGCAAGAACTCCTATGCAAGTGCACCATCAATTATCTTCGGATAAAGAAGGACAAGACACTGATCAACATCAGTACCGAGCAATGATAGGGTCTCTCATGTATCTCACTGCCTCAAGACCAGATATCATGTTTGCAGTTTGTCTCTGCGCAAGATTTCAAGAAGCTCCAAAAGTGTCTCATCTTCAAGCTGTCAAAAGGATCCTTAGACACCTAAAGGGAGCTCCAAAACTTGGGCTATGGTATCCAAAGAATGGAAATGTCAATCTCTATGCCTACACTGACAGTGACTATGGGGGTTGTAACTTGGACAAAAAGTCCACATCTGGGGGATGTCAATTTCTTGGAGGAAGGCTCATCTCATGGCAATGCAAAAAGCAAACATGTGTCTCTACTTCAACAGCTGAAGCAGAATACATTGCAGCTTCAAGCTTCAAGCTGCTGTGCATAGGTCATCTGGATCCAAAATCAAATGCTTGACTATGGAATGACCTTCATGCAGACTCCAATTCACATTGACAACATGAGTGCTATCTCTATCACGAATAATCCAGTGCAGCATTCCAAGACTAAGCACATCGACATCAGGTATCACTTTATCAGGGATCAAGCTGAGAAAAAGAGAATTGTCCTATCCAAGGTTCACACAAATGAGCAATATGCTGATTTGTTCACTAAACCTTTTAATGAAGCAAGATTTCGATATCTGGTTGAATCAATTGGAATGATGAACTTTGAATAAGACATGTCTCTAATTTTTATCTTTCCTTGTAAATATGTCTATGTTTTTGTTCTTAATAAAAGGTTATAGTCAGCAGCACTTTTTTCACTGTTGACAGATTTACTCTTCAGCAGCAAAGCCTTTGCCACTGATCGCTTTAAGTTATCAGCAGGAACAAGTTTCCTGCGGACAGCTTTAAGGCAGTCAGCAGCAACCTTTTTGCTGCGGAATGAATACAACAGTCAGCAGCACCCAAATCTGCTGCTGAAAGACTTCACTATCCGCAGCAACCAAGTTTGCAGCAGATAGCTCACCATCGGCAGCAACCAAGTTTGTTGCTGATGGGTAAAACAAGTCTACATTAACTTTTACCCGAGGTAAAAACTACTCTCAGTCTTTACCATGACTGCTCGAGTGCTTTACAGCTGTAACAATGAAAAGTGAAACAGGTTGTACTGTACAAGTAAAGTTGCTTTTTCTTCGTCTGCCGTTATATCACAATCTCAAACGTTCCCACAACCTCTTCATATTCAATTTCAAACGTATCTCCCATCACTTTCTCTCCCGTCCCCACAGCATTCAAAGCCCTAAATAATTAACCACCATTCAAACACCCTTCTCTCTTCCCTCCAAATCCATAACAATGGCAGGCGCAGACATAAACAACCCCAACGACAAGTTTTCCCCATATCACAACCTCACTGTATACCTTATAAAGGGCAAGAAATCCGAAGGTTTCGATGATATGATCGACTTCCTTTGTCGGTCCAAAATCCACCATGCCCTAACAGTCAACCCAACCATCTATACTTCCCACATGGAAGATTTTTGGAGCTCAGCCGTGTATTCTACTGACCAGGGCACTCCCCAAATCAGAGGCACAGTAGACGGCAAGGAGATGATTATCACTGAAGCAAAGCTCCGCCAACACCTCAAGCTTCAAGATGAAGGGGACGCCATCTCTTACCCAAGAGACGTATACATGAGGACCTTTGTATCCATAGGGTACACTGGGAATTAAACAGAGTATACGATTGAGAAGGCACTCATGGGTCCCAAATGGAAGTATCTATGCCACACTCTTCTCCAATGCATATCCCAGAAGAGGAGTGGCTGGAACCAACTTAGCTCCGGACTTGCGTCGGCAGTTCTTGGTACGATAACTGGGGCGGGTTTCAATTTTTCCCACCTCATTCTTGAAGGTTTGAGATACAACCTTAAAGAAGGGGTGAAATCACAGTTCTTCATGTACCCAAGATTCTTGCAGGAAGTGTTCAACATTGAGCACCAAGATCTTTCAAAAACTGTAAGAATCTACATGATGCTGGGACATAAGAACAACATTTTTCAAAGCATGAGAACAGTTTCATCAAAGTTCTTAGGGGCCGATGTTCCATTGTTGTCTACAATGTTGAACACGTAAAGTGCCTAGGGTGACAGTTCAGCAAACCCAGCTGATACTGATCCCACACCCTCCACCTCACTGCCACAAACTCAAACTATTGCTTCCCTTGATCGAACCCCTGTGCATTCTACTGAGGATGTACAGGCACATACTTTACTCACCCACAGTTTGATTGCTCAACCGGAACACAGGGCCCCGGTTGCAGCCAAATATACAAGAAAGAGGGGCAAGAGAACTCCTTCTTCTCTTGCCTCCAAGGCCCAAACCCAAACCAACATCCCTCACTCAGAATCACAACATTCTAGTGAGAATATCATAAGGGAAAGCCACACTATTAGGGAGACTCCTTCGGAAGTCTCTCTATTAGGATTAGGATCACTTCCCGGATCCATAGAACAGCCCTTTGAGCCATTCCTATCTTCTTTGGATTTAAGTGTTGAGGAACCTGACCACAGTGATGTACCTTCTCCAACTACCACTATCAAGGAGGTACTGATTGGTCTTTCTTTCGAAACACCCAACCCAAGTTCCTCACCCTTGAAGGTCCACTCTAGGAGTAATGAAAGAGTGGATGTGGAAGAGGCTGTCACTACTGCTGGTCCATCAAATGACCAGGAGGACAGTGATAACATCTTTAAGACCTCAACCATGGCAACTCATGGTAAGGGTGTTTCCTTGGAAACTCCCCTCACTGAGAGGAATCCCAGGCGCCAAGAAACCACGGGTGATGGGGATGCTGAGGCTCGGCCTACGGCCCCATCTGGGTCCAAGGATTCCACAACTGTGGATGAGGACAATCTGAAACTACACAAGTTGGAATTGACGGCCAGGGTGGCTATGCTTGAGGCTGAAGTGTCCAAACTATGACACCAAGCCTTGATGCATGAAGCCCATTAATGCCCTTCCACGGCTTCTCCCTCTCTTGTCTCAGTGGGCACTCAAACAGATGCCTATTTGTTCACTGATGCAACAAAAATGGGGGAGAAAGTCCCTATGGAAGAAGACACTGAAAGTCTCGACAACTGGATTCAAGAGCAGGCTGCCTTCCAAAGTACTCTATTCAGACCAGCTTTTGTCCAAATTCATGACTTGCCAGTTTCAGATGATGAAGAAGAAGAAATCACTGATGACTGGAAGTTAGTTGTCAGAGCTATAGATGAGGTGCTGATGGATGAAAACAACCAAGACGAAACATCTACGTCCTTCAGCATCATCCCTGGAGCAGCAGCCATCATTGGTCAATCCTCTACCCCCCAACTATTCAGATCATCAAAGAAGCTAGAATTGGACTCCATTCTAGCTTGGGGGTATGATGGATCAGCTGAGAGGTTTTGGATTGGATGGGAGTTCAGCGGAGTAGAAGAGCTGAACTGGAACTCTCTCAATGCCCT
Source organism: Smallanthus sonchifolius (assembly GCA_023525975.1). Classification (NCBI taxonomy): domain Eukaryota; kingdom Viridiplantae; phylum Streptophyta; class Magnoliopsida; order Asterales; family Asteraceae; genus Smallanthus; species Smallanthus sonchifolius. The sequence goes on from CM042021.1 coordinate 57,662,069, forward strand.
CTAAGTCCTACAGCTATACTTATCAAACTGCATCAACAACTCAGCAGATCTCTCAGCAGAACTTGCCATTGGCAGGTTCTATGACCTGATGGAGGATAATCTACCCAGGCTCCAAAGACTCCTACAAGCAGCAAATCGGGTAGCTTATCCTGAATCCTCAGCGGCCGCAGAAAGGAGACTGACTCCTAGCAATCTTGAAATAACAAGGAGCAGTCTTCTCACTGAAGAAGAAGTTCTGGGCCTTCGAAGATTCCTGTATGCCTTCCTGGTCAAGGACTTGGACGTGCTAGGTTGGTGAGCACTAAGTCCCTTGACCACACTCTTCTGCTCAGCAACGGCTCCTCTCTCATCATCAACACCAGGAACATCCTTCAGCTGCCCTCAGACTTCCTATTCAAGATCTTTCAGCTTAGAGCCAACATCTGCAATATTAACTCATTAGATAGCCAGACAATGATGGTTACCATCAAAGCCCATCTTGAAGAAGAAGGACGATTCCTCAGGAAGAGTCTGTGTCAACTTCTGATACTGACTCCAACTCAGATACTCCACAAGTTGAAGCCACATCTATAGCATTTAGCACAAGATCTTCACTTAGGAATCAACTGAGAGAAATAGAAGGTCCTGAGTACCAACTTGATGAAGACAGTGACCGTCCCTTGTCAATTTCTCAACTTGCCAATGAAGCCGAGGCAGAGATCCCAACAGCACAACAATCAGCTGTTTCTGTGATCAGTGAAGCTAGAGCAGAGGCATCCAATGCCAATAAAGGGAAGGGCATTATGACAGAAGAGGATGAAGAGAGGTTGTGAAAAGAAAAGAAAGAGAAAGAAGAAAGAAGAAGGAAAAGAGAAGAAGAAGAGATGGCTCATAAACAAAGGCATCAAGAAAGAAATGCAGCCATACTCCTAAGACAACAGACAATCCAGCTGTATGCCAAACAGCTGGATGAGATGAAAGTTAAAATCCATGCAGGGTCTCAAGTTGAGGAAGATGAACAACTTGCCAGACAGCTGCAGGAACAGTTTGCAAAGGAGGAAGAAGAGGAGAATGAAAAGAAGAGGAAGGAAGATGCTAAGTTTAGAATCACTGATTCTAAATTAGCAAAAGAATTAAGGGAGGAGTGGACTGAAGCTCTGATCTCTCAAGGTGAGGATGCAGACTACCTTGAAAAACTTTCAAACAAAGAGATCTACAGAGCCTTCATGGGTCAGTAGGGGGAATTGGCAAAGAAGAAGAAAGATGAAGAGAAAGAGAAAGCTCGACAAAAGTCAAAGAAAGCCATTGCCCTTAACCAAAGGACCCATGAAGAAAGGAAGGTGATGATTGACTTCCTTAAGGTAAGGGAGAAAGTGGAAAAAGGTTAGGTCCCATGTCCTTAATGAACCTACAAGCCCTGTATACAAAAGTAAAAAAGGAAGAGGAAGAAAGACTGGGAAAGAGTCCAGTCAAGAAACAAAGAACCTCTGCACCAGAAACTACTTCCACTTTCCAAACACCATCCACAAACATCCCCAAGCCTTCCTCTCCTTAACCCAAAAAGTCCAAAACATCACACCCAGCTCCTTCTCATCAACAGCCACTCCTGAAGAAATCCAAACCCATATCCAAACCTGAAGACTCCAGAGAAATAGTCCAATGGTTTTACAGTACCCAAGATCAGTGGTTTGAAGTATTCAGGGGGAGAACTGAACGAAGAAGGTCGATTTACAAGTCTGTTGATGAGGCAGATTCAGATCTCAAGAGAATCATGGAGCTGGGTGAAGAATTCATACCTGAAAATGATGGTGGGAAACATCTTGTGCTGGTGATCAAACATCACTTCAATCCCAGCAAAGATGCAGTCTTAGAAGTTAAACCTCTACAATCCTACTATCCATTTGCACGATGGTCCTACAATGCTGAGAAGAATGAGTTCACCATCACAAATGTCAAGGGTCACCAGATGAGATGTTCAAGCAAGGCAATCTTCAAAATGCCAAGTAAGGACATCAAGACTCTGTCTGAACTTCCTCTTGACAACCCCAGCAAGGATCCTCGAGGGTATGAAGTAGCAAGGATAGTCGACCACATGAAAAAGCTCCAGCAACAGATGGACTAGAAGAATTTTGGTAGCATCAGTCTAGGGAGAGTTTGTAGAACCAAAGACTGATTGCTACAAAATTGTTCTAAGTACAACTGCTGCGGACAACACAAGATTGCTGATGACCAAAACAGCTGCTGATACTTTGTCTGCTGCTGAAGACCAAAGTAGCTGCGGATAGGCTTATCAGCAGCATTCAACACATGTTGCTACTGATAGGCATATCCTCAGCAGCTGCGGATAGATCAATCTTGCTGCTGGTCCTCATCTCTGCTGCTGATAGCTTTATTCTCTGAAGACCAAACGTTGCAGCTGACTATCCATGCGAAGCGACTCTGACACCTTTCTGCAAAAGCAACTGCCACACTCCAAGCAGAATGAACCTCAATGGTGAAACCAATAAAGGACAATGACACGCTTCTCCAAGCATGCAAACAATGATGCCTGAGAAGACGTTTCAGTAAAGTTAACTAGATTAGCCTTTACGTGTAATTTAGATTAATAAACAAGATCAACGGCTTGTGTTAGATCGGATCCTTAGAATCAAGGGTCTGTCTTGATTCTAAGTTACTATATATATCTTGTAAACACTTCAAACAAAGTGTGCCTTCATAGTGCTTCTTGATAGTGTTTTACTTGTAATCTTGTAATCTCAGACGTCTAATACAACAGTGCATTTATCAGTATTCTTGCTGTTTACTTGTTTACTTTGTTGGTTGCTATTGTTTCCGCCAATATCAACTAGAATAGAATCATCTTGTAATCTTACGATCCTACATTATTATTGATTGATAAAGAATATTCATTTAAATACTCTTAACTTTATAAACACATACGTAATTATTATAGATAATTATTTTATAAAGTGCAATTAATTTTATGTAAAGGATACTTAGTGTCTTGAAAATTATTTAAAATGAATTATTAGATTGTCTAACCATTTCTACCATTTTTGTTTAAATGAATTAATTACCTATTATTTATTAATAATTTAATTAAAATTATTCTAGTGAAACTTATTAAACATTTTTCCACTTTATAAATTTATTGTTCCAAGTATATTATTTTTCATACCACATTATGTGTGTTTAATATTCATACGCAATATTAATTAAAACCTTTTTCACATTAAGAGTTTTTAATTTAAAATTAAAGGAGAATGAAACCCAAATCATTTTTCTTAACATTTTAAATACATATGTTTCCCTACCAAGAAACTACACAAGCCCTATGTCCGGTCCCGAATCCCCATACGTCCCAATGTCTCCTAAATACCATTTAGACGTATATTGAAATTAGGTTACTATTACACGTGTAGGTTTGAGGTGAGAGTTCCTCGCGAGACCTAACAATCTTTACCAGTTCATACATTCCTAGCTTTGATTCCAGTGAGTTCATAGCCCCCTTTCTCTTTACTATTGTTTACAAATACTCGGGGTGGAACATGTTTACTTACCATGCTTACCAAATTTAATACCATTGTTCTCATGCTATTCACTATGTGCTTTATGTCTTAAACTACTTGGTGTCCATTACATGTGTTCATGCTAGTACATTCATTAACCTGCTACCTAGGCCTAAGGTAGTACCTAACATGATCGATTATAGGGGAATCCGATTCCAGTTAACACGAACCTTAGCGGGTTTTGTGTGTACCATATTACTATTTTTCCAAAACACAATCAGTGGGATTGTACTTACCAGTTTTCCATTTACTACGGATTGAATTGTACGCTTGGAACTTTGTATGTTTTCACATTTATGCCATAGTTACGTTTTGAACGGTATTGAATTACAAACACTTTTTAATTAACCTTTGTTAGTGTCAAAACCTATGTTACTCACCAACTACTTGTAGTTGACATTTACTCACATGTTTCAGGTGCACAAATTTGAGGACCCTACCTGCTCATCTAGGACTTGGACCTAGATTAATTTAAATTATGTTATGTTATGTTTTGAACGTTTCGTTTTCCATTCCCTATGTAACGGATGATTTTAAGTTGATGAATAAATATTGTCATTTAATAATAGATGATCATGTGCTTATGAACAACCGCGTCAGCCCCGGCGCTTAATCCACCGCCGGCCGGGGTGTGACATGTCGGTCAGCAATGCCCTGGCTGACCATGGTGCTAGCATTAACCTCATGCCATATGCGGTCTTTGCTAAGATTAGTTGGGAAAACCTAAGCCGACACGCATGAGTATCCAGCTTGCCGATTGTTCGGTCAATTATCCGCGAGGGATAGTGGAGAATATGTTGGTTAAGGTTGATTGTTTTGTGTTTCGTGTAGACTTTGTGATTCTGGACATGGATGAGGACAACAATATCCCTATTATCCTAGGATGACCATTCCTGTCCACCACCAAGGGCCTGATTGATGTGTATTCGGGCCGACTTACACTGAGGGTGGACGAAGAGGAGGTGACCTTGACGTTGGGAGATCCATGCAGCACACCCAGAATCAAGATGATTCACTCTTCTTCATTGACATCGTCTATTCTTGTGTGAGTGATCATCTCTAGGATACAGTTGAGGAAGAGTCCCTGGACACGCAGATTGTAGGGGGAGACACTTGATCCAGTTGGTGAGGATCAGTTTCAGGAGCAGTATATAGCCTAAAGGGCTATGAGATTCCCCCATGTCCAAAGGTATTTAAGATTATTGATTGAGAGTCTGAGCCAAAAGAGCGGCTTTCTGTTGAGCTTAAGGAGCTCCCGAGCCATTTGGAGTATGACTTTTTAGATTGTGAGTATCGATTACCCGTTATTATCGTCGCTGATTTGACGAGTGATGAGAAGGAGAGGTTATTGGAGGTGCTGAAGCAGCACAAGCAGACCATTGCATGGAGGATTATGGACATTAAGGGAATTAATCCCTCTTTTTGCACCCATAAGATCCTTATGGAGGATGATTTCAGGCCGGTTGTACAGCACCAGAGGAGGTTGAACCCAAAATGCAAGAGGTGGTGAAGAAAGCGGTGATTAATCTACTTGATGCTGGTTTGATTTATCCCATCTCTGATTCACCCTGGGTTAGCCCAGATCAGGTTGTTTCCAAGAAGGGAGGTATGACTGTTATAACCAACGAGAGGAATGAGCTGATTCCTACTCGTACAGTCACAGGTTGGATAGTTTGCATCGATTACCGCAAACTCAATGACGCTACCAGGAAGGACCATTTTCCCCTCCCGTTCATTGATTAGATGTTGGAGAGATTATCGGGGAAGATGTTCTATTGTTTCCTGGATGGGTTCTTTGGCTACTTTCAGATCCCGATTGCTCCTGAGGACCAGGAGAAGATGACATTCACATGTTTGTATGGCACATTTGCTTATCGGCGGATGCCCTTTGGATTGTGTAATGCTCCGACCACCTTCAAGTATTGCATGGTGGCCATTTTTCATGATATGATCGAGGACTCCATGGAGGTTTTCATGGATGACTTTTCTGTGTTTGGGAGCTCCTTCGATCATTGTCTCGGGAATCTGAAGAGGATGTTGGCCAGGTGTGAGGCATTGTGCTTGGGCACATGGTTTCACGAGCTGGGATTGAGGTTGATCGAGCTAAGATTGATACCATATCTAAGCCGCCCCCGCCCACTTATATGAAATCTATTCAGAGTTTCCTTGGTCACACGGGCTTTTATAGATGCTTCATTAGAGATTTTTCTAAGATTGCCCGACCGATGACCCAGCTTCATGAGAAGGAAGCCCAGTTTGTGTTCTCCGATGTGTGTCGTAGTGCATTCAATCTATTGAAGGAGAAGTTGGGGAATGCCCCTATCATGATGGCTCGTGATTGGAAACTGCCATTTGAGATTATGTGTGACGCAAGTGATTTCGCTGTTGGGGCGGTCTTAGGACAGAGGAGAGAGAAGCAGTTTCACCTGATTTATTATGCGAGCAAGACGCTCAATGACGCACAAGGGTAATACACCACGACTGAGAAGGAGCTCCTATCCATTGCCTTTGCTTTCGATAAATTTCGGTCATATCTCGTCCTATCAAAGACCATTGTATTCACTGACCATGCAGCCCTTCAGCACATGTTTAGCAAGCAGGATGCCAAACCTTGACTGATCTGGTGGGTTTTGCTACTTCAGGAGTTCGACATTGTAATCCGTGATAAGAAGGGCGCGGAGAATGTGGCTGCGGACCACTTGTCTTGTCTTGAGTGATCAGCTTCATCTGAGCTTGTGGGGTCATCCATAAATGATAATTTCCCCCCACGAGTCTCTCATGCACATACAGACACAGGATAAGGAGTGTCCTTGGTTTGCATATTTTGCAAACTTTCTTGCTAGTGGGATTGTGATTAAAGGCTTAACGCATCAGCAGAAGTGAAAGTTCTTTGCGGATGTGAAGCACTATCTTTGGGAGGATCCCTATTTGTTTCAAGTCGGGGCTGATCAGATCGTGCGCAGGTGTGTGTTTGGTGATGAGGCATGACAGGTGCTTAGACACTGCCACGAGGGCCCGACAGGTGGACACCATTGAGCTACCTTGACCGCGAAGGTCTTTGACGTTAGTTTCTTCTGGCCTACCAACTTCCGGGATGCTCATGAGATGATCCGTGCTTGTGACGCTTGCCAGAGGGCGAGCAACATTTTGTCGAGGAATGAGATGCCCTAGAGCAGCATCCAGATTTGTGTGATTTTTGATGTATGGGGAATTGGATTTATGGAACCTTTCCCAGCTTCACATGGCAACCGGTATATCAGAGTGGCTGTTTATTATGTTTCTAAGTGGGTCGAGGCTCAAGTCTTGCCACTAATGATGCTAGTGTGGTTGTCCGGTTTTTGAAGAAGTTGTTCTCACGCTTTGGTGCCCCCAAAGCTCTTATTAGTGACCATGGGACTCATTTCTGCAACTCCCAGTTGGAGAAAGCGCTATCACGATGTGGTGTGAACCATAGATTCTCCACAGCCTACCATCCACAGACCAGTGGACAGGTAGAGGTCACGAACCGGGGAATAAAGCGGATTTTAGAGAAAACGGTTGGTCAGAACCGACCGTTTCACTCAGATTCATGAGCTTGATGAGTTGAGGAATCAAGCCTATCCAAACTCCACGATTTACAAGGAGCGCACCAAGAGTTTACATGGCCGGCGCTTGAAGGACAAGAAGGAATTCCGAGTAGGTGGTCGTGTGTTGCTTTATAACTCTAGGTTGCAGTTGTTTCCCGGGAAGTTGAAATCCCGATGGACGGGCCCCTACATGGTTAGGGAGGTGTTTCCTTATGGGACCGTCGAGATTGAGCATGAAGATGGGAGGATCTTCAAAGTTAACGGTCCTCGTCTCAAACCGTACATTGACGGACCGGTTGACCCGACATTGGAGATAGTTGACCTCCACCCCATGGACAAATGAATTCGGGGACTTGAGTCTAGCTAACAACTCGTTAATAAACTTATCCTGTTTCGGTATCATCTTTGGTAACATTTTCTAGTTTTTACCTTCTATCTTTATTTTCCTATTTTCCTTTTATTTTTCTAGGATTCTACCATTTATTTTTGAGTTTAGGTTATCGGATCATAACTTGGATTGAGTGGTTTGGGTTATGGATTGGAATATCACAGGTACGTCCTCTGAATTTTAAAAATTTTAATTAGGAAGAATCGCAATCGGGTTTGGCATACTCTTCATAAAAAATCAGGTTTCTGTGTCTGCTGGGCAACAGGCACGGTCGTGCCTTGTCATGGCACGGTCATGACCCTATCCTCCCATCGTGTTCGTGCCTCTCCCATAGGCACGGTCGTGCCTCACTTTTGGGGAAGCCCTATAAAAGGATTTTATTCTCAAACCTCAGAACGTTTTACACAAACACATACACAAACCCCCCTACTACGATTCCCCTTGAGTTCCATCTCTTCGATCTCTATTTTGATGACTTGAGGAACTTTCAACCTCCTTTTCTCTTTCATTCGTGTTTAGATCTAGGATTGTAGTCCAATGGTGTGTTTAGATACCTAGGGCTTTAGATAGTTTTCGGTTTTTATAATTTTCTTTTGTTTATACTTTATTTGTCGTTGGTTTATGAGTAGAATTAGTAGTTTTACCTCCCGGGATGATGTTATAAAAAAAGCCCCTTCATAAACCAAGTTTAAATTAATCAATTTTGAAATAGAAAACCCTAAAATGGGTTGAGAATGGTCACGCTGATGACCAGGCGCGGTCGTTCTCGGCTTTGATATCCCAAAAGAGCTTGGTTTTGGTCAGGCACAGTTGTGCCTCATGTAATCCCTTCTGATCCTTTGATACTCAAGTCTCTAATCTTCAAACAGCTTCTAGAAAGGTGGAAACAATCCAGAAATCAATCAACACCAATAAAATCAAATCAAAACACGGAGTAGAATGAGAAACGCCACAATCATGAAATGCACAATCAAACTAACGATTTCCATTGATTATCTTTGGTAATTACATTTTGAATCAACAACTACAAGCTTTGATTTCACCTAGATACTACTAAATCAGTCAATACAAAAATATGAAATCTCTACTTGAAAATACAAAAGACAACATATTTATACTATTATAGAATTTCGATCGAAATCATCAGTTTTCGACCGAAAACCTTAGAGATACTATTTCAGTCTATAATTGTTTTCTATGGACTACTAGTTTCTAACAATCTCCCCCTAGTCCACAGAACATCACATCTTCACTTATTATCTTTATCAGGCTTGGCTTTGGCTTCGGCATTCACTTTCTTGGAATTCAGTTCTGCAAGTCTTTTCTTGATTACATTTGCTTCATATCGTCTGGATAAACATCGAGCTACAACTCTCATATACAACTTCGCTTCAGCCTTTATCATCAAGCTCATATCACATTGAATCAGATTGTGATACAGAGTCTTCAGATCTTCATCAGAGAAACTGAACAAATCCATCGGATCAAAGACTCTGACCTCTAGTAAGTTATGTTGTGAGATCACAGCTTCATGAGTTTTACTGTCATACTCCCATCTTTTGAAGCTCTTGATAAATACTTCCTTTCGTGCAGGAACGTAAACAACAGAAATTGTATCATCAGACTTGACAATATACCTGAATATTCTTCTTTCATCTTTATCTTTCTTCTTTAACTTCTTACATTCAGGCACCTGCGGTTTGAAGCTTTCAAATTTGTCTTTCGTACATTCTTTCTTTAGAAATTCTTCAAAGTTTCTAGCAAAAGTATTATTAGATGGATTGATCAACTTCATATGACTCAGCTCCCGAATATCCCAGTACGGTAAAGCCTGTAACTTGGAGCTTCGGTCAAAGTACTGTATATTCCCTTCACCTCTTTTATAACATACATCTTCTACTCGTCATCATACATCCAACCTAAAATCTCTCCAGTTAATGCTTGCTCTGGATTTCTTATCTTTTGAGTAATTCGTTCAACAAGAGTCGGCTTTTCTGTTATTTTCCACCATGTACTCTTATCAACACATGTGGTTTTATGATGAACATATGACTCTTCCACTTCATCATGTACTTGAAAAGACTGGTCTTCATCTACCAAGTTGTCCATCTTTCCAATGACTAACCCATATTCTTCTACGTATGTCTATTTCTGTTCATATTCATACTTTTTATATTCTGTGTTGGTCTCAGATTCTTTCTCAGTCTCTTCAGTTGTCTTTTCAATCCCACCAACACTTCCAGCTGCACTACTGTCACTATTATCATCATCTTTCTTTTCACTTGTTATCACCAACTCTTCATCATCTTCTTCTTTCTCAGTCTCTTTATCATTCTCATCAGTCACCTCCATTCCTTCACCTTCATTATTCAGCAACATATCAATATCTAGTATGGTATTGTCGTCATACATATCACCATAAAATACTGGAGAAGGAATAGGTTCAGTAGCTGCTAGACTCTTGATTTTCAACTTTTACTTCTTGATTTACGTTCTGTTCATTTGTTGGTGTACCAACATATGCTATTAATTCTTGCACCATCCTATGAAGTTGATCAATTTGTTGTTGTTGTTGAGTAATAATACCTTGTTGCCTATTACTTTCAATCCTCAACTCCCTGATTTCTCTAGAATTAGCAGCTTCCCTGTTTTGCAAGTTTGAAATCTGAGTCTTCAACTGACTCACCACATATACGGTTTCTCTTGTAGCATAATTAAGAAACTCTTCATCTACAAGACCATAATCTTTTGACTTTTTAGACTTGTGCTTTCAGGAATTTCCTTAGCCTTGCCCTTGCCTTTGTCATGCTTTGTTGTAGTTGTTGTCTTTTTCTTCTTCAACTCTCGATCAGTAAACACGATACCCTTAGAGGGAGGAAGTCTAGAAGGTACATTTTTAGTCATTTCAGGCTCTTTTCTCTTCTTTGAAGGTGTTGTTGTAGTTGCTTGAACATCAGATACTTCAATCACTTCAGTATTTACACTTAACACCTCATCATTTTCAGCTACAAACTCTTCAGTATGGCTCAAAACTGGTTCGGTAATTTCAACATTACCTTCAGAAGTTATATTATCTCTAACATTCACATCAGTAGCTTCATAATCACCAACATTAGTATCAGTCTGCTTTTCTGCTACTTGCACTTGTACTTCTGGTTGTACTTTTGTTACAACATTGCCATCACCACCATCATTACCCTGATCTTCATCATCACCATCACTATCACTATCAACAACATCTTCAATGTCACTTGCCATCACATCATCTATCTCATCATCTATGTTGAATTCCGGATCAGGATTTTCCCCAACATATTTGGAAACAAAGGTGTTACTGTTCCACTAAACATGCTTATCTTTCTTATGTTGTTCATACTACTGAAATTAATTTCTTGCATTGGCTCAAGTGGAAGTTCAATCCCATCATTAGGTAGATCTGGCAGCAACGTGTTGATAAACATTTGAATGAATCTTGGGTACATCAAAAACTTATAATTCTGCCTTGGTCCCACAAAATTACTAATCATCGCTTCAAAGATCATTCTTGAAAAGTTAAATCTTCTATGAGTAGCCAAACATACCAATGCCCTACCAAACACTTCACCAATTTGATCAAACGCTGATGTTCTTGGACTCATGCAATGAATCAATACATGTACAAAATATCTCCATTGTTTTTCAAACATTGTCTTTGTGACCAGTCTTATACTAAAGTTCCCTTCATATCCCATAGTCATGATTATTCCACAAACTGCAGCGTGACAGATCTTGAATGGAAATTCTGGTGAATCCCTGAAGTTGTGAACTTCTCTGATTACTTGCTCAGTGATCTTTATAGTTTTTCCTCCAACCGTGCTTCAATCCAAATTTCCTTGTTCACATGTTTGTATTCCACATTATCTCAAAATTCTCTGACTTGATTTTTCAAAAACTCTAAGTTGAGTTGATATTGCTGTGTGAATCTGTGAGTTAATTAAAAAATGAATAATCTCTTCATAACCTCTTGATTTCTTTGTAGCTGTGGTCAAACAAGCACATATATTGTGTCTTGGATCGAACTTTAAACGATCCATACCTGAAAGATACAGTCAGATCAAAGTTAGAAACTTATGAATTTTTTTCTGAAAAAGTCACAACTCCTGACATTTCGGTCGAAAACCTCTTAACATTCACCTTTTCGATCGAAAACTTTGTTTAACTTTTTGACCAAAAACTTGTATACCAAACATCATAAAAACTTTTAGATCGAAAACCCTTTTGATAAGAAACAAACATTTCGATCGAAAACTCAGATCAAACTCTGTGAACAATTCGACCGAAAACTCCCGAACATTATCTTTTTCGATCGAAAACTCATTTCGGACATATCAGATGACTCTTCATTTCCATCCGAAAACAGATTTCGATCCATTCATAGGACTTTTTAGGCAATTCATCAAACTTTTCGGGCGATTAAAAAATTCAAATATTCAAAATTAATCTAAGGCTTTGGATCTACCCTATGCACCTCTACAAGTTGTGAAAACGTACCTGTATGTTCGAAAAGCAATAAGACTCACGATGACGTCACAAATAACGATTTTTCGCTCGGAATCTTTGAACTTGTAAAATCAACGATTACGACAGAGAGAAACAAGGTGGGAAAATGTTTTTTATCGAAAAATTCTAGAATATATAAAATTTGAGATTTCGACCGAAAACTTTCGGTTTAGAGATTTGGATTGAAAACACTTTTGGGATAATCTTATTCGGTCAGAGATTTCGACTGGAAACTTTGAACTTTAAAAATTTTGAACAACTATAATTTTGTTTTTCTTTTTCTTGTCCATGCTGACATTATTAAGACCTGTTTCAGACCTTCATTTTTCACACACACACAAAACAACAAAAAAAACTTTAAACATACAATCAAGATTATAACAACTATTTTATTCACAGACATTTTCACAAACACTTGATATCACTGTAACCCTTAGTTTGTTTTCTTTACTGACTTCTGGTGAACTGAAATGACATATGATCATAAATGCACACTGTCTTAATCACACTGCATATCAAATCAGGATCTAAACAGTTGAACATTGTTTGTCAGTATTATTATCCACATAAACTCATGCATCACGTTTCAGCAAATATTGTGTGACATTTAAGGTTATATTAATCAATACAATGTGTACCACACAATCGAGATGGAACGAACTAAGACTTATCACAAAATTTCACCAGATCATGATCCAATATCCAGCATGAAGGTAGCGTTCTTCGCATAGGAAAAAGTAATCCAAGTGGATTTGATTGGAATCATATTGATTCAGAATCATTTTGATTCATTGTCTTGGTTTCTGAGATAGTACGGAATCCTATTGATTCATATGAGATGTGAAGAATCAAGAATGATTCGGGTATGCGGATATCCGTAAGATATTTGATATGTCAATTGAAATCACGAATGATTCAAAGGGCGAAACATACTGACTTCCTGGTTTCTATCCGAGATTTTCACTAGAATCATCAGCTGTATGAAGGTGTTTAACTCTAAATCATATATTTGACGTATATAGTCAATAGAGCAAACAAATTGTGCTAAGAACTCATCAAGATCCTGGTCTCATGGTATGACGAGATTCACTTTGCATTCGAATGATAAAAGTACCGATATTCGACGTGGGTAAAATACAAAGATTGCAATTTAGTTAATCACACAAATATCGCCTAATTTATACATGCAGAGCCTACCAACATATCAATAATTGTAACCAGTGTCACCATCATATCCAATTCATGCATAAGATTAGTACACAAATATAATATCATTTCCTATTACATGTCAATCGGTCACACATAGTTCATTTTCAGTACAATATCAGCTTTTATTTACAACATCTTGCAGTATCACTTTTGCACAAACACAGATAAAACAAACACTTCACAGATGATAATTTATTTTATTTTCATCTATTCTCCCCCTAAAATTGTGATGCAGTTAATTGAATCTAAACAAGCACATAAAACAACACATTTAGAACAAACACACAATTCAACACAATTTTAATACTAAAAGAAAAATCTTTTTGAGGAACATTGAAAGGTCTTTCAATCAACACACAGATTTTTTATTTTTTTTTTTAAAAACATTTATTCAAAAATATATCATCCCCAACATTTCTACCATAGAGTTAAACCGATCTGTTGAAAATGCTTTTGTAAAAATGTCAGCTTTTTGCTCTAAGGTATCATCGTGGACCACCATAATTAAACCATTATCAAAACAATCGCGAATAAAATGTAACCTGATGGCGATATGCTTTGTTTTCGAGTGCTGAGTTGGATTTTTCACGATGCCTAGCACTGCCTTATTATCACAGTAAGTTGGGGTTTCCAAGAGATTAATTCCAAAGTTCATCGGTTGATGCTGTATCCAGATGACCTGTGAACAATAGCTCGACACGACTGAAGTGGAAACATTTGTTTGTTTCTTACACTGCCATGAAACAAGTCTCTCCCCCAAAAATTGACAACCTCCTTATGTAGATTTCCTGTCCAAATTACATCCACCATAATCGCTATCAGTATAAGCATAAAAATTAAATTCAAAACCAGAAGGATACCATAAACCGAGATTAACTCGACCCATAAGATACCGAAAAATTCTTTTAATAACCGATTCATGGGACTCTTTTGGAGCTGCTTGATATCTAGCACACGAGCAAACTGCAAACGTAATATCAGGTCTACTTGCAATCAGATACATCAAGGAGCCAATCATTGAACGGTATGCTTTTTGATTAACTACAACTCCAGATAAATCCACAGTGAGAGGTTCATGGGGAGCAAAGGGAGTGGATGCTGCCTTGCAATCATTCATGTTGAATTTTGTTAAAATATCTATAACATACTTCGCCTGATGAATAAGAATTCCAGCATCAGATTGTTCCACCTGCAATCCAAGAAAGAACTGCATTTGACCCATTAAACTCACTTCGAATTTTAGTTTCATAACAGCTTCAAAATCTTTATAAAGAGATTCGTTCGTATAACCATAGATGATGTCATCAACGTAGACTTGAACAATCAGCAAATCAGAATCAACATTCTTGAGAAACAAAGTTTTGTCAATTGTACCACGAACAAAGCCATTAGATGTGAGATGTGTCGACAAGGTCTCATACCAAGCATGAGGTGCTTTAGGTAAATCATACAATGCTTTATCGAGCTAGTACACCTGGAATGGATGATCAGGATCTTCAAAATCAGGTAGTTGATTAACATAAACTTCTTCTTTTACAACCCCATAAAGAAATGCAGTCTTCACATCCATTTGATAAACCTTAATCTTCATAAAAGAAGCATAGGCTAGAAAGATACAAATAGCTTCAATTCGGGAAACAGGAGCAAAAAGATCCTCATAATCCAACCCTTCTTCTTGATAGAATCCTTGTACAACAAGTTGAGCCTTGTTCCGAACAACAATGCCACGATCATCCTTTTTGTTGCGAAAAACCCACTTTGTAACGATCGGGTACTTGCCTTCAGGAAGATCAACAAGATGCCACACATTCAGCTTCTTGAATTGAAGTAACTCTTCTTGCATCGCTTAAATCCAATTTGAATCTTGAAGTGTGATTGTTACATTATTTGGTTCTTCTTATGACAAGAAGCATGAATATAAACATACATTAATGTTTCCAGATTGGCTTCTTGTTTTCACACCTTCTTCAATAGATCCAATAATATTCACAACAGGATGAGCTGAATGAATACTGTGAATTAGAATTTCTACAACCTGAACTGATTCTGGCATACTAGTGTCATTTTACTCTGGTGATTGGTCACTTGAAACACTTGAAGAGTTTGATTGACAATCATTCTCAGCTTAAACATTGGAAACTTCTAGCTAATCTTCAGAAAAAAATGGTTCATCATTAGTAACAGAAACCTGTACTTCAGTTTCATCATTTGTAGTTGAAATTTCAAGTTGCTCTTCTTATGTTTGTGTAGATTTAGTAACATACTCAGAGTTTTCACTTTGAATCATTACTTTTTATGGACCAACCAAGAAATTGTTAACAGTTTGATAAAGATTGTTAACTTTGAATCATTACTTTTTATGGACCAATCCTTGTTACTAACTCATCAACTGTATTTAAAGAACTTGCACCATCAGAATCAGATAAAGATTGTTGATCAAAAGTTTTGAAAACTATATCCGCATCAAAGAACCATTCTGGCCCATTTTGCTCAGGAGAAATAGATGACTCTTGCCACTCCACAAAAAAAGACTCCTGAACAATCTTTGTTCTTTTATTATAAACTCTGAAAGCCTTTTGATAAGACGAGTATCCCAAGAAATAACATTCATCTCCAACTGCAGCATACTTTGGCAAAGAATCTTGTGTATTTAGAAGTGTGCACGAACATCCAAATGCTCTGAAAGACTTGATATACGGCTTTCTTTTGAAAAACAACTCATAAGAAGTCTTTGTATGTTGCTTCACCATGAGAACTCTATTCAAAACATAACACACCGTGTTTACTACTTCAGCCTAGAAAACAATGGGAAATTTTGAATCCACATGCATTGTACGAGCAGCTTCAATTAAAGTTCTGTTCTTTCTTTCAGCCACTCCATTTTGTTGCGGAGTCCTTGCTGCACTAAATTGATGACTTATGCCTTTTTCTGCACAAAACAAATTTATGAGTTTATTCTTAAACTCTGTTCCATTATCACAGCAAATAATTGACACTTTGCTATCACAGATGTTTCAATACGCTTTATAAATTCGATGTTTGTTTCAGGTGTTTCATCCTTTGTTGCTAGGAAGAACACCCAGGAAAATCTTGAAAAATCATCTGTGATAACAAGACAGTAAGATTTCTTCGCAATACTCTTTACTCGAACTGGACTAAATAAATCCATATGAATAAGAAATAAAGGTCGAGTAAATGTTGTCACAGTCTTCTTTGGATGAGACTTCTTGTGCTGTTTTCCCTTTGCACATGACATGCAACTTTCTTGAATAATGAATTCCTTTCTGGGTAATCCACACACTAAGTCTCTATGAACCAAGTTGTTCATATTTTCAAATTCACGTGTCCCATTCGATGATGCCACAAATAAGACTCCGAGCCAGTGGCCTTTGACAACAAACAAGAAATGCTCACTGGTGTAGAATGGTGGTTCATATCCACCACTTAAGTGTTGAACTTTCTTGGAGCTCTTATCAATATCATTTCTTTATGGATAACCAGTCCTGGCTTTAAGAATAGGCACTCCTTTGATGTAAATGGACCGGTATATCTTTATCGCATACTTGCAAAACACTTAGAAGATTAAACTCCAACTGTGCTACATAATTGACTTTCTCAGGAGTTATTAAGTCATTTGAAACTATTCCCTGACCAGTTATCTTACCACCTTTTTTATCTCCAACAAAAGCAACAAAACCACCTTCAAAGGATCGAAAATCATTCAATATCTCTCTTTGTCCCGTCATATGCCTTGAGAAACCGCTATCAACATGTCAATCATTATTAATAGTCCTCCCGGTTTTACTCTGCACATTTCAAGACAACTTAATGAGAAACAGGTACCCAAATCATCTTTGACCCGGGCCGACTTTGACTTTTTACAGTCTTAGTCACAACGACTTTTTCCTTCAAATTCTCAACATTCTTTGTTCCAGATATATGTGAAGTTTGTTCAATTTTAACTTTCCAAAAACAACCAACATTTTTGCCATATTTCTTATTGAATTTTTCTTTATCAAAATAGCTTGGTTTGGTTGATTTTTTCACATATATTGGACTGTTTTGGACCTTTTTGTCCACAAAATTAGGTAACACATAATCATGACAAGCATTTGAATAAAGTTCACTATGATCTCTAGAAAGCAAGTAATCGTGACTGTAACGATGATTCACTTCGGACTCAACCACACTGTCATTCACAGATGCTTTCTTGAACCACTTGTTGATATTGTGTTATGTTCTCCTATTGTACCCTTTGACCTTTGACTCACTTGACTTGTGTTTGCAATTTCTAGCAAAATGTCCAACTTGACCACAAGTGAAACCATTTTGACTTTTAAACTTTAACTTTGTCTTTGTCTTTGACTTTGAACATTCGCCTACTTCAAACATGGATTTTCCTTTCTCACACTCTATTGAACTTTGAGTTATTACTGACTTCCTTTTACTTTGAACGGGCTTATCTTTGACATCAATGAACTGGTCTTTGACATCATTTGATTTACCTTTGACATTCATTTGGTTTGACCTTCCACTAATGTTTTGACTCTTTGTTGGTGTACTGATTTTAATTTGTACAGACTTCACATTCTCTCCTTCACTTGTCAGGATGTGATTTTCAGGAACTATGAATTCATTTTTCTTTGGCCTCTCATGAGAAAGATCATATTCTTGTATTAATGGATTTCCAAATTCATCCAACATGACATCTTTGTATAGACATGAAATTTTGTGAATTGGAATATACTCTCTCGATGTATGCATCACTTTATCGAAGAAAGTAGAATCAGAAGAAACATCAGATATACAATCAGAAACAATTCACACAGAGTTAGTAAAACAAGCAGAAACATGTGAACTATCAGAATCTGAAAAACTGTTTACATCAAAACCATTGTTAGCACGTGACTTAACAAACTTGTTTGCAATACATGTATCAACCATAAATTGTCTACAATCCCTTATTGTTTCTCTCACACAAACTTTATTGAATTCATTAAAAATCCTCACATCTTCAACTGAAACCTTCTCATCTACATGACCTGTGTTATTTGCTGAACTAACATATAAGTCATGAAACTTTGAGTTATCATCTCTAAGTAAATCATTTCAAACATGAGGTTCAGGAAACGGTTTGAAATGATCAAGATGAGGTACCACTTTGTAACTAACACCATCTTTAATAAAACAACTTCTTTGCTTATCAACATAGTTTTCTAAAAATTTTCTTTGCATACCCCATTTAGACATCAAAACCCTTTCTTTGATAAGATCGGATTGGGCAGCGATAAGTTTGTCTGTTAGATCCTTGATTAACACATCCTTTTTGTTTAAGTATTCTTTAAAGTTCATGTTATCTTTTAACAAAGCGTTGATTTTCTGGTGTAGGTGACCTCATTCTGTTTTAATTCCTTATTTACCCTTTTCAATTTATTATTTTCAGCAATCAAGAATTTGTTTGCTGCATGATAATTCTGCATTTTCTCAATACAGTCAGAAGAACATATGAATGAATCATCATCAGAAGTTACCTCACTGTCAGATGACTTTTCCTTAGAGGTAGAAGCTTCTGCTTTACCTTTAACACCAAATTTCATAGCACAATCACATGGTTCTTCCTTTTTAGATACTCCAATTTCTGCCATCAAGGCTTCATCGAACTCTTCTTCAGCATCTCCAATCTCAGACTCCCATTCACAATTGCTGAGTTGTTTCGACATCAAGGCTGTTGGAGCTTTCTTTGACTTTTCATCCTCATCGATCAATTTGATTAGCTTCACTCCATTACCATCAACTTTCTTTTTTTCCCCTTTTGACACTCTCTAGCAAAGTGTCCAAGTTTCTGACAGTTATAACATCTCAGCTTTGCCTTGTCAAAATCTACTTTCTTTCCGAACTGCAGCTTATCCTTTCCAACCTTTTGAAGATACTTCTTGGCCGTTTCAGACTTAGAACCACTGCTTCCATCACTTGTTCCAAAAAACAGAGTTGCATTAGCTGAACCCGAACCATTTGGCTTGTCTGGATTATTCAACTCTCGTTTCTTTGCATCTAGCTCATATGACTTAAGCAAGCAAATTATATCATCAAGTGACTTGTTCTTCAAATCTGGAGTAGTATTTTTTTATCAACATACATGGTATGCTCCAGTAGTCTGGTAATGAATCCAACAACTTCTTTCCCAAATCATACTCCTCAAACTTGACACCCATCTTCCTTAGTATGTTATTCATAGTAGTAAACCCTGTGACCTGTTCACTCAGGGTTTCATTCTTTTTGTAACTAAAATATTATATTGTTCAACAGAAGATCAGTTTGGCTTTCTTGCAGTGCTGCATTTCCTTTAAACCTTAGACATAATGCATTCCACAATCCCTGAGCAGTCTCATGTTGCTTAAAATTTAGATACAATTCAGTTGAATGAGCTAAGATGATTAATCCCAAAGCTCTGTTATCTCTCTCAATCAGCTTCTTGTCTTCCTCGGAATATAAGTCAGGATCTGCAATAGGAACTAACCCATCAGCATTCACAGTTTTCGGTATATGAGGACCTTTTGCAATTGACTCCCATACAGTGTGTTTAGTGAACTTGAAATATGCTTTCATCATAATTTTCCAGTTTGAGAACTCTGAGATTGACTTCAACATCGGTGGAGACTTTCCCACCACTCTCTCAGTATCGTAAACCTTACAAGCCATCTTAAACTAGTACTTTGAATTACTTAGTCGAAAACTGAAAAAACCTCCAACTCAGGACTTTTCGGTCAAAAACTACTTCATACAAGACTTTTCGGTCGAAAAATCAAGCATTCGAACACAAGAGATTCCGGATACTTCTGAATATTTTGAACACTTTTCGGTCGAAAACTGATGACAAAACAACTTTTCGATCGAAAAGTAGATTTCGACTCCTTCAAAACAGACTTTTCGGGCAATTCATCCCAAGAACACTCCAATTGACCAAAAACTATCTGCAACAATCCGAATCCAAAATCAAGCCTCCAAACCATGTGTAGAATTCATCTCCGTCTCTTTTAGCTCTGAAAGTACAACAATGGCACATAAAAACACTCTGATTTGATCGAATTTTGATGAAAAACTTCTTGAATACCTAGACCTTTAACCAACAGCTCTGTTACAACTTGTAATCCCTTATGATCCTTTGATACTCAAGTCTCTAAACTTCAAACAGCTTCTGGAAAGGCGGAAACAATCCAGAAATCAATCAACACCAATAAAATCGAATCAAAACACAGACTAGAATGACAAACGCCAAAATCATGAAATGCACAATCAAACTAACGATTTTCATTGATTATCTTTGGTAATTACACTTTGAATCAACAACTACAAGCTTTGATTTCACATGCATACCACTAAATCAGACAATACAAAAATGTGAAATCTCTACTTGAAAATACAAAAGACAACATATTTATACTATTAAAGAATTTTTATCGAAAACTTCTGATCGAAAAGTGTTTTCGGTCGAAAACACTTTTCGATCGAAATCATCAGTTTTCGACCGAAAACCTTAGAGATACTATTTTAGTCTATAATTGATTTCTATGGACTACTAGGTTCTAACACCTCTATTGAGCGTGGTCGTGTCCTTGAGATTTTGCTTTAGCGCAGTCGTGCCCACACCTGGAGCGACCGTGTTGCCGAGTACTTATGCCCGTGGTCGGCCAGAGCACGACGGTGGGCTTGAAATTTTGGCCTTGGCGCGGTCATGCCCCTTCATAACTTGGATCAGAATCTTCATAAACTTAGTCTAGCGTCTTCATAACCATTCTTATTTCATTTATGTTGTTCGTGCAGATGGCCGGCAATAGAGACCACCCGTACCTTGAGTTTGACAAGAACGAGCATGAGTATGAGGCTCGTCTCGATGTTTTGTGGCCCCGTCGGGTCCAGATTTTTGTTGCACATCGCTTAGAGTCAGCTGCTATCGATGCCATCGATCAGAGGGACCGATGGAACGATCTCGTCACCGCCCCATGGTGCCTTTTTTCAGACTTCATGTCATTCAATATGTCGAGCTCGTGATGGAGTTCTTATATACTTATGAGTTCGATTATCCGTGTGACGATTTGACGAGGCCCGAGACTATTAGGTTTAGGCTAGGAGGGGAGTGGCGAGTGATGTCGGTCGCTAAGTTTGGGAGACTTCTGGGTTTATACACGTGACACGAGATCCTGACCGAGTTTTTCACCGAGGGTAGCACCGAGTTTCCATCAGAGGAAGACAAAGATCAGTTCTGGCATGAGTTTGGGTTTGGGATGTATGATCTGAGTTTGACTAAGGCTTCGAGCCTTCAGGATCCTCTGCACTGTGTTCTTAATCACTGCATAGTTTATTCTATATCTGGGACAGGTCAGGAGGAGACGGTAGTGAACCTGAGGGAGCTGCTTTATCTCTATTTGCTTGTACGCCCGAGCACCTGTAATCTTTCGCACTGCATCGTGGGGTACTTGGTTAATAGTTTAGGACGAGAGGTCACCAGTGCCATCTGTGCAGGTCACTTCATGACCAAGCTTGCTAGGCACTTTCAGTTGTTGACGGATGAGCTCATTGGAGTTTTGACCCCGGTGGCCGAGACCGTAGTGATGACCGTGCAGACATTGAGAAATATGCACGTGGCTCGCCGCACACCGAGAGGAGTTCGATTGGTTGATAGATGGGGTCGGGTCTGGAATCCAGATTGTTCGGGTCGAGACCCCGACGTTGTTCAGGCCGAGGCAAAGACCGTCGCAGCCGCCCACCAGGCACATGCAGCTCAACTGGAGTAGGAGCACGAGGAGCACGCCCACCACGCTGAGGATCTTATTGCTCCACCTCCGCCTCCTCCGCCGCCACCACCACCTACAGTTACCGTCACCCATGACCTATTCATGCGCTACTGGGCCTGGTAGTATGACATCCAGAGCGCTAATGCTGCTGCTGGTGGAGCCCCCTATGTTGTTCCTTTACCGTTCTTCATGTAGCTAGAGCAGCAGCCCCAGCCACCATCATCACCGCAGCCTCAGCCACCACCATCAACGCAGCATCAGCCACCACCATCACCGCAGCCTCATCCACCACCATCATCGCAACATCAGCCACCACCATCACCACCAGCAGGAGGAGTCGAGGGAGGCGGTGCAGCCGGCATCGACCTAGAGGGTATGCAGTGGGAGTAGTACCTCCCATTTCCTTTTGGTATCATTTTTGTGATTTATGCATGAGTCATTGTCTTGGCATTTGAGTGTTCTATACATACACTATTACTTGTATGATTATATATATACCCGAGTGTGTGTGGACATTGTGAGAAGCATAAAGGTGCATGCTAATGATTTCCTAGGCATATTTGTCACACCCCGCCACAGCGGAAACGCGACATTCACGGTTTCCAAAGCATATGATTATTGCAAACTCATACATGAAATTGGATACATAACCAAGTTTAAAAATATTTACATCCCAAAACATAATTTAAATTGTACAAAGTTTAGGGTTTCGCAATATGACTCAAGACCATGAGTTATATAAGTGAAACCCTTCCAAAAGTTGTATCCACATGTATGTATGCAACCTACATTGCTAGCCTGAAGACCATGTTCAATTTCCTGAAAACATACTTAAAAATGTCAACACGAGTTTGGTGAGTTCACAAATTATTATCAAGAGTTATCATAAATACATTGTTTAAACCTAATCATTTAACGATCAAAACTCTTAGTATGTATTACCAATGAATCCGAATACTAACCCGATCAATTGACCCCATTTGTAAACTTGCAAGGAATAAAAAATAATATGTAATGTACGAGACCGTAACCAAACCCCAACTTCTGTGCCTCCCCTCGCCTTTCTACAAGTTAATACAATATGCGGTCATTCGGCCATTTGGACCCCTGATTAGCGCGACTAATCATGACCGGAGGCGTCACCCCCAATAGTACTCTCCATAAAATCCCGGGCTAAGTCCATAGCAATGGTTACTAATTTTTATTTCGAGGACTTTAAGCGCTTTATTTTTCCCTCAATACACACATACGGTCTGATCATTAGTTCATTCATTTACAAACGAAAATTATTTATAAATATGTTTCCACCCCAAAACATTTCAAAAACTTAGAAAAAAATAAAAGGGGTTGGTGAAACTCACCTCGACAGAAGTAAATACTAGCAAATATTTCAAATAATAGAAGCCCCGCCTATCCGTATCCTATTTACACAAGGATACTAAACACGTTAAGACTACCCGTCTTAAATGCAAGTTGTTCACCCGACTTAACTATTCTTGTTAAGTACGGCTTTGTTTATTTAAAACAATGTTTTCTTCTAATGACTCGTTGGTGATTATTATTCAAGTTTAGACACTTTACTTATTTTCCGGAAAAGTATATATATATTTCCACATTGGTGACTTATTATATATATTCAAAAGTAATTATTATTTTTGCAATTTTTTATAATATTTTACATTAAAGTCACTTATAAACACATAATTATTTCTCTCCAATAATTATACAAAATCATAGACATTGATCAAGTATGTTATATGTATGACTACTCCTATGTGCACAGAATCCATGTTAACACACCCATATACGATTACTTGTTCCGAACTACATGTAATAACTTGACATATATTTTTATTTTCACCAATATCTACACACACGTATAACCATATTTTAACGTATATTTAAATATGTTTAGTGAATACATACAATCATTTATTTTAACCCGAACGTCTTTAGATTTCATTAATCAAGTCCACGTTCCACATTATACACAAGTTATAATCATATATATGATTTCAATTATTTAGTCGTTTCATAGTTCATTCCAAGTTATGATTATATTCTATATCTACACATTTTTCGGTTGCTAAACACTCATACATATTCTAGTTTATTCATTCAAGTATATGTTTAAATCCTTTTATATGAACTTATGCTTTTCATGCTTACCAATTTACCAAGTTTCCAACTTCAAACACACATAAATATATATATTACATGTTTCATGCGATCACACACATATATATACATATACACATATATTTTACTTATCCAAGTATTATTCCTAGTTTTTATATTACTATTTCCCTTTTAACATTAAATATTCCAACAAGAAAATCCACCTATAACTACATGGATAAATTTTGATATATATATATACACATGTAGGTATATATTATTACAATTTCGAGTCACTAAGCTCAACAATATGCATATACATGTGTTTTCTATAATTTCGATCCTTTTATTTATTTACACACATCTTTTAGTTTAACAACTCATAATCTAGTATCATGACATCAAAATAACCAATAATTCATGAAACATGTTAAGACAATAATCTAAGTATATAAGCCTATCATTTTTGAATCACATATATCTTTTATATAAAATTCTAGTTTTTGAACATAAATAAAGTTAAACTTTATAAAACTCCTTAGCTTTTTAAATCTTCTTTGATTATTAGGATGAACAACATGCTTTATTAAGGAAGTAAGGAAGACATAAAATATGGATGACGGTTTCATACCACTAGACAAGCTAGGTGAAAAATCACAACAAAAAGATGAGAAATGGCTTGTCTTGTTAGCAAAACCGACTCCTAGACCTCAAGAACTCCCTTTCATCTTCAAGCTTCTAGCCAAACTCTCTTAGGATTTTTGATCTTGGATTATTTTGAAAGTGTGTGTGTATGTGTGTGCATGTGTGTCGAGTATATGTATATAGATGGAGTAGGAGTTGAGTGCTTGATTAGATATTCATTTATTATTACTTGATTGATTGAATTTACATGTCATCATGAACTTGGAAGAGAGGTGTGCATGTGTGCCAAGTATGCATGCAATTTAATGAGTCAGTGGAGAGGGGCTAGGCCCTCTATTTTGGCCGAGAGGGTGTGGGTGGGGGGGGGGGGTTGGGTGTTGTCTTGTCTACTAATGACCAAATAAGTGGGTTGTTTTAGTGGTAAAAATCCTCTAGGTGGTTGCGTGAGTATCCGGGGTAAAAACTTTTAAATGGTTTAATACTTGTATGATTTTATGTGGTTTGTCTAATTTCAATTGATCACTAGATAATCCGACATAGTCACTAAAAAAGTTTATATATCTAAAATATATAAAACAACGAGTTTAGAAATATGTGTGTTGAAATGTATATGTTTACAAAACCTTAGACATGTGTGTGTTTATATATGTATATGTAACTTAGAAACACCATTGGATAACTTAGAGTCATGTAACAATTATTTATGTGTCAACTTTTTATAAAAGTTTAGTCATTAGTATTTACGTTTTTATACTTAACTGTGTCACTAGACTTTTCTGGAATGAAATTCTTTTTAATCACGAACGACTGTATTTTGCTGGTTATAATTGCTTACCTTTTTCTAGTAATTCTCTGTTAATTACTAATCATGAAATAAGTTCCTTTGCTAGACTCCTTGACTTTACTTAGTCAAAATAAAACTTCAGGAAATATATTTTATGAACGTGTATTTATGTAATATGGATATTGACCTGAGATGCTGGGTGTCACAATATTCATTTTCTCATTCGGTTGTTACTTCATTAGGCTCCTTGGGTTTCATTTAGTCAAGTTTGCATTTCTTGAAAAACTTGTCAAACCTTTATACGTTTATTAATGCTTACGTTTTTCTAAATTGATCCTTAGTGCCATTGGAAGTTTTGTTTTATTCTGATTCTTGCTTGAGCACAAGCAATGTTCAAGTGTGGGGTTGTTTGATGTGTTAGAATTTACACATATTTTTGGCACAAAACTTCACTCATATCACGATCAATTCTTGGTTATTTTCAACGTTTAGACACTAGTTTGCCTCATTTCTAGATTTGTAGGTTTTTGTGAAGCTGAGTGAACAAACAAGGGAATTCCAGGATAAAAGTTGGAGTTTTAGGGTTTCTGAGTTGAGGGCATGGTTGTGCCCCCTACCTGGCACGGTCGTGCCAGTCTTCCAAACCTTAGTCACAGTCACGCCCTACATCTGGCACGACCGCGCCAAGCCAAGTTACCAAGCACAACTGTGCTCTTGACGCCCCGCATCACGGTCACGCCCCGCATCTAGCACCATCTAACATGTAATCCCATGTGTCTGACAGCCGTACTTCCTCATTCAATGGGACCCAATAGAAGCTCCAGATAGGTCAACCCTCTGCACCACGACCGTGCTAGTTTTTAGGCACGGTCGCGCCCTAATGACAAGCACGGTCGTGCCTTCCCTCCTGGCGCGATCGTGCCCCCTTCAGTCTATAAATACAGAAGTTTATTTTTCATTTAGACATTCAGCAACCAGAGCAAAAACCTATTGTTTGAGTTCCGAATCAACCTTGTTCCAGCCATATTTCAAGCATCTTGGAGAGATTACAACATCAAGAGGGTCACCATACATCAACAACAACATCTAGGCTTGTAGGAGTGGTTTGATTCTTGTTTTCATAGCATGGCTCTTACTATTTTTCCCTGCTTATTTGTCATTCTTGTTCTCATGATGAGCTAAAACCCTTGTTCACTTTGGTTTAGATGAAGTTTAGATACATTTGACAGCATTCATGGATTATTGGCAATTATTGTGTTAATGTTATGACAATCGTATAATATTCTTCAATGAAATTATATATTCAAGTATTTTGAGTTGTTTACAAGACTTGTATGTGTGTATGCCATATTATGTTGGAAAACTTATGGTTTATGCTTGTATTCATGGATTGGTATATGTATTTATGCTAGTTTATGGCATTCGATTAGGAATAGTGAATGAAGTCTTGTTTATGATTTATTATTCTTGTATGTGTGTCCTTATGCTTATGTTTGGAAAGACAAAGTGTTTGTTATGGTGTTTCATGATTAGTTTTATGTTTATCTAGGATTTGTTGACACAGTCTCCTAATTTATATGAAAATTGTATGTTGAAGAAGTGCATGTGATTGTCTAATTAAATCAACTTGAGGTGGGTAGTGTGTTTTTCATATTATCTTTCCAACTAGTTGTTGGATTGATGTACCTTAATCGGGAGCTAGTTCAATATTTATAAACATTGACATGATTAAAACACGTGAGCTTTACTGCATGATTTTAGGTGGTTAGTTTATGTCTCTAATTCTAGCTTTCTGAATGGTCGTTTGATTGAATGTCTTTGACGAGAATTTGGTCAATCTATGTTTCGTGTATTTGCCATGTTTCTATGAGTGTATTGAATTATTCTAGATGGATTCGACACCAAAGTGATATTTTCTCCTTGATTGTCTGACTTGTGATTTTAGTTTAGTTTTATATAAATTGCATTCTAGTTAATTAAACAAACTCTTCAAAATATCTTTGTACCATCACTTGATTGAATCTTAGTTTCGATTTATTATCGCATTCCACCATGTCCACATATTGATATCCGGTTCTTACCTTTGCTATATTGCTATCCGACGGGTACACTGCCAGGTGTGTGTGTGATTAATCTTTGGTAAAAACCTTTTTTAAAACTAATTGTGTAAAAATCTTTATAAAAATATATATTTATACTTTCAACACATCATAGTCTCATCTTCAGTTGTTTCAGGAGCAATAGTTGTAATCGGGGATGAAGGTTTAGCAACTTTAGGTTCAATATCCATCTCAACATAATAATGAATTCCTTCTGAACTTTCTTTAGGAATCACATTATTAACTATAAAATTAACAGTAATCTTGAACCCGTCACTACCTTCATATGTAATTGCACACATGTTTCTCAACTTCCAGCTCTAAAATCTCACCTTCCTCTAACTCTAACAAGTTATCTTAAACTACATCAGCCTCCTCATCTAAATCTAATAAACATTCCAACTTGTCGGCATTCTCTATATCAGAATCTTTGAAGAATGAATCATCTAACATGTCAAGTGCTTCCATAGTTGTTTCTTTCTCAACTTCTATCTCTAAGACATATCCACATCTTAATCCCCCTGAGCCTGTGATGTCGGGTTAACAGGAGTGTCTTGATGCTCACCCTTGTCACCAGCATTAGGTTCATCATTATCTCTATTCAGATCCACAGTATGACAAGCATCCACAGATGTCTCGACTATCTCCCCCTGAGCGTCAAGACACTCCATTAACTGAGAAACAAGAATCTGTAACTCAGCTAATTGTTTATTATGAAGTAGAAGCTCTTGTTGTGTTTGAAAATCGGTAGCCTATAGCACATCAACTTTCCCTTGTAACCCCACAACTTCGGCTTCCAAACATGTAACTTTAGCTTCCAAAGCTTTAATCTATTCATCTTTATAAGTAGGAGTAGAAGAATCATGCTGTGTAGATGACGGAGGGACATACTTCCCTTTGCCAAGAGCGGCTAACCCCTCCTTCAATCTAGCTTCTGACACGGCAGGTGTAGCTTTAGGAGTAGATGTTGTAGACGGAGTAGGAGAAATGAACTCCACATCATCATGAATCTCAGTTCGTGCCTTAGTAAGTTTCTTTCGTGCCTTCACAGAATCCAACATATAATCAGAATCGTAAGATTCATCACGTAATGTACGTTTACCTAAAGTCGCACCAAGAGGAGGACCCCTTGCAGATTTTCTTTTTGGTAATGATTTCTTTCTACCCTTCGGTACTGCTTTTGGTTCCTTAGCTAATTAGTCAAGATGATCAGGACCAAAATCAGAATTAGTGTCGGTAGATTCAGAGTCCTCTGATGCTTCACCTTCATTTACTATCACATCAGGATTCGACACATCATCATTACGTTCCTCAGTCACATCAACTTGGAGTTGTTCTGCCTCGGGAGAAGGAATATTCACATTCTCATGTTCATAGTGAAACTCAACATTCTCTACTTCCACATTGCAACCATCAACATTCTCAACTTCAATATTATCTTGAACATTATCTTGAGCAACTTAAACATTTTGTTCTATAATTTGAGCAGGGTGATCTTGTTGTACTTGTTGTTGTGGTTATTGTTGTGCTTGTGCTAGTTGTTGCTGTGCTTGAGCTTGTTGTTGCTGTGCTTGAGCTTGTTGTTGTTGGTGTTCTTCATCAGGATTAATCCAGTGATCATTTCATGGTGCAACATAATTCGGATTAATTATGTGCCCAAACAACGGTGTAGGAACTGGAACCCAAGCAGGATTCAGCTGTTTGACCTTCTGACAGTCTACAAATATCCTTTTATGCATCGGCATCAAAGTAAGACGCTGCCCAACCAGCGGTAGATTCGGGATCAAATGACTGATAATGACTTGAAGAAATCGAGGATACATAAGAAAACCCTGATCCTCTGGTGGTGTAATCTGGGCAACTTACTCCTTGTAGATATATAAAGCAAAATTGAATCCGTTATTCAGAGTTAAGCCACCATGGCTGACTGCAATGAAGCCTTCAATCCGCATGTGCCCGCTTTCCTTGGAGACATGCATTGAATGATTACATGCATGAAATACCTCCATTGCCCAACTAATCCTCCTTTCCTAGCTTGAAAATCATTAGGTTTACCTCGATATCCCATTCGATGGAAACACCCTGTGATTAAGGTGTTCGGGACACATGACTGGATCGGCATCGGCACCGCCAAAGTTAAGAGCTTCCCTAATAGTCTGCATCGAAATTGCAATATCTTGATTATTCACTTGAGCACGGATCTAATTCGGGTCCATTTTGCAATCATGTTGTGCTGAATTCCAGAAATCTTGAATATACTGTAAACTGCTAACCGGATTAGAAGATAATGCAACATGAATCCTTGAACGGTTTAGAAAGTTAATGATCTCATGATAGTTCACCGCCTCAGATAACCCGACATTTAGCATAGCCACCTGATTATGCTTATATTCAACGCGTCTTTCCATGACCTTCAAAATACAAGATTGTAACACGGTTAGATAATGTACGAATATCAAGACAAACATCGACTCAAAATTTCAAAGTTTAGAAAATCAGTGTGACAATCCGGACTTTTCAGGTTAACCCCGTTAACCAAATCCTGTTGAAGTTAACCTAATTAAGTTAACTCAAACCTCAGGGACTAATTTTGCCATTATCTAAACCTAAAACTGCAAGGACTAGTAGTGTAATTACTCAAAACCCATTCCATTGACTTTGAAAGTCAAAATCACATTCCTGTTGATTTTTGGATAGTCAAACTAACTAGTTCTTAACTCGACTTTAACCACAAGGACTATTTCTACCAAACTGCTAAACCTAAAATACAATAAATCACAGGGACTGATCATGTAATAACCCAAAACCCATTCTGTTGACTTTTAAAAGTCAAAATCATGATTTTAGGATTCTGTTGACTTCTGGGAGTCAAACCCGTAGCCCTTCAAGCTCAATTCGAATTCATAATCGAAGTTATGCCTGGATTCGTAACCGTTATACACGATCAGACCCTTAACGACCATTATTAAGGATTTAATCATCGACATTGATTCGAATTAAACCAATTTATGATTATTCAAGTCATAACCGTCGCCCATCATCATATGTGCAACAAAGTCGTTCGTTTCCGATGGTTACCCTCACAAATCTGACCCTGCACACAGTAAACGAGTCCCATTGATCATGTAGCACCATCGAACTTCATCGGAGAAGGTGTCAGGGCCGCCAAAGATTAAACCACGAGAAGCCGGAATCCCGTTTGGCCGAACCCAGTCAATTCGACATCCTTTCTGGTAATCAAACATTCCCACACTTTCGTTTTCACGTATAAATCAAAAGCCCTAAGCTAATTCGGGCTTACAACATCGATTTAAACATGAACCGAATCTAGGGTTCATCCCGTATTCGGTTTAATCGAAATCCATATTAGGCTCTGTTTAAATTCAATTAAATTACACCATTAGAATCGTAATCTCTTGTTTATTGATAACCCTATTCTAATTTAATCAAGCAACATCGAATCGATCATGATCCCGAAACCTAGGGTTTGTTTATAAACGATTTGGGGCTTTTGATCTTAAACGATGTCTCAATCGAATTAAACTATACCAATAGATCCGCAATGTTCTGTTTAGTAAAAGCCCCATGATTCCATCGATTTTTAACATCCAATTTGATCGATTCAACTATGTGTTCTGAATCTAGAATTTCGGTCTCTAAACTCATAATTAAACAACCCAAACGATGATGTTTTTGCAATTAACTATACCTACCGATTCACCATGACTCGATTAACAAAACCCCTATGATCCCTTGATGAATCACGACTGAATTCGATGGGATTCGGATGGGATTTGATTCGGGATTCGCAAATGGGAAGAACAAAGAAGTGTTGAGGATTAAAACGCGTTTAATCTGATCGTTGTTGCGATTTCCTTAGCCGGTTGGATTGGTTAAATCACTGGGTTGGTGTAAGTGAGACTCGGGTTCGAACCTCACTAACACCTTTTATATTTTTAGCCACTTTTTAAGCTACATTTTTTATACAAAACCTATCCCATATTATTATTATATTATATTGATGTGTTTTGGCCGGAAAAACAACCCGTAGGCTCGGGTTTGAATTATTAACCCACTTTTATATTATTCCCAGTTTTAAAAATAATATATATTTATATTATATTCAAACCGTAACTTCGTATAAAATAATATGTTTATATTATTTTCAACTCATGACTCATGTTATTAAATAATATATATATTTATATTATTTCGTATCGTTTTATAACCGCGTGTAACGGTTGAAACTAAATAATGATATAATCGTTTACTCACGTTTATTATCTTGAATAAAAATAATATATTATTATTTTTACCACAATGATTATTTAGCTAATCCGACGAGCCTAAAAATAATATATTAAATTATATTATTTTCCTAACTTTTGTAAACGACTTTAACGTACGAATGTATTTATTTATTTATTATTCGTTATTAATGTACGACACGTAACGCTTTTCCCTTAATGATTATATTAAGAAATCTATTTTCCTGTAGACACGTTCGTCTACCCGTTAATCATTAGAATGTTTTAAGACGTTCTAATCTTCCGTGTCGTCGTCACAAATCCCATATGTCCCTAACTTATGTGTTTATAATTCTAGGGCATACGTAAGCCGTGCAGGCTAACACTTAAGGTTCCAAATCTCTTACTTGTGTGATACTACCTACAACGCAACGCAGGTGAGTTTCACGGCCCCTTTTTACTGCTTTTAAACTGGGGGAGAAAACATGATACAAACTCTTTTTTGATTTTTGTACTTCATTTTATATCAATTGTTATGACTATGCGTAAACTCTATCATGAAAGTCCTCACATCGAACCGTTTAAATATGAATATAGCGAGGTATGTTGGGTAGTACTACTGGGTTTGACAAACCTCACCCGCGTTAGTCGCGCTAACTCGATTGGATATCGAACGGGTGCAATATTGACCTAAACGTGCACCATGGTTGATAGACCTGGTGGGAGGCAATACAAACAGTCAGTTTACGGTTGCGAGCGTAATAGCAAACATGAACATGGGTTAGCTACTCATTGGTATATATATGTTGATTGTACATTAATCTGGTAAACGCTTTATTACTATACTGAAACCTGTGAACTCACCAAACTTGTGTTGACACTTTTCTTACATGTTTTCTCAGGACGCTAAGCTAAGGCACAGGTGCACGTTAAGGCATGCATGGTGTCAACATGATATATTCAATAATTGTCAATCTGTTGAACATTTATTATGTATCCGTTATTGTTAGACTTGGGCGCGTTGTTGTACGCATTTACTCTCTTGTTTAAATGCTTCCGAATTTACTCTAAACTTTTATAATATTTCAACTTGAGTCCCATTTAGTGTCGTTTGATGTAACTAATGACTGAGATCCTGGTTAGTCATACACCAAACGGTAAAACTCCGTTAGTGGAATTTGGGGGTGTGACAATCAGAATTTTCGAAAATCAGAATTTTTGAAAATTTCCAATGTCCAAATCACTACTGGTACTAACAAGTTCGCTTAGTACTACCATGTAGTGAACTTCACAAGTTCGCCTTCACAAGTTCGCTTGTTCAACTTTGAATTTTGATTTTGATTTTCTGATGATATCAGGCTAATCCAATGCAACCAATACCATCCTAAGGTGCTGACAAACAATAAAGAATCATCAATTTCTGTTTAAAACCATGGATACTGTTTTAACTTCACAAGGTCGTAAGCAAGCCCTAGATCCAACTGTAATTCACGATTCAGCATATTATAATGGATGTTAATACCTTTAATGGAACCGCAAGACAATTTGGAATATGATGGAAACAAAGAAAATCCTTCTCAACACACAGATTGATTAAAATCAGAAGAAGTAGCAAGTTCGCGCAAATAACTCAGACAAGTTCGCTAACACAAGTTCGCTCAAAGTAAGGTGAAAAACCTCAAGTT
The DNA here is from genome assembly GCA_023525975.1 of Smallanthus sonchifolius. Taxonomy (NCBI): domain Eukaryota; kingdom Viridiplantae; phylum Streptophyta; class Magnoliopsida; order Asterales; family Asteraceae; genus Smallanthus; species Smallanthus sonchifolius. The sequence continues at coordinate 57,695,689 of CM042021.1, forward strand.
CGCACAAACTGCAGTATTTATACAACCCCCAGCAAGTTCGCTCCTCGAGGCGAACTTAGTAAGTTCGCTCCCCAGGCGAACATAACCAAGCGAACAATACAAGTTCGCTAGAATCCCACACTTAGAAAATTTTTGGAATTTCCAATTTTAAACTTCCAACCGATCGATCTTTCTTCCAACCTTCAACCTGTTTGTGATGCAATCACGAGTATTTAAAAAATAAATGAAATTTCCATGGAAGCAAGAAAGAAAATCTTTTTGAAATTTTCAATACAAAGAACTTTAGAAACACGAACATATTTTTGGGTTTTCGAACTTTATGCTTAAAATATACCGGAAATCTTTTTGGATTTTGTAAATGAAATAAAGCAAAAAAAAATAAAATCTTTTTGTTATATATTTATACAACCTGAAATGAAATCAATACATCACATATTTTTGTTTGAACATCATGAGCAAGAAGATCAGATCAGTATATGATATATCAATCACACAATATGGATAAAATCCATCAACAAGTAATTTGGTATCCTAAGTCATTCTTGGTAGTCTCCATTTGGCAATGTTATCAAGCAAACAACTTGTACAATTATCAAGAAACATAAATCAATATGAACTTCAGGATTTCACAGTCTATCTTTTAAGACTACTCATATAACATGTAATGATACATGATAAGCTTCACGGAAAAAGGGATCAGATCATGATATGCTTACTTATTCAGGCACCGAATATGCAATATACAACATGTGAATCTAGGTTATCGGTATTATAAAATTTGAAACTACAAGCATTTGTATCCCACGTTCTTATGAGTTAAGGTACCAATTATATGAAAACAACATGTGCCCCACAAATATGCCAACAGTAAAGTAAACTGTGTTATCTCAAGACATATAAGAGTCATGCCAAGATTAGATCAATCTCCAAGATGAAATTACGTCATTTAGCACAAGAAAATGCAAGCATAATCCCAAAGGATTTTAAGAAATCATAAAGATTCTGAATCGAATGATTCAATGGCTTGGTTTGGATTAAATATCAAGATTCATGGTAACAAATGTAATCTTTAATATAGAGAATGTGAATAAGGAATCGAATGATTTAATGATTCTGGGTAAGGTGAACCAACTGTTATCTGGATATCTTCAATGGAATCAAGACATTTGATCCAAGGGCTAGCATATGCTTTGACAAGTATTGTCAAGGAAATATCTTAGTCCAACTTCAATGACATGCTTTTCGGCGCATGGTCTAGAAGTGAACCGAAAGAAATTGTGCTAAAGACATAACTCGATACTGGTCTCATGAAATTCTTAAAGTCTCATATTCTTTATCTGATAATGATCTTTTAACACACACACCCGACATACTATGGGCTCAAATCACAGTTGTAACATAGTGTGTTAAGTTTTCACATTACTAATGGTTCAAAAACGCTTCTAGCCTATTGACAATCTAAATTACATACATATCTCCAAATTACAGATAGATTACACAATCAAGCAGATGTAAGCATTCATGAAACTAGAATTTCCCGTTTGTGCAGTCATAGAAGCTTATATCAAAACATATAAATTAGATATATAGAATAACCATAAAACATCAACAGTCCATCTATGGTCATGTGTGACTGATAATCAACTGATGTACTATCATTTCTTCTTATTCCTCTAATGATTTCAATTTTTATCCTTTTCAATTTGTTTGATCTTTTATAAAATAAATTTGGAACTGAAATGTAAAGCATGAAAGTAGTAAAAATTAAACTAAAACAGTAAATGAAAGAAATAAAAAAATGAAAATAGAACTTCCATGAAATTTTTTTTGAAAATATTTTACTCAGGATTGATCATTCTGATCATCTTGATCAAGAACTCAAAGCGTGTTCGGTCAAATGCTTTCGTGAAAAGACTAGCAAGGTTATTATCAAAGTCAATCTTCATCAGCTCAATTAACTTCTTCTCAGCACATTCTCTGATAAAATGATGTCTTATCTCTATGTGCTTGGTTTTACTGTGCTTCACAGGATTGTTAGTAATAGACATTGTAGCATTATTGTCAATAAACATAGGGGTGTAAGTAAAATTCAAACCATAGTCTCTTAATTGTTGTTGTATCCATAAAATCTGCGAATAGCAACCGGAAGCAGCGATGTACTCCGCTTCAAATGTAGAAATTAAGACTATAGTCTGCTTCTTACATTGCCATGATACAAGATGGTTACCAAGAAACTGACAACCTCCTGTCCTAGATTTCCTGTCCAAACAGCAGCCTCCAAAATCCGAGTAAGTGTAAGCAATAAATTCAGAGTCAGATTTGTGAGGGAACCATAACCCTATCCTCTGTTTCCCTTTCAGGTATCAGAAGATCCTCTTTAGTGCTATCATATGTGATTCTTTTGGATTTGATTAGAATCTGAGGGACCCGATCATTGCTTTGTATAATCGACAGTCGACATTCATTACTTTTGGATTCGGACTCAACTTATGATTCACATGAGCTGGTGTGTCGTATGGGGTACAGATCTCCATCTTGAATCGGCTCAAGATGTCGTTTACGTATTTGGATTGATGTATAAAGAAGTCTTCTTCCTTCTGATTCACTTGCAAACCTAAGAAAAATGACAAACTCTCCCATAGCTGACATCTCAAATTTTGATTTCATGACCCCCTCAAATTCTCTGCACAAATCTTCATTTGTTGACTCGAATATTATATCATCCACATATATATGTACTAGCAGGTAATCTCCCCCTACTTTCCTTATGAATAAGGTGGAGTGTATCTGACCACAAGTGAAACCGTTGCTCAAGAGGTGTTAAGACGACATATCATACCAAGCTCTCGGCGCTTGGTGAAGTCCATATAATGCTTTGTCGAGTTTGAACACTTTTGATGGATACAATGGATCTTCGAAGCCAGGTGGCTGACAAACATAGACCTCCTCTTTCACCTTACCATAGAGGAAAGCACTTTTATCATCCAACTAATACACCTTAAACCCTTTGTACGATGCAAAAGCCAAAAACAATCTGATCGCTTCCAGCCTCACAACATGTGCTTAAACCTAGGTGTAATCAGTTCCTTCCTGCTGATTGAACCCTTGCACGACGAACCTTGCCTTATTCCTCACGACAACTCCTCTATCATCCTTCTTTCATTTGAACACCCACTTTGTTCCTATTGGATAAATTTCCTTTGGTAGATCGACCAAATTCCAAACTTTCAGCTTATCAAATTGAGCCAGATCCTCTTGCATGGCCTCGATCCAACTGCTATATTGCAATGCCATTTCAACATTCTTTGGTTCTACCTACGAAATAAATCATGAATATAAGCACGTTTCAAGAATTCTCGTATCCTTAATGTGAGTATATAAACAAGTGTTTCACTGAAGGAACGTGTTTTGACTTCATCATTTAGATTTTTAATGATATTCTCCACCGGATAGTCTTTAAGAACTTTGATAGACGCAACCTCAAGAACTGGTAACACCTCAACTTGTGTAGAAGGTACTTTAGGAATAGGTATCATAGCATCCAGGTTCGTAGGAATCTCCCCCTCAACTTTTGTAGTAGTGGACGAATCATCAACAATAATTTGAGGATCATTAATAGAATCCTGAAATACTTCTTCATCGTCATCGTTATCTGATTCGTGAGTGCCCGAACTTGAGGCAATGTTCGGATCAGGGGATGCTGGTGGGACTGGCAATGGAACTGCATATGTTGGTGTAAAACCACAACCTTGGTCACCATTACATGAAATATAAAGCAACTCGGCTTCTTCAAGAGAAAGATCAGGACTTATGTTGAAAGACTTGAACCAGGTATCATAATCGAACGCCCAAGCTGGACCAATTGCCTTTTGAGGAATGGAATGAATGGAACAATCAATGTGGAACCATTCTTCAACTTGTCGAGTTTCCTTGTTGTATACTCTTTTATTCCATGAATTAGCAACATATCCGAGGAAAATCCCTTCAATGGATTTTTCACTAAACTTTGTAGGAACACCTCGAGTCTTCAAAAGTGTACAAGGGTTTCCAACTGGTAGCAAACAATCCAAATTCAGCTTTCGGTTATTCAACAGCTCATAGAAAGTCTTGTTGTCACTTGACTGTCAGAACACGGTTTAGTGCATGGCAAGCAGTGTTCATAGCTTCGACCTAGAAAGTAACCGGTAGCTTAGAATCTGCCAACCTAGTTCATGCTATTTCAACCAATGTTCTATTCTTGCGTTCGGCAACACCATTTATCTGTGGGACATATGGCGCACTGAATTCGTGATGAATCTGCTTCTGTAGACAAAAGAGACCTATTTTGCTGTTTTTGAACTCATAGCCATTGTCACTTCTTATCCTTCTTCTTACACAGATTCTCCAATCCTAGAATTAGAAATTGGACTATCTCAGTCGTTTCATACTTTGTTGCTAAGAACTTTACCCATGAAAATCTTAAATAGTCGTCAGTCACCACCAAAAAGTAAGACTTCCCACCAATGTTGCGAATGCTCATAGGACATAATAAATCCATATGTAACAACTCCAAAGTAGTATCAATTGAATTATGCTTCTTGGATTTGTGGCACTTTCGGCGCTGCTTCCCCTTCGTGCAGGGTACACAATCATCACGGACAAAAAACTTCATCTTCGGTATCCCAGTAAATAGTTCATGCCCAAATGATTCATTTTTTCTGAAATTTGTATGTGCTAACTTCCTGTGCCAAAGAATAGAATCTTGCTTGGACGCTTTTGAAGTAAACAAGTTGGAACTGAATCAGTAGTTGTAGCAACACTCATGTCCAAGACATAGGTGTCTTTCTTTCTCAGTGCCCTCATAAGAATCCACTTTTCAGGAATAATAAATCCCGGCTTCAGAATAAAACATTCGGAGTCGTCAAAGTGAAAGGAAAACTTCTTTTTACATACTTGGGATACACTAAGCAAGTTATGCTCCAATTGCTCTACATAATTCACCTTTCAAACTTCACTTTATCATTTCTTAATGTTCCTTGACTAGTTATATAACCACTTTTATTACCAGCAAAGGCGACGTAACCTCCATCAATTTTCTTTACATCTTCCAGTAACGATACATTTCCTGTTATATGTCGGGAGCAACCACTATCCACATACCAATTGTTGTGTACAATCCACCTTGGTTGTCCCTACACAAACATGGAAATTTCAGTTAGTGATGGAGACCCAAGCCAACGTGGTCTTGGGTCGGCCATTGGAATCAAAATTAACTAATTCACAATCCGAATGATCATCCACTTTTGGAGATATTGATGACAAACCAGGAACTGATCTTTTATGATTACCAAAATTCTTTTTCATTTGAAATTTTTGAGCATTTTGATTATTAGTTGAAACATGAGATTTTGAAAAGGAATTTGTTTGTTCAGATTCTAAAATCTTCTTAGGCTGTCTATTCCTTCGTCGCATTTGAGGTTTTGACAATTTAACCTCAACAAATGAATTGTCTTTGAATCCAACTTTTGGATTCACAATTGATGGTTGTTGAAAATTAACATTCTTTCTCACATCAGGTTGAACAACCTAACACCAACAGGCTTTCTCAACTCATGATTAGCTACAATTGGCTTAATAACTATCGGTTTATGGACTGCATGTTTCACAAACTTAGTTTTGGTTACAGCTGGTCTCGCCAAAGTTGACTTATTCTCAACAACTCTCCCAACTGTAGAATTCATCCCATCAGGCCTTCTCAGAATCTTGTTAACCCGTGTCACTTTGGTACTTTGTGGTTTCAACTGTTGAACAACAGGCTTCATGACATGCTTCTCTTCTTTCTTCATCTTTTCAGGAATAACAGGTCTCTTCTCCACATTCATGTAAGGACAGTTAATCAAAATATGACCTGCTTCATTACAATGGAAGCACACATGCCTTTCCTTTAACTCTCTAACATAAGGAACTCTCCTAGAACTTGATGAGCTTCTAGATGTTGAACCTCCAGATGAAAAATCAATCACAGCCTTTTGCTTCCCTGGAATAGAACTCTTTGATGATTCACCAACGTAAACCTTTGATGATGAAGTATGAATAACCGGGGATTTTTCTAAAATGACTTTCTCTTTTATAAAATCCAGTGTGGTCTTATTAGAATTTTTGGGTATTTTAGTATTGATATCACCAAATTTTACAAAAACGTTTTGAGATAACACTGGTTTTGGTTGTTCAACCACATCCGGTTCAGTCAGTACACATCTATCTCTGGTAACCTGCTTGACAACCTTTGGTTCCTCTATCTTGACTTCTTTTGGAACTCCTTCAATCTTAGCTTCATAAAAAATTTCATCATCACTCTCATCCTCGTACACCATGTCCTCTCCTGTAACAGGGTTCACTTTCAATACAGTCTTGGGCTCTAAATCTTCATCCTTTACTATTTATGGTTCAACTAAATAGTTTCCATTAAAAGGTGGAGGAACAAAACCCACATCCCCATGTTTCTTTCTTTCATCAGAATTATCATTATTGTAACGCAATAAGACTGATGAGTTGCTGAAACCTTCAAGTTTTCTGTTCAATCTAATCACCTCAACTTCAGAATCTGCAAGTTCTTTGTTCTTCTCAGCAAGATCATTGTTTCTCTTTTCAATCTCAGTATAAGCCATATCCAAATGATAAGCTTTCTCCTTAATCTTCAAGGTAAGAGAAATGATGTCTCTCTTCAATGCTTCAATCCTCTCAACAAACAACTTTTCATTATCCTTCAAAGTTAGTTCACAGATTGCATGGATTTCATATCACATATGAGGTTTGTATTGTCATCCATTACCCTCATCATCTTTCCCTGTAAAGTAATCCATTTAGAACATAAAACTTCATAATCAACATTCTTTACCTTAGAAGTATCGGATGTATCATCCATGAAAACACGTTCTTTTGCTTCTTCATAAACCTTTTCCTCTTTAACTTCTTTCTTCTTTAACATAATCTCTTCCTCAGAAACATTTCCTTCAGACACACTTGCTGCAGAAACATTATCTTCAGAAATACTTTCATCAGAACCACTTGCAACAGAAACACCGTCCTCAGCTTCTCCATCTTGACTCTCAGTTTCACTAGCAGAACTGTCTTCTTCACTTGAACTATCAAAACACTCAACCTCAGAAGATTCACTAGTATGGATTTCTGCGACAAAATCTTGACTAACACTACCCACGAGATCTTAAAGGTGAATCCCCCAGTCAAAGTTTTCGTCATTTTGAGCTACTAGTGCAAAAGATGTGGAAGAATTCCCAGATGCTTGATTATTTTGTCTATTTCCTTGAAACAGATTCTTCTTCTATGAGTCTGGTTCAACCTTTGGTTTGATGCACTCCTTGGCGAAGTGACAATATCCTTGACTATTGTAGCAACGAACTATAAATTTGTCAAATCCCATCCTTGTTTGGCTATTTGAACCAATATACTTTCGACCGGTTTTCTTTAAGAACTCTTTGGCGTGCCTCATCAACATTGCCATGTTCCACTGGATATTCATCTCTCCAAGATCCACTGGGTCAATCTAATTATAATCTTCCTCAATAGCTTCAGCATATCCTATCCTTCCACCAATAAAGTTCTCATAAGACAACAAAAAATATGAGAACATAGCCATATAGTCTTCGGCTACTTTTTGATTCACTGAATGAGAAGAATTTGTTTGTGATCCAGAAGAACTAGGAGTTGTTCCTGAAAAACCAGATTGAAATAAACATCGAGAAGAACATTCTGAAATTGTCTCTAGGCCATCTCTTGAAAAGAAGGCAACACCCGATCCAATTTTTGATGCAGACTTAGCAAAATACATTCTGGGTCTTGAATGTGCTCCATGTTTGTCTCTTTCTTCTTCATATTAAGATCATGAGATTGGATCTTCCCCAAAACATCCTCTAAGGACAAAGTCTTGTACTTCGGGTTCTCTCTTATCAAAACAGAATAAGCATCGAACTTGGTTGGTAATGCATCAAAAAAATTGTCATTCACTTCTTCAGTATCATAAGTGACCTCAACACTAACCAACTCGCTAAGTAAATGATAATATCTTGTGACCAATTCATCAAGTGCTTAAATACAAGAAATTGCTTCTTGAGTAATTATTTTCTACTATTTCTCACATTCACACTGCCTTCACACCTCTTTTGAAGACCTTCCCATAAGTATTTATAAATTCTTAATTGCTTGAAACCATGGAAAATCTCCTAGGGTAAAGACATGGATATACAAACCATTGCTTTCTTCTCTTTGTCAAACAACACTTTCTCTTCAGCTGACAATGCAGAAACAGGCCTTGGAAGATCATTCTTCCCCATAAAAGAATAAGTAGGATGCTCATATCCTTCAAGGATTGGAATCCACAAGCTTGTGTCAGTAAAAGAAATGAACTGATCGAAGAGATCTTTCCCATTCGTATAATCAGCAATGTTTATGAGCTTGGGTGGCTCATGCGGTGTTCCAATCTCATTATCATAGTTGAACATATTCGTTACCTGCACCATGTTAGTCATGACAAATTACAACAAAAGAAAACAACTAAAACAGTTAAAGAGTAAAGAAATTTTTTAACCCTAGCGAACTTAGTGTGTTCGCTACACACAAACACCAAGTGAACTTGGTAAGTTCGCTTAAATCAGAAAAGTCTCAGAAGCGCAACAAGCGAAGATGCTCCAAGCGAACTTGATAAATACGCCTGAATCAGAAGAAGCGAAGATGATAAGTTTGATCCATTAAGTTCACCTGTAACTGATTCTGTAAGTTTGCTAGAAACAACTGTTGAACTAGGAAGAAAGAACTCAACCCTCAAACGAACAATAATCTCTGAAAATCATCATATCTTGAGATTTTTATGGAATTTGAAGATTCTGGACCGTATGAATATAGAATTGATGAAAATGGACATTCTTGTCAGATGAAATCACGCAAAAACACTCCAAAATCAACCTGAACAGCCCAAAAACCCAATCAACTCTATGACAAACTCCATAACTCTGAAATCTCTATAAAACACCGATAAGTTGATGCCAAACCGATACATAAGAACCACAAGGTGACCTCAAATCGACAGTTAAGCTCTGATACCACTTGTAGGTCCCACCAGGGTGTCTATGGATATGCTAAACCTGTGGTACGATACGCATACGAAGTGCGGAGTCCATCGTATGCATGCTCACATAACAACGACGATCATGTAGAACAATAGTAATCAATGAACACACACAAGGTAAATAACCACTAATTGTATTGCTCTAAAATATCGAGTGTTACAAATTACAAAGTGTGTAAGCGTACTTGTCTACCATGCAAACGTACTATATATAGGTATCCAAGAACCCACAGGCGAACTTGTCAAGTTCGCCACACACTAGGCTTAGGCGAACTTGACATTACAAAACTTGTACTAAACACAAAACATTAAAACTTGAAGACAATTACAAAGACCTATACTATTACAAGCTGCTTGTCACAAAATATGCTCCAACAACTACAAAGAAAACCACTACTGCAGAAGCCACGTTAAACTAGCAAAGTGAAAATGTTGTTCGCAAGAACAACGTCCTCAAAACTAATTTGGCCCAACAAGACAACTTCACAAAGGACTGATGGCTACAAAATTCATGTGTTATAACATGCCTAATTTCATGTGTGAACATTAACTTTGCATATGTAGAGAAAAAAAGACTGATGGCTACAAAATTCTAGAAGTTTAAATGCTGCGGACTCCACAATTTTGACTCTGACGAAGTTGCTACGGATAAGTGTTTATGCTGCGGACATTTACTCTTTGCTGCTGATCAACAACTATGCTGCGGATAGGCCTAATCTACAGAATTTCAAAGGTTGCTGCTGATATGCTTCTTAGTAGCATCAAACATTGATGATGCTGATAGGCAAATAATCCGCAGCCTTGACTTTACTACTGACATCTCTTATGCAACACTGACACACCTATCAGCAGAAGGAATGTTGTTGGTGCATATAACAAAAGACAATGCCCCTATTCTGCTCTGTCCTATAATAATTACTAAGAAGACCTTTGTTTTGCTGTTGTCTTTTCATTACAAAAGTCTTTTCACTGCAGTTGTCTTTTTGTTGTAAACCAATAGTAGTGTAGCTTCTCCTCAGTTCAAGATCAACGGCTTGTGTTTCATCTGATCCTTAGAATCAAGGGTCTGTCTTTGTCACACCCCGACCGATTACGGAATCATCGGGGCGGGACATGTAAGACTGTTCATGAGCACAAGGTTGACTAGATTGTAATATATTAAATCCATTTCCATTCAAACAAACATGAAACAAGTTCAAAGTACACAATGAAATACAATTTGTCTTTGATTTAATATTAACTAGGTCCAAAGCCTATGTGTAGCATGTCTTGATCTAGCTCATATGAAAGCACCTGAAACATGAATAAAATAAGGTCAACTAAAAAGTTGGTGAGTATAACACAATTGTATGTAGATAGCATATAGTTGAAAACAAATCCTTTACAAAACATGATAAAATAAGGCATTTATGGGGAGCAGCTATTGTGTAACCATGTACAACAAAACCTTGTGACTAGCATGCAAAAACAATTGTGTTGTCGGTTTCAATCACCGCGCACCATGGGTGGGTTTGTCAGACTCAATAGATCTATCATTGGAAACCGTCGGCTTGTATAGTTAATGATTGCACATAAGAGCATACAAAGGTTAGCACACCTAGCACTCGGGCACAAAGCTCAAATTTTGCACACATGTATGTAAATAGGATTTTTGCACTTGTGTTGTTTGTGTAAATGTAAATGTGTAATGTGTAATGTGTAATGTGTATAGAGTTCATGTTCCACCCCAAAAGTGTAAAAGAGTAAAAAGGGGTTGTGAATACTCACTTGATTCGAAGGCGTAGCTAAACGGGATACTAGAAAGTAATGTGATCCTTGTATCGCACAACGTTGACCTAGAGTGTAATGTATATTGCATTAATAATGCACAATAGTCTAAGTCTAAGTCTAAGGTTGAATTGGATAAAGTTAGTGATTGGTACTTGGAGGTATTGTATAAAACGGAAGATTTGAAATGAATATTTTTACAACATTTTAAATAAGGTTTGAGTTTGGAATAAGACAATTATATGTGAACTTCTTATTTAAAATTTACTACTTTTTAATCCATTAGAAATGATTTAATTAATTTGTTTAAGATTCCCAAGTTGATAATTTAGCTTATGAAAACAATTCTGGGCTTTGGAGTTTTATAAAATAATAATTTTTTTATAAAAGGAATTGAGTATATATTAAAATAACAGAAGAAACAGATTCTGACCAAAGGTTGGGCACAACCGTGCCAAGGGTATGGCGCGACCGCGCTTAGGCACGGGGCGCGACCGTGCTTAGGCATGGGGCGCGACCGTGCTTGGGCATGGAGCGCGACCGTGCTTAGGCATGGGGCACAACCATGCCTGGACAAGAGGCACGACCGTGCTAAGCGATTAGCACGATCGTGTCTGGATTTTCCAGAACCTAATCTGACAAATTCGTGTATTAAAAACGGCTGAATTTGTAGGGTTTTCAAAGAACGACGGTTTGCGAATCTAACCATGTATTTTAATTGAATGTATATTGTGTCTAGGGTGTAGTTCGACTAAGCCAAAAACGTGATGAACCCTAGATTCTGTTTGAGTTTAATTCGGTGGTGTAAGCCCTGAATAGGTTAGGGCTTTCATTCACGGGATTTAAATGAGTCTGAGAATGTGTTTAATTACCTTAAACGATATCGAATTGGTGGAGTTCGACCAAACGGAGTTCCGACTTTGATGCGTTGATCCCTGGCGTCTCCTGTTGGGATTCCGGCAAAATTGATGTGATGAATGTGATTACAGGAGCTTGAAGATCATGCGCATATGATTGATTTCGGGAGTGTTTCGTGAATTGGACGAGATTGAGAGAAAGGAATGGAGAGGTGACGGTTTTGGTTTCCTAATCACTACGCGGTTATTAGAAAGTGATTAATTCAAAATGATTGGTTTGAAACGGCACAATAAGCGTTACAAATTTTGGATTCGAACAGATTTGCGATTAAAGACTGTTTTTACGTTTTAACTGATGTGAGGCGCGACCGTGCCAGACGAGGCGCGACCGTGCCAAAACGTGGCGCGACCGTGCCGGACGAGGCGCGACCGTGCCAAAACGTGGCGCGACCGTGCCTACTAGGGTTTCTGGTTATTTACAAAATCAGCCCTTGCAAATTCAGATTTGACAGAATTAGCTTGGTTAGGATTTAACAGAACACCTAACGAGATTACTAACTGGATTAACTCTAAGAGGTGTTACCACATGATTATGAATTCTAAATCTTTGAATTTAATACGATCGGCTGACGATTTATGAGGTGTAGGTTTGAACAAGTATATGATTCAACATCGTGCAGTTATTTTATTATTTAAAATAAATTAAAATAGGGTCGGAAAAATCAGGAATGTTACAGTCTCCCCATGTTAAGGGAATTTCGTCCCGAAATTTAACTAATGGAGGCTACTAAAAATCAAGAAAGAAGGTGGGAGTTTTGGGTTCTCAGTGAGTTTGACCGTTGATATGATTTAGGCCTGATACTCAAGGTTGAATATGAATGATGACAATGAATTTAGTTTTTGAAATGGACTTAAGGAGAAGATTGTCGAATAGCAATTTGAATTCTAAATGTAAGATGTATTACTTGGAACAAATTTGATGAGTTTTGAAATTTTGAGTTTGTGTAAGATGTAGTCTAACGTGCTCAAAATTGTTAGTGGGTAAAAGATTTCATAAACATTGGTCTAGGTCAAAACTTCACATGACACGAACAACACTACTCCTGATAATATGATAGGACGCTTATATATAGGAAGTACCATCGGCGTATCCACCATGCCCTCGTCACATTACATCCGTTTCGTTGTTACACATCATGATAAGTTTTAGGTCACAACACACGACAAAATTTCACTATGGTTTCCATGCGCTGATTTTCATAATTCCGTGTGCACCCGTAATTATTCAAATCATCGTATGGTCCGCATAGATTGTTTCGTTGTGTGTGGGTAAGGGGCACAATTTCTCTATTATCACGTCTATTGTTTAGACATAGAAAGGCGCTAACAAGTAACTAAGTCCCTAATCAGGTCAGTTCGCAACTAAAGAGTAGTAAAGTAGTAACACTTAAAGTTTCTTAGTTTGTTCGTGTTTGAACAAGAATACGTCAAACCCCGAGTCGTTTCCATGTATTATGGTCTTCAACTTTGGTGTACAAAGTGCATGACCATGTCTTGTGTATAATGTAATCAATCCATTGCAACAATTGTAAGCAAATTTCATTTCGAGCATATAGTAAGCACGTAAGTCTCATGTATGATCTAAAGTCACGTAGTTAGTAATCAAATAGGTCCCATTTATAGCGTAAATAATTTAGCGTCTTGTATTTTGTAAGTCAATAAATTCTGATGTGTAGTGTAAACAACATAGTATTTTGTGTATAGTAGGAAATGAATTTCATGCAGGGTGTTGGCAACTTAGCGTCATGTATATTGTACAATGTGCACAGCCTAGTATGATGTACTTTGTAACCAAATGAGTTTCATGTATAGTGTGGTCAATCTAGAATTGTGTATCAATGAAGCAGTTCTTATGTATCACGTATATTGCAAACAACTAAGTTTCGTGTATCATGTGTTCAATCGAGTAAATTGTGATTTGTAGGAAAACTATTATCATGTATTACGTAATTTGTGTAGCATTGGATATATTGTGAAAGTGTATACGTGAGAATTGAACTTCGCGTGCGATGTGTACTAATGAGTTTTGCATGTGATCGAGTGTTGCGGACAAACGTGTTGTTTGGCGTTCTTGCATAATGTGGTAGTTAGGTTCAAGTCCTCAAATCTCATTGAGGTTGGTGGGAAGGATTAATGTTTACGCGGTATGGATCGTCTCTTGAAGCGTCAAGTGAAAGGTAACGAGGAGGTTTTGGAAATATTCGGGAATTGTGTTTACAAATACGGGTCTTTGTTTGAACATAGAAAGTGGTAAATTGTTCTTGGTTGTAGATATATAAAGTAGTGAAATCATTGAATCGCATATTTTAAATGAATATGCAATTTATGAGAAAATATTTTTAATTTAAAATTTCAACTTTTTGGCTAAACAAGTAGTTAATTTAGCCAAAGTTTGGAATTATTTACTTTAATGAATAAAAATCATAATTATTTATCAGTTTTTAAAAAAAAAAAAAATTTATAAAATTGATTGCATTACTTTCCTTAATAGGTGAAAAAGTTTTATGGAAAATTTATGTTTTTGATATTATAAAAAAAAAATTCAGTAAACATTTTGTTTAACAAGATAGCGATGTTTTGTTTAAATCACAAAATAGGATGATTTATTTATGAAAGAGATTGTTGGTAATGTACTAAATCATGTTGAATGGAAGAAGTGGTATTTGAGAAAGTTTGATGAAAATATAACAGGTGTAATTTACGCTCCACGGGTCAAATTAATGAACAATAACTGTAGAGTTGAAATATATGGAATTGACTAGATGCTGAAATGTTAAACATTACTCAAAACATAAGGAAATGGTTCTCAAATCGAAAATTTAAAGGTAAACAGTAGAAACTCCTTCTAACGTCTCTGGTAGCTTTCCACTAGGAAGAAGATAATCGCCAAGATGAGCACCGCTATAGTCACTCGAGTAGTAGATCTGGCTTCAGTTCTGGCGGTCTCTGTGCGATGATCTTGTATTTCTTTTTCGAGGATGGAGATTAACTCCTTTTGGTATCCTAATTGGTTTGCTAGGCTATCCATTCTTTGTCTTTGCAAGTCATGTATTACTCCCTGCTCTATCCTTTGCCTCTCGAATTCTGAATTTCTTACATATTGATGGAAGTCATTGGTTGGAATTCCCATAACACCAGGGGGTGCCATGGTATGCCTTACCCAAGGGTTAGGAAGGTACGGGTCGGGCATTAGGTATGGGTCTCTTAGTGGGGGTGACAATTGATTGTGGGGGTGAGGTGTATGATACAGGTTTATGGGTACGGGTGATTCAGGCGTTCGAAGTCTCGGGTCAGTGTTCCTAATCCAGTCCGCCCTTACATCAAACCTTGGCCTAGCAGTTGGGGGTGTTGGTGACCGATACATGGGTGTCTCAGTGTCTTCTTCCCAATCGGATTCTGTTCCGGGATGGTATACCGGGGAGGGAGGAGGGTAGGAGTTCATATCTAGCAGAAAACAATGAAAAAGTTGTAAGTGATAATGAAATATTGCGGGTTGAACATAGGAGTACTTATAAGTTTTAGAGTTTGACTAGTCATAACACCGAACCTTCACGATAGTATTTTAAAAATACACTTGACCTATAAGCAATGTATCCCTGAGGAGAATTCCCAGGAAAGATGGGTGCGTCGCTAAGACACACTTAAGTACCCTATCTTTCCTTAGCCAGAATTCCTCATGGGCTTACACACTCTTCCAGCCATCATGTATTAATAATGCTATTGTTGGGCTCATGGTTATGATGGGGTGGACTGGGCTTTGAGGCCCAAAGGTAAGGTTTATGCATTTCAGCGGGCTTCTTCTTCTTGGAAATAGGTGGGCTTCTTAGTTTATTGTTGATGGGCATTAGGCCCAATAGTTTAAGTCCTTGCTCATTAAGGGTGATGGTATCATGTATTTGGATCCAAAGGAGTATGAATAATTTTGGTGTGTATGTGTGTGTGTTAAACTTAGGATAGTGTTTTAAATAAATTAAGTAGGTAGCAATGAATAGAAGAAAAAAAAGTTGGCAGGTAATGTGACACACAACATTGAGTTTTGTATAATGTGATGTAATCATATAGTATAACATGTAAAGATATTCACATAGGAAATAATCATATAGCATGTAGGTAGTAATGAGTGTAAGTACAAGAGCTATCAAGTAGTGTGTCACATAAGTCATTATGTATTGTATCAGGTAGTGTAGGTACTTAGGAAAGCATGTAAACATAATCACACATGAATTGATAATGTAACATGTAGTAGCATGGCATTGTATGGGTGTCCTAAAGTTATAGTCTAGGTCAAGAGTGTCTAATAACCTAGTTCCCTATAACCAAGGCTCTGATACCAATCTGTCACACCCCGACGGATGGCGGAATCATTGGGGCGGGACATGTAAGACTGTTCATGAGCACAAGGTTGACTAGATTGTAATATATTAAATCCATTTCCATTCAAACAAACATGAAACAAGTTCAAAGTACACAATGAAATACAATTTGTCTTTGATTTAATATTAACTAGGTCCAAAGCCTATGTGTAGCATGTCTTGATCTAGCTCATATGAAAGCACCTGAAACATGAATAAAATAAGGTCAACTAAAAAGTTGGTGAGTATAACACAGTTGTATGTAGATAGCATATAGTTGAAAACAAATCCTTTACAAAACATGATAAAATAAGGCATTTATGGGGAGCAGCTATTGTGTAACCATGTACAACCAAACCTTGTGACTAGCATGCAAAAACAATTGTGTTGTCGGTTTCAATCACTGCGCACCATGGGTGGGTTTGTCAGACTCAATAGATCTATCATTGGAAACCGTCGGCTTGTATAGTTAATGATTGCACATAAGAGCATACAAAGGTTAGCACACCTAGCACTCGGGCACAAAGCTCAAATTTTGCACACATGTATGTAAATAGGATTTTTGCACTTGTGTTGTTTGTGTAAATGTAAATGTGTAATGTGTAATGTGTAATGTGTATAGAGTTCATGTTCCACCCCAAAAGTGTAAAAGAGTAAAAAGGGGTTGTGAATACTCACTTGATTCGAAGGCGTAGCTAAACGGGATACTAGAAAGTAATGTGATCCTTGTATCGCACAACGTTGACCTAGAGTGTAATGTATATTGCATTAATAATGCACAATAGTCTAAGTCTAAGTCTAAGGTTGAATTGGATAAAGTTAGTGATTGGTACTTGGAGGTATTGTATAAAACGGAAGATTTGAAATGAATATTTTTACAACATTTTAAATAAGGTTTGAGTTTGGAATAAGACAATTATATGTGAACTTCTTATTTAAAATTTACTACTTTTTAATCCATTAGAAATGATTTAATTAATTTGTTTAAGATTCCCAAGTTGATAATTTAGCTTATGAAAACAATTCTGGGCTTTGGAGTTTTATAAAATAATAATTTTTTTATAAAAGGAATTGAGTATATATTAAAATAACAGAAGAAACAGATTCTGACCAAAGGTTGGGCACAACCGTGCCAAGGGTATGGCGCGACCGCGCTTAGGCACGGGGCGCGACCGTGCTTAGGCATGGGGCGCGACCGTGCTTGGGCATGGAGCGCGACCGTGCTTAGGCATGGGGCACAACCATGCCTGGACAAGAGGCACGACCGTGCTAAGCGATTAGCACGATCGTGTCTGGATTTTCCAGAACCTAATCTGACAAATTCGTGTATTAAAAACGGTTGAATTTATTGGGTTTTCGAAGAACGACTGTTTGCGAATCTAACCATGTATTTTAATTGAATGTATATCGTGTCTAGGGTGTAGTTCGACTAAGCCAAAAACGCGATGAACCCTAGATTCTGTTTGAGTTTAATTCGGTGGTATAAGCCCTGAATAGGTTAGGGCTTTCATTCACGGGATTTAAATGAGTCTGAGAATGTGTTTAATTACATTAAACGATATCGAATTGGTGGAGTTCGACCAAACGGAGTTCCGAATTTGATGCGTTGATCCCTGGCGTCTCCTGTTGGGATTCCGGCAAAATTGATGTGAGGAATGTGATTACAGGAGCTTGAAGATCATGCGCATATGATTGATTTCGGGAGTGTTTCGTGAATTGGACGAGATTGAGAGAAAGGAATGGAGAGGTGACGGTTTTGGTTTCCTAATCACTACGCGGTTATTAGAAAGTGATTAATTCAAAATGATTGGTTTGAAACGGCACAATAAGCGTTACAAATTTTGGATTCGAACAGATTTGCGATTAAATACTGTTTTTACGTTTTAACTGATGTGAGGCGCGACCGTGCCTATAAGAGGCGCGACCGCGCCAGACGAGGCGCGACCGTGCCAAAACGTGGCGCGACCGTGCCGGACGAGGCGCGACCATGCCAAAACGTGGCGCGACCGTGCCTACTAGGGTTTCTGGTTATTTACAAAATCAGCCCTTGCAAATTCAGCTTTGACAGAATTAGCTTGGTTAGGATTTAACAGAACACCTAACGAGATTACTAACGGGATTAACTCTAAGAGGTGTTACCACATGATTATGAGTTCTAAATCTTTGAATTTAATACGATCGGCTGACGATTTATGAGGTGTAGGTTTGAACAAGTATATGATTCAACATCGTGCAGTTATTTTATTATTTAAAATAAATTAAAATAGGGTCGAAAAAATCAGGAATGTTACAGTCTTGATTCTAAGTTCCTTTATTTGTATTATTTCTCTTTTGTTGTAAGTATGCTTGCTTAGAGTTTTTTCTGTAACTTATAAACTTTGAAGAGTAATACATTTGCATTTATCAGTATTCTCATTGTTTCTTGTTACTTAGCATAGTTGTTATTATTTCCGCCAATCTCAACTAAACAGAACCATATTGTAAAAAATTGATCCTACAAGTGGTATCAGAGCTTTGGCTAATAGATTAAGCAAACTATATTTGTTTAATCACTCTCTGGTTCTGTTACCATTTTCTCTCTGTTGCACAACATCTATCCAAAGTATGGCACAAAATACTAGATTTGATGATATTGGAAGCCTTCACAGACCACTAAGACTGGTATCTAGGGAAGATTATGACATGTGGAAGAACATAATGGAAAGCTTCTTCTGTTATCAAGAATATGGAATGTGGAGATCCATAATTGATGGTCCTTAGGTGCCTATGGTGGCCTCTACTGATTCCGGAGGTCCATATGTTCCCAAAGAAGCTTCAAAATATTCAAAGGAAGATATTAAGAAGATGGAGGTGGACTTTAAAGCTCTAGGAGCCATACAGATGTGCCTGCCAAATGAAGTGTTTCACAACTTCAGAGAACACAAGACTGCTAAAGAGCTATGGGAAGCTCTTGAGAAGATGTTTGCTGGATCAGAAGAGGTTAAGGAAAACAATAGAGACATTCTGAAGCAACAATATGAAAATTTCGTATACAAGGATGGTGAGTCCCTTACAACCCTGTACAACAGGTACACTTATCTTGTGGGTGAGTTGCAGTGCTCTAAGGTCAAGCTAGAGAATGAAGTTATTCTCAAAAAGTTCATCAGATCCCTTCCAAGTTGATGGACACTCTATACAATGTAAATTAGGAGAACTGAAAACTTGAAGACTCTCACAATGACTGAGCTATTTGGTATGTTAAAGACATATGAGCTGGAAATGATTCAAGCCAGAGAGAGAAAATCAGGTTATTCTACACCCTTATCTTCCACCACAGCCTCTGCATTACACTCTGACCATACACTACCAAGCTCAAGCAACTATTATCCTCCCATTGTCACACATCCTCAAACTCCCAACTCCCAAGCAAACAACTCTCCATTCCTTCTTGAAGCTCATCCTCAAAATCCAAACACTACTGCCTTTGTTTCTGATACCCCAAGCAACATGCCTTTTATCAAAGAAGATCCGGAGTATTTTCATCCAGATGACTTAGAAGAAATAGACATACAACATTCTTATGCTATGTTGTATCTCAGAGCAAAACAGTTCTACTCTAGAACTAGAAGACCTATCCCAAGCAACAGTCCAAATACCAGAGTTGGCTTAGACAAGAGCAAGTTAAGATGCTACAACTGTAATAATCTTGGTCATTTTGCTAGAGAATGTAAAGCACCAAAGGCAAACCCAGCTGCTGCACAACCAAGACAGACTCATCAAGGTCAAACAGGTCAAAACACTTAACCTGCTCAAACTGCTGCTTATGCAACTCAACAAGTTGGAATAGCTGACTTTGACTGGACCTTTCAGTATGAAGAAATATCTGCCAACAACCAAGCTCTCATGGCAGACACCACAGAGATCCCACCTTAGGTATATGAACATCTTTGCTCTCAAGCTTGCATTGATAAAGTTTTGGGATATAGAAAGCATAACCAAAATCTAATAGATCAAAATGAAGAGTTTCATCAAATGAAATCTAAGTTCAAAAACGTTGAAAACAGTTATAAAGAAAATATTAACTGTCTAAAGAAAGAAATTTCATCATTAAAACATGAACAAACAAATCTTGAAACTCAGATTGATGATCAATTGGTTAAGTTAAAAGCTACAAGAGTTCATCTGGTAGATAAAAAGGTTCATGTTGAAAAATATGAGTTTTCATCCAAAAAATGCAAAGATTATTGGATGCTCAAATCCATGAAAAAGTAACTGCTGGTCTTGGGTGTCAAACTGAACAGTAAAACTCTGTACCACCACCCACTGATTATGTAGCATATTCATGAACCCAACTTCAACCTAACCAATCTTGACCATGCAAACCGAAACCTTGATCCTTCCAAGGAAGACATTCTTGTGTAAGAATGCAGTACCTCCACTGAGTCTGATTCCACATGCTCAGACTCCTCCAAAAACAGTGATGCCCCTTTACTTCCAACACATGAAGTAATTATGAAAACCACCAAATATGGGAAAGTGATTGAAACAAACTTTCCAAGTCCTTTCATTCCATCCATACTAGTCACACAACCCACCAAACAAATCAAAATCAGCTATCCTCCTCAGACTCAACATCCCTGCAAAGAAAGTGGTTGACATTTGTCATTCACTTCGAGAAAGAATGCGTTATGTTCAAAAGACACTAGAAGAATTCACCTTTGAACACAACAAAAATCATCCCTGGAACTTCAAAGATCTTTTCAAAAGAAAGGACTATGTGTATTTTAGAGGGACAAGATTGCAAAATCATGTTTTGTTTGTGGCAAATACAACCATACATCAAGCACCTATTTCTACTACCTTCAGCAACAAACAAATCTCAAGCAACAAGCTTTTGAGAAAATAAAAAAACAAGAAGGTAAAAAGCTATGAAGCAAGATCAACTCAGTTTAGAAAGTCTACACCAAGACAGACTGGTACTGTAAAAACCCCAAAAGCTAAACAATCTTACATCATTTGTGGTGAATCAGGCCACTTTGCTGCAAATTGTAAGTTTAATCCTTTCAACCAATTCTCTCAATCATCATCCTCAGCATCAACAGTCAAAATCATCCTTGATAGAAAATATCCTGTCTATAGAAGAACCCCCACAAAAAAACCTATTTTTAATAGGAAAGTAAAGAAGGAGAAGTCAATGATTGTTGCACCAGCTAAACCATCAGCAACAACCAGGAATACTGCTGATCATGTGAAGCCAAAGATGATGAAGAACAAATCCAAGCCATCAGCAGCAACCAAATATGCTGCTGATTAGTTAAAGCCTTTAGCAGCAACCAAATATGCTGCTGATCAGTTAAAGCCTTCAGCAGCAACCAAATATGCTGTTGATCAGTTAAAACCATCAGCAAAAACCATGTTTGCTGCTGATCAGTGTAAGCCCATGAATATAAAAAATCAGACTGGACTATCAGTAGCTAAAACTACATCTGCAAAAGAACTAAAAAGGTGATTCAACAATGGCAAGCAAAATCCAAATCCTCATCATCTCAGAGTATCATCATTGGATCAATTGAATGCCAGCCTGCTGATGATTTTAGTCTTATGTCAAAAGTCCCACCCAAGCCTGCAAGCTCTTGGGTCCCCTTTTCTAACTAGAACTCTCTCATGTGTAGGAACAACCAGGTAAGAAAGATAACACATGGGTTGTAGATAGTGGTTATAACAGACACATGACAGGAAACAGGTCCATCCTCTCAGACTTCAAAAACTTTTATGGTGGATATGTTACGTTTGGGAGTAATTCAAAGGGAGGCTCTATCACCAGACAAGGAACTGTGTCTAATGAAAGGATGAGCATTGAAAGGGTGAATTATGTGAAGGAATTGAAGTTTAACCACATGAGTGTATCACAAATCTATGATCAAAAGCATTGGATGCTTTTCACAGATGAAGAATGTTTTGTGGTATCCTCTAGACTGAGAAATTCTCCTCTTGAGAAGATCTTGTTAACTGCTCAAAGAAAGGACGATCTACATGTGCCTGATATGAACAAGGTTACACCATTTGGCAGTGTATCTTGCTTTATATGAAGGCATCAGTTGATGAATCTGCTCTATGGCATAGGAGATTGAGTCATGTCAATGTCAAAACCATCAACAAGTTGGTTAAAGGAAATCTAGTCAGAGGACTACCTGATAAAGAATTTCAACTTGAAGATCATTGCATAGCATGCTTGAAGGGGAAGCAACACAAGAGTTCTCACAAGCCCAAGACACTAAACTCAAATGATACTCCATTATAGGTGCTGCATATGGATCTTTTTCGTCCTACAAATGTTATGTCTATGGGCAAGAAGTCATATTGTCTGGTGATAACTGATGACTATACCAGATTCTCATGGGTATACTTCTTGAGAACAAAAGATGAAATTACTGAGATTCTCAAATCCTTCATTCTTAGGGTTGAGAATCAAAGCAATCAAAAAGTTAAAACAATAAGGTGGGATCAAGGGACAGAGTTCAAAAATCAAACCTTGAACTATTTTTTTTAGAACAAAAGTATTCAGAGACAATACAGTGCTCCAAGAACCCCTCAACAAAATGGGGTTGCTGAAAGAAGAAACAGAACTCTAATTGAGTCTGCCAGATCCATGCTGTCTAACTCAAAGCTGCCGCTCACATTCTGGGCTGAGGTAGTTAGTACAACTTGCTATGTACAAAGTAGAGTTCTTATTGTCAAGCCTCTCAACAAAACACCTTATGAGTTGTGGTTCAATAGAGTTCCCTATATTGGATTCCTAAAATCCTTTGGATGCCCATGTACTATTCTTATCACCAATGGTGTTCTCCAAAATTTGGTGCCAAATCTTATGAAGGATACTTTGTGGGATATTCCTCTCATTCCAAAGCCTACATAGTATTCAAATTTCACCAGCAACAGTCTCTCTAACAAAGCTTTATATCCATTGATCCTCCATCTATTGTTGATGCTATTGAAGCTAATGAAGCTAGAACAAGCAACTCAAATGTCACCAGCAACAATCTCTTTGACAATGAAGATCAAAATGAGAACATTAATCACTCTGTAGTTGTTGAAGACAATTCTGCAAAGAATTTATCAACGGTGACTAAACAAGTTTCTGTTCAAAAGAAGCTAGTCAACTTTTCAGTAAAATCTTCTAAAGATTGTTCATCGGAAGGGTCATCAAATTCAAGAAAAACTCCTTATATCAGAAATCATCAAGATAGATGAGTTTGCTTTCACTGTAATGAGGCTGGTCATATTTTGATTCACTGTCCTTATAAGAATCAAGGCAAACTAAAGAGTGTTTCCTCACAACAACGAGTGGTGCCGATTCTGAAAAGACAAAATGTGGGAAAGCCTACGTCTAGTGTTGTAAAGAATGTGCCTTGTCAATCATTTTCTAAATCTTCGGGATTTAAGCAACATGATAAGCATATTTCTAAACCATTTGTTTTTCAAAAGAGGTTTGAGATTCCACATGTTGGAATTTCAAAAGGTTCTCAACCTGAGGTCAAACTTTCTAGACCATAACGAAGAAGACGTAACAGAAAACTAAAGAAATTTTTGGGAATACCTGAATTTGATAATCATAAATCTAATAATGTTTTTCCAATTCATCATACTATGTCTTGACTGAGAAGGTCTAATTGTGAATCTTATGTTCCAAACGTTGATGATAATATTGATTGTGAATTGCTTGAAGTTGTTTATTTTGATCCATCTGGACGACCCAAGACCACAATGGCTTGGGTTCCAATATCTAACTGATTTTCTTTATTTATGTAGGGACAACCAAGGAGGACTATCAACAATACGTGATATGTGGATAGTGGTTGTTCTCGACATATGATAGGGAATGTTCGTTTGTTGGAAGATGTTATTAATATTGATGGTGGTTATGTCGCTTTTGCTGGAAATAAAGGCGGGTACATAACTGGTCAGGGTACTTTAAAGAACGATAAAGTCAAATTTGAGAAAGTGAACTATGTGAAGCAACTTGAACATAATCTTTTAAGTGTATCTCAAGTGTGTGACAAGAAATTTTCATTTCATTTCAATGATTCTGAGTGTTATATCTTGAAACCGGGCTTTGTGATTCCTGACGAATGGATTCTATTGAAAGCTCTGAGGAGAAATGACGCATATGTCTTAGACATGAGTGTTGCTACTACAACGAATTCAATTCCTACGTGTCTACTCTCCAAGGCGTCTGAGTCGGATTCTATTTTGTGGCACAGGAAACTTGCTCACATCAATTATCGGAAAATGAATTATCTCGTGAAGAATGATCTAGTTTTTGGTGTTTTGAAAATGAAATTTCTAGTTCTTGATGACTGTATTCCTTGCAAGAAGGGGAAACAACACAAGAAGTCCCACAAATCTAAGATAAAGAATTCTATTGTAACTCCTTTCGAGCTACTTCATATGGATTTGTTCGGACCGATTAGTATCAGGAGCATTGGCGGTAAATCTTACTGTCTGGTAGTAATAAATGATTTCTCTAGATTTTCATGGGTTAAGTTCCTTGCTTCTAAAGCCAAAACCACAGAGTTGATACAATTCTTAATCCTAGGTTTAGAGAATTTGTTCAAACAGAAAGTCAGAAGAATTAGGAGTGACAATGGCAGCGAGTTTAAAAATAGCAACATGGGTTTATTTTGTCTTCAAAAGGGAATTCATCATGAATTCAGTGCGCCATATGTACCTCAACAAAATGGAGTTGTTGAGCGAGAGAACATGACTTTGGTTGAAACGGCACGTACGATGCTTGCTGATTCTAAGCTTCTAGTAACTTTTTGGGCTGAGGCTGTGAATACTGCGTGTCACGTTTTGAACAGATTCTTGACCGTTAAGCAACAGAACAAGACATGCTATGAGTTACTTAATAATCTTAAGCCAAATCTGGAATATTTACTACCTTTTGGTAATCCATGCACCCTTTTAAAAGTTAGAGATGTCCCAACCAAGTTTAGTGCTAAGGCTATTGAAGGGATCTTTCTGGGGTATGTTACGAATTCTACTACCAAGAGGGTTTATAACAAAGAGACTTGTCAAGTTGAAGAATGGTATCATATTGACTGTTCTAATCGGTCTTTACCTCAAATGGCAATTGGACCATACTGGGCTTTTGATTATGACAATTTATTCAAGTCTTTTCATTTACCTTCTGATATTTCTCTTGAGGAAGCTGCTGTATTATATGATTCATATCAGGATGCACATAATAGTGGTTTTCTACTGACTGTGGTTCCACATTCATCTGTTCCTGCTACATCTGCTCCAGATCCTAATGTTGCTTCTTGCTCGGGAACACAAGAGTCTGATAGTGAGGTTGAAAATGTTATTTTCCAAGATTCTTCAACTGATCCTTTGTTAGTTGATGAACATTCTAATTTGACACAGGATCAGGGGGAGATTCCTACAAATCTAGACTTGGAGATACCAGTTAATCAAGATCTGTCTTTGTCTAAATTTCAAAACAAAATGAAAAATATAAAATTGACATCATTTGAAGTTAGAGAAGAAATGATAGTACATTAGTGAATAGTTCATTACACATGACCATAGTAGATCTTTGATATATGATAGTTTAAAGTAAATTGATTTGATCTAAATTTCAAAGTCTGCATAAATAAGAAATGATAGTGTTTTGAATGCTCTAATCTTGATAATATGTTTTAAATTTGAATATGAGTTTGAAACTTGAATTGTCAATAGACTAGAAGCGTTTTTGAACCAATAGTAGTGTGAAAATTAAATATGATATGATTACATCTGTGATTTGAATTCATTATATACCTGGGTGTGTGTGTAAAAATCATTATCAGATAAAGAATATATGGTTTTCAAGAATTTCATGAGACCAATATCGAATTATGTCTTTAGCACAATCTCTTTCAGTTCACTTCACTACCCATGCCCCGAAAAACATGCATTGTGTTGCTGAACTAAGATATGTTTTCTAACAACATCTGTTGAAACATATATTCACCCTTGGATCAGTTAGATACATAATATATTTTGATTTCATTGAAATTTATCCAGATAATAGTTGGATCCTCCTACCTGAATCTATTGATTCTCATTATAAAGCCAATTCATTAGAATCTTTTGATTCTGAATCATCTTGATTCTCATATCCTTTTGTATCTGCTATTCTATACTTATGCTAATATGGATAATTTCATCTTGGAGATTGATCTAATCTTGCAATAAACTGTGTATGTCTTGAAGATAGTGCAAATTTAAATTTCTGTTGGCATATATGTGGGGTACACGATGTTTTTTATCTAAATGGTACTAAATCACATGAATTTGGAAGAAAAATGCTTATGGTTTCAAATTATATATTATTGACAACTTAGGAATTCATACTTTGTATTACAAATTTTGAATGAAAAATTGAGCATTTCATGACCTGATTTTGTTTACTTTGAAATTTATCGCATATCATTTCAAGTTATATTCAAATTGATTGCAAAAATTACATAAGATGAAAATATTTGAGTTACATAAGAATGAGTTTGATTGTTTCATATCATAGGTTACCCATTGTTGATAATAGACTGTGTGATGAATTACTCATATACTGATATGATCTTCTTGCTCATGATGTTCATCCAAAAATATGTGTTTCAGTTTGCTTAGATAAAAACCAAAAATATATGATTCCGTTTGTATAGATAAAATCCAAAAATATTTTGTTTCTATCTTCCATGAGAATTTTATTTTTATTAAAATGATTCCGGATTGGATCGGATACATGCTACAGATGGAAGTTCACAAGAATGTGACGTGTTGAAAGTGAAGAAATTGTTCATGGCAAAGGTTTGGAGCGAACTTAATATGTTCGCTTGTTTCTGATTAAGCGAACTTAATATGTTCGCCAGAGCCTTGTTAAGCGAACTTAACAAGTTCGCCTAATGAAGCGAACTTAATTGTCATTAAATATTTTGTTCAGGCGAACTTATCCTTATTATGTTGTTTCACTGTGAGAGCGAACTTATTGAGCAAACTTACAGGTTTTTTAGCGAACTTGTGACAATCTGAATTAGGGTTTTCGATTTGAAATTTTCGTGTTTCCCTCTAGATCGGATTTGAATTGCGAATATTTCTAAGGTAATTTCAAGGTTTTTTATCCGTTAAATCTATGGGAATTTGATACTTTGACCCTGTGTTCATCGTCATTTGACCGCCGGTCTGAGTTTGATCTGATATGGTGTCGTTTCATGGTTAAAAATTACAGTTGAAACTTAATATTGTTTCGTGCTTGAGTATCAATGATGATGATGTGTTTAATTTGAAATACATTGTCGATTTGGACATTTTGGATATCTGCTATAGAAGTTGAATCGACAAAGTGGTTCAGGCGAACTTGTTTAGGCGAACTTATTATGTTCGCCTCTTGCAACACTAAGCGAACTTATTAAGTTCGCCTAAGGGCTCAATAGTGTTTGGACTTGTGATTTTTTTGTGTGATATTTTTTTTTGAAATTTTTTTATGATTTTTTTCTTTTGTTTGTTATATGACTAATGTGTGTTCTTTTTCCAATACTTTAACAGATGTCTCGTCGTGTTGAGTACAAACATAATCAAGTAGCGTTGTTAGATCCAAATATGTCAGAAGCTGTTAATTTCCAAGGAATTATCAACTTTTTGAATCGTTCTCGTTTGCATGTGGCCTTATCCGTAGATCCGTACATTAGCTTACCGTATATACAACAATCCTAGGTTACAATACATCAAGACACATATGTTGAACCTCACATACTTCGTGCTACGGTGAATAATACAGAGGTAGCTATTTCAGTTGACACTATTCGTGTTGTTTTGGCATTGGGAGGTGCTAATGACGATCCTATGTTTTATCCTGGAACACTGAATATGGGATGTTTTTAGAGGATGGGTTACAGAGGCAGACCAAATGATACACAAGCAAGAAAAGGAAGTTTAGTTGGAGAATGGAGGTATTTTATGCACGTCATCATACAATGTTTGTCTCCAAGAAAGGCTGGTACTGATGGTTTGAAGAGTGCATTACAAGCTGCAATGGTTGCTTTGACCCTGGACAAACGGTTTAACTTTGCTCTATATATATACTGGGAGTTGGTCATGCAAATCAATCCTCTAGATGGTCAAGGGTTTCTTATGTACCCTAGGTTCTTGCAAATGATGTTGAATCATTTAATTCCCGATTTACAGCAACATCCAATCCCTTTGACCTTGACTCCTATGTCCAAAAGAATTTTTACTGATGTACTAAGGTTAAACAACAAAATGTTGCTTTGATTCCTGTTCCAACTCCTTTGTTTGGTCAGTTAATCAATCTTGATTATGTTGAGCCACCTAATGATAATTGGTTTCATCCTGAGGAGTTAGTTCAAGGCCGAGTCCAGAATCAAGTACAACAACCACAACAACCGCAACAATTTCAAGCTCAACAACAACTCCAAAAACAAGTTCCTATTCAACAACAACAAGTTCCTATTCAATAACCACAAGTTCCTATTCCACAAGAACAGGTTCACATTCCTGTTAATGAACCAGTTCAAGAAGATATTGCTCAAGATAATGAACAAGATTTGGGTATGAATATGGAAGATTTTGACAATGACGTTGTGAACTGTGACACTTCTGATTTTCACTACTTGTACTCATTCTAGACTTATCAATGAAAATCCGCATGACATTTTATTTTACTTGAAATCCTATTTAGACGTTGTTACAATACTAGTTCACATGTGAAACATTACGTTTATGCTTGATTTCAAAGACTTATACTTATCTGTGATTGATTCATGGATCGCACGTAGACTTAATTGATCTTTATGACACATTAATTACACATGAACCACCCCCATACATCTCAAACATGTTCTTACAACCCATTCAATGTGAATTGATGCTTAAAAGTACTAGTTAGTACTTTCGTGCGATCGTTCGCCTTTTAAACCGTCGTTAACTACGTACCGTCCACGACCGACAAATCGTTTAACATGACATAAATTTATGTTTTAAATGTTTAAAATATTCATTTCTTTAATTAAAACAAAGTTTGTTTGCAAAACTTTCATTAAATAAATCCTGAAATTCGAAAAACGATCAAAAAGTCCGTTTTCTCGCCCACCGATCGCCAACTACTATACGCGAATAACGTAACTTTAACTTAAATTTTTTTAGCTAAACATACTCTTTTTGTTATGACAATCAACTTTAATGTTGAAAATATTTGCCAATTTCGCTTAGAAATGCTTAAAATCGCAATTTTCGAATGCGCGTACTCAACCGGATCAAGCTAGGACCCAACCCACCTACTCTTGGACCTAGCCCAAGCAAGAAATCACAAAAAACCCAGCCCCATTGAGGAAAATTTCACAGATTTGAGGGCCCTAAAACCCTAAATTGCTTTCCAAGACATTCCATATTTACACCCCTTCAACCATTAGTATAAATAGGAGGCTTAGGATCTTGTTTTCTTTGCTAATTCTCCCTCAAACACTCCCAACCCGTCCTAAGTTGTGAAATCCCTTCCCAACCTTGAAGATTTAGAAAATCCCTTAGAGGATTCCAAGGGTTTGAAGATCAAACAAGTAAGTAACCCTCCGAAGTTGAATACCGTCTTTTTATTTTATTCTTTCTCCATCCCCTCAATCTTTTTCTATTTTCTATCCATGATCACTTGATCATGTGAAACCTTAGCCCTAAAAACCCTCTAATAATCTTAATCAAACTAATAAATCAAGCTAACATCACCAACTAACAAACAAAGGATCCCGTTTGCAATGGCGGCTATGCCGTCGCATTCTGCGAATCCTCAAGACAAGTATTGCAAAAGTGGCTCTGCCGATGCTTTAGTATGTTCTTCCTAACTTAAAACATGTTATTTATTCTATATTATCACTTATATGAACTCACACGCTACTTAAATATAGAACCGCTTCGTGTCGGCTATGCCGATTGCATTCTGTGATTCTCCAAAACGCTTCTGTGAATATCATGGCTAGACCGGTGACACAGAACGTTTTGGCTAACCTAATCTGATTATATTATGTATTATAATAACATAATAACATTCGTCTAATTTTTATTTGCGCGTTCGGTAATCTTAAAACCCTAAACGGACCACTTAAGTGCAACCATTGATTTTGGACAGACACTGTGCTGAATTTAACTGAGCGTAACTTGACCATAATTAATCGTAACTGAGCAAACTCAATTTCCACGACGTAGTTCGTCGAATTTCCTTTCCAACCATAATTGGATCGTTTTCTAATTCAAAAGTATGACTCCGTAGTAGCCAAAACGGGACAGAAACCTTTTTCAGTACCTTCTGTCTTATTGGACTATTTTGGCTATCATCCGAGTCTCAAATGGAAAAACTTTCTAAACGAAACTTCTTCGGAACGACTTAAACTAATTCCCTATAAAATTTCATAATTTTTAGACGTCGTTTGATATTTTTAACAATCCCGTTTCTGTTCAGCTACTTTGCTGTCCAAATCTGAAAATCAACTAAAAATCTATTTTTGCAACTAATTCTTAATCTTATGACCCGAACCGCCTATCTAACACTCGTAACCATCGAACCTACCCTAAAACTGGTTTATTTATTTGTTTAGGGTCTGGTCCATGATTCATCTCATCTATTCGTTCAAGTTTCTTATCTCGTCTAGCTTTTAAGGTGAGACTTCATAGCCCCACTTTATTCAAATCGTTTTGGGGGAAACATGTACGCGTTGGCACACATTAAAACACGTTTTCAAACAATTCTAAAACAAGCGAATCATATATGTATGTGAGTAAATGAACACAACATGATAAACGTTAAACTTGCAAATCCTTAACTTGAAACTTTCAAGCCAACGGTAGTACAGATATGGGCCATAGGATGGAAACCGCATATACTTTATGGACAACTTTTGGTTGGACATCTTATTTGTTATTAGTGCAACTTGCGAGTTGTACCACTTATTCGTTACTCATCATTTTAGGTTGGATTTGCTAATCATGTTAAGTTCGCCTCTGATAGACTAAGCGAACTTGTTAAGTTCGCCTCTGATAGCCTAGGCGAACTTAACAAGTTCGCCTCTAGCAGAACTTATACAGAATTTTATCAACAGTTACAAAACATGTCCTAACAGACTCCCCTTTAACTATTGCTAACAATTCTATCAATTACAAGTCAAAGACTCTAAGACTAAGACATAATATCTTCAAGCTCGTTGTCACCAGAATATTCTCCAACAGACTCCCCCTTGACAACAGCTTCAGAAGATTGTCATCCGTCTTCAAATATCATCAAACACACTGTAGTCTTCGTCTTGTTCATCTGCACACTCTCTTTCTATCTAGAAGAAAACTTGGGAGAAGGACCCCTTATCAACTTCTATCTGCAATATTCAGTTTTTGCAAAGGAGAACAACCAAGAATAACCAACAATTAAGGTTTCCATGGAAGCTGGAAAAATAAAATCTTTTTGGTTTTTCAAACATAAGAAACACAAAATCTTTTTGGTTTTTCTCTATATAAACTGAAATGTAAAATACAAAATCACATATTTTTGGTCGAACATCACGAGTAAGAAGATCATATCAGTATATATGATGAATTAATCACACATTTTGGATAAACAACCCAAAACATTCTAAGGGTATCCTATCAGATAAGATCAAATCTTTTAAGCTTCATCCAAAACATGTAATGATACGCGAAGAACTTTAAAGAAGATGAGATCAGATCATAACATGCTTATTACATACGAATTTGTAACACATAACATGTCAATCTAAGTTGTCAATATTATAAGAATTGAAACCATCAGTATCTTTGTCCCATGTTCTTGTGAATTAAGGTACCATTTATTTTGTAATACAACGTGTACCCCACAAATATGCCAAATAGAAAAATAAATTTGCACTATCTTCAAGACATATAATATCATTGCAAGATAATATTCAATCTCCAGGATGAATTATACCGATAAACACAGGTAATTATCAAGCAGAGAATCAGAATGATTCAGAATCGAATGATTCAAATGTCTTGGTTTGGATGAAGTATCATGATTCATAGTAACAGAAAGATTGATCAAGGAATTGATTGATTCAATGACATAGGGTAGCGTGATCCAACTGTTATCTGGATATATTCAATGGAATCAGGATATTGATCCAAGGGCAAGTATATGTTCCAACAGATATTGTCAGAAACATATCTTAGTCCAACAACACATTGCATGTTTTTCAGGGCATGGGCAGTGAAGTGAACTGAAAAATTGTGTTTAACGACATAACCGATACTGGTCTCATGAAGTACTTTAGATCTTATATTCTTTATCTGATAATGATCTTTTACACACACACCCGGCATACCATGGGTTCAAATCACAGTTGTCACAAAGATCATTATGTTGTCACACTACTAATGGACCAAAGATACTCATAGCCTATTGACAATTCAGACTACATACTAGTATCCAAATTAAAATATAAGCATCAATTTTTTATTAAGCATAAGCAGTTATGAAGCTATCATTTCTCATACTGTGCAGTCTAAGAAGTTCTGATCAAAACATTTATCACAGATATGTTAGATAAGCATCATAAAGTCCAACTAAGGTCATGTGTGACTGAACATCTACTGATGTACTATCATTTCTCCTTTAACTTCAAGTAATGTCGATTTTATCTTTTTCAATTTGTTTGGCTTTTTCAAAATCTTTTTCAAAGAAACTAAAAACAAACGAAAATAAAATCTTCCATGAAAACATTTTATGAAAAACATTTTACTTGATTACTCAGGATTAAGCAAGTCAATCAATTAAAATTCAAACTGATGTAATGTAATTGAATGTCATTGCCTCTGTCACCAACACAGTTCTGTAGACTCCCCCTCAACTTGTCAAATGGTTGCATCAACGACTTTATGCTCACCATCGTCATCCTAAGTTTCAGGTTATCATTTGGACTTTGTAAAACTGTTTCCAAAACATTGTGTGTGATATATTCTCCCCCTTGAGCATCAAGTCGTTGAATCAAATAGATTCTCAGTTATCAACAACTCGTTACTCTTGCAGATGTCATTCCCTGTCATGTGCTAAGAAGAACCACTATCAACAACCAAAATGGTATTAATAGTCCCTCTTGGTAAATTCTGCACATCTAACAAGAAACATTAATTTGAAATTGGGACCCAAGCCATGGTAGTCATGGGTCGCCCATCTGTATCAAAATAATAAACCTCACTCCACTCACAATCGAATCTCTCATCGATTTTCGGAGATTGTTCCGACGAGTCAGAAACAGAAACTTTAGATTTCCAAACATACTTCTTTTCGTTAAGTTCTTTTTGCTTAAAATGTGAAGTGTTTGAACATTTTCTTTCATTTAAAAATTGATTTGATTGTGAAAACTCTTGTTGTTCTAAAAGTTTTCTCAATCTTCTGTTTCTCCTCCGTCTTTGAGGTCTAGAAAGCCTAACCTCAGATTTTGAATTACCCTTTGGTATAGCATGAGGTTTAACTACATTTGGGTTAACATAAGGCTTACCATGAGTTCTTACCTTTTCTGGAGTAACATGTCGGTTACCTTTGGCTTTGTGTGGACAAGCAATCCGAATATGACCCACACGACCACAAGAAAAGCAAGATCTCGTCTCACTATAATCTCTCATATAAGGAATCTTCACACGATAACATGCATTTGAAGAAGATTCTCCTACATGAACTTCTTTTTGCTTTATTTTCTCTGGAACGCCAGATTTTGCAGTTTGAGACCGAACAAACTTTTTCTCAACAGGTCTTGATTCAGACTTCATCTTCTCAGGAACTACATGCTTCTTTTCTTCGTTTTTGTAAGGACAGTTCACCACAATGTGTCCTATCTCATTACAATGAAAACATGTACGCCTGTCTTTATAATCTCTGACAAATGGAACTCTCCTTGAGTTTGAAGAACTTCCAAATGTAGAATTTCCAGATGAATTAGAATCAACCTTTGAGTCTTCTTTCTTAACAGCTTTCGGTATCCCTTCTACCTTAGCTTCATCAAAATATTCATCATCACTCTCATCAGAATACACCATATCTTCACCTGTGACTGGATTCACCTTCAACACAGTCTTAGGATCTAAATCCTCATCGTTTATAATCTCAGGTGTAACAGAATAATTGCCATTGAATTGTGGAGGAACATAGCCAATATCACTAGTTCCCTTCCCCTCTTCAGTATTATTATGATAATGTTCTAATAAGAATGATGAATTTGCAAAGCTTTCTAACTTTCTATGCAATTTGATGACCTCTGCTTTAGATTCAGCTAGTTCTTTATCTTTCTCAGCAAGATCATCTTTTCTTTTCTCAATTTCTGCAAAGGACATATCCAGGTGATATGCCTGCTCTTTGATCTTCAAAGTCAGAGAACTTATATCCCTCTTCAGTGATTCTATTCTCTCAATACACACATTCTCATTATCTTTTAATTTCTAATTTACCGTGTGCATCGATTTCATATCACAAATGAGGTTGACGTTGTCATCCATAACCCTCATCATTTTATCCTTAACTGAAATACAGTTAGAACAAAACGTCTCAGAGTTAGAAAATACCTCAGGTTTTACTTCTGAAGAAGATGCACCAGGAGCCATGAAAACGCCATCATCAGCTTCACTCTTTTGTTCAACAATGATAGGGTCAACATCAGTTTCTAATTCACTCAGATCATCTTCAACTGTCTGGAAGCTTACTTCAGTCTCTACATCACTCTCGGTAGACTGAGTACTTTCACCAGATCGAATACTCTCACTATCACTTAACTCGGTAGACGAATCACTTTCAGAAACACTCTGCTTTACTACTTCATCTTTGATCAAGACCACAAACGCTTGAGTAGTAGCTTCACCCTTTTTCTTCAAAGTTTCCCATAGTTCTCTTGAAGTTGGACACTTCCCGAGACTATGAATGATTTCTTTTGGTAAAGACAACGTTAAAGTTTCACGCGTTTTCATCTCTCGATCAAAATTCTGCTTTTCTTATTTTAAGTTGCTTGTCTTTTGAACATGTTAACTGTTTGGTTTAATTCGAAACTTATGTAATTGGGATTTTTTTTAATATTATAAAACTTTAATAGTAAATGTCTTTATTCCATTGTGTTCTTTTGTCAATTAAGTCGCACCCGTGGTTAAGATGCATGGTTGGGGTGTGACATGAACTCACCCATTCATGAAGCTGAAGGGAATGTGGTAGATACGATTTCTGGTGATACAATTTTACCTGATTCTAAAGCTACTGATTCTGATTCGTCTAGAGATTTTAACTCAGATCATTATGAGAGATTGGCTATGTTACCATTGGCAAATGCGGGGAAACGTATTAAATCTAAAGCTAGAAAACTAAGGCGTAAGTCTGTTCGGAATCCTCCTTCTGGATCAGTACTTGGCAAGAGAACTTCATATGTTTGATAGATGTTGTCAAGAAAATATCTTGGTTAAACTTCAAATTGCATGTTTTTTGAGACATGGGCAAATAAACAAACCGAATGAGTTGTGCTAAGGACATAACCCGACACTAGTCTCATAGGACAATCCTTATTAAAAGATAATATTCTTTATCTGATAGTATAATTGCAACACACACACCCATCCATAAAAAGGTTCAAATCACAATTGTAACATATACAATTATGTTTTCACACTACTAGTGGTTCAAAGACGCTTTTAGCCTATTGACAAGCTAAATTATATGCATACACAACACTATCATCTCCTATTTGTGTAGTCTCTGAAGTTTAGATCAAAACATATAATTAAGATATATTGAATAAACACAAATCACCAACCAGTCAATCTTTGTGAATCCAACTTTAGGATTCTCAACTGACTTTTGATAAACAAAATTCTGTCTAACACCAGTTTGTATAAACTGTGGTTTAGATCCAACATGTCAAACATGCACATGCTATATCATTTCTTGCTTAAACCCAGAAGGTTTAGCAACTTGCTGCTTAGGCACAGTCTGCCTGACAAATTGTTTCATCACAGTATCAGATGTAGGCTTTCCCACATTAGGTCGTTGGAGAATCTTCACTACTTTTGATTGAGAATGACCAACAGCTGATTTGAATTTTTCTGGAATAAGAGGATTTTTCTCTTTGTTCTTGTAAGAACATTTTATCACAATATGCCCCACTTCATTACAATGAAAGCAAACTCTCATATCCCTGTGTTCTCTGATATAAGGAAATCTTCTTGAAGTCAATGAACATCCTGATGAATAACCTTCAGTAGATTGAACATCACTACCTCCATGCTTATTTGGAAGATAGATATGTCAAGATGATTCACCAACTTTCTGTGCAACTTTAGACTAAACAACTTTGGGTTTTTCCACATTCACTTTGTTTTTCATGAAATCACTTGTTGATTTATTTTCAACTTTCGAAACCTCCTTCTTGATATCACCAGCACTTACAAAACCACTTTGAGATAAAACTTTTGAAATAGTTGGTTGTTCAATTTCACAGGGCTCAGTTAGAATGCATCGATCTCTTGTGACTTGTATCATCACCTTTGGTTCCACAATTTTCACTTCCTTAGGAATACCTTCAATCTTGTGTTCATCAAATTTTTTATCATCACTATCGGAATCATAAACCATTTCATCCCCCATTACCGGATTTACCTTCAAAGCTGTCTTTGGATCTAACTCCTCTTCATTAATAATCTTCGGTTCCACAACATAGTTTCCATTAAATGATGGAGGGGTATAACCAACTCCAGTTGTTATTTTATCTTGATCAACATTATCATGAAAATCTCCCAGAAAGAATGATGAATTTCCAAAGCTTTCCAACTTTCTGTGCAACTTGATCTCTTTTACTTCCTTATCAGAAAGCTCCTTATTTTTATCAGCAAGATAGTTGTTTATTTTCTCAATCTCAGCATAGGTCATATCCAAGTGATATGTATGTTCCTTAATCTTCAAAGTCAGAATTAATGTCTCTTTTAAGTGATTCAATCCTTTCAATATACAACTTATCATTATCCTTTAATTTCTGATTTACCGTGTGCATCGATTTCATGTCACAAATCAAATTTGTGTTATCATCCATTACCTTCATCAATTTGTCCTTCACAAAAAACACAGTTACAACAATATATATTACATATAACAATTTTTACCTTGGATGGATCAAACATGTCAGCCATGAAGACTTTTGCCATTGGAATTTCTTAAGTCATCTCAGGTACTCTTTTTGTTAACAAAATCTCATCTTCTGATACACTTGTAGTGCAATCTTTATCCTCAGAATGAACTTCACTTTCAGCACCATTTTCTTTAGAAAATTCTTCTGCAGTGACATCCTCAGAAGATTCATCATTTTAGCTATCATCTTTAGATGTATCATTAGTATGAATCTCAGCCACAAAAGATTGACTCACAGTACCAACCAGATCCTCTAAATGAATTCACTAGTCATAATTTTCATCTCCTTGTGCAACTAAAGCAGATGTTGTTGAAACATTAGCTGAACTTCCAGAACTACCAGATCCTTGTTGTTGATTTCTGTTGCTTTGAAAATTGTTCTTCTTTTGAGAATCAAATTCAACCTTTGGCTTGTTACATTCTTTAGCAAAGTGACCATATTCTTAACAATTGTAGCACCGAACCTTTGTCTTATCAAAACCCATTCTTGTTTGGCTGTTTGATCTGGTGTACTTTCTGCCAGTCTTTTTAAGAAAATCCTTTGCTTGCCTCATCAACATTGCCATGTTCCATTGAATATTCATCTCTTCTAGATCAACAGGATCAATCTGACGATAATCTTCTTTAATTGCTTATGGATCATGAATCTTTCTTCCGATAAAGTTTTCATACGAAGCAATAAAGCATGAAAACAATGCCATATAATCTTCAGCTACCCTTTGGTTCACATGATGTGAATTCAATGGTTGTGATCCATATGAATTTGGTGCATTTGCAGAAAATCCAGATTGATAAGAAGATCCAGAACCATTCTCATTAGAATTATCTTGACCATCACAACAAAACAAAGCAACTCCAAATCAAGATTTTCTAGATGATTTAGCAAAATACATTGACGGATCTTGAATGTGCTCCGTATTGGTTTCCTTTTTCTTTAAATTCAAATCATCAGATTGAAGTTTTCCAAGAACATCTTCAAGTGACATTGTCTTGTATTTTTCATTTTCCATGATGAGAACAGAATAAACATCAAACTTGGAAGGTAAAGCTTCCAAAAACTTGTTATTGATTTCTTCATGTTCATAAACCACTTTTGCATTGGCTAACTCACTCAGCATATGATAACACTCTGGTGAGAATATAAAAAGGGATAGCCACATCACTAGGGAAACATCGTTGGAAGGATCCCTATTAGGATCAGGACCACATCTCGTGTCCATAGAAATCCCCATTGAGCCCATACACTTTTCTTCTTCCTTGAACTTAAGTGCAAAGACACCTAGTCAAGATGATGTACCTTCTCCAAATGCCACTATCAAGGAGGTACTGATTGACTTGGCTGCCAATGTATCAAGCACAAGTTCATCACTAAAGAAGGTCCACTCTAGGAGTTCTGGTAGAGTGGATATGGAAGGGGATGTCACTACTTCTGGTCCATCAATTGACCAGGAGGACAGTGACAACATCACTAAGTCCCCAACCATGGCAACTCATGGTGAGGATGTTTCTGTTGAAACATACTTCACTGAGAGAAATCCAGGTGCCATGAAATCCAGGGTGATGGGGAGGCAGAGGCTAGGACTAAGGCCCAATCTAGTTCCAAGGATTCCACATCTGTGGATGAGGACAGTCTGAAACTTCAAAATTTGGAATTGATGTCTAAGGTTGCTCCGCTAGAGGCTGAAGTGTCTAAACTAAGACATGAAGTCTCTGTGCATGAGTCCCACAGATGCCCCACATTAACTCCTCCTTCCCTTGTATCAGTGGGCACTCAAACAGATTCAATCATATGCACTGATTCAACCAAAAAGGGGGATAAAATGTCGGAAGATGATGCTGATAGCCTTGTGGCTTGGTTCAAAGAGGAGGAAGCATTTCAAAGAACACTCTTCCAGCCTGCCTTTGTCTAAGTTCATGAACTAATGGTTTCCAGAGATGAAAAAGAAGAGGTCTCTGAGGAATGGAGATTAGTTGCCAAGGCTGTTGATGAAGCATTCCCTGCGGAGATTGCGAGTGAGAAAGAAGAAGCAGAAGAAGCATTCCCTATAGTCCAAGTATTCCAAGTTGCTGCCAACATCTCAGGGCAGGTTATACCTCTTTAATTCCCATTAACAGCAAACAATTTGGAGTTTGATTCGATCTTAACATGGGGATATGATGGCCTATTTGAGAGATTTTGGATTGCATGGGAGTT
The DNA here is from genome assembly GCA_023525975.1 of Smallanthus sonchifolius. Taxonomy (NCBI): domain Eukaryota; kingdom Viridiplantae; phylum Streptophyta; class Magnoliopsida; order Asterales; family Asteraceae; genus Smallanthus; species Smallanthus sonchifolius. The sequence goes on from CM042021.1 coordinate 57,735,242, forward strand.
CTCTGGGACTGAAGAACTGGATTGGGTCAACCGAATTGCCTTAACATCTTGGCTTTATACACTAAAAACTGCATCAACACTTCCAAGGATCTCTCTGCCAAGCTTGCAATTGATCATTTTTATGACCTAATGGAAGATAATATGCCTTGGTATGAGAGACTCCTTGAAGAAGCCAAGAAGGTTGCCAATCCCTGCCTTGAGGATGAAGAAGCAGAGTCCTCAAGTGCAGCCCAAGAAAGAGGAGTTCAAAGACTAGGATTGATGAGAAGCAATGTCCTAACATAAGACCAAGTTCTATGCTTTAGGAGATATATGTATAAAGAAGTGGTTAGAGGACTGGAAGTCTACTGGTGGTCCAACACTAATCCCTTAGGGATCAAATTCTTCTTGTATAATGGATCATCCTTTGAAATCAACAGCGTTCAAGAAATCTTGCTACTAAACCCAGACTTCCACATCAAAGTCTTTGAACTGAGATCAAACACCTGCAATGTCAACTCACCAAGAAGTCAAGAGATGATGATCATTGTCAAAAATTTCTTACAAGATGGTAGGTGGATAGCTTTAGACGACTCTGATTCAGGCCTATCACTTCCTTCTTCTCCCAAAGTTGTGCTTAATACTGAAGAACTCTTTAAAAAAACTGCTAAACAAAAAGTTATGATAGAATGGATGTCTGGTGTTGATGAAGAAGAAAAAGAAAATTCTCCTCCCTTGTCTACTCCACAAATTGCCAATGAAGCCTATGTTGAGGCCTCAATAGCAACCTCCTCATCTGCTATTGTGGTCTATGAAGAAGAAGCAGAGGCATCCAACAAAGACAAAGGGAAGGGCATCGTGATAGAAGAAGAAGAGAAGAAGATTGAAGAAGAGAAGAGAGAATTAAAAAGAAGACGAATGGAAAGAGAAGAAGAAGAGATGGCACAACTTAAAAGGGATCAAGAAAGAAAAGCTGCCATGCTCTTAAGGGAACAACAAATTCAGAGGGTTGCAGGCTCTTTGGACGAAACAAAGATTCAAGTTCCTATAGTTACATAAATACATGAATATGAAATTCTGGAGCTATGGGAACAATTGAACAAAGAAGATGAAGAAAGAGAGAAGCAAAAAGGCCAAAGAAGTCAAATTCAGAAAATCTGACTCTCAACTTGCAAAGGAAATGAGGGAGGAGTGGATAGGAACTCTCATTTCTCAAGGTGAAGATGCAGACTACCTTGAGAAAATATCAAATAAAGAAATTTATAGATCTTTATGAGACAACAAGGAGAGCTTGCAAATAAGAAAAGAGCAGAAGAATAAGAAGAAAAAGCAAGACAAAAGTCTAGGAGAGCCATTGCCTTCAATAAGAGAACTCATGAAGAAAGAAAGGTTATGATGGACTTTCTAAAGGCAAGAGGTGAGAGTCGAATGAGGCTAGGTCCCATGAATTTTATGAACCTTCAAGCCCTCTATAGAAAAGTGAAAAAGGAAGAAGAGGAGAGACTGAAGAAGACTAATCTATTGAAGAGGGTTGATACCACTACTGAAGAAAGAACATCAAAGAAGCCCAAAACTAAACCCTTAGTCCCTCCTCCTTCTGTCCAACAAGTTCTCTCTCACCCTCCTAGACTTCCCTCCTCTACTCTCAAAGAGTCCAAATCCTCTCACCCAACTCCCTCTCATCAACGACCTCCTAAAAAGAAAACTAGACCTTCTACCATCTTTGAAGAGTCTAGAGAGATTGTATAGTGGTTCTATAGTAATCCAGATCAATGGTATGAAGTGTTTAGAGGAGAGGTAGAAAAGAAAAGATCAATCTACAGGTCTGTTGATGAAGTGATGTAACTTTCAGACTCTGATCTGCAGAGAATTCTGGTGCTGGGTGAAGCTCATGAGCCTGATAATGAAAGTGGGAGACATTTCATGCTAGTAATCAAACACTACTTCAATCCTAGCAAAGATGTTGTCATTGATGCAAAACCACTCCAATCCCACTTTCCTCTTATCAAATGGTCCTATAATGTTGGCCATGATGAATATACACTAGTTGATGTCCAAGGAAACAAGATGAGATGTTCCAACAAGGCTATCTTCAGCATGCCAAGCAGGGACATTAAGTCTTTGTCTGAAATTCCCTTTGACAATCCCAGCAAGGATCCAAGAGGCTATGAGACTACAAGGATTGTTGATGTCGCCCAGACGGTCTATAAAACTAATGAATAAAAACCTAACTAGACTCCTAAGTAATAAATGGAATACCTTCGAGTAAACCGCACTGACAGGCAAGTGTACCTATCGAGTGTAGCACAGCTTAATGGTAAACTTTATTATCGAACCCTAGAGACATTGAATACTAATACTAGACACTTACTCAGACTAAATATTAATGATTGGGGGGTTAACTACACTAATGATTAACTAAGAATGCAGCAAACAAAGTCGACTCAAACTATCTAGAACAAGACTAAGGAAGAAATCAGATATGGGAAGAATACTACCTAGGTCGGAATCCTACATGCAAAGCACAACTTCTACCTGTTCTGGAAAATATAATAGATCTGGGTTTCTAAGGAAATAACTCTAGACAACCTAGTGGATCCCTAATCACTCGTAGGGTATCACCAACTAAGGAACCTACAGATGCAATAAACTCACCAGATGGTGGATTACCTTTCGATCTCTCCAACAATGATAAAGTACCCTAATAGACAGATCACATTTCAGTCTCACTATCCACCATACATTCGAAGAATGCACGGGGTAATTTCAAGATAACAATCACTAAACACTTAATACCAACTTCCTCTCAGACCGCTGACACTCGGATTCCTAATGACGAAGACTAAACGACTATCTCTCACTTCTCGGGTATTGAGACAGGATACACACTCAGTTCAATCTATACTCAATCACAACTCCTATGGATCACTATTTCTAGCAAACCACACAAACGACCACAAATCCTAAGATCTATGACCTAGATACGATAATCAAACTGGAAGACATCCACAATCAACGTACGGAATCAAAATCAAACATACATCAGATCTAAGCATGAAATATCCAACATAATTAATAAATAAAGATCTTTTACAAAATCATAAAACCATCAGATAGAATCCCAAACCAGTAAAAATCATAACTTTACGCAGTAATCATCATAAACCTAGGCTGTATCAATGATCTAGCCAAGAATCATACTCAAAACAACCAAAACATAAGTAAAAGTATCACACATGGTTCAATCAATGCAATTCAAAGATAAAGATTCAAGCTTGATGACCGAATACGTAAATTTAACGAACCCGAATCTCAAAGCCTTCGACTTTGCACTTGATTTGGCTTCCTAACTCTCAAAATCTCCCTTCAGGTTGCTTCAGACGGCTAAAAACTTGAACTTATGATAATATGGCATTACAATTCTATTAAAATTCGAACTTAGGGTTTTTCACGATTTTCCGGTCTCTCGCGTAACGCGAGAACATGGGCTGGGTTCCTCACGTACCGTGAGGAACAAATTAGTCGGGCGCCTCTTTTACTTTCCTCGCGTACCGAGAAGCTTCTCTCTGTCTCTCTCGCGTACCGCGAGGCCTCGAAATTTCAACTTTTTCTCTTTTAATCTTCCTGCTTCATTCTCTTGCTCGATTTCTTCTGATATTCACTTGTATTCTTCACGAGCACTTGTAAATATACAATAAACTTAAATACAGACTTAAACGACTCAAAACTAAGTATAACGCACGAAAAAATAGGAATAAAGATGTGTGCTTCGCACTACATCAAACATCCCCACACTTAAACCTTTTTTCGTCCTCGAAAAAGATGCAATGGAATCATAACTGGGATCCAACTTAACAAACATCACTTACCAATTAGCAAAATATACTCACGCGTTAAAAAGCAACAATTAGTATTTCTGCCCAGTTAAACCCAAGCACTAATTATATAGCCCACGTAATGTGTTCTAATTCCAATTTATACAGTTATCAATCAACCTAGGTGACTCACACTCAGAAGTTACAGCTCTACTTAATCCCGTCTCACGGTCATGTTTAGGCACATATTAAACCATATAGATTTACCCTACCACGTTAAACTAGGATTTATTTGTTTAAGAATTAGATGAAATCATGAATGAATAGATGAATATTGAGCATTAATAAGAAAATTAACTTCATCTAGAGGCGTTTCAACCAAGTCACTATCCCAGAAGGTAACACATAGACTAAGTCAAATCAATAAAGCACATAAGAATCAATTAAGGGTGGGTCTACCAAAACATCACTAATTAGACGCGTTTTCTATTATTTAAATCCATTTCAACTCACAAGTAGATCCAGTTGTACTATCATTTTTCAAGTATAAGCAGTTATTTCCAAGAACATTTTTCAAAAAAAATTTAATTAATTTTTTTTTTAATTTTTAAAAACAAGACAAAAAAACTAAACTAGACACTCACATCCTCACACTTGAAAGACACATTGTCCTCAATGTGAAGCAAAACACAAATAAAATTAAAAATGCAAAAGTAAAAAAAACAGGAAGCGACTTAGCTGGTAATGAATATGCTCTAAAATGTATCCAGCTTCCTTCTTTCTTGTGTGCACGGTAAAGTATTTCGGTCTCGGTTGCACAGACTGCTGGGCTGCCTTTACAAACTGTATACAAGTGAAGATCGATCCCGCCCGAATGGAGATTGAGTACGGACGGAATGATAAAACCAACAAAATAAACCTCACAACAAACCCGCAACATTAAACTGACTCAAATTAAAATAAAGACTCGACTTACTCACTAAGAATTAAAGACTCAAGATAGATAGCATGCAGAGAAACATACAAAATGGGTGGCAAACACATAGAGATGAAGGCCACAGCAGAGAAGGTCATTAGTCATGAACGATTTCAAGTTCCTATGGTAATGGTGAATATGATGGACGAAAGTGAATGATGGGTGATGAAGTGTAATTATAATGGATGGATGATGATAGAGGTGGTATGATGGCTATGCAATGCGGTGATGACGGTGGGGGAAAATCATGTGAAACAAAGGCTAGTTAAGGCGCCCCCCGCGTACCGCGAAGAAGTCTGGACCACTCCTCGCGGTCAGAAATTTATCCGGCCAAAACATTTGTCTATTGTCCCGCGAGAGACCTGTCTTACTCTCTCGCGTACCACGAAGAGGAGCTCTTAACAGAAAGATAATAGGATTTTTATACTTAGAAAAATTTTGGCCACCTAAAAATCTTTTTACCCAAATTCCTTAAAAACCTATTCCTGTAGGTCCCTCGGGTGTCTCAGATCGTCACATGCAATTGTGTTCCTGGTCGAACCGGGCGCGGAATGCCCGTGACTAGGTGGAGTATCAATCAACACAAAGTAAACCGACAAAAAAGACACAAGATACTTTCAAACTTCGTCTATTGATTTATCACAGCCGGTTACAGAGAGAATGAGTACGTACATACATTCTGTCACTAACAGCTATATATAATAGACCTGTTGCCAGCGCACTTAGCAAGTGCGCTGGGTTTAACTCATGCGTACTAAGCAAGTACGCAGACTTTGTTCTTGCGTACTTGCTAAGTACGCAGGATATACATTCTGCGCACTTACTAAGTGTGCACAACACTTAACAAAGACAACTACAACAACAAGTACCTATGAACATGATTACAACTCGATAAACCAATACATACAGACGCTGTCATACAAATACATAAAGACATTACATAAGTAAAAACAATCTTCAGAGTGCTTGTCACAAGAATTGCTTCAACAAACTCCCCCTTGACAGCAGCTCTGGAGATGTCTACAGTTTCTAACAGCTTCAGAGTGATTGTCACAAGAATTGCTTCAACAAACTCCCCCTTGACAGCAGATCTGGAGATGTCTTTAGTCTCTTATACATGTAGTATTTGGCTAACAACGTCGTATCAGAGGTTCCCCAAAGTCAAAATCCGTGAGCTCAAGGACGAATATGTCAAATTTGAGCTCCGTGAAACCGACGCCAGCATGGCTAACGCTCTCCACGTCAGTAACTCAAAATGACGTATATAGAAAGATTCAGGAAGGAATCCCTGAATAGTCCATTTTTTCCTTCTCTAGGTCTCAAGTTCAGGAATATACTTGTTGTCTGAATTCTTTCGTCTTTGCCTTTTGGAGGATGACTGGGGAAGTGAAACCTTTGCCATTCTCCGTGGGTGTGTTTGGTCTAGTGCATCATCAGAGTCAGATGAATCAGATTCAGTCGCCTCAAAATCTGACTCTTCAACACCATATCCTCCTTCTTCTTCATCACCGCCATCACCAGCCATCTCTGCAATAACATAATATATACAACATTAAATCAAACAGAATCAATGGTATAGAACAAGAAATGACAAAGTATAGCACTTGCACAATGAACCGCATTTCAGACATAGAAAAAGTTTTGAGTTACACTTCCTGCGTACTTAACAAATACGCAGGAAATTGTTCTCACGTACTTAGTAAGTATGCAGGAGCTAATTCTTGCGTACTTACTAAGTGCGCAGGAACTAACACTTAGAACTTTAACAAAATCCAAAATCAAGAGATTCAAAGTTTTAGATTATGATATCGGTCACCACAATGTCAAAAAACCTGTTTAAGACTTATGGGACCAAAACCAACATTAATGCAAAGCTAAACCCAGGTCATTTGGACCTAACCTCGGTCCGATGCAAAACCACGGACACCAAGGGGTCAAACCCAAAATCAAGAGCAGTTAAGGATGAACTTAGAATATACGAGCTTCGATTGATGATCATAAACTAGTTTTTTAATTTATCTTAAAAACACCCAAAACCGGTCTAAATTTCAACACCAAAACCATAAGCTCGCAAGTTCAAGAAATCGGTCCTCAACAAGAGATTTTGCGGATGAAATGGTCCAAGAATCTCACCAAATGTTAGACATGTGAAGATTAAACAATGATCGGGATGAAAAATCGGATTAGAAACACACGATAATTTTTTAGTGAAAATCGAACAGAGAGTATACAGTAGTGTTAAGTTCGTTTGGATGAGATGCACTAAGAGAAAACGTCTAACACCTGTTTATATACCTTTGACAGTTGGGTCTAACACGATAAGAGAAATCGAACAGAGAGTATACGTCTAACACGATAATTTTCAAAACAACCCCTCAACTTTTATAAAAATAAATTTCTTTAATTTCTTTTAATTTCAAATATATTTTATAAACTTATTTTATTATTATTATTATAAATAATTTTTATAAAAGTTATTTATCTTATTCAAATAGGTTATTTTATTAAATATGCAACCTTTAAATTTAGATTTTTTTTTATATAAAATTTTATATAAGTTTTAAAACTTATAAAATTTTAATTAATTTAAATCCATAAAATGAAAATACCTATTTGTATAAAACTAAATAAAACACTCGTATTTTATTTAATTCAAATAGGTTATTTTATTAAATATGCAACCTTTAAATTTAGATTTTTTTTATATAAAATTTTATATAAGTTTTAAAACTTATAAAATTTTATTTAATTTAAATACGTAAAATGAAAATACCTATTTGTATAAAACTAAATAAAACACTCGTATTTTATTTAATTTGAGAATGATTACACGATAATTATATTACAAGTGCGCGAATGAAAAATCCGAAACGTCACAGTCTCCCCATGTTAAAGGAATTTCGCCCCGAAATTCAACTAGTGGAGGCTATGAAAAGAGATGTGGATACTTGGTCTTCATTTGGTCTTCGCGTTCCCAAGTGAACTCGGGTCCACGTTTAGACTCCCAATGGACCTTAACAATGGGGATGCGGCTACGCTTGAGTTTCTTGACTTCTCGGTCCATGATTTCCACGAGTTTTTCAACAAAGTGCATTTTCTTGTCAATACGCACTTCATCAAGAGGGATGTGGATATTTTCGTCAGCTAGACACTTTTTCAAATTAGATACATGAAAGGTCGGATGAACGTTGTTGAGTTCTGAAGGAAGATCGAGTTTGTAGGCCACTTTTCCTACCCTTTCGAGTATTTTGAATGGACCCACATATCGAGGTGCAAGTTTTCCTTTCTTTCCAAATCGGACTACGCCTTTCCAAGGTGATACTTTTTGGAGAACCATATCCCCAACTTGAAATTCCAAGGGTTTTCGTCTTTTATCGGCATAGCTCTTTTGCCGACTCCTTGCTACTCGAATGTTGTCACGGATAAGAGAGATTTTATCGGTGGTCTCTTGGATAAGCTCGGGACCGGTGATTTGTGCTTCACCAATTTTGTTCCAACAAATCGGTGAACGACATTTCCATCCATAAAGAGCTTCAAACGGTGCCATGTTAATACTTCAGTGGTAGGTGAGAATCCCAATTACCACCAAAGTCAATGACACAAGCTCTAAGCATATCATCAAGAGTTTGTATTGTTCGCTCGGTTTGTCCATCAGTTTGAGGATGGTAAGCCGTAGTTAAGTCCAAACGAGTACCAAGCGCATATTGTAATGATTGCCAAAATTGGGAAGTAAAACGCGAATCACGATCGGAGATGATGTTCAAAGGGATTCCGTGACGACTCACAATTTCATCAATGTAGATCCGAGCCAATTTCTCGATTCGATAGTCCTCACGAATAGGCAAGAAATGAGCAGACTTTGTAAGTCGGTCGATAATAACCCAGATACTATCGTGCCCACTAGAAGTGCGTGGGAGTTTGGTGATGAAGTCCATAGCAAGGTTCTCCCACTTCCACACGGGGATTTCAGGTTGTTCGAGGAGTCCGGAAGGCTTCTGGTGTTCGGCCTTCACTTTAGAACAAGTTAAGCATTTTGCCACAAAGAGGGCAATATCCTTTTTCATGCCGGGCCACCAATATTGCTAACGAAGACCCATGTACATCTTATCAGCTCCGGGATGTACCGAATATCGAGTTTTGTGGGACTCGTTCATAAAAAATATACGAAGGTCGTCGCGATCTGGAACCCAGATACGGTCCAAGTAATATAATAGACAGTTGGCTTTGGTTTCTAGCAAGAGTTCTACACCACATGCCATCTCTTGATACATGTTTCCCTCGGTAACCGAGGTGTGTTGTGCTTGAAGAATACGGGCTTGGATATCGTTGTGAATACAAACACTATGAAGCATGATACGTTCTTTACGACTCAAGGCGTCGGCTACAACATTTGCTTTGCCGGGGTGGTAGTGAATCTCGCAGTCGTAGTCGTTAAGAAGTTCAACCCATCGTCGTTGCCTCATATTAATCTCTTTTTGATTGAAAATATGTTGGAGACTTTTGTGGTCGGTGAAAACCACACATTTGGTGCCATAAAGATAATGTCTCCAAATTTTCAAGGCGAAAACGACAGCACCAAGCTCGAGATCATGGGTCGTATAGTTCTTCTCGTGGATTTTGAGCTGACGTGATGCGTATGCAATTACTTGGCCACGTTGCATTAGAACACAACCAAGACCTTGGTTGGATGCATCACAATAAACGACAAAGTCTTCATTACCACTAGGAAGAGTTAGAATAGAAGCATTGCAGAGCTTGTGTTTGAGAGTTTGAAAAGCTTCCTCTTGCTTGGGTCCCCACTCGTAAGATTTACCTTTATGAGTCAAGGCAGTGAGCGAAACCGCAATCTTGGAGAAATTTGAGATGAAGCGATGATAGTAACCAGCTAGTACAAGGAATGAACGAATCCCGGTAGGAGTCTTAGGAGTACTCCAATTCTTTACCGCCTCGATCTTTGCCGGGTCCACATGAATTCCCTTATCGTTGACTATGTGTCCCAAAAATTGAACTTGCTTTAGCCAGAGTTCACACTTGGAGAACTTGGCGTATAGTTGTTCTTTCTTCAAGAGTTCCAAAATCAAACGAAGATGTTGTTCATGCTCCGCTTTCATTTTAGAATAGATGAGAATGTCGTCAATGAAAACGATCACGAACTTGTCCAAATAAGGTTTGCATACACGGTTCATGAGGTCCATGAAGACCGCAGGTGCATTAGTCAAACCGAAGGGCATAACCATGAACTCGTAGTGACCATATCTAGTCCGAAAGGCAGTCTTCGGAATGTCTTCATCGCGAACACGAAGTTGATGGTATCCGGAACGAAGGTCAATCTTGGAGAAACATGTTGAACCTTGAAGCTGATCGAAAAGATCGTCGATACGGGGTCAAGGATAACAATTCTTAATTGTAAGCTTGTTGAGTTCACGATAATCGATGCACATTCGAAACGATCCATCCTTTTTCTTTACGAACAGCACGGGAGCACCCCAAGGTGAATGGCTCGGGCGGATGAATCCTTTAGATGAGAGTTCTTGTAATTGACTTGCTAGCTCTTGCATCTCAGAAGGTGTAAGACGATAGGGAGCTTTTGCCACGGGAGTTGCTCCGGGCATAAGGTCAATACGAAACTCTACTTGTCTAGGAGGAGGAAGGCTGGGTAAATCCTTGGGGAATACTTCGGGAAAGTCTCGAAGGATCGAAATATCTTGCAATTTCTTACCCTTGTCTTTCGTGTCAACTACGTGGGCCAAGAAGGCAACGTACTTTTTCCGTAGGTACTTTTGTGCCAATGTGCAAGACATGAGTTGAAGACCACGACATGGTTTTTCAACGAAAATAACTAATGTGTCGCCCGAAGGGAGAGGTATACGAATGCACTTTTCATAGCAAATAGCCCCGACATGGTGCTTGGATAACCAGTCCATGCCAATTATAATATCGAAGCTTCCCAATTGCATTGGAAGGAGATCAACAGAGAATTCATGATTATTAAGGTCGAGATTGCAGTCGCGGATAACAGAATTTATAGTAATAGATTTTCCGTTTGCTATCTCCACGGAGTAAGAATTGTCAAGTTTCATTCTTTGTTTAGCAAGTCGAGATTCAAAGGTAAGAGACACAAAACTCCTATCGGCACCGGTATCAAATAAAATGGATGCATAATGATTGTTTACGAGAAACGTACCGTTTATCACGTCGTTGTTTGCTTGAGCCTCATTAGCGTTTATATTAAACGCTCGTCCTCGAGGACCACCTTGATGATGAAGTTTTGGGCATCGGTCACGGAAATGGTTTGGGTCTCCACATTCGTAACATGCCCGACCATTGAGAGGTGCCGGATAGATTGGACGGTTGGCTGGAGCAGCTTGATGGACGGGAGGACGGGTACGGCAAGTAGTGACCATGTATCCATATCGTCCGTAGCTTGAACACAATCGGCATGGTAAGTTGGCAGGATGATGGTACTTGCAGGTCTGGCATTGGGGATTCTGGCCCAGATAAGGTTTCGGGTTTTGACCTAAAGGGGCCACTTGAATAGTATGTACAGCGGGAGTTACGGCTGCGAAGTTTCGACTTTTTCGTTTCTTGTTGCGGTTAGAAGACTCGGGTTTTACATCTTTGACGGCCGCAAGAGTGGAGACAACCTTCTTGGAACCCTTTCTTGTTAAGGTTCCGGCTTTGACATGGTTGTCGGATAGTGTAGCGGATAGACAAATAGCAGCTTCAAGTGTAGGAGGATTGCTTCCTAACACAGCATCTTGAATTTGCATAGGTAGCCAGCCTATGTATTTTTCAATTTCACGAGCAAGGGGAGTGATCATATGAGGCACCAATAGGATCGGCTCTTGATATCGGGTGGTGTAAGCTAGATTATCCCCGCTGTCTTGGGCAAGATCCCAAAACTCAGTCTCGAGCTTCCTCATTTCATTTCGAGGACAGAATTCATCAGTCATGGCTTTCTTCAGATCATCCCATGATAAAGATGTAGCAACCTCAACACCACGAGTGCGTTTCTCACCGTTCCACCAGGTGAGGGCTCTCTTTTGAAGTACACTTGTGGCATAGCGAACCCGAAGATTATCGGGACAGTCACTATTTAGGAATGTGCTTTCCATGCTTTCAAACCATTGAAGTAGGCCGGTAGCACCTTCAGTCCCGAAAAATTTTGTTGGATTGCACGAGTTAAAGTGCTTAAACGTGCATTGAGGCGGGCTGGTACCACCATTTCCTTGGATGTTGTGAGACCCGTCACTGTTGTTATTGGCTTGGGTCATTTGCCCCACCAGCTGGACAAGGAGAGTAGCAAGATCCGGGTTGGAAGTGCTAGAGTTTGCACGTCGAGGAGGCATTCTAACACCATAAGAAAAGACAATGATATTTTAGATAAGATGGATATATATGAGTTATAGTGGGAAATAATGTAAGCAGAAAAGCGGGTTTCATCATGACGCGTGCCAGTGCATGTGTATTTATTCAAAGTTAATGGGGGAAACTAAGCCATCTATTCCGGGTAGAACGTGATGTTATAGATCATTATTCGCGTAGTAGGAATTGCCGGGATTGCATGCACTACAAATCGTTATTACGTGTGCACCCGTAATAATGATTTGCTTTGCATGTTCGTCTAGTTCTTCCTATCTTGCTATAATGTCCCCAAATTTTGAGTTTAAGTTCGGATCGTATCCTTGCGAATACATTGACTTATCAACGTTAAATAATTCCTCAAAACTTTCAAGGAGACATGCTTTAGCCTATAGGTAAACACTCACTTCAGGAATTCCCTGGAAAGCATACGGGTCCGTTTATTTGGATTTATACGAAATGCTTTCCTAGACAGAAAACCCAATGTACAGGTGTCACCCATCCAGATTGCACGTGTCCGTTACTAGTTTCAAGATTTTAATAGACTTGAGAGTCTATGAGTATAAAATGTGTTGGAATGTTGCAATTAATATGGATTAAGTTTGTTTGTCAAATGTGTATGTAAAGTATGTATCATGTATTTAAAGCCTTGTATGTATGTGTATAAGTCTCATGTATTAGACTCGGGAAAAATTCAAATAATACCTAACTACAAATAATTCACATAGCAATTAATCATTTAGCACATAACACATAAAAGGGAGTCCTAAGGTTATAGTCTAGGTCATTGTGTCTAATAACCTAATTCCCTATAACCATGGCTCTGATACCAATCGGTCACACCCCGACCGATGGCGGAATCATCGAGGCAGACAATGGAATGATTGTTCAAAAGCACATGATAACTAAAATGTTGCATAATTCATTAATTAAATTTAAAGACAACAAAGATCCAAATAAGAGTCACTTTAAAGTTCGTCTATTATCAATCACAGCCGATTACAAGTTACAAGTGAGAGCGTACTTGTCAACTACAGCAAATGACTATATATAGCAACAGACATGTGACCTATGCATTTATCAAGTGCGCAGGAACTTTTTCTTGTTTACTTAGCAAGTACGCAGACTTTGTTCATGCGTACTTACTAAGTACGCGGGTTACATACCCTGCGCTCTTGCCAAGTGCGCACAACACTTAACAACATTCACAAACGACTACTACAAGACTAAGTACTTGCAGACACGATTACAACTCGATACCCAGTACATACAAAGACTGAAATACAAAATACAAGTAAAAGAACAAATACAAAAGCAGAGACAACATCCAGAGTGTTTGTCACACAAACGTGCTCCGACAAACTCCCGCTTGACAACAGCTTTTGATTGTCTTCGATCTTCAATCTACTTCAGCTTTGACTTAGCTCCCTATCTTCATCTTGTAGTCGAAGCAGAACTTGACAAGCTTGTCGTATCTTGATGCAAGAAGCTTCGTCCACTTGTCCATGTAGATGCAGAATTTATCATGCAGCACCTTCAGATACTTCATAGAGAAGTTGATGAAACAGATCTCATCAAAAACCCTGATCAGTTCCCTTGGCTCTACACTTCCACCATTGCACCTTGTCTTATCCATTATCACCGCCTCGCCCGTCTTTGGATCCACGTACGAGTACCACATGCTCCCGATGATATCCTGAGGTAACTTGCTCAGGGGATACCTAGCCTCACATAGCACTGGCTTGTAGACCAACTTCCTTAGGCTTTTGTTTGTCACGGGATCTCTGACAGTCTTTTCTCGGACTCTCTCGGGCGTCTGAGGCTTGAACACCTCAAATTTTCAAGATCTACCCTCCCGCTGTAGTGCCCCCCACAAACCCTTTGCTACCGCGTGACTTGTATCACCAAGTAGCTCATGATTTTCCAGGTTCACCAAGTCATATTTAGGGAAAGAGCTGAATGCCTCACTGGTTGGTTTCAAGTACTGAACCCCCTAGCAGTACGATGGCAAACAGTTTCTTGTCATCATCGAAGCAGACTGATAAGATCATCCCTGTTGCTCCGTGCTTGTCTATGATTAACGACTTTTGCCATGCAGGAGGCTGACCCTTTTTGAATTGTCCCTGAGGATACTTGTTCATCCAGGCGTCAGCATCAGCAGGTTGGGGATCAATAGGGAAGGCCTCAGTTAAGGTTGCTGCTCGACTAGCCTCAGCAACATTCTCAGGCTCGACTGAACCTGTTGTAAAAGCAGCTTCAAAGGTTAGAGCCTCAAAAATCTCTCCATCCTCAACCTCATAAACCCCTTCACCCTCACCCTTCGTAAACTCCACCGTCACATCCTCATCATTAACTTCCCAGTCATCGTCAGACTCGATCTCTCCTTCTTCAAGATTGCTGAGAGCATCAATCTGAACTTCCTTAGAATAGTCCGGCTCTAACAAAAGAATTACATCATCAGAGAGGTATTGAAGCACCTCAGCCGCCGAATTTCCTTGCTGACTACCACCACGACCACTACCCGAAGCTTAATGTTGAGTAGACTCCCCCAGAGCCATATGAAGAGCGTTAATAGGAACAATCGCAAAGGCTTGTTGCTCACTACCACTAGGAACGGCCTTGGGATCCCTTTCTTTTTCATCGTCTTTAGTTAAGTCAACTGGATAACAAGCTTCATCTCTAATAGGCTTCAACTTCTCCTTCTCTTTCTCTTTCACCGGATGCGCACCACTTGTAGGTCCCTGGGTGTCACAGATCGTCTCATGCGAGTGTGTGACTAGCCGAACAGGGTGCGGAATGCCCGTGACTGGTTGGAGAATCAAACACAGCAAGTAAACCGACAACAAACAAGAGTCACTTTAAAGTTCGTCTATTATCAATTACAGCCGATTACAAGTTATAAGTGAGAGCGTACTTGTCAACTACAGCAAATGACTATATATAGCAACAAACCTGTGACCTACGCACTTATCAAGTGCGCAAGAACTTCTTCTTGCGTACTTAGCAAGTACTTAGACTTTGTTCATGCGTACTTACTAAGTACACGGGTTACATATTGCGCACAACACTTAACAACATTCCCAAATGACTAATACAAGACTAAGTACTTGCAGACACGATTACAACTCGATAACCAGTACATACAAAGACTGAAATACAAAATTCAAGTACAAAGAACAAATACAAAAGCAGAGACAACATCCAGAGTGTTTGTCACACAAACGTGCTCCAACAAACTCCCGCTTGACAACAGCTCTGGATTATCTTCGATCTTCAATCTACTTCAGCTTTGACTTAGCTCCCCATCTTCATCTTGTAGTCAAAGCAGAACTTGACTAACTTGCCGTATCTTGATGCAAGAAGTGTCACACCCCGACCGATGGCGGAATCATCGGGGCGGGACATGTAAGACTGTTCATGAGCTCAAGGTTGACTAAATTGTAATATGTTAAATCCATTTCCATTCAAACAAACATGAACAAGTTTAAAGTACATAATGAAATACAATTTGTCTTTGATTTAATATTAACTAGGTCCAAAGCCTATGTGTAGCATGTCTTGATCTAGCTCATATGAAAACACCTGAAACATGAATAAAATAAGGTCAACTAAAAAGTTGGTGAGTATAACACAGTTGTATGTAGATAGCATATAGTTGAAAACAAATCCTTTACAAAACATGATAAAATAAGGCGTTTATGGGGAGCAGCTATTGTGTAACCAAATGTACAATCAAACCTTGTAACTAGCATGCAAAACAAATGTGTTGTCGGTTTCAATCACCGCGTACCATGGGTGGGTTTGTCAGACTCAATAGATCTATCATTGAAAACCGTCAGCTTGTATAGTTAATGATTGCACATAAGAGCATACAAAGGTTAGCACACCTAGCACTCGGGCACAAAGCTCAAATTTTGCACACATGTATGTAAATAGGATTTTTGCACTTGTGTTGTTTGTGTAAATGTAAATGTGTAATGTGTATAGAGTTCATGTTCCACCCCAAAAGTGTAAAAGAGTAAACAGGGGTTGTGAATACTCACTTGTATCGAAGGCGTAGCTAACACGAGATACTATATAGTAATGTGATCCTTGTATTGCACAATGTTAACCTAGAGTGTAATGTATATTGCATTAATAATGCACAATAGTCTAAGTCTAAGTCTAAGGTTGAATTGGATAAAGTTAGTGGTTGGTACTTGAAAGTATTGTATAAAATGGAAGATTTGAAATGAATATTTTTAGAATATTTTGAATAAGGTTTGAGTTTGAAATAATTAAATAAGTAAATTAGATAAATATTGTTTATGAAAATGATGTAAATATTAGATGTATTTAAGTATAACTAAATAGATGCTTTTGTTCAAATATAAATCAAATAAATAATTATTACTCTATTCATTTATTTATAAAGTGTAACTTAGACATTAAAATATTATTAAGTGTAGGGTTTATGAATTAAATGTTGGACTTTAAATAATTCTCTTTTATTTTAAGATTAAACATTTGATCTTTTCTAAATAAAGGTAATACAGATTTTTAAATTTAATTACTTTTATTTTAAAAACAATTTTGGAATATAAATTGTTTTAAAAATATAAAAATATAAACATTCTGCCAACACACACAACCGTTCCAGGGAAGGGCACGATCGTGCTTCGTCGGGCGCGACCGTTCTGGACAGGGCGCGACCATGTTGGTCAAACAGAGGACAACTGGCCATATCACTAGGCACGACCGTGCCTTAGACAGGCACGACCGTGTGTATGCTTCAAGGGCACGACCAGGTATAGCCAACGAGCATGACTAGGTCTGAACAAGAGGCACGACCGCGCTGGAAGTTGACACGACCGCGTCTCCCGAGGCACGACCGCGCTAGATGATTAGCGCGACCGTGTCTCTTTCAAAACAGAAACGAATTGAATGATTTTTATATTTATAGAACTGGAATGCATAGGGCTTTCATTAACAAGGTTCTTATGAGTCTTTTGGTACAGGTTAATTGTGTTTAAAACATGTTTAGAACCGGATTCGGTTAAACTATTTTAAATGAAAATACGGTTATGGGTTCGAGTAGATTTCGATATTGAAAGCCGAAATTGAATTATGGCTTTTGATCTATAGAATAAATAGATACTTTTGAAAGTGTCAATTACCCTGTGAGACGATGAATTGATGGCCTACGGTGGGGACGAGTTCCGACTATGACGGGTGTGGTCTCCGATGCTTTCTGCTACAATTCCGGCCCAGTTGATGTGTTCTGGAGCTTTAGGGCGAATCGACTAAGGTGTTGGTTTGTTTGGTTGAGAGAATTTACAACGAAACGATGAAATCATTGGTCACAATGGAGGGTTTTGGTAATTAGGAGAGGGATCGACTAAAAACAGGTTTATTTGATATAATTGAGATGGTTAAACTCATAATGGGTTTGTTAATGCAAGAATTGGTTACAAAATCGAACGGTCCAGCGATTAAAGGCCGTATTTCCGTTTCAACTGAAGCGAGGCGCGACCGTGCCAAAACAAGGCGCGACCGTGCCAGACGAGGCGCGACCGTGCCAAAACGTGGCGCGACCGTGCCTACTAGGGTTTCTGGTTATTTACAAAATCAGCCCTTGTAACTTCAGCTTTGACAGAATTAGCCTGGTTAGGATTTAACAGAACACTTAACGGGATTACTAACTGGATTAACTCTAGGAGTGTTACCACATGATTATGAGTTCTAAATCTTTGAATTTGGTACGATCGGCTAACGATTAATGAGGTGTAGGTTTGAACAAGTATATGTTTTAATGTCGTGTTGTTATTTTATTAGTTAAAATGAATTTAAAATAGGGTCGGAAAATCAGAGATGTTACAGTCTCCCCATGTTAAGGGAATTTCGTCCTGAAATTTAACTAATGGAGGCTACTAAAAATCAAGATAAAAGGTGGGAGTTTTGGGTTCTCGGTGAGTTTGACCGTTGATATGATTTAGGCCTGATACTCAAGGTTGAATATGAATGATGACTATGAATTTAGTTTTTGAAATGGACTTAAGGAGAAGATTGTCGAATAGCAATTTGAATTCTAAATGTAAGATGTATTACTTGGAACAAATTTGATGAGATTTTGAAATTTTGAGTTTGTGTAAGATGTAGTCTAACGTGCTCAAAATTGTTAGTGGGTAAAAGATTTCATAAACATTGGTCTAGGTCAAAACTTCACGTGACACGAACAACGCTACTCCTGATAATATGATAGGACACTTATATATAGGAAGTACCATCGGCGTATCCACCATGCCCTCGTCACATTACATCCTTTTCATTGTTACACATCATGATAAGTTTTAGGTCACAACACACGACAAAATTTCACTATAGTTTCCATGCGCTGATTTTCATAATTCCGTGTGCACCCGTAATTATTCAAATCATCGTATGGTCCATATAGATTGTTTCGTTGTGTGTGGGTAAGGGGCACAATTTCGCTATGATCACGTCTATTGTTTACACATAGAAAGTCGCTAACAAGTAACTAAGTCCCTAATCAGGTCAGTTCGCAACTAAAGAGTAGTAAAGTAGTAACACTTAAAGTTTCTTGGTTTGCTCGTGTTTGAACAAGAATACGTGAAACCCCGAGTCGTTTCAATGTATTATGGTCTTCAACTTTGGTGTACAAAGTGCATGACCATGTCTTGTGTATAATGAAATCAATCCATTGCAATAATTGTAAGCAAATTTTGTTTCGAGTATATAGTAAGCACACAAGTCTCATGTATGATCTAGTGTCACGTAGTTTGTAATCAACTAGGTCTCATATATAGCGTAAATAATTTAGCGTCTTGTATTTTGTAAATCAAAAAGCTCTAATGTGTAATGTATACAACATAGTATTATGTGCATTGTAGGAAATGGATCTCATGTATAGTGTTAGCAACTTAGCATCATGTATTTTGTTTAATGTACACCGTTTAGTATAAAGTGCTTTGTAACCAAATGAGTTTCATGTATAGTGTGGTCAATCTAGAATTATGTATCAATGAAGCAATTCTTATGTATAACATATATTGCAAACAACTAAGTTTCGTGCATCATGTGCTCAATCCAGTAGCATATGTATTGCAAGTAAACATGTTTCGTGCATTACGTGATCAATCGAGCAAATTGTGATTTGTAGGCAAACTAGTTTCATGTATTATGTAGTTTGTGTAGAATTGGATATATTGAGGATAATTGAGTTTCATGTACCATGAGATTGCGTTGAATATATTGTGAACGTGTATACATGAGTATTGAACTTCGCGTGCGATATGTACTAACGGGTCTTGCATGTGATCGAGTGCTGCTGACAAACGTGTTGTTTGGCGTTCTTGCATAATGTGGTAGTTAGGTTCAAGTCCTCAAATCTCATTGAGGTTGGTGGGAAAGGTTAACGTTTACGCGATATGGATCGTCTCTTGAAGCGTCGAGTGAAAGGTAACGAGGAGGTTTTGGAAATATTCTGGAATTTGTGTTTACAAATACGGGTCTTTGTTTGAACATAGAAAGTGGGAAATTGTTTTTGGTTGTAGATATATAAAGTTGTGAAATCATTGAATCACATATTTTAAATGAATATGCAATTTATGAGAAAATATTTTTAATTTAAATTTTCAACTATTGGCTAAACAAGTAGGAGCATATTAACTTAACCAAAGTTTAGAAATATTTACTTTAATGAGGAAAAATCATAATTATTTATCAGTATAAAAAAAAATAATAATAATATTTTTATAAAATTGGTTGCATTAACCTTCCTTATCGGATGAAAAGTTTGGTGGAAAATTTATATTTTTGATACTATCTAAATGTTTGATAAACGTTTTGTTTAAACAAGATAACGAGGTTTTGCTTGAGTCACATAATAGTATGATTTGTTTATGAAGAAGATTATCGGTAGTGTACTAAATCGTATTTGAATGAAGAAGGTGATACCTAAATATATATATATATATATATATATATATATATATATTTTTAAATATGATAGAAAATTCATATTCCATGGGTCAAGTCAACCATTAATAACCTTAGAGTTGAAACATATGAAATCGATTAAAGGTTGAAATGTTAAACATTATTCAAAATATAGGGGAATGGTCCTAAAAAAAATTTAAAGATAATAACTAGAAATCTTCGATTAACGTCTTTGGTAGTTTCCCACTAGGAAGAAGATGATCACCAAGATGAGCACTGCTATAGTCACTCGGGTAGTCGATCTGGCTTCAGCTCTAGCTGCCTCCGTGCGATGCTCCAACATTTCTTTTTCGAGGATGGAGATTAACTCCTTTTGGTACCCTAATTGGTTTGCTAGGCTATCCATCCTTTGTCCTTGCAAGTCGTGCATTACTCCTTGCTCTATCCTATGTCTCTCGAATTCTGAAGTTCTTACATATTGGTGGAGGTCATGGGTTGGAATCCCCATAACACCAGTGGGTGCCATGGTATGCCTTACCCAAGGGTTAGGATGGTACGGATCGGGCATTAGATATGGGTCTCTTAGTGGGGGTGGTAATTGATTGTGGAGGCGAGGTGTTTGATACGGGTTTCTGGGTGCGGGTGATTCAGATGTTCGAAGTCTCGGGCCGGTGTTCCTAATCCAGTCCGCCCTTACATCAAACCTTGGTCTAGCAGCTGGGGGTGTTGGTGACCGGTACACGGGTGTCTCAGTGTCTTCTTCCCAATCAGATTCTGATCCAGGACGGTAAACCGGGGAGGGAGGAGGGTAGGAGTCCATGTCTAGTAGAAAAACAATGAAAAAGTTGTAAGTGATAATGAAATATTGCGGGTTGAACATAAGAGTACTTATAGGTTTTAGAGTTTGACTAGTCATAACACCGAACCTTCACGATAGTATTTTAGAAATACACTTGACCTATAAGCAATGCATCCCTGAAGAGAATTCCCAGGAAAGAGGGGTGGGTCGCTAAGACACACTTAAGTACCCTATCTTTCCTTAGCCAGAATTCCTCGTGGGCTTACACACTCTTCCAGCCATCATGTATTAATAATACTACTGTTGGGCTCATGGTTATGATGAGAATTGCTGTGAACTGGGCTTTGAGGCCCAAAAGTAGGGTGTACGCATTTCAGTGGGCTTTCTCCTTCTTAGAGGATAGATGGGCTTCTTAGTTTACTATTGGTGGGCATTAGGCCCAATAGTTTAAGTCTTTGTTCATAAAGGGTGATGGCGTCTTGTATGTGAGTCCAAATGTGTATGAATAATTTAGTGTGTATGTGTGTGTGTTAAACTTAGGATAGTACTTTAAATAAATCTAATAGGTAGAAATAAATAGTAGGAAAAGTTGGTAAGTAACGTGTCACATTGACTATTGAGTGTTGTATCCTAGGATGTAATTATGTAGTATAACATGTAAGAATATTCACATAAAAATATAATTATATAACATGTAGATAGTAATGAGTGTAAGTACAAGAGTTATCAAGTAGTGTGTCACATAAGGCATTATGTATTGTATCAGGTAGTGTAAGTAGTTAGGATAGCATGTAAAAATAATCACACATGAATTGATAATGTAACATGTAGTAGCATGGCATTGTATGGGTGTCCTAAAGTTATAGTCTAGGTCAAGAGTGTTTTAATAACCTAGTTCCCTATAACCAAGGCTCTGATACCAATCTGTCACACCCCGACCGATGGCGGAATTATCGGGGCGGGACATGTAAGACTGTTCATGAGCTCAAGGTTGACTAAATTGTAATATGTTAAATCCATTTCCATTCAAACAAACATGAACAAGTTCAAAGTACATAATGAAATACAATTTGTCTTTGATTTAATATTAACTAGGTCCAAAGCCTATGTGTAGCATGTCTTGATCTAGCTCATATGAAAACACCGGAAACATGAATAAAATAAGGTCAACTAAAAAGTTGGTGAGTATAACACAGTTGCATGTAGATAGCATATAGTTGAAAACAAATCCTTTACAAAACATGATAAAATAAGGCGTTTATGGGGAGCAGCTATTGTGTAACCAAATGTACAATCAAACCTTGTAACTAGCATGCAAAACAAATGTGTTGTCGGTTTCAATCACCGCGTACCATGGGTGGGTTTGTCAGACTCAATAGATCTATCATTGAAAACCGTCGGCTTGTATAGTTAATGATTGCACATAAGAGCATACAAAGGTTAGCACACCTAGCACTCGGGCACAAAGCTCAAATTTTGCACACATGTATGTAAATAGGATTTTTGCACTTGTGTTGTTTGTGTAAATGTAAATGTGTAATGTGTAATGTGTATAGAGTTCATGTTCCACCCCAAAAGTGTAAAAGAGTAAACAGGGGTTGTGAATACTCACTTTTATCGAAGGCGTAGCTAACACGAGATACTAGATAGTAATGTGATCCTTGTATTGCACAATGTTAACCTAGAGTGTAATTTATATTGCATTAATAATGCACAATAGTCTAAGTCTAAGTCTAAGGTTGAATTGGATAAAGTTAGTGGTTGGTACTTGAAAGTAATGTATAAAATGGAAGATTTGAAATGAATATTTTTAGAATATTTTGAATAAGGTTTGAGTTTGAAATAATTAAATAAGTAAATTAGATAATTATTGTTTATGAAAGTGATGTAAATATTAGATGTATTTAAGTATAACTAAATAGATGCTTTTGTTCAAATATAAATCAAATAAATAATTATTACTCTATTCATTTATTTATAAAGTGTAACTTAGACATTAAAATATTATTAAGTGTAGGGTTTATGAATTAAATGTTGGACATTAAATAATTCTATTTTATTTTAAGATTAAACATTTGATCTTTTCTAAATAAAGGTAATACAGATTTTTAAATTTAATTACTTTTATTTTAAAAACAATTCTGGAATATAAATTGTTTTAAAAATATAAAAATATAAACATTCTGCCAACACACACAACCGTTCCAGGGAAGGGCACGATCGTGCTTCGTCGGGCGCGACCGTTCTGGACAGGGCGCGACCATGTTGGTCAAACAGAGGACAACTGGCCAAATCACTAGGCACGACCGTGCCTTAGACAGGCACGACCGTGTGTATGCTTCAAGGGCACGACCAGGTATAGCCAACGAGCATGACTAGGTCTGAGCAAGAGGCACGACCGCGCTGGAAGTTGACACGACCGCGTCTCCCGAGGCACGACCGCGCTAGATGATTAGCGCGACCGTGTCTCTTTCAAAACAGAAACGAATTGAATGATTTTTATATTTATAGAACTGGAATGCATAGGGCTTTCATTAACAAGGTTCTTATGAGTCTTTTGGTACAGGTTAATTGTGTTTAAAACATGTTTAGAACCGGATTCGGTTAAACTATTTTAAATGAAAATACGGTTTTGGGTTCGAGTAGATTTCGATATTGAAAGCCGAAATTGAATTAGGGCTTTTGATCTATAGAATAAATAGATAGTTTTGAAAGTGTCAATTACCCTGTGAGACGATGAATTGATGGCCTACGGTGGGGACGAGTTCCGACTATGACGGGTGTGGTCTCCGATGCTTTCTGCTACAATTCCGGGCCAGTTGATGTGTTCTGGAGCTTTAGGGGGAATCGACTAAGGTGTTGGTTTGTTTGGTTGAGAGAATTTACAACGAAACGATGAAATCATTGGTCACAATGGAGGGTTTTGGTAATTAGGAAAGGGATCAACTAAAAACAGGTTTATTTGATATAATTGAGATGGTTAAACTCATAATGGGTTTGTTAATGCAAGAATTGGTTACAAAATCGAACGGTCCAGCGATTAAAGGCCGTATTTCCGTTTCAACTGAAGCGAGGCGCGACCGTGCCGAGGCGAGGCGCGACCGTGCCAACAATAGGCGCGACCGTGCCAGACGAGGCGCGATCGTGCCAAAACGTGGCGCGACCATGCCTACTAGGGTTTCTGGTTATTTACAAAATCAGCCCTTGCAATTTCAGCTTTGACAGAATTAGCCTGGTTAGGATTTAACAGAACACTTAACGGGATTACTAACTGGATTAACTCTAGGAGTGTTACCACATGATTATGAGTTCTAAATCTTTGAATTTTGTACGATCGGCTAACGATTAATGAGGTGTAGGTTTGAACAAGTATATGTTTTAATGTCGTGTTGTTATTTTATTAATTAAAATGAATTTAAAATAGGGTCGAAAAATCAGAGATGTTACAAGAAGCTTTGTCCACTTGTCCGTGTAGATGCAGAATTTATCATGCAGCACCTTCAGATACTTCACAGAGAAGTTGTTGAAACAGATCTCATCAAAAACCCTGATCAGTTCCCTTGGCTCTACACTTCCACCTTTACACCTTGTCTTCTCCATTATCACCGCCTCGCCCGTCTTTGGATCTACATACCAGTACCACATGCTCCCGAGGATATCCTGAGGTAACTTGCTCAGGGGAATCCAAGCCTCACATAGCACTGGCTTGTAGACCAACTTCCCTAGGCTTTTGTTTGTCACGGGAACTCTAACAGTCTTTTCTCGGACTCTCTTGGGCGTCTGAGGGTTGAACACCTTAAAGTTTCCAGATCTACCATCCTGCTGTAGTGCCCCCCACAAACCCTTTGCTACCGCATGACTTGTATCACCAAGTAGCTCACGGTTTTCCAGGTTCACCAAGTCATATTTAGGCAAAGAGCTGAATGCGTCACTGGTTGGTTTCAAGTACTGAACCCCCAAGCACGTTTGATGGCAAACAGTTTCTTGTCATCATTGAAGCAGACTGATAAGATCATCCCTGTTGCTCCGTAGTTGTCTATGATTAATGACTTTTGCCAAGCAGGAGGCTGACCCTTTTTGAACCATCCCTGAGGATACTTGTTCGTCTAGGCGTCAGCGTCAGCAGGTTGGGGATCGGTAGGGAAGGCCTCAGTCAAGGTTGCTGCTCTACTAGCCTCAGCAACATTCTCAGGCTCGACTGAACCTGTTGTAAAAGCAGCTTCAAAGGTTAGAGCCTCAAAAATCTCTCCATCCTCAACCTCATAAACCCCTTCACCGTCACTCTTCGTAAACTCCAACATCACATCCTCATCATTAACATTCCAGTCATCGTCAAACTCGATCTCTCCTTCTTCAAGATTGCTGAGAGCATCAATCTGAACTTCCTTGGAATAGTACAGCTCTAACAAAAAATTACATCATCAGAGAGGTATTGAAGCACCTCAGCCGCCGAATTTCCATGCTGACTACCACCACGACCACTACCCAAAGCTTCATGTTGAGTAGACTCCCCCTGATCCATAGGAACATTGTTAATAGGAACAATCGCAAAGGCTTGTTTCTCACTACCACTAGGACCGGCCTCGGGATCCTTGTCTTTTTCATCGTCTTTAGTTAAGTCAACTGGATGACAGGCTTCATCTTCAATAGGCTTCATCTTCTCCTTTTCTTTCTCTTTCCCTGGATGCGCACCACTTGTAGGTCCCTGGGTGTCACGGATCATCTCGTGTGAGTGTGTGACTAGTCGAATAGGGTGCAGAATGCCCGTGACTGGTTGGAGAATCAAACACAACAAGTAAACCGACAACAAACAAGAGTCACTTTAAGCTTCGTCTATTATCAATCACAGCCGATTACAAGTTACAAGTGAGAGCGTACTTGTCAACTACAACAAACAACTATATATAGCAACAGACCTATGACATGCACACATATCAAATGCGTGGGAACTTCTTCCTGTGTACTTAGCAAGTACGCAGACTTTGTTCATGCGTAGTTACTAAGTATGCAGGTTACATACCCTGCGCACTTGCCAAGTGCTCACAACACTTAACAACATTCACAAACGACTAATACAAGACTAAGTTCTTACAGACACGATTACAACTCGATAACTAGTACTTACAAAGACTGAAATACAAAATAAAAGTACAAAGAACAAATACAAAAGTAGAGACAACATCCAGAGTGTTTGTCACACAAACGTGCTTCAACAAACTCCCCCTTGACAACAACTCTGGATTGTCTTCGATCTTCAATTCTCTTCAGCTATGACTTAGCTCCCCATCTTCAACTTGTAGTCAAAGCAGAACTTGACTAACTTGTCATATCTTGATGCAAGAAACTTCGTCCACTCGTTCGTATAAATGCAGTATTTATCATGCAGAACCTTCAGATCCTTCACAGAGAAGTTAATGAAACAGATCTCATCAAAAACCCTGATCAGTTCCCTTGGCTCTACACTTCCACCTTTCCACCTTGTCTTATCCATTATCACCGCCTCGCTCGTCTTTGGATCCATGTACCAGTACCACATGCTCCCGAGGATATCCTAAGGTAACTTGCTCAGGGGAATCCTAGCTTCACATAGCACTGGCTTGTAGACCAACTTCCTTAGGCCTTTGTTTGTCACGAGATCTCTGACAGTCTTTTCTCGGACTCTCTTGGGCGTTTGAGGCTTGAACACCTCAAAGTTTCCAGATCTACCCTCCCGCAAACCCTTTTCTACCGCGTGACTTGTATCACCAAGTAGCTCACGATTTTCCAGGTTCACCAAGTCATATTTAGGCAAAGAGCTTAATGCCTCACTGGTTGGTTTCAAGTACTGAACCCCCCCATCACATTTGATTGCAACAGTTTCTTGTCATCATCGAAGCAGACTGATAAGATCATTCATGTTGCTCCATGCTTGTCTTTGATTAACGACTTTTGCTAAGTAGGAGGCTGACCCTTTTTGAACCATCCCTAAGGATACTTGTTCATCTATTGAAGCAAGTTTGTGTGAAAGACACTCTGGATTCTGTCTTAGCTTATGTACTATTCTTCATGTATTTGTACTTGTATTTAAGTATCTGTATGTATTGATTATCGAGTTGTAATCACACATGTATGAACTTAGTCTTGTTTATTTCTGTTAAGTGTTGTGCGCACTTAGTAAGTGCGCAGGATGTATATCATGCATACTTAGCAAGTACGCAAGAACAAAGTCTGCATACTTGCTAAGTACGCATGAGCTAGCAGGCAACAGGTTTAGTATATATAGCTGTTAGTGACAGAATGTATGTACGCACTTATTCTCTCTGTAACT
Organism: Smallanthus sonchifolius; assembly: GCA_023525975.1. Classification (NCBI taxonomy): domain Eukaryota; kingdom Viridiplantae; phylum Streptophyta; class Magnoliopsida; order Asterales; family Asteraceae; genus Smallanthus; species Smallanthus sonchifolius. The sequence continues at coordinate 57,762,418 of CM042021.1, forward strand.
GGCTGTGATTATTAATACACGAAGTTTGAAAGTATCTAGTGTCTTTGTTAGTCACGGGCATTCTGCACCCGGTTCGACTTGGAACACACTTGCATGTGACGATCCGAGACACCCGAGTGACCTACAAGTGGGAGCAGAGCTTTTGCTCTTGTTTTCGAGTGTTGTGAGTGTGCTCGGAGCATTTTCGACACAATCTACAACCTTTCTACAAGGAAAAGTGACTGAGTTTGGTGATTTTTGTGATAAAAATAGAGCGCTATTTTAAAAGCAAAAATCCTTCAAAATTTGACATTTTTCTTGTGTGTTTGAGTGTTTTGATCATCAAGGGTTTGTGAGAAACAAGTTTCTAACCTTTTGGCTTGAGCAATTTGTTCATATCTTCAAAATTTGAAGATCTGAGGTATTTTCGGCGATCGAAAAAAGTTGGTGAGAGCAGGTGAAAAAGTGACCTGCGTACTTACCCTTTTTGGCTAAAAGGACAGTCTTCGTGTGTACTTAACAAGTACGCAAGACCATTCTTGTGCGTACTTAACTTTGCCTCATGCGTACTTAACATTTACTCATGCGTACTTACTAAGTACGCAGGAGGAAATATCAAGTGCGCAAGAACAGTTTTTTAAGTGTGCAAGGCCATTCTTAAGTCTGCAAGTTGTATTGACTTTCTGATTTTTTGACTAAGTTTTACCCTATGGTAAACCTTCAGAATCTTGGTAACCTGCTTAACTATGATAACAAGATAGGTACTCCGTAAAAACCGCCAAAGCTGCTTAATGTTAATGATTATTCGAATTGGAAAGCACGGTTTGAGCATTGTATCTCATACACTGATTCTTCTTTGTGGATACCTATACTTGAGGGTTATAAGCATCCTACTTATACATATCTTGATGAAATTGTTCCCAAGCCTATATCTAAGCTAGATTAAGAAGAAAAGAAAGTTTATGACAAAGAAAAGAATGCACATGGATCTATCACAATGGCCCTAACTAGAGAACTCTTTCACATCTACAGAGGATATGATAATTCGAAAGATCTCTAGAAGGCATTGCAGAAAAGATTTGAGGGGAACAGTGACATCAAGAAGAGCAAAAGAGATCTCTTGAGAAAGCAGTATGAGTGCTTTAGATACCTGGAGAATGATTCTACAAATGAAATTATATCTAGATTCTATCATCTGCAAACTGAGTTAAAAGATTTTGAGCTGAAGTATCCTGATGAGGAATTAGTTGAAAATTTTCTGGATGCGTTACCACCAAAGTTTGAGATGTATACCACTCTGCTGAGAGAGAACCCCAAGTTATATGAGATGTTGATTGAATAAGCAATCGGTAAGGTTCAAGCACACGATATGAACCTAAAACAAAAAGAGAGCTCAGGGAGACCTCAACTACAAGACCCTTCTATGTATTTTGGGACGTCTTCAACAACCAAGTCATCGGGTTCTGGAATTGCTCTTTTCTTCGGGAACTCTCATGAGAAGGATAATTCAAAAGTTTGTGGTGGTCATGCTTAATATACAGCATCTGGATGTGGTTCTGGTTCTCTCCACCAACATTCCTCAAGAAATCATACCTCCACATCTTCAGCTAACCAAACTGCAATAGCCAAGATAGCTGAAGATCATGTAGCATTGTTTTGATCGTGTATGCTTGCCTATGAGAACTTCGTTGGTGACAAGCTTACAGATCCTGAAACAAATGAGGAAGATTTTAATCAGGTGGATCCAGATGACATGGAAGACATGAATATTCAATGGAATATGGCCATGATTTTGAGAAGGGCCAAGCGTTTCTTGAATAGAACTGGCAAGAATTTTATTGGTGGCCATTCAAATGCCAAGGTGGGTTTTGATAAATCCAAGGCCAAGTGCTACAAGTGTCAGAACTTTGGACACTTTGCTCGTGAATGTCAGTAGGATAAAGCACCTGCCTCAGGATTCACTAGACCAAGCCAGGGAAACAACCAAGGAAATAATCAAGGGTACAATAATTCTAATAACCGCAATCAAGGTCAAGGTGGAACGTCCAATGCTTTGGTAGCTCAACATGACGAAAGCTTTGATTGGGGTGTTCATTTGGAGGATGCCCTTATTGCTCAAACACAAGTTGGTCTAATGGCTGAGATAGTAGAGATGATGGAAGTAAAAGAACGAGAAGCGTCTGTAGCTGACCAAGAGGAGTCTACAACTGCATTTGCCCTCATGGCTATTGGGGAGGCATCAAGTTCGTCAACTGAGGTAGACTCTAATTCTTTTGCTGTCATTTCATATTCCAAATGTCTTGGCTTAAAAGAAGAAAATTCTATGTTTCAGGACAAAGTCGAACCCCTTCGTATTGCAGCTTTATGTTACAAAGAAAATGAAAAACGTATAAAGATTCAATTGAAACTTTAAAGAAAGAAAAACGTTGTGACAACCCGGACTTTCCAGGTTAACTCCGTTAACCAATTACAGTTAAACCCTAACCTAGTTAACCTAATCTTAAACCTCGAGGACTGATTCTGTCATAAATGAAACTCAAACTGCAGGGTCTAAAGCTATAATTAGCCTAAAGTTAAGTCTGTTAACTCTGAAAAAGTCAAAATCAATTGATGTTGCTTCTATTGACTTTTGGAAGTCAAAATCATGACTTCTTAATTCCAATTTATGAATGATAACTGAAATGGATCAAATTTCATAACTGAATGTCATAGTATTGTAATAAACGATCATAGTTGATCAGTCTATCATCATCATTGTTGAATTAAACTCCTATAATGACCATTAAACCCATAACCGTCGACTGTATCATCGACCACTATCAAGTTCGTCTATCACCATCATTATTCACACGAATTGAACGCTCTCACACCTCTATCGCACCTCTCAGAAGCAATCCCTCACCCCAATTCCATCAGAGACAAAGTCTATACTACCAGAGATCGAACCACGTGACGACGGATTCCATTTTGGTCGATCTCCATCAATTGGAACTCAATTCTGGTAATCAATCATTTCCTTAGTTTCGTGTCTATGTCTGAATCGATAGCCCTATGCCAATTGGGGCTTACATTATCGAATTTAACAAGAACCAATTCTAGGGTTCATCCCAATTACGGTTTAATCGAATTCGGGTCTAGACTAGATCTCAATGGAATAAATTAATATTGTTAGCTTCGCAACCATCTACCCGTTGAAAGCCCTATGAAATCCATGGTTTATATCATCAAATAGAAACCGGATCGAATCTAGGGTTCTTATGCTTTTCGGTTTAATCGAATCCATACCTATACTTAATCTAAATGAAATTAAACCACATCATCAGATTCGTAATGGTCAAATCAGTAATAGCCCCATGAATTCAAATATTTCCAATATCGAATTTGATCAATTTAAAATCTTGTTCTTAAAACTAGGGTTTCGGCTTTCAAACCCAGGATTAACGAATTTAAACTTGTTGTTTTTCAAATTAAACTCTCATACAGGTTCACCTTGACTCGATTAACAAAACCCCTAAGCAATGATTTCTATCGTGATCGAATCTGATGGATTGGGACTGATCTTGTTTCGATTTCGTTTGGGAATTGGAACCCGGGGGAGTTTTGTTTTATAACCGTTTGGATCCGGATTCGTTTGCGATACTCTAGCGGGCTGTGGTGGTTAAAACCTTGGACCCATACGCAGGAGACCCGGGTTCGAGTCCGATCTCCAAAATTATTTTTTTAGATGCCTTTTCAGTAGTTTTCATTTTATAAAACTTTCCCCACATTATTATACTATTATATTAATACGTTTTGAACCCGGAAAACACTCGAAAGGTCGGGATTGATATTATAATATTTTTTTTTACTATTAGAAATACTATTAATATATTATTTCACTACATTATTTTCATTTTATTAAAAACACGCAAACGATAATTTTATATCAATATTCGGACTTTTGATTAAGCGACTCGCTTTAATTATTATTTTCACGTTTCAAAATGATATAAATTATTTATATTATTCAAGGTTATTATTTTGAACTCAAATAAACAAATGAAACAATATTTTATATTGTTAACTTGTATCAATGGCGTATTATACATAACATATTCATATTATATAATAAACTAAGAATTCCTTGCTTTCCGATGACACGATTTTCTAAATCGTTGATCCTAAGTATATTTAGGACATTAAACCTTTCCGTGTCGTCGTCACGAAATCCCATGTGTACCTAATAGTTTTGAATCATATTCTAGGACATATGTAAATTGTCCGCTAGCAAGCTCTTGTGCTTCTATTACATCCTTGTACGGTATTGATTACTACACGTTACTCAGACTCAGGTGAGTTTCACGGCCCCTTTTTACATGTTTTCATATTGGGGGAGAAACATGCATATACACAAACATCATTTTATTTGTTTTCCTGTTGGGGAGAAACATGCATACAAACAAACAGTAATTTACCTGTTTCCCGTTGGGAAGAAACATGCATACGAACAGACATCCGTTTACTTGTCTTCCCGCCAAGGAGAGAAATACTCATGATCAGACATGGATCACATAGTATTTCGCTACCACTTGTTTACCTAAGTGCAAACATAACATGCAAAGTCCTTACATACTCGGATCGTTAATATATGGAGTATAGCGAGGAAATTTGAGTAGTACTACTGTGTTTGACAAACCCCACCCGGGTTAGTCGCGCTAACTTGATTGGAGGTCTAACGGGTGTAAAGTGTCCTAAACACTTGCCATTGTTGATGTTAGCAATGGCAGAAGGGACCCAAACACAAACAGTCAGCTTCGGTTGCGAACGCATAGAGTAACTTGTACATTTTCTAGCTAGAAATAGGTGTGACTTACGTATGTGGATCCTGCAAACTCTCAAACAGTTTATTTACATGTAAACCTGTGGACTCACCAACCTTGTGTTGACACTTTTTCTTACATTTTTCCCAGGTATCTAAGGCACGGGTTGCACACTTAGGATATGCATGGAGTCCTACTATCATTTCATCCTCATGCAAACATTCAAAACAATTTACTTGTTTTATTACACTAAACTTGGGCGCGCTTGTTTTGCGAATTTATTTTCTTATTTAAACGCTTCAACATTAACTCTGAACTTTTATGATATTACATTTATGTCCCATATAGTGTTGTTTGATGTAACTAATGACTGAGATCCCAATTTGTCACGCACCAAAAGGTAAAACTCCGTTAGTGGAATTTGGGGGTGTGACAGATTGGTATCAGAGCCATTGGTTATAGAGAACTAGAATAGCCAACTAGACTATAACCGCACACATGCATTAGTTACACGACACGGACACTCATACATGATACACAACATCTAGACATACATTGCATTGTAGTCATGTTGACATCATTCATATCACGCTCTGCTGATGAGGAACAACTCATTTGCATTGCATTATCATTCCCAGTGCCAACACTCGGGGAATCACCAGAACATCATCCACTCCCGTCCGAGGGCAGTGTAAAATTTCTGATTTTCAAGTCTTTGTTTCAGTGTAATAACCCAAATTTAAATTTCAAACGCTAGGGCAATGACTTTATTAAACCCTAGAAATCAATAAAAATTATCAATTCTACCCCTCACCTCAAAATCTCTATACAAATACGTGTTCATATGTATTTAGACATGTACATATATATGTTCCACACACGCACATATATATATATATAATTATACATTATGCAAATACATACACATGTACAAACACTCAATTGACAAGTGATCTGACTCATCGTTTGAACCCGAACACCTTGGTTAAACCCTAACATCGTGAAATTGGACCGAGACCCAAACAATCTTGCCTGTTTGACTTTTAGAAGTCAAACAGGGCCAAATCCTCAAAAATTCAAGTCTCAATGTCGACCCAATCGATTCCTACGGGTTTCCATCACACATACACGTATTAAACGACCTAATCTCGGCCCAAGCAACAACTCAATTCGATCGTTTAAGCGGCCAATTCAAAATTCGAATGAATTGACTTTAGATAGTCAAAAATCATATCAAATCATCATTTAATTCGTGAAATTTACGCGTCTCCAATCCTGCAATTCGCGCACAAGCCAACCCCTCATGAATCCAGTCCCTAAGCATAACCCGATTCATACCCAATTCAACGGATTAACACGTTATCAGTCACCGCGACCAATCTGGTCAAATCGAAATCAATTCAGACAATAAAAACGGAATTAAATGAATTAAAACTTCCTCCCACCCTCGTATACGCCCACACAAACTATCTCAATCTACAAACGAGCCGCATATCACCGCAGGGAGCCTGTCGATCACGAAGATCAGCCGAATGTTTGATCCTGTCGTCCTCGTTCATTCCTACGGCAATTCAGGTACCAATTAGGTCATTAGGTTCGTAATCCCCTGCTTATCGAAAGCCCTCTACCAATTCGTGATGGCAGAGGGTATCGAAATCGATTGGGGTTGGAGTTCTTGGCGGCTTGAGGCGTATTCGAAATTGGGATTAATTTAATTTCGTGTTTTTAATTAACGAGATTCAATAATAAGTCAGCGAAACCACCTGGTCCGGCCGGAAAGTCACTGCGCCGCCGAACCAGGTGGCGTGGGTTCGAAACCCATAACACCGAGCCTTTTTGCGCAAACCTTAAAGCCCAACCCTGATTCACCGTAAGGACCAGGTCAAGTGTAATCCGTTCCGGGTTTGGGCAGGGATACGTCCCTCGGTCTGGTGGTTAAGACGAGAGCCTCACACAGTGGCCACCCGGGTTCGAACCGGGTGGACTGTGTCTTTTTTTTAAAAACCGTTTAAAGAACCCCAAAAATTATATAAAAATTATTTTTATAAACCATACAATATTTTTAACATAATAAAATAAGATTTATAAATTTTCAATATAAATTCATTTTTATTATGAATTTATGACTAGAAATTGTACATTAAATATTTAATACAAAAAAATCTAAATATTTAAGTTAATTTCCATATAAAAACAATTGATTTTATAAAATTTATAAAATATTAACTTTACTTAAAACAATCAAATACTTATTTCTAAATGATAAATAAATAAAATTTATTTATTATAACCTACAAAGTTAAATGTATATTTATCATTAAACTCTATACATAAATATTATTTACTCAACTTCATATTTACACATCTTTATAAATAAATAAATAGAGTAAAAATTGTTTATTTAATTTATATTTAACATAATACGCCTGCTATTTTTATAACTAAATAAATAAGTTACATACCTTTATGAATAAATAAATAAGGTAAAAATTATTTATTTAATTTATATTTAAACAAAAATTGGTTATTTAGGCTATACTTAAATAAACCGAATAACTACAATATTTTGTAACTAGAATAAATAAATAATAATTATTTAATTTAATTATTCAAATCTAAACCCTAATTTAAAATATTTTAAAAACTATTCATTTCAAATTGTTTTCATTTTATTCAACACATTTTTAAGTACAAACCATAATTTTCTACACTTCCATACATATTATGACACAACTCTTTGTGCACACATTTAATTAAATCCGAGACTTAGACCTAGACTATGGTACACATTATTAATTTAATATATATTACCCACTAGGTTAACGTTGTGAGTATTACATAGCCCATTTTACTCTTTTACACTTTTTGGGGTGAAACATGAACTCTATACACACAATTGCTTACATTTACACAAACTACACAAACACAAATCCTCTTTATATTCATGTATACAAAATTTGAGCTTTATGTTTGAGTGCTTGGTGTGTTAACTGTTTGTGTGCAATTTATGTGCAATCATTAACTATTCAAGCCGACGGTTAACAATGATAGATCTATTGAGTCTGACAAACCCACCCAGATTGGGGTGATTGTTACCGACAACACAATTTGCATGCTAGTTACAAAGGTTTGATTGTACTTTGGTTACACAATAGTTGCTCCCCATAAATGCCTTATTTTATCATGTTATGTAAGGATTTGATTATTTATATCTATACACTATTTATGATTAAACCTATGTATGCTCACCAACTTTTTAGTTGACCTTATTTTATTCATGTGTTCAGGTGCTAATGTGTGATTTTGATCAAGACTTGCTACACATAAGTTTTGGACCTAGTTAATTTTAATAAAAGATTATGTATTTCATTTTGTGTACTTAGTTTGATTTTGTTTTGACTTGAATCTATGCAATAAATTTTTAATGATTAATATATTTCAATTTAGTCAACCTTGTGCTCATGAATAGTCTACATGTCCCGCCCCGATGTTTCCGCCATCGGTTGGGGTGTAACAGGCAGCGAGACGGAGCCTTCGGAGGAGTCAGTTACATCACCATCACCTGTTGGGTATGGTGGGCTTTCTCAGGTCCATTTTATGGACGGCACTCGGCACTAACACATATCTCTTTGCTAGTTGGGATCGTCGAAGGCGAGTCCCTACTGTACCCGCCAGCAACAATACGCCGAATGAAGGCAGACCGTTGCACGCATTATTGCTGAATCCATTGACACGTAGATGTCATCACTTTACCAAGCCATGGGCTCGTGTCTTTGGTCGATATTATGTGAAGATAGATTGACCACAAGTTGAGAACGCATTGCTCACTGCATAATCAAAACCCTCTCCTGACTTAGTTGGAAGGACGACTACTTTGCCTCTTCCAGTACCACGTAACCATGAATTAGTTTCATTTCTCAAAGTCGCATTTCATGTATATTTTTGTTCCATGTTCTCATCTACAATCCGCTGGATTGGACCCCTGTATTATGTTTCAACTCAAGTGAATACTTGGATCAAACCATTCTCGACTACTCATCCCGATATGAATTCTAGTTGATCAACTTATAGTTGATAACTAAGCCTCCCAATGACTTATTAAATCTGACAACACTCTGTACACAGCAATACATGCTAAAGGACATTATGACACCGAACAGAGAGAAACTAGGGTGAACATGCAAAGAAAATTATCATTACGGGTGCACACGTAATAATAATTTGAGGTGCATGTAAGACCTGGTGAAACCTAGTGTGTGGATAAATAGTCCTAATATGTGATCTACAGACTTATGTTTCCCACTATCAGTAGAAATTTCTGGTAACACGCTCAACGACTAATGGGTATAGTAAAACCCGTTCAACAATTGATAGACGCTACTATCTGGTTGAAGGTGCTTACAGACATATTTAACTATCATAAACGGAATTCGTCATGTTATTTTCACTCATGTAAGAGTCTTAGTGACCTTACGACTCTCATTCAGACTTGACCGATGGAACCACCTAGAGTGAAACTCTAGTAAAACCTTTTGGTAAACCCACCGACTCCAACTATATAAACAAAATTTGATGGATTATTTCTAAACTAACACGTTATTCCGTACGCTTCAACAATAGATTCCATTTGACCCTATTGCTTCATCCTGTGACTAATCTTGAGTCTATTTTGATCTATACCCCAGCATATCCAGCTATTTCAATGACATTAGAAAACAAGGATTTCATCTAACTGATCATCAGTTGAACGCAATTACTTAAACAGACATCCTATTCCTTGTACTCCTGATATCTATGTCTCATTAAAATCTTTCCTACATGCGAACCTCTTTGCTTCTGTGTTGACCGATGCTTGCCTTATAAGCACAAGTCTCACTAGAAGTCTCATGGTGACCTCACAAATTTTCTACTACTAAAGTCGTACTCCAACACTATTGGACATTTAGTACACTATAGAAGCAACCCAAAACCTTAAGAGACGTAAACTAGGTTTGACTGGTCATAAGCTTGACATTGACCTCACACCAATTACACTCAGCAGCTTCGACATAATTACCGGTATGAATTGATTATCTAAGAACCAAGCCGAGGTTATCTATCGTGAGACGATTGTTCGCCTTCCTCTCCTGAGTGGAGAAATTCTCTCTGCCCTAAGGCAAAAGGAGTGGTGCAGCCATAGGTATCAACCCTTCATGAGAGCGCAGAAGTGCTGACGTAAAGGCCATACTGCTATTTTGGCTCTCGTCGCCGAACATCCATCCGAGGAGAAGAAGATCGACGTCATCCTGATCGTTTGTGAATTTCCAAAGGTATTTCCCAAAGACCTTCCTAGTCATCCACCTCATCGACAGGTCAAATTTCAAATCAATCTAGCACCCGGAGCAACACCCATTGCTCGGGCATCGGATAGACTTGCACCTAGTGAGCCACCAGAACTATCCACATGACTGCATGAGTTGTTGGATAAAAGCTTCATCAGATCTAACCCATCGCCATGGAGAAATCCAGTTCCATTCGCCAAGGAGAAGGACGGAACTTTCAGCATGTGCTTCGAATACCGTGAGTTAAACAAAGTGATGATCAAGAACCGATATCCTTTACCTCGCATTGATGACATGTTCGATCAACTACAAGGATCAAGCTTCTATTCCAAGATAGATCTTAGATCCGGTTAGCATCAACTGAGAGTCCGAGACGAGGGCATCTCAAAGACGGCATTCAGGACTAGGTATGGTCACTACGAATTCATGGTCATACCCTTCGGATTGACCAATGCACCCACGATATTCATGGACCTCATGAATCGTGTGTGTAAACCGTACCTTGATCAGTTCGTCATCGTCTTCATCGATGACATCCTCATCTACTCCAAGAATAGGGATGAACATGAGGAACACCTGCGTTTGATTTCAGAATTGCTAAAACAAGAGCAATTGTATGCCAAACTTTCCAAGTGCGAATTCTGAATTCGTGAAGTGCAATTCTTAATGCATGTAGTCAACCAGAACGGAATACATGTCGACCCATCTAAGATAGAAGCCATCAAGAATTGAGCAGCACCAAAAACACCAACTGAGGTGCGATAATTTCTGGGATTGGCTGGCTATTACCGTCGTTTTATCGAAGGATTTTCCAAGATTGCCCAACCCCTCACTGCTCTAACTCAAAAGGGTAAACCTTATAACTGGGGTGACACCCAGGAGTCAACATTCCAACTTCTTAAACATAAACTCTGGAGTGCCCCCATCCTATCTCTTTCGGAGGGAACAGATGACTTATGGTGTATTGCGATGCATCCCTTCAAGGTCTAGGTCATGTACTGATGCAACACGAGAATGTGATCGCATACGCTTCTCATCAAATGAAAACCCACGAGAAAAACTATGCAACTCATGACTTAAATTTGGGAGCCGTGGTATTTGCACTAAATATCTGGAGACATTACTTGTACGGTACCAAATGCACTATCTACACCGATCACAAGAGTCTTCAGTATATCCTTGATCAGACAGAGTTGAACATACGACAACGTCGTTGGGTCAAACTCTTAAACGACTATGACTGTGCAATCAGATATCATCCAGGGAAGGCTGATATGGTAGCCGATGCCTTAAGCCGTAAGGGCACCAAACCCAAACGAGTTCAAGCATTACAGCTTACCAATCACACCGGATTACCTGACAAAATCCGAAGTGCTCAACTCGAAGCGCTTAAAGAGGAAAACCTACCATTGTAATCCACGTGTGGTATGGAGAAACAACTTGAGGTTAAATTGGACGGTATTCAATATTTCGCAGAGCCAATATGAGTTCCAAAGTACGGGAACCTAAGGGAACTGGTTATGGATGAATCTCACAAATCTCGATACTCTATTCATCCAGGTTCTGACATGGTGTACCGCGACCTAAAGGTGCTATATTGGTGGCCAAAGATGAAGGCACAAATAGCCACCTATGTGAGCAAGTGCCTGACTTGTGCAAAGGTCAAGGTGGAATACCAAAAGCCTTCTAGCTTACTTCAGCTGCCAGAGATTCCAATGTAGGAATGGTAACAAATCTCTACAGACTTCATAACCAAATTACCCCGAACTCCTAGCGGATACGACACCATCTAGGTGATCGTAGATCGTCTGACTGAATCCGCTCACTTCTTAGCAATCAAGGAAACCTACAAAATGGATAACTTACTCGTATTTACTTAAAAGAAGTAGTCTCGTGACACGGGGTGCTAATCTCTATCATTTCGGATCATGATGCACGGTTCACCTCTCATTTCTTGCAATCGTTACATAAAGCTTTAGGCACCCGTCTAGATATGAGCACAGCATACCATCCTCAAACTAATGGCCAGACGGAGTGTACAATTCAAACTCTGGAGGATATGCTACGATCTTGTGTGATTGACTTTGGTAACACCTGGGAGTTTCACCTACCGTTGGTGGAGTTCTCCTACAACAACAGCTATCACACTAGTATCAAGGCTGCTCCATTTAAAGCATTATATGGACGGAAATGTCGTTCTCCTATTTGTTGGGCCGAGGTTGGGGATAGTCAACTCACAGGTCCTGAACTCGTACTTGAAACTTCTGAGAAAATCATCCAAATTAGAAATCGTATGGCAACAGCTCGTGATCGTCAAAAGAGCTATGTCGATAAGCGACGTAAACCATTAGAATTTCAAGTAGGGGATCGGGTTTTGTTAAAAGTCTCACCTTGGAAGGGTGTCATTCGTTTTGGGAAACGAAGCAAGCTGAATCCTCGTTATGTTATACCATTCAAGATAGTGAATAGAATCGGGCCAGTAGCATGTCAACTAGACCTACCTGAAGGCCTTAGTGGTGTACACAACGTCTTTCACGTCTCAAACTTGAAGAAATGTCTGGCAGACGAGTCACTCGCGGTTCCTCTTGAGGAACTACAAATAGATGAACAACAACGCTTCATTGAAGAACCGATACAAATCACAGATAGGGAAGTCAAGACGCTTAAACACAGTAAAATCCCTATCGTCAGAGTTCGTTGGAACTCAAAACACGGACCGAAATTAACATGGGAGCGTGAGGATCAGATGACGCTTGAGTATCCTCATTTGTTCAAGCATTCTACGTCGAAAACTTAATGTACTATTCTAATTTTCGGAACGAAAATTCTTTCAACTAGGGGATGATGTGACAACCCGGACTTTCCAGGTTAACTCCGTTAACCAAATGCAGTTAAACCCTAACCTAGTTAACCTAATCTTAAACCTCAGGGATTGATTCTATCATAAATGAAACTCAAACTACAGGGTCTAAAGCTGTAATTAGCCTAAAGTTAAGTCTGTTGACTCTGAAAAAGTCAAAATCAATTGATGTTGCTTCTGTTGACTTTTGGAAGTCAAAATCATGACTTCTAAATTCCATTACGAATGATAATTGAAATGAATCAAATTTCATAACTGAATGTCATAGTATTGCAATAAACGATCATAGTTGATCAGTCTATCATCATCATTGTTGAATTAAACTCCTATAATGACCATTAAACCCATAACCGTCGACTGTATCATCGACCACTATCAAGTTCGTCTATCACCATCATTATTCACACGAATTGAACGCTCTCACACCTCTATCGCACCTCTCAAAAGCAATCCCTCACCCCAATTCCATCAAAGACGAAGTCTATACTACCGGAGATCAAACCACGCGACGACGGAGTCCATTTTGGTCGATCTCCATCAATTGGAACTCAATTCTGGAAATCAATCATTTCCTTAGTTTCGTGTCTATGTCTTAATCGATAGCCCTATGCCAATTGGGGCTTACATTATCTAATTTAACAAGAACCATTTATAGGGTTCATCCCAATTATGGTTTAATCGAATTCGGGTCTAGACTTGATTTCAATGCAATAAATTAATATGGTTAGCTTCACAACCTTCTACCCGTTGAAAGCACTATGAAATCTAGGGTTTATATCATCAAATCGAAACCGGATCGAATCTACGGTTCTTATGCTTTTCGGTTTAATCAAATCTGTACTTATACTTAATCTAAATGAAATTAAACCACATCATCAGATTCGTAATGGTCAAATCAGTAATAGCCCCATGAATTCAAACATTTCGATTATGGAATTTGATATATTTAAAATCTTGTTCTTAAAACTAGGGTTTTGGCTTTCAAACCAAGGATTAACGATTTTAAAATTGTTGTTTTTCAAATTAAACTCTCATACAGGTTCACCTTGACTCGATTAACAAAACCCCTAAGCATTGATTTCAATCGTGATCGAATCTGATGGATTGGGACTGATCTTGTTTCGATTTCGTTTGGGAATTGGAACCCGGGGGAGTTTTGTTTTAAAACCGTTTGGATCCGGATTCGTTTGCGATACTCTAGCGGGCTGTGGTGGTTAAAACCTTGGACCCATGCGCAGGAGACCTGGGTTCGAGTCCGATCTCCAACATTATTTTTTTAGAGGCCTTTTCACTAGTTTCCATTTTATAAAACTTTCCTCACATCATTATACTATTATGTTAATACGTTTTGAACCCGGAAAACACTCGAAGGGTCGGGATTGATGTTATAATACCTTTTTTTACTATTAGAAATACTATTAAATTATTATTTCACTAAACTATTATCATTTTATTAAAAACTCGCAAACGATAATTTTATATCAATATTCGGACTTTTGATTAAGCGACTCGCCTTAATTATTATTTTCACGTTTCAAAATGATATAAATTATTTATATTATTTAAGGTTATTATTTTGAACTCAAACAAACAAACGAAACAATATTTTATATTGTTAACTTGTATCAGTGGCGTATTATACATAACACATTCATATTATATAATAAACTAAGAATTCCTCACTTTCCGATGACACGATTTTCTAAACCATTGATACTAAGTATATTTAGGACATTAAACCTTTCCGGGTCGTCGACACGAAATCCCATGTGTCCCTAATAGTTGTGAATCATATTCTAGGATATCTGTAGATTGTCCGCTAGCAAGCTCTTGTGCTTCTATTAAATCATTGTACGATATTGATTACTACGCGTTACTCAGACTCAGGGGAGTTTCACGGCCAATTTTTACTTGTTTTCATATTGGGGGAGAAACATGCATATACACAAACATCATTTTATTTGTTTTCCTGTTGGGGATATACACAAATTTGAGTAGTACTACTGGGTTTGACAAACCCCACACGGGTTAATCGTACTAACTTGATTGGAGGTCTAACGGGTGTAAATTGTCCTAAACACTTGCCATTGTTGATGTTAGCAATGGCGGAAGGCACCCAAACACAAACAGTCAGCTTCGGTTGTGAACGCTTAGAGTAACTTGTACATTTTCTAGCTAGAAATAGGTGTGACTTACGTATGTGGATCCTGCAAACACTCAAACGGTTTATTTACTTGTAAACCTGTGGACTCACCAACCTTGTGTTGACACTTTTTCTTATATGTTTCCAAGGTATCTAAGGCACAGGTTACACACTTAGGACATGCATGGAATCCTACTATCATTTCATCCTCATGCAAACATTCAAAACAATTTACTTGTTTTATTAAACTAAACTTGGGCACGCTTGTTTTGCGCATTTATTTTCTTATTTAAACGCTTCTGCATTAATTCTGAACTTTTATGATATTACATTTATGTCCCAAATGGTAAAACTTCGTTAGTGGAATTTGGGGGTGTGACAAACGTGATTTTTCACTTAAAATCAGCGAACACAATTTCATTTGGATGTTGCGTAAAATGGGTTAGAAAAGAGAAATAATGAAATTACCAAGCTTCAGAATGAGGTCTTACAGTTAAATGGTAAAATTGAGAAGTTGAAAAATTCTTGCTTTGTGGTGGAACATTATGAATCAGTAGTGAGACAAGTGAATGGCTTAGGGTTGGGTACTAATTCCATTCCTCCACCGGTAAGCGGAAAATTTGTCAGCAGCTTAATTGATATTGACTTGTCTTGCCTTGATGAGTCCTCAAGTCGGGATGATTCCTCTAACGAGGATGATTCCTCATGTAAGGCTGACTCCGCATCTGATGAAGAGTTTTTCACTGCTTCTGATGATGGGTATGAGAACACATGCCCTGAAGGTGTAGTCTCCAAGGAGTTGTTTTGTGAACATAATGTAAAGAAAAACATTGTCACTGATCGTGATAATTGTATTTTGACTGAACCAGATATCATTAAATCAAATGAAAAATTAAAAACGATGCTTTATGGGGGATATAAAAACATTAATCAAGTTAAAAGGGAAGCATTTTCAGCTCATTACGGGTTTGGCTACTAAGAAAATATGCAAAATTTTTATATTCCTAAAAACCAATCTCCATCAAATCAAACTATTGTTCACCAAACAACTTCTCCTGTTCATCATGCTGAGTCATCAAATGTCAAATCGAATGAGCCTTACAGGAGGACTTACAAAGAGAGGAGAACCTGTTTTCACTATGGTACGATTAGTCACATCATTATGAACTGCCCGAATAAGAACCAAGGAAAACAGCCAGTTGTTTCACAACCAGCTTCTCTCCCCAAGTCACCACCAGTGAAACAGCATAAAAGTCCAAAGAAGAATGTGGTGAAACCACCAGTGAAACCTATGGTGAAGCCAAAGATCACATCTGAGGCTAAGCCATCTGTTCCAAAAAGGGAAAAGCAACTTGCTAAACCCTGTGTGTATACCTCTGGTAGTGCATCAACTGGTGAAAAACTTGTGGTTAAGCTTTCTAAGCCATAAAGGAGAATAAGGAACAATAGATTGAAGAAGATGGAACAGCCGGCTAGAATTCAATCATGTGAAGCTTCTACTAGTTCACCTGGTGTTACTGAATGCAAGCTGACTGTTCCAGTAAAACAAAAGAAAAGGTCCTAGAACAAGAAATCTAAAAGTTCCCAATCTCCTAGTCCCAAGTCTTCTAAAGATTCACCCATTTTTGACAGTCACGACTGTGAATTAATTGAAGTAGTTTATTTTGAGAAAGACGGACGACCCAAGACCACCATGGCTTTGGTCTCCAAAACTAATTAATTTCTTGTGACTCATGCAGGGACATCCAAAGGGAACTATCTCTAATCGTTGGTATGTAGATAGTGGATGCTCCCAGCACATGACATGCAACATGGCCCTGCTTCAAGATGTAAAACCATTCAGAGGCGGTTATGTGGCCTTTGCAGGCGAGAAGGGAGGCAGTATTACTTGTCAGGGCGTGGTTTCAAATGGTTGTGTTAGCTTAGACGACGTCAACTACTGCGAGCAGCTAAAGCATAAACCTATTGAGTGTTTCTCAGATGTGTGATATAGAGTACTCAGTCATGTTTGACAAATCTGAATGCTTAATTCTCAAACCCGGGTTTGAGGTTCCTGAAGACTGGATTTTGATGCGTGCTCCAAGAACGAATGATACCTGTCAGATCGATATGAGCGTGACAACAACCACCTCATCACTTGCTAGTTGTTTGCTTACCAAAGTGACAGAGCTTGACTCAATCTTGTGGCATAGGAAACTCTGACACATTTCTTATCTAAAAATGAATCATCTTGTCCGAAACGGTTTGGTAACCGGTGTTCCTAAGCTGAGATTTGCCGTTGCAGATGACTGTATGCCTTGTAAAAAGGGCAAACAGCAACGGAAGTCTCATAAGCCCAAGCTCCAAAACTCCATCAATACCCCTTTGGAGCTATTACATATGGATCTGTTTGGCCCCATAAGTATCAGGAGTATTGGAGGTAAGTCATACTATCTAGTTGTAACTGATGACTTCTCACGTTTTTCTTGGGTGCATTTTTTAGGTACAAAGGACGAGATTGCTGACATTCTTCAATACCTGATCCTGAGCTTGGAATCTCTTTGCAAGTTGAAGGTTAGAAGAATAAGGAGTGATAACGAAACTGAATTCAAGAATAATTTGATGGAGCTTTTCTATCTCAAGAAGGGGATCCGTCATGAATTTAGTGCCCCGTACACACCTCAGCAAAACGGAGTTGCAGTAAGGAAGAACAGAACCTTGATCGAGATTGCAAGGACAATGTTGTCAGATGTAAAGCTTCCTGTAACTTTCTGGGCAGAAGTAGTAAATACAGCTTGTCACGTTTTGAACAGAGTTCTGTTTGTGAAAAGGCACAACAAGACCTGCTATGAGTTGATCAACAATCGACCTCCCAACCTTGAGTAGCTAGTTCCTTTTGGTAGTCCTTGTTCCTTATTGGTACAATACAAGGATCGAAAACCTAAATTTCATGCAAAAGCAGTGGAATGCATCTTCTTAGGATATGTTGACAATTCACCATGCAAGAGAGTATACAATATAGGAACTCGTACTGTTGAGGAATTGTTCGAAGTGGATTGTAGTAAACACAACATTCCACCAGAACCAACTGGTCCAGCTTGGGGTTTCGATTATGATGCGCTATTTAAGTCTTTCAACCTTCCTGATATATCTGCCGATGATGCCGCAAATGTATACGATTTCTTTAGTGACGGCGATGACTCCAACTTCTCAACCCGTGCCACTGTACCTATTATTACTCTCGATTCCAATGTTGCATCTGTATCTGGAACTCATGATAGTGAAGACGTTGAAGTTGTTCAAGTTGATGGAAATGACGCTCCAGCTGATCCTAACACTCGTGTAGGAAATGAAGCTCCAGCTGATCCAATCAACATTGAATCATCTTCTTCTTGAACACTGGATATGGGGGAGTTGAGCACGAATCTAGACACAAATCTCCAGGAAACGCACGTACTAGAGACGAGAGTACATAAGAATCATCCAATTGACAACACCATTAGTGATCCTCATGCCAGTGTTCAGACTCGTAATAGAACAATTGCTGAGAACACCAGTTTGTACGCTGAGATACTTGACACTGGTATCCTAGAAACATGTTTCTGTTAGGACATAGTTTGTAATGACAAAAGCTTTGTAATAGTTTAGATCTAATGTCTTTATGTTTTTGTAATGTAAAATGTTCTAAGTGTTTATGCAAGTTATGCTAGAGGCGAACTTGTTAAGTTCGCCTAGTCTAATAGAGGCGAACTTGTTAAGTTCGCTTAAGTCTATCTGAGGCGAACTTATTAAGTTCGCTTAGTCTGTTAGAGGCGAACTTGTGAAGTTCGCCTAATGCAGGTCAGATGTCTATAAATAGTGTTTACAGAGTCAGTCGAATAGAGGTGAACAGAGTTATACGATTTGGTCTGATTGAGTCTGTAAACTCTATTCAGAACTGGAATACAAGCGTGAATGTTATTTACTTGATTGTCTCTATTGTCTTTTATGTATGCAATCGTTGATTCGTTGGATTCCGCACTCCGAGTTGACGACACGTCTTATCACGAGAACGATCCGTAGAAGTGCCATGAGGAGCTACAAGTGGTATCAGAGCTTATGCTCGTGATTCTTGGTGATTCTAGACGGTTTTGTATGCAAATTGACAAGAAATTCATCATCTTTGAAATTTTAATTTCTATGGAGTTTTCAAGCTTAATTTGGTTCTGATTTGGTGTTATTGAAGAGTATTTTGAAGAAATTGATCTGATAGAAAGGTTATAATTGAGAAATTACACAATCCTATGGTTTGATTTTGACTAATTCCTTCAAATCAGTGAATTATGAACTTTTATGTTGATTTTTGGTTCGCGGTTTCTAGACCGAACTATTCTTGATTTTGATTCTGCTAAAGCAAGGGAACTTGCTGATTTGGTGTGCAGGCAAACTTAGCAGGAGAACTTGTCAAGTTCGCTTCTCACAAATTAGGCGAACTTATTTTTAGGCGAACTTGTTTAGATTTCTGGATTCTGGTTTAAGCGAACTTATTAAGTTCGCTTCATATTAAGTTCGCTTGGGTATCACAGAAGCGAACTTATTATCTTCGCTTAAGGGTAATGGGTGTTCAACACTTGGAAATTTTTCAGGAAAATGGCAAATATGGTACAAGTAACGAATATGTTCAATTATGATAATGAGATTGGTACATCTCAAAAATCGCCGAAGTTGTTGAATCTTGCTGATTATTCTAATTGGAAAGATAGGTTTGATCAGTTCGTATCTTTTACCGATACCAGTCTATAGATTCCTATTTTAGAAGGTTATACGCATCCGACTTATTCGGGGATGGGAAAGGATGATGTTCCAAAGCCGGTGTCAGCGTTAACTACTGAAGAAAAGTTGCTGTTTGATAGGGAAAAGAAAGCGATGGCAAGTATTTCGATGTCTCTTCCGAAGGAAATATATCACAGTTTCAAACAATTCAAGTCTTCTCAACAACTGTGGGAAGCATTACAGAAAAGATGTGAAGATAGTTTGGATGTAAAGAAGAGTAGAAAAGAGCTACTGAAGAAGCAATTCTTGGTCTTCAAACATTTTCAAAATGAATCCTTGGATGATCTTGCTACCAGATTCTATCATCTGCTTAGTGAACCATCGAGTGCTTCTGTGGTGTATGAGACTGAAGAAATTAATGATAAGTTCTTGGAGGCATTACCATCAAAATTTGATGTGTATACGGTTTTGATAAAAGAAAATATCAAGTACAAAACCATGTCTCTTGAAGATGTTCTTGGGAAGATTCAATCGCATGACCTAAATATGAAGAAGAAAGAGACCAACATGGAGCATATCCAGGATCCTTCAATGTATTTTGCCAAGACTTCTGGTAAAACTGGTACATGAGTTGCATTCTTTTCTGGCGATGCTCAAGATTCTTCTAATGATCAATGTTTTGGAGTTCCTATTCATTCTGGTCATTCTAGTCATTCTGGATTTTCTGCGACTACATCTTCTGGATCTCATATAAATCAAAAGGTTGCTGATGATTATCTAGCTATGTTTTGCTCATTCATGGCTTCGTATGAGAATTTTATTGGAGGGAAAATTCATGATCCTGAGGTTATTGAAGAAGATTTCAGACAGATCGACCCTGTTGATCTGGAAGAAATGAACATTCAATGGAATATGGCCATGTTGATGCGTCAAGCAAAGGATTTCTTGAAGAAAACTGGCAGAAAGTATATTGGGTCTAATAGTCGATCACGCATGGGATTTGATAAAACCAAAGTGCGTTGTTATAACTGTCAAGAGTATGGTCACTTTGCTAAAGAGTGTGTGAAGCAAACGGTTGAGTTTGATTCTCAGAAGAAGAAGAATAATTTTCAGAATAATCGTAATCAATCACATGGTTCATCTGGAAATTCAAATCATGCATCTGCATCATCGGCGTTGGTTGCTCAGAATGATGAAAACTATGACTGGGGTATTCATTTGGAAGATTTAGTGGGTGTTGTAAGTCAAGCCTTTGTAGCAGAAATTCATTCTAAAAAATCAGAAGAGGTGACTGATGATGACAGTTCGAGTGATGGTGAAAGTGTGCAGATTGTTGATGAAGAGATAGAACAAGTGCAAAATATTGATTCTGATGTTGCATCAGGTGTTGCTGAAGATGATATTGTTCTAACACAAAATGCTTCAGATGGTGCTGATTCAGAGAATATTCCCATTGCCAAAGTTTTCATGGCAGACATGTCTGATCCGTCAAAGGTAAAAGACTCTGTTTGTCATATTTACTGTTCTAACTGCATTACTGTAAAAGATAAATTGCAAAAGGTCATGGATGATAACACAAACTTGATTTGTGATATAAAATCGATGCATTCAGTTAATCAGAAAATGAAAGATAATGATAAATTGTGCATCGATAGAATTGAGTCTTTGAAAAGAGACTTAAATTCTCTGGGGATAAAATATAAAGAACAAGCTTATCATCTGGATATGGCTTATGCTGAGATAGAAAAATGAAATGAAGTTATCCCACAAAAGAATAAAGAAATTTCTGACAAAGAGTTTGAAGTGATCAAACTTCATAGAAAAATGGAAAAGTTTGAGAATTCATCGGTTGCTTTGGATTATTTTAATTCAAATGCTGATCCTACTAAGCCGGTTGCTGGTATTGGATTTATTCCTCCACCATTTAATGCAAATTATGTGGTTGAACCTGAAATCATTCATGAAGAGGAACCTGATCCAAAAACGGTATTAAAAGTGAATCCGGTAACTGGTGAGGATATGTTTTATGAGTATGATTCTAAGGATGAGGTGTTTGATGGAAAGAAGGTTGAAGGTATTCCAAAAGAGGTGAAACTTGATGAACCAACAGTTGTAAAAACTGTTACCCGTGATAGATGCATTCTGATTGAACCTGATGAGGTGAAAGTTGTTACACCTAAGCTTTCCCCAATTTTACAGTCAAGTGGTTTTGTCGCTGCTGGTCATCAAAATGTGCATTCATCAAAGGTGCCTACTCAGGTTTATGTTCCAAAGAAGTCAGTAAACTGTTCTGGAAAATCTTCTGAAGCTTATTCCTCTGATGGCTCCTCAAACTCAAAGAACAATTCTTATTTCAGAACTTATCAAGAGAGAAGAGTTTGTTTTCATTGCAACGAGGCTGGTCACATTCTGGTCAATTGTCCTTATAAGAACCAGGGCAAATTGAAGACTGTTTCTTCACAACCAAAAGTGGTGAATATTCTGAAAAGAACAGATAAGGGAAAGTCATCCTTTAGTTTGGAGAAAAATATGTCCTGTCGATCTTTTGGTAAATCCTCTGGATTTAAACAGCAGGATAAATTGAACTCTAAATCATTTGTTTGTCAAGAGAAACTTGAGATTCCTCATGTTAGAATTTCAAAAGATTCTCATTCTGAAGTTAAACTGTCTAGACCACAAAGGAGAAGACAAAACAGAAAATTGAAGAAAATTTTGGAAACATCTGAATCTGATAATAATATATCAAATAATGTTTTTCAAAATAATCAAAATGTGACTTCTTTGAAAAATTATGAAGGTAAAACTTCTATTCCAAAGGTTAATGATAACATTGATTGTGAGTTTCTAGAAGGTGTTTATTTTGATCAATCTGGACGACCCAAGACCACAATGGCTTGGGTTCTTATTTCTAAATGATGTTCGTTGTTTATGTAGGGACAACCAAGGAGGACTATCAACAATACATGGTATGTGGATAGTGGTTGCTCTCGACATATGACAGGGAATATTAAATTGCTTGAAGATGTTAAAAATATTGATAGAGGTTATGTCGCTTTTGCGGGTAATAAAGTCAAATTTGAGAAGGTGAATTATGTGGAGCAGCTTGAACACAATCTTTTAAGTATGTCACAAGTATGTGACAAGAAGTTTTCGTTCCATTTCAATGATACTGAGTGTTATATCTTGAAACCGGGCTTCGTTATTCCTGATGAATGGATTCTCATGAAGGCTTCGAGGAGAAATGACACGTATGTCCTTGACATGAGTGTCGCTACTACAACAGATTCAATTCCTACATGTTTACTCTCCAAGGCGTCGGAATCAGATTCTATTTTGTGGCACAGGAAGCTAGCTCACATCAACTATCGGAAGATGAACTATATTGTTAAGAATGATCTGATTCTTGGTATTCTAAAGATGAAATTCTCAGTTCCTGATGATTGAATTCCTTGCAAGAAAGGGAAAAAACGAAAGAAATCACACAAATCTAAATCGAAGAATTCTATCGTAACTCCTTTAGAGTTGCTGCATATGGATTTGTTCGGTCCGATTATTATCAGGAGCATTGGTGGAAAATCATACTGTTTGGTAGTCACTGACGATTTTTCCAGATTTTCATTGGTTAAGTTTCTTTTTTCTAAAGCTGAAACTACTGAGTTGGTCCAATACTTAATCCTGGGTTTGGAAAATTTGTTCAATCTGAAGGTCAGAAGAATTAGGAGTGACAATGGCAGTGAGTTTAAGAATAGTAAGATGGACTTATTCTGTCTACAAAAGGGAATTCATCATGAATTCAGTGCGCCATATGTTCCTCAACAAAACTGTGTTACTGAACGAAAGAACAGGACGTTGGTTGAAATGGCACGCACGATGCTTGCTGATTCTAAGCTTCCCGTTACTTTTTGGGCTGAAGCTGTGAATACTGCGTGTCACGTTTTGAACAGGGTCTTGACTGTCAAGCGACACAACAAGACTTGCTATGAGTTGCTGAATAATCGAAAGCCGAATCTGGATTATTTACTACCTTTTGGTATTCCTTGCACCCTGTTGAAAGTTCGAGATGTCCCAACAAAATTCAGTGCTAGGGCTATTGAAGGGATTTTTCTAGGGTATGTTGCTAATTCGACTACCAAGAGGGTTTATAACAAAGAGACGCGCCAAGTTGAAGAATGGTTCCATATTGACTATTCAAATCGGTCTTTACCTCATATGGCGATTGGACCAGATTGGGCATTTGATTATGAAAATTTACTCAAGTCTTTTCATTTACCTTCTGATATTTCTCCTGAAGAAGCTGTTGTTCTCTATGATTCATGTCAGGATGTACAGCACAATGGTTTTCAGCCAAATGCAGTTCAAAATTCATCGGTTCCATCTACTTCTGCTCCCGATCCTAATGTTGCTTCTTGTTCAGGACCACAAGATTCTGAGAGTGAGGAAGACAATGCTATCTTTCAAGATTCTTCTGCTGATCCTTTGTTGGGTGATGATCCATTACCTTCGACACAGTCTGAGGGGTAGATTCCTACTAATTTAGACTCGGAAATTCCAATTAATCAACATTTTTCTTATCAATCTGATACAACTCAAGTTGAAGTTTTGCCAGTTCCTGAGGTCGCATCAATCAAGGAACTCAAAGATCATCCGATGACGAATATAATAGGAAATTTGCATGATGGAGTGAAAACATGTTCTATTGTTGACAATACTTATTTGTATACATGTATTAAAGATTCTGGTGTTCTTGATGATTGCTCACATTCATGTTTTATTTCTCAGGTCGAACCCAAAAATGTTGAAATGGATTTAAATGATAACAATTGGATAGAGGCCATGCAGGAAGAACTTGCTTTGTTTGACAAACTTAAGGTTTGGAATCTTGTAGATCTTTCGAAGGGTGTGTATCTGATTGGTACTAAATGGGTGTTTAAATGTAAGAAAGACGATCGAGATGTGGTAAGAAACAATGCAAGATTAGTTGTCCAGGGTTTCAATCAACAAGAGGGAATTGATTACACCGAGGTTTATGCGCCTGTTGCGAAGCTTGAAGCTATACGGCTATTTCTGGCTTTTGCTTCTTATAAAGGTTTTAAGGTGTTTCAATTGGATGTGAAAAGTGCGTTTTTATATGGAAAGGTCAAGGAGGAGGTTTATGTTTTTCAGCCGCCGGGGTTTGAAGATCCATTTAATCCGAATATGGTTTTCATGCTTGATAAGGCCCTCTATGGTCTTCATCAGGCTCCTTGAGCGTGGTATGAAACATTGTCCACACATCTTTTGGCAAATGATTTTGTTCGTGGCAAGATTGACTCGACCTTATTCATAAAGAAATCAGGGGGAGATTACCTACTGGTGCAGATATATGTGGACGATATTATTTTTGGCTCCACAAATGAAGGGTTATGCAAAGATTTTGAGGGTGTTATGAAGACGATGTTTGAAATGTCAGCTATGGGAGAGTTATCATTTTTCTTAGGTTTACAAGTAAATCAAAATGAAGATGGTTTCTTTATTCATCAGTCCAAGTATCTCAAAGAAATCTTGAGCCGGTTCAAGATGGAGGACTGTACCCCAAATGATACTCCGATTCTTGTCAATCATAAGTTGAATTCTGACCCGGATGGAAAAGATGTGGATTGTTGACTTTACAGAGCAATGATTGGATCTCTCATGTACTTAACCTCTTCAAGGCTAGATATAATGTTCGCTGTGTGCATCTGTTCCAGATTCTAGGCAAAACATAAAGAATCTCACTTAATAGCTGTAAAAAGAATCTTTCGTTATTTGAAAGGAAAACAAAGATTGGGACTATGGTATCCACATGGTTCTAACTTTGATTTCAATGCTTATACTGATTCTGATTTTGGTGGTTGTTGTTTGGACAGGAAATCTACAACAGGTGGTTGCCAGTTCTTGGGTAATCGACTTGTTTCCTGGCAATGCAAAAAGTAAACCACAGTCTCCATTTCTACAAGCGAAGCAGAATACATCGCTGCTGCAAGTTGTTGTTCACAGATCCTGTGGATACAACAACAATTAAGAGATTACGGTTTGAATTTCACAGGAACCCCTATGCTTATTGATAATAATGCTACAATGTCTATAACTAATAATCCTGTTAAGCACAGTAAAACAAAGCACATTAAGATTAGATATCATTTTATTCGTGATTGTGCAGAGAAAATGTTGATTGAGCTGGTAAAGGTTCACACTGGTGATAATTTTGCTGATTTGTTTACCAAGGCATTTGATCGTACCAGGTTTGAATTTCTAATCAAAATGATAGGTATGATCAATCCCGAATAAAAGTTTTTCAAAATCAGATTTTCATGGAAAATTTTGTTTTTAATTTCTTTTATTGCTTTATTACATTTCTGCATTTTAAATTTTCAGTCAAAAAGTTCTTAATTTATAAAAAGTCAAAACAAAATGAAAAATATAAAATTTGACATCATTTGAAGTTAGAGAAGAAATGATAGTACATCAGTGATTAGTTCATTTCACACGATCTTAGTAGACTTTTGATTTATGATTGATTAAACTGAGTTGATTTGATCTAAATTTCAAAGTCTGCATAAATGAGAAATGATAGTGTTTTGAATGCTCTAATCTTGATAATCTGTTTTTTAAATTTGTGTATGAGTTTTGAAACTTGAATTGTCAATAGACTAGAAGCGTTTTGAAACTAATAGTAGTGTGAAAATTAAATATGATATGATTACATCTGTGATTTGAATCCATTATATGCCTGGGTGTGTGTGTAAAAGATCATTATCAGATAAAGAATATATGGTTTTAATGAATTTCATGAGACTAATATCGAATTATATCTTTAGCATAAATCTATTTCAGTTCACTTCACTGCCCATGCCCCGAAAAACATGCAATGTATTGTTGAACTAAGATATGCTTTCAAAATCTGTTGAAACATATATTCGCCTTTGGATCAGTTAGATACATCATCTAGTCTGACTCCATTGAATCTTATTCATATAATAGTTGGATCCTCATACCTGAATATGTTGATTCTCATTATACAACCAATTCATTAGAATCTTCTGATTCTGAATCATCATGATTCTTATATCCTTTGGGATCTGCTTCTATTCTTGTGCTAAATGAGATAATTTCATCTTGGAAATTGATCTAATCTTAAAAATAAACTGTATATTGTAGGATCGAGAAATTACAAGATGGTTCTGTTCTTAGTTAAAATTGTCGGAAACAATAACAACTACACAAGTGTAATCGAGCAAGCAGAAAGAATACATTTAAGAACACTGTTGTATTAAGCTTTTGCAGATAAACGATTACAATTGAAACTCAATCAAAAAGCACAAAAAGCACACTTACAATGAAGTGTTTACACATTATTTATACTCACTTAGAATCAAGACAGCCCCTTGATTCTTAGGATCAGATCTAACACAGACCGTTGATCTGTTGTATGTAGCTAACTATTACACATTTTGTCTAAAACTAGTTAACTTTATTGCAGCGTTTTCTTTATGCATCATTACTTGCATGCTTGGAGAAGAGCATTGTTGTCCGTCATCGGTTGTGCCATTGCGGTTCCTTCTGCTTTGAGTGTGTCAGTTGCTTTTGCAGAAAGTTGCCAGTGACACTTGGTATGGATAGTCAGCTGCAACGATTTGTCTTCAAAGCACAAGGCTGTTAGCAACAAAGATGATGATCAGCAGCAAGATGTAACCATCCAAAGCTCCTGATGATTTGCCTGTCAGCAGCATCAAGTGTTGAAGCTGCTGAGAAGCCTATCCGCAGCAACTTTGGTTTTCAGCAGATAAGGCTATCCGCAGCAGATTTGTTCTTCAGCAGGAGAACAAGTATCCGCAGTAGATAAGCTTGTCCGCAGCAAATTGTTGGTCAGTAGCGAACTCTGAGATCAGCAGCATTTGTACTTAGAGAATTTTGTAGCCATCAGTCTTTGGTTCTACAAACTCCCCCTAGACTGATGCTACCAAAATTCTCTTAGTGCCTTTGTTGCTAAAGCTTTTGCATATTTCTGACTATCCTTTCAACCTCATATCCTCTCTGGTCCATGTTGGGATTGTTAAGAGGAACTCATATAGAGTCTTGATATCTTTGCTTGCCATTTTAAAGATAGCTTTGCTTGAACACCTCATCTTCTGTCCTTTAACATCTGTTAGAGTGAATTCATTCTTCTCAGCATTGTAGGACTAGCTGATGAATGGAGTGTGGGATTGAAGACGTTTGGCATCAATGATTTTAACTTTGCTGGGGTTGAAGTAATGTCTGATTGCCAGCAAAAGATGTCTCCCACCTTCATTCTCAGGCTCAGAGGATTCACCCAGCTCCATCATTCTTCTTAGATCAGAATCTGGAAGCTGTAGTACCTCATCAACAGAAGTATAGATTGATCTTTTAGCTTCTGTCCTCCCCTGAACACTTCAAACACATTGGTCTTCAGGGCTGTATGACCATCTGATTATTTCTCTTGAGTCTTCAGGTTTGGAAGTGGGTTTATTTTTCTTTTTGGGAGGTTGTTGATGAGTAGGAGCTGGGTGTGTGGATTTGGACTTTGAGGGATGAGAGGAGGGAGGTCTAGGAAGGGGAGTGGAAGGTTGTTGGATTGAGGAAGTGTTGGGTTTCTTCTTCTTGAATGTTTACCCTTTTCTTGGAGCCTTTCTTCTCCAATCTTTCTTCCTCATCCTTCTTGACTTTAAAATAGAGGGCTTGCAGGTTCATGAAATTCATGGGACCTAGCCTCTTTCCACTCTCTCCTCTAGCCTTAAGGTAGTCAATCATGACCTTCCTTTCTTCATGGGTCCGTTTATTAAAGGCAATGGTCTTTTTGGACTTTTGTTTGGCTTTTTCTTCTTCTTCAGCCTTTTTCTTCTTTGCCAATTGACCTTGCTGACCCATGAAGGCTCTGTAGATTTCTTTATTTGATAGTTTCTCAAGGTAGTCTGCATCCTCACCTTGAGAAACTAGAGCCTTTACCTACTCCTCTCTCATTTCTTTGGCTAGTTCAGAATCAGTTATTCTGAACTTAGCCTCTTCCTTCTTCTTCTTCTCTAGTTCTTCTTCTTCCTTGTCAAATTGTTCCTGCAGTTGAAGAGCAAGAGCTTCATCTTCTTCAATCTGATAAACTGTACGAATCTTTACTTTGAGCTCATCCAACTGTTTTTCATACTTCTGGATTTGTTGTTCTCCGAGGAGAATGGCTGTGAGTCTATCTTGAGCTTTCTTTGTTTCAACCATCTCCTCTTCTTCTCTTCTTCTTCTTCTTCTTCTTCTTCTTTCTCTTTCTTTTCACTTTGCAACCTTTCTTCATCTTCTTTGGTTATAATTCCCTTTCCATTATCTTTGTTGGATGCCTCTACTTCGGCTTCACTGATCACAACAGCAGATGATTGTGCCGCTGTGGGAATCTCAGCCTCAGCTTCATTGGCAATTTGAGAGGTTGATAAGGGAAGGTTATTAGCTTCATCTGTTTTGCACTCAGGACTTGTAAATTCTATCACCATTTCTTTAACAGTGGATCTTGATTCATATGCAGTAGCAAAGATGTCTACTCGAAGGGAAGCTGAGTCGGAATCAGTGTCAGAATTTGACACATATACGGCTTCAGCAATCCTTCCTTCTTGTTCAAGATGGGCTCTGACAGTAGCCATCATTGCCTGGCTTTCGAGGGAGTTGACATTGCAGATATTTGCTCTGAGTTGATAGATCTTGTAAAGAAAGTCTGTAGGCAGTAGCAGGATGTTCCTGGTGTTGATGGTGAGAGAGGAGCCGTTGCTTAGAAGAAAGGTGTGGTCAAGAGACTTAGTGCTTACCCATCCCAGCACATCTAAGTCCTTGACAATGGAGTTGTACAGAAATCTTCTTAAGCACAGAACTTCTTCTTGAGTGAGAAGACTGCTCCTTATTATTTCAAGTCTTCTAGGAGTCAGTCTTCTTTCTGCTGCTATTGAAGATTCAGGATAGGCTACCCTTTTTGCTGCTTGTATTTGACTTTGAAAGTTGGGTAGATTATCCTCCATCAAGTCATAGAACCTGCCAATGGCAAGTTCTGCTGAGATGTCTGTTGAGTTGTTGACGCATTGTAGATGGTATAGGTGAAGGACTTAGATGAGGTTGAGAAAGTCCCAGTTTAGCTCTTCTACTCCGCCAAACTCCCAACCAATCCAGAACCTCTCAGATTTCCATCATACCCCCAAGCTAGTATTGTATCAAACTCTAGCTGTGTTGAAGTTAGTGGAAATTGGGGGGCAGTGGAGTGACTTATGATGGCTGTTGCTTCAGGGATGATGCTGAAAGATGTATATGTTTGTTCTGTGTCTTCAGCATCATTCATCATCTCATCAACAGCCCTGACGCTAACTTCCAGTCTTCAGATGTCTCTTCTTCTTCGTTATCTGAAGCTGGATAGTCATGAACCTGTACAAAAGTTAGCTTGAAAAGTGTGCTTTGAAATACAGCCTGCTCTTGAATCCAGTCGTCAAGACTGTCTGAGTCTTCCTCCATTGGGACCATCTCCCCCTTTTGGTTGCATCAATGGACAAATAAGCATCAGTTTGGTTGCCCACTGATACAAGAGAGGGAGAAGGTATAGTTGGGCATTGATGGGCTTCATGCATATAGACTTGGTGTCTTAGTTTGGACACTTCAGCCACTAGAATAGCCACCCTGGCTGTCAATTCCAAGTTATGAAGTTTCAGTTTGTCCTCATCCACAGTTGTGGAATCCTTGGATCCAGATGGGGCCCTAGGCCTAGCCTCTTCATCCCCATCACCCATGGTTTCTTGGCACCTGGGATTCCTCTCAGTGAGGGGAGTTTCCAAGGAAGCATCCTCACTGTGGTTGAGGTCTTAGCAATGTTGTCACTATCCTCCTGGTTATTTGATGGACCAGCAGTAGTGACAGCCTCTTCCACATCCACTATGTCATAACTCCTAGAGTGGACCTTCAGGGTAGAAGAACTTGGGTTAGGTGTGTTGGAAGCAAGATCAATCAGTACCTCCGAGATAGTGGTAGTTGGAGAAGGTACATCATCTTGATTAGGTTCCTCAACACGTAAGTTCAGAAGAGAAAGGAAAGGCTCAGGGGGCTGTTCTATGGATCTGGGAAGTGATCCTGATCCTAATAGAGAGACATCCAAAGGAGTCTCCATAATAATGTGGTTGTCCCTTATGATATTCTCACCAGAATGTTGTGATTCTGAGTGAGGGCTATTAGGTTGGGTTTGGGCCTTGGAGGCAAGAGAAGAAGGAGTTCTCTTGCCCCTTTTCCTAGTATATGTCGTTGCAACCGGGGCCCTGTGTTCCGGTTGAACGATAACATCCAAAAGAGGTGTAGGTAATTTTTGTGCCTGTGCATCCTTAGTAGTATGCACAGGGGGTTCGAATGGTAGAAGCAGACTGTTGTTCAGGGTGTGGGGTGGAGGGTGTGGGATCAGTATCAGCTGGGATTGCTGAACTATCACCCGGGGTAGTCTGTATGTTTAGCATTGTAGATAACAATGGAACATTGACCCCTGAGAACTTTTTGGAAACAGTTCTCATGCTTTGAAAAATATTATTTTTATGTCCCAACATGATGTAGATTCTTGCAGGTTTTGAAAGTTCTTTTTGTTCTTGATTGAAAACTTCCTGCAAGAATCTTAGGTACATAAAAAATTGCTGCTTTGCACCCTCTTGAAGGCTATATCTCAACCCCTCAAAGATGAGGTGTGCAAAGTTGAAGCCTTGGTTAGTGACCATACCATGGAAGGCAGAGGCAAGTGCGGAGGTCACCTGATGCCATCCACTCCTTTTCTGAGATATGCATTGGAGAAGAGTGTGACAAAGATACTTCCATGGAGGGCCCATCAGCGCCTTCTCGATCATATACTCGGTCTGATTTCCAATGTATCCAATGGATACAAAGGTCCTCATGTATTCGTCCTTCGAGTATGAGATGGCTGCTCCCTCATCTTGAAGCTTAAGATATTTTTTGAGTGTGGCTTCCAAGATGGTGATATCCTTGCCGTCTACTTTGGCTTTAATTTGGGGAATTCCTTGTTCGGTTGAGTAGACGGCGGTATTCAAAATATCCTCCATATGAGGGATATATATGGTAGGGTTGGTGGTGAGGGCAAAGTAGATCTTTGATCGACATAAGAAATCGATAATATCATTTAATCCTTCGGATTTCTTTCCTTTGGTAAGATATGCTGTAAGGTTGTGGTATTGGGAGAACTTATCATCAGTGTTATTGATGTCTGCCATTGTTATTTGATTTGGAGGGAAATGTGGGAGGCTTTGAATGTTTTAAAGATGAAGGGCTTGAATATGGCGGGAACTTGAGAGAAAGTGATGTGGGTTTAGGGTAAAATTGAAGGTGAAGAGGTGGTAAGGAAATTTGATTCGTTCTTATAATGGCAGAAGAGGGAAAAAGCAAAATGACTTGTACAGTACAAACCAATTCACCTTTTATTGTTACAGCTGTAATACACCGAAGCAGTCATGGTAAAGACTGACGTTAATTTTTATTTTTTTTTACAGCGGATAAAAGTTAATTTGGACTTAAATTTACACATCAGCAGCAAACTTGATTGCTGTGGATGGGTGAGCTTGTCCGCTGCAACCTTGGTTGATACGAAAGGTTAAGTCTGTCAGCAGCAAACTTATCTGTTGCTGATGGATTTAATGATCTGCAGCAAGGGTGTTGCTGCTGACAGGCTTAAAGCTATCCGTAGAAAACTTGTTCCTGCTGATAAGTTAAAGCAGTCAGGGGCAAATTCTTTGCTGCTGAAGATCAGACCTGTCAGCAGCCAAAAAGGATGCTGCTTACTTATAACTTTTATTTACAACAAAGGACAGACACATTTACAGCAAAGGATAGACTCAATCAACTGAACCAATGATGATGCTTCGTGGTTTCTTTGCCTTCCATTGTTGAGTTGGTGGTTTTCCAGCTCTCTTTACCTTTTCAACAGTAGAAGCTGCATCTGAGGACTTTGACTGATCAGAAGCAGATTTTGTTGTTGCTGATGGTTTTACTTGAGCAGCTCCAGACTTTGCTGCTGAAAGCTTTCTTTGTGGTTGCTTGGGCTTTACTCGATCAGCC
Source organism: Smallanthus sonchifolius (assembly GCA_023525975.1). Lineage (NCBI taxonomy): Eukaryota > Viridiplantae > Streptophyta > Magnoliopsida > Asterales > Asteraceae > Smallanthus > Smallanthus sonchifolius. The sequence continues at coordinate 57,795,343 of CM042021.1, forward strand.
GCAGTTTTGTTGGCTGCTGATGGTTTAAGAACAAACTTATGCCTATCCTTCTTCACCTTACTAATAGGCTTCTGTATAATTGGGGGTGGAAGAAGAATCTGATTGAAAGGATTAAACTTACAATTTGCAGCAAAGTGATCTGATTCACCACAGATGATGCAAGATTGTAGAGGTTTTGACAACTGCTCCCTTGGTGGAGAAAGAGAGTTTCTGAATTGAGTTGTCTTAGCTTCAAACCTTCTTACCTGTTTGTTCTTCTTTGTCTTCTCAAAAGCATGTTGCTTGAGGTTTCTTTGCTGCTGAAGGTAGTAGAAGCAGGTGCTGGCAGTATGATTGTATTTCCCACACACAAAGCATGATTTCGCCAGTTTGTCCCTTTGAAAGTACATATAGTCCTTTCTTTTGAACAAGTCTTTGAAGTTCCAGGGGTGAGCTTTGTTATGCTCAAAGGTGGCTTCTTCCAATGTCTTTTGAACATATGGAACCCTCTCTCCAGGCACATGACATATGTCAAACACCTTCCTTGGTTGGATTGAAGTTGATGACTGGCCCTTTTCAATATTTAGCTTCCTACCTTCTGGAGGATAACTAATTTTGATTTGTTTGAATGGTGTAGGAACTGGTACTGAAATGGCTGGTACTGGTGCTGAATGGATAATGGGGACTTCATCTTTAGTCAGAATAACTTGAGGGGCAGGAGGAGATGAAGCTTTACTTGTTTCAGTGGAGTCTGAGCAAGTTGATTCAGACTCTGATGAGGTAGTGCATTCTTGCACCAAAGGTTCATCCTTAGAGGGATCAAGATTTCTGTTGGCCATATCAAGATTTGCAAGATTGAAGCTTGGTTTATGGATGGCAACATAGTCAGCAGGAGGTGCAACAGCTTGATATTGTTCAGCATGATACCCCAGACCAGTTTTTACCATTTTTTGACATGAACTTTCTGTTCTGCCAATTCTGCTCTGGTAGCTTTTAATCTGACCAGTAGATCATCAATCTGAGTTCAAGATTGGTTTGTTCATGTCTTAATGATGAAATCTCTTTCTTTAGGCAGTTAAATTTTTCTTTGTAACTGTCTTCGACCTTTTTGAATTCAGATTTCATTTGATGAAACTCTTCATTTTGATCTATGAGGTATTGATTATGCTTTCTGTAGCCTAAAACCTTATCAATACAGGCTTGGGAACATAGACGTTCATATGCCTGAGACGGTATTTCAGTTGTATCTGCCATAAGAGCTTGGTTGTTGGTAGGCAGATCTTCATACTGAAAGCTCCAGTCAAAGTCAGATGTTCCAACAGCTGCACAAGCTGCAATTTGAGCTGGAGGAGTAGCTTGTTACTGTTGTTGTCTAGGTTGGCTTTGGTGAGCTTGTCTTGTTTGATCATCAGTTGGGTTTGCCCTAGGTGCCTTGCATTCTCTAGCAAAATGACACAGTTGGTTACAGTTGTAACATCTCAATTTGCTTTTATCCAAGCCAACTCTGGTGTTGGAGTTGTTGCTTGGAATGGGTCTTCCGATTCTAGAGTAGATCATTTTTGCTCTTATAGAGAGCATGGCATACGAGTGCTGTATATCCATTTCTTCTAGATCATCTCGATGGAAAAATTCCAGATCCTCCTTGATAAAGTACATGTTGCTTGAGTTTTCAGAAACAAAAGCAGCAGAGGTTGAGGCTTGAGAAGGAGCTTCAAGAAGAAATGGTGATGTGTTTTTTTTGAGGTAGGAGTTTGAGGATGTGTGACTATGGGAGGATAGTAGTTGCTAGTACTAGGACCTGAGTGCTCATAGTGAAAAGCAGAAGAGGTGGTGGTGGATGTTGAAGCTGTTTGGTAGCTTAAACTTCTTTCCTTGGCCTGAATCATTTCTAATTCATAGGTTTTGAGCATACAAAATAGCTCAGTCATCTGAAGAGTCTTCAGATTCTTAGTTCTTCTGATGGACACTGTGTAGAGTGTCCAGCAACTAGGTAGAAATCTGATGAATTTCTTAAGAATATCTTCATTCTCCAACTTCACTTTTGAGCACTGCAACTCACCTACAAGATAAGTATATATGTTATATAAAACAGTTAGAGACTCACCTTCCTTCCAGATGAAGTTTTCATACTGCTGCTTAAGGATGTCTCTTCTGTTTTCTTTGACTTCCTCAGAGCCAGCAAACATCTTCTCAAGAGCCTCCCAGAGCTCTTTAGCAGTTTTGTAACTTCTGAAGTTATGAAAAACTTCATTTGGAAGGCACATTTGGATAGCTCCTAGTGCCTTGAAGTCCACCTCCATCTTCTTTATGTCCTCTTTTGAGTACTTGGAGGGCTCCTTTGGAACTGATGGTCCTCCAGAGTCAGCAGATGCCACCATGGGAGTGTAGGGTCCATCCGTGATGGATTTCCACATTCCGTACTCCTGATAGCAGAAAAAACTTTCCCCAGATACCAATCTTGGTGGTCGGTTGATGCTGCCGATGTCTTCAAATCCGTTGCTTTGTGCCATCTTTGTTCTTGGTGACTTGATGAAAGAGAGAGAGAGTTTGGAATAGAACCAGAAGTGATTAAACAAGTGTGAGTTTGTTTAATTTGAGCCAAAGCTCTGATACCACTTGTAGGATCGAGAAATTACAAGATGGTTCTGTTCTTAGTTGAAATTGTCGGAAATAAAAACAACTACACAAGTGTAATCGAGCAAGCAGAAAGAATACTTTTAAGAACATTGTTGTATTAAACTTTTGTATATAAACGATTACAATTGAAACTCAATCAAAAAGCACAAAAAGCACAGTTACAATGAAGTGTTTACACAATATTTATACTCACTTAGAATCAAGACAGCCCCTTGATTCTAAGGATCAGATCTAACACAGACCGTTGATCTGTTGTATGTAGCTAACTATTACACGTTTTGTCTAAAACTAGTTAACTTTATTGAAGCGTCTTCTTTATGCATCATTACTTGCATGCTTGGAGAAGAGCATTGTTGTCCGTCATTGGTTGTGCCATTGCGGTTCCTTCTGCTTTGAGTGTGTTAGTTGATTTTGCAGAAAGTTATCAGTGATGCTTGGTATGGATAGTCAGCTGCAACGATTTGTCTTCAAGGCACAAGGCTGTCAGCAACAAAGATGATGATCAGCAACAAGATGTAACCATCCAAAGTTGCTGATGATTTGCCTGTCAGCAGCATCAAGTGTTGAAGCTGCTGAAAAGACTATCCGCAAGAACTTTGGTTTTCAGCAGATAAGGCTATCCGCAGCAGATTTGTTCTTCAGCAGGAGAACAAGTATCCGCAGCAGATAAGCTTGTCCGCAGCAGTTTGTTGGTCAGCAGCAAACTCTGAGATCAGCAGCATTTGTACTTAGAGAATTTTGTATCCATCAGTCTTTGGTTCTACATATATGTCTTAAAGATAGTGCAATTTACATTTCTGTTTGGCATATATGTGGGGTACACGATTTTTTCATCTAAATAGTACTAAATCACATGAATTTGGAGAATAAACGATTATAGTTTCAAATCATATAATATTGACAAATTTAAGAATTCATGCTTTATATTACAAATTCGGTATGAATAACTGAGCATTTCATAACCTGATCTCATTTACTTTGAAATTTATCGCGTATCATTTCAAATATTATTCAAATACTGAAAAGAATGTATAAAAATGAAAAAGATGTAAAGCGCACAATAATGAGTTGATTTGTTTCATATCATAGGTTACCCTTGGTTATTGCTAAAATGTGTGATGAACTACTCAGATACTGATATGATCTTCTTACTCATGATGTTCATTCAATAATATGTGATTTCAGTTTGTACAGATAAAAATCCAAAAATATGTGATTCTGTTTGTACAGATAAAATTCTAAAATATGTGATTCCGTTTATATAGATAAAATTCAAAAAGATTTTTTTTTTAATTTTCCATGAAAATTCTAGCTTTTATTAAATTGTTCGGGATTGGATCGAATACATGCTACTGACGGAAGTTCAAGAAGTGACGGGTTGAAAGTTGGTAAAAATTTAATCAAGGGAAAAGTTGAAGTCTTTATGTTCGCCTAACTTTGGTGAAGCGAACTTAATATGTTCGTCGGATGTTGGTGAAGCGAACTTATTATGTTCGCCTAGGGCTTGTTAAGCGAACTTAACAAGTTCGCCTAAAAAAGCGAACTTAATCTGTATAAGGTTTTTGTGCAGGCGAACTTAATCAATCATCCTCTTCAAATTTCAAGCGAACTTGTTTGTTTGGAGAAATTTTTTAGAAATTTTCAAAATCAGTGATTGTTGGGTTGTTTACCGATTTATTCTTGTTCGGATTTGAAATACGAACTTGCCTAAGGTATTTTAATCGAATTTCATCCGTTCAATCATGAGAAAATTACCTTTTTCAGTCGGTTTTCATCGCGAGACTGTTTTGCCCTAAATTGATGTTTCTTCTAACTAAAATCATAAAATTGATCATTGATATTGATTCATTAGTGCTAATCGATATGATTTCAAGGCTTATTTCATGATTTCCAATCGATTTGAAGATAATTGATTTCTGGGTTGGTATTTGAAACGTCAGACAGGTTCAGGCGAACTTGTTCAAGCGAACTTGTTCAAGTGAACTTGTCTAAGTTCGCCTCTTGCAACACTAAGCGAACTTATTAAGTCCGCCTAGGGGTCAGAAGGGTTTTGGACTTGTTAAATATTTTTTTTGTTTGAACTTTTTTTTAAATTTTTTTTGTTTTGTTTTTTTTCAAATTTTTTTCTTGTTGTTTGTGTTTATTATTTGTCTAATGTGTCTATTGTCCAAATATTTTTTCTGATGGCTCGTCGTGTCAAATACAAACATAACCAGGTGGCATTGTTAGATCCTAACATGTCAGAGGCCGTAAACTTTCAAGGAATTATTGGACTTCTGAATCGTTCACGACTTCGTGTCGCATTATCTGCAAATCCATACATTAGTGTGGTGCATATTCAGCAATTTTAGGACACAGTTCATCAAGATACTGACGTAGAACCTCATGTTCTTCGTGCCAATGTAAACAATACGGAGATTGCAATATCGGAAGAAACTATCCGTGCTGCTCTTGCTCTAGGTGGTGCTTCTGATGATCCTATGTCATATCCTGGAACTTTGATTATGAGATGTTTTCAGAGGATGGGTTACCGTGGAAGACCTAATGATACACAAGCTCGTAAGGGTGGTTTGGTTGGTGAATGGAGGTATTTCATGCACGTAATTATCCAATGTTTATCTCCTAGAAAAGCTGGTACTGATGGGTTAAAGAGTGCTCTTCAAGCTGCTATGGCAGCTTTGACTTTGAACAAGCGGTTCAATTTTGCACTTTATGTTTATCGGGAGATGGTTATGCAAATCACACCTACTGAAGGTCAAGGATTTTTGATGTATCGTCGTTTTATCCAGATGATTCTGAATCATCTTATTCCTGATCTCCCACAGCATCCGATTTGATTAACTTTGACTCAGATGTCCAAGCGTATCTTTACTGATTGCACTAAGGTGAAACAGCAGAATGCAACGTTGATTCCTGTTAATACTCCATTGTTTGGTCACTTAATCAATCCTGAGTATGTTGAACCACCGAATGACAACTGGTTTCATCCTAATGAGATAGCTCAAGTGCAAGGTCCGAATGTTCAACAACAACCACAACAACCTATTCAACAACAAATACAAGTTCAACAACAAGTTCCCGTACAACAACAAATTTCTATTCAAGAACAAGTTCCAATTCAAAAAGCTCAGGTTGATATACCTGTTAATGAACCTGTTCCAGAAGAGGTCGTTCATGAACGTGAACAAGATCTAGGGATGAATATGGATGATTTTGTTGATGACGCTGTGAACTCACCCATTCATGAAGCTGAAGGGAATGTGGTGACAGATAATGAGTGAAGTTCTAGCTCAAGTGATACGATTTTACCTATTTCTGAAGAAACCGAATCTGATGAATCTAGAGATTTTTCCTCAGATCATTATGAACGATTGGCTAGTATACCATTGGCTAATGCTGGTAAACGTATTAAATCTACAGGCAGAAGACAAAGACGTAAGTCTGTTCGTGATCCTCCTTCCGGATCAGTACTTGGAAAAAGAACATTGGTGGATGAGAGTTCTGATAGTGATTTTAATCCTGATCCTAAAACTCAAAAGCTTATGTCTACTAAAATTACTGCTGCTCAATCTTCACAGGGTGTAGAGGATGCTACTTTTGTTGCTTCCTTACTAGTTACACCTCCAAGTTCTAAAGATCCATCTCCTGTTCTAACTCCTATTCCTCTTGTGATTATTCCTACTCATAGTCCTTCGGTTCCTCAATCTTCGGCTGGTCCTTCCAAGCCTTCTGATTCTGATAGGATTACTTTCCTTGAATCTCAAGTGCTTGCTTTACAAACTCAGGTGAATACTCTTATATCTATTGATACTCAAAGACAGCTGGTGATTCAGACTCAGGCCACGCAGATTGCTGCCATGCAGACGTTAGTGTCCAAACTTGTTGAGCGTCTTGACGCTCAGGGGGAGTTAAGGATACGTGATACATGTCACACTGAGTCTATTCCAAGACATGATGATGAAGACAATGATCCTTCTGGTAATATTAAGGGTGATCGTCAATACGCTGACGTTAATCCTATATCTAGAGTTCAGGGGGAGTCGACATCACAATCCATTGAAGGAAACAAAGATACTTCTGGAGTTAATGAAGAAGAAATTTTATTATTGGAGTTCTTTGCAGATTCTGAAGAGGAAGAAGCTGAAAAGATAGCATGTCTTGATGACATTGATGAATTATTCAATGACATAGATGATGATGTGTTGGATAATGAAATAGAAGAAGGAGAGATAGTGGAGATAGAGATAGAGAAAGGTCAAGATAAAGTGACTTATGAAGGTTGTGATGGTCTTAATGTCCCTTATAACTTCATCCAAGATGATGTTATTCCTGAGTTCACTTATGAAGGAGTAACAGATTCTATGGACTCTTTTGAAGACATCACACTGCCTGAAGATACTGCTGATTCTAAGATTGATACTGATGATGAAAACATTCAATCTAAAAAAGATGCTGAAACTAATACTACTCACACTGAGTCTCCAAAGGTGAATGAAGAATCTGTAATGTATAGAAATACAGGTATGACTAGAGAACAGTGGAGAGAAGTTGTGAATAGCTGGATGAAGGTGCTACCCAAGTCTCAAGCACAACCTGCTCAGAAAGAAAAATATGTGAATAAAGAGAGGTGTGTAGGAAGAATCATAAGTTGGTTTTATGATAATGACACAAAATTATTTTCTATTAAAAGATCTGATGGTGTTCAGTACTTAAAGCCGAGGATCAAGTATTTCAATACCTTGCCAAGGTGTAAAATGAATGGTCTAGCTTCAAAGCCACTTATTAATAGATCTAAGTTTGGTTTAGTTGATGTGATTGCCAATCTGATCAAGAGAGAAAGTGGTTCGGGGAAGTATGAAAGGCTAAAGCCTCAAAAAGGAAAGAGAGTGAATAACATATATCACAAGACTGGGAAATTGACCTGGAAGTACAAATTCAAACCAGTACGTGATGTACACAAAATACCATTGAAGAAGATTCCTCAAGATTTCCTTGGGAATATGAAATGGTGGTATGTCGATGTTAATACTGGTGAAGCAAGGATTGAAGATAAAGACAATAAGGTCATTGTGTGTTCCTTTGACGCAATGAATCTTATTAACTTTTCAAAGAAAGATCAGAGGACGTTGAGAAAGAATGAGATCATGTACACTGATGAATGGAAAGAACAAGGATTGCAGTACAAGAGAGTGTTGGAGATATGTAGAAGATATGGAGTGCATGCAGGCAGCAGATTACCGGATAATTGGAAGAGCTCATCATAAGGACAGAAGACTGAAGATTAAGCTATTGTCAAGGGGGAGTCTGTTAGGACATAGTTTGTAATGAAAAAAGCTTTGTAATAGTTTAGATCTAATGTCTTTATGTTTATGTAATGTAAAATGTTCTAAGTGTTTATGCAAGTTATGCTAGAGGCGAACTTGTTAAGTTCGCCTAGTCTAACAGAGACAAACTTGTTAAGTTCGCTTAAGTCTATCTGAGGTGAACTTGTTAAGTTCTCTTAGTCTGTTAGAGGCGAACTTGTTAAGTTCGCCTAATGCAGGTCAGATGTCTATAAATAGTGTTTACAGAGTTAGTCGAATAGAGGTGAACAGAGTTATACGATTTGGTATGATTGAGTCTGTAAACTCTATTGAGAATTGGAATACAAGCGTGAATGTTATTTACTTGATTGTCTCTATTGTCTTTTATGTATGCAATCGTTGATTCATTGGATTCTGCACTCCGAGTTAACGACACGTCTTATCACGAGAACGATCTGTAGAAGTGCCATGAGGACCTACAGTTTCCATGTTGCATTTGTGTCCGAATTGGATACGAAGAATGTGAAGGAGGCTCTCACTGACAACTGCTGGATTGTGGCGATGCAAGATGAACTATCCCAATTCCAAAGGTTGCATGTGTGGGATTTAGTTGACTTCCCAAGAGGCGTATAACCAATTGGAACTAGATGGGTGTTCAAGTGCAAAACGGATGATCGTCATGTCGTAGTGAAGAATAAAGCAAGGTTGGTTGTTCAAGGATTTTATCAACAAGAGGGCTTGGATTACACTGAAGTATATGCCCCAGATGCTAGACTTGAGGCTATTCGACTGTTTCACACTTATGCCTCCTATGTCGGCTTCAAGGTTTATCAACTTGATGTGAAGAGTGCTTTTCTGTATGGAAAATTTCATGAAGAGGTCTATTTCACTCAACCTCCGGGCTTTGAAGATCCGCATAATATCAATAAAGTGTATAAGCTCGACAAAGCACTTTATGGCCTTCATCAAGCACCCCGGGCATGGTATGAGACGTTATCAAAATATCTACTGTCAAATGGTTTCGACCATGGACAGATTGACTCGACCATCTTCATTCGGAAAACATGAGGTGATATTCTAGTCGTACAAGTGTATGTCGACGACCTTATCTTTGGGTCTACAAATCAAGAGATGTGTAGGGAATTCGAACAGGTGATGAAGTCTAAGTTTGAGATGAGCAACATGGGTGAATTGTCGTTCTTCCTGGGTCTGCAAGTCAGTCAAAGAGAGGATGGCATCTATCTACATCAAACTAAGTATGTGCAGGACATCTTGTCAAAATACAGGATAAATGATAGCAGTACTTATTGCATCCAGACAAAGATGGAAAGGATGGGGATTGTAAATTGTACCATGGGATGATCGGTTCTCTTATGTATCTCACAGCTTCAAGGCCCAACATAATGTTTGTTGTATGTTTGTGCTCAAGGTTTCAGTCACAGCCAAAGGAGTCTCATATGATAGCTGTCAAGAGGATATTCAGATACTTGAAAGGGAAACCCCGATTAGGTCTTTTGTACTCAAAGCAGTAGTCATTTGACCTTAAAGCCTATACTGATTCAGATTATGGCGGTTGTAACCTTGATAGAAAATCAACTTCAGGTGGATGTCAATTCTTGGGAGACAGGCTGGTTTACTGGCAATGTAAGAAGCAGTCAACGGTTTCTTTCTCAACATGTGAAGCAGAGTACATTGCTGCAACGAGCAGTTGTTCTCGGATATTGTGGATTCATCAGCAATAGAGAGACTACGACTTAAACTTCATTGGAACTCCACTGTTCATTGACAACAATGCCACCATTTGAAACATTCCAAAACTAAACATATTGAAATTTGCCACCATTTCATCCGTGATTGTGCTGAAAAGCATCTCATTGAACTTGTAAAGGTTCACACGGATGACAATTTTGCTGACCTTTTCACTAAGGCATTTGATCGACACACGTTTTGAACATCTTTTAACATGATAGGAATGTTCAATCCGGAGTGAAAACTTGTTATTCTTCAATCAATTCAATTCATGAAAAATAAATTTTATTCCTTTTAAGTTTTAGTTATTTTAATTTTCAAATATTTTACAAATATCCAAACAAAATAGAAAACCAGAAAATTTCAAAGTTCTCTTTAGAAAAGAGGAAATGATAGTACATCAGAAATGATCTAAACGTCCTAGACTGCACATGTGGGAAATGATTGCGTTATGCTTACTTGATTGTTTAAATTGTTGTGTTTTTAATCTGCTTATTTACAAGTAATTTGAATTGTTAGTAGGCTGTAAGCATCTTTGAATCATTATTAGGGTGGAAATTAAATCAATACTACAAATGTGATTTGAACCCATATTTGCTAGTGTATGTGCGTAAAAGAATGCGAAAGATCACTATCAGATACAAGATGTTAGATTTTGGAAATTATTTTCTTCTGAGACCAGTTTCGGGATAGGTCGTTAGCACAATTAATGCGGTTCGTCTCACTGCCCATACTCACAAGTATACAATGAGAGATTGAATCAAGACATGTCTTTACATCAACCGTTGAGCGTGTATTCACCCTTGAATCACTCCTGATTCATTGAATTCAAATCCAGATAAAAGTTGGATCACCTTACCTAAATCCTCAAACACCATATTCATTATCATGAATCATCATACCGATATTCACTGAAGAAAACACATGAAACCAAGACAAATGAATCACTCGATTCTGAATGTTATGATTCTTGATAATCCTTATGGATTCTATTTGATTTTTCCTTTGTTAATTGATGTAGCCTCATTCTGGAAATTTAGAAAATCATTAGGAAAAAATTAGATGCCTTGAGATAAGTGCAAACTAAGTTCATAGCATAACTGTGGGGCACACTTTATATATTAATAACTATTACCTTAACACACAAGAACATAATCCTAAGATGCTTATGGTTTCAAATCTTATAATACTGCCAACTTGAATTACTTGTTTATGTGCTTATTACGTATGAATAAATTATAATCCATGACATGAACCCATATTCTGTGATGTTTATCTTGTATCATTATTGCTATAGATTAGCCTGATATGATCCTCTGCTCGTGTCATTGAAGAAAAATAGCTTGTGTGTGAAAATGTGTATATCGATATTCTGAAAAGATCAAAAAGATTTTAAGTTTGTGTATAGTTCAAATTCAAATCAGAAAAGCCAAAAATATTTGTGTTTAACATTCGTGAATTTACTTTGAGTCCCCTTGATTGAATGATTCGTATCCGGTTCGTTATTTGACTAGACATTCTTCATAATTTGAGTTGAAATTGGATTTCTGAAGGGTTTCTACGTACTTGTTAAGTGCACAGGAATTAAGTCTTGTGTACTTACAAGTACACAAGACTTAAGTCATGCGTACTTGCTAAGTACGCAAGAGTTAAGTATTGCGCAGTTGTTAAGTACGTAAGACCCAATTGTGTGGGTATATATAGTGGACTTAGAAAAATTCTGAGACTTTATCTCATTTGAAACACAGCCACTGTGCAATTCCCTCCAATCCTTATTTCGTCAAAATTTGTGTGATTCCAAACCCTTTTTTTGTCCCAATCATTGTTTCATCTTCACTTATCCAATCTATGGTGAGAATCTAAGTCCTATTCGTTCGTTAAATCACCTATAATGGACTGATTTGTTGAACTCTCGAACCTAGGGATTTGATGATGATATTTCGTCAGATTTTAGTTTTCCTTGATCCAAATTAAAGACATAAAACTTGTTTAAACTCACTAATAGAAGCTCAATCATCTCAAATTAGTCCTTAACATGGTTTGATTTTAAGTTGGAGCCCTTGAGTGGTCGTTGTTTCTCATCGGACAAAGGCTAGGTCAATATGACCGGGTTTAGCAAGATTGTGCTGTTGGTGTTGGTCCCATAGGTCTAAGATGCATTTTTCGACCTTGTGGTGACCTCTAACCACAGCAAAATTACATTATTCGGATTTGGATTTTTGAAAATTGTCCTAAGTGTTAACCCTTGCGCACTTGGTAAGTACGCAAGAGATAACTCCTGCGTACTTGCTAAGTACACAAAGTTTAAACCCTACGTACTTGCTAAGTACACAGGAAGGCAAATTACAAATTTTTCTAAGTCTGTAAAATTCTTTCTTGTGAATGTGTTATACCATGTCATGTTTGTACATTTCCAGTAATCATTCTTGTTCTAATTATGTTCGTTGTATGTTTTTGCAGTGATGGCTCGTGCTTTTACCAATGAATTCAATCTTCTGGCTCTAACACAACCCGGGTGGAAGGGTGGTGCAGTTGAATATAGGGAGACAGTGATTTCCTGAACCCCTCAAAGATCAGCTATGATATCTCTGCAGATCCTATCATCTCAAGACCATACATGGATCAATTCAACAGCAGATCATGACTGAATAGTAACCCCAAACGTCATTAGGGCTACTGTAGCAGATCAACAGATAGCCATATCCGAAGACACCATCAGGAGGGTGTTACAGTTCCGGGATCTTACAACTGACCCAATTACCTATCCTGATTACCTTGTCGATGGTTGTTGGAGGCAGAGAATGGGATACGTCAGTGCAACGGATTATGCTTCGTACAAAAATATGTGGGTACCCGATCAATAGCGCTACTTCGCCCACATCATGATCATGTGCATCTCTTCAAGGAAAGCAGGCAAGGATGCCATAGGTCATCACTTAGCGGCTGCAATGGTGGGTTTATCTCTCAATAAGGGATATAAGTTCTCTAAGTACGTATACAAGGCCATAACTGGCCAGATCTATACGGCAGAGAAGTTTAGATTCATGTTGTATCCAAGATTTTTCCAGCTGCTAATCAATGATGCGTTGCCAAATCTACGGCAATTGGGGAAAGATTACAAGTGAAGCGAGTGGACAAGAGAGTATTTGCTCAATTCTTAATTTCAGGCAGTGTAGAACCTACCCCTGTGTATACTCCTCTCTTCGGACACTTAATCAACGAAGCATATGTGGCCCCAGATAATTTCAGATGGTATAGTCCCAAGTCGGAGCATGAACTAAGTGAACACTCGAATGAGCAGGAAGAGGAGGAAGTTGAAGGTGATGATGAATTTGAAAATGAAGGAGACGAAGAAGAAGGAAGTGCTCGTGCTGAACAATCTGACTCCGAAGCAACAAAATCTGATTCTGATGATGCACCAGACCAATCACACCCGAGAAGAACGATAGCGGTGAGCCTTCCCGAGTCGTCTTCTAAGAGAAAGAGGCAAGATAGTACAAGAAGTGAGTATGAACCTGACTTTGATTCAGATGCTTCTATACAAAGACAAAGACGAGAAAGTATTAACAAGCGTCAGGGGGATAGGCCATCTGCGGGTATCTCTAGAGAAGTAGAAGTTAGGGTTGCATGGCGACAAGTCACTAAGGCCGTCAGCACTGCTTCAACCTCTACGTCAACTTCCACCCAGCTATATCAAAGGACAGGGAGGCGGTACCGTGTAACAAGTCAAGTAACTGCTGCTACTGTCACAGAGGAGGTTCCTGTGATAGTATCCCTCCCACTACTACCTGTCCAGGTGATGGTGATGACTCCAATCTTCACTGAGTTGGTCACTATCACCCCAACCACCATTGCAACATCTACCATACCAACTTCCCTCCCAAACACTATTCCAACTACCACCTTTCAACCAATCAGTGAACCCTTTTCATATGGTGATTTCACGCATGGGTTCGACTTTGATGACATCTTCACTTTTCCCACTCATACAGCCGGTGCCTCTACATCTAGAGATCCAGATCCACGGGATGCAAGGATTGCTACCCTGGAGTCTCAAGTTGCTAGTTTACTAGAGACGGTACGAAAATCAAGGGAGGAGTGTGACAAGCAACAAGGTCAAATTAACTCTTTGGTTGATGAAGTAGCGCCTTGAAAAAGGAAAGGGCGGTTGATGAGTTACAGGGTAAAGCGCAGGATATGATGATCAAATTGGTCTGTGATATGACCAAAACACTTGCTGCTTAGGGGGAGAAGATTAAGGAGTTGCTAAAGGAGAAGGAGAAACCGATAAAGCCAAGTAGTGATGAGGCTTGTCACCTAGATGATCCGTGTAAGGGTGATGACCAGGACAAGGATCCTGAAACCGGTCCCAGTGGAAGTGAGTATGAACCCGACTTTGATTCAGATGCTGCTATACATAGACAAAGACGAGAAAGTATTAACAAGCGTCCGGGGGATAGGCCATCTGCGGGTATCTCTAGAGAAGTAGAAGTTATTGTTGCATGGCGACAAGTCACTAAGGCCGTGAGCACTGCTTCAACCTCTACGTCAACTTCCACCCAATTATATCAAAGGACAGGGAGGCGGTAACATGTAACAAGTCAAGTAACTGCTACTACTGTCACAGAATAGGTTCTTGTGATAGTATCCCTCCCACTACAACCTGTCCAGGTAACGGTGATGACTCCAATCTTAACTGAGTCGGTCACTATGATGTATTGCAAAATACATTCTTTTATCGTGTACAGTTTGTATAATTTCGTTAGTGTTAGTTTGGTTTTCGTCAGAATTTGCGTAATTCTAATCCAATTGCGTTTTGCAGGTCTTGAATCGTAGAAATAACTGAAAAGTGAGGAAAACAAGCTGAAACATGAAAAAGTCGAGTCCTGGAACGTATTGGAGTGCTCGGGAGCTGAAGCGCGTTGAAAGTGCTGGAAAAGTGGCTTCTGGCGGTCCACGACAATAAAGGTAACGCCTCTCGCGGGAGGCGAGAGACTGTTAAATGTGCTGACGTCATAAAGACGGTCGCGGGCCGCTACTAACATGAAGGACTTTCTCGCGCCCCGTGAGAAAGTGTTGTCGCCAGATTTGAAGCAGCTGGGTTTGGATTTGTTAAGTGAAACATATAAATACTTAATTGTGTTTAACCTAAACCCTAGTGACGAATTAACATAACCCTGGGCAATTTTGGAGCATTGATTGAGGCGTTTCTGAGTTCTTGGAGCTGCTGGTTGAAGGATTGAAGTCGGGAGAATCATTCGGGTCACGTTTGTGTCATTCGGGTGTCTTTACTTTCGTCTCTTTCTTTAGACTATGTTTTGTGTTCTTGATTATACTTCATTCTTGATGTTTTCAATGACTTTTGATTGGTTAAATTTATCGTACTACCTAGACTAGATGAATGATTGTCTAAAGTTTTGATTTTATTATGGATTTAAGGATTTTATGGATTATTTATGAATTGTAGGTGATTTGTTCTATTGATTAGATGTGTTTGCATATTTGATATTGTTTGAATATTGTTTATTGCTTCGTGAGATTCTTGGTGACGGTCTTTATCACATAATAGAGTCTTGCTAGGTTTTAGATTTTGGTGAGTGTCTATATCACGTAATAAATCTTCAATCTTTAGGGTTAAATTGGCCATTAAACTTTAGAAGTAATATTTGGTAATCTTATAAAATCAAGTGTTCTACTAATCATCAATAGCTGAAAGGTGCGAGATTATTGCTAGGTCTAAGTCATTAAACTGAAAGGTAGGAGCTTTGTTAGGAGTGAACCTTTTGGCTATTGTCTAGCAAGTCTAATCGAGAAAACAACTCTATCCTTGGTTTAGGTCTCGAAAGGGAGTAAGCCTCTAAGGGTACTTTCATAAATCCGTTAGGTGTCTTGAAAGAGAGTCTAATAACCGGTAATCTAAACAACCTTTAGGGTATCATAGCGTGCTTTTGAGAAGGGTTAGGAGTCCTTTAGATATCCTGAGAGGTGAGAACTTTATGATCCCGGTTCCATAGTAAACAATTTCCAGATAAAATCATTACTAAAAGCAATCAGGATTCCAGTCTAGGTAGTGTTTCCACCATCTGAGTAAAAGTCCAAGTTAATTCGTATTTGTTAATTTAGTTAATTAATTTAGTTTAATTTAATTGCATTTTTAGGATTTTTAGAAACCCCCCCCCCAAACAATTAAACAATTAGTCCAGTCAGTGTCAGTCATAGTCTAGATAGAGCCGTTAACGTAATTCGATAGAGTCTCGTGGGTTCGATATCCGGACTTACATTAGCTATACTAGAGTCGATCGGTACACTTGTCGGTTAGTAGTTTAGTGTGTCTTAGTGAGTCTAGAGTATTACTTAGAGTCTAGAACTAGGTTAATTTAGTTAATTTTATTAAACTACTTTTTAGCACATCAAGTTTTTGGCGCCGTTGCCGGGGACTCTCTCATCGGCAATTGCGTTAATTTCTTTGTTTGGACCTAATTGACATCATACGTGCTATTTGCTTTGTTTGAGTCGTAGGAGTCTAAATAATTAAGTGTCTTTTTATTTGTATTATTTATTTTTATTTAGTCAGTATCTTTTAGAGTCGTCTTACTTGTTTGTTTTCGGTTTTGCAGTGGATGCCCCGTACGCGTTCGCAAGGACTTCTGCCGAAACCGCCTACGGACAAGTCTTCCTTCTCGTCTTCTTCTATTAAGGTTCGTACTTCTTCATTTCTCCCCACTTCTGACTCTACATCCCAATCTAAACCACAAGCCTTTGACTACACACCTAAGTCGTCATCCCACAACCCCCCACCACCATCCCGTACTCCTAGTCCCGAACCCATTGCCCAAATGGCCAACCGGACCGTTTACCAACAAGCCACCATCGGTTTCACCGGTGAAGCCTCTCCCATCACCCTTCCCAACATCACTAACGACAAATCTTGGCAAATCCCATCTACATCATGACGGCCATCACTAACTCATGCCAATTCCACGGCCGTGATGATGAGGATGCTCCCGCTCACATAACCCGCATTACTCGCCTTTGTAGCACCTTCTCCATCGAGGGTGTTAATTTAGATGCTTGATACCTTCAGGTTTTCCCATTCTCACTCGCTGGCCGCGCAGCCGTCTGGTTCGATTCGCAGCCAGCGGGTACCTTCACTACCTGGGCATGTCTCCGAGATGCCTTCTTAGCTAAGTATTACCCACCCGCCAAGGCATCTCGACTACGCGATCAGATCCATTCGTTCCGGATGGAGCCTGATGAGCCGTACCACCTAGCCTGGGAGAGATTCCAAACCTTAATTTCTCGTTGCTCACAGCATGGTTTATCGGATTGGGCACTTGTAGAAAAGTTCTACAACGGTCTCACTCCTGGTTTATCGGATTGGGCACTGGCATAATAATAATAATAATTTCCGCTCTTCCGGTAATCCTCCTGGTTTCCCATCAGACCAGTATCAAAGCAGGGGACCAGGTCTATACGAACCTAGAGGGTCAGGTCAGACAGGTCAGTTTGGTAGTTCAGGATCAGGGGGACAGTTTGCTAGTGGGGGGTCAAACCAAGAGGGTTAGGTTAGTGGTAGTGGTTCAGAGGCTAGTCTAGGGAGGATTGAGGATCTTCTAGATCAGTTAGTGGTTAAGGATCAGGCCACTCAGAAAGCCTTAACCGAGTTAGGTAATTTCGCTAAAACTCAGGATCAAATAAACAAAAATCAAGATCTTCATATGAAAAATCAACAATCCGCACTCCTATATCTTCAGAGGACATTAGGTGGTTTAGCTAAGCAGTTACAAGAGTATCCTCCTGGTCAGTTTTTGGGTAACACTCACTCAAACCCGGCTAACCATTCAGCTAAAGCTATTACTACCCGTAGTGGGAAGAGTCTAGGAGAGGTAGTGAGAGAGAGAGAGTAGAGGTAGAGGATGAGGAAGAGGTAGATGAGGAGATAGAGATGGAGGCTCCCGGTAAAGTGCACATTAGGCTAGACCCAGCAAGTACCGCACACACCGAGGAACCTCAAGTGGAAAAGAGGGTAGCGAAGCAACCAATAGTCGTTAAGCCGTCTCCGTTAGTTGATCATTCACGCGTCCCATGCCCCGCCCGCCTTAAGCACCAAAAATATGCTAAGGAATATGGGAAATTTCTTGAGATGTTCAAGCAATTGAAGATCAATCTTCCGTTCATCGAGGCCTTACAGTCCATGCCCAAATACGCCAAATTCCTTAAGGACCTTCTCAAGCGTAAGGATAGGATAGGTGAGTTTTAAAACATTCCTTTGACCGACGGTTGTTCCACGGTGGTCTTGAATAAGCTACCAGAGAAACTAACCGACCTGGGTACATTCACCATTCCGTGCTTATTCGGGGGTGCCATCACTCCCGCTCACGCTTTAGCAGATTTAGGTGCGAGCATCAACTTGATGCCATTCTCTCTTTATGAGAAATTAGGTCTAGGTGAGCTTACTCCTACTCGCATGTCGTTGTCCTTGGCCGACCGTTCGGTCAAATATCCTCGTGGAATCATAGAGAATTTGCTCGTTAAGGTAGATATGTTCGTGTTCCCCGTAGATTTCGTGGTTTTAGACATGGAGGCCGATGAGAGAGTTCCGATCATACTAGGCCGTCCATTCCTCCGAACCGCAAAGGCAATCATCGATGTCTTTGACGGTAAGATTTCACTTCGTGCGGGCGATGAGATCGTCACCTTTGAGATAGATAGATCTATGCAACACCCTAGTGGTAGTGATGATTATAGTGGTCCGTGTCACTCCGTTTACTTCGTAGATTCTTTCATATCGTGCGTTGATCAGTGCATAGGTTTCATTAGTGGAGCCGATCTAGTTAGTGAGGGAGTAGATGACGAGGAGCTGGATGACGAGAGTGAGGAAGTAGAGCCGATTTGGGTTCCCGAAACCTTAGAGCTATGTGAGATTAGGGACGAGAGTGAGAGCAAACCCGTAGATACTACGCCCTTAGAGCTTAAGGTCCTTCCGTCACATCTAGAGTACGCTTTCCTAGGAGAAAATTCTAGTATGCCCGTCATAGTTTCTTCCAAATTGACGGAGGAGGAGAAGGGGAAGTTAATTGAGGTGCTAAAATAGCACAAGGAGGCTATAGCTTGGAGGTTGTCCGATATTAAGGGAATTAGCCCTACTTTTTGTACTCACAGGATTCTCATGGAGGATGAGTTTAAACCGGTGGTGCAACCACAAAGACGCTTAAACCCCAAAATGAAGGAAGTAGTTAGGAAGGAGGTGTTGAAGTTGATGGAAGCCGGTTTGATTTACCCGATATCCGATTCTTCTTGGGTGAGTCCTACCCAAGTCGTCCCCAAGAAGGGGGGGATGACTGTTGTCGTTAACGAGAAAAATGAGCTCATCCCTTCGCGTACGGTCACCGATTGGCGGGTATGTATTGACTACCGCAAGCTCAATGACGCTACCCGGAAGGACCATTTCCCACTCCCATTCATAGACCAAATGCTAAAGCGTCTCGCGGGGCAACAATTTTATTGTTTCCTTGATGGTTTTTTCGGCTACATCCAAATTCCTATCTCGCCGGAGGACCAAGAGAAAACGACCTTTACATGTCCATATGGCACGTATGCGTACCGACGCATACCTTTTGGATTATGTAATGCTCCGGCTACTTTCCAACGATGTATGATCGCCATTTTTCAAGATATGGTTGAGAGTTCAATGGAGGTCTTTATGGATGATTTCTCGGTCTATGGCAATTCGTTTGATCATTGTTTAGGTAACCTAGCTAGGATGATGAAGAGGTGTGTTGAGACGAAGTTGATGCTTAATTGGGAGAAGTGTCACTTCATGGTTACGGAGGGGATTGTCTTAGGACATAAGATTTCTAGGGCCGGTATAGAAGTAGATAGAGCCAAAATAGATACTATTAGTAGGCTTCTTCCACCGACTAGTGTGAAATCGATTCGTAGCTTCTTAGGTCATGCGGGCTTCTATAGGTGTTTCATTAAGGATTTTTCCAAAATCACTCGCCCCATGACTCGACTCCTTGAGAAAGATGTCCCTTTTGTCTTCGACAAGGAGTGTCTTCAAGCCTTCGACTTCCTTAAAGAGAAACTAGTGAGTGCACCCATTCTTGTATCCCCCGATTGGAGCTTACAATTTAAGCTCATGTGTGACGCAAGCGATTACGCGGTCGTGGGGGTCTTGGGTCAAAGACGGGAGAACCACTTTCACCCGATCTATTACGCGAGTAAAACCCTCAACGACGCGCAAGAGAACTACACCACCTAAAGAAGGACGCTAAGCCTCGTCTTATACGTTGGATTCTTCTTCTTTCCGAGTTTGAAATAGAAATTAAGGATAAGAAAGGAGCAGAAAACGTAGCGGCGGACCATCTTTCACGATTAGAGGATCCGAGTAGGGAGGAGATTCGTGAGGAGGCAATAGGAGATAGATTCCCTCACGAGTCCATAGATTTCATAGCGGCTGAGAAAGAGGGTTTACCTTGGTTTAGTGACTTAGCAAATTATCTTACCAATGGGTATGTCATGAAGGATATGAATGCCCAACAAAAGAGGAAGTTGTTTAGGGATGCGAGGAAGTACATATGGGATGATCCCTACCTTTTTAGGATAGGAGGTGATCGTTTTCTTAGGAGGTGTGTTCGTAAGGAAGAGGGTCTAGATATTCTGAGGCATGTGCATGAGGGGTTGACGGGAGGTCATCATAGTGAACACACTACCGCACAAAAGGTCTTTGATTGCGGTTTCTTTTGGCCTACGGTAGTTGAGGATGCTATAGAATTCGTTAAGACATGCGATGCTTGCCAATGTACCGGCAATATCTCATCCAAGAATGAGATGCCCCAAAATCCTATTCAAGTTCTTGAAATCTTTGACGTATGGGGCATTGACTTCATGGGACCTTTTCCCTCCTCTAGTGGAAATAGGTACATCCTTGTGGCAATAGACTACGTTTCGAAGTGGGTTGAAGCTCAAGCTTTGCCTACAAACGATGCCCGAGCGGTGGTGAGATTCTTTAAGAAGTTGTTCACTCGTTTCGGTATTCCCAAAGCCATTATTAGTGACCGAGGAACGCATTTTTGTAATGCCGTAATGGAGAAGGCATTAGAGCGTTATGGAGTTACTCACCGTTTGTCTACCGCGTATCATCCACAAACAAACGGTCAAGTTGAGAATGCGAATCGGGGAGTGAAGAGAATACTAGAGAAAACGGTAGGGAAGAGTCGTAAGGATTGGTCGGATAAACTCGATGATGCGTTGTGGGCATTTCGTACCGCCTATAAAACACCCTTAGGAACCACACCATTCATGATTGTCTATGGCAAAGCGTGCCATCTCCCGGTTGAATTGGAGCACCGAGCGCTTTGGGCTCTAAAGACCGTCAATCTCGACCTCACTCAAGCGGCTAGGAGAAGGTTTTTCCAAATTCATGAGTTAGAAGCACTTAGAGATGCGGCGTATGAACGTTCTTGGAGTATCAAAGGGAAAACGAAGGCGTTGCACGACAGGAAGCCTAAGGGGTTGAAGGAGTTTAAAGCCGGTGATAAAGTACTCCTTTACAATTCGAGGTTTAAGTTGTTTCCCGAGAATTTGAAATCGAAGTGGACGGGACCTTATGTCGTGAAAGAGGTGTTTCCGCATGGTGCGGTTGAGTTATACGATGAAGCTAGTGGAGGGTCATGGAAGGTGAACGGCCATAGGTTGAAGCACTATTTAGGTGGCCCAATTGACGAGAACGAGAGGGAGGTAACTCCTCTCGAAGACATTCCAAATACCACCGGTTAGAGCTTTGAGGGAAGCCTCAAGTGTAGAGTTTGTACCGTTTGTATTTTCATTTATTTCGATTATTTTTCGTAGCTAATGGTTGTTTTTGGTAGTGTTTCGGTCTTTGTTTTTGTGTTTCGAGTCACTTGCAGGAATTCATTACCGAGGAGATGCAACGATTGGCGAGAAAACGAGTTTCCAGGTAAGATCCAGTGTTAGAAAATTTTTGGGTTGAGTTTTGGGAGGTTTGGTGAATACTTGAAATTTTTCTAAGGCACAAACCCTTCCAACTTTCGAAACTTTCTGTGCAAAACGTATACTCGCGGGGCGCGAGAGACATCAGGATACTGGTCGCGTCCCGCTAGTGGATTTTAGCGCTAACGTCATTATACCGGTCGCGGGTCGCGAGAGAATTAGATATACTTGTCGCGGCCCGTGAGAAGCCCTATGCGCAGCGTGAATCATTTAATCCCCAATTTCAGCCATTTTAACCTACTTCTTCTTCTTCCATTTCGCCGACAACCACCAAACATCACCCTTCACCTCCGATATCAGCCACTTTTCTACCATAATTTCACCCCCATTTCACCCACACATCATCCCTCATCTGATTTTAACCATAAAAATCACCACTTTCACCACTCACACCGGACTTTAAGGAAGTTTCAAGATCATAACCGGATTGTTCTAGTTTTTCTTGTCTACTTCAACTCTCAGGTATGTTTTCCTGCAATTTCTTGTATTTTATGCTTTTCTATTTCAGTTTTTAGTTAGATTAGTGATAGATTTGAGTTGGGTCCTAGATTAGTCTTGTGTTTGGTTTGTTTAGTGGTAAGTTTGAGGTTGTGGGTGGCTTGGTTTGGGTAGTTTAGCATAATGCAGGTTGCGGGTGGCTCGGTTTGGGTTGTTCTACGTGTGTTTTGCGACAGCCATGGGCTAGGATTTGGTTAAAATTGAGTGTGGGGATTCGGGTTGGTTAATTTTGTGATGAAACTGAGATTTTGACATCATGTTGACCCGTTTTCACTAATTATACTATAAAGCTTGTAACTTTATCTCGGTTGACACTCAATGTTAGTTGGTTTTGGCACTTGGGATTTAATTAAGGACAATTAAAGTGCCGGGAGGACGTAGTGTACATTGAGTCTTGTATTTTTGAGTCGAGTCTTAGGTCTAGTTTGGTCTTGGGTTTACTTATATGCACGTATAGGTACAAAACACTTCGCCCGTACTCAATCTCCATTCGGGCGAAGTTGTTTATAACTTATGCTTTTGTAAACGGTAACCCGATTTTGTTTCACTTTATTTTCGGTTTCAACCGCGAATGGAATGCTATACGGTTGTTCCATTTTTTATTAAAAAAAAAAATTATTAAAAATTTTTTAATACAAAAAATAGTTTGTGACTAATGATCTTCTCTGTTTTGTTTTGCAGAATGTCAGGAGAAGGATCATCAAGCAGATCGGGTCGGAAAAGAGGGCCAACCGCTCGACCCCGGGGAACCAGAGAACAATCACCACAACCAATTGTCTACCATAGACAAGTATCGTGTAGTGGACTGGGGGTCGCACATGGACAGAGCACGAGGCTAAGGGATAGCCCGTTGCTACAGTTTGAGTTGGACTCGGGGGAGATGCAGAAATTAACAACTTTGATTACGGTAGATCTGCTACCGTACAGGAGGATAGACTGGAGTCTGTTGGATAGGTTGGGTGCTCGAGCTCGAGTTGAGCAACTGTTAGGTGAAAAGTTTAGAAGGGTATTGGATTGTGATGCAAGACAGTACAAGGATATCACCATGGAGTTTCACTCCACCTTTGATTACAAGCAAGGAAATTTTAATGAGCGGGAGGCGGTATTTTTCTCCTTGGGTAGGCGGCCCTATGAAATGACTATTCCTCAATTCGCCGTAGCTACACAGTTTTATACAGATGAGGAGGTGCAGTCAGCTGAGTTTAGGAACAGTCTGCAGGGTGTTTTCAAGAGGAGACATCCTAATAGTGTGCAAGTGGAAGAGATAGCGAGGTTCTGGAGCACAATTTCGATAGTACCCTACTCGAACAATATGGTTGCGAGTGATATCATTGATCCGGTCTATCGTTTTATTCATAAGATTTTGGCAGCTACATTAGTTGGAAGAGGACATGGGGATAATAAGGTTAATCAGGTTAGCCTCTTTTGTCTAATGTGTATGGTTGAAGGTCGGTCTGCTAATTTAGCTACCATTTTTGCTTGGTCGATGAGGAGACCGTGGAGAGGCGGTCCGGGTGCAAGAATTTACTGTGGTCCGTATGTGACGTGGTTGGCCGAGAGCCTAGGAGTTTTCGATAGGTACTCGAGGGATAGGATGAGAGAGGGCCCGCAGCCGTGTTTGATGAGTGTTCGGGATTTGCAGTCGGCCGGTATTTTGACATATACCGCTCCTATTGCGTGGGCAGACATTTGTCCGGGCCCTCAGGTTCAGCTTCCACCCGGTTCTGATGCTGCAGCTTCAATGCAGTCGGGTATCCCCACTCGTTACCAGAGGCAGACTACTCGCCAGGAGATGCCGACGAGACAGTATCCGCTTCGACAGCCACGCCCTGGCCCACTTACGTTAGATTCTTTATATGATTCCATGCAGACGGGTTTTGGGGATCTCCGTGGTTATGTGGATGAACAGTTTGGCGGGGTACGACAGGTTATGGAGGAGAGTAGACAGGGGCATGAGCAGGGTCAACACAGGTTGGAAGATAGTATGCTTTACATGATTGAGGGATTGCGTTTAGGAGTTCCTCATTATTTGAGGCAGCCACAGCCGGGACCGAGTAGCATGCAAGGTGTTGAACCATATCGGATTTATGAGCAAGGGAGTGAGGAGTCGGATGATGATGAGTAGCATTGTGGTGAAGAGGATGCAGCAGAAGCAGATTTAGTATCGTTTGTTTTATTTCTTTTATGCTGTTTTCATCCTCATATTTTGGTTTGTACTCGTATTCTAAATATTTGTTAAACAGGTTGGGTGGATCGGGTTGGTTGGTTAGTTGAACTAATGCACTTATATTGGTTATGTATTATATTTTGGGAGGTTTGGTTATGGTTGATTAATAGGTTGGTGTTGTGATGCCGCTTCCGTTCGAGTGTGAGTTAGGAACTGTTTGCTTAGCGTGTTCGGATTGGAGGGCATATGTGGAATTGACTGGCACATTGACAGTCTCGCATATTCAGCTAAGTCTTTCCAATTTATATTTTGTATATTTTATTTCGTTTTTAGTTTTTATTTTTAGTTGGTTAGTTTGAGTCGTATTCTCGTTCTTGCATTAGGGACAATGCAATCTTTAAGTGTGGGGATGGGATAAATTGGTTAGTCTTAGTTAGTCGAGTCATTTATTTGTTTATTTGTTCGGGTTAAAAAAAAAATAATAATAATAATAAAAATAAATAAATAAATAAAAAAAAATAAAATTGAAAATGTCTTTTGAATAAAGAAGTTTGCAAAAAAAAAAATGAATGAAGACGGAAAATGATAGAAAAGATGGGTTTTTGCTCGGGTTAAATAATGATAATATGAGATTAATTTAGTCGAGCTTGTGTCTAGTTTGGGATGTGTGAATAGGCCCGGTTGGCCCGGTTCGGTTTTAGGTTCCTTTAATCTAAATACACCTTAATTGGCGGTTTGCTAGTGTGTGCTCATCTAGGAAAAATGGGAAATTGAAACCGCCAATAATAGTATAAGGGATGCCGTTATAAGCCAAAATTGTTAGAATTTTTAATCATGTTCTAAAAAAAAAAAAAAAAAAAAAAACGAGCTAGAAACTAAGAAAAGTAGCGCATGCCTACGTAATCTTCGTTGGGGATGGTGACTCTGACTTAGATTGCCTCTGGGATGTGTCGAGAAAAAAAAAATAATAATAATAATAAAAAAAAACCGACGCTCACGTTGTCGCTCTCGGGGATGGTGACTCTGGTGGAGACAACCTCTGGGTTAGGTAAAGCAAGGTCTAAGCTAAAAAAAAAAATATAAAAAAAAATATTTTTGATTTTAAATTCTTTTGATTTTGATATAAAACGGTTAGGAATTAGTCCAATGATCGTTCCTTTTGTTCTAAAAGCTTGAGGTGGGATTAAGTGGACTGTGGTTTCTAGTGTGAGACCCTAGGTAGATTGTCCGAACTTGAACTTAAATTGCATGATAAGGGCTTGGAAACGGATTTGGGTTTAAGGGGACAAATATATTTGCAATCGCGGCTAACACAAGTTTTGAATTTTTTAATAAGTATAAATAACTTTGATCCGAGTATTTATTCCTCTCTGATTCCGTTTGCATAGATTCTTTTTCGAGGATGAAAAAAGAGTAAGTGTGGGGATATTTGATGTATTGCAAAATACTTTCTTTTATCGTGTACAGTTTGTATAATTTCGTTAGTGTTAGTTTGGTTTTCGTCAGAATTTGCGTACTTCTAATCCAATTGCGTTTTGCAGGTCTTGAATCGTAGAAATAGCTGAAAAGTGAGGAAAACAAGCTGAAACATGAAAAAGTCGAGTCCTGGAACGTATTGGAGTGCTCGGGAGCTGAAGCGCGTTGAAAGTGCTGGAAAAGTGGCTTCTGGCGGGCCGCGACAATAAAGGTAACGCCTCTCGCGGGAGGCGAGAGACTGTTAAATGTGCTGACGTCATAAAGACGGTCGCGGGCCGCA
Source organism: Smallanthus sonchifolius (assembly GCA_023525975.1). NCBI lineage: Eukaryota > Viridiplantae > Streptophyta > Magnoliopsida > Asterales > Asteraceae > Smallanthus > Smallanthus sonchifolius. Next base: position 57,821,447 of record CM042021.1, read on the forward strand.
ACTAACATGAAGGACTTTCTCGCGCCCCGTGAGAAAGTGTTGTTGCCAGATTTGAAGCTGCTGGGTTTGGATTTGTTAAGTGAAACATATAAATACTTAATTGTGTTTAACCTAAACCCTAGTGACGAATTAACATAACCCTGGGCGATTTTGGAGCATTGATTGAGGCGTTTCTGAGTTCTTGGAGCTGCTGGTTGAAGGATTGAAGTCGGGAGAATCATTCGGGTCACGTTTGTGTCATTCGGGTGTCTTTACTTTCGTCTCTTTCTTTAGACTATGTTTTGTGTTCTTGATTATACTTCATTCTTGATGTTTTCAATGACTTTGATTGGCTAAATTTATCGTACTACCTAGACTAGATGAATGATTGTCTAAAGTTTTGATTTTATTATGGATTTAAGGATTTTATGGATTATTTATGAATTGTAGGTGATTTGTTCTATTGATTAGATGTGTTTGCATATTTGATATTGTTTGAATATTGTTTATTGCTTCGTGAGATTCTTGGTGACGGTCTTTATCACATAATAGAGTCTTGCTAGGTTTTAGATTTTGGTGAGTGTCTATATCACGTAATAAATCTTCAATCTTTAGGGTTAAATTGGCCATTAAACTTTAGAAGTAATATTTGGTAATCTTATAAAATCAAGTGTTCTACTAATCATCAATAGCTGAAAGGTGCGAGATTTTTGCTAGGTCTAAGTCATTAAACTGAAAGGTAGGAGCTTTGTTAGGAGTGAACCTTTTGGCTATTGTCTAGCAAGTCTAATCGAGAAAACAACTCTATCCTTGGTTTAGGTCTCGAAAGGGAGTAAGCCTCTAAGGGTACTTTCATAAATCCGTTAGGTGTCTTGAAAGAGAGTCTAATAACCGGTAATCTAAACAACCTTTAGGGTATCATAGCGTGCTTTTGAGAAGGGTTAGGAGTCCTTTAGATATCTTGAGAGGTGAGAACTTTATGATCCCGGTTCCATAGTAAACAATTTCCAGATAAAATCATTACTAAAAGCAATCAGGATTCCAGTCTAGGTAGTGTTTCCACCATCTGAGTAAAAGTCCAAGTTAATTCGTATTTGTTAATTTAGTTAATTAATTTAGTTTAATTTAATTGCATTTTTAGGATTTTTAGAAACCCCCCCCCCCCAAACATTTAAACAATTAGTTCAGTCAGTGTCAGTCATAGTCTAGATAGAGCCGTTAACGTAATTCGATAGAGTCTCGTGGGTTCGATATCCGGACTTACATTAGCTATACTAGAGTCGATCGGTACACTTGCCGGTTAGTAGTTTAGTGTGTCTTAGTGAGTCTAGAGTATTACTTAGAGTCTAGAACTAGGATAATTTAGTTAATTTTATTGTCGCGGCCCGCCAGAAGCCACTTTTCCAGCACTTTCAACGCGCTTCAGCTCCCGAGCACTCCAATACGTTCCAGGACTCGACTTTTTCATGTTTCAGCTTGTTTTCCTCACTTTTCAGCTATTTCTACGATTCAAGACCTGCAAAACGCAATTGGATTAGAAGTACGCAAATTCTGACGAAAACCAAACTAACACTAACGAAATTATACAAACTGTACACGATAAAAGAATGTATTTTGCAATACATCAAATATCCCCACACTTACTCTTTTTTCGTCCTCGAAAAAGAATCTATGCAAACGGAATCAGAGAGGAATAAATACTCGGATTACACTATCACCCCAACCACCATTGCAACATCTACCACACCAACTTCCATCCCAAACACTATTCCATCTACCACCTTTCAACCAATCAGTGAACCCTTTTCATATGGTGATTTCACCCATGGGTTCGACTTTGATGACATCTTCACTTTTCCCACTCATACAGCCGGTGCCTCTACATATAGGGATCCAGATCCACAAGATGCAAGGATTGCTACCCTGGAGTCTCAAGTTGCTAGTTTACTAGGGACGGTACGAAAATCAAGGGAGGAGTGTGACAAGCAACAAAGTCAAATTAACTCTTTAGTTGATGAAGTAGCGGCCTTGAAAAAGGAAAGGGCGGTTGATGAGTTGCAGCGTAAAGAGCACGATATGATGGTCAAATTGGTTTGTGATATGACCAAAACTCTTGCTGCTCAAGGGGAGAAGATTAAGGAGTTGCTGAAGGAGAAGGAGAAACCGACAAAGCCAAGTAGTGATGAGGCTTGTCACCTAGATGATCTGTCTAAGGGTGACGACCAGGACAAGGATCCTGAAGCCGGTCCCAGTGGAAGTGAGCAGCAATCGTTAGCATGGGCGCTTTTTCCTTATTTTGTCGTGCCTATGGCTGAGGGGGAGTCCACTCAACAAGATGGCGGTGTTGCTTCTGGTAGTAGAGGTGATAAAGGAAAGTCTGCGGCTGAGGTGATAAACGACCTATCTGATGAGGTTATTCTACTGATTGAGCCAGACTATTCCAAAGAAGCTCAGATCGATGCCCTCAGCAATCTGGAGGAAGGAGAGATTGAGTCTGATGATGAATGGGATGTAGAAGATGAGGATGTTATGGTAGAGTTTCCCAAAGGGAACGGTGAAGGAGTTTACGAGCTTGAGGATGGAGAGATATTTGAAGCTCCAACCTTTGAAGCTGATTTTAACACAGGTTTAGTCGAGCCCGAAAGTACTGCTGAGGCTTCGACTGAAGTATCTCCCACCGTTCCTAAACCTGTTGATCTAGAGGCGTGGAAAAGTAAATATTCTCCTGGTTGGTTTACAAAGGATCAAGCTCCTGTCTGGCAGCAGACATCTATCATAGACAAACATGGAGCTACAGGTATGATCTTGTCTGTCAGGTTCGATGACGACAAGAAGTTGTTCACTATTAAACGGGCTGGTGGGGTTCAATACTTGAAACCTACCAGTGAAGCGTTCACCTCCCTGCTGAAGTATGATCTGGTGAACCTCGCAAACCGTGAGCTGTTGTGTGACACTAGTAATGCATCAGCAATGGGTTTGTGGAGAACACTACAGAAAGAGGGAAGATCAGGAAACTTTGAGAAGTTTAAACCTTAGATGCCCAAGAGAGTCCGGGACAATAACTTCAGACATCCTGTGACTAACAGAAGCCTAAAGAAACTGGACTATAACCCAGTGCTATGTGAAACAAGGATTCCCTTGAGCAAGTTATCTCAAGATATCCTGGGTAACATGTGGTACTTGTACGTGGACCCAAAGACGGGCGAGGTAGTGGTAATGGGAAAGATTAGGTCCAAAAGTGGAAGCTTGGTGCCAAAGGAACTGATCAGAGTATTTGATGAAATCACTTTCATTAATTTCTCTGTGAAAGATCTGACGGTCCTACATGACAAATTCTGCATCCACATGGAGGAATGGATAAAACTTCAAGCATCAAGATACAACAAGTTGGTTAAGTTTTGCCTTGACTAGAAGCTGATGATGGAAGCTAAAGCTTGTGGAGTTTGAAGACCGAAGACAATCCATAGCTGTTGTCAAGGAGGAGTTTGTTGAAGCAAGTTTGTGTGACAGACACTCTGGAAGCTATCTTAGCTTATGTACTTGTCTTTATGTATTTGTACTTGTATTTAAGTATCTGTATGTATTGATTATCGAGTTGTAATCACATATGTACGTACTTAGTCTTGTCTGTTTCTGTTAAGTGTTGTGCGCATTTAGTAAGTGCGCAGGATGTATATCCTACATACTTAGCAAGTACACAAGAACAAAGTCTGCGTACTTGCTAAGTACGCGTGAGCTAAACCCTACACACTTGCTAATTGTGCAGGCAACATGTCTAGTATATATAGCTGTTAGTGATAGAATGTATGTACGCACTCATACTCTCTGTAACTGGCTGTGATTATCAATACACTAAGTTTGAAAGTATCTTGTGTCTTTGTTGTCGGTTTACTTTATGTTGATTGATACTCCATCTAGTCACGGGCATTCTTCACCCGATTCGACTAGGAACACACTTGCATATGACGATCTGAGACACCCGAGGTACCTACATCATCCAGGCGTCAGCAGGTTGGGGATCGGTAGGGAAGGCCTCAGTCGAGGTTGCTGCTCCACTAGCCTCAACAACATTCTCAGGCTTTGACTAAACCTGTTGTAAAAGCATATTCAAAGGTTGGAGCCTCAAACATCTCTCCATCCTCAAGCTCATAAACCCCTTCACTGTCACCCTTCAGAAACTCCACAATCACATCCTCATCATTAACATCTCGGTCATCGTCAGACTCGATCTCTCCTTCTTCAAGATTGCTGAGAGCATCAATCTGAACATTCTTGGAATAGTCCGGCTCTAACAAAAGAATTACATCATCAAAGAGGTCTTGAGCACCTCAGCCACCGACTTTCCTTGCTGACTACCACCACCACTACCCTAAGCTTCATGTTAAGTAGACTCCCCCTGAGCCATAGGAACATCGGTTATAGGAACAATCGCCAAGGCTTGTTACTCACTACCACTAGGACCGGCCTCATGATCCTTGTCTTTGTCATCGTCTTTAGTTAAGTCAGGTGGATGACATGCCTCATCTCTAGTAGGCTTCATCTTCCCCTTCTCTTTCTCCTTCTCCCCCTGAGCAGCAAGCTTGGCGGACAACTCTGCAGCCAATTTCACCATAACTCGGTGTGCTTCTCTTTGGAGTAGCATTTTCCCTTCCAATGCTTGCCCATGAGCCAGAATGGTCTCATTCAGCTTAAAAAGCGTTTCATTCTGGGTAACCAAACTCTTCAACTGCTCTTGAGTTCCTTCACCCTGTTGTCTCAGTCGCGTGACTTCATCTACCAACGAGTTTACCCTAGCTTGTTGAGCTTCGGACCCACTTGCTGATTTATGAACTGTCTCAAGTAGAGCGGCGACCTGAGTTTCCGTATGTGTAATCCTAGCATCACGGGAATCAGGATCCCTGGATGAGGATGCTTTAGCAGTGCCTTGGATAGGAAAGCAGAAAATATCATGAAAGTCGTACCCGTGAGTGAAATCTCAATAGTGGAAGGGTTGACAGATGGCTTGTAGTGTGGTAGTTGGGATTGTAGAGGGGATAGTTGAAGTAACCACCACTTGTGAAGTGGTTGGTGTTGTGATAACAGACTCGGTCTGAATGGGAGCAGAAATTCCCATTGTTTGGACCGTTGGCACTAGGAGGGAGACTATCTCAGGAATCTCCACTGAGACAGTTGTAGCAGCCACATCAACAGTTACCCGTGGCTGCCTCCTCCGTTGACAGAGCTGAGTTGGAGATTGAGTAGTACTCGGTGCCTGAGTACTTGATTGGCCTTGACCACAAACTTCCAAATCCGTCATGATCAGATCAAATGGCGTATAATTCTTCTACTTAACTCGTCTCTCTATTCTTTGTCTTTGCACCTCAGTCTCTGACTCTGGGTCGTAATCACTATCCGAGCCATCTTGTAGTCGTCTCTTGGAGGACGACTCGGGAAGGGAAACCTTCGTCGTTCTCATGGGGTGTGTCTGATCTGGTGCGTCATCAGAGTTAGATGAATCAGACTCTGTAGCTTCGGAATGTGACTCTTTAGCACAATCACTTCCTTCTTCATCCCTTCCATCACCAGCTTCTTCTTCATTCTCAGATTCAATTTCCTGTTCCTCTTCCTCCTGTACATGTTCTTCATCTTGTTCATCAGAGTGTTCGCTTAGATCAGGCTCTGAATCAACACTAAACCACCTTGTCATAGGGAGGGGCCACATAAGCTTCGTTAATTAGATGGCCAAAGAAAGGTGTATGCACGAGAATTGGTTCTTCTGTTCCCGGCTTTAGGAATTGGGCAAACACCCTCTTGTCCATTCTCTTCACTTGCAATCTTTGTCCAATAGGTGGTAGATCTGGCAAGGCATCATTTATCAGTAGTTGCATAAATCTCGGGTGTAGTAAAAATCTGAACCTCTCCGCGGCGTTGATATGATCAGTCATTGATCTGTACACGTAGCGGGAGAAGTTGTAACCCATGTTTAAGGATAACCCGACCATTGCTGAAGCTAGGTCATGCCCCATGGCATCCTTTCCTGCCTTCCTTGCAGAAAGACACATGATCATGACGTGTGCAAAGTACCGCCGTTGATCAAGTATCCACATATTCTTGTACGAGGCATAGTATTCTCTCCCGACGTACCCCATCTTTTGCCTCCTGCACCCTTCTATAACATAGCCAGGATAGACCACTTGATCTACACGTAAATCTCTGAACTGTAGTACTCGTCTGATGGTAGCTTCAAAAATTGCTATGTCGTGACCTCCCACAGTTGCCCTAATGACGTTTGGGGTCACTGTGCCGTCGTGAATAGCTGTATCCCATAACTGCTCCAGGTAGGGTCTAGAAACAATTGGATCAGCAGATATTGCATAGCTGATCTTGGATCGGTTCAAGAAAGCCACTATATCTTGCTAGTCTAATGCAGCTCCTTTCCATTCAGGGTTAGCGAGAGCCAACATGTTGAATTCGTTGGTGAATGCTGGAGCCATCTCTACAAGAACACAAGATAAACATCATTAGAACATATAAAATCATTGGAATAGAACAAACATGACATGGTATAGCACATTCACAAGAAGGTTGATTTCTAGACTTAGAAAATTTCATAATTGCATCTCCTGCGTACTTAGCAAGTACGCAGGATATTGGTCTTGCGTACTTAGTAAGTACGCATGAATTACTTCTTGCGTACTTACTAAGTATGCAAGTACACTTGCACGTGGTGAAATTTTGAAAGTCTAAATCTCAAAAATGTGTGTTTTGGTAATGGATTATGGTCACCAAAGTGTCGAAAAACATGTTTAAGACACATGGGACCTAAACTAGCACCAATATCATGCTAAAACATGGTCATATTGACCAAACCCATCATCGACGCAAAATTACGGTTCCATGGTAGGTCAAAGCTCAAATCAAATGATGTTAAGGACGAATTTGATACTATAACGGGTCGATAGATGATATTAAATATGTTTCAGGTCTCAATGGTTAACAAATGGTCATAAAACCCTCAGTTTAAAAAATTTCACGAATTGGTCCAAAACTCGTGATTTAGCTGATGGAATTGTTTGAGATTCTCACCAAATGTTAGTTAGGTGAAGATAAAACTAGAAACGTGATGAAAAATCGCTTAGGTACACAAGGAATTTTGAGGGAAATATGAACAGGAGAGTATACAACAGTAGTCGATGGTTTGAAAGAGATGATACTGATGAAAATGACTAACACATGTATATATACTCATCTACGAAAGGCCTTGCGTACTTAACTAAGTGTGTAGGAAGTTACTCCTGCATACTAACTAAGTACGCATGACTAAGTCCTACGTACTTGGCTAAGTACGAAGAAGTTCCTTCTTGCGTACTTAACTAAGTACGCAGAACCCTTAGCTTGCTCAGAAATCAACTCAAATTATGAAGAATGTCGTGTCAAATAGCGTACCGGATATGAACATTCAATCTTGAGGTTTTCATAGACACTCCATGGAAGTTAAAGACAAATATTTTTGTTTTTTCTTAAGTTTGAATAAACTGTACTTAAAATATTTTTGTCATTTTCTGATAAGCATATAATATATACGAGATACAGATTCGGATATATAGGAATATACACACAAACTCTTTTTGTTCAAAATCATGAGTAGTGGATCATATCAGGCTAATTTCTAGCAATAAATGATACAATATAAACATCTCAGAGTATGGGATCATGTCATGTATTACTACTCATACATAACGAATTTGCAACACAGGCAAGTCAATTTAAGTTGTCAATATTATAAGATTTGAAACTACGAGCATTTACTTGTCAAGACAGTGCATTTACTTTCTGTTGGCATATTAGTGGGGTACACGTTGTATTTCATACTTAAATGGTACCTCTCACAAGAAAGTGGGAATGAGATGCTTTAGTTTCAAATATTATAATATTGACAATTTGAATTTGTGTGTCATATCGTGATCCTATTTTCTGTGAATGTTTATCGCGTATCATAACATGCAATATAAAAGTCTTGAAAAGATAGAGTGTGATAATCTTGAAAGATATTGGTTTGATTGGTCAAGGCTTGAAAGAATGACATAGGATACCATTTGATATTATATGGATTTTATATCCAAGATGTGTGATTGATATCTCATATATACTGATATGATCTTCTTACTCGTGATGTTCGACCAAAAAGATGTGATTTTGTATTTTACATTTCAGTTTATATAGAGAAAAACCAAAAAGATTTCGTGTTTTTTATGTTTGAAAAACCAAAAAGATTTTATTTTTCCAGCTTCCATGATAATCTTAATTGTTGGTTATTCTTGGTTGTTCTCCTTTGCATAAACTGAAAATTGCAGATAGAAGTTGACAAGGGGTCCTTCTCCCAAGTTTTCTTCTAGATAGAAAGAGAATGTGCAGATGAACAAGACGAAGACTACAACTTGTTTGATGATATTTGAAGACGGATGACAATCTTTAAAGCTGTTGTCAAGGGGGACTCTGTTGGAGCATATTCTGGTGACAACGAGCTTGAAGATATTATGTCTTATTCTTAGAGTCTTTGACTTGTAATTGATAGAATTGCTAGCAACAGTTAAAGGGGAGTCTGTTAGGACATGTTTTGTAACTGTTGATAAAATTCTGTGTAAGTTCTTCTAGAGGCAAACTTAACAAGTTCGCCTAGCCTATTAGAGGCGAACTTAATAAGTTCGCCTGGTTTATCAGAGGCGAACTTAATAAGTTCACTTAGTCTATCAGAGGCGAACTTAATAAGTTCGCTTAGCCTATCAGAGGCGAACTTAATAAGTTCGCCTAAGCATCTTTGAGGCGAACTTAATAACTGGTTTATAAATAGAGGAACTGAGACGGAACAGAATTAGTTTTTACAAGACAGAACTGGTTTAAAAATAGAGGAACTGGTTCAGATTAGTTTTTTGAAGACAGAATAGACGATATCAGAGGAACTGATTAGAGACAGCATTATTGTAAACTGATATTGTGGTGGAAATACAAAAGTGTTTATTTACACCGTTGTTGATTGAGTTACACGAGCACGTTGATCATGGATTCCGCACTTTATCACCGTGTCGTACAGCGAGTCTAGAGATCCGTCACGCACTGAATTAGGGACCTACAAATTGATAGAATTGTTAGCAACAGTTAAAGGGGAGTCCGTTAGGACATGTTTTGTAACTGTTGATAAAATTCTGTGTAAGTTCATAGAGAAGTTCGCCTAAGAATCTTTAGGAGCGAACTTGTTAAGTTCGCCAGGTCTATTAGAGGCGAACTTAATAAGTTCGCCTAAGCATCTTTGAGGCGAAGTTAAGGTTTCTGTCTATATATAGATGTTTACAGATTCAGTCGAGAGCAGAGCAGAGTAGTGATCGAACAGAAGTGAATGAATTGTCTGATTGAGTCTGTAAACTCTATGATTGTTGGAATACAAGCTTGAATGTTATTTACGTGATTGTTTCTATTGTCTTTTGTGTATACAATTGTTGATTTGGTTGGATTCCGCACTCCATGTTAACAATACGTCTTATCATGAGAACGATCCGTAGAAGAGCCATGTGGACCTACAGGAAAGAGCAACTTAACCCGCGTCGTTAAATCCGATGATGTGCGTTACTACACGGATCGAATATGGTTACCGAACCATGGGAACTTACGAGACTTAGTGATGGATGAGGCACATAAGTCGAGGTATTCAATCCACCCTAGTTCTGAAAAAATGTACCAAGACCTCAAGAAAACCTACTGGTGGCTAAACATGAAAGCCGAGATTGCCACATACGTCAGTAAATATTTAACCTGCGCTAAGGTTACGACGGAATACCAGAAACCATCAGGGTTACTACAGCAGCCGAAAATCCCACAATGGAAGTGGGAACAAATTTCAATGGACATCGTTATAAAGTTACCCAAAACCCTAAGCGGATACGACACTATTTGGGTAATCGTGGACCGATTAACCAAATCTGCACACTTCCTTCCAATAAAAGAGAATGACAAGATGGAAAAGTTGACCCGACATTATCTAAAGGAAGTAGTTTCAAGGCATCGAGTGCCAATCTCCATCATCTCAGATAGGGATAGTCGTTTTACTTCCCGATTCTGGCACTCACTACAAAAAGCGTTGGGAACACGCTTAGATTTGAGCACTGCCTTTCACCCACAGACTGATGGTCAAAGTGAACGAACCATCCAAACCCTGGAAGATCTACTAAGAGCTTATGTGATAGATTTTGGCAACAGTTGGATCACTTACTTGCCATTGGTCGAGTTTTCTTACAACAATAGCTACCACACAAGTATCAAGGCAGCACCGTTTGAAGCACTTTATGGAAGAAAGTGCAGGTCACCACTATGTTGGGCTGAAGTAGGATATAGTCAGCTCACTGGACCAGAGCTTGTCCGTGAGATCATCGAGAAAATTTTCAAAATCCGAGATAGACTGAAATCCACTCAAGACCGACAGAAAAGCTACGCTAATCAAAAGCGTAAACTAGTGGAGTTTCAAGTAGGTGACAAAGTGTTACTGAAAGTTACGCCTTGGAAAGGCGTAATCCGTTTTGGCAAACGAGGGCAACCCCCGCTACGTAGGACCATTTGAGATCTTGCAAAGGGTTGGTCCTGTTGTCTGCCGACTCAACCTAACGGAAAAACCACAGAATATCCACAATGTATTCCATGTGTCCAACCTAAAGAAGTGTCTACACGATGAGACACTGACCGTACCACTCGAAGAGGTACAAATCGATGAACAGCTACATTTCTTCGAAGAACCCATGGAAATAATGGACCGCGAGGTTAAGTGGCTGAAGCAAAGTCGCATTCCGATAGTCAAGGTCCGATGTAATTTAAGACGCGAACCAGAGTTCACATAGGATCACGAAGATCAGATGAAGCGCAAGTACCCACACTCATTTGAGACCACACCATCCACTATTACCGCAAGCTGAATTTCGGGACGAAATTCCTTTCAACCGAGGGATAATGTGACACCCGGGAAATTTTAGGTTAATATCCGTACCTGGATAAAACATAGGTTATAGTATATGATATGTATCCCACTTAATTTTATAGTAGTTAAGTCCACTTCACATTTTGCAAGTCAATCCGTTCACACATGTCAGTAATCCAGAAGATTACCAGGTCAAACACGCGTCCTAAAGCACGACCGTTGGTAATAATTTAAAACAAAAAACTAGACATATAATCTGTGCGTGTAAATTATATGTAACACTGTGATTTAATAAATCTTGCCTATATGAATTTTTCGGTGATTTATAGAAATATTTTTATTTTCAGCATAGTCTAGTAAACACGAAGTGTGCACTAGTAGGTGACTAATTGTAGCATAGTCTAGTAAACATGAAGTGTGCACTAGTAGGTGATATGTTATTTTAAGTCTCTATGAATTTTTCGGAGAAACTTTCTGTTTTAACGTAGTCCAGCCAGTCCGGATTATGTACCGACAGTTTCAAATAAAAATCTGAAAATTTATATGTTAAACATACCAATATGAGTCAAAATATTTTTAAATATTTTCATTCATACCACTTCGGGAATTCCGTCAATAAATCGGTGACTATTCGTTTTCCACCATCAGGTACAAAAACCCCTATATAAACCCCCCAACTCCCCACCATTTTCACTTTCACACTCATTCTCCTCCCTCCTCTCTCTTTTCGGTCGAGAACCATCACCCACTACCACTTATGTAGTGCAAATCATACATCTTTATTCCTATTGTTTTCGTGCATTTTAGTTAGTTTTACCTTTGTTTTGAGTCGTTTTAGTTTCCTATTGAGTCTTTGTTGTGTTTACTGGAGCTCGTGTGGATTACAAGTTAATACGTGAAGAGACCGAGCAAGAGAACAAGTCCCATGAAAAAGAAGTAAAAAATGGGAAAACTATCTCTTTCGCGGTACGTGAAGATTGAGAGGGCAACTCTCTCGGTACGCGAGAAACCAAGAATCTGGGGTCGACTATTTTGTTCCTCGTGGTACGTGAGGAACCCAGGATCATCTCTCGTGAAACGTGAGAGACTGAAATTCTGTATAGGTTTTCTAATGCCATTATTTGAGGAGGTTCATACTTTTGGCCGTCAGAGAAGATCTAGGGGCGATTTTGGGGCTTGAGAGGTCGATTGAAGAGCAAAGTTGGAGACTTTGGATTCCGGGTTTGTTGTGTTAGCTATTTTGGTTTTCAAGCTTTGATTTTTATCTTTGTTTGCTGTGTTTGAAACTATGTTTATGTTTATTACTTCTGTTCTGGATGTTTTGAATATGATAATTGGCTAAAACATTAATACTGCCTAGATTATTGATGAATACTTCGCAAAGTTAAGATTTTTATCGGTTTTTGGATTCGAGTGTTGGTTTGAAGATATTGTAATGATTTAAGTTCAATTTCTATGATATATGTGCATGCTTTATTCTGATTTGGTGTTGGTTATTTATCCCGCATGTGTTCTTGTTGAATGTCTTTAAGTTATAGACGCATGTTTAGGTTGTTTGGTTAATTATTTGTGACTGTGGTGGTATTGCTAGACGTAGTGATCCATAGGGATAGTAATTGGTGTTGAATTGGATTGAGTGTTCTTCCTATCTCAATACCCGAAAAGTGAGAGGTAGTCGGTTAGTCTTCATTGTTAGAATTCTGAGTGTAAACTATCTGAGAGGTAGTTTCCTTTAGGTTTCTTGTAATCATTGCTAGTACGTGTCATAGTGTTTTGTTCTGAGATTATCCCGTGCATCTTTGATGTATTGTGAACAGTGAGACTGAAAGGTGATCTGTCTTCTAGGTGCTTTATCATTGTTAGAGAGACACCATCTGGTAAGTTTAGTACTTCTTTAGAGTTTCCTAGTTGGTGACACCCTGAGAGTGATTAGGGATCCACTATGTTTTCTAGAGTTATCATCCTTAGAAACCCATATCCATCATTGCTTCCATAACCGGTACGTGTTGAGCTTTGCAAGTAGGATTCTGACGTAGGTGGTATTCTTCTCATTCCTGGTATTTCTCTAAGTTCTTTGTCTGATAGTTAGAATTGATCTTGAGTTCTGCATTCATTAGTATAATCAGTAGTGTAGTAAACCCCCAACCAAATCATCTTTAGCCCGAGTCAGAGTCTAGTTTAGCTGTTCAGTGTCTCTAGGGTTCGATAATCCGGTTTACCATTAAGTTGTGCTACACTCGAAAGGTACACTTGACTGTCAGTGTGGTTTAGTTCGTTGGTACTCCATTTATTACTTAGGAGTCTTGGTTAGGTTTATTTGTTAGTTTTTTTAGACCGTCTAGGCGACATCAACCACCATTGCCATTTTGTTGTTGTTTGATCTTCCATCCATCAAATCCAATCTCTCAAGTGTGATTAACAAGTTTTTGCAAGAGAAGTCCATCATCCATTCATCAAATATCGATTTTGGTAAGCATCTAGAACCTACTTTTTCTCCATTTTCATCTTCATGTTCTTATGAACATGCATCTAAGAAAAAGGCATTTTTATGAAAGATTAACCATGGATTCTTGAATAAAATGAGTTTTATAACAAAGATGGTACATATTGTTGGTGGTTTTGGACACGGGTTATGTTCTTAGGCTCGGTTTCCATATAAGGAAAGTTTATTTTATGAGCATATGTTAGATGAAGTGTTTTTGATGATTTGATGATGGATTATGTTGTAGTAATGTTTATAGATGAATAACATGTTAAAACTTTGTTGTCAAAAGTGTTGGATGATACATGCATACTCGTTTTTACTATTTTAGGAAACTTTAATTTTGGGTTTCATGATAGATGCCATGTTTAGGGTGATTTGATGATGGAAAATGGTTGGATATGTATAGATAATGGATAATATGTGTAGTTTTGCTAGTTAGAACTTTTGGTCATATGAGATTTCATGCTCGGTTCTATTTATAGTAACTTTAATTTTTGGATTTTTGTTAGAAGAGGTTATGATGTGATTTGTTTGGTGGAAATGATGCATAAACACTAGATATAGAGATTGTATGATTTTGTTTCGGTAAAATCACTTGTGCGTGATGCTTTTAGGCTCGTTTTCTATTTTTAGAAACTTTATTTCTTGATATATATGAAAACTTGTTGATTGGGTACATTTAAAACATGAAACTAGTATAGTGAACATTATGGAAGAATGATTGCCAAAAATGATGGGCTTAAATGCATGTGTATGAGTTCTAGAGCCCGGTTTCTAAATAAGGAAAACTTTATTTCTCCAAAAGTTGTGTTAGCAAGTTGTTAACATGATTAGAATGTTTAAATGACTTAGAAACATTTAACTATGTTTAAATGACTTAGAAACATTTAACTAAGTGCATTATATGATAATATATGATGTTTATCCATAAACTTGACAATTTGACATGATCTTGCTATAATAGGAAACTTTAATTATCCGAAACTCGCATGTTTGTCTATTTTTAACAAGTAAAGATTGAAATGTTCTATATGTGTTATAACATGCCTAATTTCATGTGTGAACATTAACTTGCATAGTTGCCATGTTTAGGACTCAAAACTTGACTTTCCAATCAAGGAAAATTTAATGTATCAAAAGTTGTGTTTCAAGTTCTAAATTCCTATCGAATGTGCTAATGTGTTTATTAGAATGATAATAGACTATTTCAAAGGAGGTTTGAATTCTATGTTAGGATTTGAATGTTTAAGTCCAACGTGTCACTAACGGGTCGTCAACTCGAAACATCTTTGAAACGTCAAAGTCACTTTTCAAACAACTCAATTAGATGCATAGAGTTCATTGTCAAACATTTACAATACTTAGACCTTAAAGTACTAAATGTTTCCTAGGGCACGACTAGGTCGTCTCACTTAGCCGGATTTGCTAAGACTTGCATATCATTTACCGCTTTATCAGGTGAGTTCTCACAGCCCCGTTTTACTCCTTTCCCTTTTAGGGTGAGGTACATGCTTAAGTATACATTTTCAAAAGTCATATTTTCCATGCTTACACAGTTACATTAATTATATAAGTTGTACCGGTGTGTACAACGTCCTCTCAGAGTCGATCGTTAATTTTTTCACAAGCGAGGTGATCATGAAAAATACTGTTGGGTTTAGCAACCCCTGCCCGGGTTAGTAGCGCTAACTTCGACTGGAGGTCGAACGGGTACATTTTTTACCAAATCCATTCATGTGCAATACACAAAGAGGCGAACCACATCCTTTTCCTTTTTCAGTGGCTACAGTTGAGCGTCGGTTGATGGACTTATGATAATTTTTGGTTTTGTCTGATAAACAATGATTGTGTAGAGTACATAAGCTTTTCCATGCATTTTTCAATATATGTTTTCAATTACATTAACCCTGTGAACTACCAACATAATGTTGACCCATTTTAGCATGTTTATCTCAGGTCGTTGAATGCATAGGTTATGTGGCTACGATGCACCCACAGGAGTCACACACTCATCTTGCATGGGCATTTTGTTTTGACAAACGCTTTTTTTAATCATTTGTTTAAGCGTTGTAAACTTTTTAAACATTCCTTCCGCACATTTACTTTGAACTATGTCAAACTTATTTTGGGCGCGTTCGGGCCATGCATTAAAACAGGAATTTTGAAAACCATTTAGTGGTCGTTCAAAGTAATTCAATGGTAAAGATTCTCTCGGGTAATGACCCACGGGTATAGCTCGAATTAGAAATTTGGGGGTGTGACAACATATTATCATATAATCCATCTAACTAAGTGTTAATAACATTATTTAACCTACTTTAGATAATTATATCATGCAAACACAATTTATGTTCCAATAAAGTTTCCTTTTATGGAAAGTTGTCAAACGACATCCTACACATGTGTAACATCAAAAAAACTCATAAATCACTTTAATAGATACAACTAAAGCATTGTAGCATGTTATTTCCCATCATAGCTCAAAAACACAAAATACAAAACAATAAAGTTTCAATTTATAGAAACGACCTAAAATGATGTAAACCCAATATTTCAACAACAAAAATCATCTTTCCTACCTATTCTAACATAACTTGACTCATTCAATCCATCAAATACTTCATATGCACATTTTTACAAATCTAGAGTTTCCTTAAATAGAAATGAACATAATACATACCAAACAAAACATTTTTAGCTACTATATGTACCAACATGTGCCAAGAACACTTTATAATGAAAAACCTTTATTTAAAAACATAGATTAAAGACTTGTATCAAAGATTTTTGTTTGCATGAGTGGTGTACGACCACATGGCCGAAAAACAAGAAAGAAACACAAGTAGGACACTTACAAATCAAGTATGATGGTAGGATGGATGGGAAACTAGCTTGAGTCTCCTTGGAATCACCTTGAAAGCACTTAGAACACTTGATATGGATGAAGAAGTTTTTGGAATGGTGGCGGCTTGCAAGGGGGTGGCGGATGAGTTTTTAGGAGAGGGAGGGAGAGAGTGTTTTAGGTTTAGGGTTGTTAAAAAATGAGTTAAGGGATTAAGGGTGGGATTAAGTAAATGGGTTTTGGGCTTTTTGCATCTCTAAGGCTTTTTTCAAAGAGAATGGGCTCCAATATGATTTATAAAGTTAAAAAGCTGAATTTTTAGGCCCAATGTATAAAACAAATCATTTTCATAAAATCTCATTTAGAATCGTTGGCACATATCGCGTATCCGCTAGAAAGCGTTAAAAATAAAAATTTCTCTAAACATTCCCGAAACATTAATCTAAGCATGAAATAATAAATCACAGTATTACATGTGATTTATACATACCAAATATATGTCTAAATATTAGTTCTATAATTCACCAACGTCCATGTGACAGGAAGCGTGTGTGATCCGGTAATCCTCCAGATTACCAATGCATGAATTGAAATGGATTGTATGGACTTTGCTATATGAAATATCTACTTAATTAATCTATAATTAAGTATAATTCGTGTGTAATTATGTGAAATCAAGTAATAGTCGGGTATAGATATTGACCTGAAATTTCCGGGTATCACATACACCCCATGTTAAATGGAATTTTGTCCCAAAATTCAGTTCGCGTCACTAGTGGACGGTGCGGTCTCGAATAGGTGAGGGTATTAATTCTTGATCTGATCCTCGCGCTCCCAAGTGAGCTCTGGTCCGCGTCTAAAATTCCAACGAACCTTAACTATGGGAATGCAACTTTGTTTCAACTGTTTGACCTCACGGTCCATGACTTCCACTGGTTCCTCGATGAAGTGAAGTTCATCGTCTATCTAAATCTGTTGATGCACTTTCGTGTGACAACACTCTGGATAGAGTCCTAGTTTGTATTTCTAATGTCTGTAATTTGTCTTTGTTTTTATGAGTCATTATGTAATAGTTTATCAGTTGTATTTACTTTTACATAATGTATGTTGTTTTTCTGCTAAGTGTTTTGCGCACTTACATGTGCGCAGGAAAAAGCTCCTACGTACTTAGCAAGTACGCAAGAACACCTTTGCGTACTTGTTAAGTACGCAAGAGCAATTGGTCCTGCGCACTTGCTAAGTGCGCAGGCATCAGGTCTGTATAAATAGGATAGGTTCACAGAGGCTAAGTACGCAGAACCATTTGTTTAGACGAACTCAGTTTTGCTAAGTACGCAGCTTGTATTCTCTCTGTAACCGTCGAGTGTTTATAATACAAAGAACGTTTATTGTGACTCTCGTGTTTGGTTTACTTTGTTTAGAAAGACTCTCCACCTAGTCACGGGTATTCCGCAACCCGGTGCGACTAGTAGACCACTTGCATGTGACGATCCAACACACACGAAGGGACCTACAAGTGGTATCAGAGCATTGCTCTTGAATTCGAGTGTTGTAAGTGAGTTTGGAGACGTTTTACTGAGTTTTACAAGCAAAAAGAGGTATTTTTGTTGATTTTTGTGATAAAAAAGGGGTAGCTCTTGAGCACTTTTTTAGAAGCAAAAATCTCTCAAAAACCGATTTTTGTTGTGTATTTGTGTGTTTTGAGCATCAAAGGTTGGTTAGAAACTTGTTTCTGGTCCATTGGCTCGATTGCATTGATCATCAGCCTATTTTTCACTATCTTCGGCGATTTTCAGGTGACCGGAAAAGTTTGGTGAGAGTTGCTGAAAAGGTGTCCTGCGTACTTACCATTTTTGGTGAAAAGTACAGTTTTCTGCGTACTTACTAACTACGCAAGAGTTATCTCCTGCGTACTTACAAGTGCGAAAGACTGAACTTGTGCGAACTTAAGTTATATCCTGCGTACTTAATATTTCCTCCTGCGTACTTACAAGTACGCACGAGCAAGTCTTAACTACGCAAGACCATTTCTCAAGTGCGCAAGGCCAAAACCAAGTGCGCAACAGTGTCTGATTTTTCTGATTTTTTGACCAAGTAATTCACTATGTCGAACCTTCAGAATCTTGGAAACATGTTAAATTATGATAATGAGATCGGTACACCTCAGAAACCGCCTAAACTATTAAATGTAGACGATTATTCCAATTGGAAGGCGCGTTTTGAGCACTACATTTCATACACCGACTCATCATTATGGATACCAATCATTGAGGGATATAAGCATCCCACACAGATCTATCTTGATGAAGAGGTGCCAAAGCCCATCTCTAAGCTTGATGAAGAACAAAAGAAAGCTTATGATCGGGAAAAGAAGGCTCTTGGCTCAATCACTATGTCATTAACTCAGGAATTGTTTCCAGTTTCCGAGGCTATGACACCTCCAAGGATCTTTGGAAAGCACTTCAGAAAAGATTTGAGGGGAACAGTGACATTAAGAAGAGTAAGCGGGATCTTCTCCAGAAGCAGTATGAATGCTTCAATTTCATGGAAAATGAATCGTTAGATGATCTCATCTCTAGATTCTATCATTTACAAACGGAGTTGAAAGCTTTTGAACTGAAATATCCCGATGAAGAACTGGTGGAAAAATTTCTTGATGCTTTGTCACCAAAGTTTGAGATGTATACAACCCTGATGAGGGAAAATCCTAAATTCTATGAGTTAACAATAAATGAGGCTATTGGTAAGATTCAAGCTCATAACATGAATTTTATGAAGAAGGAGAGCTCGGGAAGACATCATATACAGGACCCTTCCATGTATCATCGGACGACTTCCACTTCAAAATCATCGGGCTCTGGAATTGCCCTCTTTACTGGACACTCCAATGAAGAAGACCACTCAAATGGGTGTGGTGGTCATGCTTGTTATGCATCCGGATCAGGGTTGGGAACTAATCATCAACACACCTCAAGAAATCCTCCAGCTACGTCTTCAGCTAACCATTCTGCAATAGTCAAAATAGCTGAAGATCATGTAGCATTGTTTTCATCATGTATGCTTGCATATGAAAATTTCATAGGCGGCAAGCTAACGGATCCCGAAACTATTGAAGAAGACTTTAACCAAGTGGATCCTGATGATATTGAGGACATGGATATTCAATGGAATATGGCCATGCTTTTGAGGAGGGCAAAGCGTTTCCTGAACAGAACAGGAAGAAAGTTCATTGGTGGACATTCTAATGCCAAGGTTGGATTTGACAAATCCAAGGCCAAATGCTACAACTGTCTGAACTATGGACACTTTGCTCGTGAGTGTCAAAAAGACCGATCACCGGCCTCTGGTTTCACCAGACCTAGCCAGGGAAACAGACACGGCCACCACAATCAACACCAAGGTGGTTCGTCAAATGCACTGGTAGCTCAGCATGACGAAAAATTTGATTGGAGTGTTCATCTAGAGGACGCCATCATTGCTCAAACACAGGTTGGTCTCATGGCTGAGATCATGGAGCTGATGGAGGCTGAGAGAAAAGAAGCTGAGGAGATGGAAGCTTCTGTAGCTGTTGAAAAGGAGTCTACCACTGCCGTTGCTCTCATGGCCATTGGAGAAGCACAGAGTTCATCATCTGAGGTAGATTATAACCCTTTCTCTGTTATTTCTTGTTCAAAATGTCTAGGGCTAAAGCTTGAAATTTCTAAGCTCCAAGACAAACTCGAACCCCTAACTATGGCAGCTCATAATTACAAAGAAAACGAAAAACGTTTTAAAGAGTCTGTTGAAACGTTGAAAAAAGAAAAATGTGAATATTCTTTACAAATAAGTGAACAACAAGTTCACTTGGATATTGCGTATCGGGGGTTAGAAAAACGGAACAATGAAATCAACAAACTGCAAAATGAGATCCTGCAGTTAAAATGTACAAATGAGAAGTTGAAAAACTCTCGCTTTGTGGTGGAGCACTACGAATCAGTAGTGAGGAAATTGAAGGGCCTAGGTCTTGGTACCAATGCCATTCCTCCACCAATAAGTGGGAAGTTTGTCAATAGCTTGATAGACATTGATCTCACCTGTCTAGATGAGTCCTCTGATAAGGATGATTCCCCTAAAAAGGATGAATCCTCAAGTAAGGCTATCTCCACATCTAGTGAGGAGTATGTTACTGCTTCTGAAGATGGGTCGGTTAACACTTGCCCTGAAGGAGTAGTCTCTGAGGAGTTGTTGACTGAACAGAAAGTCCACAAAAACATTATCACTAATGTTGATAACTGCATTTTAACTGAACCTGATATCATTGAAACAAATGATAAACTTAAGGTAATGCTTTACGTGGGTTATAAAAATATTAACCAAGTTAAGAAAGAGGCTTTTTCAGCTCATTATGGGCTTGGTTACAAAGAGAATTTGCAAAAGTATTATACCCCCAAAAACCAAACTGAAAAAGGTCAGACTCCTGTTCATAAACCAACTTCTCCTGCTCATAATGGAGAGATATCTAAGGCCAGATCTAATGAGCCTTACAAGAGAACTCATGTGGACAAGAGGATGTGTTTTCATTGTGGCATGGTTGGTCACATTCTTGTGAACTGTCCATCAAAGAACCAAGGGAAACGACATGTTGTCTCACAGCCAACCATTATCCCTAAGTCGCCAATAGTGAAACATCCCAGAAGTCTAAAGCAGAATGTGGTGAAACCACCAGTACAACCTATGGGAAAACCTAAGATTAAATCTGAGGCCAAACCATCTGTTGCAAGAAAGGTAAATCAACCTGCTGTACCTCGTGTGTCTACATCTGGTAGTACACGCACTGGTGAGAAATCTGTGGCTAGACTCTCTAAGCCAAAAAGAAGAAGAAGGAATAAGAGGTTGAGAAAGCTGGAACAACTGACTAAGACTCAATCAGGTGAAGCTTCCACAAGTTCACCGGCTGTGGTTGAGCCAAAGTCTACTGTTCTGGTTAAGAATCAAAAGAGATCCTAGAACAAGAAAGTTAAAGGTTCTCAATCTCCTGTTCCAAATTCATCCAAAGATTCACCAATTTTGAACAGTCATCATGACTGTGAGTTGAAAGAAGTAGTTTATTTTGAGAAGGATGGACGACCCAAGACCACAATGGCTTGGGTCTCCAAATCTAACTAATTCTTTTGTTACTCGTGCAGGGACGTCTGAAGGGTACTATCTCTAACTGTTGGTATGTAGATAGTGGATGCTCCCGGCACATGACAGGAAACATGGCCTTGCTTCAAGATGTTAAACCATTCAGAGGCGGCTATGTGGCCTTTGCCGGAGAAAAAGGCGGCAGCATCACGTGTCAAGGCGTGGTTTCAAACGGTTGTGTTAGCTTTGACAATGTCAACTTTTGCGAGCAGCTAAAGCATAACCTGTTGAGTGTCTCCCAAATGTGTGACAAGGAGTACTCGGTGATGTTTGACAAGTCAGAATGTCTGATTCTCAAACCAGGTTTTGAGGTTCCCGAAGACTGGATTCTGATGAGAGCACCAAGATCAAATGACACTTATCAGATCGATATGAGCGTGGCAAAAACCACCTCATCAGTTGCTACTTGTTTGCTTACAAAAGCGACAGAACTTGACTCCATCTTGTGGCATAGGAAACTCGGACATATTTCTTATCATAAAATGAATCATCTTGTCCGAAACGGTTTGGTAACCGGGGTTCCTAAGTTGAGGTTTACCGTTGCAGATGACTGTATGCCGTGTAAAAAGGGCAAACAGCAATGGAAGTCTCACAAGCCCAAGCTCCAAAACTCTATCGATACCCCTTTGGAGCTATTACACATGGATCTGTTTGGCCCCATAAGTATCAGGAGTATTGGAGGTAAGTCGTTCTGTCTAGTTGTAACTGATGATTTCTCACGTTTTTCTTGGGTGCATTTTTAGGTACAAAAGACGAGACTGCTGATATTCTTCAATACCTGATCCTGAGCTTGGAATCTCTTTGCAAGCTAAAAGTTAGAAGAATAAGGAGTGACAACGGAACTGAGTTCAAGAATAACTTGATGGAGCTTTTCTGTCTCAAGAAAGGGATCCGTCACGAATTCAGCGCGCCGTATACGCCTCAGCAGAATGGAGTTGCCGAAAGGAAGAACAGAACACTAATTGAGACTGCAAGGACTATGCTGTCAGATGCAAAGTTTCCTGTCACTTTCTGGGCAGAAGCAGTTAATACAGCTTGTCACGTCTTAAACAGTGTTCTGGTTGTGAAAAGGCACAACAAGACATGTTATGAGTTGATCAACAATCGACTTCCCAATCTTGATTACCTAGTTCCTTTTGGTAGTCCTTGCTCCTTGTTGCTACAGTATAAAGACCGTCAATCTAAATTTCATGCGAAAGCGGTGGAAGGCATCTTCTTAGGATATGTTGCCAATTCGCTCTGCAAGAGAGTGTACAACATAGGAACTCGTACTGTCGAGGAATGGTTTGAAGTGGACTGTAGTAAACACAGCACTCCACCAGAACCAAAAGGTCCGGCTTGGGGTTTTGATTATGATGCGCTATTCAAGTCCTTCAATCTTCCTGACTTATCTGCAGAAAACGCCGCAAATGTCTATGATTTATTGCGCGGCGACAATGACTCCAATTTTTCTACTCGTGCTACTGTACCAATTATAACTCCTGATTCCAATGCTGCATCTGCATCTGGAACTCATGACAGTGATAACAGTGAAGGTGTTCATATTGTTGGAGATGACGCTCAAGCCAATCCTAACACAATTATAGGAAATGAAGCTCCAGCTGATCCAATTAACATTGAATCTTCTTCCTCTGGAACATAGGAAATGGGGGAGTTAAGCACAAATCTACATCCAGAAATTCAAGAACCAATTGTACCGGAGACGAGGGTGCATAGGAATCATCCAATCGACAACATTATTGGTGATCCTTATGCCGGTGTTCAGACTCGTCATAGAACCATCACTGAGAACACCAGTCTTTACACAGAGATATTTGACACTGGTGTCATGGAAACATGTCTGCATGCTACATTCGTGTCCCAGGTAGAGCCGAAGAATGTGAAGCAGGCTCTCGCTGACAACTGTTGGATTGAGGCGATGCAAGATGAACTGTCTCAATTCCAAAAGTTGCAAGTGTGGGATTTAGTTGACTTGCCAAAAGGCTTTCAGCCAATTGGTACCAGATGGGTGTTCAAATGCAAGACGGATGATCGTCATGTAGTTGTGAAGAACAAAGCAAGATTGGTTGTTCAGGGTTTTTATCAACAAGAGGGCTTGGATTACAATGAAGTAAATGCCCCAGTTGCTAGAATTGAGGCCATTCGACTGTTCTTGGCTTATGCCACATGTGTCGACTTCAAGGTCTATCAACTTGATGTGAAGAGTATTTTCCTTTATGGTAAGGTGCATGAAGAAGTCTATGTCACTCAACCTCCCGGTTTTGAAGATCCGCATAATATCAATAAAGTGTACAAGCTCGACAAAGCACTTTATGGTCTTCATCAAGCACCGCGGGCATGGTATGAGACATTATCTAAGCATTTACTGTCTAATGGTTTCGACCGTGGACAGATTGACTCGACTCTCTTCATACGGAAAGCAGGAGGTGACATTCTTCTTGTGCAAGTATATGTCTACGACATTATCTTTGGGTCGACCAATGAAGGGATGTGTAGGGAATTCAAGAAGGTGATGAAGTCCAAGTTTGAAATGAGCAATATGGGTGAACTATCAGTCTTTCTAGGTCTGCAAGTCAGTCAAAGAGAGAATGGTATTTATCTACATCAAACTAAGTACGTGCAGGAATCTTGTCAAAATACAAGATGAGTGATAGCACTACTTATGGCACACCAATCCCAGTCAATCATGGTTTGTATCCCGACAGAGATGTAAAGGATGTGGACAGCAGGTTGTACCGTGGGATGATCGGATCACTTATGTATCTCACAGCTTCAAGACTCGATATAATGTTTGCTGTGTGCTTGTGCTCAAGGTTTCAGTCACAACCGAAGGAGTCTCATATGATAGCAGTAAAGAGAATTTTCAGATACCTGAAAGGGAAACCCCAATTAGGTCTTTAGTACTCTAAGCAGCAGTCATTCGACTTCAAAGCCTATACTAATTCAGATTATGGCGGTTGTAACCTTGACAGAAAGTCAACTTCTGGTGGATGTCAATTCTTAGGAGACATGCTGGTCTCCTGGCAGTGCAAGAAGCAGTCAACGGTTTCTGTTTCAACTTGTGAAGCAGAGTACATTGCTGCAGCTAGTGATTGTTCTCAGATATTGTGGATTCAGCAGCAATTACGAGACTACGGCTTGAACTTCACTGGAACTCCTCTATTCATTGACAACAATGCCACCATCTCTATCACAAATAACCCGGTGAAACACTCCAAAACTAAACATATAGAGATTCGCCATCATTTCATCCGTGATTGTGCTGAAAAGCATTTAATCGAACTTGAAAAAGTTCACATGGATGACAATCTTGCTGACCTTTTCACAAAGGCATTTGATCGATCCTGTTTTGAGCATCTTGTCAACTTGATAGGAATGTTCAATCCTGAGTGAAAACTAAGTTTTCTTAAATCATTTCAATTCATGAAAGTTAAATTTTCAATTCTTTTTAAATTTTCTGTACAGTTCTTTTAGTTTTTAAAATATTTTACAAAAAAAAAAATAGAAAATGGAGAAAATTTCAAAGTTAACTTGAGAAAAGAGGAAATGATAGTACATCAGAAATGATCTAAACTTCATAGACTGCACATATGGGAAATGATTGCGTCATGCTTACTTATCTGTTTAAAATTATTATGTTTTTAATCTGTTTATTTACAAGTAATTTGAATTGTCAGTAGGTTGTATGCGTCTTTGAATCACTAGTAGTGTGGAAACTAAATCTAAATTACAACTGTGATTTGAACCCATGTTTGCAAGCGTGTGTGAGTAAAAGATTAGAAAAGATCACTATCAGATAAAGGATGTTAGATTTTGACAATAATTTTCTTTTGAGATCAGTTTCGGGTTATGTTGTTAGCATAATTAATGCGGTTCATCTCACTGCCAATACTCACAAGTATGCAAGGAGAGATTTAATCAAGACATGTCTCTACATTAACCGTTGAGCATGTATTCACCCTTGAATCATTCATGGTTCATTGAAATCAAATCCAGAGAAAAGTTGGATCCCCTTACCTTATAATCAAACACCATGTTCATTATCCCGAATCATCATACCGATATTCAAAGAAGAAAATCACATGAAACCAAGACAAATGAATCACTCGATTCTGAATCTTATGATTCCTGATAATCCTTATGGATTCTGCTTGATTTTTCCTGTGCTAATAGATGTAGCTTCATTCTAAAAATTTAGAAAATCATTGGAGAAATCTTAGATGCCTTGAGATAGTGCAAGTTAGAATAGCATATCAGTGGGGTACATGTTGTATATCTTATAAATAATATCTTAATACACAAGAATGTGATACAAAGATGCTTATAGTTTCAAATCTTATAATATTGTCAACTTGAATTTCTTGTCTATATGCTTATTACATATGAATAAATAGTAATCCATGACATGATCCCATATTATTTGATGTTTATTTTGTATCATTTTTTTGGCTAAAAGATAGCCTGATATGATCCTTTGCTCGTGTCTTTGATCAAAAATAGTTTGTGTGAATACTTGTATATTTCTATGAGAAAAGATCAAAAATATTTTAAGTTTATGCATAGTTTAACTTTATTCAGAAAAGCCAAAAATATTTGTATTTAACCTTCTTGAATTGATTTTGAATCCTCTTGGTTGAATATTTTTATCTTGTTCGTTACTTGACTTGAAAATCTTCCTAAATTCTGAGTTGAAAATTGCGCACTTAAGGGTTGTGCGCACTTGTCAAGTACGCACGAAGTAACACTTGCGCACTTAACAAGTACGCAAGAGTTAAGCCTTGCGCACTTGTTAAGTACGCAAGAGTTAAGCCTTGCGCACTTGTTAAGTACGCAAGAGTTAATTCATGCGCACTTAACAAGTACGCACGAACATTAATTGAGGGGTATAAATCAGAGACTTAGAACTTTTCTCACACCCAAAGTTTCCCCCCTGCAATTTTACTCTCAAAATCGCTTGTGTCCAATCCATCGTTTCATCCCGAACACATTGTCATCTTCGTATTTCATCTCAGTGGTGAGATTATATGCCAATTCCATCCATCGATTCATGACATTTGGACCGTTTTCTGATTTAGAAATTTTTTTAGGTTAATTCCGACAAAATTTGGGGTAATATGGGGTTGTTTGGGTAACTTATTGACACTAGATGCTAATAGGTCACTTAATCGATTCTATAATCATCCTTTTCCAGTCTTAGATTGTTTCGTCGGTTGAAGATGAACCGACAGTGGGTCGGAGACTGTCTAGGTCACAAAATGGTGGGTTTTTGGTACTTACTGGTGTCGATAGTGGTCCCATGAGTTAGAATCGTTGATTCCGACTTAGTGGTGACCTACTCGACCCGGTATTGGAACAATTTGTGATGTTTTCAAGTTTCTGGAATTTTTTTCTAAGGGATGTTCTTGCGCACTTAGCAAGTACGCAAGAAATACTTCTTGCGTACTTGTTAAGTACGCAAGAGGAAAATCCTGCGCACTTGCTAAGTGCGCAGGACCAACACTTAGAAATTTTTCCTAAATCTGAAAATTTTTTCAAAGTGTAACTACTATACTATGTCATGTGTGTCTAGTTCCAGTGTTATTAGTTGTTCTGAATATGTTTTCTGTGTGTGTTTGCAGGCTATGGCTCGTGCATTCACTGACGAATTCAACCTATTGGCTAACACCGAACCAGAATGGAAAGGCGCAGCCTTGCAATACAGGGAGATTGTGGATTTTCTGAACAGATCAAGAATAAGTTATGCAATCTCAGCAAACCCAACAGTCTCAAGACCTTACCTGGAGCAATTCTGGGAGACTGCAGAGCACGATTGCACGGTATCCTCGAATGTCATAAGGGCTACCGTTGACGGTCGAGCTATTGTTATCTCTGAGGATACAATAAGGAGAGTATTGCAGTTCGGAGACCTTGCCACCGACCCGACATCCTATCCAGATTACTACGTGGATGGGTGTTGGAGGCACATAATGGGATATGTCGGGGCAAGGGACTATGCTTCTTACAAGAAGATGTGGGTATTGGATCAATGGCG
Organism: Smallanthus sonchifolius; assembly: GCA_023525975.1. NCBI lineage: Eukaryota > Viridiplantae > Streptophyta > Magnoliopsida > Asterales > Asteraceae > Smallanthus > Smallanthus sonchifolius. Next base: position 57,848,886 of record CM042021.1, read on the forward strand.
TTACTTTGCCCACATCATGATCGTGTGCATCTCATCCAGGAAAGCGGGGAAAGATGCCATGGGTCATGACCTTGCAGCGGCCATGGTGGGCCTGTCTCTCAATCGGGGCTACAACTTCTCTCGCTATATCTTCAAAGCACTCAATGACCACATAAATACAGCAGAGAGGTTCAGGTTCCTTTTGTACCCGAGGTTTGTGCAGCTCCTGATCGATGATGCATTGCCAAACCTACGTGCTATCGGGGAGAGACTGGAGGTAAAAAGGGTGGACAAGAGAGTCTTTGCTCAGTTTCTAAAGCCAGGCAGTGTAGAACCTACCCCTGCGCACACTGAACTCTCTGGCCACCTACTGAATAAAGCATACGTCGCTCCTGAAGATTGGAACTGGTATAGTCCCAACTCAGCACCAGAGATGAGTGATGACCATGGTGAAGAGCAAGAGGAAGAGCATGATGATGATGAAGGTGATGATGAAGGTGATGATGAAGGTGATGTTGGTGGTGCTGAGGAATCCGATTCGAAGGCAACAGAATCAGATTCTTCTGATTTCGATGACGCACCATCACAGGCACATCCGAGAAGGTCGGCACAGGTAACCCTGCCTGCGTCATTTTCAAAAAGAAAACGACAAAGCTCGAGCAGCGAATACGAGCCGGATTCCGACTCTGACGCTGCTCTACAAAGACAAAGGCGAGAGAAAGACAACAAGAAAAGGGGCGATAGGCAAGAGGCTGCTATCCCCAGGGTTGTAGAGATCCCGACTGTGTAGCAAGTACAACCTGCGGCTGACAGTCCACCAGCACGATTGCTATCAGAATCTACCCCACCAGCACAGCAACTATACCGTAGGAGGAGAAGACCACAAGTTCAAGCTGAAGTGTTAGTCACGACGGTCACAGAGGAGATTCCTGTGACGGTGACCCTCCCTACTCCAACCGTCCTGGTGACGGTGACTACTCCACTTCTCACGGAGTCAGTCACCATCACCCCAACCATAACTCCCATCATTACATCCCCCATCCCAACACCCACCAAAGAGCCGTCAAGTCAACCCTTTAACTACGGTGATTTCTCACAGGGGTTCGACTTTGACACAATCTTCTCTTCTCCCATCCACAACGCCGAAGCCTCATCATCTAGGCATCCGAATCCAAATGAAGCTAGGATCGATGTGCTAGAAACCCAAGTTGCTGGCTTGTTGAAGACTATTCAAAAGTCAAAAGAGGATTCTGATGCTCAACAAGCACAGATAAACTCTCTGGTGGATGAAGTTAGGATTCTGCGTAGCCAGAGAACGGGGACTGATCAACGGTTGAAGAATGTCATGGCACAGAATGAACTGTTGATGAAGACGAATGACATGATTCTAGCCAACAGAACTTCACTTGAGCTAAGGATGGATTTGCAGAGAAAAGAGCACGAAGCGATGGTCAAATTAGTTGGTGAACTGACCGCGAAGCTAGGTGCTCAGGGGGAGAAAGAGACAGAGAAAGAGAAAGAGAAAGACAAAGAAAAGAAATCCACTGGTGCCGAGTCTTGTCATCCAGTCGATCTGACTAAGGATGATGATAAAGACAAGGATCCTGAAGTCGGTCCTAGTGGAGGTGAGCACCTAGCTTTGGCGATTGTGCCCATCTCTTCTGTTCCATTGGCTGAGGGGGAGTCTACTCAGCAAGAGGGTGGTGATACCTTAGGTGGTGGTGGCGGAGATAAAGGGAAGTCAGCGGCTGACGTGCTCAAGGACTTATATGATGATGAGATCCTCTATTTAGAGCCTGACTATTCCAAAGAGGCACAGATCGATGCTCTCCTTAATCTGGAAGAAGGAGAGATCGAATCTGGTGATGACTGGAACGAGGATGACGATGATATGGTGATAGAGATTCCCAAGGGCGACAGGGAAGGAGAGTACGAGTTAGAGGATGGTGAGATCTTTGAAGTACCATCGCTCGAATCTCTGCTCGACACAGGCTCAGTTGACATGGCAAGTAATGTTGAAGCTACAACTGAAGCCTCCCCAGTCGACCCTACACCTGTGGACCCCGAGGCACCAAAAGATAAAGACATGCCTTCTGCATCATCTAAGGGTCCAGCTCCCGTGTGGCAAAAGACGTCCATCACAAACAAGCACAAAGCTCCCGTGAGGCGTTCAACTCTTTACCCAAGTATGACCTAGTTAACCTCGCAAACCGCGACCTGCTGAGTCACTCGAGTAATGCAGTAGCAATGGGTTTGTGGGTAACACTACAGCGGGAAGCAAGATCAGGGAAATTTGAATATTTCAAGCCTCAAGTGCCCAAGAGAGTCAAGGATAAGCACGCTGTGCATCCTGTGACTAAGAAGCACCTATAGAAATTGGTATACAAGCCAGTGCGATGTGAAACTAAGATTCCCCTGAGCAAGTTATCTCAGGATATTCTTGGTGACATGTGGTACTGGTACGTAGATCCAAAGACGGGCGAGGCTGTTATTATGGGTAAAGGACGTTCAGAGAGCGGGAACATAGTGCCAAAGGAACTGATCAGAATCTTCGATGAAGTCTGCTTCATCAACTTTTCTGTGAAAGATCTGGAGGTACTAGCAGAACGCTACTGCGTCTACACGGATGAGTGGACGAAGCTCCTTGCTTCTAAATATGACAAGGTGATTAAGTTCTGCCTTGATTACAAGAAGAAGATGGAAGCTAAGGAACAAGTGCTGTGAAGACTGAAGAATGAAGACTGAAGACGATGAAGATCCCGAGCTGTTGTCAAGGGGGAGTTTGTTGATGCACTTTACTGTGACAACACTCTGGATAGAGTCTTAGTTTGTATTTCTAATGTCTGTAATTTGTCTTTGTATTTATGAGTCATTATGTAATAGTTTATCGAGTTGTATTTACTTTTACATAATGTATGTTGTTTTTCTGCTAAGTGTTTTGCGCACTTACATGTGCGCAGGAGAAAGCTCCTGTGTACTTAGCAAGTACGCAAGAACACCTTTGCGTACTTGTTAAGTACACAAGAGAAATTGGTCTTGCGCACTTGCTAAGTGCGCAGGCATCAGGTCTGTATAAATAGGATAGGTTCATAGAGGCTAAGTATGCAGAACCATTTGTTTAGACGAACTCAGTTTTGCTAAGTACGCAGCTTGTATTCTCTCTGTAACCGTCTAGTGTTTATAATACAAAGAACGTTTATTGTGACTCTCGTGTTTGGTTTACTTTGTTTAGTAAGACTCTCCACCTAGTCACGGGTATTCCGCAACCCGGTGCAACTAGTAGACCACTTGCATGTGACGATCCGACACACACGAAGGGACCTACAGAATCTCATCCAATGGTATAACTAGTGTCTCATCTGATAAGCATTTCTTCAGATTTGACACGTGAAATACTTCGTGAACACCAATGAGGGTTTCCAGTAGGTTGAGTTTGTACGCAACGGGACCAATCCTTTTTAGAATCTCGAAAGGTCCAATGTATTGAGGGTTCAACTTCCCACGCTTTCCGAAACGTGTTACTCTTTTCCCTGGCAAGACTTTTTAACATAACTCTGTCTCCCATTTGAAACTCTAACGGTTTGCGTCTGTCAGCGTAACTCTTCTGACGATCACGCGCTGCTTTTATACATTCGAGTATCTACACGTTCTTCGCTGTAGTCTCATGAATGATTTATGGACCAGCGAGTTGGCTATCTCCTACCAGAGTCTAGAAAATTGGTGATCTACACTTTCTACCATAAAGTGCTTCGAATGTGATGGCTTTGATGCTAGTGTGATAAATTTTGTTGTATGAAAACTCGACCAACAGTAGGTGGGTATCCCAACCGTTTCTGAAGTCGAACACACAGGCTCTAAGCATGTCCTCGAGAGTCTGGATGGTCCTTTCGCTCTGACCGTCGGTCTGAGGATGGTATGCGGTACTCATGTCCAACCTAGTACCCAAGGCTTTATGTAGAGATTTCCAGAATCGGGATATAAACCGACTATCCATATCTGAAATGATGGAGATTGGTACTCCGTGCAGTTCTAGTCAGTTTTTTCTAGTTTGTCGGTTTCTTTTATGGGAAGTAAGTGCGCAGATTTTGTTAACCGGTCGACAATTACCCAGATCGTGTCATAACCGCTGGATGTCCTGGGAAATTTTGTAATGAAATCCATTGAAATCTGTTCTCACTTTCACTATGGAATCTCTGGCTGTTGGAGTAACCCCGACGGTTTCGAATACTCCACTTTGACCTTCGCACAGGTCAAGCATTTACTGACATAGGTAGCAATTTCGGCTTTCATATTGGGCCACCGATAGTGTTCTTTGAGACCATCATACATTTTGTCGGCACCAGGGTGAATCGAGTATCTGGATTTGTGTGCCTCGTCTATCACTAGATCCCTTAGACTGCCAAAGCTCGGCACCCAAATCCGATCCATAAAGTAACGAATGCCATCAGACTTGACCTCAAATTATTTGTCCATCCCTCGTAAGGACTATTGTTCCAAGTTTATCCCCTTGATAACCTCGAGTTGAGCATCACGAATTTGATTTGGTAGGTCTGTGTGAATTGTCAAATGTAACGCTCGCACTCGACGTGGCTTTGGTTGTTCTTTCCTGCTTAAGGCGTCAACAACGACGTTTGCCTTTCCAGGATGGTAACGGATGGCGTAGTCATAGTCATTAAGTAATTCAACCCATCTGTGTTGTCTCATGTTCAACTATTTCTGATCAAATATATGTTGAAGACTCTTGTGATCAGTGAAAATTGTACATTTCGTACCACACAAGTAATGTCTCTAGATTTTGAGAACGAATACCATTGCTCCCAACTCTAACTCGTGGGTAGTGTAGTTTTTCTAATGCACTTTTAGTTATTGAGAAGCATAAGCATTGACCTTCTCTCTTTAAATCAACAAGCATCCGAGTCCTTGATGTGACACATCGTAGTATACTACGAAGTCGTCCGTCCCTTCAGGTAGTCATAGGATCGGTGCGCTGCAAAGTTTCTTTTTGAGCAATTGAAAAGTAGTTTCTGCTTTGCCGTTCCATTCATATTTGTTTTCCTTGTAACTTAAGGTAGTTAGGGGTTGGGCTATCTTAGAGAAGTTTTCGATGAACCGTCGATAGTAGCCCGCAAAACCTAAGAATTGTCGCACCTCAGCCAGAGTCTTGGGTGCTTCCCAATTCTTAATTGCCTCAATTTTGTATGGGTCAACATGTATGACCTTCTCGTTGACCACGTATCCAAGTAATTGCACTTCACGAAGCCAGAAGTCGCTCTTCGAGAACTTGGCATACAATTTCTCATCTCTCAGCAATTCCATAATTACCTTCAAATGTTCAGCGTGTTCCTCTTGACTCCGTGAGTATATTAAGATATCATCTATGAATACAATCACAAACTTGTCCAAATAGGGTTTGCACACTCGGTTCATGAGATCCATGAATACCTTCGATGCATTGGTTAACCCAAATGGCATGACCATGAACTCGTAGTGACCGTAACGAGTTCGGAAAGCGGTCTTTGGATTGTCATTAGCCTGAATCCTTAGCAAATGATATCTCGACCTCAGAACAGATATCGATTCTTGTCGATCCTCGGTAACAGATATCGATCCTTGATCATTACTTTGTTCAGCTCTCTGTAGTTGATGCACATCAGGAACGATCCGTCTTTCTTCTTGACAAACAAGACTGGGGCTTCCCAAGGCGAAAAGTTCGGCCTGATGAATCCCTTGTCTAATAGTTCCTATAATTGGTTAGACAATTCCTGCATTTTTTATATCGCCAGTCGGTAACATGACCTTGCTATCACAGCAACTCCTGGTGTAAGATCAATCCAGAACTCGACTTGTCATTGTGGTGTAAGTCCGGGCAAATCTTCGGGAAACACTTCCGGGTAGTCTCGAACGATCGCAATGTCCTTGATCTTCCATTCTTCTGCTTTCTTTTCTGTCACTTGTGCTAGGATCGCATGGTAACCCTTTCGTAAGTACTTCTGGGCTTTCATGCAAGTAATGATCCTTAGAGATGTACCACTCTTTTCTCCATGAATGGACAGTGTTTCGTCGTTCGGTAATGGAATGCGAATGATTTTCTCGTGACATACAATCTCGGCTCGGTTCTTGGACAACCAGTCCATACCAATGACTATATCGAAACTTCCCAGTGTTACTGGTGATAGGTCTACAGTGACTGGGTGGTTGGCTAATGTCAGGACGCACCCAAGAATTACGTGTTCTGCCTCGATTAACTTACCATCCGCTAGTTCTACCGTGTATAGGTAATCTAGTGCAATCGGTGTAATACCAAGTAATAAGCTAAACTAAGTGGACACAATGCTTTTATCAGCACCCGTATCAAATAGGATAGAAGCATAACAGTTGTTTACAAGAAACGTACCAGTAACAATGTTGGGATCTTGTCTGGATTCAGCAGCTCCAATGACAAACGCTCTACCCCGAGCATTTGTATTATCGGGCCTTCGATTTTTCCGACAGTCCTTGCGGAAATGTCAGGCTCCCCGCTCCCAAAACACCCACGGTTTCCCCCAGCATTCGTAGTTTGTTCGACCACTTGACAGTTCTGAGCGGTGTGGCCAAAACGCTTGCATCTTCAGCACCTCGAATATTCAAAACTACCGGTATGATGAAATTGACATTTGTTGGACTTTGGTAGGCTTCCAGTATACACACCCCTTGCCTTCTTTTCGGGTTGGTTGGTGACAAACACCCTCGCCAGCTCCTATTTCTTTTACACAACCGGCACATATGGTTTAGCGGGGATGTTGTCCCACTTTCCCTTGTTATCAAATGGCTTCACATAAGCTCCTTTCTTGACTAAATTGCACTATGGATGACCACAGGCTCGACAGAAGTAACCATACTTTGTATTTGAGGCACCAAGCCCCAAATGTACCTCTCTATCCTCTTGTATCCATGTGGGGACATAGCCGCACCAAGTCATGAAACCTCACAGTGTAACCCTAAATATCGGCACCTTCCATTTTCATGTTCGAGAATTCCTGTTCTAACTTCTGGGTTCACTCCTAGGACAGTATTCGTCCTTCAACATGTCCTTGAACTCTTCCCATGGGATGGAATTGGCATTGTCCAACCCTAGGGTTTGAACATGTGAGTTCCATTAAGGAGGGCTTGACCCTTGAAAGCACCTATTCCATACAGGACCCGGTTTTCCATCATGCAATGGCTCATGCTGAATACTTATTCAGACTTTTCTATCCATCTAAGCAGTCCCACTGCTCCCTCGGCCCCGGTAAACATGTGCGACTTACAATCCATAAATGATTTGTATGTGTAGTTCTTGTTTCCCTTTCCGATTCATGTATTGTCACGGTAAATTGTATTTAGGTTCACTTAGCGATGATAGGAAATTTACTGTGTAAAAGTATGCATGTTGCCTTTAGGCACGCATTATACCTCCGTTCTCCCCATTTCCTCTCGATCATCCACTGGATCGGTTAGTATCATGATTTGCAAGTGCGTCTGCCACGCGTTGGGCAACAAGAGCCTTGATCTGTGCCGGAGTCATGGATGCTCCGCTTCCTCCAGAGTTGCGACTGTTTCTCTTTGGCAGCATGTTTCCATATAGTCATAATGATATGTAGGTCCATATGGCTCTTCTACGGATCGTTCTCGTGATAAGACGTATTGTTAACGCGGAGTGCGGAATCCAACCGAATCAACAATTGTATACGCAAAAGACAATAGAAACAATCACATAAATAACATTCAAGCTTGTATTCCAACAATCATAGAGTTTACAGACTCACTCAGACAATTCATTCGCTTCTGTTCTACGCTCTGTTTTTTGTTTCTACTCTTGACTTTGTAAACATCTATATATAGACATCTGATCTGTATTAGGCGAACTTAACAAGTTTGCCTCTAACAGACTAAGCGAACTTAACAAGTTCGCCTCAGATAGACTAAGCGAACTTAACAAGTTCGCCTCTAGCAATACTTGTATAAACACTTAGAACATTACATACAAAAACATAAAGACATTAGATCTAAACTATTAAAAAGCTTTTATCATTACAAATTATGTCCTAACAGACTCCCCCTTGACAATTGCTTGATCTTCAGTCTTCAGTCTTTATGATGAGCTTTTCCAATTATCCGGTAATCTGCTGCCTGCATGCACTCCATATCTTCTACAAATCTCCAATACTCTCTTGTACTGCAATCCTTGTTCTTTCCATTCATCAGTGAACATGATTTCATTCTTTCTCAACGTTCTCTGATCTTTCTTTGAAAAATTGATAATATTCATTGCATCATAGAAACATACAATGAACTTATTATCTTTGTCCTCAATCCTTGCTTCACCAGTATTGACATCAACATACCACCATTTTATATTCCTAAGAAAATCTTGAGGAATCTTCTTCAACGGTATCTTGTGTACAACACGTACTGGTTTGAACTTGTACTTCCAGGTCACTTTCCCAGTCTTTTGATCTATTATCCTCACTCTCTTTCCTTTCTGAGGCTTTAGTTTTTCATACTTTCCCAAACCACTTTCTCTCTTGATCAGATTAGCAATCACATCAGCTAAACCAAACTTAGATCTATTAATAAGTGGTTTTGAAGCTAGACCATTCATTTCACACCTTGGCAAGGTATTGAAATATTTGATCCACGGCTTTAAGTACTGAACACCATCAGATCTTTTAATAGCAAATAATTTTGTTTCATTATCATAAAACCAACTTATGATTCTTCCAACACACCTCTCTTTATTCACATATTTTTCTTTCTGAGCAGGTTGTGCTTGAAACTTGGGTAGTACCTTCATCTAGCTATTCACAACTTCTCTCCACTGTTCTCTAGTCATCCCTGTATTTCTGTACATCACAGGTTCTTCATTCACCTTAAGAGACACAGTGTGAGTAGTATCAGCTTAAGCATCTATATTGGATTGAACATTCTCATCATTAGTATCCATCTTGGATTCAGCAGTATCTTCAGGCACAGTGATATCTTCAATAGAGTCCATAGAATCTGTTACTCCTTCATAAGTAAACTCAGAAATAACATCATCTTGGATGAAGTTATAAGGAATATTAAGACCATCACTCCCTTCATAAGTAACAGTATCTCTACTTTTCTCTATCTCCACCATCTCTCCTTCTTCCACTTCATTATCAGACACATCATCTTCATCTTCATTGTCAATGAATAATTCATCAATGTTATCCAGACATTCTATCTTCTCAGCTTCTTCCTCTTCAGAATCCGCAAAGAATTCCAATAGCAGAACTTCTTCATTAACTCCAGAAGCATCCTTGTTTCCTTCAATTGTTTGAGATGTCGACTCCCCCTGAACTGTATATATAGGATTAACGTCAGCGTATTGACGATCACCCTCAGCATTTCCAGTAGGATCATTGTCTTTATCATCCTTTCTTTGAATGGACTTAGTGTGACACGTATCATGGATCCTTAACTCCCCAGAGCGTCAAGACGCTCAACAAGTTTGGATACCAATGCTTGCATGTTAGCAATCTGCTTGGCTTGAGTCTGAATCACCAACTGTCTTTGAGAATCAGTAGATACAAGAGTATCCACCTGAGTTTGTAAAGTAAGCACTTGAGATTCAAGGAAAGTGATCCTCTCAGAATCAGAAGGCTTTGAAGGAACAGTTGAAGGTTGAGGAACAGTCGGAATAGGAGTAATCACAGGAGAAACAGGAGTTGACACAGGAGATACATGTGTAGATCTTGGAGGTGTAACCAGTAAGGAAGCAACAAATATAGCATCCTCAATACCTTGTGAAGAATGAGCAGCAGCAATAGAAGTCGACATAAGTTTCCGAGCTTTAGGATCCGGATTGAAATCACTATCAGTATCAGAACTCTCATCCACGAATGTTCTTTTTCCAAGTACTGATCCGGAAGGAGGATCCCGAACAGACTTCCGTCTTGGTCTTCTGGCTTGAGATTTAATACGTTTGCCAGCATTTGCCAATGGTATTTCAGCTAACCTCTCATAATGTTCTGAGCAAAAATCTCTAGATGCATCAGAGTCAGTTTCTTCAGAAACAGGTAAAATGGCTTCACATTGTGGGCCAGTCTCATTGCACTATGGATGACCACAGGCTCGACAGAAGTAACCATACTTTGTATTTGAGGCACCAAGCCCCAAATGTACCTCTCTATCCTCTTGTATCCATGTGGGGACATAGCCGCACCAAGTCATGAAACCTCACAGTGTAACCCTAAATATCGGCACCTTCCATTTTCATGTTCGAGAATTCCTGTTCTAACTTCTGGGTTCACTCCTAGGACAGTATTCGTCCTTCAACATGTCCTTGAACTCTTCCCATGGGATGGAATTGGCATTGTCCAACCCTAGGGTTTGAACATGTGAGTTCCATTAAGGAGGGCTTGACCCTTGAAAGCACCTATTCCATACAGGACCCGGTTTTCCATCATGCAATGGCTCATGCTGAATACTTATTCAGACTTTTCTATCCATCTAAGCAGTCCCACTGCTCCCTCGGCCCCGGTAAACATGTGCGACTTACAATCCATAAATGATTTGTATGTGTAGTTCTTGTTTCCCTTTCCGATTCATGTATTGTCACGGTAAATTGTATTTAGGTTCACTTAGCGATGATAGGAAATTTACTGTGTAAAAGTATGCATGTTGCCTTTAGGCACGCATTATACCTCCGTTCTCCCCATTTCCTCTCGATCATCCACTGGATCGGTTAGTATCATGATTTGCAAGTGCGTCTGCCACGCGTTGGGCAACAAGAGCCTTGATCTGTGCCGGAGTCATGGATGCTCCGCTTCCTCCAGAGTTGCGACTGTTTCTCTTTGGCAGCATGTTTCCATATAGTCATAATGATATGTAGGTCCATATGGCTCTTCTACGGATCGTTCTCGTGATAAGACGTATTGTTAACGCGGAGTGCGGAATCCAACCGAATCAACAATTGTATACGCAAAAGACAATAGAAACAATCACATAAATAACATTCAAGCTTGTATTCCAACAATCATAGAGTTTACAGACTCACTCAGACAATTCATTCGCTTCTGTTCTACGCTCTGTTTTTTGTTTCTACTCTTGACTTTGTAAACATCTATATATAGACATCTGATCTGTATTAGGCGAACTTAACAAGTTTGCCTCTAACAGACTAAGCGAACTTAACAAGTTCGCCTCAGATAGACTAAGCGAACTTAACAAGTTCGCCTCTAGCAATACTTGTATAAACACTTAGAACATTACATACAAAAACATAAAGACATTAGATCTAAACTATTAAAAAGCTTTTATCATTACAAATTATGTCCTAACAGACTCCCCCTTGACAATTGCTTGATCTTCAGTCTTCAGTCTTTATGATGAGCTTTTCCAATTATCCGGTAATCTGCTGCCTGCATGCACTCCATATCTTCTACAAATCTCCAATACTCTCTTGTACTGCAATCCTTGTTCTTTCCATTCATCAGTGAACATGATTTCATTCTTTCTCAACGTTCTCTGATCTTTCTTTGAAAAATTGATAATATTCATTGCATCATAGAAACATACAATGAACTTATTATCTTTGTCCTCAATCCTTGCTTCACCAGTATTGACATCAACATACCACCATTTTATATTCCTAAGAAAATCTTGAGGAATCTTCTTCAACGGTATCTTGTGTACAACACGTACTGGTTTGAACTTGTACTTCCAGGTCACTTTCCCAGTCTTTTGATCTATTATCCTCACTCTCTTTCCTTTCTGAGGCTTTAGTTTTTCATACTTTCCCAAACCACTTTCTCTCTTGATCAGATTAGCAATCACATCAGCTAAACCAAACTTAGATCTATTAATAAGTGGTTTTGAAGCTAGACCATTCATTTCACACCTTGGCAAGGTATTGAAATATTTGATCCACGGCTTTAAGTACTGAACACCATCAGATCTTTTAATAGCAAATAATTTTGTTTCATTATCATAAAACCAACTTATGATTCTTCCAACACACCTCTCTTTATTCACATATTTTTCTTTCTGAGCAGGTTGTGCTTGAAACTTGGGTAGTACCTTCATCTAGCTATTCACAACTTCTCTCCACTGTTCTCTAGTCATCCCTGTATTTCTGTACATCACAGGTTCTTCATTCACCTTAAGAGACACAGTGTGAGTAGTATCAGCTTAAGCATCTATATTGGATTGAACATTCTCATCATTAGTATCCATCTTGGATTCAGCAGTATCTTCAGGCACAGTGATATCTTCAATAGAGTCCATAGAATCTGTTACTCCTTCATAAGTAAACTCAGAAATAACATCATCTTGGATGAAGTTATAAGGAATATTAAGACCATCACTCCCTTCATAAGTAACAGTATCTCTACTTTTCTCTATCTCCACCATCTCTCCTTCTTCCACTTCATTATCAGACACATCATCTTCATCTTCATTGTCAATGAATAATTCATCAATGTTATCCAGACATTCTATCTTCTCAGCTTCTTCCTCTTCAGAATCCGCAAAGAATTCCAATAGCAGAACTTCTTCATTAACTCCAGAAGCATCCTTGTTTCCTTCAATTGTTTGAGATGTCGACTCCCCCTGAACTGTATATATAGGATTAACGTCAGCGTATTGACGATCACCCTCAGCATTTCCAGTAGGATCATTGTCTTTATCATCCTTTCTTTGAATGGACTTAGTGTGACACGTATCATGGATCCTTAACTCCCCAGAGCGTCAAGACGCTCAACAAGTTTGGATACCAATGCTTGCATGTTAGCAATCTGCTTGGCTTGAGTCTGAATCACCAACTGTCTTTGAGAATCAGTAGATACAAGAGTATCCACCTGAGTTTGTAAAGTAAGCACTTGAGATTCAAGGAAAGTGATCCTCTCAGAATCAGAAGGCTTTGAAGGAACAGTTGAAGGTTGAGGAACAGTCGGAATAGGAGTAATCACAGGAGAAACAGGAGTTGACACAGGAGATACATGTGTAGATCTTGGAGGTGTAACCAGTAAGGAAGCAACAAATATAGCATCCTCAATACCTTGTGAAGAATGAGCAGCAGCAATAGAAGTCGACATAAGTTTCCGAGCTTTAGGATCCGGATTGAAATCACTATCAGTATCAGAACTCTCATCCACGAATGTTCTTTTTCCAAGTACTGATCCGGAAGGAGGATCCCGAACAGACTTCCGTCTTGGTCTTCTGGCTTGAGATTTAATACGTTTGCCAGCATTTGCCAATGGTATTTCAGCTAACCTCTCATAATGTTCTGAGCAAAAATCTCTAGATGCATCAGAGTCAGTTTCTTCAGAAACAGGTAAAATTATTTCACTTGAGCTAGAACTAGAATCATTCTCTGTCACCACATTCCCTTCAGCTTCATGAATGGGTGAGTTCACAGCATCATCAACAAAATCATTCCTAGATCATGTTCATGTCCTTGAACGACCTCTTCTTGAACAGGTTCATTAACAGGTATACTAACCTGAGCTTGTTGAATAGGAACTTGTTCTGGAATAGGAATTGGTTGTTGTACTAGAACTTGTTGTTGTTGAGGTTGTTGTGGTTGTTGTACATTCTGACCATGTCCTTGAGCTAACTCTTCAGGATGAAACCAGTTGTCATTTGGTGGTTCAACATAATCAGGATTGATTAAGTGACCAAATAATGGAGTTTGAACAGGAATCAACGCTGCATTATGTTGTTTTACCTTAGTGCAGTCTGTAAAAATCCTCTTTGACATCGGAGTCAATGTTAAACGAATAGGATGCTGTGGGAGATCAGGAATAAGATGATTCAGAATCATTTGGATGAACCGAGGATACATAAGAAATCCTTGACCTTCAACAAGAGTTATTTGCATGACCAATTCCCGGAAAATATAAAGAGCAAAATTGAATCGCTTGTTCAATGTCAAAGCCACCATAGCAGCTTGAAGAGCATTTTTTAATCCATCTGTACCAGCTTTATGAGGAGATAAACATTGGATAATCACATGCATGAAATACCTCCATTCACCAACCAAACCCCTCTTGTGAGCTTGTGTATCATTAGGTCTTCCACGGTAACCCATCCTCTGAAAACATCCCATAAGCAAAGTTCAAGGATATGACATAGGATCATCAGCAACACCACATAGAGCAAGAGCATCACGAATAGTCTCTGCCGATATGGCAATCTCCGTATTGTGCACAGTAGCACGAAGAACATGAGGTTCTACGTCTGTATCTTGATGTACTGTGTCCCAAAATTGCTGAATATACACCAAGCTGATGTATGGATCTGCAGATAAGGCAACACGGAGACGTGAACGATTTAAGAACCCAATAATTCCTTGAAAATTAACGGACTCCGACATGTTAGGATCTAACAGTGCCACCTGGTTATGTTTGTATTCTACACGATGAGCCATCTGAAAAGTATTTGGACAACAAACACATTAGACAAATAATAAACACACAACAGGAAGAAAAAAAATTTGTAAAAAAAAATTTGAAACACAAAAAAAATTTCACAAGTCCAAAATCCCTCAGAGCCCCTAGGCGAACTTACTAAGTTCGCTTTGTGTTACAAGAAGCGAACTTAATAAGTTCGCTTGAACAAGTTCGCCTGAACCAGTCTACCGTTTCAAATTCCAAACAGAAATTAAATTTCGATTAATCGATGTTGTAACCCAAAATTAACCATAGAAATGATATCGACTAATACTCACGAAACAAACACAACACTCAATTTGTAGATTTAATACAGATATAGCACCAATTAGGTCCAAAATGACTCGGTTAAACTTTTTACGAAAACCGGAAAGAAAAAGCTTAAAATCTCACTATTCAACGGATGAAAAACACTAAAACTACCTTAGTAATGATCGCAATTCAAATCCGAACAAGAAGGAACTAGTTAAACAATCCAACAACACACTGATTTTGATAATTTTAAAATTCGATCAACACTGATAAGTTCGCTTAACGTTTCTGAGAAGACAAAGACAAAGTGACTAAGTTCGCCTAGACAAAAATCCTTATAACATTAAGTTCGCTTAATTAGGCGAACTTGTTAAGTTCGCTTAACAAGCCCCAAACGAACATATTAAGTTCGCTTCATCAACCTCAGGCGAACTTATTAAGTTCGCTTCACCTCAACCAAGCGAACATATTAACTTCTCCTCAACCTTTTGCCTTGAAAAATTTTCCAACTTTCAACACGTCATTTCTTTCACTTCCGTTAGCAGCAGGTATCCGATCCAATCCCAAACATTTTAATAAAAAATTTAGAATTTTCATGGAAAATAAAAAACAAAATCTTTTTGAATTTTATCAATACAAACAAAATCACATATTTTTGGATTTTTATCTGTACAAACTGAAATCACATATTTTTGAATTTTTATCTGAATAAACTGAAATCACATATTTTTTAATGAACATCATGAGTAAGAAGATCATATCAGTATCCGAGTAGTTCATCACACAGTTTAGCAATAACCAAGGGTAACCTATGATATGAAACAATCCAACTCATTATTGTGCACTTTGCATCTTTTTCATTTTTACATACCTTTTTCAGTATTTATAAATCAATCAATTTGAATAATATTTGAAATGATACGCGATAAATTTCAAAGTAAATAAGATCAGGTTATGAAATGCTTAATTATTCATACCAAATTTGTGATATAAAGCATGAATTCTTAAATTTGTCAATATTTTATTATTTGAAACTATAAGCGTTTATTCTCCAAATTCATGTGATTTAGTACTATTTAGAAGAAAAACATCGTGTACCCCACATATATGCCAAACAAAAATATAAATTGCACTATCTTCAAGACATATACAGTTTAATTTAAGATTAGATCAATTTCCAAGATGAAATTATCTCTTTTAGCACAAGTATAGAAAAGCAGATCCCAAAGGATATAAGAATCATGAAGATTCAGAATCAGAAGATTCTAATGAATTGGCTGCATAATGAGAATCAAGAGATTCAGGTAAGAGGATCCAACTATTATCTGGATAAGTTTCAATGGAGTCAGACTAGATGATGTATCTAACTGATCCAAGGGCGAATATATGTTTCAACATATGTTGTTTGAAAGCATATCTTAATTCAACAGCACATTGCATGTTTTTCGGGACATGGGCAGTGAAGTGAACTGAAATAGATTTGTGCTAAAGATATAATTCGATATTGGTCTCATGAAATTCTATAAACCATATATTCTTCATCTGATAATGATCTTTTACTCACACACCCAGGCATATAATGGATTTAAATCACAGATGTAATCATATCATATTTAATTTTCACACTACTATTAGTTTCAAAACGCTTCTAGTCTATTGACAATTCAAGTTTCAAAACTCATACACAAATTTAAAAACATATTATCAGATTAGAGCATTCAAAACACTATCATTTCTCATTTATGTAGACTTTGAAATTTTGATCAAATCAAATTACTTTAAACAATCATATATCAAAGGTCTACTAAGGTAATGTGAAATGAACTAATCACTGATGTACTATCATTTCTTCTCTAACTTCAAATGATGTCAAATTTTCTATTTTTCACTTTGTTTTGACTTTTTATAAATTAAGAACTTTTAGACTAAAAATTTAAAAGGCAGAAATGAAATAAAACAATAAAAGAAATTAAAAACAAAATTTTCCATGAAAATCTAATTTTGCAAAACTTTTATTCGGGATTGATCATATCTATCATTTTGATTAGAAATTCAAACCTGATACAATCAAATGCTTCGGTAAACAAATCAGCAAAATTATCATCAGTGTGAACTTTTACCAGCTCAATCAACCTTTTCTCTGCACAATTACGAATAAAATGATATATAATCTCAATGTGCTTTGTTTTACTGTGCTTAACAGGATTATTAGTTATAGACATTGTAGCATTATTATCAATAAACATAGGGTTCCTGTAAAATTCAAACGTAATCTCCTAATTGCTGTTGTATGCATAAAATTTGTGAACAACAACTTGCAGCAGCGATGTATTCTACTTCGCATGTAGAAATGGAGACTGTGGTTTGTTTTTTGCATTGCCAGGAAACAAGTCGATTACCCAAGAACTGGCAACCACCTGTTGTAGATTTCTTGTCCAAACAACAACCACCAAAATCAGAATCAGTGTAATCATTGAAATCAAAGTTAGTACCATGTGGATACCATAGTCCGAATCTTTGTTTTCCTTTCAAATAACGAAAGATTCTTTTTACAGCTATCAAGTGAGATACTTTTGGTTTTGCCTAGAATCTGGAACAAATACACACAGCGAACATTATATCTTGCCTTAAAGCGGTTAAGTACATGAGAGATCCAATCATTGCCCTGTAAAGTCGACAATCAACATCTTTTCCATCAGGGTCAGAATTCAACTTATGATTGACCAGAATCAGAGTATCATATGGGGTACAGTCCTCCATCTTGAACCGGCTCAAGATGTCTTTGACATACTTGGACTGATGAATAAAGAAACCATCTTCCTTTTGATTTACTTGTAAACCTAGGAAAAATGATAACTCTCCCATAGCTGACATTTCAAACTTCGACTTCATAACACTCTCAAAATCTTTGCACAACCCTTCATTTGTAGAGCAAAAAATAATATCGTCTACATATATCTGCACCAGTAGGTAATCTCCCCCTGATTTCTTTATGAATAAGGTCGAGTCAATCTTGCCACGAACAAAATCATTTGCCAAAAGATGTGTAGACAACGTTTCATACCACGCACGATGAACCAGATGAAGACCATAGAGGGCCTTATCAAGCTTGAAAACCATATTCGGATTAAGTGGATCTTCAAACCCCGGCGGCTGACAAACATAAACTTCCTCCTTGACCTTTCCATATAAAAAAGCACTTTTCACGTCCAATTGAAACACCTTAAAACCTTTATAAGAAGCAAAAGCCAGAAATAGCCTTATAGCTTCAAGCCTCGCAACAGGAGTATAAACCTCGGTGTAATCAATTCCCTCTTGTTGATTGAAACCCTGGAAAACTAATCTTGCCTTTTTTCTGACCACGACACCTCGATCGTCTTTCTTACATTTAAACACCCATTTTGTACCAATTGGATACATACCCTTCGGAAGATCTACAAGATTCCAAACTTTGAGTTTGTCAAACTGAGCAAGTTCTTCCTGCATGGCCTCTATCCAATTGTTATCATTTAAAGCCATTTCAACATTCTTTGGTTTGACATGAGAAATAAAACATGAATGTGAGCAATCATCAAGAACACCAGAATCTTTAATACATGTAAACAAACAAGTATTGTCAACAATAGAACGTGTTTTCACTCCATCATGCAAATTCCCTATTATATTCGTCACCGGATGATCTTTGAGTTCCTTGATTGATGCGACCTCAGGAACTGGCAACACTTCAACTTGAGTTGTATCAGATTGATAAGAAAAATGTTGATTAATTGGAATTTCCGAGTCTAAATTAGTACGAATCTCCCCCTCTGACTGTGTCGAAGGTAATGGATCATCACCCAACAAAGGATCAGCAGAAGAATCTTGAAAGATAGCATTGTCTTCCTCACTCTCAGAATCTTGTGGTCCTGAACAAGAAGCAACATTAGGATCGGGAGCAGAAGCAGATGGAACCGATGAATTTTGAACTGCATTTGGCAGAAAACCATTGTGCTGTATATCCTGACATGAATCATAGAGAACAACAGCTTCTTTAGGAGAAATATCAGAAGGTAAATGAAAATACTTGAGTAAATTTTCATAATCAAATGACCAATCTGGTCCAATCGCCATTTGAGGTAAAGACCGATTTGAACAGTCAATATGGAACCATTCTTCAACTTGGCGCGTCTCTTTGTTATAAACCCTCTTGGTAGTAGAATTCGCAACATACCCCAGAAAAATCCCTTCAATAGCCTTAGCACTGAACTTGGTTGGGACATCTCTAACTTTCAATAGGGTGCAAGGATTACCAAAAGGTAGTAAATATTCCTGATTCAGCTTTCAATTATTCAGCAACTCGTAGCATGTCTTGTTGTGTCGCTTGACGGTCAAGACCCTGTTCAAAACGTGACACGCAGTATTCGCAGCCTCAGCCCAAAAAGTAACTGGAAGCTTAGAATCTGCAAGCATCATGCGTGCTGTTTCAACCAATGTCATGTTCTTTCGTTCAGCAACACCATTTTGTTGAGTAACATATGGCACACTGAATTCATGATGAATTCCTTTTTGTAGACAGAATAATCCCATCTTGCTATTCTTAAACTCGTTGCCATTGTCACTCCTAATTCTTTTGACCTTCAGATTGAACAAATTCTACAAACCTAGGATTAAGTATTGTACTAACTCAGTGGTTTCAGCTTTAGAAGAAAGAAACTTAACCCATGAAAATCTAGAGAAATCATCCGTTACTACCAAACAGTACGATTTTCCACCAATGCTCCTGATACTAATCGAACCGAACAAAATCCATATGCAGCAGCTCCAAAGGAGTTACGATAGAAATCTTCGATTTAGATTTGTGTGATTTCTTTCATTGTTTCCCCTTGTTGCAAGGTGTAGATGCATGATATGTCCCTAATCCCTTGTAATATGTATTTCATCTATGTTTAATGTAACTATTTGAAGTATTAATGAAATTACATGTTTATCTTTAATGTTTACTCATATATAACGACTGTGTATTAAACGATCTGATAAATATCGATAACGTTGATCAATCGTGCTAATGAAAGGCCCATTCGCGTGAATAGTTCATGAGAATGATTCATTGGCCAGAATAAGTCATGAGAATGATTCATTCGTAAGAATGAACCATTCTGATGAGTCATTCTTACGAATGAACCATTCTACTGATTCATTCACACGAATGAGTCCATTCACATGGCTCATTCGTACGAATGGCCTCTGCACTATATATATAACTTTCACTTCATGAGCACAAAACAAGTAAGAGAGACTAACCAGAGCAGAACCAGACTAAGCAATAGAACACACACAAACTCTTTGCACCGGCATTGTCGAATCTCTGTCCGTTGAGAGTTTCCAGGTCTTGTATCCAACTTCTCTACACCAAAGGGTCGAAAGAAACCTTCGTTTCGACATCTAATCCGCTCGTTTCTCACGACCCGATCCGTGTCATAGATTGGATTGCCAATCAAATCGGATTCCGCACGATTTGGTTTGGTTAATGTGTTGAATCATTGGATCAAGGTAGATCCCGATCCAACACAAGGAATACAATCATCAGGAACAGAGAATTTCATCTTTGGAATACCAACAACCAGATCATTCTTAACAATATAGTTCATCTTCCGATAGT
The DNA here is from genome assembly GCA_023525975.1 of Smallanthus sonchifolius. Taxonomy (NCBI): domain Eukaryota; kingdom Viridiplantae; phylum Streptophyta; class Magnoliopsida; order Asterales; family Asteraceae; genus Smallanthus; species Smallanthus sonchifolius. The sequence goes on from CM042021.1 coordinate 57,869,190, forward strand.
TGATGTGAGCTAGCTTCCTGTGCCACAAAATAGAATCTGATTCCGATGCCATGGAGAGTAAACAGGTAGGAATTGAATTCGTTGTAGTAGCGACATTCATGTCAAGGACATACATGTCATTTCTTTTCGGAGCCTTCATGAGAATCCATTCGTCAGGAATAACGAAGCCCGGTTTCAAGATATAACACTCAACATCATTGAAATGGAACGAAAACTTCTTGTCACAAACTTGTGATACACTCAAAATATTGTGTTCAAGCTGCTCCACATAATTCACTTTCTCAAATTTGACTTTGTCATTCTTTAAAGTACCTTGACCAGTTATGTACCCGCCTTTATTACCCGTAAAAGCGACATAACCTCCATCAATATTTTTGACATCTTCAAGCAACCGAATATTCCCTGTCATATGTCGAGAACAACTACTATCACATACCATGTATTGTTGATAGTCCTCCTTGGTTGTCCCTACATAAACAAAGAAATTTGGTTAGAAATTAGAACCCAAGCCATTGTGGTCTTGGGTCGTCCAGATTGATCAAAATAAACAACTCCAAGCAATTCACAATCAATGTTATCATTAACCTTTGGAACTGAAGTTTCACATTTAGAATTTTTCAAAGAAGACACATTATTCTTAATTGGAAAAACATTGTTTGATATATTATTATCAGATTCAGAAGTTTCCAAAAGTTTCTTCAGTTTTCTGTTTTGTCTTCTCCTTTGTTGTCTAGACAATTTAACTTCAGGTGTAAAATCTTTTGAAATTCCAACATGTGGAATCTCAAATTTCTCTTGACACACAAAAGATTTAGAATTCAATTTATCATGCTGTTTAAATCCAGAAGATTTAACAAAAGATTGACCAGGCATATTGTTCTTGACATTAGAAGTCCACTTTCCCTCATCTATTCTTTTCAGAATTTGAACCACTTTTGATTGTGAAGGAGCAGTCTTCAATTTTCCCTGGTTCTTATAAGGACACTTTATCAGAATATGACCAGCTTCATTGCAGTGAAAACAAACTCTTCTCTCTTGATAAGTTCTAAAATAAGGGGTTTTCTTGAGTTTGAGGAACTATCAGACGAGTAAGCTTCAGAAGATTGCACAGAACACTTTACTTGCTTCTTTGGAACATAAACCTGTGTATGTACTTTTGATGAAAGCATCTTTTGATGACCGGCAGCAACAAACCCACTTGACTGTAAAATTGGAGAAAGCTTAGGTGTAATAACTTTCACCTCGGTAGGTTCAGTCAGAATGCATCTATCACGAGTAACAGTTTTTACAACTGTTGGTTCATCAAGTTTCACCTATTTTGGAATACCTTCGACCTTCTTCTCATCAAATACCTCATCCTCAGAATCAGATTCATAAACCATATCCTCACCAGTTACCGGATTGACTTTCAACACTGTTTTTGGATCTATTTCATCTTCATGTATGATTTCAAGTTCAACCACATAATTTTCATTAAATGGAGGAGGAACAAATCCAATCCCAGCAACTCTCTTAGTAGGATCAGCATTAGCATTAAAATAATCCAATGCTACAGAAGAATTTTCAAAATTTTCCAACTTTCTATGAAGTTTGATCACCTGAGACTCTTTGTCAGAAATTTCTTTATTCTTTTGAGCAACAACTTGATTTTGTTTTTCTATCTCAGCATAAGCCATATCCAGATGATAAGCTTTTTCTTTATATTTCAACCCAAGAGAATTTAAGTCTCTTTTCAAAGACTCAATTCTATCGATGGACAATTTATCATTATCTTTCAGTTTCTGATTAACTGAATGCATCGATTTCATATCACAAATCAAGTTTGTGTTATTATCCATAACCTTTTGCAATTTATCTTTTACAGTAATGCAGTTAGAACAGTAAATATGATAAACATAGTCTTTTACCTTTGACGGATCAGACATGTCTGCCATGAAAAACTTTGGCAGTCGGAATACTCTCTGAATCAGCACCATCTGAAGTATTTTGTGTTAAAACAATATCATCTTCAGCAACACCTGATGCAATATCAGAATTAATATTAAGTACCTATTCTATCTTTTCATCAACGCTCGGCACACTTTCACCATCACTCGAACTATCATCATCAGTCGACTCTTCGTATTTTTCAGAATGAATCTCTGGTACAAATGCTTGACTTACCGTACCCAGCAAATCTTCCAGATGAATACCCCAGTCATAGTTATCATCGTTTTGAGCAACCAAAGCCGATGATGCAGATGTATGATTAGAATTACCTGATGCACCATGTGATTGATTACGATTATGCTGAAAGTTATTCGGCTTCTTCTGAGAATCAAACTCAACTTTTGGTTTCACACATTCTTTAGCAAAGTGACCATACTCTTGACAATTATAGCAACGCACTTTGGTTTTATCAAATCCCATGCGTGATCGACTATTAGAGCCAATATACTTCTTCCAGTCTTTTTCAAGAAATCCTTTGCTTGACGCATCAACATAGCCATATTCCATCGGATGTTCATTTCTTCCAGATCAACAGGATCAATCTGTCTGAAATCTTCTTCAATAACCTCAGGATCATGAGTTTTCCCTCTAATAAAATTTTCATACGACGCCATGAATGAGGAAAACATAGCCAAATAATCATCAGCAACCTTTTGATTCATATTGTGAGTTCCAGACGATGAAGACGTTGTAGTTGCAGAGAAACCAGAATGACTAGAACTCCGGCTAAATCACGTGTTCAGGAACTTCAGAGAGGATCGACACTGCGGTTGCTTGGGAGAATTGCAAACAAATTGGGGAATTCGATGGTCTCGTGGACGAATTTGATGATTATGAGATGAATTGATGTAATTCAGTTTATTCGTTATAATTATGATGATCAAGAGGCTTAACTTTGTTCGTTAATAGTTGGAACGTGTAGAACGGTTACGAAATCGAACGTCTCTATGATTAAAGGCTGCATTTACGTTTCAACTGATGGGAGGCGCGACCGTGCCCATATGAGGCGTAACCGTGCCAAGGCACCGGGCGTGACCGTTCCAAAGCAGGGCACGCGACCGTGCCAAAGCACTTGGCGCGACCGTGCCAGAACGAGGCACGACCGTGCCTATTAGGGTTTCTTGTTACTTTTCAACATAAGACCTCGTAACTTTAGTCTTTGACATATTTGTATAAATAGATACTTATGTAGTGTCTAGTAGGTTATAACCGAGTAAAATTTGCGGATTTGCATTTGAAATATAGTATTTAATTGATGGTATGAATAGAACAAAATAGTGCACTAGAATTGGGTTTGAAATGCATTACATTGAATTGAAATACGGATACTAAAAATCAGAAATGTTACAGTCTCCCCATGTTGAGGGAATTTCGTCCCGAAATTTAGCTAGAGGAAGCGACGGCATCAGTAAAAAGGTAGGGGTACTTGAGCTTCATTTGGTCCTCTCGTTCCCAAGTGAACTCAGGACCACGTTTAGATTCCCAACGAACCTTGACAATAGGGATACGTCTTCGCTTGAGCTGCTTGACCTCACGATCCATGATTTCTACTGGACTCTCAACGAAGTGCATCGTTTCGTCAATGTGCACGTCGTCAAGAGGTATGTGGAGATTCTCATCAGCAAGGCATTTATTCAGATTAGACACGTGAAATGTAGGATGCACATTGCCAAGTGATGGAGGTAACTCGAGCTTGTAAGCCACTTTCCCAATCCTTTCAAGGATCTTGAATGGACCTACATAGCGAGGTGATAATTTTCCTTTCTTTCCAAAACGGATCACACCCTTCCACGGAGACACCTTTAGAAGAACAAGGTCACCGACTTGGAATTCCAAGGGTTTTCGTCGTTTGTCGGCATAACTCTTTTGCCGACTTCTCGCTACTCGAATGTTGTCACGTATTTGGATGATCTTGTCGGATGTTTCTTGAATTAGTTCGGGACCGGTGATTTGTGCTTCACCAATCACGTTCCAACAGATAGGAGAATGACACTTGCGACCATAGAGAGCTTCAAATGGAGCCATGTTGATACTCGTGTGGTAGCTATTATTGTAAGAGAACTCGATTAGGGATAGGTGTGAATCCCAATTGCCACTAAAATCAATTACACAAGCTCTAAGCATATCTTCAAGAGTTTGGATTGTTCGCTCGGTCTGACCATCAGTTTGAGGATGGTAGGCCGTGCTCAAATCCAATCGTGTACCAAGAGCAGTTTGGAGAGATTGCCAAAAGCGAGAGGTAAACCGAGCATCTCTATCGGAGATTATGTTTAAGGGAACACCGTGACGGCTCACAATTTCATCAATGTAATTTCGGGCTAGTTTCTCCACCCGATAGTCTTCACGGATAGGCAAGAAATGAGCAGATTTGGTGAGACGATCAATGATCACCCAAATGCTATAATAACCACTTGAGGTGCGAGGGAGTTTGGTAATGAAATCCATAGCTAAGTCTTCCCATTTCCACACGGGAATTTTCGGTTGTTCAAGTAATCCGGAAGGACATTGGTGTTCGGCTTTGACTTTGGAGCAAGTTAGACATTTGGCAACATAGAGAGCAGTGTCTTTCTTCATACCGGGCCACCAATATTGTTGGCAAAGATCTTGGTACATTTTATCCGCACCAGGTTGAATAGAATAACAAGTCTTGTGAGCCTCGTTCATGAGAAATGTATGGAGATCATCACGATCGGGAACCCAAATACGGTTCAAGTAATAAAGTAAGCCATTGGGTTTTGATTCAAGTTGAAGTTCAACACCACACGACATTTCCTCGTACATGTTACCCTCGGTGACTGAGACGTGTTGAGCTTCTAAGATGCAATTTTGAATGTCGGTTTGAATTCGGACACATTGAAGCATGACATGGTCCTTTCGACTCAAAGCGTCGGCCACAACATTCGCTTTGCTGGGATGGTAACGAATCTCGCAGTCATAGTCGTTAAGGAGTTCAACCCAACATCGTTGCCTCATATTGAGTTCTTTTTGGTTGAAAATGTGTTGAAGACTTTTGTGGTCGGTGAACACCACACATTTTGTGCCATAGAGGTAATGTCTCCAAATCTTCAATGCGAATACGATCGCACCCAACTCGAGATCGTGCGTCGTATAACTCTTCTCATGAATCTTGAGTTGTCATGATGCGTAGGCGATTACTTTGCCTCGTTGCATGAGGACACAACCGAGACCTTGGTTGGAAGCATCACAGTAGACAACTAGATCATCATTCCCATCAGGGAGAGTCAAGATAGGAGCATTGTACAACTTTTGCTTGAGAGTTTGGAACGCTTCTTCTTGTTTTGGTCCCCATTCATAAGTTTTACCCTTGTGGGTCAAAGCGGTAAGAGGGACAGCAATCTTAGAGAAATTTGAGATGAAGAGACGATAATATCCCGCAAGACCAATAAATGAACGAACTTCGGTGGGGTCTTCGGGGCATTCCAATTCTTAACCGTTTCGATCTTACCAGGGTCAACATGAATACCCATGTCGTTGACGATATGACCAAGAAATTGAACTTCTTTTAGACAAAATTCACATTTGGAGAATTTGGCATTTAGTTGTTCCTTCCTCAAGTGGTCCAAAACCAACCTAAGGTGTTGTTCATGGTCGGCTTAGTCTTGGAGTAGATTAAGATATCGTCAATGAATACAATCACAAATTTATCAAGGTACAGTTTGCACACGCGATTCATAAGGTCCATGAAGACCGCGGGTGCATTGGTTAGTCCAAAAGGCATGACCATGAACTCATAGTGTCCATACCTTGTTCGGAATGCAGTCTTTGGAATATCTTCCTCTTGTACACGGAGTTGGTGATAACCCGATCGAAGATCAATCTTCGAGAAGCAAGTAGAACCTTGAAGTTGATCAAAGAGATCATCAATTCTAGGCAAAGGGAACGGTTCTTGATGGTAAGCTTGTTGAGCTCGCGGTAGTCAATACACATGCGGAATGATCCATCTTTCTTTTTGACGAACAAGACAGGTGCACCCCACGGTGAATGACTTGGACGAATGAATCCCTTGTCGGAGAGCTCTTGGAGTTGACTTGCAAGTTCTTGCATTTCAGAGGGTGCAAGATGGTACGGAGCTCTAGCCACGGGGTTAGCTCCGGGCACAAGATCAATGCGAAATTCTACTTGTCGAACGGGTGGAAGACCGGATAGATCTTCGGGAAATACTTCGAGAAAATCCCGAATGATGGGAATGTCTTGTATACTCTTCTCTTTAACATCCTTTTGAACAATATGAGCTAAGAAGGCTACGTACTTCTTTCGTAAGTACTTTTGAGCGGTAGTGCATGACATTAATTTAAGTCCTTTGCAAGGGTTTTCATCAAAGACACTTAATGTTTCTCCTGACGGTAGAGGTATTCGAATACACTTCTCAAAACAGATGACTTCGGCATCATGGTTTGATAGCCAATCCATTCCTATAATGATATCAAAACTTCCTAGTGGCATTGGTACAAGGTTGATTGGAAATGTATGTTCATTAAGTTCTAGACAACAATCATAGATAATAGACTCAATTGTAAGTGAATCACCATTTGCTATTTCGACAGTGAAGGTTTTCTCTAATTGGGATCGTGTCTTTGCAAGTAAGGGTTCAAAGTTAAGTGACACAAAACTTTTATCGGCACCGGTATTAAATAAAATGGAGGCATATTGACTATTGACAAGGAACGTACCGTTGACCACATCATTGTTGGCTTGAGCCTCATTGGCGTTTATGTTGAAAGCACGCCCACGAGCTCCACCTTGTCTAGCATTGACTAACCTTGGGCATCGATCACGGAAGTGATTTGGGTCACCACATTCAAAACATGCACGCCCATTTGTTATAGCAGGAACACCTTGATTAGCCACTTGTTGATTGGTTCGGGTTGGTGGGTTGACTTGGCCCGCAAGAGTTTTGGCCCTACACACATTGACAATATGGCCATATTTCCCCTAATAAGTGCAAAGGCGACATGGGATGTTTTGGGGATGATGATAGTTACATGTGGCATAGAGTGGGTAGATCCTAACATATGGCTTTTTGGCTGGTGCTTGAACCATAGGAGCAACTTGGTTAACAGGCATAGCAAGAGTGACCGTAGCATAGTTTCTAGCCTTTCTTTTCTTATTATGTCGGGAGGGTTCAGTTGTGGCTTCTTTGTTGTGGGTGGAAGAAGTTGCAGTGTCGGAGACTTTCTTTGTGCCCTTTTTAGTAAGAGTCCCCGCCTTCACATGGTTATCGGTTAAGGTAGCGGATAAACGGATAGCATCTTCAAGTGTTGCGGGATTTCTCCCTAGGACAGTAGCTTGAATTTGCCTAGGTAATCCACCAATATATTTTTCAATGCAGCGGGATAAAGGTGTGACCATGTGGGGCACGAGGAGACTCAACTCATGGAACCGAGTTGTATATGCCAAGGTTTCACCACTATCTTGGGCAAGATCCCAAAATTCGGCTTCGAGTTTCTTTACCTCATTTCGAGGACAGAATTCCTCAGTCATTAGCCTTTTAGCCTCATCCCAAGTTAAGGCCATTGCTACATCCACACCCTTATTCCTCTTTTCCCCATTCCACCACGTGAGTGCCCGTTTTTGTAAGACATTTGTGGCATGACGAACACGAAGGTTATCGGGGCAGTCACTATTGAGAAAGGTATTCTCAATACTTTCGAACCATTGAAGAAGTCCCGTAGCTCCTTCAGTACCTTAAAACTTGAGGGGATTACATGAGTTGAAATGCTTGAAGGTGCATTGAGATGGGTTGGCACCACCATTTCCACCATTACCTCCATTTGTCCCATGGTTACCATTGGTGGCACCATTAGCTTGAGTGAGTTGAGTTACGAGTTGTGCAAGGATGGTAGCGATGTCGGTGTTGATGTTGGCCACAGGAGCACGACGAGGAGGCATTCTACAGATTTTCACAAGACAAGAAAATATGTAAGAACTTATGAATGTTGTTTGGGTTTAAAGAATAAGATAACAAATAAAATAGTAATTCGTAGTTGGGATTGTACTCAAATAGTGATATAATCACTTGAATACCATGACACATTAAGGTTAATTAAACTCATATAATTTTCAAGGAGACATGCTTTAGCTTATAAGTAAACACTCATCCCGGGAATTCCTAGGAAAGCATAAGGGTCCCTCTGTTGATTGGGATTTATGCGAAATGCTTTCCTAGACAGAAAACCCAGAATACAGGTGTCACCCTTCCAGATTGCACGTGTCCCCAAATAATTAACAAAGTTTAAAAGCCTTAACGAGGAAATAAAAAGTTTTTATAGTTTTAGATCCATGGAGTTTCCACATGCTAAGAAGATGATGATAGAGAAGTAGGTAAAAATATTATGAGGTTTTAGGGTATAGGTAGGGATATTGTTTATTTAATTATTATTTAAGTATAGTCTAATAAGTCATGAATTTCTAATAAGTAAGGTATCAAAAACGAAATAATAACTAATCATAGTAAGCATGTAACACATAGCATGTAACACATAACATGTAGCATATAACATGTAGCATATATCACATAATCATGAAGCATGGCATAAGTGGGTGTCCTAAAGTTATAGTCTAGGTCAAGGGTGTCTAATAACCTAGTTCCCTATAACCAAGGCTCTGATACCAATCTGTCACACCCCAACCGACGGCGGAAACGTCGGGGCGGGACATGTAGACTGTTCATGAGCACAAGGTTGACTAAATTGTAATATATTAAACATCAATTTCATTTCAAATAATCCAAACACAACCAAATCCAAGAAAGAACATAATTGAAATACATAAAATCCTTTATTCAAATTAACTAAGTCCCAAAGCCTATGTGAAGCAAATCTTGATCAAATCACACATTAGTACCTGAAACATGAATGAAATAAGGTCAACTAAAAAGTTGGTGAGCATACACAGGTTTGTATATAGATAGCATATAGTTTGTAAATAAACAAATCCTTACATATCATGATAAAATAAGGCATTTATGGGGAGCAGCTATTGTGTAACCAAGTACAATCAAACCTTTGTAACTAGCATGCAAAAATTGTGTTGTCGGTAACAATCACCCTACTTGGGTGGGTTTGTCAGACTCAATAGATCTATCATTGTTTACCGTCGGCTTGAATAGTTAATGACTGCACATAATCGCATACAAAAGTTAGCACAACTAGCACTCGGGCATAAAGCTCAAATTGCACAAATGAATATAAAGGGGATTTGTATTTGTGTAGTCTGTGTAAATGTAAACAATAGTATTGTATAATGTTCGTGTTCCACCCCAAAAAGTGTAAAAGAGTAAAAGGGGTAATGTAATACTCACATGATTTGAAGGCGTAGCTAACACGAGATACTAGATAGTAACGGGGTCCTCGTAATGCACAACGTTAACCTAGAGTGTAATACGTATTGAATTAATTGTGTGCACAATAGTCTATGTCTAAGTTTAAGGTTAAATTGGACGTGTGTATAAGAAGTTTGAAGTTGTAGGTGTTAGTGGTTTGTACTTGAATGGTGTTGTATAAAATTTAATTTTGGAATAACTAAATAAATAATTTTTGTTTAAATGTAAATTAAAAAAATAATTGTTACCTTATTTATTTATTTATAAAATGTGTAACTTATTCATTTAGTTATAAAATGTATTGATTGTTTTATGTTAAATGTAAACTTTTCTTACTTTATTTTCATAAAGATATGTAAATAAGTTGTGTAATAATATTTAAATGTAGGGTTTAACAATAAATATAAATTAAATTTTATAAGTTTTAAATAAACAATTTCTATTTATTTATTTTATAAAATCAATTATTTTTATATAAAATATAGTTTGAAAAACTTATTGTTTTTAAATTATGGAATTAATTATTCTGTCAAAACTTTTCTCACACACACGACCGTGCCTGGGACAAGGCACGATCGTGCTAGAACCACGGGCGCGACTGTGCTAGTCAGGGAGGCGACCGTGTTGACTAAACAGAATGCATAATTAGGCTGTTCACTAGGCACGACCGTGTCTTGGGTCAGGCACGACCGTGTCTAGGGTTTTGAGGCACGACCAAGTCTAGCCAAGGGCATGACCGAGTCTGAGTGTGGGAGGCACGACCGGGCTGGTATTTGGCGCGACCGTGTCTCATGAAGCACGACCGCGCTAGAAGACAAGCGCGACCGTGTTTGTTTTAAAACAGAAATGAATTGACTGATTATTATAATGTTAATGTTGGATTTCATAAGGCTTTCATCTGTAGGGTTATTACAAGTATTTTGGAATATATTAATTGTATTTTAAACATGTTCAAAACACGGTTCGATTAAATTTATTTTGAACGAAAACTAGATTCTGGTTCGTGATGATTCCCATATTGTAAACCCAAATTAGATTACGGCTTTTGATTTATAGACTAAAACGTAAGTGCGAAAGGTTGCAATTACCCGGAAGGACGATGAATTGATGGTTTACGGTAGAAACGAGTTCCAACGACGACGGGCTTGATCTCCGGCGTCTTCTGCTGTAACTCCGGCTAAATCACGTGTTTAGGAACTTCAGATAGGATCGACAGTGCGGTTGCTTGGGAGAATTGCAAACAAATTGGGGAATTCGATGGTCTCGTGGACGAATTTGATGATTATGAGATGAATTGATCTAATTCAGTTTATTTGTTATAATTATGATGATCAAGAGGCTTACCTCTGGTCGTTAATAGTTGGAACGTGTAGAACGGTTACGAAATCGAACGTCTCTATGATTAAAGGCTGCATTTACGTTTCAACTGATGAGAGGCGCGACCGTGCCCATATGAGGCGCGACCGTTCCAAAGCACGGCGCACGACCGTGCCAAAGCACTTGGCGCGACCATGCCAGAACGAGGCGCGGCCGTACCTATTAGGGTTTCTTGTTACTTTTCAACATAAGACCTTGTAACTTTAGTCTTTGACATATTTGTATAAATAGATACTTATGTACTGTCTAGTAGGTTATAACCGAGTAAAATTTGCGGATTTGCATTCGAAATATAGTATTTAATTGATGGTACGAATAGAACAAAACAACGCACTAGAATTGGGTTTGAAATGCATTACATTGAATTGAAATACGGATACTAAAAATCAGAAATGTTACACAAAATGGCACAAAATAATGGATTTGAAGACATTGGAAGCATCTCCAGACCACCAAGACTAGTGTCTGGAGAAGACTATGATATGTGGAAGAATAGGATGGAAAGTTTCTTTTGCTATCAAGAATATGGGATGTTGAAATCCATTAAAAATGGACCATACATACCCATGGTGGCCTCAGCTGATTCTGGAGGTACACTGGTTCCCAAAGAATCCTCCAAGTACTCTGATGAAGACATCAAGAAAATGGAGGTAGACTTCAAAGCCTTGGGAGCCATTCAAATGTGCTTACCAAATGAAGTTTTTCACAACTTCAGTGGTTACAAAACTGCTAAGGAGCTATGGGAGACTCTTGAGAAGATGTTTGCTGGCTCAGAGGAAGTCAAAGAAAACAGAAGGGACATCCAGAAGCAGCAGTATGAAAACTTCGTCTGGAAGGAAGGTGAGTCCCTAACTGTTTTGTATAACAGATTTACTTATCTTGTAGGTGAGCTACAGTGCTCAAAGGTGAAGCTGGAGAATGAAGATATTCTCAAAAAGTTCATCAGGTCTTTACCTAGCTGCTGGACACTCTACACAGTGTCCATTAGAAGAACTGAGAATCTGAAGACTCTCCAAATGACTGAGCTCTTCGGTATGCTGAAAACCTATGAGCTAGAGATGATTCAGGCAAAAGAATGAAGCTCAAGCTATCAAAATGCCTCAACATCCACCACCACCTCTGCCCTCCACTCTAACCACTCAGGTCCTAGTTCTAGCAACTACTATCCTCCCATTATCACCCATCCACAAACTCTAACCTCTCAAACAAACACCTCACCATTTCTCCTAGAAGCTCCTCCTCAAACCTCAACCTCTGCTGCTTTTGTTTCTGAAAACTCAAGCAACATGTCCTTTATCAAGGAGGATCTGGAATGCTTCCATCCAGATGACTTAGAAGAAATGGACATACAGCACTCGTATGCCATGCTCTCTATAAGAGCAAAAAGGTTCTACTCTAGAACCGGAAGACCCATTCCAAGCAACAACTTCAACACCAGAGTTGGATTGGATAAAAACAAACTAAGATTTTACAACTGTAACCAACTGGGTCACTTTGCTAGAGAATGCAAGGCACTAAGAGCCAATCCAGCTACTCCTCAATCAAGACAAGCTCACCAAGCCCAACCCAGACAACAACAAGCTACTCCTCCAGTTCAAACTGCAGCTTGTGCAACTGTTGGAACTTCTGACTTCGACTGGAGCTTCCAGTATGAAGATTTCCCTGCCAACAACCAAGCTCTTATGGCAGACACAACTGAGATACTGCCTCAGGTATATGAACATCTATGTTCCCAAGCTTGTATTGATAAGGTGTTAGGCCACAAAAAGCATAATCAAAACCTTATAGATTAAAATGAAGAGTTTCATATCAAAATGAAGAGTTTCATCAAATGAAATCTGAATTCATAAAGGTAGAAAATAGTTATAAAGAAAAAATTAACTGCCTAAAGAAAGAGATTTCATTACTAAAACATAAACAAAGCAATCTTGAAACTCAGATTGATGATCTGCTGGCTAGTTTAAAAGCTACCAAAGCAGAATTGACAGAACAAAAAGTTCATGTTGATATATATGAATTTGCATCCAAAAAGCTGTAAAGACTTTTAGATGCTCAAATTCATGAAAAGGTAAAAACTGGTCTGGGGTATCATGGTGAACAATACCAGGTCGTTTCACCTCCTGGTGACTACGTTGCCATCCATGAACCAAGTTTCAATCTCTCAAACCTTAAAACAGCCAACCGAGATCTTGATCCCTCAAGGCATGAACCGTTGGTACAAGAGTGCACTACCTCGTCAGATTCTGAGTCAACTTGTTCAGAGTCCACTAAAGCTGAGGAGGCCTCATCAACAGCTCAAGTACCAGCACCGCCTGTCTTGGAAGTCATTCAAACAAGTGCTCATGTTCCTTTCATTCCCTCAGTACAAGTACCAGCTTTAGTACAAGTACCAGCTGCTCCAGTTCCTATGCCTTTCAGCCAAATCAAAATCAGCTATCCTCCAGAAGGAAGAAAGCTAACTGTTGAAAAGGGACAGTCCACAACTTCCATCAACTCAAAGGAAGGTGTTTGACATATGTCATGCTCCTGGAGAAAGAGTTCCATATGTTCAAAAGACATTGGAAGAAACCACTTTTGAGCACAACAAAACTCACCCTTGGAACTTCAAAGACCTTTTCAAAAGAAAGGATTATGTTTATCTTTCAAGGGACAAACTGGCTAAATCATGCTTTGTCTGTAGCAAATACAATCACACTGCCAGCACCTGCTTCTACTACCTTCAGCAGCAGAGGAATCAGCAACAAAGAGTTCAAAAACCACATGCTTTTGAGAAAAAAACAAAAGCAAACAGGTTAGAAGATTTGAAGCAAAGGCAACTCAATTCCGAAACTCTCCTTCTCCACCAAGGAAGCAGCTGCCAAAATCTCAATAAACCTGCATCATCTGTGGTGAATCAGACCACTTTGCTACAAATTATCAATTTAACCCTTTCAACCAGATCCTTCATCAAGCCCCTCAAAGACAAAAGGTAAAGATGGATCAGCGTACATCCGTTGTTAAACCATCAGTAGCCAGAAAAAGTGTTGGTAATCAAGTGAAGCACAAGCAACCTAAAGACAAGCCTTCAACAGCAACCAAATCTACTGCTGCTCAAGAAAAACCATCAGCAGCAACAACAGCTGCTGCTGACAAGCTTAAGTCAGCAGCAACAAAATCTGCTGCTGAGAAGCCAAAGCCATCAGCAGCAACAAAACCTGCTGTTGATAAGCTAAAGTCCCCAACAGCAAAATCTGCTTCTGTTAAAGAACATCCATCAGTAGCCAAAGCAAAATCAGCGGCTGGAAAATAGAACTGGAAGACCATCTCCTCAACAATGGAAAGCCAAGATCCTAGTTTCTATCACTCCAAGAATCATCATTTGCTCTATTAAATGCACACATGATGAATCAAACATTCTAAGAACCCTTTTCTTCAAGGATGCAAGCTCTTGGACTCCTCCCACTAACTAGATCTCTATCACATGCAGGGACAACCAGGTCACAAGAATAACACCTAGGTGGTAGACAGTGGTTGTTCCAGGCACATGACAGGCAACAGATCCATCCTCTCCAACTTCAGACACTTCAATGGAGGATATGTTGCCTTTGGAAGTGACTCAAAGGGAGGATCCATTACTGGACAAGGAACTGTGTCTAATGAAAGAATGAGTATTGATAAGGTCAACTATGTCAAAGAATTGGACTTCAATCTCATGAGTGTTTCCCACGTCTATGATCAAAAGCATTGGATGCTCTTCACAGATAAAGAATGCTTTGTACTGTCTCCAGGCTTATCCAAACCTCCTCCAGAAAAGATTTTATTAACTGCTCAGAGAAAACAAAATCTCTATGTATTGGACATGAATAAAGTCACTCCATCTGGGAGTGTTTCCTGTTTTCTGTCAAAAGCCTCAGTTGATGAATCAGCTCTCTAGCACAGGAGATTAAGTCATGTTAATATCAAAACTATTAACATACTGGTGAAGGATAATCTTGTCAGAGGGCTTCTTGACAAAGAATTCCAGCTAGAAGACCACTACATTGCTTGCTTAAAGGGGAAGCAACACAAGAGTTCTCATAAGCCCAAGACCTTGAATACAAATGACACTCCACTACATCTGCTGCATATGGATCTCTTTGTTTCTACAAATGTCATGTCAATGGGCAACAAGTCATACTGTCTGGTGATAACTGATGACTACACCAGATTCTCATGGGTATACTTCTTGAGAACTAAAGATGAAATTCCCAAATCCTACATTCTTAGGGTAGAGAATCAAAGCATCAAAAGGTGAAGATCATAAGGTGTGATCAGGGCACATAGTTCAAGAACCACACTCTGAATTGTTTCTGTGAAAGAAAAGGGATAGAAATACAATACAGTGCTCTAAGAACTCCTCAACAAAATGGAGTTGCTGAAAGGAGAAACAGAACTCTAATTGAGTCAGCAAGATCTATGTTGGCTGACTCAAAACGGCCTCTCACATTCTGGGCAGAAGTAGTTAGCACAGCCTGCTATGTGCAAAATAGAGTTCTCATTGTCAAGCCCCTCAACAAGACACCTTATGAACTTTGGTTTCAAAGAGTTCCCTACATTGGGTTTCTAAAGCCTTTTGGGTGTCCATGCACCATTCTCATCACACATGGGGTTCTTCCTAAGTTTGGTGCCAAATCTGATGAAGGATATTTTGTGGGCTATTCCTCTCAATCAAAGGCCTACAGAGTATTCAATTCAAGAACAAGAATTGTGGAAGAATCAGCAAATGTGGAATGTAGAGAACACATTGTCTGTGAGCAGGGAAAAGGCACAAACTTGCTCTTTGACATAGACTCATTCTCCCAAATATTTGAGCCTCTCATCTTCTCAAATATGGAGTCTACCTCTACACAAACACCTGCCTCCACTTCATCCACTAACTACAAACTGGATTTTCCCAAATCTTCTATCAGTCTGAGAAGACCATCCATTGATCCTCCATCAGTTGTGGAAGCAATTGAAGCAAGTGAAGCCGGAACAAGACTTTCCAATGTAACCAGCAACAGCCTGTCTGAAACTGAAAATGTAGATGAAGACTCTTCGGTAAATGTTGTAGATGTTGTTGATGCTATTACTGAAAATATTGATGTGGCTGCTGATGTTGAAGACTCTTCCACCATGAATGAAGAGACCCCTGATCAAAATCAAAGCAATCGGGAGAAAGGGATACAACTGGATCTGGTACCAGCATAGAGGATCCACAAAGAACAACCTCAAGAAAATATTATTGGCCAAGTCCACCAAGGAGTTCTCATAAGAAGCAAATCTCACGAGTCCAATATATGCTTATTTTCATGTTTTCTATCTCAGGTGGAACCCAAGAAGATAGATGAAGCACTGAAACACAGCAGCTGGATTAAGGTAATGGAGAAAGAGTTGCTGCAATTCAAGAGGCGGGATGTCTGGAAACTTGTTGATCTTCCACCAGGTCAATATGCTATTGGCACACGGTGGGTTTTCAGGAACAAGTAAGATGAGAGAGGCATTGTAGTCAAGAACAAAGCCAGATTTGTAGCTCAAGGCTACACTCAGGAAGAAGGAATTGACTATGATGAAGTCTTTGCTCCTGTTGCCAGGCTGGAGGCCATCAGAATCTTCATGGCATATGCTTCATCCAAGAATTTCATTGTCTATCAAATGGATGTAAAGAGTGCCTTTCTGTATGGGAAGATTGGTGAGGAAGTATACATCAAACAGCCTCCAGGCTTTGTAGATCCCGCACATCCTACTCACGTGTTCAAACTAGACAAAGCTCTGTATGGCTTACATCAAGCACCAAGAGCCTGGTATGAAACTTTGTCAGGATATCTACTAATCAACAACTTCAGAAGAGGTGCTATTGACCAGACCTTGTTTATCAAAGATGAAGGGGAGAAATCTTACTAGTTCAAATCTATGTTAATGATATCATCTTTGGATCAACAAGGAAAAAGCTGTGCAAAGACTTTGAGATACTGATGCACTCAAAGTTTGAAATGAGTTCAATGGGTGAACTAAATTTCTTTTTGGGTCTACAAGTTAAACAAGTCCCAAATGGAATCTTCATCAGCCAATCCAAATATGTAAAGAGCATTTTGGAAAGATTCAAGATGGCTGACTACTCTACTGCAAGAACCCCTATGCAAGTGCACCATCAGCTGACTCCATACAAAGATGGCCAAGACACTGATCAACATCAGTACCGCGCAATGATAGGGTCTCTCATGTATCTCACTGCCTCAAGGCCAGATATCATGTTTGCAGTATGTCTCTGTGTAAGATTTCAAGCAGCTCCAAAGGTTTCACATCTTCAAGATGTCAAGAGAATTATTAGATACCTAAAGGGAGCCCTAAGACTTGGGATTTGATACTCTAAAAATGACAAGTTCAATCTGTATGCATACACTGACAGTGATTATGGGGGATGCAACTTGGTCAAAAAGTCCACATCAGGGGGATGTCAGTTTCTGGTATGGAGACTGATTTCATGGCAGTGCAAGAAGCAAACATGTGTTTCAACTTCTACAGCTGAAGCAAAATACAGTGCAGCTTCAAGTTCCTATGCACAAGTCATCTGGATACAAAATCAAATGCTGGATTATGGGATGACTTTCATGGCAACTCCAATTCACATTGACAACATGAGTGTTATATCAATCACAAACAATCCATTGCAGCACTCCAAGACAAAGCACATTGACATCAGGTATCATTTCATAAGAGATCAAGCTGAGAAAAAGAGGATTATTTTAACCAAAGTTCATACCAATGAGCAATATGCTAATTTATTTACAAAACCTTTTGATGAAGCTAGATTTAGATATTTAGTTGAATCCACTAGTATGATGAACTTTGATTAAAATCTATCCCTAAAATTCTGTTTTTAAAATGTGTTTTGTCTTCTGTTGTAAATAAAAGTTATGAGTCAGCAGCATTTTTGTCCTTCAGAAGCAAAGGTGCCACTGACTGCTTTAAGTTATCAGCAGGAACGGGTTTCCTGCGAATAACTTTAAGGCTGTCAGCAGCAACATCCTTGCTGCAGATCATTGAATCCATCAGCAGCAATTGAGTCTGCTGCTGACAGACTTAACCTTCCGCAGCAACCAAGCTTGCAGCGGACATGCTTATCCATCCACAGCAACCAAGTTTGTTGTTGATGGGTAAATTTAATTCCAAATTAACTTTTACCCGCTGTAAAAATTAACATCAGTCTTTACGATGACAGCCTCGGTGTATTACAGTTGTAACAGTAAAAGGTGAATAAGGATGTACTGTACAAGTCATTTTGCTTTTTCCCTCCTCTACCGTTATAAGAACAAATCAACTTTCCTTACCATCTCTTCACATTCATTTTCACCCTAAACCCACATCACTTTCTCTCAAGTCCCCACCACATTCAAAGCCTTCCATCCTTAAAACATTCAAAGCCTTCCATCCTTAAAACATTCAAAGCCTTCCATATTCTTAGACCTTCAAACCTTCCCTCCAAAATCAAACAACAATGGCAGACATCAATAACCCTGATGATAAGTTCTCCCCGTACCACAACCTTACAGCATACTTAACCAAGGGAAAGAAATCCTAAGGATACGATGATATAATCGACTTCCTACGCCGATCAAAGATCCATTTTTCCCTCACAACCAATCCTACCATATATATCCCTCATATGGAGGATTTCTGGAATACCGCCGTCTACTCTAGCGAACAGGGGATTCCCCAAATAAAAGCCAAGGTAGACGGCAAGGACATTATCATCTCTGAAACTACCCTCCGAAAACATCTTAAGCTTCAGGGTGAGGGAGCAGCCATCTCATACTCAAAGGACGAGTACATGAGGAGCTTTGTATCCATATGGTACACTAGAAATCAAAATGAGTATACAATCGAGAAGGCGCTGATGGGCCCTCCATGGAAGTATCTCTGCCACACTCTTCTCCAATGCATATCTCTGAAGAGAAATGGATGGCATCAAGTGAGCTCCGCACTTGCCTCTGCTTTTCATGGTATGATTACTGGCCTAGGTTTCAACTTTGCACACCTCATCTTTGAGGGTTTGAGATATAACCTTCAAGAGGTTTTCAACCGGGAACTAAAAGAACTATCAAAACCTGTAAGAATCTACATCATGTTTGGACATAAAAATAATATTTTTCAAAGTATGAGAACTGTTTCCAAAAAGTTCTCAAGGTTCAATGTTCCATTGTTATCTACAATGCTGAACATACAAAGTACCCCGGGTGACAGTTCAGCAATCCCAGTTGTTACTGATCCCACACCCTCCACATCACATCCTGAACAACAATTTGCTTTCACCATTCGAACCCCTATGCATACTACTAAGGATGCACATGTACAAAAATCACTTACATCTGTTTTGGATGTTATCGTTCAACTGGAACAAAGGGCCCCAGTTGCAACGACTCCTTCTCTTCTTGTCTCAAAGGCCCAAACCCAACCTCTAAGCCCTCATTCAGAATCCCAACATTCTGATGAGAATACCAAAAGAGATAGCCACAACACTAGAGAGACTTCCTTGGAAGCCTCTCTATGAGGATCAGGATCACATCCCGGATCCATAGAGCAACCCCATGAGCCATTCCATTATTTCTCTTCACTGAACCTAAGTGCAGAGGCACCTGGTCAAGATGATATACCTTCTCCAACAACCACTATATCAGAGGTATTGATTGACTTGGCTGCCGGTGCACCCAACCCAGGTTCATCACCCAAGAAGGTTCACTCTGGTAGTATTGATAGAGTGAATTCGGAAAGGACTATCACTACTCCTGGTACATTAACTACACAGGAGGACAGTGATAACATAGCTAAGACCCTAACCACGACAACTCATAGTGAGGATGTTTCCTGTGAAACACTCTTCACTGAGAGGAATACCAGGCGCCAAGAAAACCAGGGTGATGGGGATGCAGAGGCTAGGCCTAAGGCCCCATCTAGCTCCAAGGATTCCACAACTGTGGATGAGGATAGACTATAACTTCATAACTTGGAATTAACGGCCATGGTGGCAATGCTAGAGGCTGAAGTGTCCAAACTAAGACACCAAGTCTCTATGCATTAAGCCCATCAATGCCCAACTGTGCCTACTCCCTCTCTTGCATCAGTGGGAACTCAAATAGATACATCCTTTTTCACTGATGCAACCAAAAAGGGGGAGGTGGTTACTAAGGAAGATGATGCTGACAGCCTCGAAGAATGGATACAAGAGCAGACTGTGTTTCAAAGTTCCTTATACAAATCTGCTTTTGTTCAAATCCATGACTTGCTAGACTCAGTAGATGAAGAGGAAGATGTCACTGAGGATTGGAAGTTAGTCGTCCGAGTTGTTGATGAGGTGCTACAAGAATAACTCTCCATGAAGACACACATCCATCATTCAGCATTCTTCCTGAAGCTGCAGCCATAATAAGTCATTCATCTACCCCCCAACTCTTTTTAATTTCAAAGAAACTAGAATTTGACTCCATTCTAGCTTGGGTTATGATGGAATAGTTGAGAGATTCTGGATTGGATGGGAGTTTATTGGAGTAGAAGAGCTAAACTAGAACTCTCTTAATGCCATCCAAGTTCTCAATATGTATCTGACAAAATGCATCAACACTTCATCAGATCTCTCAGTAGAACTTGCAATCAGCAGGTTCTATGACTTAATGGATAATAACATGCCCTGGTTTGAAAGACTACTAAAAGAAGCAAACAGGGTGGCTTATCCTGAATCTTCATCAGCAGCAGAACAAAGACTGGCTCCGAGAAGACTTGACATAATCAGGAGCAGTGCTTTAACTGAAGAAGAGATTATCTACTGGAGAAGATTCCTGTACAACATAATGGTCAGGGATGTGGAAGTTCAAATATGGATAAGCACTGACTCCCATGACTTCACCTTCTTCCTGAGCAATGGATCTTCTCTCTCAATCAACATCAAAGAGATCTTGCTTCTACCTTCAGCCTTCCTGCACAAAGTCTTTGAGCTCAGATCACTCATCTTCAATGTCAACTCCTTAGAAAGTCAAGAAATGATCAAAATCATCAAGGCTTCTCTTTATAAGGAGGAATCTAGATCTGACTCAGACATATCCTTTCTCTCTTCTCCAACAGTCAGACTGAAAACAGAAGAAGAATGAAAAAGAAGAGACGAGGAAAATATGAAAGAAGCATGGAAAGAAGTGACAGGTATGGAATGGAAAGAAGATGAAGAAAGTTCCCTTCCCTTGTCCATTCCCCAAAATGCCAATGAATCCGAAGCTGAGATCCCAACATCATCTACTACATCTGCTGTTGTGGTCCAAGAAGCTGAAGCAGAGGCATCCAACAAAGATAAGGGAAAGAGACTAATGACCAAAGAAGATGAAGAAAGAATTGAGAAGGAGAAGAAAGAAAAGGAGAATAGAAGATGAAGAAGAGAAGAATAGGAGATGGCTGAACTAAAGAAAGCTCAAGACAGAAAAACAGTCATTCTCCTCAGAGAACAACAGATCCAGTTGTATGCAAAACAGCTGGATGATCTGAAAGTAAAAATTCCTGCTGTTTATCAAATTGAAGAAGATGAAGCTCTTGCTCTTCAACTACAGGAACAATTCAACAAAGAAGAAGAAGAGATAGAGAAGAAGAAGAAGGAAGAGGCTAAGTTCAGAATAACTGATTCTGAACTAGCCAAGGAAATGAGAGAGGAGTGGGTAAAGGCTTTGGTTTCTCAAGGTGAGGATGCAGACTACCTTGAGAAACTATCAAATAAAGAAATTTACAGAGCCTTCATGGGTCAGCAGGGTTAATTGGCAAATAAGAAAAAGGTTGAAGAAGAAGAAAAAGCCAAACAAAAGTCCAAGAAGACCATTGCCTTTAACCGAAGATCCCATGAAGAAAGGAAGATCATGATTGACTTCCTTAAGGCTAGAGGAGAGAGTGGAAAGAGGCTGGGTCCCATGAACTTCATGAACCTGCAAGCCCTCTACCTTAAAGTCAAGAAGGATAAGGAAGAAAGACTGGGAAGAAAGGCTCCAAGAAGAGGGTAATCATTCAAGAAGAAGAAAGGAAAACAAAGAAACCCAAGCCTTCTCCCTCACCCAACACTTCCTCAATCCAACAACCTTCCACTCTCCATCCTAGACCTCCCTCCTCTCCACCCTCAAAGTCCAAATCCTCACACCCAGCTCCTACTAATCAACAACCTCCCAAAAAGATAAACAAACCTACTTCCAAACAAGAAGACTCAAGAGAAATAGTCATTTGGTCATACAACTTTCAAGACTAATGGTTTGAAGTTTTCAGGGGGAGGACAGAAGTTAAAATATCAATTTATATATCTGTTTATGAGGTACTATAACTTCCAGATTCTGATCTAAGAAGAATGATGGAGCTGGGTGAAGCCAATGAGCCCGTGAATGAAGGTGGGAGACATCTGCTGCTGGTAATCAAACATCACTTCAACCCCAGCAGAGATGAAATCCTTGATGTCAAACCTCTCCAATCCCACTCTCCATTCATCAGCTGGTCCTACAATGCTGAAAAAGATGAGTTCACATTGACAGATGTTAAAGGACAGAAGATGAGGTGTTCAAGCAAAGCTATCTTCAAAATGGCCAGCAAAGACATCAAGACTCTATCTGAGCTTCCTCATAACAATCCCAACAAGGACCAAAGAGGATATGAGGTTGAAAGAATTGTCAGCCACAAAAGCTTCAGCAACAAAAGCAGTAAGAGAGTTTTGGTAGCATCAGTCTAGGGGGAGTTTGTAGAAATAAAGACTGATGGCTACAAAATTCTCTAAGTACAAATGCTGCTGATCTCAAAGATTGTTGCGGATCGATAAATTTGCAGCTAATAGGCTTTATCTGGTGCTGACCAAAGCTGCAGCTGATAGGTCTTATCAGCTGCTGACCAAAGTTGCAGCTGATAGGCCTTATCTGCTGCTGACCAAAGTTGCAGCTGATAGGCCTTATCCACTGAAGATCAAAGTTGCAGCTGATAGCCTTTTCACTGAAGATCAAACGTTGCAGCTGACTGTTCTTGATAAAGCAACCAATACCACTGACAACTTTCTGCTGTTACACTGACACACTCCACGCAGAAAAAATGTCATTGGCACAAGACAATAAAAGACAACGACGCTCTCCTTTTGAGTATTTAAGCAATGATGCAAAGAAGATGTTTGAATAAAGTTAACCTTTGTAGTTATTATTATTGTCTGAATATGTAGAATAGCTTCAATACAAGATCAACGGTCTGTGTTAGATCTGATCCTTAGAATCTAGGGTCTGTCTTGATTCTAAGTTACTATATAATTAGTACTTAGATTCATTGTAAAGATACTTTTTGCTTAAGAGTTTTCTCTGTAATCTTGTAAAGATTCATTCTAAGTTACTATATAAGTAATACAAATTGTATTTATCAGTATTCTTCTTATCTACTTGTTTACTTTGCTTAAGTTGTGATTGTTTCCGCAAATCTCAACTGGAATAGAACCATCTTGTATTTACCGATCCAACATGTACCAACATGTGCCAAGAACTTTTTATAATGAAAAACCTTTGTTTAAAAACAGGGATTAAAGACTTGTATCAAAGATTTTCATTTGGATGGGTGGTGTACCACCACATGGCCGAAAAACAAGAAAGAAACACAAGTAGGACACTTACAAATCAAGTATGATGGTATGATGGATGTGAAACTAGCTTCAATCTCTTTGGAATCACCTTGAAATAACTTAGAACACTTGAAATGGATGAAGAAGTTTTTGGAATGGTGGAGGCTTACAAGGGGCTGGCGGCTGAGATTTTAGGTGACGGAGGGAGAGAGTGTTTTAGGTTTAGGGTTGTGTAAAAATGAGTTAAGGGATTAAGGGTGGGATTAAGTAAATGGGTTTTGGGCTTTTTGCATCTTTAAGGCTTTTTACAAAGAGAATAGGCTCCAATATGACTTATAAAGATAAAAAGCTGAATTTTTAGGCCCAATGTATAAAACAAATCATTTTTATAAAAATCTCATTTAGAATCGTTGGCACATATCGTGTATCCGCTAGAAAGCGTTAAAAATAAAAGTTTCTCTAAAAATTCCTGAAAAATTAATCTAAGCACAAAATAATAAATCACAGTATTACATGTGATTTATACACACCAAATATATGTCTAAATATTAGTTCTATAATTCACCAATGTTCGTGTGACAGGACGCGTGTGCGATCTGCAGATTACTGATGCATGAATTGAAATGAATTGTATGGACTTTGTGTCACACCCCGCTCGACGGCGAAAACTGCGGGGTGCAACACTTATGGATACCATAGTCATTGATTACATTGAACGACCTCTATATGAGTTTGAAAATAAACATTTAAATATTAAACCAAATTTAAAACATAAATGGAGTTCCCAAGGTTACATAAATCCATAAATTAAGTTTGTAAATCTGAATGTTTGCAAAATATTATTCATGACCAAAAGCATCTAATGCATAAGACCCTAGCATGATCCTATATGCCATGTGACTCCGTGCGACTCCATGCAATCAACGACCTAAGAAAAATATGCTAAAGTGTGTCAACATAAAGTTGGTGAGTTCACATATATTAGTAAATGAAAACGCTTGTTTTGAAAACCCAAGTAGGTAAAAGTAATTGTCACCCGACAATAAGTCACGTTGAAAACGTTTGAATAAAAAATTATAACAAAGAGATAGTATTGGCCATATGACAAACAATGTATTGAATTACCATGAACTCATATACCGAAGCTGATTTTGCCCTAGAACACAATGGTGCATCACACACATTGAATTGACTAACTAATAATGCACCCGCTTGGCTCCCCGCCAACGGATGGGATTGTCAACCCAAATAGATCTATCCACAATTACCACGCTTCATCCAAATTAACGGTTTAGAATTGTAAGGGACTTTGATATTGATGCTTATGTTAATTCATGTAATCGACAAATGATAGCTATGTTTGCGATAAAATGATTTGCATATTGATAAATCGTTTTGCATGTTTGTAAAATGATTTGCACAATTCTAAAAAGGTTTACTTGTCCATAAAATGATTTGTATGTTAATAAAATGATTTGCATGTTTTCTCCCCAAAACAGTTATAAAAACAGTAATAAAATAGTGGCAGTGAAACTCACCTGGTATGAGTAGTGTATGACATAGATATGTGATAGTGGTTGTATGAAAACCGAACTACTCATGTCCTAGAATGTGTAAGTATGTAAGTTCTACGAAACATTCGTGTTTAATTATGCGATCAATTCACCCAACTCGACTTTCTATAAGATGTGTTAATCTTTAAAAAGGTTTGACCGTGTTTGACTTAGCTATACGTTGGTGACACATTAGGATAGATAAAAATATAATTTTTTCTGAAAATAAATATACACAATAAATCGTATGACGGAAACTCATGCATGTTATAAAATATACTTTTAATATATTGAAATATATATATTTTGATGGTGGAAATATTATACAATATCCAAGTGTTGTTTAGTCATGTTTAAAGATATATTCATGTAAATAAACAAAGCATTTTTAATTCAGGCAAGAGTTTAAAATGGATGTATGAATATCAATAAAAATAGTCTTATCAATAATACAATAATAAAATAAAAATCCGGTTGTTGATTCAACAAAGTTTCCTTAAATAAATAAAAAAAATGATTCTACTGACTTGTATGTAGTAAAATGATGATCTAAACGTAAAATATACTTATATTTTATATAGAAATACTCTAGTAAATTCAAATGATGAAAGATCCATTTTTTAATAAAAACCCATTTAAAAAAACCCAACCAAGTTACTATTATTTGAAACACGATCCATCAACATGCATGTGATCAAAATGATAATCCAACAATATGCATGTATCATCGAAGATATATAGAAACATTAAATCATAAAAGAAAATATATAAACTAATTTTTACATGATGCATGTTACATATTTAGATTCTTTTTATAAAAGAATGTAAGTTTTTGTTGGGTGTTATGATTAGGACATAATAAATTTGAACTTAGAAATAAAAGGCTAATGAAAATAGTTTTCTTACTTAGAAGGTTTGAAAATGAGATGATCTTGACTCAAAATCTTGGAGTACCACCAAAGAAGGTCTTGAAAGCTTGAACCTTGGAATCAAATGGGAGGTGTGGATGTTTGTGTGTTGGCCAAAAATAGCAAAGGGAGGGGGGGGAGAGAGCTTTTGCTCTTGAGTTGTGAGGGAGGAATGAAGTGAAAATGAAATGAAAATGAGATTTTTGAAATTGAAAAGAGAGAGAGAGAGAGAGAGAGAGAGAGAGAAGGGGGCCGAAATCGCCTGGGGGTAGGCATTGGGGTGGGGTGTGGGTGGTGGATTGGTGGTGATTGGTGGTGTAGGGTGGTGTGTAGGGAGGTGGAGTGTGGGAAAATAGATTTTGGAGATTTTCAAGAAATATGGTGATGATTATGTTGGATTTTTAAAAGATATTTGGTGGGGTGGGGTGTGGTGGATTGGTGGTGATTGGTGGTGTAGAGTGGTGTGTAGGGAGGTGGAGTGTGGGAAAATAGATTTTGAAGATTTTCAAGAAATATGGTAATGATTATGTTGGATTTTTAAAAGACATTTGGGAAAATTAATTTTTATAATTAATTTTAATCATTTGTAATAACTGATGTTAATTTGTATGCACTAGTTAAAATACAGTGTGATATACAGTGTTATACCGGACTGTGTTTTTACAAAATGTTCATCAAAAATTCTCAAACTTTTATATTTGACACGAAATATTAATTCGTAGTGTATGTATAATTTTTATACTCTAACTCATACTTTTGGTCTTCCGTCTTAGATATCACCAACATTCGTGTGTGACCGGACCGGTGTGTGATCCGGTAATTCTCTGAATTACTGATGTGTGAAGTGAATTTAATTGGACTTTTATTATGCATCTAGTGAGCTTAATTACTCTAAATTAAGTATGATATGCGCAAATTGTATGTGATCCATAGTCAATGACCTGAAATTGGTGATTATCACACTTTGCTATATGAAATATGTACTTAATTACTCTATAATTAAGTATAATGCATGTGTAATTATGTGAAATCAAGTAATAGTCGGGTATGGATATTGACATGAAATTATCGGGTATCACAAATGGGATACTGACGAATCACCCTCTTACGATCCATATGAAGATGATCCTTCACATCCAGATTCTCGTTGGAAATAATCAGGGGTTCCTACACTCAAATTGAAAGACCTAGAAGATGCAGCTGTTTGTTTAATATTAGTATGTTGATCGTGTGCTTAAGAATAACGTAAACTTAAATCACTCTTAAAGTGACGTAAGCGGTTAGGTTATGTTTTTGTCTTGTTTCTTGTATTATTGGTGATGACATCACCGCTTATGTAATAGGTGCCCTTTCCTCTCTTATATAAGGAAGGCTCCTTTAGCTTGTAAGCTCATCCTTGCAAAGAAATAAAAACTACTTTCTATATTCTCTTTCTAGATTCTCTTTTCTCTCTTCAAGTTCTTCAAGCTCTTGAATTTCTATTTTATCTTTAGCCTTTGAGTCTTTTATCCTTTGCCCTTTGAGTCTATTTTATCGTTTGCGGTTCGCGCCTGCATTAATGACTCTTGATAAAATAGTGTTATGATTACTCGAGTGACCATATATTATGTATAAGAAGAATTTCGAAAGTTGGTCGAGTCAAGAGTTTGTGTTTAAAGATGTTTTTACCATTTATTTCTGTCGTAAAAACTTAAATTAAGTCATAATTTGAAAAGTGTAGATATCCAACTCCTAACTTTATGAAGTTTGGTCAATAGACTCCTTGGTATTTATAAAAGTTCCTGGAAATTTTCTAGAATTTACTGGAGAGTTTAAGTAAGGTTTCTTCTTTCGGTTATCTTAAGAGAGCCGAAAATGTAAAATTATATCTAGACATCTCCAAAAAAATACGAAATTTATTTTACAAGTTGTATATGACATTATAAACATTCTATAATGTTTGAGGATTTTTCTGAAATAGTTAAGTAATTTTACAAAATCATTTAAAAGGATAGCTAGACAAGTCCAAAAATTATGATTTTTATTTTATAACCTCCTCATGACCAGTAGGTTACATGATAAAAATTTGATAATTTTCTTAAATGTGTAAGTATAAAAACTATTTTTGTGTTAAATGTTTTATTTATTACTATAGTTATCTAGCTCCAAAAATTATAAAATTTGATATGGAACCTTTTTATAACAAGTAGGAGCTAACGCAAAAATATTGGATTTTTTGGAGGTCAAGAATTTAAGGTCATAATTTCGGTTGAAAACTCAACGTTTAAACGGTATAAGTTTATGTTTAAGTTGCATATGGTCATTCCAACCTTATTTAACTCATCAAACCTTGTAAATATGTGTTATAAAGTATAAATAAAAGAAATCTAACAAGTTTTTAGGGGTTTGACAAGTTAGTGAAAATGTTACCACATGATATAGGTTTTAAGTTTACACATGACATCTTGTGGTAAGGCTTTGTTTCAAGGACTTGTAAGACTTGATTTTAGTGCTTATCCAAAAAATATTATGTCCATATATGTTAGTGATGATGTTGGAAGAAAGAAAAATGAAAGATAATGTGCATGTAAAGGAAGAACATAAAGTAAATGGACTAGATGTTGAATGTTGAAGGTATGTTTATGGTTTGGCTTTAGCCATAGATCACCACTTGGTTAAAGACACTAAAGAGTATATGATGGTGTCATACAACCCATAAACCTTTTTGTTATCAAAATCAAGATCTAGAAAGAAAGAAAGCTCACAAGTTTAAGATGTTCAAGGCTTGTGGAGCTTGTTCTTGGCACTTCTTTGAGCCGTAAATTGAAAGAGAAAGGGAGAGTGAGAAGTGTTTGTGTTGGTGCAAGTAAAATGGGTGAAGGGTGGCTTCTACTTATAGGCCAACTAGGAGGGTTTAAACAATAAAATATTACAAAAAGGAGATTGCATTGAGATAAGGTCTTACTAAAAGTAAGGTGGGAGGTGTGGGGGAAGCCTTACGGCCGAAAGAGAGGGGGTAAGGGTGAGGTGAGGGTGGCTAAGGTGATGATGGTTGGGGTGTAGGTTGGTGTTATATGTTGGTTTATAAAAAGGGTTGACTTTTTATAAAAGTATTAGTAATTTATTTAAAGTTGTAAGATCTTTTTGTATGTACCTATGTATGCATGTATAAAAGAATCATGTTGTATGGATGCAGAATACATACAAACATAAGGAGTGTAGGTGAAATTTATATAAAATAACTAATGTATTAATATTTATATGAATTCTATATAAGAATGGTGGAAATATAATTATTTAACTCAAGCAATTGAAATATGGATTTGAAATGAACATTTATGGATATAGTTTGGGTAATTACATCAAGTTTAGGGTATAACCATGTAATTGGCCTAGAAGTAGATATAGTTAACTTATTATATGAGGATTATATGTTAACAAACACAGTTTTAAGTTAAAACCTCATATAAGTCACATAGTTTGCATAGAATAGTTTGTGCATGTATTTTATTGACCTAGTTTGATATTAATTAAGTCCTAATGAATGCACATAGAATATTATAGTATGCACATTATGAATGAATTATAGACCAGGAAATTTGGCAGATGTTACAATGCATACAGAGGTCAAAGATACATCATGTCATTTCTTGTGACATACCACTAATTGAGAATCAAGTTAGACAATTTTGGGGTTCTGTTGCCTTCAGACTTGACTCTACACCTTCGTACATTAAAGCTACTATTAATGGGAAAGATATCAAAACATGGGAAAGTACAGTTAGAGCGGTTCTACAACTGGGTGATAATGAGGATGACAATACAAAGGTAATAATCGCGTGGTTGAAGCTGGATTCAGGAGTATGGGTTATGATGGAAATTACAAGAAGAAAGAAATCAAGAAGACCTTACTATCAAGAGAATGGAGGTTTATAACACACATCTTTACAGTATGCCTCTCACACGGAAAGAGAGGATACGATGCAATCATCTATGAATGGGCGGGTGCAATCTTAAGAGTATGCAAAGGAGAACCAATCAACATCTCACGTATCATATTCAGCCATTTGTGGAGAAATGCACAATCTAATAAATGGTTGATGTGTCCCAGGTTCATCCAACTGATGATCAATGATAAGTTAATAGATTTGCCAAAGGAAGGTGACCATCTTTCATTTACTAGAATGAGCAGCCGAATATTAACTGATTCTCAGAAAGGTCACGCAAGTTTGTCTAGAAAGTGGACTCCATTGTTTGATAAGATGTACACTGTTGAACGCTTGGTTACTGTCAGACAATTGGCACTCTTGCAAAAGAAGAGTTAATTGAAAAGAAACAAAAGGAGGAGGCGAAGAGAAAAAGGAAAGGTAAAGAAAAATTGGTGGTAGAAGAGGTTGTTAAGAAAGGGAATAAAGTGGTTAGATAAGGTGTTGATAGACCCAGAGAATGGTTCATGCAGAGTGCAAGAGAAAGTGGAAGGAGAGAAGAAGATAGAAGGAGACAGAGGCAAGAAAGATTCCCTACACCTGATCCTCATTCCATCACTGAGGAGGAAGCAGAAGAGGATGCATTAGCCCAGGAATCCCTAAAAGCTCATGCTAGATCTCCTCCACCTACACAGCCTACATCAGGATCCCATCTAGAAAAAACATACACACAAGAAGATTTTTGGTGAACTAGAGCAAAAGTCTAACATGACAGACCTGCTAAGAGATTGAAGAAATTGGATGAAGTATCCTTGGAAAACCCTAAGGAGATGGCAGAGGAGATCATATTGTTAAAAGGGCAAGTTAAAGCTTTTCTTGATAGGGAGAACGAAATGGATATGATGAATAAATAGATTACATCTCAACAGAAATTATGGATGTTCAAAAGAAGGCCTTAATCAAGATGTTTAAAATCATAGCTGAGATCCAAGGAGAAGATAGTTGGGAAAATTTACTTCATGAGGATGAAAGTAAAGTAGATGATGAAGAAGATGATTATGAAGATGAAGAGGAAGATAAAAAGGAGAAGGAGGTAGAGAAGAAAGAAAAAGACCAGACAGATAAAGATGATGAGGGAGAATGGAGTTCTGGTGCAGCTGGATCGGATGAGGAGGACACTGATGATGACGACGATGACAACGATGGTGATGATGATGATATGCAAGAAGATTTAATTTATTAGGGTTAATATGACAAGCATGGATATGAAACTACTAACGGGAAGACCGTGGATGCTGAAGTGCCCTTTGATAGCTCTGGATGGTTCAAACCAGCTGAACCCACTCTGCTGCAAATCTATCAAAACATTAAAGTCAAAAGAAGGGAGAAACTAGCAAAATCATCTTCCGAAAATATGAACCCGTCAATGATTTGTTTGTAGCAGAGGCGCGTTGGGGAAATTCAATACTTCCAAACGCAACACGATCTACCAGCACTTTCGAGATGGGATATCATAACCCTATCTAAGCTCGACATCATCAACCCCCGTAATATGTCCCAAGCAAGCTGCATCCAGAACCTCATTCGCCAAAAATGCTTGGAAGGTTTTACTAGTTTCAAACCTCAACAGTCTATTAGAAGAAGGTCAAAGAAAGAGGTTGATCATCTCACTGGGAAAGGCAAAGTATACATATATGTGAAGCATGACAGGGTTGTTGGAACCTATCAAACCATCACATTCCAGTTAAAGTACAGGGGCTAAAATGCACTTTTCGTAAGTTATGAACTAGGGTTAGAGAGTCGCTAGCGATACTCTGAGAGTCGCTAGGTCGGTTTCAGTCGACACTCTTAGAGTGTCGGCATGCAAATAGCCGACTCTCATTGTTTTCTATAAATACCTGACCTTATTCATAACATTTAGATCTTTTTATTGTATTTCATTGTAATCAGTGTATGTTTAGCTTTTAGAGAGGGGTTTAGTGTTGATTTTGTTAACGAGGAGCTTATTGTAATCATTCAAGTGGATTGTTAATGAGAGTATGATGTTTATGTTCTTTGTTTGGGTGCTCTTCTTCTTATATTTCTATTGATTCATCAACAAACAGTTGATCTATAGGTGATTTGTGGATCTGATATTGTCTTGAATCATTTTAGCACTGAGATCCATGTGTTCAGGACCTACAATTTGGTATCAGAGCCTCTGTGCTCTTGATTTTAGTGAAAAACTTGGTGTTTCTGCGGTTTTTGTAATGTTCTGTGTTTTATCAAATTTCGATTAGATCTGTGTCAAGTTCATAAATTGATATTGAAATTCATTTAAAAAGATATTTTTGAAGAGTTTGATGGATCTGGTTAGCATTTTGGTTCAGATCTGAGCATTTTTGGATTGATTTTGTGTCTTTTAGAGAAAAGGGTACTTGTTTGTTCTTGAGCCGATTCTCTAGGTTGAAGATGATGTTTCTTGCTTCATTGATCGATTGTTGTTGAGGAGCCGACTCTTTTAGCCGATTGTTGTGTTTTTCGGGTCGACTCTCTGAGCCGACACTCTGTTTATTGTGCTTCTCCAGGCCGATTCTCAAGTAAACGTAAGTTTACGACTCACATGAACTTAGGTTCATAGTCAATGAGTCTGTCTAGCCGACTCTCTCTGCTGATTATCTTAAGTGAGTGCCGACACTCTCGGATCGATATTCTCTTTGTGATTTTCTCAGATGTCTTCAAAGTGAGTGCCGATATCTCTTTGATCAGTCGACTCTTCGAGCCGACTCTTTCGTGGTCTAGCCGACTCTCCCGAGTCGACTCTCTCAGTTTGTCTTTTTTAGATTTGTTTTTGATGACCAGTTTTCAAAGATGTCTGTTGTGTCTGTTACCCAAGGTGATTTGGAATCTGGTTCCATGTATAGACCTCCTAAGCTACTGTCAACTAATGATTTTCCTAATTGGAAGAACAGAATGAAAGCATACTTTTATCTGATAGATTTTGGTCAGTGGATTTCTATTACTAACGGTCCTCATTACCCCATGACTATAGTAGCAGATGGAATTGTTCCTCAAACTGATCCAGAAAAATATACTGAAAACGATAGGACTCTTATCCCAAGAGATTATAAGACTTTCAGTTCATTAGACATGGCACTTCCTGCTGACATAATGAACATGTTTGAAGAATACAAGACCGCTCAGACTCTATGGGATGCTTTGTGTGAGTTCTATGAAGGAAATTCCGATTTGAAGGAAGGAAAGAAGGATATGCTTTAGAAGCAATATGATACTTTCTGTAGTATCAAAAGAGAAGGATTGTCAAAGCATATTGCCAAATTCATTGAAATTTCATGCAAATTGAAGCAAGCTGGAGTGGTAATGGCAAATCATGAACAAATTAAGAAGTTATTGGATTCATTGTCTCAAGAATGGAGCATTCAGTGCATGATGATCAAGAGTTAATACCTAAATGTTACATCAACTATGTCAGATGTGATCAATACACTAAAGTCATTCGAGATGGATATTGAGAAGCGACAGATGAACCAAACTGGGTATGGCAAGAGTATGGCACCAACAAATGCAACATTCATTGCACCAACTAATCCAAGTACCTTTAGAAGCTCTTCAAGTGGTTCCTGCTATGATCTCCACTCCTCCACCAAACAACAGCCAAGCTCTTCTAACACTGCATCTCAAGGGAGTCAGAGTAGAAATCCTGCTGCTAAATTGTCCACTAAACATATGGAAATATTTGGTCTGTTTGTAAACAGCTATGAGGCACTTCTTGCAGTTGAATTGAAAGCTGGAGTAAGTCATATAGAGGATGTTTTTCATGTTGATCCAGATGATATGGAGGAAGTTGATCTACAATGGAAAATGGCCATGTTAAATCTATGAGCAAAAAAGATTTATGGATCGTATTGGGAAGAAGCGTTTGGGAGGAAAATCAGCATGGTTTGATAAATCAAAGCTTAGATGTTACAATTGTAAGCGGTTAGGCTACATTAAGAGAGAATGTCCTCATCCCATCACAAATGCTCTACAACTACTAACTATTGTGGCAATCAATGAGGGCAATGAACAAAATGATAAAGCTAAGGAACCCGCTAATGCCTTGGTAGTCAATGACTTTGAGTGGAGAGATGAGATTGAAGAAGCTCAAGTTGAAATCTGAAATGCTCTTATGGCCAATACAGCCTCAACACAATTCATAATGCAAGGGATGGAAGCTAGCTTGGTGGAAGAAGAGAAGAAGGAAGTTCTAAGAAAATTCGTGATCAACACAGTTTCGATCGGTCCAGATGCACACTTGAAACACTTTGTCATTCAAGGAACTGAAAGTCAAGTGATAGATTTAGAAGGTAGCATGAAGCATAATGCCAACATCAAGATTGATAAAGCCAAGGATGTTGAATGCTCTAGTTCTGGCTCAGTGAATCAAGCTGACTCTCAACAGAATGCATGTGATGGAACAAAAACCGAAGGCGGTGGAAACTCAGATCATGGGTGTATCCACAGGAAGACAGCTGCCGAGATGATTCCACCTAAGGTAAAATCTCGTTTATGCTCACTAAACTGCATTGGTATGATTGTTCACTATCACACTTTGAACAATCTTATCATTCTTGAGAAGGATGATGCTCTTGGACTTCTTAATCAAATTAAGAAAAATGAGATTCTTCTTAAAACCAGTTTAAATCAAGCACACCATGAAATCCAAACCCTAAAAGAATTTGTTTATGGAAAAGAGTTTTGAATTACTGATTTAACTGATAAATTGGCTATTTCACGAAGTGAGACTGTCAAATTACAAATAATAATCGATAAATGGAACTTAAGAAAAAAGGCAAAAGATACCATGCTTGATTGTCAACAACAGTCTGGGTATGTCAAAAAGGGAATTGGTTATTTGGATTCAAATGATTTTGAAAGAAAATTGTATCATCCTCCAACTGAGGGTCATTACAACCCTATTCCTTCACCACGATCTTGTTGGTGTTTTTGTGTCAGCTACTAATGTGAACAATACAGGTTTAACAAAAGGGCAAGATGATGAGGTACGGGATGAATGTGGTATTGGTTGGGCCACAATGATTGCAATAGGGAGTCAATTAAATTCTAGTTTTTAAATTCCAAGAAAGCAGAATCATGTGTGTCAAATTCTGTGGGTAGCGATAATGAATCTAGCTCTTGTTTAGATAATTTGAAATCGGATTGTAATGAACCTAATAGTTGTAATGTTTTTTTAATTCTATTAATGTTTCAAGTTTTAATGATTTGGTTAACTTTATAGCAAAAAATTAGTTTGAAAGGTTCATGACAGAAGAAATTCCAACTTTTATTCCCACAAGGGACACTTCAATAAGCCAACATGATAGTAAAAGCAATTCTGATTATCTGTCAACAAAAGAAATTGAAGAAAGTGAGTATGACTCAGAATACTCAATCAAACCCTCAATTGAGTCATATGATGAATCTGATGATCAATCAAAACCGATGACTTTATGAGTAATTGCACCCGCTTATATATTCATACGAAATCAAGTAAGTGTGTAACTGTGTCCAGTGAAAATAGTATTTTGCATATCTCAATGCGAAATCAAGAAAATGTGGAACTGTGTCTAGAGAAAATAGTATTTAGCATGTATCTCCCCCAAAAGGAAAATAAGTAAAATTGAGACCGTGAGACTCACCTAGAAATGCGGTGAGAATGATGTGTAATGCAAACACGTAACGCTAGCAAACGACCGAAATGAAACCGACCTACTCGAGCCCTAGTAATGTGAAGACTATAAGGTCCATGAAATGTGAAGGTTGGTTATGTAACCATGTACATCCAAATGACTCAATGTTGAAACGTGACATTGATGTTTTTAAAATGTTGACCAAGTTGACAAAGTTTGACCCAACGACCCGTTGGTGATATGTTAAAGGTTTTGAATGTACATTTATGATACGTATACAAGAAACATCATGACATGTCATACTATACACAAGTAGCCACATACATTCGTGTCATATCTAGAGAACATACAAAACACATATACTTCATGTATTATGGTTTCATGCTATGAAATCAAACCAAATAATTTAGCTCAAACGATGATTCTAAATGTTTATAAATGTCATGTTAAGCATACTAGAACCTTCAAAGATAATTTAGGACTTGAAACTCGGTTTTCGAAACACGAGTGTTTCCTTATTTAGAAAGTTAGGCTTTTTTATATCAATATAGCAACATTGAACAAATAGTAATAACTCATGAATTTAACATGTCCAAGTAATACTAATGTAACATCCACGATTTTCTAGTATTATTTTATTTTATTTCATACAATAATGACACTTCATTTTCAATACAGTACCTACCACATTAATTATTATTTAACGTATATTAATTCAAAGTTTCATCCCCTTTTTGACATATTACTTTCTAATTGTATATATATATGTGTGTATATTTATATAGATACATATATATAGATACTTTGTTATAATAAACAAATCAAAAGTAAATTTTATAAATCTTTAAAGTGTGTGTTTACACCTTTTATATATATATATATATATATATATATATATATATATATATATATATATATATATATATATATACTCATATGTAAAATATATATACACATATTTAATGATATTAAATAAACTATGTATACAATGTGGAAGTTTTTAATGAAAATTTATACCATTATAAATATTTATAATCAAGCAAATTACAATTAGATATTTATAAATTTTATGAAAATAATTTTATAAACAAATTAAATGATTTAAAAACTAGATAAAGAGAGCTTGAACCCCATTCATATTAACTTGAAACCCGTCAAATTCATTTGACCCCATAATATGAACCCCTTCACTTCAAATTTGAAACTTTTCCTTGTGAATGAACCCCCTTCCTCGATTTTGACCTTTGAAAAATCAACAAACTCGAATCGGTTACAAATTCAACGAAATCAAGTGTAATAACTGCAATTGATCGTGCTAGTATGTTACTACATCCTTTTCGACTGATCTTAGAGATTCTATTAAACCGATTTCAATGATTTTAAATGCCATTTAACCCATAACAGTCCTACACTCAAACGCGAATCAAATCGTCCTTTTTACATGAAATTGAAACTATAAAACGGGTCTATCATCATCGCGACACCTCCATTTTACTCACTAAACACTCAAATCCATCTCATACATCTTTGGAACACGAATCTCAGTCGAAGAACACTGAGCTCCAAGCTCCAGTCGTTCGCGATCACTTCTCAACCATTTCAGGTAATTCGTATTCCATTGGACTCGTGTTGATCTGAGGATTAAAAGCCCTATGGCTCGGGGGTCGATCGATCACTTATTCAGGGCAATTGGCAGGCTAGGGTTTCGGTCGGATATTAGGGAAGATGAAGGCTTCTGGGCTGTGAATTATAAGATGAGGGCGCGGGCCTTTGACCAAGGCACATGCCCAGAACAGTCGGTTAAAGCCCTTACCCCATATGCAGGAGGTCGCAGGTTCGATCCCTGCCAAACCTGTTTTGGGGTTGTTTTCTTTGTTTTTGGGTATTAAACATTGGTTTTTTTATCCAATAGTTTTATAAAAATTATTTTTATAAATATGTGTACACTTAGAATTATTTTGGTGATTCAACTTATTAGATTTTCAACAGGAATTATATTATTTCATTATTATTTGATTTAAGATCCTAATGAAACTTAATTTAAATTATTATAGTTATTATTCATTAAAAATCCTTGGGTTATGAATCCTAATATAATTTTGGATTATTTTATAAACCCATTTATCTAGTAAAGCAAATTCTTTACAATCTTTTACACAACTTAACTTTGTAAAACATTTAAGAATATATTTCATACTTTTAATTAAATAATTAATTATGACATAATTATTTATTAGAACATATTATTTTAAAATTTGGCTTTAGTTGTTTAGGTCGTTAAACTACTTATTTACTCAGAGCATTATTTGATTTAATTAATAAATCAATATTTTCTTTTAAAACACTTTTGTTTATAATAATTAAACTAAATAAATAAAAAGTTTTTATTTATCCAAATATCCATTTTTTTCAACTTATTATTTTTCACTTATTTATTCATTTATTTACAACCAAGGGCAAACTAATTATGCATTTAAATTGTCTACTTATGAAAAAAAATACATAAATTAGTTATTCATATATTCACATACTCAAATGTTTACAAAACAAATGAAACCGTATGTTCATGCACTCATACTTTTTACAAGAAACTCATAAACATCATTTAAGACTCAAACAAGTATTCTCCGAATTGACCAAATACACCCACACCCAATCCTCTAGTACATTAGGACCTTCTTTAGTCAATTGAACACATCATTGATACAATTACCCTACTCAAAAATAGGTTAACCTTAGGGTTAGCTAGTCACTTGAGCAACATCTTTTTCATGTGATCTCTAAACTACTTACTACATATGAGTTTACATAGCCCATTTTTTACTTTTACAACTTTGGGGTGAAACATGATTACATTCAAACTACTTGCAATTATTACAATTCAAACATTATGATCATGTGTACAATTTGTGCCTTATGCTTGAACATTATTTGTGTAAACAACATTTACATACTTTTTGTGCATAGTGCAAGTGCAATCAGTAACTCAGTACAAGCCGACGATATAAAATGATAGATCTATTGAGTCTGACAAACCCACCCGGTTAGGGTGATTGTTGCCAAAAACACTTAAGGATAACTATTGTGTTATGCCTAACATTTAAGGATAACTGTTGTGTTTTGCCTATCAGTCACAAGGTTTGATTGTACGCCCCAGTTTAAACTTTAGTAGTTCTCCATAAATGCCTTATTAATCCATGCATTATATGAATTGTACACAAACTTTTGATAACACTTCTTGTGCTAAAACCTATGTTTGCTCACCAACTATTTTTAGTTGACCTTGTTTTCATCATGTTTTAGGTGCAAATAACTGAGTTCATATACAAGATGCTACACATAGGACCGAGGACCTAGTTAAATAATGAAATTTGACACTTGATGTATTTGATTTTGGTTGAGAGATTGAACTTATGTAATGAAATTATGATTTAATGAACATATGAAATTATAGTTGATCATGTGGTTATGAACAGTTTACACGTCCGCCCTGACGTATTCCGCCATCGGTTGGGGTGTGTGTAGAACAAAAGACTTATGGCTACAAAACTACTGCGGACAAGTTTATCTACTGCGGATATGTAGGTCCCTAATTCGGTGCGTGACGGATCTCTAGACTCGCGGTACGACACGGTGATAACGTGCGGAATCCATGATCAACGTGCTCGTGTAACTCAATCAACAACAACGGTGTAAATAAACGCTTTGTATTCCACCACAATATCAGGTTACAAGATTCTGTCTCTAATCAAGTCTACTCTGATATTGTGTCACCTCACTTTCTAACAGACTCTGTTCTGTATTTATAAACACTGGTTCTGCAGTAGGCGAACTTAACAAGTTCGCCTCAAAGATGCTTAGGCGAACTTAATAAGTTCGCCTCTGATATACTAGGCGAACTTATTAAGTTCGCCTCTGATAGGCTAAGCGAACTTATTAAGTTCGCCTCTGATAGGCTAAGCGAACTTATTAAGTTCGCCTCTGATAGACTAGGCGAACTTATTAAGTTCGCCTCTAGTCGAACTTATTAAGTTCGCCTCTAGTAGAACTTATACAGAATTTTATCAACAGTTACTAAACATGTCCTAACAGACTCCCCTTTAACTGTTGCTAACAATTCTATCAATTACAAGTCAAAGACTCTAAGACTAAGACATAATATCTTCAAGCTCGTTGTCAACAGAATATGCTCCAACAGACTCCCCCTTGACAACAGCTTTAGAAGATTGTCATCCGTCTTCATATATCATCAAACAAGTTGTAGTCTTCGTCCTGTGCATCTGCACTTTCTCTCTTTATTTCTAGAAGAAAACTTAGGAGAAGGACCCCTTGTCAACTTTTTTCTGCAATATTCAGCTTTTGCAAAGGAGAACAACCAAGAATAACCAACAATTAAGATTTCCATGGAAGCTGGAAAAATAAAATCTTTTTGATTTTTCAAACATAAGAAGCACAAAATCTTTTTGCTTTTTCTCTATATAAACTGAAATGTAAAATACAAAATCACATCTTTTTGGTCGAACATCACGAGTAAGAAGATCATATCAGTATATATGATATATCAATCACACATCTTGGATATAAAATCCATATAATATCAATTGGTATCCTATGTCATTCTTTCAAGCCTTGACCAATCAAACCAATATCTTTCAAGATTATCACACTCTATCTTTTCAAGACTTTCATATTGCATGTTATGATACGCGATAAACATTCAAAGAAAATAGGATCAGGCTATGACACACAAATTCAAATTGTCAATATTATAAGATTTGAAACTAAAGCATCTCATTCCCACTTTCTTGTGAGTTAAGGTACCATTTAAGTATGAAATACAACGTGTACCCCACTAGTATGCCAACAGAAAGTAAATGCACTATCTTCAAGACATATGAGATTTTACTAAAGATTATCCGAATTTCCAGAATGAGGAGACATCACTTAGCACATGAATAGCAGAATCCAAATTGGATTGTATAGGAATCAATGAGATTTAGAATCGAATGATTCAATGTTTTCGCTTATATATGTGGAATCATAAGATTCGGTACATGAATCCAACTGTTATCTGGATTATGAATTCAATGGAATCAATAAAGATGATTTATCAATATGATCCAAGGGCTAATATATGTTTGACAGATGTTGTCAAGTACATATCTTGATTATACTTCAAATTGCATGCTTTTCGGGACATGGGCACTGAAGCAAATCGAATGAATAGTGCTAAGGACATAACCCGAAACTGATCTCATAGGAAAATCTTTATTAAAAGCTAATATTCTTTATCTGATAGTGATATTTTAACACACACACCCAGGCATAAAATGGGTTCAAATCACAGTTGTAACATATGCAATTATGTTTTCACACTACTAATGGTTCAGTGACGCTTTTAGTCTACTGACAATTCAAATTATATGCATACACAACCCTATCATTTCCTATTTGTGTAGTCTTTGAAGTTTAGATCAAAACATATAATTCAGATATATTAACATAAAGCACCAACCAGTCAATCTAAGGTCATGTGTGAAAGAACATCTGCTGATGTACTATTATCTCTTCTTTAACTTCAAGTAATGTCGATTTTAACTTTTTCAATTTGTTTGGATTTTTCAAAATCTTTTTCAAAGAAAGTTATTGATGCACTTTCCTATGACAACACTCTGGATAGAGTCTTAGTTTGTATTTCTAATGTCTGTAATTTGTCTTTGTATTTATGAGTCATTATGTAATAGTTTATCGAGTTGTATTTACTTTTACATAATGTATGTTGTTTTTCTGCTAAGTGTT
Source organism: Smallanthus sonchifolius (assembly GCA_023525975.1). NCBI lineage: Eukaryota > Viridiplantae > Streptophyta > Magnoliopsida > Asterales > Asteraceae > Smallanthus > Smallanthus sonchifolius. The sequence goes on from CM042021.1 coordinate 57,910,330, forward strand.
TTGCGCACCTACATGTGCGTAGGAGAAAGCTCCTGCGTACTTAGCAAGTACGCAAGAACACCTTTGCGTACTTGTTAAGTACGCAAGAGCAATTGGTCCTGCGCACTTGTTAAGTGCGCAGGCATCAGGTCTGTATAAATAGGATAGGTTCACAGAGGCTAAGTACGCAGAACCATTTGTTTAGACGAACTCGGTTCTGCTAAGTACGCAGCTTGTATTCTCTCTGTAACCGTCGAGTGTTTATAATACAAAGAACGTTTATTGTGACTCTTGTGTTTGGTTTACTTTGTTTAGTAAGACTCTCCACCTAGTCACGGGTATTCCGCAACCCGGTGCGACTAGTAGACCACTTGCATGTGACGATCCGACACACACGAAGGGACCTACAAGTGGTATCAGAGCATTGCTCTTGAATTCGAGTGTTGTAAGTGAGTTTGGAGACGTTTTACTGAGTTTTACAAGCAAAAAGAGGTATTTTTGTTGATTTTTGTGATAAAAAAGGGGTAGCTCTTGAGCACTTTTTTAGAAACAAAAATCTCTCAAAAACCGATTTTTGTTGTGTATTTGTGTGTTTTGAGCGTCAAAGGTTTGTTAGAAACTTGTTTCTGATCCTTTACCTCAATTGCATTGATCATCAGCCTATTTTTCACTATCTTCGGCGATTTTCAGGTGACCGAAAAAGTTTGGTGAGAGTTGCTTAAAAGGTGTCCTGCGTACTTACCATTTTTGGTAAAAAGTACAGTCTTCTGCGTACTTACTAACTACGCAAGAGTTATCTCCTGCGTACTTACAAGTGCGCAAGACTGAACTTGTGCGAACTTAAGTTATATCCTGCGTACTTAATATTTCCTCCTGTGTACTTACAAGTACGCAAGAGCAAGTCTTAACTACGCAAGACCATTTCTCAAGTGCGCAAGGCCAAAGCCAAGTACGCAACAGTGTCTGATTTTTCTGATTTTTTGACCAAGTAATTCACTATGTCGAATCTTCAGAATCTTGGAAACATGTTAAATTATGATAATGAGATCGGTACACCTCAGAAACCGCCTAAACTATTAAATGTAAACAATTACTCAAATTGGAAGGCGCGTTTTGAGCACTACATTTCATACACCGACTCATCATTATGGATACCAATCATTGAGGGATATAAGCATCCCACACACATCTATCTTGATGAAGAGGTGCCAAAGCCCATCTCTAAGCTTGATGAAGAACAAAAGAAAGCTTATGATCGGGAAAATAAGGCTCTTGGCTCAATCACTATGTCATTAACTCAGGAATTGTTTCACAGTTTTCGAGGCTATGACACCTCCAAGGATCTTTGGAAAGCACTTCAGAAAAGATTTGAGGGGAACAGTGACATTAAGAAGAGTAAGCGGGATCTTCTCCGGAAGCAGTATGAATGCTTCAATTTCATGGAAAATGAATCATTAGATGATCTCATCTCTAGATTCTATCATTTACAAACGGAGTTGAAAGCTTTTGAACTGAAATATCCCGATGAAGAACTGGTGGAAAAATTTCTTGATGCTTTGCCACCAAAGTTTGAGATGTATACAACCCTGATGAGGGAAAATCCTAAATTCTATAAGTTAACAGTAGATGAGGCTATTGGTTTCCATGTATCATGGGACGACTTCCACTTCAAAATCATCGGGCTCTGGAATTGCCCTCTTTACTGGACACTCCAATGAAGAAGACCACACAAATGGGTGTGGTTGTCATGCTTGTTATGCATCCGGATCAGGGTTGGGAACTAATCATCAACACACCTCAAGAAATCCTCCAGCTACGTCTTCAGCTAACCATTCTGCAATAGTCAAAATAGCTGAAGATCATGTAGCATTGTTTTCATCATGTATGCTTGCGTATGAGAATTTCATAGGCGACAAGCTAACGGATCCCGAAACTATTGAAGAAGACTTTAACCAAGTGGATCCTGATGATATTGAGGACATGGATATTCAATGGACTATGGCCATGCTTTTGATTTGATAAATCCAAGGCCAAATGCTACAAGTGTCTGAACTATGGACACTTTGCTCGTGAGTGTCAAAAAGACCGAGCACCGGCCTCTGGTTTTACCAGACCTAGCCAGGGAAACAGACATGGCCACAACAACACTAGCCACCACAATCAACACCAAGGTGGTTCGTCAAATGCACTGGTAGCTCAGCATGACGAAAAATTTGATTGGGGTGTTCATCTAGAGGACGCTATCATTGCTCAAACACAGGTTGGTCTCATGGCTGAGATCATGGAGCTGATGGAGGCTGAGAGAAAAGAAGCTAAGGAGATGGAAGCTTCTGTAGCTGTTGAAAAGGAGTCTACCACTGCCGTTGCTCTCATGGCCATTGGAGAAGCACAGAGTTCATCATCTGAGGTAGATTCTAACCCTTTCTCTGTTATTTCTTGTTCTAAATGTCTAGGGCTAAAGCTTGAAATTTCTAAGCTCCAAGACAAACTCGAACCCCTAACTATGGCAGCTCATAATTACAAAGAAAACGAAAAACGTTTTAAAGATTCTGTTGAAATGTTGAAAAAGGAAAAATGTGAATATTCTTTACAAATAAGTGAGCAACAAGTTCACTTGGATATTGCGTATAGGGGGTTAGAAAAACGGAACAATGAAATCAACAAACTGCAAAATGAGATCATGCAGTTAAAATGTACAAATGAGAAGTTGAAAAACTCTCGCTTTGTGGTGGAGCACTACGAATCAGTAGTGAGGAAATTGAAGGGCCTAGGTCTTGGTACCAATGCCATTCCTCCACCAATAAGTGGGAAGTTTGTCAATAGCTTGATAGACATTGATCTCACCTGTCTAGATGAGTCCTCTGATAAGGATGATTCCCCCAAAAAAGATGAATCCTCAAGTAAGGCTAACTCCACATCTAGTGAGGAGTATGTTACTGCTTCTGAAGATGGGTTGGTTAACACTTGCCCTGAAGGATTAGTCTCTGAGGAGTTGTTGACTGAACATAAAGTCCACAAAAACATTATCACTAATGGTGATAACTGCATTTTAACTGAACCTGATATCATTGAAACAAATGATAAACTTAAGGTAATGCTTTACGGGGGTTATAAAAATATTAACCAAGTTAAGAAAGAGGCTTTTTCAGCTCATTATAGGCTTGGTTACAAAGAGAACTTACAAAAGTATTATACCCCCAAAAACCAAACTGAAAAAGGTCAGACTTTTGTTCATAAACCAACTCCTCCTGCTCATAATGGAGAGTTATGTAAGGCCAGATCTAATGAGCCTTACAAGAGAACTCATGTGGACAAGAGGATGTGTTTTCATTGTGGCATGGTTGGTCACATTCTTGTGAACTGTCCATCAAAGAACCAAGGGAAACAACATGTTGTCTCACAGCCAGCCGTTATCCCTAAGTCGCCAATAGTGAAACCTCCCAGAAGTCTAAAGCAGAATGTGGTGAAACCACCAGTACAACCTATGGGAAAACCTAAGATTAAATCTGAGGCCAAACCATCTGTTGCAAGAAAGGTAAAGCAACCTGATGTACCTCGTGTGTCTACATCTGGTAGTACACGCACTGGTGAGAAATCTGTGGCTAGACTCTCTAAGCCACAAAGAAGAAGAAGGAATAAGAGGTTGAGAAAGCTGGAACAGCTGACTAAGACTCAATCAGGTGAAGCTTCCACAAGTTCACCGGCTGTGGTTGAGCCAAAGTCTACTGTTCTGGTTAAGAATCAAAAGAGATCTTGGAACAAGAAAGTTAAAGGTTCTCAATCTCCTGTTCCAAATTCATCCAAAGATTCACCAATGTTGAACAGTCATCATGACTGTTAGTTGAAAGAAGTAGTTTATTTTGAGAAGGATGGACGACCCAAGACCACAATGGCTTGGGTCTCCAAATCTAACTAATTCTTTTGTTACTCGTGCAGGGACGTCCGAAGGGTACTATCTCTAACCGTTGGTATGTAGATAGTGGATGCTCCCGGCACATGACAGGAAACATGGCCTTGCTTCAAGATGTTAAACCATTCAGAGGCGGCTATGTGGCCTTTGCCGGAGAAAAAGGCGGCAGCATCACGTGTCAAGGCGTGTTTTTAAACGGTTGTGTTAGCTTTGACAATGTCAACTTTTGCGAGTAGTTGAAGCATAACCTGTTGAGTGTCTCCCAAATGTGTGACAAAGAGTACTCGGTGATGTTTGACAAGTCAGTATGTCTGATTCTCAAACCCGGTTTTGAGGTTCCCAAAGACTGGATTCTGATGAGAGCACCAAGATCAAACGACACTTATCAGATCGATATGAGCGTGGCAAAAACCACCTCGTCAGTTGCTACTTGTTTACTTACAAAAGCGACAGAACTTGACTCCATCTTGTGGCATAGGAAACTCGGACATATTTCTTATCTTAAAATGAATCATCTTGTCCGAAACGGTTTGGTAACCGGGGTTCCTAAATTGAGGTTTACCGTTGCAGATGACTGTATGCCGTGTAAAAAGGGCAAATAGCAACGGAAGTCTCACAAGCCCAAGCTCCAAAACTCAATCGATACCCCTTTGGAGCTATTACACATGGATCTGTTTGGCCCCATAAGTATCAGGAGTATTAGAGGTAAGTCGTTCTATCTAGTTGTAACTGATGATTTCTCATGTTTTTCTTGGGTGCATTTTTTAGGTACAAAAGACGATACTGCTGATATTCTTCAATACCTGATCCTGAGCTTGGAATCTCTTTGCAAGCTGAAAGTTAGAAGAATAAGGAGTGACAACGGAACTGAGTTCAAGAATAATTTGATGGAACTTTTTTTGTCTCAAGAGAGGGATCCGTCACGAATTCAGTGCGCCGTACACACCTCAGCAGAATGGAGTTGCCGAAAGGAAGAACAGGACACTGATTGAGACTGCAAGGACTATGCTGTCGGATGCAAAGCTTCCTGTCACTTTCTGGGCAGAAGCCGTTAATACAGCTTGTCACGTCTTAAACAGGGTTCTGGTTGTGAAAAGGCACAACAAGACATGTTATGAGTTGATCAACAATCGACTTCCCAATCTAGATTACCTAGTTCCTTTTGGTAGTCCTTGTTCCTTGTTGCTATAGTATAAAGACCGTCAGTCTAAATTTCATGCGAAAGCGGTGGAAGGCATCTTCTTAGGATATGTTGCCAATTCGCCCTGCAAGAGAGTGTACAACATAGGAACTCGTACTGTCGAGGAATGGTTTGAAGTGGACTGTAGTAAACACAGCACTCCACCAGAACCAAAAGGTCCAGCTTGGGGTTTTGATTATGATGCGCTATTCAAGTCCTTCAATCTTTCGGACTTATCTGCAGAATACGGCGCAAATGTTTATGATTTATTGCGTGGCAACAATGACTCCAGTTTTTCTACTCGTGCTACTGCACCAATTATAACTCCTGATTCCAATGCTGCATCTGCATCTGGAACTCATGACAGTGAAGATGTTCTTGTTGATGGAAATGACGCTCCAGCCAATCCTAACACAACTGTAGGAAATGAAGCTCCAGCTGATCCAATAAACATTGAATCTTCTTCGTCTGGAACACAGGAAATGGGGGAGTTAAGCACGAATCTAGATCCAGAAATTCAAGAACCAATTGTACCTGAGACGAGGGTGCATACGAATCATCCAATCGACAACATTATTGGTGATCCTTATGCCGGTGTTCAGACTCGTCATAGAACCATCACTAAGAACACCAGTCTTTACACAGAGATATTTGACACTGGTGTCATGGAAACATGTCTGCATGCTGCATTCGTGTCCTAGGTAGAGCCGAAGAATGCGAAGGAGGCTCTCGCTGACAACTGCTGGATTGAGGCGATGCATGATGAACTGTCTCAATTCCAAAAGTTGCAAGTGTGGGATTTAGTTGACTTGCCAAAAGGCTTTCAGCCAATTTACCAGATGGGTGTTCAAATGCAAGATGGATGATCGTCATGTAGTTGTGAAGAACAAAGCAAGATTGGTTGTTCAGGGTTTTTATCAACAAGAGGGCTTGGATTACAATGAAGTATATGCCCCAGTTGCTAGAATTAAGGCCATTCGACTGTTCTTGGCTTATGCCACATATGTCGGCTTCAAGGTCTATCAACTTGATGTGAAGAGTGCTTTCCTTTATGGTAAGGTGCATGAAGAAGTCTATGTCACTCACCCTCCCAGTTTTGAAGATCCGCATAATGTCAATAAAGTGTACAAGCTCGACAAAGCACTTTATGGTCTTCATCAAGCACCGCGGGCATGGTATGAGACATTATCTAAGCATTTACTGTCTAATGGTTTCGACCGTGGACAGATTGACTCGACTCTCTTCATACGGAAAGCAGGAGGTGACATTCTTCTTGTGCAAGTATATGTCGACGACATTATCTTTGGGTCGACCAATGAAGGGATTTGTAGGGAATTCGAGAAGGTGATGAAGTCCAAGTTTGAAATGAGCAATATGGGTCAACTGTCATTCTTTCTAGGTCTGCAAGTCAGTCAAAGAGAGAATGGTATTTATCTACATCAAACTAAGTACGTGCAGGACATCTTGTCAAAATACAAGATGAGTGATAGCACTACTTATGGCACACCAATCCCAGTCAATCATGGTTTGCATCCTAACAGATATGGAAAGGATGTGGACAGCAGGTTGTACCGTGGGATGATCGGATCACTTATGTATCTCACAGCTTCAAGACCCGATATAATGTTTGATGTGTGCTTGTGCTCAAGGTTTCAGTCACAACCGAAGGAGTCTCATATGATAGCTGTGAAGAGAATTTTCAGATATCTGAAAGGGAAACCCCGATTAGGTCTTTGGTACTCTAAGCAGCAGTTATTCGACTTCCACTGATTCAGATTATGGCGGTTGTAACCTTGACAGAAAGTCAACTTCTGGTGGATGTCAATTCTTAGGAGACAGATTGGTCTCCTGGCAGTGCAAGAAGCAATCAACGGTTTCTGTCTCAACTTGTGAAGCAGAGTACATTGCTGCAGCTAGCGGTTGTTCTCAGATATTGTGGATTCAGCAGCAATTGAGAGACTACGGCTTAAACTTCACTGGAACTCCTCTATTCATTGACAACAATGCCACCATGTCCATCACAAATAACCCAGTGAAACATTCCAAAACTAAACATATAGAGATTCGCCATCATTTCATCCGTGATTGTGCTGAAAAGCATTTAATTGAACTTGTAAAAGTTCACACGGATGACAATCTTGCTGACCTTTTCACAAAGGCATTTGATCGATCCCGTTTTGAGCATCTTCCCAACTTGATAGGAATGTTCAATCCTGAGTGAAAACTAAGTTTTCTTAACTCAATTCAATTCATGAAAGTTAAATTTTTAATTCTTTTAAATTTTCTGTATAGTTCTTTTAGTCTTTAAAATATTTTACAAAAACCAAAAAAAAATATAGAAAATGGAGAAAATTTCAAAGTTAACTTGAGAAAAGAGGAAATGATAGTACATCAGAAATGATCTAAACACCACAGACTGCTCATATGGGAAATGATTGCGTCATGCTTACTTATCTGTTTAAAGTTATTATGTTTTTAATCTGTTTATTTATAAGTAATTTGAATTGTCAGTAGGCTGTATGCGTCTTTGAATCACTAGTAGTGTGGAAACTAAATCTAAATTACAACTGTGATTTGAACCCATGTTTGCAAGCGTGTGTGAGTAAAAGATTAGAAAAGTTCACTATCAGATAAAGGATGTTAGATTTTGACAATAATTTTCTTTTGAGATCAGTTTCGGGTTATGTCGTTACCACAATTAATGCGGTTCATCTCACTGCCCATACTCACAAGTATGCAAGGAGAGATTGAATCAAGACATGTCTCTACATTAACCGTTGAGCATGTATTCACCCTTGAATCACTCCTGATTCATTGAAATCAAATCCAGATAAAAGTTGGATCCCCTTACATGATAATCAAACACCATATCTATTATCCTGAATCATCATCCCGATATTCAAAGAAGAAAATCACATGAAACCAAGACAAATGAATCACTCGATTCTGAATCTTATGATTCCTGATAATCCTTATGGATTCTGCTTGATTTTTCTGTGCTAATTGATGTAACTTCATTCTGAAAATTAAGAAAATAATTGAAAATAATCTTAGATGCCTTGAAGATAGTGCAAAATATAATAGCATCTCAGTGGGGTACACGTTGTATATCTTATAATTAATACCTTAATACACAAGAACATGATACAAAGATGCGTATAGTTTCAAATCTTATAATATTGTCAACTTGAATTACTTGTTTATGTGCTTATTACGTATGAATAAAGAGTAATACATGACATGATCCCATATTCTTTGATGTTTATATTGTATCGTTTTTGCTATAAGATAGCCTGATATGATCCTTTGCTCGTGTCTTTGATTAAAAATAGTTTGTGTGAATACTTGTATATTTCTATGAGAAAAGATCAAAAATATTTTAAGTTTATGCATAGTTCAACTCTATTCAGAAAAGCCAAAAATATTTGTATTTAACCTTCCTGAATTGATTTTGAATCCTCTTGATTGAACGCTTTTATCTTGTTCGTTATTTGACTTGAAAATCTTCATAAATCTGGGTTGAAAAATTGCGCACTTAAGGGTTGTGCGCACTTGTCAAGTTCGCACGAAGTAAAACTTACGCACTTAACAAGAACGCAAGAGTTATTCTTGCGCACTTGTAAATGCGCAAGAGTTAAGTCCTGCGTACTTGTAAGTACGCAAGAGTTAACTCGTGCGCACTTAACAAGTACGCACGAGCAGTAAGTGAGGGGTATATATGTGACACTTAGAATTGTTCTCAGTTTCACGCATTCAACACTCAAAATTTCCCTCTGCAAATTTTTCGCTCAAAATCGATAGTGTCTAAACCATTTTTTCGTCCCGTCCATACTTTCATCATCTTATTTCATCTCATAGGTGAGAATCTTGGCCGATTTCATCCGTTTAATTGTGACTATTGACCGTTTTTTTACTTAGAAAATGTTAGGTTAAATCCGATATATTTTGGGGTAAAATGGGGTTGTTTGGGTAACTTATTATCTGTAACAAGAGAATAGGAAGCTTTAATCGATTCCCCAATCATCTCCTGGTCCTCGATTGATCCGTCGGTTGAAGTTGAACCGACAGTGGGTCGGCGACTGGTCTAGGTCAAAAATTGAACGAGGTTAAGCAGTGTGTGGTGTTGATAATGGTACCATAGGTTAGAACCCTTGAGTCCTACCTAGTGGCGACCTAATCAACCCACGTTTTGAACGAATTTCAAATTTTCTGGAATTTTTGCTAAGTGTGAATCTTGGGCACTTATCAAGTACGCAAGAAGCAATTCCTGCGTACTTGTTAAGTACGCAAGAGGAAAATCCTGCGCACTTGATAAGTGCGCAGGACCAACACTTAGAAATTTTTCCTAAGTCTGAAAATTTTTTCAAAGTGTAACTACTATACTATGTCATGTGTGTCTACTTCCAGTGTTATAAGTTGTTCTGAATATGTTTTCTGTGTGTGTTTGCAGGCTATGGCTCGTGCATTCACTGACGAATTCAACCTATTGGCTAACACCGAACCAGAATGGAAAGGCGCAGCCTTGCAATACAGGGAGATTGTGGATTTTCTGAACGTATTAAGAATAATTTATGCAATCTCAGCAAACCCAACAGTCTCAAGACCTTACCTGGAGCAATTCTGGGAGACTGCAGAGCACGACTGCATGGTATCCCCGAATGTCATAAGGGCTACCATTGACGGTCGGGCTATTGCTATCTCTGAGGATACAATAAGGAGAGTATTGCAGTTCAGAGACCTTGCCACCGACCCGACATCCTATCCAGATTACTACGTGGATGGGTGTTGGAGGCACAGAATGGGATATGTCGGGGCAAGGGACTATGCTTCTTACAAGAAGATGTGGGTATTGGATCAATGGCGTTACTTTGCCCACATCATGATCGTGTGCATCTCATCCAGGAAAGCGGGGAAAGATGCCATGGGTCATGACCTTGCAGCGGCCATGGTGGGCCTGTCTCTCAATCGGGGCTACAACTTCTCTCGCAATATCTTCAAAGCACTCAATGACCAGATAAATACAGCAGAAAGGTTCAGGTTCCTTTTGTACCTGAGGTTTGTGCAGCTCCTGATCGATGATGCATTGCCAAACCTACGTGCTATCGGGGAGAGACTGCAGGTAAAAAGGGTGGACAAGAGAGTCTTTGCTCAGTTTCTAAAGCCAGGCAGTGTAGAACCTACCCCTGCGCACACTGAACTTATTGGCCACCTACTGAATGAAGCATACGCCGCTCCTGAAGATTGGAACTGGTATAGTCCCAACTCAGCACCAGAGATGAGTGATGACTCTGGTGAAGAGCAAGAGGAAGAACATGATGATGATGAAGGTGATGAAGAATGTGATGTTGGTGGTGCAGAGGAATCCGATTCGGAGGCAACAGAATCAGATTCTTCTGATTCCAATGACGCACCATCACAGGCACATCCGAGAAGGTCGGCACAGGTAACCCTGCCTGCGTCGTCTTCCAAAAGAAAACGACAAAGCTCGAGCAGCGAATACGAGCCGGATTCCGACTCTGACGCTGCTCTACAAAGACAAAGGCGTGAGAGGGCCAACAAGAAAAGGGGCTATAGGCAAGAGGTTGCTATCCCCAGGGTTGAAGAGATTCGGACTGTGCAGCCAGTACAAGTTGAAGCTGCCCGTCCAGAGTCAGAATCTACCCCGCCAGCACGGCAACTGTTTAGACGGAGGAGAAGGCCACTGGTACAAGCAGATGTGGCAGTCACGGCGGTCACAGAGGTGATTCCTGTGACGGTGACCCTCCCTACTCCAACCGTCCAGGTGACGGTGACTGCTCCACTTCTCACGGAGTCAGTCACCATCACCCCAACCATAACTCCCATCATTACATCCCCCATCTCAACACCCACCAAAGAGCCGTCAGGTCAACCCTTTAACTATGGTGATTTCTCACAGGGGTTCGACTTTGACACAATCTTCTCTTCCCCCATCCACAACGCCGAAGCCTCATCATCTAGGCATCCGGATCCACATGAAGCTAGGGTCGATGTGCTAGAAACCCAAGTTGCTGGCTTGTTGAAGTCTATTCAAAAGTCAAAGGAGGATTCTGATGCTCAACAAGCACAGATAAACTCTCTGGCGGATGAAGTTAGGATTCTGCGTAGCCAGAGAACGGGGACTGATTAACGGTTGAAGAATGTCATGGCACAGAATGAACTGTTGATGAAGACTAATGACATGATTCTAGCCCACAGAACTTCCCTGGAGCTAAGGTTGGATCTACAAAGGAAGGAGCATGCAGCTATGGTCAAATTAGTTGGTGAACTGACCGCGAAGCTAGGTGCTCAGGGGGAGAAGGAGACGGAGAAGGAGACAGAGAAAGAGAAAGACAAAGAAAAGAAATCCACCGGTGCCGAGTCTTGTCATCCAGTCGATCTGACTAAGGATGATGATAAAGACAAGGATCCTGAAGTCGGTCCTAGTGGAGGTGAGCACCTAGCTTTGGCGATTGTGCCCATCTCTTCTGTTCCATTGGCTGAGGGGGAGTATACTCAGCAAGAGGGTGGTGTTACCTCAGGTGGTGGTGGCGGAGATAAAGGGAAGTCAGCGGCTGACGTGCTCAAGGACTTATCTGATGATGAGATCCTCTATTTAGAGCCTGACTATTCCAAAGAGGCACAGATCGATGCTCTCCTTAATCTAGAAGAAGGAGAGATCGACTCTGGTGATGACTGGAACGAGGATGACGATGATGTGGTGATAGAGATTCCCAAGGGCGACGGGGAAGGAGAGTACGAGTTAGAGGATGGTGAGATCTTTGAAGTACCATCGCTCGAATCTCTGCTCGACACAGGCTCAGTTGACATGGCAAGTAATGTTGAAGCTACAACTGAAGCCTCCCCGGTCGACCCTATACCTGTGGACCCCGAGGCACAAAAAGAGAAAGACATGCCTTCTGCATCTACAAAGGGTCCAGCTCCCGTGTGGCAAAAGACGTCTATCACAGACAAGCACGGAGCTACAGGTATGATCTTGGCTGTTAGGTTCGAGGAGGACAAACAGTTGTTCGCCATCAAAAGATCTGGGGGGGGTTCAATACTTGAAACCCACCAGTGAGGCGTTCAACTCTTTGCCCAAGTACGACCTAGTTAACCTCGCAAACCGCGATCTGCTAAGTCACTCGAATAATGCAGTAGCAATGGGTTTGTGGGTAACACTAAAGAAATTGGAAATTTGAATATTTCAAGCCTCAAGTGCCCAAGAGAGTCAAGGATAAGCATGATGTGCATCCTGTGACTAAGAAGCACCTAAAGAAATTGGTATACAAGCCAGTGCGATGTGAAACTAAGATTCCCCTGAGCAAGTTATCTCAGGATATTCTTGGTGACATGTGGTACTGGTACGTAGATCCAAAGACGGGCGAGGCTGTGATCATGGGTAAAGGACGTTCAGAGAGCAGGAACATAGTGCCAAAGGAACTGATCAGAATCTTCGATGAAGTCTGCTTCATCAACTTTTCTGTGGAAGACCTGGAGGTACTAGCAGAACGCTACTGCGTCTACACGGATGAGTGGACGAAGCTCCTTGCTTCTAAATATGACAAGGTGATTAAGTTCTGCCTTGATTACAAGAAGAAGATGGAAGCTAAGGAACAAGTGCTGTGAAGACTGAAGACGATGAAGATCCCGAGTTGTTGTCAAGGGGGAGTTTGTTGATGCACTTTCCTGTGACAACACTTTGGATAGAGTCTTAGTTTGTATTTCTAATGTCTGTAATTTGTCTTTGTATTTATGAGTCATTATGTAATAGTTTATCGAGTTGTATTTACTTTTACATAATGTATGTTGTTTTTCTGCTAAGTGTTTTGCGTACTTACATGTGCGCAGGAGAAAGCTCCTACGTACTTAGCAAGTACGCAAGAACACCTTTGCGTACTTGTTAAGTATGCAAGAGCAATTGGTCCTGCGCACTTGTTAAGTGCGTAGGCATCAGGTCTGTATAAATAGGATAGGTTCACAGAGGCTAAGTACGCAGAACCATTTGTTTAGACGAACTCAGTTCTGCTAAGTACGCAGCTTGTATTCTCTCTGTAACCGTCGAGTGTTTATAATACAAAGAACGTTTATTGTGACTCTTGTGTTTGGTTTACTTTGTATAGTAAGACTCTCCACCTAGTCACGGGTATTTCGCAACCCGGTGCGACTAGTAGACCACTTGCATGTGACGATCCGACACACACAAAGGGACCTACAAAAGTAAAACAAACGAAAATAAAATCTTCCATGTAAACATTTTAAGAAAAACATTTTACTTGGTTACTTATTATTAAGCAAGTCAATCAATTAAAAACTCAAACTGATGTAATCCTGTAATTGGATGTCTTTGCCTTTGTCACCAACACAGTTCTGTACTCCCCCTGTCCTGTAGACTCCCCCTCAACTAGTCAAATGGTTGCATCAACGACTTTATGCTCACCATTGTCATCCTAAGTTTCAGGTTATCATTTGGACTTTGTAAAACTGTTTCCAAAACATTGTGTGTGACATATTCTCTCCCGTGAGCATCAAGTCGTTGAATCAAATAAATTTCTCAGTTATCAACAACTCTTTACCCTTGTAGATGTCATTCCCTGTCATGTGCTAAGAACCACCACTATCAACAACCAAAATGGTATTAATAGTCCCTCTTGGTTAATCCTGCACAACTAACAAGAAACATTAATTTGAAATTGGGACCCAAGCCATGGTAGTCATGGGTCGTCCATCTGTATCAAAATAATAAACCTCACTCCATTCACAATCGAATCTTTCATCTATTTTCGGAGATTGTTCTGACGAGTCAGAAACAGAAACTTTAGATTTCCAAACATATATCTGTTCATTAAGTTCTTTTTGTTTAAAATGTGAAGTGTTTGAACATTTTCTTTCATTTGAAAATTGATTTGATTGTGAAAACTCTTATTGTTCTAAAAGTTTTCTCAATCTTCTGTTTCTCCTCCGTCTTTGAGGTCTAGAAAGCCTAACCTCAGATTTTGAATTACCCTTTGGTGTATCATGAGGTTTAACCACATTTGGGTTAACATAAGGCTTACCATGAGTTCTTACCTTTTCTGGAGTAACATGTCGGTTACCTTTGGCGTTGTGAGGACAAGCAATCCGAATGTCACCCACACGACCACAGTAAAAGCAAGATCTCTTCTCACTATATTCTCTCATATAAGGAATCTTCACACGATAAGATGCACTTGAAGAAGATTCTCCTACATGAAATTGACATTTTGAAATTTTTGCGAAAATATCCGGAAAAATTTCCAGCCAAAATACTTTTTTTTTTAAATTTCGAAAATTCAAAATTTAAAAAATGATTCAAAACGACCATATAAACTTTCCCTAAAAAATTTGGACAAGATGAATTTTCCCGCTAAAATACTCTTTTTTTATTTTTTTTAAATTCAAGCGAACTTAAGTTGACCCGGGCGAACTTGTTAAGTTCGCCTGATTAAGTTCGCTTAAACTGTGAGAAGCGAACTTAATAAGTTCGCTTGCTAAGTTCGCCTGCACAAGAACTCAGCAAGTTCGCCTAAAGCAGCTGAAACAAACTCAGAAACCCAAACACGAACAAACTCGGCTGAAAATCATGATTTCTGATCAAAATGATGGAATTAAGCAATTCTGAACCATATGATTGTGTAGAAACTGATTAGGAACAATCCTATCGGATCAATTTCTTCAAACCAATCCAAAATCAATCCAAATTGATCAAAAATCTTCCATTTTTATCAAGAACACGAAAAAGATGAAAAATCCTTCAAATTCTCTGAATTTTGATGTTGATTGGACACGAAAACATCACGAATCTGCTGCTAATCGAGAGCAATAGCTCTGATACCACTTGTAGGTCCCTAATTCGGTGCGTGACGGATCTCTAGACTCACGGTACGACACGGTGATAACGTGCGGAATCCATGATCAACGTGCTCGTGTAACTCAATCAACAACAACGGTGTAAATAAACGCTTTGTATTCCACCACAATATCAGGTTACAAGATTCTGTCTCTAATCAAGTCTACTCTGATATTGTCTCACCTCACTTTCTAACAGACTATGTTCTGTATTTATAAACACTGGTTATGCAGTAGGCGAAGTTAACAAGTTCGCCTCAAAGATGCTTAGGCGAACTTATTAAGTTCGCCTCTGATAGGCTAAGCGAACTTAATAAGTTCGCCTCTGATATACTAGGCGAACTTATTAAGTTCGCCTCTGATAGGCTAAGCGAACTTATTAAGTTCGCCTCTGATAAGTTCGCCTATAGCAAAACTTATACAGAATTTTATCAACAGTTACTAAACATGTCCTAACAGGATACTTGTTCTCCTGCTGAAGAACAAATCTGATGCGGATAGCCCTATCTGCTGAAGACCAAAGTTGCTGCGGATAGGCTTCTCAGCAGCATCAACTCTTGATGCTGCTGACAGGCAAATCATCAGCAGCTTTGGATGGTTACATCTTGCTGCTGATCAACATCTTTGTTGCTGACAGCCTTGTGCCTTGAAGACAAATCGTTGCAGCTGACTATCCATACCAAGCGTCACTGATGCATAAAGAAGACACACTTAAAGCAGTGGAACCGCAATGGCACAACCAAGACGGACAACAATGCTCTTCTCTAAGCATGCAATTAATGATGCATAAAGAAGACGCTTCAATAAAGTTAACTAGTTATAGACAAAACGTGTAATAGTTAGCTACATACAACAGATCAACGGTCTGTGTTAGATCTGATCCTTAGAATCAAGGGGCTGTCTTGATTCTAAGTGAGTATAAATAATCTATAAACACTTCATTCTAAGTGTGCGTTTTATGTCTTTTGATTGAGTTTTTCAATTGTAATCGTTTATCTGCAAAAGCTTAATACAACAGTGTTCTTAAAAGTATTCTTTCTGCTTACTCGATTACACTTGTGTAGTTGTTATTGTTTTCGCCAATTTCAACTAAGAACAGAACCATCTTGTAATTTCACGATCCTACAAGTGGTATCAGAGCTTTTGCTCAGATTAAACAAACTCACACTTGTTTAATCACTTCTGGTTCTATTCTAAACTCTCTCTTTCATCAAGTCACCAAGAACAAAGATGGCACAGAGCAACGGATTTGAAGACATCGGCAGCATCAACCGACCACCAAGATTGGTATCTGGGGAAGACTACGACATGTGGAAAAATCGTATGAAAAGTTTTTTCTGCTATCAGGAGTACGGAATGTGGAAATCCTTCAGGGATGGACCCTACACTCCCATGGTGGCATCTGCTGATTCTGGAGGACCATCAGTTCCAAAGGAGCCCTCCAAGTACTCAGAAGAGGATATAAAGAAGATGGAGGTGGACTTCAAGGCACTAGGAGCTATCCAAATCTGCCTTCCAAATGAATATTTTCATAACTTCAGAAGTTACAAAACTGCTAAAGAGCTCTGGGAAGCCCTCGAGAAGATGTTTGCTGGATCTGAGGAAGTCAAAGAAAACAGAAGAGACATCCTTAAGCAGCAATATGAAAATTTCGTCTCGAAGGAAGGCGAGTCTCTAACTGTTTTATATAACAAATATACTTATCTTGTAGGTGAGTTGCAGTGCTCAAAAGTGAAGTTGGAAAATGAAGATATTCTTAAGAAATTCATCAGATCTCTACCTAGTTGCTGGACACTCTAGATAGTGTCCATCAGAAGAATTGAGAATCTGAAGACTCTTCAGATGACTGAGCTATTTGGTATGCTCAAAACTTATGAATTAGAAATGATTCAGGCCAAGGAAAGGAGCTCAAGCTACCAAACAGCTTCAACATCCACCACCACCTCTTCTGCTTTTCACTGTGAGCACTCAGGTCCTAGTGCTAGCAACTACTATCCTCCCATAGTCACACATCCTCAAACTCCTACCTCTAAAACAAACACATCACCATTTCTTCTTGAAGTTTTGTTTCTGAAAACTCAAGCAACATGTACTTTATCAAGGAGGATCTTGAGTGCTTCCATCCAGATGATCTAGAAGAAATGGATATACAACACTCGTATGCTATGCTCTCGATAAGAGCAAAAAGGTTCTACTCTGGAACCGGAAGACCCATTCCAAGCAACAGCTCCAACACCAGAGTTGGCTTTGGATAAAAGTAAATTGAGATGTTACAACTGTAACCAACTAGGTCATTTTGCTAGATAATGCAAGGCACCTAGGGCAAACCCAGCTGATGATCGAACAAGACAAGCTCACCACAGCCAACCTAGACAACAACAGTAACAAGCTACACCTCCAGCTCAAACTGCAGCTTGTGCGGCTATTGGAACTTCTGACTTTGACTGGAGCTTTTAGTATGAAGATCTGCCTACCAATAACCAAGCTCTTATGGCAGATACAATTGAAATACCGCCTCAGGTATATGAACATATATGTTCCCAAGCCTGTATTGATAAGGTTTTAGGCTACAGAAAGCATAATCAAAACCTCATAGATCAAAATGAAGAGTTTCATCAATGAAATCTGAATTCAAAAAGGTCGAAGACAGTTACAAAGAAAAAATTAACTGCCTAAAGAAAGAGATTTCATCATTAAGACATGAACAAACCAATCTTGAAACTCAAATTGATGATCTACTGGCCAGATTAAAAGCTACCAGAACAGAATTAGCAGAACAGAAAGTTCATGTCGACAAATATGAATTTGCATCCAAAAAGCTGCAAAGACTTTTGGATGCTCAAATTCATGAAAAGGTAAAAACTAGGCTGGGGTATCATGCTGAACAATATCAAGTTGTTGCACCTCGTGCTGACTACGTTGCCATCCATAAACCAAGCTTCAATCTTGCAAATCTTGATATGGCCAACAAAAATCTTGATCCCTCTAAAGATGAACCTTTGGTGCAAGAATGCACTACCTCGTCAGAGTCTGAATCAACTTGCTCAGAC
The DNA here is from genome assembly GCA_023525975.1 of Smallanthus sonchifolius. NCBI lineage: Eukaryota > Viridiplantae > Streptophyta > Magnoliopsida > Asterales > Asteraceae > Smallanthus > Smallanthus sonchifolius. Next base: position 57,928,313 of record CM042021.1, read on the forward strand.
TCCACTGAAACAAGTGAAGCTTCATCTCCTCCTGCCCCTCAAGTTATTATGACTAAAGATGAAGTCCCCATTATCCATTCAACACCAATACCAGCCATTTCAGTACCAGTTCCTACACCATTCAAACAAATCAAATTTAGTTATCCTCCCGAAGGTAGGAAACTAAATATTGAAAAGGGCCAGTCCTCAACTTCAATCCAAACAAGGAAGGTGTTTGACATATGTCATGCGCCTGGAGAGAGGGTTCCATATGTTCAAAAGAAGTTGGAAGAAGCCACCTTTGAGCATAACAAAGCTCACCCCTGGAACTTCAAAGACTTGCTCAAAAGAAAGGACTATATGTACTTTCAAAGGGACAAACTGGCGAAATCATGCTTTGTGTGTGGGAAATACAATTATACTGCCAGCACCTGCTTCTACTACCTTCAACAGCAAAGAAACCTCAAGCAATATACTTTTGAGAAGACAAAGAAGAACAAACAGGTAAGAAGGTTTGAAGCTAAGACAACTCAATTCAGAAACTCTCATTCTCCACCAAGGGAGCAATTGTCAAAACCTCTACAATCTTGCATCATCTATGGTGAATCAGATCACTTTGCTGCAAATTGTAAGTTTAATCCTTTCAATTAGATTCTTCTTACGCCCCAAATTATACAAAAGCCTATTAGTAAGGAGAAGAAGGATAGGCATAAGTCTGTTCTTAAACCATCAGCAGCCAACAAAACTGTTGTTGATCGAGTAAAGCCCAAGCAACCAAAAGGAAAGCCTTCAGCAGCAAAGTCTGGAGCTGCTCAAGTAAAACCATCAGCAGCAACAAAATCTGCTTCTGATCAGTCAAAGTCCTCAGATGCAGCTTCTGCTGCTGAAAAGGCAAAGAGAGCTGGAAAGCCACCAACTCATCAATGGATGGCAAAGAAACCACCAAGCATCATCATTGGTTCAGTTGAATGCTTCTATCCTTTGTTGTAAATGTGTCTGTCCCTTATTGTAAATAAAAGTTATAAGTGAGCAGCATTTTTGTCCTTCAGCTGCTGACAGGTTTAATCCTCAGCAGCAAAAGATTTGCAGCTGACTGCTTTAAGTTATCAGCAAGAACAGGTTTCCTGCGGATTTCTTTAAGACTTTCAGCAGCAACATCCTTGCTGCGGATTATTAAATCCATCAGCAGCAGATAAGTTTATTGTTGACAGACTTAACCTTCCTCATCCACAACAATCAAGTTTGTTGCTGATTGGTAAATTTAAGTCCAAATTAACTTTTACCCGCTGTTAAAATTCCCGTCAGTCTTTAGCATGACTGCCTCGGTGTATTACAGCTATAACAATAAAAGGTGAATTGGGTTGTACTGTACAAGTCATTTTGCTTTTTCCCTATTCTACCGTTATAAGAACGAATCAAATTTCCTTACCGCCTCTTCACCTTCAATTTCACCCTAAACCCACATCAATTTCTCTCAAGTCCCCACCATATTCAAGCCCTTCATCTTTAAAACATTCAAAGCCTCCCATATTCTGACCTTCCCTCCAAATCAAACAACAATGGCAGATATCAATAACCCTGATGATAAGTTCTCCCCATACCACAACCTTACAGCGTATCTTACCAAAGGAAAGAAATCTGAAGGATTTGATGATATGATCGATTTCTTATGTCGATCAAAGATCTACTTTGCCCTCACCACCAACCCTACCACCAACCCTACCATATATATCCCTCATATGGAGGATTTCTGGAGTACTGCCGTCTACTCTACCGAACAGGGGATTCCCCAAATCAAAGACAAGGTAGACGGCAAGGATATCACCATCTTGGAAGCCATACTCAGAAAACATCTTAAGCTTAAAGATGAGGGAACAACCATCTCATACTCGAAGGACGAATACATGAGGACCTTTGTATCCATTGGATACACTGGAAATCAGACCGAGTATACGATCGAGAAGGCGCTGATGGGCCCTCCATGGAAGTATCTTTATCACACTCTTCTCTAATGCATATCTCAAAAGAGGAGTGGATGTCATCAGGTGAGCTTCGCACATGCCTCCGCCTTCCATGGTATGGTCACTAACCAAGGCTTCAACTTTGCACACCTCATCTTTGAGGGTTTGAGATATAACCTTCAAGAGGGTGCAAAGCAGCAATTTTTTATGTACCCAAGATTCTTGCAGGAAGTTTTCAATCAAGAACTAAAAGAACTTTCAAAACCTTCAAGAATCTACATCATGTTGGGACATAAAAATAATATTTTTCAAAGCATGAGAACTGGTTCCAAAAAGTTCACAAGGGTCAATGTTCCATTGTTATCTACGATGCTGAACATATAGAGTACCCCGGGTGACAGTTCAGCAATCCCAACTGATACTGATCACATACCCTCCACCCCACATCCTGAACAACAGTCTGCTTCTACCATTCGAACCCCTGTGCATTATGCACAGGCACAAAAATTACCTACACCTCTTTTGGATGTTATTGTTCAACCGGAACACAGGGCCCCGGTTGCAACGACATATACTAGGAAAAGGGGCAAGAGAACTCCTTCTTCTCTTGCCTCCAAGGCCCAAACCCAACCTAACAGCCCTCACTCAGAATCATAACATTCTTGTGAGAATATCATAAGGGACAGCCACATTATTAGGGAGACTCCTTTTGATGTCTCTCTATTAGGATCAGGATCACTTCCCGGATCCATAGAACAGCCCCTGAGCCTTTCCTTTCTCTTCTGAACTTAAGTGTTGAGGAACCTGATCAAGATGATGTACCTTCTCTAACTACCACTATCTCGGAGGTACTGATTGATCTTGCTTCCAACACACCCATCCCAAGTTCTTCTACCCTAAAGGTCCACTCTAGGAGTTATGACAGAATGGATGTTGAAGAGGCTGTCACTACTGCTGGTCCATCAAATAACCAGGAGGACAGTGAAAACATTGCTAAGACCTCGACCACGGCAACTCACAGTGAGGATGCTTCCTTGGAAACTCCCCTTACTGAGAGGAATCCCAGGTGCCAAGAAACCATGGGTGATGGGGATGAAGAGGCTAGGCCTAGGGCCCCATCTGGATCCAAGGATTCCATAACTGTGGATGAGGACAGACTGAAACTTCATAACTTGGAATTAACGGCCAGGGTGGCTATGCTAGAGGCTGAAGTGTCCAAACTAAGACACCAAGTCTCTATGCATGAAGCACATCAATGCCCAACTGTACCTTCTGCCTCTCTTGTATCAGTGGGCACCCAAACTGATGCTTATTTGTCCATTGATGCAACCAAAAAGGGGGAGATGGTCCCAATGGAGGAAGACTCAGACAGTCTTGATGACTGGATTCAAGAGCAAGCTGTATTTCAAAGCGCACTTTTCAAGCCAGCTTTTGTATAGGTTCATGACTTGCCAGCTTCAGATAACGAAGAAGAAGAGACATCTGAAGACTGGAAGTTAGTCATCAGGGATGTTGATGAGATGATGAATGATGCTGAAGACACAGAACAAACATATACATCTTTCAGCATCATCCCTGAAGCAGCAGCCATCATAAGTCACTCCACTGCCCCCCAATTTCCACTGACTTCAACACATCTAGAGTTTGATACAATACTAGCTTGGGGGTATGATGGAAAATCTGATAGGTTCTGGATTGGTTGGGAGTTTGGCGGAGTAGAAGAGCTAAACTGGGACTCTCTCAACATCATCCAAGTCCTTCACCTATACCATCTACAATGCATCAACAACTCAACGGACCTCTCAGCAGAACTTGCCATTGGCAGGTTCTATTACTTGATGGAGGATAATCTACCCAACTTTCAAAGACAAATACAAGTAGCAAAAAGGGTAGCCTATCCTGAATCTTCAACAACAGCAGAAAGAAGACTGTCTCCTAGAAGACTTGAAATAATAAGGAGCAGTCTTCTCACTGACAAAGAAATTCTATGCTTAAGAAGATTTCTGTACAACTCCATTGTCAAGGACGTAGATGTGCTGGGATGGGTAAGCACTAAGTCTCTTGACCACACCTTTCTGCTAAGCAACGACTCATCTCTCACCATCAACACCAGGAACATCCTGCTACTTCCTACAGACTTTCTTTACAAGATCTTTCAACTCAGAGCAAATATATGCAATGTCAACTCCCTCAAAAGCCAGGCAATGATGGCTACTGTCAGAGCACATCTTGAACAAGAAGGAAGGATTTATGAAGCGGTATATGTGTCAAATTCTGACACTGATTCTGACTCAGCTTCCACTCGAGTAGACATCTTTGCTGCTGCTTATGAATCAAGATCCACTGTCAAAGAAATGCTGATTGAACTTACAAGTCCTGAGTGCAAAACAGATGAAGCTAATGACCTTCCCTTATCAACCTCTCAAATCGCCATTGAAGCTGAGGCTGAAATTCCCACAGCGGCACAATTATCTGATGTTGTGATCAGTGAAGCCGAAGCAAAGGCATCCAACAAAGATAAGGGAAAGGGAATTATAACCGAAGTAGACGAAGAGAGGTTACAAAGAGAAAAGAAAGAGAAAGAAGAAAGAAGAAGAAGAAGAGAAGAAGAGGAGATGGATGAAAATAAGAAAGCTCAAGATAGAATCATAGCCATTCTCCTCAAAGAACAACATATCCAACTGTATGCAAAACAGTTGGATGCTCTGAAGGTAAAGATTCCTGCAGTTTATCAGATTGAAGAAGATGAAGCTCTTGCTCTTCAACTGCAGGAAGAATTTGATAAAGAAGAAGAAGAAATAGAAAAGAAGAAGAAGGAATAGGCTAAGTTCAGAATAACTGATTCTGAACTAGCCAAAGAAATGAGAGAGGAGTGGGTAAAAGCTCTAGTTTCTTAAGGTGAGGATGCAGACAACCTTGAGAAACTATCAAATAAAGAAATCTACAGAGCCTTCATGGGTCAGCAAGGTCAATTGACAAAGAAGAAACAGGCTGAAGAAGAAGAAAAAGCCAAACAAAAGTCCAAAAAGACCATTGCCTTTAATAAACGGACCCATGAAGAAAGGAAGGTGATGATTGACTACCTTAAGGCTAGAGGAGATAGTGGAAAGATGCTAGGTCCCATGAATTTCATGAACCTGGAAGCCCTCTATTTTAAAGTCAAGAAGGATGAGGAAGAAAGATTGGAGAAGAAAGGCTCCAAGAAAAGGGTAAACATTCAAGAAGAAGAAAGGATATCAAAGAAACCCAACACTTCCTCATTCCAACAACCTTCCACTCTCCTTCCTAGACCTCCCTCCTCTCATCCCTCAAAGTCCAAATCCACACACCCAGATCCTACTCATCAACAACCTCCCAAAAAGAAAATTAAACCCACTTCCAAACCTAAAGACTCAAGAGAAATAATCAGATGGTCATACAGCCTTGAAGACCAATGGTTTGAAGTGTTCAGGGGGAGGACAGAAGCTAAAAGATCAATCTATACTTCTGTTGATGAGGAACTACAGCTTCCAGATTCTGATCTAAGAAGAATGATGGAGCTAAGTGAATCCTCTGAGCCTGAGAATGAAGGTGGGAGACATCTTTTGCTGGCAATCAGACATTACTTCAACCCCAGCAAAGATGATATCATTGATGCCAAACCTCTTCAATCCAACACTCCATTCATCAGCTGGTCCTACAATGCTGAGAAGAATGAATTCACTCTGACAAATGTTAAAGGACAGAAGATGAGTTGTTCAAGCAAAGCTATCTTTAAAATGGCAAGCAAAGATATCAAGACTCTATCTGAGCTTCCTCTTAACAATCCCAGCATGGACCAGAGAGGATATGATGTTGAAAGAATAGTCAGAAATATGCAAAAGCTTCAGCAACAAAGGCAGTAAGAGAATTTTGTGACTGTATTCTCCTAAATTCTCTTCAAACTAAATCATTCATGCCTAACCTTGAGTATCAGACCTGAATCTTGTCATCAATTATACTCTTCAAACCAATTTTCAAAGTTCATTGAGAATGCAAACGTGACCCATAGTTTACTTGAAAATGTGAGGATCAAATAAAGTTTAAGTACCCACATCTCCTTTCTAACTCAGTAGTCTCCATCAGTTGAATTTCAGTACGAAATTCTCACAACTTGGGGATACTCTAACATCCACAATTTTTTGGTATTATTTTATTTTATTTCACACAATAATGACACTTCATTTTCAATCTCGTACCTACCACATTAATTATTATTTAACGTATATTAATTCAAAGTTTCATACTCATTTTAACATATTACTTTCTAATTGTTTATATATATATATATATATAGATACTTTATTAAAATATACAAATCAAAAGTAAATTTTATAAATCTTTAAAGTGTTTACACCTTTTACATATATATATATATATATATATATAATGATATTAAATAAAATATGTATACAATGTGGAAGTTTTTAATGAAAATTTATACCTTTATAAATAATTATAATCAAGCAATTACAATTAGATTTTTATAAATTTATGAAAACAATTTTGTAAACAAATTAAATGATTTAAAAACTAGATAAAGAGAGCTTGAACCCCATTCATATTAACTTGAAACCCGTCAAATTCATTTGAAACTATAATATAAACCCCTTCACTTCAAATTTGAACCTTTTCCTTGTGAATGAACCCCCTTCCCCGATTTTGACTTTTGAAAAGTCAACAAACTCGAATTTGTTAGAAATTCAACGAAATCAAGTGTAATAACTGCAATTGATCGTGCTAGTATGTTACTACATCCGTTTTGACTGATCTTAGTGATTCTATTTAACCGATTTCAATGATTTTGAATGCTATTTAACCTATAACCGTCCCACACTGAAACGCGAATCAAATCATCCTTTTTACATGAAATTGAAACTATAAACCGGGTCTATCATCATCGCGACACCTCCCTTTTACTCGCTAAACACTCAAATTTGTCTCATACATCTCTCGAACACGAATCTCAGTCGAAGAACACCGAGCTCAAAGCTCCAGTCGTTCGCGATGACTTCTTAACCATTTCAGGTAATTCGTATTCCATTGGACTTGTCTTGATCTAAGGATTAAAAGCCCTATGGCTCCGGGGTCGATCGATCGCTTATTTAGGGCAATTGGAGGCTAGAGTTTTGGTCGGGTATTGGGGTAGATGAAGGCTTCTGGGCTGTGTATTATAAGATGAGGGCTTGGGCCTTTGATCAAGGCATATGCCCAGATCAGCCTTTTAAAGCTCTTACTCCATATGCAGGAGGTCGCGGGTTCGATCCTGGCCAGACCTGTTTTCGGCTGTTTTCTTTGTTTTTGGGTATTAAACATTGATTTTTTTATCCAATAGTTTTATAAAAATTATTTTTATAAATATGTATACACTCAGAATTGTTTTGGTGATTCAATTTATTAGATTTTCAAGGGGAATTATATTATTTCATTATTATTTGATTTAAGATCCTAATGAAACTTAATTTAAAATAATATAGTTATTATTCATTTAAAATCCTTGGGTTATGAATCCTAATATAATTTTGAATTATTTTATAAACCCATTTATCTAGTAAAGCAAATTCTTTACAATCTTTTACGCAACTTACCTTTCTAAAACATTTAAGAATACATTTCATACTTTTAATTAAATAATTAATTATGACTTAATTTTTTATTAGAAAATATTATTCCAAAATTTGGCTTTAGTTATTTAGGTCGTTGAACTACTTATTTACTCAGAGCATTTTTTGGTTTAATTAATAAATCAATATTTTCTTTTAAAACACTTTTGTTTATAATAATTAAATTAATAAATAAAAAGTTTTTATTTATCCAAATATCCATTTTTTTCAACTTATTATTTTTCACTTATTTATTCATTTATTTACAATCAAGGGCAAACTAATTATGCATTTAAATTGTTTACTTATGAAAACAAATACACAAATTAGTTATTCATATATTCACATACTCGAATGTTTACAAAAAAAAATGAAACCGTATGTTCATGCACTCATACTTTTTACAAGAAACTCATAAAAATCATTTAAGACTCAAACAAGTATTCTCCTAATTGACCAAGTACACCCCCACCCAATCCTCTAACACATTAGGGCCTTCTTTAGTCAATTGAACACATCATTGATACAATTACACTATTCAAACATAGGTTAACTTTGGGGTTAGCTAGTCACTTGTGCAACAACTTGTTCGTGTGATCTCCAAACTACTTATTACATATGAGTTTACATAGCCCCTTTTTCACTTTTACATCTTTGGGGTGAAACATGATTACATTCAAACTACTTGCAATTATTACAATTCAAACATTATGATCATGTGTGAAATTTGTGCCTTATGCTTGAACATTATTTACGCAAACAACATTTACATACTTTTTGTGCATAGTGCAAGTGTAATCATTAACTCAGTACAAGCTGACGGTATACAATGATAGATCTATTGAGTCTGGCCAACCCACCAGGTTAGGGTGATTGTTGCCGAAAACACTTAAGGATAATTGTTGTGTTATGCCTAACATTTAAGGATAACTATTGTGTTATGCCTATCAGTCACAAGGTTTTATTGTACGCCCCAGTTTAAACTTTAGTGGTTCTCCATAATTGCCTTATTAATCCATGCATCATATGAATTGTACACAAACTTTTGATAAACACTTCTTATGCTAAAACCTATGTATGCTCACCAACTATTTTTAGTTGACCTTGATTTCATCATGTTTCAGGTGCTAATATCTGAGTTCATATACAAGATGCTACACATAGGATCGAGGACCTAGTTAATTAATGTAATTGGACACTTGATGTATTTGATTTTGGTTGAGAGATTGAACTTATATAATGAAATTATGATTTAATGAACATATGAAATTATATTTGATCATGTGCTTATGAAAAGTTTACACGTCCACCCCGACGTATTCCGCCGTCGGTTGGGGTGTGACAACTAACATATTCTAACTCATCAATGTCACATATAGAGGAAGCTTGTTGTTTTGAATTCAATATAGTTTCCTTATATAGAAAGGTATCCCAAAACATCAAACAAGGGTTTCGAAATACTTATTCTGATGCAAATCCCTTCACTAAGTGTTAAGAGTACTATTAACACTATCTTTGACATCCATATCACATAAACACAAATTTGAAAGAAATAAAGTTTCCATTTATGGAAACTTTCCATATGACAATATCTAAGGTTTTAACATCTAACAAGCATATATATCCCTTTATTAAACATAGCTAAAACATTAAATCATGTCAAAACAATTTATAACTTAAGAACCCAAATTTGAAATTAACAAAGTTTCTATTTATAGAAACGTGCCAAATGATGCAACAAAATGATTCAACCAACAAAACTCATGTTTTTTACACTATCTATAACTACTATAACATTCTCGTATAACACAGATCCATAATGAGCATTTTTATAACTATGAACACAACAAAGTTTCCTTATATAGAAACGTCATATAACACAACAAATAAGCAAGCTTCTACCAACAATATGTACCAAAGATGCATTAAAACACTTTATCTTTCAAAACCAATGTTTAGATTGTGTTTAAAGACTCAAAATGACACTTTTGTTTGGATGGTAAGTTCTCATAACCAGATGAATGAAATTTGAAAGAAAATATGGATGGAAGCTTACAAAACGGAAATATGTTGATGAAATGGATGTTATCTAGCTTGCAATGCCTCAAGAACACTTGAAATCCACTTGGAAATTGCCTAGATCTCTTAGAATGGATAAGGAAATTTGGAATGGTAGTGGTGGCTAGAAAAAATGGTGGCTCACATGAGAGGAGAGGGAGAGGGTTTTAGGGTTAGGGTTTTGCAAATGGGATGGAGGCTTGAGGTTAACGATGTATTTATAGGGGAAAAATTAAGGCTTTTCTTTATAAAAATGGGCTTTTTATAAAAAGAAATGGGCTTTTAAAATAAAATAACCTAAAAAGCTGAAATATTATTTTTATTATGTAAAACATATTAAATTTGTAAAATCTCATTTGAATTTGTCAGTAGATATCGCATATCCGCTAGATTGCGTTAAAAATAAAAGATTCTCTAAAAATTCCCGAAACATTAATGTAAGAACGAAATATTAAATCACAGTAGTACATGAAATTTATACACTCCAAATATATGTCAAAGTATTAGTTTCATAATTCACCAACGTTCGTGCGATTGGAAGCGTGTGTGACACGGTAATTCTCTGAATTACCGATACGTGAATTGAAATGAAGTGAATGGACTTTGCTATGTATGATATGTACTTAATTACCCTATAATTATGTATGATGCATGTGTAACTATGTATAATCATGTAAGAGTCAGGGATGGGTATTGACCTGAAATAGTCGGCGTCACATACTCCCATTGTTAAAAAGAATTTCATCCCGAACTTCAGTTCACATTGCTAGTGGTGTAGGTCCACATGACTCATCTCAGATCGATCTCGTGACAGGACGTCTCGATAACACGGAGTGCGGAATCCTTCGTGTTAACGTATGTATATCAATTGACAATAGAAACTACAGTAAATAAACTTTCTCTTTTTATATCACCAAACAGAGTTTACAGAATACTTGTTCGTTCATTCGTTCGTTCTCTAATCTGATTCTGTAAACTTCTATTTATAAACACCAGTTCTGTAGTAGGAGAACTTAACAAGTTCGCTTCAAAGATGCTTAGGCGAACTTAACAAGTTCGCCTCTATTAGACTAGGCGAACTTATCAAGTTCGCCTACTAATACTTAGACAAAAACAAAACAATTACATAAAAACATAAAGACAATAAGACCTAAACTATTACAAAGCTTTGTCATACAATCTATGTCCTAACAGATTTCCCCTTGACAATAGCTTGATCTTCTATCTTCAGTCTTTATGACGAGCTCTTCCAGTTATCTGGTAATCTGCTTCCTGCATGCACTCCATATCTCTGACATATCTCCAACACTCCTTTATACTGCAATCCTTGTTCTCTCCATTCATCAGTGAACATAATCTCATTCTTTCTTAACGTCCTCTTATCTTTCTTTGAGAAATTAATAAGATTCATTGCATCATAGAAACTAACAATGACCTTATTATCTTTATCATCAATCTTAGCTTCACCAGTATTCACATCTACATACCACCATTTCATATTCCCCAGAAAATCTTGTGGAATTTTCTTCAATGGTATCTTCTACACAGCACGTACTGGCTTGAACTTATACTTCCAAGTCACATTCTTAGTCTTTGGATCTACAATCTTCCCTCTTTTTCCCTTCTGTGGTTTTAACTTTTCATATTTCCCTAATCCACCTTCTCTTTTTATCAAATTGGCAATCACATCGGCTAATCCACACTTTGTTCTATTAATCAATGGTTTCGTAGCTAGACCATTCATTTCACACCTTGGCAAGGTATTGAAATACTTGATCCTAGGCTTTAAGTATTGAACATCATCAGATCTTTTAAGAGCAAACAACTTAGTGTCATCATCATAAAACTAACTTATGATCTTTCAATACACCTCTCTTTATTCACGTATCTTTCTTTCTGAGTAGGTGGTATAGGTGACTTTGGTAGTACTTTCATCCAACTATTAACTACTTCTCTCCATTGTTCTCTAGTCATTCCTGTATTTCTATACATCACAGGTTCTTCATTCGGCTTAGGAGACATAGTATGAGTAGTATCAACATCAGAATCTATCTTGGACTGAGAAGTATCATCAGGTGTAGTGATATCTTCAACAGAGTCCATAGAATCTGTTACTCCATCATAAGAAAATTTAGGAATAACATCATCTTGGATGAAGTTATACGGAACATTCAGACCATCATTTGCTTCATATCTAACCTTAGATTTACTCTTTTCTATCTCAATCTCTACAATCTCTCCTTATTCAACTTCATTATCCAACACATCCTCTTCAACATCATCAAATAATTCGTCTATATCATCCAGACATTCTAATTTCTCAGCTTCTTCTTCTTCAGAATGTTGAAAGATTTCCAATAATAATATTTCTTCATTCACTCCAGAATCATTCTTGGTTCCTTCAATAGTATGTGATGAGCTCTTGATATTGGATTCACGTCAGCGTATTGACGACCACCCTCAACATTACCACTAGGATCATTGTCATCATTATCTTTTCGTTGAATTGATTCAGCATGACACGTATCATGTATACTTTACTCCCCCGGAGCGTCAAGACGCTCAACAAGTTTAGACACCAATAACTGAATGTTAGCAATCTGTGTAGCTTGAGCTTGAAGGACCAACTGTCTCTGAGAATTAGTAGACACAAGAGTATGTACTTGAGTCTGTAAAGCTAGCACCTGTGATTCAAGGAATGTAATTCTTTCAGAATCAGACGGCTTTGAAGGACCAGCTTCAGATGTGTGTGGAACATGAGGAGAAAGCACCGGAGATGGATGTTTAGAAGTAGGAGGTGTAATCAGTAAGGAAGCAACAAAATTAGCATCCTCAACACCTTGATATGAATGAGCAATAGCAATAGAAGCAGACATAAGCTTCTGAGCTTTTGGAACTGGAATAGCATCACTATCTAAGTCAGAACTCTCATTAAATAAAGTTCTCTTGCCAAGTACTGATCCAGAAGGAGGATTCCGAACAGACTTACGCGTCGGTTTTTTGGCTTTAGATTTAATACGTTTCCCCGCATTAGCCAATGGTAACGTAACCAACCTTGCATAATGATCTGAGCTAAAATCTCTAGACGAATCAGAATCAGTAGCTTCAGAATCAGGTAAGATAGTATCACCGGAACTCGTATCTACAACATTTCCTTCAGCTTCATAAATAGGTGAGTTCACAGCTTCATGATCAAAATAATCCATATTCATACCCAAATCTTGGTCATTATCTTGAGCAATCTCTTCTTGAACTAGTTCATGAACAGGAATGTGAACCTGTTCTTGTGGAATAGGAACTTGTTGTTGTTGTTGTTGTTGAGCAGGAACTTGTTGTACTTGAATAGGAACTTGTTGTACCTGAGCTTGAACTGGTTGTTGAATTGGAACTTAATTCTGGACTTGTCCTTGTACTAACTCCTCCGGATGAAACAAGTGATCGTTAGGTGGATCAACATAATAAGGATTGATTAAGTGACCAAACAAAGGAGTTGGAACAGGAATTAGAACAACATTTTGTTGTTTCACCTTAGTACAACAAGTAAAGATTCTTTTTGACATATGAGTCAAAGTCAAACAGATTAGATGCTGAGGTAAATCCGGAATTAAATGATTTAGAATCATTTGCACGAACCTAGGATACATAAGGAACCCTTGACCTTCTAGAGGATTGGTTTGCATGACCAACTCATGGTAGATATATAAAGCAAAGTTAAACCGTTTTTTGAGGGTTAAAGCAACCATTGCAGCTTGTAATGCACTCTTCAAAACCATCAGTTCCAGCCTTTCTTGGAGACAGACATTGTTTGATGACGTGCATAAAATACCTCCATTCGCCAACTAAACCTCCTTTTCTTGCTTGTGTATCATTTTGTCTTCCTCTGTAACCCATCCGCTGAAAATACCCCATAATCAGTGTTCGAGGATACGACATAGGATCATCAACAGGACCTCCCTATGCCAAAGCAGCACGAATAGTTTCCACTGAAATAGCTGCCTCCGTATTATTTACTGTAGCATGAAGTACATGAGGTTCAACATCTGTATCTTGATGGACGGTATCCCAGAATTGTTAAATATACGGTAAACTGATTTACGGATTAGCAGATAAGGCAACATGCAGCGTGAACGATTCAGAAAGTTGATAATTTCTTGAAAAATTACAGCTTCAGACATATTCGGATCTAATAATGCCACTTGATTATGTTTGTACTCAACACGACGAGCCATCTGTAAATGTAGAGGACAAAAACACACATTAGTAAGCAAAACAAACAAAACAAAAAAAATTAAACAAAAATTTCAACACAAAAAAAATCACAAGTCCAAAACACTACTGAGCCCTTAGGCGAACTTACTAAGTTCGCTTAGTGTTGCAAGAGGCGAACATAATAAGTTCGCCTAAACAAGTTCGCCTGAACATGTTTGCCTGAACCAGTTTGTCGATACAACTTCTACATCAGAATCTCAAAAATGACTAAATCATGAATAAAATCTTAATTCAAACATAACACTAGCATCGATTAACAACCACGACACAAGTTTAAGCATCAATTTCAATATTTAATCTAGAAAATCTAGGTTGTCTCAAAAAAATTAAAAACTTTAAAAACCCGACGAACACAGGGTAAAAAGGACAAATTCCAGATGATTTAAAGGATAAAATTCTTTGAAATTACCTTAGAAATACTCGCAATCAAAAACCGATCCAGAAACAAACACCAAAATTTCGCAAAAAACGCCTTATGTTCGTTCGATAAGTTCACTCTCACAGTGAACAAGATAAAGTGAATAAGTTCACCTGAACAAAATATTAAATCACAATTAAGTTCGCTTCATTAGGCGAACTTGTTAAGTTCGCTTAACAAGCCTCAGGCGAACATAGTAAGTTCTCTTAATCAGAACCAGGCGAACATATTAAGTTCGCTCCAAACCTTTTCCTTTGAACAAAATTCTTCACTTTCAATACGACACATTCTTGTGAACTTCCATCTGTAGCATGTATCCGATCCAATCCCTAATCATTTTAATTAAAAATAAAATTCTCATGGAAGATAGAAACAAAATATTTTTGGATTTTATCTGTACAAATAGAATCACATATTTTTGGTTTTTTCTCGTGATTTGTGTTTGATTCTTGATGATTAGAGACGTTTTTGTGTACAATTTGACAAGAAATTGATCATTTTTGAAGTTTTTATATCCATGGAGTTTTCAAGTTCTTGAAGCTAATTTTACTGCTGAATTAGTGGATTTGAAGTTGATTTTGGTGAAATTAATTCGATAGAAGTGTTATAATTCATAAAATACCAAATCCTACGGTTCAATTTCTTCAAATTCCTTCTAATCTGTGAGAAATGATGATTTTTGGTGTTGTTTGTTCGTGTTTGGGTTAAAGTTCTTGCTGAGTTTGTTTTACCTGCTGTAAGCGAACTTGCTGAAAGTTGTTGCATGCGAACTTAGCAAAGTTCGCTTCTCTCGGTTTAAGCGAACTTAGTAGGCGAACTTAATCAGTAGGCGAACTTACTGGAGTTTCTTGGGTAAGCGAACATATCAAGTTCGCTTGATATCAAATTCGCTTGTTTAGTTGTGAAGCGAACTTATTATCTTCTCCTAAGGGGATTTTTGTTCAACATTTGAAAATTTTTTCTGAAAATGGCAAATATGGTGCAAGTGACTAATATGTTAAATTACGACAACGAGATTGGTACATCTCAGAAACCGCCCAAATTGTTAAGTCTTGTAGATTATTCTAACTGGAAAGATCGGTTTGATCAGTACGTGTCTTTTACTGATACAAGTTTATGGATTCCAATCTTGGAAGGTTATACGCATCCGACATATACTTGGATAGGAAAGGATGATGTTTCTAAATCAGTATCTGCATTAACCACAGAAGAAAAATTATTGTTTGATAGGGAAAAGAAGGCAATGGCTAGTATTTCTATGTCTCTTCCTAAAGAAATTTATCATAGCTTTAAACAATTCAGGACTTCTCAACAATTATTGGAAGCGTTGCAAAAGCGGTGTGAAGGTAGTTTGGATGTTAAGAAAAGCCGAAAAGAATTACTGAAAAAGCAGTTCTTAGTATTCTAGCACTTTCAAAATGAATCTTTAGATAATCTTGCAACGATATTCTATCATTTGCTGAGTGAGTTGTCAAGTGCTTCAGTGATTTATGAGACATAAGAGATAAATGATAAGTTTTTGGAGGCATTACCATCTAAATTTGATGTGTATACGGTTTTGTTAAAAGAGAATGTCAGGTATAAAACTATGTCTCTTGAAGAGGTTCTTGGCAAGATTCAATCACATGATTTGAATATGAAGAAGAAGGAAACTAATATGGAGCATATTCAATATCCTTCAATGTATTTTGCTAAGTCTTCTGGCAAAACTGGTGCAGGGGTTGCGTTCTTTTCTGGTGATACTCAAGATGTTTCTCATGATCATTGTTCTAGGGTTCCAAGTCATTCAGGTTTCTCTACAAATACAACTTCTTCATCATCATCTGGAACACATAATATGAATCAAAGAGTTGCTGTTGATTATTTAGCGATGTTTTCTTCCTTTATGGCTTATAATGAAAATTTTATTGGAGGAAAGATTCATGATCCAGATGTTATTGAGGAGGATTTCAGACAGATTGATCATGTTGATCTGGAAGAGATGAACATTCAATGGAACATGACTATGCTGATGCGACAAGCAAAGGATTTTTTGAAGAAGACTAGAAGAAAGTATATTGGGTCTAACAGTCGTTCACGTATGGGATTTGATAAAACCAAAGTTCGTTGCTATAATTGTCAGGAGTATGGTCATTTTGCCAAAGAATGAGTGAAACTGAAAGTTGAATTTGATTCTCAGAAGAAGCCTAATAACTTTCAAAACAATCGTAATCAGTCACATGGCTCCTCTAGTACTGGAAATTCTAATCATGCATCTGCATCATCTGCTTTGGTTGCTCAAAATGATGACAATTATGACTGGGGTATTCATCTTGAAGATTTGGTTGGTTCGGTAAGTCAAGATTTTGTAGCTGAAATTCATTCTATAAAATCTAAAGAGTCAACTGATGATGATAGATAAGTGATGGTGAGAGTTTGCCAAGTGCTGATGAAGATCGTAATCAAGTACAAAATGGTGAGACTGATATTGCATCTGGTGTATCTGAAGATGATATTGTTTTAACTCAAAATTCTTCTGATGGTGCTGATTCTGAAAGTATTCCGATTGCAAAAGTATTCATGGCAAATATGTCAGATCATTCAAAGGTAAAATATTCTGTCTGTCACATTTATTTCTCAAATTGCATAAGTATAAAAGATAAAATGCAAAAAGTAATGGATGATAACACAAATTTAATTTGTGATATGAAATCAATGCATTCAGTTAATCAAAAATTGAAAGATAATGATAAATTGTGTGTAGATAGAATTGAGTCTTTGAAAAGAGATTTGAACTCCTTGGGATTAAAATATAAGGAACAAGCATATCATCTGGATATGGCTTATGCTAAGATTGAGAAGCGAAATGAAATTGTCGCTCAGAAGAACACAGAAATTTCTGATAAAGAATCTGAAGTGATCAAATTACAAAGAAAGCTGGAAAACTTTGAAAATTCATCTGTGGTATTGGATTACTTTAATGCTAATGCTGATCCTACTAAGAGGGTTGCTGGAATTGGATTTGTTCCTCCACCATTCAATGCAAATTATGTGGTTGAACCAAAATTATTCATGAAGAGGAAATTGACCCAAAGACAGTGTTGAAAGTAAATCCAATAACTGGTGAAGATATGATCTATGATTCTGATTCTGAGGATGAATTTTTTGATGAAGAAAAGGTTGAAGGCATTCCAAAGGAAGTGCAAATTGATGAACCAAAGGTAGTGAAAAATGTTACCCATGATAGATGCATTTTAACAGAACCGGATGAGGTGAAAGTTGAACCTAAACTTTCCCAAATGTTACAATTAAGTGGTTTTGTTGCTGCTGGTTATCAGAAGAAGAATTTATCAACGGTGACTAAACAAGTTTTTGTTCCAAAGAAGCCAGTCAACTGTTCAGAAAAATCTTCTGAAACTTGTTCATCAGACGGGTCATCAAATTCAAGAAAAACTCCTTATATCAGAAATCATCAAGATAGAAGACTTTGTTTTCATTGACATGAGGCTGGTCATATTCTGATTCACTATCCTTATAAGAATCAAGGCAAATTAAAGAGTGATCCCTCACAAAAACAAGTGGTGACGATTCTGAAAAGATAAAATATGGAAAAGCCTACGTCTAATTTTGAAAAGAATATGCCTTGTCAATCATTTGCTAAGTCTTCGGGATTTAAGCAACATGATAAGCGTATTTTTAAACCCGTTGTTTTTCAAAAGAAGTTTGAGATTCCACATGTTAGAATTCCAAAAGAGTCTCAACCTGAGGTCAAACTTTCTAGACCATAACGAAGAAGAAGTAACAGAAAACTAAAGAAAATTTTTGAAATACTTGAATCTGATAATCATAAATCTAATAATGTTTTTCTAATAAATCAAACTCTGTCTTCTTTGAGAAGGTCTAATTGTAAATCTTATGTTCCAAAGGATGATGACAATGTTGATTGTGAATTGTTTGAAGTTGTTTATTTTGATCCATCTGGACGACCCAAGACCACAATGGCTTGGGTTCCAATTTCTAACTGATTTTCTTTGTTTATGTAGGGACAACCAAGGAGGACTATCAACAATACATGGTATGTGGATAGTGGTTGTTCTCGACATATGACAGGGAATATTCGTTTGTTGGAAGATGTGATTAATATTGATGGTGGTTATGTCGCTTTTGCTGGAAATAAAGGCGGGTACATAACTGGTCAGGGTACATTAAAGAACAAAAAAGTCAAATTTGAGAAAGTGAACTATGTGGAGCAACTTGAACATAATCTTTTAAGTGTATCTCAAGTGTGTGACAAGAAATTTTCATTTCATTTCAATGATTCTGAGTGTTATATCTTGAAACCGGGCTTTATAATTCCTGACGAATGGATTCTAATGAAGGCTCCAAGGAGAAATAACACATATGTCCTAGACATGAGTGTTGCTACTACTACGGATTCAATTCCTACATGTCTACTCTCCAAGGCGTCTGAGTTGGATTCTATTTTGTGGCACAGGAAACTTGCTCACATCAATTATAAGAAAATGAATTATCTTGCGAAGAATGATCTTGTTTTTGGTGTTCCGAAAATGAAATTTTCAGTTCCTGATGACTGTATTCCTTGCAAGAAGGGGAAACAACACAAGAAGTCCCACAAATCTAAGGCAAAGAATTCTATTGTAACTCCTTTGGAGCTACTTCATATGGATTTGTTCAGGCCGATTAGTATCAGGAGCATTGGCGGTAAATCTTACTGTCTGGTAGTAACAGATGATTTCTCTAGATTTTCATGGGTTAAGTTCCTTGCTTCTAAAGCAGAAACCACAGAGCTGGTACAATTCTTAATCCTGGGTTTAGAGAATGTGTTCAAATAGAAAGTCAGAAGAATTAGGAGTGACAATGGCAGTGAGTTTAAGAATAGCAA